>JAXDDX010000018.1:2982500-4442500 GCA_034670405.1 Hoplostethus atlanticus
TACAAAATAAAAAAATTACAAACTCACTATGCGAAAAGGTAAGATAAGAAGACCGACTGCATTTACAGCCAACATTAGCTAGCAATGCAATCAGATCTGCCACCAATAGCTACTGCAGCTAGCTAGCTCCGTAATTACCTACCTTAGCTTAGCACTAGTAATGTTGGCTAGCTAGCTACGTTCACGTTAACGTCGTTACAGCCGGTGAAATCCAGTCAGTGTCGAAGACTAGCCACGCTAGTCTACTGGTATTGAATTTGTTACCAAAAGGTATCAATGTATCTAGCTAGCTAGCTACCTAGCATAGCTACATCGCCCACTTCACTAGCAAGAAAATAAAAACTGCACAGTATCCACGAGCTTGCCAGCTAGCTAGCTACTTGTATAATTTGTCACAGATGCTTGACATTATAATTTTGTTTTCTTCCAGACTCCAGCAGCACCCAAAGAGACTGCTGTGCAACCAACAACAAAAGAGACTCTGCAAAAACAGGCATATTATGCACCAACCTCAAAGAACGCAAAAGATCTTAAGATTTTTTGATATGATTTCAAATAGTTGAAAAGCCTGATGAAAAAATCTGTTCCTCTGTATAAGGTGCTGGCGCTATGAATTAGTACTATTAGCTAAAATATAATACCTTAAAAGATTCCTCTGTTCATGTGAATTTGTACACTCCTGTGTCTGCAAATATAGACACATATAGTTTCCTTGCGCAGGGCTCAAAACACGCTCTTCACCTTGCCGGCAAATCCCAAAATCTAATTTTAACATAATAACTGATCACTGGAGATGCAGGACATTAAGTCATTTTTGCAGTTTCAGGTGGATATAAATTGTACAAATCTATCATAAAATTGCAAAAAATTAGTTATTTATGGCTCCGTTTTTTAGGGAGATAGGACCCTGATACTCCTTATATAGCACAGTCTGTTAGTATAGCTAATGATAGCCAAAGGATAGAACTGCTGCTAGTCTTGTCTTTCTCTTCTGCTAAATTCTGTGATTAAAGTGAACAGCACTTGACTTTTTCTCATAACCACTGGCACCTAAAAATATACCTAAAATGCTTGTACAGTTGGTTAGTAAATCAGAACCTTGCATCTATATATGCATGCCACCATGCCACCACAAATATTTTGTCAGTCTGGGCTAAAATCTTTTCAGCTTACTCTAACATGTCGGAATGACATAGCTAGAAGTGCAGTATCAGAATCGGTGGCAATCCAGCTCCCAAGTACTCGAACTTGGATTAGCAAACGATGTTGTCTCAATACGATACTTTAATGAGCTGCTCTTTGCCGCAATAAAATGCTTTTCTGGAGGGAGATAAAATGTCTGCAGTGTGGTGATTCTTTGATCTCAGTGAAGCAAAGTGCCAGCTGTGCCAAGCTAAGGTGTGTGGCAGTGTTCAGAGGGGAGGTTGAAGCATCAACCTCATGCCAGCTAGACACAACGCTTTCTAGATGCTCCATGGAGGGATGGGATGAGGGTTATTCATGATTGGAGTGAGTGAAAATACTGACTTTAAAAACTCAACCTGTTATCTCCCAAGTGCTGTGATAGTACAGTGTTATTACAACTAAGAGAACTGCTGAACAAAATATTTAATTCATGTGTTGACTTAAGATAGCAACACACTAGACAGATTTTAAAATCTTAAAATTTAACTGATCTTGAAAAAGCATTGTATCCCACTTTTTTTCGCCTGTCTTTAAAATACTCACACTAGACGACAGAGTTATGGCCAAGGGTCAGACACTAAACAATATTACTACTATTTCTGTACAGATTCCTGACGCGTCAGGACCTGTAGTCTCACAGGACCACGCGCGAACCAACATGAACTTAGTCAAAACAACAGTGGAGGCAGAGAGGGCCGATTGATGCTTTTTTGATTACCGTACTGGCTGGAGCACACTGTATTTCCCTTTTGCAAAGCTCAGGGTTGCCTAAACAGTGCATACTTTAATTCCCCTAAGCACTGCGCATTGCAAAAAGTGTTACACACAAATGCACAAACAAACAGACACACAAGCCCGGCTTCTATACAACTGCCTGGCCCTTGCACCTAATACTGGAAATGAGGCGATGCTTTCAGAAGTGTAAAATGTATCACTGTCATTTAAAAAAAAAAAAAGAATAATTAAGTGATATTGGATTTTTTTTTAAACAAGAAAAACAAACAATTATATTTTCATTCACTATAGAGTCCCCATTAAATAAATTCACCTAGATACTTAGATGCTGTTATCATTTTCTTTTAGTTGAGGATTGTTACACAATTTTAAGTACATATGTTGATCAAATAAAGCACTTGCTCCTGTAATTGTTTCATAGTAGGATCGCTACTCATATTGGCCTATCCACATATTAGTACACGGTACTCGTGTTGGTTCTGAAAAACTGGTATCAGTGCACCTCTAGTCATAGCTAAATAATTCCAATTAAGACTAAAATATATTAACACTGTGACCCAGCACCTCTATGGAACTTCAGAAGCAGTCACCCTCCAACATTAGCTGGACTTTGATGTCCAGTCTTGAAAAGTCTGATCTGGCTCACAGTATGAAATAGTATTACCTGATCTATTTTCCCTGGTTCTGAATGTGTTGGAAGTATTATTTTTGGACTAGGTTTTCAAAATAAAGTGAGGAAAGTGATGCTAACTGCAGGTGGTTGATCATTCATAAACTCCTATTGCAGAATGGGCAGTAAAAATTCTAATTTGATTATTACACATGACTTAAAGTAACTCAAAATGTTTTGTTATTCTAAACTGATGAATTATGTTTATTTTATAGGCAATGAAGCCCATGCAGTCATCTGTAGAGATGCCAAAGAATAGTACAATAACAATAATTGACTTGTTAATTAGAATGGTAGATTAAATAATGAAGTACACCTTGGAGAAAATAATCATTCACTCACTTGAAATATGTTTCCTGTTTGTTTTTTCAAGCTCCTCAGAACATTTTCGCTGGCAACAAACCACAACAATGTCAACATTGCCGTTAGGTTTGCACTCAGGTTAAATTTCAGGGTCCAATGATTTGTATCTATTTTTTGTCTATTAGTATTTACGTGGCTAGGCAGTATGTCTAGGCCATATCACTGTATAGTTGAAGATTATTCCATATTTTTCCAGACCTTTTTGTACAATTTCCAAACTTTCCAAGGCACAAGTCTGTTGTGTCTATGTATGTGTGTTTGAGTGTGTACAGAATGTGTGCCTGTGGGAAGGGGGATTGATGTTGGCAGGGGGTGGGGACTGGTAAATCACAGTATAGCCAACTTGTCAGACACTACTACACCAGTGATATTAACTTAGAAAGTGAAAGTATTTTATCTTACATTGCAGAGACACACTTACTAACAACCAGTAGTTTATTAAAAAAAAAAAGAAAAAAAAAAAAAATATTCCAGAGAGGTGGGGATATTACCTTTTTAAAGGTAAAACTGTTGCCCAGGATCCTCTATATGTTTCTTTATGCTGTCGTCAGTTGTCTTGAGAAAGGACTTACTTTATCTGACATCTTATAATATCAGAGCCAGGCCTCCATTTTCATAAACATTTGCACCAATTACAAAATCCATTAATATCCATCATGTTCTGTCATAAATCATATAGCTGGGCAGCTAGTCTGTAATAATTGCTAAGCAAGAAGCAGAAGTCTGTAATTAGGTTTACTCATTATTTCCCTCCATATGATTAATCTCAGCTTTGAAATAATAAATGTGGAAAATGAACCAATTCTATGTCAATGTGTTTATAATTGTGAATTTGAGCATGACATATTATGAAGCCAAGATTTGACAGAAATCTGTTACTGCCTATCTGTGTCTCCCCTACTCCCCCTCTCTCTTTCTCTCTCTGTCTGTCTGTGACAAATACAATGATCAATGCTTTGTCATATTGCTGTTTGTATCAGAGTATCTAAAAATATCATGAATCCTACAAATGTCAAATTGAAATCCAACCATTTCACTGGGGCTCTATTCACTCTAAAACATTTAAACTACTTCTGCAGAATGTCAGAAAAAATATTTCACACTTTAGGAGACACAATATCAAAGCCTGGTCTTGTGAAATCCATTCATTTCAATCTAATAAAAGATATTTCCATGCCATTACTCCAGTGTGATTAGTAACATATTAACCTAAAAGTATTCACACAATTATTCCCTCTACCAGAGAACAGTTATATTTCTCATTCAGACTACACGTTTAGATGCATGCACATAATATTAATTCCCTGCTTCTTTCAGCTCCCATTGAAATTATACACGGTTTAGTGAATTATTTGTTACATTGCACTTTGCCTTTGAGCTTCAGTGAGCAGGGGATATCTTAAATACTGATTGTTGAAGGTTCGTGTTCTTGCCACTTAAAACTGGGAAATCGCATTTGGATTTTATAAACCCCATTCAACAAAGGTCCTGATTCAAATTCAGAATGTAGATTTCTCATCATTGGCAATGGTTGTATACTTTAAACCTTATTGATCTCTTTGTTCAGCAATTTCTCTTCATTACTTGGATTTACCAAGGCTGCATATATGAGATTAGAAAATATCCCTCACCTTCCAATGGCAAAACGTGGGGCCCTCACTTTTATACAGCATTGGCTTCTGGACAACGCTGACTAATGTCTTCTGGCACACAGGGTTTTAGGGAAATCAATTTTTGCACAATAACTAGCCCTTGCTTGAATCTGCCCCGTGGAATGCAGGAAAGCATATTACCTCTAATGCAAACCCTATTATCAAAGACACACAGTCATACATTATTTAGTGGATGCAAGTTTCACAAGGCTGGTTCAAAACAAACATGAATTATGCATCCGTTCCCAGATTTTCTTGGTTTTCTGAATGTAATTAATATTATGAACAATCAGCTCATCACTAATCAAACACAGTAGCTTGGAGACAATGATAGAACTTCATCACCATTATACCTAATGGGAGTTTAGCACTTTTGCTTAGCCACAGTGAAGGGAGGGAGGATCCTGCAGGTTTATTGATTGAAGTCCAGGTTAAAGGTCTGGCTATTATTCTGCAGCAGCAAGGGGATGGACCTTCTTGCCAGGGGATCAATGAAGAGCCTACAGCTATAATCACCATGCTCCTGATGATGTTTTCATTACTGTGGCATGCACTGATGGGATTTACTCTGTAGCGCAATATTCTATATGCATGTCAGCAAACTGTTAAATATGGCCTCTATATCAATATCTCTCCATAAATGTGCAGCAATAGGTGCCAGTGCCTAAAACTATTTCAACAATGTTAGGACTCACATGAAATGATTCATCATTGATTCTGATCATTCATTAGAATTATTTCCAGTAAAAAAAACAGGTATTTGTTTTACTGTAAGGAGTTCTTGCAGCTGGCAGCTGCTTGGTCTTTAGACCAACAGGCAAACGTTTGCCAAATTTCTCCAATAGCCTACTGCTGAATGATTAACAATCCTCATGACATGATCATCATTTTTAAGAGCAATGGGATTCATAATAGTCGTTTTAATGTTTACAATTAGAGAGGGATTTATCTGGCATGGTAAGTATGGACTTTAACATTACCCATTCACAGTTTGAGAGTTATTTTAAGTAAGTGGTTTAAAACACACTGTATTGACATTATTCCTGGAAATCTGTTCTAATAAAAAAGAAAAAAACAGATTTATAGTAATGAACACAGCTTTAATGGCTACAGAAATGGCTCTAACTGTTGTCTAAATGTCACAGGCCACAATCCAGATTCTGAATCATTCACAGAAGGCCTGGGGGAGCATGATAAAGGTTGCAAATGTCAATTATCTCTGATAAAGTTTGGAATGTCAGATTTCTGTTTTATCTTGACACTTTTGGTTGTTCCACTGAATCTCATACATAGTGAAGCTAAACCAGTCTGGACACTGCAAAACCAAAACTTCAAACAAATGACAGCTTCAGTCATCGCTGTGTTCACACAGCTAGCAAACGGTGCTCCTCACTTCATTGTTAAAGTCAGCATGCCAGTTTTGAGCTTGAGTTACAGGTGCACTTGCTGACCGCTGTCTCACCTCCGGGTGTTTTGCACTATAGGCCTCTAAATCCCATTCAATCACAACTGTCCAGTTTGTGTAATACTAATTTCAATTTTTATAGCCAAATTTTCATAGTCCAATGTTTAAGTCCTATGCTGTTAGAAGTGCAATTCAGTTTAAAATTTGAATACAGAAGTTTAATTTCTTTTAATACTGCATTATTGCATTGTAATTTGTTTTAAAAACATTTTAATATAGATGTGGCCAGATGGATATTGGACAATAATTTCATTCATTTACATAGCCTGCATTATTCATTCAAATAGTTAAGCCTAATCTTAAAAACCTTCAATAGCAATTTGACAGCAATTAATTATTTGCTGGCATGAGCCGATCTGAAAGACAGATGGTATGCACACATCAATAGACTACATTATCCTAAAAGTAACAAGAACATGAAATATTTTGGTTAGCTGAATGCTTGGCATGTGCTTTTACACAAGTACATACAATCTTCTCTCATCTTATTCCTCCAACCCACACTGTGTGGGCCAGTCCAGATCACAAATCCTACTAAGACTTCCAAAGCAGAAGTAGGGCTATAACACAAGAAAGAGAATTACTCAGTGGCACCTTGTGCTATATCCTAATTGTCTTACATCCTAGGTCTTCTTTGATAGATTCAATAAACATTTATATGATTCCTGAACACTTGAATATAAAACAACTAAAAGGATAGGGGTGCATATCTTTGCAGACAGTGAATAAAAATGCATTAATGGTACCAAAAATTATTAACATACACTCTTAAAGAATTAAATAATCTAGTTTCCTATGCGTTGAGGCTAATCGCAAAGCCTGATGCCCAGCAATAACAATAAAAGCACAGCGGTAAAAGCACAGCCCTATGAAGCAGACCCCTGGTCACATCCTCAATTTTCTGTTGACTGATTGATGAAGTTGGGTGGACCCGCTAAAACTATTGCAGTGCCTCTGTTTGATGGCTAATTCAGGCTAGATGATAGCTAGCAGTAGTGCAGGAGTTACAGCCATGCTGGTACATGATTAGCTGCGGGTGTGTGCTATTTGGGATAGGCAAGATCAAATGTAAATCAAATAATTGAATTAATTTTGCATAGTACTCTGACTCAGATTTTAACTGCATGCCTAGTTTTAAGTCATGTCTGTTCATTTGTCTATGCAGTGTATTTACGTCAATGAAAAACAATGTCATGCATGACACAAAGGGAGAGCGATAGCCTAATGAGGCTACTGTAAAGACGTGAAGCTTATCTTGATAACAGAATACCTGAAGATTGAGGACAGCTTTCTATCTTCACATTATTGGGTCAGGCAGCATTTGCATTATTCCTTGGATTTTGGTCTTTTGTTTTTTTACATACAACATAGTTCTGGATATTTAGGCTGTTAATATATTCTCTTTCATGATTTTGTGTGAGAATGCCTTGATCACATACTTGTTAATGGGGAGATGCTCCTTATTTATGTCCTAAGATGCTGGTGCAGGAACAAGGCTGTGCTATTTATCTTTTTTCCCCTTTGTGTTTGTGGGTAAGCAATTAAAATAACTGGGTCACTGATTATTGAGCTTGCACTTCAACACAGCAGCACATGGGTAGATACAATATTGGATCTTTCGCTGATGGCTCAGTGTGGAGAAAGCTTCAGGTTTCCTGATTTGAAAAGAGAAGGTAGGAATCTTTAATGAGGTGAGGAACGCTAGAGAGCTTCTGGTAACTGGTGTCCCGATAGTCCAAAACAATAGTAGTAGAATATATAGTCGGCCTGTTTCCCCATAAACAGTATCAAGAAGGAGGCTCAATAGCAAGAAGGAACTTGTTTCTGTGCACTAGATTCAATGAATTGTGTCAAGCTGAAGAAATGGTTTTCTGATTGACATGCATGTCTGACAGTGAAGTCACAATATAAAAGCCTTTTCATCAAAGAGGACTCATCTGAATAGAGCACAGCCAAAAAGGCATTATTTAGAATACTCCCACCATGCAAAACCAATCTGAGTGATTACTCATATCATCTCACCCACAAGCACTAACGCCACACCAGCATGAGATAAATAACACACGGGCTCCAACAGTGACTGGAGTTCTAGATGACTGACAGCCAGTGGGACCTGTAAAACATCCCAAGGCAAACCCATTACCGCCCCCATCAGTATATGGGGTGTCAGTGTTATTGAGAGACTGTCAGACTCGTTCTCAGTGCCGTCCACATCAAATGTGAATATCAGTCATCTAGGTCTGCTGGGAGCATCAAACATCCCCTCTTATTAACCCCTTAACCTTGATGTTTGATGTTAAATAATTGCAGTCTTTGTTCTCAAAGGAAACACAGAGCAGCTCCTGACCACAGTCATGATCCCAGGCTCTACTCCTCACAGACACCTTATGACCAGACTCTTTTGTATAGACAATTCTTATTATTATTATTATTATTATTGGGAAATAGAACAACTGGCAGGTGTAGGGCAGCAAGTAGGATACCCAGCTGATACCCACCAACAAGACTTAATAATTTGTGATGTTGGTTATTGTTTTTTATCCAGCTGTGATGTAGAATAAAAGCACAGATGACAGAGGGATATCAGTCTGAACTTGCTCCACTATATACTAAAATTCAGACTCTAATAGCACCCCCCAAGTACAGACCTAGATGTCTGGAGTCCAGGCAGCTTCTTTGCTGTTATCCAAACAAACAAGAGCTTACCTCTTTCCTCAGCTTCCTGTCTCACAGCCTTGTTTCCTAGGTAACCATGTCAGATGAATTGAGAGGGGGACTGACGCCCTCCAGAGAGCCAATCCTCTCTCATCCAAAGTTTGTCTCACTTTAAGTCATGTGACACCTGTTCCCATGACAACCAGGTTGGAGGGCAGTCTGGATATCTCTTTGATCAAGGAAAAATACCACACATGCCAGTGAGCAACCCTGAAATCAAGGAGGAGTGCAGAAATGCAATGGTTCTTTATGGAGATGAAATAAGCTCATGTCAGATCATTCATAATAACCATTGCTTTCTTCCAGCACAGTTTTGCTGTGAGGAAATTGTATCATGACATGGATATAAGTAACCACCATAAAAATGCAAGAAAAATATACAATTTAAATTAATTAAAAGAAAAATGAATTATCTCTGAAATAAGCCCCTGGTAAAGCTGCAGTATCTTTCATTAAAACATGCTGAATCACTATGGTAACCAAGCAAGAGCATATTTGATTTTCATCTTAAATGTGAGCTAAATAAAGAGCTTGAGATGTCATCACTTAAAGGTACAGGTAACATGATGCTTCCAGAATAACTTTAATATTGACTGGATGTCTGCCTTGTCAGCTCACAATGGAGTTAATCACCAGCAGCAGTCACAAAACAGATTTTATTTTGTGAGCAAGTGCCCTTAAAGGTCTTTTGGTCTATGATAAGCACGTGGCCTTTCCAAGCCTTTGAGCTCAAGCAAACAAAGAGCCATCCCAAACCTCTGGGCTGAGGTAAACGGTTGACTTTTCCAAGCCTTTTAGTCTGCACAAAGCTGTTGGAAAGCTTCCATCAGATAAGAGATTCCCATGGGCAGCATCTCAATAAAATATGTCTCTGACAACAAGCTGGCTGTAGACGCCTGCCCTCATATAGAAAGGCCAGTTATTTCTCCCCTCTCCAATAGTCTTCAATCTCTGATATTATTAGTGAATTAATAATAGTAATAATAGTCATGAAATAATATTTATATACAGCAATGTCTCCTCACTTTATGTACACTCAAGTCTGAGCTCTGCAAGGCTGCAACATATGCTGTGAAAATAGTTCACATCCAGCCTATATAAACCCTTGGAGAGACTCCAAGGGTGTTAAGTGGTAACGTTTTGCTGTGAAATGACGCAGGAAGCAAATGGTACATGGTTCATATTTTAGCTGCAGTGTCTGCAACAAATTTTGAGGAAAAAAAACAACAATTATTTTGTCCTCAGGCACTCAAAATACACAACCCTACTCAAAATACACAGCCCTACTCACTCCTACAAAGGCCTCCAAGAAATCTGACGTGCCTTTAAGCCCATCAATATCCAAAGTCCCACTAAACAGGGATGGTAAATTAAATTTCATGTGGCCCGAGGCATAGCTATGTAAGATTAGGTCTGGTGTTAGGCCTATGCCCTTGGCCAAATTATCCAGTAGTGTTTCTGAATTTTCGAGATTAAATTACCACTAATTTGTAATTTGTTGATAAGGCTGCCTTTTTACTTGACTGTGACAGGGATATTTAATTAAAAATGAAATACTAATTTAATGACATGTGACATTTCAATTACTTAAAGTGCCATCAAGCTGATACCCTAATGCCATAAATGAAACAATATTTTTCTATTGCAGACAAATTTTAAATGACAGAGGAAAATCATGACAGTTTTAGCTTGAGTGGAACACAACGGCGTCACCAGCACATTTGCAAATCATGATTTTCTTAACCTGTCAACAGAGAGCTCTCTTCAGCTGTCATCAGCACCACAGGCAAACGTGGCAAAGTGAGCCTCATAATTCAGAAAGCTAAGAAGCCATGGTACTGGTACTATATTGACCTGTGGAGCAGGTGGAGGGGCTGATTCTAAAACAGTGTTTCCCCACAACAATGAGAGCAGCCTGGTTTTAGGTATCTCTCCAGGCTCATTGTTATATGATTATAACACACACACACACACACACACACACAAGGGTGATGGCCAAAAGTCACCAATGAGTTATTATTATGAGAACAATAATCACACTGGTCTTGTTAAAGCTTTCAGTTATAGCAGATTGTGCTTTTGATGCAAATATTGACAGTATATGAGACTTAAGCACCATATGCCTACTTGCATCAAGCTACAAATATACTTGAGACAGCATAAGGATCTTCCTACATGAAAAAGTAGAATATGTAATTATATATAATAATTATATATATTTATAATAAATAGATTTTCCTCAGAAGATGTTAAAACAGTATTCATCAAGAATCTAACTTGACATGGAAAAGGATAGTTTTGAGTAATCTGGGCGAACATCTTAAATTGTGACTAAATCACTCTGCTCTGTAAACCTCTCAAGACAAAAATGACCATTGATCGACCATTCACCTCCTTTTCTTTAGGCGGGGCCACTTGGCTAGGTCTCACCTCTTTTGCTCACCATCAAACTGTGTGTAGCCTACACCACACCTATAGGCTTTCACTTTTTGCTGATGACCTAATCCTGTTTTTGAGTAATGTGAAGCATTTACGCAATTTATTAGTTCTTTCTTAGATTATAAACCCAGTTCTGATGAAAGCTTTCGAATATAGAATGCTTTCACTTTCATAAGACTGCCCTATGGTAAAATAAATTGGTATCTATTGTATGTACCAAAAGAACAGTATTTTTAAATTTGATAGAGCCTTGTGTAACACTGCTATAAAGGAGGAACACTTGAGCCTTTTGAACAACTAAAGCAGGAATACCTCCTGACAAATAACCTTTCTTTAAACTGAGAGATTTTCTCAGAGTACTGCAATGCGGAGCATGCACATGTTTTAAGCATTTAATCAGTGTAAAGCATTTAGTGTTGCTGCCACAGGGAGAATCAGTCTCTCATCGCTGCTTGAAACCGCATGGCACTGCCAATATGAACTCATATGGTCAGGTATAGACATTGGAGCAAAATCTTCTCTGTGGACAGGAATTGATGCATTTTATGTACCAAAGTTCAGACCCAACAAAGGACCCAACAGAGCACAGTGAGCAGGTGGCGCCACAGTTATCAAGAGAGAGATAGCAATGGCACAAACTGCAACAAAAAGGCTTGCTTCACAGCCTTTGCACCCATCAACTGTTGAGGAAAAGAGGTTTAGACCACTAGCAACCACATTGCTGTGCTAGAGACAGGGATGGCAATAGACACATTGCAATACTAGTATGTCACTGGCTGCAAATAGGTGATGTCAGCGAAAAGTTCAACTGCAGTTAACTTCTCCACACTGACAAACAAGGAAACGAGATGATCGTGGTCAACATCAGCCACCATTCCTCTGGTCATAGAAAAGAAAGAGATTTCCAATGATTGGTTTCTCAAATTGTTTGTACAGTGTATGCACTGTTAGGTCTGAGGAAAGTCTAGAAGAAGAAAAAAGCACTTGTAGCAGGAAATTGGTTGTTCTTCAAATTATTAGTGGAAATGACGAGCTGGTAAAACAGAAGGTTAAGCTAGCCCTGCCTTGACCCACCTTGTGACTTTGTAAAACAGCAGACTCGCTAAATGTTCTGTATAAAGCCATAGAATTGTCGTTGTAAATGCCGTAGTAATCAATAAAAGGTTTTAACCATGACCATTACCCAATGTACAGTATAAAGTCGCTCAGGTGTGTGTGAGGTAATTTAATTTATAGCACCAGGCTTTGAGGCAAACATTACGTAAAATTCCTTGGTGAAGTGGTATGAGTTATGTTGAGTTTTACAAACAACAAAACGGGTTGCCAATACCCATAAACTGACAACTGCTTGTCAAAAAGGCAAATCAATTCAAAAAACAATACTACAACAAGCATCTTGGCAGAGATCAATAGTAACCACAGTAACAAAATAACTACAACAGGCTATCCATTAGAAGCATATTTATTATTATAAGAGGTCGCTGTCTCCCATCGGTTGTCCTGTGTAGTGTTAAGATGAATGTCAAGTCAAATTTATTCATAAACCCCTTATAAGAAAACAACAACGGAGGATATAAATATTAAACAATATGAAAAAAGAAGGAGAACAAACACATCACAATTTTAAGATATAAGCCCAAAGCTTGTTTCTATGCATGTGTGCACGTATGCATGCATTTACAAGAATACAAAAGCTCTGCAGGAACAGGGGATAATTGACAGACTAAAAGGAGCTCAAAGGCTGCTAAGGTACACTGTCAATTATCACCAGGATTTCACAACATTTAACAGTATTATTTCACAATAAAATATTGTATTCATAATTTTATTGTGAAATCAATGTATGTTAGGCCATCCTCTTTCATATGACAACAAATTACTGTAAAATTTGAACTGCACTTGAACCGCGCAGCATTGTGGGATGTGGCGCGACTCTGTTTTGAAACCATAGTGACTGCAAGGCGCCAACCAAAACAAGAAGAAGTACTGATACTCCATAGTTAATACGGTAAGTAATTCACCCTCCATTTTCAGTTACCTTAACAGGTAACAGTTACCTTAGATAGTTGTGCTTTCATTCATACGGCTTGCTGGAGTGTGCTGCTAGCTAACGTTAGTTTATGGAGACACCTCCACAGCTAAATGTGATTGCAGACAGTCTGAAAATAAATACATGCTTAGGTGTTATTGCGCTAACTGCGAAACATTTGTCCGTAATATATTTTCATAACAGTTAGTTAAATTTGTGTGTTTCCCACCTCATATGGTAGTTAATGTATTCTTCTCTCTGATCCCAGGTTTCCCTCGTTTCCTCGCAGTGCCGTAACGTTAAGACGGACGCCAAACCGAAAGCTGCTGCCTTCCAGCAATTGGAAAAAAGTACGAAGTACGGAGGTAACGTCGTTAGCCTAAAATAATAGAAAGATTGTTATATTATTGGTTGTTTGTTGCAATGAGTTAGTGAATGAATGAACCAACGATCTTTTGGATCACGGTAACATTAATTTATCCTCCACTTTTTGATGTGAGGCACAAGTTAGTGGGCTAACATCAACTTGTGTCATGTTGGTTGGCTAGCTTGCTAGCTAGCAGCCTCCACCTCGTCGAGTCATGTTTGTCATGTTGTGTGATGAAAAAGCTACGGTCAATTGTATGTACCACCGGGATGTTGTGAAGATTGTAGCGGGGATAGAACTGGGTTGACTGGACGGTGCTTTGAGCACTGCCCGCTGTGTTTGGAGCTGTAAGGAGCATTGTGAAAGCGGACCTACTCTACTGCCTCTTTAAAAAAAAAAATTGCGCATGCGAGTCACTAACCAATAACATAGAAGTGCAGTTCAGCTTGACTTTAATGACAGTTTTGTTCCATCTTGCATCAGTTGTGGAAAATTCCATAGCAAGGCAGCAAGTAGAGGGTTGTGCAGCATTTAGTGAACTTATTTGTAAGGGTATTTCAGTTGGACTAAAGTAATCTACAGCGTTAGTCATCAACAGCTACCACCGGGTGGGAAAATAATCTTTTCAACCACCAGACCTGATGGTTGGTGGAATAAAAAGTTAAATTTTTAGCTGTAGTTGTTAACCTGCTTAGTTGTCTGGTGTAGATGCTGTGTATTCTACATAAGTTGTATGTACTGTATATAGTTTGAGGTGCACTGGTTGTCCCAGTTCCGTATACTTTGAGAGTTTTTGCTTTGGGATCCCAGTTCTTTTTCCACTTTTGACCAGACGTTAGCTACTTACCACCCACAACCAAAACTGATTTTGTTGATAGCTGTTGCCTATTTTACGCCCCTGCTAGCCAGTTCATTTTATGCCTTTCCTCAGCCATTTGGTGAACAATATTCCACTGTAAATTTAGTATGTGTGAGCATGTGTCTGAGACAGTTATTCAGTTTATTCAGCACAAAGCTGCACAGTAACACTCCCAATTATCACTATCAATGTGGTGTGCCTGACTGCTCTCGGATGTACCGCAAAGCCGCTGTATTGAAAACACATATGTATAGAGACCACAAAGGACCAGGATCTTCTCTGCAGCATTGCAAGCCATTTGACACACCCTTAAAATTTCTATTCAATAACTTGCTAATCGGCTTGACATGTTTTCTTTCCAATGTTGTAGCTTGTCTCCATCTTTTAACAGTAGTGCCGTTAGTTGGTGTATACAGTCAATGGTTTTAGAGATTTCAGATTGCTTTTTTCCTGCATTCCAGGGTAGGCCATTGACTTAAGTTTGTTTTGGAACTGTGTGAAAACCAAATCTGAGAGACTTAAAAATTGCGAGACCAAGGCAGGGCTTAAAGTTCTCTGGCGTGAGGTGTGCAAGAGACTATCAATTAGATCAGTAACAATGGTCAGTGAGTGGGTCACAGTTTGTGAAAGCATTCAATGTTGCTGAACATTGAAATGAAACATTCATTCAGCATTCCACTTCTTTACAATAGCGCATGATGGGTATCTCTGTTCATTTCAGGTGACATGATGAAGCCTGGGCTTGGATGCTGTGCATTGAAGGACAAGTGGTGATGGGACCACACGACAACTTCATCAACCAACTAGCTTTCTCATCTTGCTTGCATAACATACACTCACCGGCCACTTTATTAGGTACACCTGTTCAACTGCTCATTAACGCAAATATCTAATCAGCCAATCACGTGGCAGCAACTCAATGCATTTAGGCATGTAGACATGGTCAAGACGATCTGCTGAAGTTCAAACCAGCATCAGAATGGGGAAGAAAGGTGATTTAAGTGACTTTGAACGTGGCATGGTTGTTGCTGATAGGAAGGCAGCAGTAGCTCAAATAACCACTCGTTACAACCGAGGTATGCAGGAGAGCATCTCTGAATGCACAACACGGCAAATCTTGAAGATCTGCTTCAGACCACACAGAAGCAGAAGAGTGTATATGCTTCTTCACTTGGCATACAAGCTTGCTTGCCTCCTATGCTTTATTGATTATTTGATTTTTATCAGTGCTACATACTCATTGCTTTCAGTCAACGTCCGACATTTCCAAATTAAAATAAGCCTTCATGTGACGTAAGCAAACGCGCCACAGGGCATTTAAACATGCAAGAACATAGTCACGTGACATACCGTTTTCACCAGAAGAAGCTTGATTAATAAGCTAGCGTAACAATTTCTACCTAAACGAAACACAAATCAAACACCGAGCAACTGACTGAGCGTGTAGCAAAAAGCATTCTCTGTCTAAACACGGTGCATGCCCGCAATCACAGCGCTCCTCTTTCATTTCACACTATCCACACAAACGACGCCTCAAATGAATACTGAGATTCCACAGATTCCAGCAGTGTCCCATCACTGTATGACCAAAACTAACTGAATAAACCATCAAAGAACAATAAAAACAAACTTCCCTTTGTACATTTACGATTTAAATTGTGTCTTATGGTCTATGTCTCAATCTAGTGGTTGAATCGTAGTATTGACACAGATTTACCCAAACGCACTCCAAATGCCAATTTGGAGATTCCGCCTAAACATGCCTCTACTAAAACCTCTCTAACTTTGCTCTGCTTAATTTTATTAGCATCAGTCTTGGCACATGTAATGTTCAGATGTTGTGCTATGGTTTCCTAGAGGTTTTGGGCTGCAACTGCATGTGCCTTGGATAAACGATGCAATATATAAATCTATGTAAAACTGAAAGCTGTTGTCTTGGCTTATTGTTTACAGGTGCTTCTTGGGCATTAACCCTGAGACGGGCTCCAAATCGAAGAAGAAGCGTGGAGGGATCAACCCACATGTGAGCACACTTTTGAGAAAACTGGTGGACTTTGAATGGATGTCGATGTAGACATAATGGTGTTAAGATTTTCTAAAAGGACTCTAATATGAGACACTCACATAGAGTCCATTGAAAGTGTTCTTAACCTCTGAGGTTTTGTATGTTTTGCTGTTGCGCAAAAAGATTGTTTTAAAGATTGTACAATGGGAACACTGAAGTTGAACTTTTATATGCATGGCTCAAGTTCTCAGCCACCATGCCTGATTTCAGGCATAGAGCAGTTTTAAATTCATATAATACTTAATTCAATACATTGTACACATTTCCTCCTGGACAACTTTTCAGGCTCACAAATCTTTTTTGCTTTAATCCCTGTATATGTTCAAAAGATATTATGGGACAAGAATAAACGTTTATGTGAGCAGTGTTAAAAGCATAGCTTTGCCAGTTGTGTATACGGGGTATACATCAGTAGTGGCATATTGCTAAAAGGCTGATGGAATTATCCAGGTAGCCTAACTACTTGAGGAGTTTAACCAGAGATACCAGCCCCTCAAAGACCCTCAAATCATGGTTCAAATGTTTTAAATACTGACCTGGGTATTTGCAGAGAGTTTTACAGTCCAATTGGACATTATGTTCCAGTTAATTGCTAACAAAAAAGGTATGTGTACCATCTGTTACTATACATTTTAATGTGCCACATTAAAATCCATTTTGGATTTACTTTTTATCCAACATATATTCAAATTCCTCTATTCAATCACAGTAGATTAAAAAAATCCACATTGCTAGTTTTAATTGATAGTGTAGTAATTAGATAACCATAAAATGTGCTGTGCAAAAAAAAAAAAATCCCTTACTATACCTCAGTAGGTTTTTGGCCAAATTGTGGATACTACCTCATACTACCTTCTGATATTTCTGGATACAGACATTGTATTTGTATTGTATTTTCTCCTGCCAAATTTCTGTATTGTAACCAATGGGGAAACGGAAACCCAATGAAAGTTGCAGTGTCTGTACCTTCAGCTATAGTGGTGGGAAGGTGTTTTTTGTTTAGTTTTTTCCCCATTAAAGACTTGATTAGTGAAATTCATAACTGAACCATATACAGTATTATTTAAAGTGTAAATTTACAGTAAATTACTGGCTACTGAGTTGCATTACTATTACAGCAAAAATGTAAAAATACAGGCAATTATTGTAATGTATGTACAGCAAGATACTGTAATTCCACAGCTACATACTGCTATATCGCAGTAATTCCATGGACACGGCAGCTGTGAAGTTACAGTATACAGTTGTAGTTTTATTGTAAATTACTGTGAAACTAATGCAACTAGTAGCCAGTAATTTACTGTAAATTTACAGTCAAACATTTTACAGTGTAGAAAAGGAAAGCCAAGGAATGGCTGGTATGGTGGGAGTGAAGCTAATATTGTAATAACACTAAATTACAGTGTATTTTGATTTACGCTCTCCATATAGAACATTGATTGATTGGGCTTCTGCATTTGCTACCAGGAAACAAGCCTACACAGCAACTTCAAAATCACATTTATTTGTATTTATAAATTGACTTGCTAAAAGAGATACTTTATTCAAGCCTGTAGGAAAATTGTCTTTTTAATTTCCCTCCACGGGAAGGTTAGCTACAGAACAGCTAGTTAGTCACTTGTTCAATGACACTTGAGGAGAGTGCATGCGTGCCAACCCGGGCCTCCAATTGATGGTCCATCACTCTCACCACCAGGCCAACCTGCCCCTTACTTGGATGCCCTGTAATATCTGGATGACTAATAATATTGAAAGGAAACCTGACAGAGCATACAATTTTTCAGTGCCATAGGGTGAGGCTAATTCCACAACACTGCTAGCTGCTCAAGGACATTTTAATGAGATAAGTTGTAGTAGTAGTCGAAGTGCAGACTTAAATGGGGTTTACTTGAGGCTTTCACAGCGCTCATACTCAAGGCTTCCAGCTCTTTACTACACCCAAGACTTTTTGAGTCAAAGTAGGTTTGCCGTTTCAGGGTATGGGCGGGACTCAGTAATTACAATCACTTGTTCAGTCATACATGAAGAAATATTCAAAACACATGCTGTATTTGCATTTATGTTAACTGTGACAGGCAGCAGCCACCACCGATATTGGTCTATAAGTGAAACAAAAGCAGTGATGGTGTGTGATGATGCGGTTGGTGTCTGCATTCATCACGGTATAAATGTGTATGTGATTTCGGTATATTATATTCTTTAGGCTTATGCAACATACTTACACTTATTTTCCGTGCCATACAATGTTTTAATACGGGTCTGTATTCCTGCATTCACGTGAATGAGTGCACCATTCACATGAATCGTGATACAGCCTTTTACTCACCCAGTTCAGTGAGATTTTGACCACCAAACGCCTATACTAATGAATGAATATGTTTTGAAAATCTGTTTGTTTCTTTTGTTTTCTTTATTTTTTGTATGTAAATAAGGACATCGTCACAGTTTTCTGTTTCTCCATGCAGCTGCCTAATTAAACTACACCTGACGTCCTGCATCGTGAGTACATGTGCATTTTACTTCTGGAGGGATTCTGAACTGCTAGACTCATCTAGAATAGGCTGAGTACATTATTCTTGCTAAACTAGTTACTATTAGCTGTGCATAGACTGCTTCACTGCTAGTGCTTTAATCAGTAGTCTGTTGTTAGCTGCTAATTGGTGAGTTAGCTAGTTGATCTGCATACTAGGTAGCCAGATTGTCTTTGTAGCCACACCTTCAGGTCTAACTGTGTTAATTGTCCTTATATCTTACTGCTTTTATTTAGTGTGCTATTTTACTAGCCAAGGGTTAAGACAAGTGAGCCCAGTTTCTGTTTGTGCCACACCCCCAACTGGAGGTAGTTTCAAACAGAGTTGGCCAATTGCCTCTTAATTGTGAGGGAGGGGCCTGCTCTCCTGGCAGACAATTAGCAATATGTGGAAGCAATTTTAAACAACTGCTGTTTTTGGAAGCATCAGACAAACATAGGCAATGGGCGAACAAAGGCAATGGGCAACTTGTTCTTCAACTACCCTTTTTTTTAATATATATAAATTATTTTGTTGTATTGCGGATTACCATTTCTTTGCTTTCCATTCCTGTCTGTTCCCCTGTCCGGCGGTCACAGACGCAGGGTCACACTCAGACGGCGTGACCCCGCTAATCTTATCTACCCTACTCTCTCAACTCACGTTGAGTAAGTGGTGGCAGGGGGGCTTTGGAATTGCCAGTCGGCGGTGCCTCAGGCTATGCCTCCTTGCCCTCCCTCAACTTTCTTGCTCTAACTGAGACTTGGATCACCCCAGAAAATACTGCCACACCCGCAGCTCTGTCAGATGTGTACACTTTCTCTCACACTCCCAGAGCTGCAAGGCCAGGTGGTGGTACTGGCCTGCTAATTTCCCCCAAATGAAAATACTCTCTTTTTCCTGTTCCACAATTCTCTCCGCCCTCATTTGAATTTCATGCTGTTACTGTTACTCATTCAGTCAAGCTCACCATTGCTGTTGTTTATTGCCCACCAGGCCCCCTTGGCCAGTTCCTGGAGGAGCTTGACACATTAGTCTTGCACTTCCCTGATGATGGCTCTACACTCATCTTTCTCGGTGACTTTAACATTCAGGCTGAGAAGTTTGAATCTCTTCTTTCTCTCCCCTCATTTGACCTTTCCTTTTCCCCATCTCCCCCTACCCACAAGGCTGGCAACCGGCTGGATCTAATCTTTACTAGACACTGTTCTACTGGTAACCTATCTGTCACTCCTCTCCAGCTCTCTGACCACTACTTCATGTCCTACTCTCTCTCGTTCTCCTCTCCCCCCTTACAACCTTCCTCTACCCACATGGTTTCTACCCACGATAATCTGCGCTCACACCCCCTGCTCACCCCCTGATCTTTCCTCGTCTGCCCTCCCTGCCCCTGAATCCTTCTCTCTCCTACCCCCTGATACTGCCACTGATTTTCTTCTCTCTACTCTATTCTCTACCTTGGACCATCTCTGTCCCCTTGACTCAAGGCCTAAACCACCTGCCCCCTGGTTGTTGGACTCAGTGCGTACTGATGGACGAAGCCTGAGAGTGGCTGAACGGAATAGAGAAAAAGCAATCTCCCGGAGGACCTTCTTAACTTCCAATCTCTTGCCACTTTTCCCCCCTCTCTATTTGCTGCTAAAGCTGCTTTCTTCCACTTTAAAATTCAAACCTCTGCTTCCAACTCTAAAGAACTCTTCGAAACTTTCTCAACCCTCCTCCAACCCCCCCACCACCACCACCACCACCTCCTCCCTCTTCCGTGACGATTTTGCTACCTTCTTTAAAAAGAAGGTTAACAATATCCGATCCTCCTTCCCTCACCCCCTGGCTGGTGCTCCATGCATCTACCACACCTGTCCACCTTTCACCCCACCCTCACCACCCTTCCCACCCACCCTCCCCTCTCCTCCCGCTCCGTATCCACCTCCCGCCCTACCCTATCTTTCTCCCCTCTCCCTTGTTACATCCAGTTGCCCCACCACATGATCAGTATGTTGCACCCAAACTCCTTCCCTTCCTAACCCACCTCATCAACACATCTCTGGTGTCAGGATGCTTTCCTCACCCCCCTTCTGAAAAAAAAAAAAAATCCTCCTCTCCACCCTCGAGGGGCTGGGTGTCTCAGGCTCTGCACTCTCCCTGTTTGCATCCTACATGACGGGTTGCTCCTAGCAGGTGACATGGAGAGGGACCATTCAGAACCACACAGGCTGACTACGGGGGTTCCGCAAGGTCCTCTTCTTTTTTCCCTTTACACAATGTCTCTTGGTTCTGTTATTCACTCTCACGACTTCCAACACTGCTATGCCAACGACACCCAACTGTCATTCCCCCCCTCTGACACACAAGTAGAGGCACGCATTGCTGCGTGCTTGGCAGACATCTCAGAGTGGATGTCGATGCACCACCTGAAGCTCAAACTTGACAAGACTGAGCTGGTGTTCCTCCCGGGGAAGGGTTGCCCGTACCGAGACCTGTCCATCACCATTGACAATGCTGTGGTGACATCAACTCAGACTGCGAGAAACCTGGGTGTGACTCTGGACGATTAACTGTTGTTCTTGCCAAACATCGCATCGGTGACACGCTCCTGCAGATTCCTACTCTACAACATCAGGAGGATTCGCCCCTTCCTCACTGATGAGACAGCACAGGTGCTCATCCAGGCTCTTATCATCTCTCGCCTAGACTACTGCAACTCCCTCCTGGTGCCCCGGCGTCTGCCATCAGACCTCTGGAGCTAGTTCAGAAAGCTGCAGTTCGTCTGGTGTTCATCCCCAAGTTCTCCCACACCACTTCCCTTCTCAGTTCTCTACACTGGCCCTGAATGAACTCCCCATTGACGTCAGGACAGCAGAGTCGCTGCCCATCTTCCACTGCAGGCTGAAAACCCACCTTTTCAAGAAACACCACCCTTCCTCTTAGCACTTGCTTATTTGTTTTATTTGCAAAAAAGTGTATATGTGTATATATATATTAAACATTGCATACAAGTCGCCTATTTGGGACATGTACTGTAGAGTTTGATTATCAGCCTTAATTTGTAAATATGGAGCCATTAAAGAATGTAATCATAATATCCTAATCTGATTCAGTCATTCATCAAGACTCTTGGGTGCAGAGCCATAGTGCTGTAGATGGCAAACACAATGTGTAATCACTGTCCCATGGGCACGTAGGCGGCATGTAACTTGAGGACTGTGAAAGAGTCTTCTGCTACAGTAATTAGCATTTTTAACACTGTAATTATCCTTTTGATGCTCTCACCATGCATTCCACGTCAGTGTAGGCATTTAGCATTTTTCCACATCGAAATCTAAATAAATTTGGGAAAATGGTAAATGTATACATTACTGGTAAATCTGTACATTTATCAACTCCATGGTAAATGTTTACCGGTAAACATACCGGTAAAATGTTTACCGGTAAACATTTACCGTTAAATGTGCACATTTACCAGTAAGGTGCGCTGTCGATGCCAGTGAAAGGAAAATCCTGTGGTCATCCATAATAGTGGATGCACTAGCCGACACAACTCCTTTCATCTATGCGTAAAAAGATGTGGATGCCAAAACATGCTTACCTCTCAATTAAATTATTTAAATGTGAATTTACAGGATCTAGTGTAGCAACTCCATGAGGCGATAACCTGTATACTGAATACTTTTCAGTTGATAATGTAATCTGATAAAATTCATCAAAAGACCCTCAAGTACAGAACTGTAGTGCTTGACAGTGCGTGCAATGCGCAAATTTACAGACTCTGGTAAATGTGCACTTTCACGGGTAAGTATATATTTACCATTTTCACATATATAGTGTGTGGTTAAAATATATTCTTCAAATCAAGTCACATTTATTTGTATAGCCCTTAATCACCGTTACAGTCTCAAAGGGCTTCACAGTGCCCAACATGTGAAACAATAAATGGTTAGTACACGACATCCCCCAGCCTTGGACCCTCACAGAGGACAAGGAAAAACTCCCACAAAACCTTTTAGGAAAAAATTGAAGAAACCATGGGAGGGGCTACTCAGAGAGGGATCTCCCTACCAGGACGGTAGGGGGATCTATTCTTGAGAGTTGAGAGCATGGAGAGAAGTAGGCCATGTCTGGCCCAGACAGCTCAGTTGGTAGAGCATGAGACTCTCAGTCTCAGGGTTGTGGGTTCGATCCCCACATAGTGTTAACTATCACCTTTGTAAGTCGCTTTGGATAAAAGCGTCTGCTAAATGACTGTATTGTATTGTATTGTATTGTAGGCCCACCTGATAAGGGAAGCAATACAATAGGAAATGGCTTTAGGAAGAGGGAGAAAGAAAAAAGAAGTGAAATTGAGATGGGAGGAAGTAGAAACACAACAAAATTGAGACTGGGATGTTTACAGCAGGGTTAGTATAACTTGCACAAATGGTTCAGAATTAAAAATTCCTCTACTTTTCATGTTCTGTTAAAATGCTTAGCTAGGATCATAGGATAAGGGTGAAACAAATAGGTATATCTCAAATAAAGCTATAGCGAGAAGCTATAGCCTTCAAATTTTATCTGTGTATGGCTGAAAAATATAATGAAACTACTGTTTGTTGTTTACAAAATACTGCTGCAGAGCAAAACACACAGTCACAGCAAAACATAGCCATCAGCAGTGCTTGTTGTATAACAGCAGGTCAGGGCAGATTGGACATTTGATGCTGCAAGATATCTGTGTGTGTTCATTTCACAAATATTGTGAAGCACACACCAGGCCTGAACCATGTCCTTCACCAGCTCTACAGTGCAGTCGTTCCTTTGACTAAGGCAAGTCCTCATGCCCTTCAACCTCCAAAAGTAGTACTCTACCACTGAGCTTGCTCTGGTGCGCTGGGTGTTGTTAAGCTACTAATGTGCAGGTAATGGTCCAATGTCATTGTATGGTTTGTGTAGCCAGGTTTGTATTGGGTATGTAAGCTGAATCATCACGGATAAAATAACTGATTCCTGTGCAACTGATATTGCTGAGTGTGCCTGAGTTGCCTGAGATGATGTGTTGTTACCCAGCCCCACCAACACGGACTGCCAATTTAATGTTTCAAATCATGCCCCTGCCGTCCATTACTGCCTAGAGATTTACTGATTTACCTTTTCTTTTGTAATAATCAATTGTTGGCGGGGGATTGAGTGAGGGATGATGAATTGTTGGCAAAAGTCATTGATATTTCTGTTTTTTTTTTCATGACCTGGAAGGGGAATGAAAGTTGTTTGTAGGAGTGAAATTAATCTGCCCAAGTTCTATATACTCACTGGAGTTGAAAGTTTATAGTCTTAGCATCTTGGAGGTATGAAAACAAAATAATGAAGACATCTTTGGAAATCATGTATCCAGTTTTCATTGTTACAATTCAATGCTGTGTTTTCCCACCACTCACTCTCTCTGTGGTACGGCCATGATGGCTAGATATTGATGACTCACCTAGATGATAAAAAAGGTCAGGTATTGCAAAACAAATGATGGGGCAAACTGAGCGCTATGTATATTGAAAGGTCAACTCTTTCATTAGAAATCTCCAGATTTTATCTTTCCAACATAGCTATTGGGCTATAGTAGATAATTCATATAGTTTGGGAATATAATTGTACATTCTGAGACAGACATCATGGGATGATTAATTTGCTATCTTCATAATCTCTGATACCTTTCAGCAGTCAAAAGAGGCAAATTACTAATTGATCCGTTTGAGTATGAAGGCGTTGGAATCGCAAAGTGTTTAATGTGCTATTTTGTTCTGAATTGTTTCCTTGACATGTTTTTTTAAATTTTTGCGTTCATTCTTTAGGTTTAAAAGGCATCGTCCTGTGCATATTTGAGTGCTCTACATTTTCATTGCTGCATATTCTGTAACCAAGGAAACCATAACCATTCCAGTTTACTGTTGAGAAACAGGCGATTGATTTATGATTATGCATAACTTGGATTATGCATAACTGACGCTTTCTTTAGAGGCTGAAAGTGCTGTGCTCTACACATCTCTTTGTCACTGGGAAACAATGGGCAGGTAATAGCCATGGTGTCGACAAGCAGCTACAGATGGTGCAGTTTGGTGTTTGTAGATACTGACATACGGATCACCGGATCACGTAGGTGCTCCGGTGCTCGAGCACCCACCGAAAAGGTTGAGCACCCACGGGGAAGGCCGATTAAAAAATAAATTAATAAATAAATGTATTAAAAAACCGGCATCTTTTAAAAAAAACGCATCTATTTATTCTATTATTACTTATTATTATCAGTGAACATTTTAACTACAAATCACATTATCCAATTAAACTTGTTACAGCTCTGTGCATGTGTAGGCTACGTTAAGGGGCGTAGTCACGTAGCCAACTGCCAATGTAACGTTAGAGTCGGCTAAACCAACGTTGTTCCATCACGTAGCTAGTGACACAGCAAATGTGAAACACGGGTGATGATCGGCTAAAAACGTACGAATTTGTAATTAAAAAACAGAGAGATACCGAGTGTAAAGACAGTCAAAGTGAGGCATCCACCACCAGTGATGAATTTGTAGCAGAGCAGTGTTGCATTTAGTTTCGGTGTGTGTCTATGTCCGACAGATGACGGTAGCCTGCACCACGGTAATTACTAAAGCAAGCACAATAAAAGTGATTTTGTGACAATCTTCACCTTGGTGGTATTCACTTAATTTGAGCACCCACTGGCAAAAACATAAATCGGTGCCTATGGATACTGATATGGTCGGTCCATAACAGGGCTCTATCCAACAAGGGAAAGGTGGATAGAGGGATGGATGGGGAGCTGTAAGAATAGAAGGAAGGGTGGTTGGATGAATGAATGGAGGAAAAGGGGTTGAATTCTTAGGACCAACATGTGTTGGGTATGGTTGCTATAGGTAGTATTGTGGAGAAGCTTGGTATTGGGGAAGGGGGCTAGGTTTGGGGATGGGGTTTGTGTGTTTATTGGGGGAGAAGACACGGTTAAAATGCTCAAATGGGATTCACTGACCCAACATTTGTCCAGCTGCCAGTAGGGAGGGCTGGTTGGCAGTGATTTGAAAGAAGCATGGGATACAGGGGGCTCAGTGAGCCAAAGAAGCCGTTTGGCTCTTGACTGAGGGAAGGGGGAGGAATGGATAAGGGAAGTTAGCAAGCTGCACCCTTTACCTGAGCACATGCAACCTTTCTTCAAGATTCAAGATTCAAGAAGTTTATTGAATCTTAAACTTCTTGAATCTTGAATCTTGAAGAAAGGTTGCATGTGCTCAGGTAAAGGGTGCAGCTTGCTAACTTGAGGACAAAAACAAAGTAGTAAAACAGTTGGAGAGATTAGAAAGAGTGGGAGGAGGCAAAAGGGCATTTGATACAACCTGGCTTTCTGATCTGAGAGCAAGACCAGGTGTTTGAGGAGTTGAACTGATGACTGTTGGCATGGTAGCATCATTAGGGTTAAACAAAGATGTAGTAATGTCATGGGAGGCGAAAGGAAATCTAATGTGCCCTTAATCTCACTATCAAAGTCACTTTTCCAATGAAACAAGTTTAGATGGAAGTAGTGTGGCCTTTATTCCTGAACTAAAGTTAATAATATTGATTACGTAAAAGGCGTATCTGAGGGCTAACAAATCTAAGACTGGTGTTCAGAATTTTCTCCTTCCTAATCAAGAAGGCCCAATAGAAGATGTTCTCCATGCAGCAACTGTCAAAGCACAGCATCTCACAAGCAGTCCTGGTTCATTTTTGTAGTTCAGTAATGGAAAGCAACATTACATCCTCCATTACAGTCTGGTATAGTGCTGCCTTCTCCTGCTCCACGGATAAGCTCCACTGTGAGCAGATCACTGGTTTTCAGCTACTCTCCTGAGAAAAGAGTCATGAAGAACTGTCACTGTCAGTTCAAAGACTTTCTTCTGAGACCAAGGTCACCCATCACCCAGTTTCTCCCCAAGAGATGTCAGGCTTCCTAAACCTCACCTCTGTAAGCCCTCACAATCTCTGCACTCAAGTGTATTATCTTAAACCACTGTCTTTAAGCGAGCAGTCGGCCACTAATTCTGGCTATTCCAGTTACCCATGGTGTTATCGTTGCTTTTGCTTCTGTTAGTTTGTAAATTGTCCTTGTAACAGCCGTGAAACAGAGCAACATTTAAGGCAATGGTGCCCATGGAGTTGCCTCAGCACTGATGCATTGATCACACAGAAACACGTTGCCCAGAAACATTTGAATATATTTTTGATCCCCTATTTTACTTAGCTGCCCGTTACTGGAAGCATTTCTCAGCTACATGGACCAAAAACTGCTTAGTCTACACCATGCAAGAGATATACAGACTCAAGTGCGGTGACCAAGAAAAAATACTTTTCCTTTTATACAGCTGCAACCACACGGTAAGAACACAAATAGATTAACGTATACATGCAGAGTGATATGTATGGTTTACTCTTCATATCTTGTCCCCTTGTCCCTTTGCTAATTGTCAATATGTGTTTCACGAAGTGTCAGTGAGACGAAATGGAATGTTTTTTGTGTGCTTTATTGTGTTTTGTTTGTTTAGGTAAGCAGGGTGCACCTTTTATAGTATGGGACCAGTTTTTGCATTCCTCCCTGTTTAAAGCGAAGACGATAGTAAACAACAATGACTGTGCACAAACACATCAATGAATACATTCTGTGGTAGAGCAAAAGGGCAGATGTGTGAGCTTCTTGATGACCCTTGCTGGTGTGATGGATGATTGGGTTCTACTAAAGCCATGTCATGGTATTGAAAATGTGCTATTAGGCAAATTCACTTCCTTTTAACTGTATTACCATGGTACATGAAGATAAGAGATGACTTATTTTGTGGTAACACTTATTGTTTTTATTTTCCTATTTATTACTTGTGGGATTTGCAAATGAGCACATCATCGTAAGATGTCTAATTATATGTTTATGTCCATTGGATCCAGGGTAATAGTTTAGTTTTAGAATTTGGTATGTAGGATTGTACACATCTGTGTATGCTTTTCCGTCTCTCTTTGGACTCCAGAAATGATGTTAGACATGTCTGCTCCCTTGAACTCCTGACTGGTGTCTTACATTTTATATTTTAGATATAAAGATGAGGATACAACAAGCTCAACCATTCAGTTACACTGGTGGCAATGGTATTTTATTTTCCATGAATCAAGGTCCCTGTTATACTTCCTACGGTCTTTTCAGGTTAAAGCCTCAACATCTTTTAAGCCCCAATTGCTTTTTTGCTTTCAGGTACGGTAGTCCATTCAGTATTGTTAGAATGTCCTCAAAGGAGCCACATCAGCCACTATACACATAAAAAAATATATGGCCATATTTTGTGGAATGTCAAGTTCAATCTCAGGGCACCACAGTAAAATCTTATCTCATGCAAATGTGCCCCAACAAAGCACATAAGTTGAGTAAATGTCCCCATGAAGTCCCCATATAATTCCTGTCCCATGCAAACCAATGCAAACAGTACCTACAGACACAGAAACATATACACACACATACACACACACACACACTGATGACTATGAGAAATGAGAGGATCACACGGTCATGGCTGGTGTATTCTAACAGTGCCAATTCAGTCTTGTTTCTATTGTTGCATTTTGGGGAAAAATGACTGGGGATTATTGTCGAGGGATGCATTTTGCACATGGAAAAACAGGGAAAGCACACAAGCACTGGGAATCAACTTCAAAACAGGTAGTTGCCGCAATGCAGTAGATAGTAACCGCAATTAGTACAATCAACCAGGCTAATATTGAAATAAATCACTGAAATGACAATGAAAAAGAAACTGAAAATGGTTTTGAGGAGACTGCTTGTTGGTCAAATTCTAAAGTCATTTCAAAAGGCTGAACATGCAATAACTTTAGCATTTGGGTGAAAGGGTGAAAGTAAAAATAACTATTTTGATCTAAACTTCTGCTCCCTAATTCAGTCCTCCTCTATCTATCTTTTCAACCCTTGGTGTCAATAAAAAAACAAAACATTTAAGTTAAGGTATTACAAGGATCAATACGTATGTTAAGTGTGAATTTCATAAAAAAAGAGTCTGAGCCTAACCTGCCTGGTACCTTCTGATTTCCCTCCTGTTTCTAGTTGGTTGCAGACATAAACCTGAAGATAATTCACCTCTCAGGCACTCAGGCAGTGAAGCATCCTCAAAGACTCGCAGAGATGTTCATCCTCCCAACACATGCATGTACACACACGCGCGCATACGCACTCACACTCACACACACATACAGAGACCACTCTTAGCAGGGTGGTAGATGGTATCATTAACCTTTTTGCAATGAATGAAATAAATATGCATGATTTATAGTGCATCTGTTTTTATTTATTTCAATCCCCTGTTTGCAGTAGGTGGTAATTTAAAAATCCTTGAAGTATGTTTCACGCCTTTTGATAGTCTTGTTATTCTGCCTCATTTCCCTAAAAAAACATTATTCAAGTACCTCTTGATGAACAGTGTTAGGTTAACAGTGATATATTAAAGTAATGTGTCAATCCTGGTATCGATGTGAATAGATTTATGTAATGGCAT
This sequence comes from Hoplostethus atlanticus, assembly GCA_034670405.1. Classification (NCBI taxonomy): domain Eukaryota; kingdom Metazoa; phylum Chordata; class Actinopteri; order Trachichthyiformes; family Trachichthyidae; genus Hoplostethus; species Hoplostethus atlanticus. The sequence continues at coordinate 3,012,108 of JAXDDX010000018.1, forward strand.
CTATTTTTTTTTCTCCCTAAAAGCCAGGTATAGGATTCTGCATGTCTGCAGATGCACTCTCTTTTATGCACTTGCCTCAAACTACTGTCTAGTATCTATTCTCTTGAGAACAACCACTCGGTTACAGTTATCCCACGGAAGATACAAACAATTCAGAGTAAGCAGTGTTTCGACCAACTGTCACTGATTCTTCCTCCCCGTCAGCATTGTTAAAGTTGAAAGTACGAGTGGACAGAAATGTGATCCTCATTCTGAAGACTTGCTTGTGTAATGAGGGAGTCATGAATAATACAGCAACCAACTAATATCTTAGTCATTATTAATCCCCAATGCCCATTAGGAGCTGCTCTTAGTTCCAGTTCTGGGTAATGCGGCTAATGTTGACTACAAAGGGACACCAACAGCAAGCAGATGTTGTCCTGACCTGATTTGTTCTCTCATAATGATAAGCCTTATTTTTTTGCACTGCTTTCTTATCCTGGTCTTTGTTTGATTGATTGGTGCAGATTGGTATCCTTCATATTCAACTCCAGCGATTTAAATTGGATTATACCCAGATAGCTTGGTACTGAAAAATGCATTCACTCACTCTTTTTGTGAGCAATTTGCTTTTTTTTTCTCAATGTAAGCACATACAGTAAATGCATAAATTGTGTACACTTCAAAATCCCAACTCCCCCTGCAAATCCTGCAATGATTCACAGCCCCTGCTCTTTCTAAACAAAAAGGCATTATTTGATATCATTGCAAATTTTGGTAATTTTCATATTTTAACTTCAATTGAAGTATTGCATGGTCCTCTTGGGGTTCAGAGAGTTTTACGACCCTTGGGCTTACGAAACTCTTTCAAAACCCATTGTATAAACTCTAAAATGCATGGTCGTCGAGCTCAAAACCAAAAGTTTGTAGATACAAGGTTTCAACCAAAAACAGCACTATGCAAATGTTGATATTTTACAATGAGCTGGTAGAATGAAAAGCACACCTCAAACATCTGAAATCAATACCTTCTTTAAGCGTGCAAGAGGGGGGTCATGGAATTTTTCAAAAGCCTGCGTGGGGGTGGAGGGTGACTACTGATGACAAATAAAGTTTCTGACCTCTCAGAATGATATGCGACTTCACAGCATTCAGGTCTGCTGCCATGGATACTAGGTATCTCACCTAACCGGGAATCAATATAAGTCTGTCCAGCACCCAGCCAGTCATTAATCTTAACATGAAACATGTCAGTGGCTATAGAGTGGTAGAGTGACATTATCCAATGAGGCATAGTCTAATGAACAGCGATACAATGACACAAGGCAGAGATGTATTCCTCCCACCTTCTTATGTAAGATTCATTTACATTACACTGATATTTCACTTTAGTAGAACATTTCCAGTTTTGAGCGCACACACCCCCATAAAATCTGCAGTCAACCTCCAGCATTAGCTGTGCTGGTAATCTTCTGTCACTGCCAGCAATCAGGGTTTTGTCCCTGCTCCCACCCAATGACTGCAAACAGGCAGATTACTTCTTAACCAGTATGTCTATCACTATGTCTCCTTTCCTCCTTGATTGTTGGTGTGTTACAGTAGAAGTGTGTTCGATGTATTAGAAGTATGTGTTTTAGACTAGGGTTTCAAAAATAGCATTAACTATAGGTCCAGAGAGCAGTCAAGTTTGGTGGTTGACTAGGCCTATATGATAATCAATTAGCAAAGCTCATCGGCTTGTAGCCAGCATGAGCCTGCGCCTATTGTGGTGTCTTTGCTCTACCGGCTGGCTTTGGAGGACACCAAGACAAAAGAAATAATGAGCATCATAAATGAACTTTTTCAAATATATTTAAAATAATAAAGCATTTGGATCAATTTCAACTTTCAGGAAAACACTGAGTAATAACAAAGGAAAGTACAGTCATAAAAACAACAAAGTCATGTCATCGAAATAATATTATTTGGTTGTACAGTACACATTAACTATCCATTATGAGCTTACTTCCCATTCTCAACCTTTGTAGTTGATGTTTGCTTGTGAGTCACAGCTCTCATTGCAGCTTACATTGATTACAAACGCACACACGTACCTGCTAGTTTTCTTGTTTCAAAACAAACTCACAGTATTTTTAGGAAATTTAAACATATGACACAGTCAAACCTGGTAATCACAGTTAGTGCACTCTAGTGCAGTTGGACATCTGCACTGAATAGTCAAGTGTATCTGTGCTTGTCCACAGTTGGAACATGGATGAGATTTTCCTGGAATACAACTTCTGACAACACTGGGAAATATCAACTAAACAACACTTGTGAGATGCTTGTATTGAGGGTCAATGTAACATCCCGATAATAAAGTAATTTTTCGATCTTGGGTATTATGTGTATAGCTTTATTGCCCCCTGGTGGTCGGTACTTTGCAAATATTTGTTGGGTTAGTCTTCCACCCCAATATTTATTGTTTTGGAATAGTGACCTACTGTAGGACCCACTTCTTGTCAGCTCTTGTAATATAGATGATTAATGTCAAAAAATAAATTCTAACTGATCCGTTTGGCAAAAGCCATTGAAGATAGGAAATCAAAATAGCTACCTCAAAGCCAAATTTAAGCTCCCCAGCTCTGTCCTAATGATTTGTAGCAATTATCGCTTGAAAACTGCATGCCTCAGTCCTGTAGGAAAGTCATATACTGTACTTAAACCAATATGTAATGAAGCAAGGCAGATTGTTTAAAACCTTCTCTCAAAGAGACTAATTCATACATTCTGTGATATGTTAAGAGTGCAACAGATCCTTTATTTCCCCATATCTGTAATGGTAAAATTGATATCTTGTGATTAATTTCTAGCATATCAAATATCAAGCGCAGCTGCAGGGTGAAACAAAATTAAGGATCAAGAGAGATGTTCTTGCCGGAGCAATCACATTTTTATCTCAATGAAGTGTGTACCTTAATTTTTCTAGAATTATTCAGGTAGCTTACTTGAAGCCCTCTGAAGTCGTGGGAGCACCTCACTGATGCTGCTCCATCTCTGTGAGTGCAGTGTGAGCCCCTGTGCTCCTGGCACAGTTTTCTTCACAAAATGTAAACACCTGCATCACTGCCGTGCTCTCACTAATTAAAACTCTGTCTGTCTAATGAGAGCCATGCCTGTCAGACCCCTCCACCCACTCAATAAATCACCACTCTCTAGGCCAGCTTTATCCAACTGGACAAGGAGGGATGCGTGTAACTCTCCTATCTATGCGACTCAGACACCCTCTCCTGCTTTCTCCTCTGCTCTCAGCATTCTCCATGAGTAAACTGTCTTCATCACTACCTCCACTCAGTCATACATGGACAATCTACAGTGGCAGCTCAAACTGAATCTGAATCTTCTGGTGGCCATGTGGGATCTGCTATTGCTAGACCATAGATGCATGGAGACAGCCAAACCAAACCAAACCAACCCTAACCTTAACCCTATCCTGGGCGAATGTTGCATTAAGATACAATAAGTTGTGTTCCTCCATGTGTACAGTGAAATAATAAAATCAAAATCACCACTTTCTCCCCTCATTTCAGGATAGTTATAGAGACCATAGTAATTACTACAATGGCTTCCCCACGCAAAGGACAACAATTCTATTGAATGCAAATTAAAGACCTTTAGACCTGAATAGTGAATGTATATATGAAGAGTATTGTTCCAAAATGAGATAAACACCTACTCTTACCAAGTGATGGAAAGAACACAATTAAAACAAATTGCGGAACTAAAGGATTTTTTACAGATATTGAATAATGAACTTCAGGTAATCATGTTTTCCTAAAATAGATATATAGTGTAGTGGAAAAGATCTCTACATATGTAGACTGATATGTATAGTTTGTTTACTATCACATCTTGTATTTCCCCTTTCAACTTTATGTGAATTCTTGATGGCCAAGTACCATAGATTATGTACTGATATACGGATACTATGTAAAATGTCTATGCATGTCTGCGTCATTTTACCAAGATAAGTCATTTAATTTATTGGCAAACCAGAATCAGTGATTTAAAAGAAGGCAAAGTGATAGACCCAATTGAAGTCACAAAGATTCATATACTGGCTTATCCTTGGCTCATGTTTTCATAAGCCCCTTAAGATTTCTTTATCTCACCTGCACAATTTGTAGTTCTTATAGTTAATTTGTTTGTGTTTCACAACATATGTGTGCAAGCAAAGTAAACTAAACTAGCATCACTGTAATTTAGCCACATATGCACTAGAACTAGGCTTAGTCTTGACCATAAAGTCTTAAGACTGAAAGCACCTTTCAGTTTTTGGGCAACATAACCAAGCAAACTGGAATGAGATGAGACACATGGTAAAATACAATTTCTTTGGGCAACAAAAGGTCGCCATGTAAACAATGTAAGATTTTAGAAACTTCTGCTTGGCTAATGTTGCTTTGCTGCTTTACTCATGCTTTGAATTTCATGACAGAATAAAAAATCAGTGAGTCAGACATGAATACATAAGTGGAGTGGAATGGAAAATAGGCGCAGTGTTGCAGCTGCAACATTGCAATGACTTAAATTTCAATTTCCCCTTATGATGTACAGTATTTACTGAGAACTGCATCATGAGCTATTGCCAAGATCTGTTGTTAGCCTGTCTTACACATGGAGATTCAACTATGATGAGGGAAAAGGCCCTCTGGTCAGAGACCACAAACAATCAAAAATCAAAGGAGTACGCTTGAACCCCCACCCAGCCAACATCTACTCCCAGCCCACTGCAATTTCCATGGTCAACACAAACCATGGCATAAATAAATGGTACTGCTGTGCCTCTGGACAACAACAGAAGCCAGAGGGTCACAGCAATATGCCTGTCAATCACACAGCATGGTGTTCAGCCCAGATTGAGTTTAATAAAACCCAATGACTCATGCACTGAACAGGATAAGGCTCCAGCGGAGCATCTGCTATGGATTACTGGGCTTTGTTCCAAGAGTGTATTCAGTGAGGGGCTTTGCTGGATAAAACACTTTGGTATAAGTGCGCTTTAACTTCACCAAAACACCTCTGGAATGCAATAACAAGAATCACAGAGTAGATGCATCCAAGTTGCATATAGCACATGTGATGAAAGCCCCAAATCTGCCATGTGTGTTGTAGCCCTCTTGCTCCAAAGCCCAATATGATTGTTTGTTTGGAGGGAAGGGCTGAGGTGGAACATGTTTTAGAGACCAAAATGAGGAAGAGGTAGGTGGGTCTTTTACTTTTATTGTTTTTCTTTTAAGAAGACCAGTCTTTAACAAATCAAGCAGTACTAAATTGATGGACTAATACCTTTCTGGTAATGTCGTATAATGTAAAATTATTATCAACTACATTATGATGGCGGGAGTAGTCATCATAGTATGAAGTATTCATGAAAAATATCTTGTAAACATGTTGTTCTGTCCATTTCTCATTTTCATCCTGACCCAATTAGTTAGAGTTATTTAGAACACTTTATAGTCCTCAATGATTCAATTTGTTGTGCAGCATTAAAAGCAACACACATTATCCAAACACAGTTACAGCCACTGACACACGCATAGCAATCAATCCACTATTACATTACATCACATTACATGTCATTGTTTATATTTTATATTTTATTATATCAATATGCCATTATACCAATATATCAGTGTCATTATGCCAATATGCAGTGTTGGGCTCCTTACAAAAAAAAGGTAATGTAGTCTATTATGAATTGCTTGTTAATAATTTCAAATGTATTTTTATTGCTTTACTTAACACTTACTGGGAGCATAAACATGTTACATGTCTTGACATGTTTTCATTGCACCCTGAAATTAGTGGTTGCATCCTCTCTTTACCCTCAAATATCAGGATAACTCAATTACCTCTGTGAACAATCAGGCAAACCAAACTGCATTGATGTCCAATGTGTAATCTCCCTCTCTCTGTCTGTCTGTCTGTCTGTCTGTCTGTCTACCTAAGCAGCATTATTTAATAAGATAACATTTTATTTTGCACTGTGATATCAGCAGACCCAACAGTAGCACAGAATCATCTTAATAAAATCTTTAAAAAATTAAAACTTGACAATGAAATACACATTGAAAAAGCTGTGCTTTCTGAGGAAGTGAATGTGTCCCCGCCCCTTCTTGGACAGGACTTCAGAGCAATGGTCCCAAGAGAGCTTGTTGTCAGTGATGAGCCTGTACTCCTCCAGTTTCAATCGCCTCTTCAGCAATCAAGGTGGGAGAATGGGATGGGCTCTTTTGCCAGAAATCAATGACAAGCTCCTTGGTTTTAGCAGTACTCAGGTGAAAATGGGACAGCCTGCACCAGTCAATGAACTCTGCAGTTTTTTAGTGTTAGTTGCAAATAGTGTGTTATATGGGAGCAAATAGTGTGTTATATGGGAAACAGAGAGTTAAGTGGTAGCCATTGTTGCAGTTGTAAAAATGACACAATCTTAAGACAGTGATGCACTGGGCAATATTGTGGGTGACTCGAATGTACAGCAGTGCCAAGGAGTTGTCTCAATATTATTGCTTTATTCACACTGGGAGGTCTAGCTGCCAAGAAACATAGGAATAGAGTTGAGACCTGCAGCTCACTTAGTTGTTTGTTGGTTGGAGCATTGGCTATCTATATTGTCCAGGCTTAGAAAGAGACTGGCAAAAGCTGGTTGGTACCCCCACCAAAATGAAAATTTATATCAACAGAAACTGTAGATTTTCAATTTTAAATCATAAATGTCAAATATCAACATTCAGTCTGTCATTCTCTTCCAGCAGTGCAATACAGCCATTGTGCATCATCATATATAATAATAGCACAGCATAATGGCAGCAAATTAGGGAACTGTCTAAACAAATAAGGGACATCACTGCATGCAAGAATTAGCCTGTCTCTGTCATTTGACATCACCATATCCTACCTTCAAATCCCCTTAAAAATGTGTATGCATGGTGCAGACAAGGCTAAAATAGGTTTTACATATTCACAGTGTCTCCTTTCATTTCCCAGGCTTGGGCTGTTAGCATGTTAGAACTTTCTCAATGCATCTAGGTCTATCTTACATCATTGAAACTCATTTGTCAAATTTGTCTTACATTGGTATGCCTGCATCCCTTCTGTCTTAGCTAGCCAACTGCCTATATATGTAAGGATTTCATGCTAGATAGCCTTATCTATGCTAGATAGATATGCTTATCTACACTAGAACTATCACAGAATGGATGTAGGCACCCTGTAAATAAAATGCCACTAGAATACAGTACCGTCTAGAGTATGTGAGGAACATGCTTTTTTCTTGAGACAAACAATGTTTACTTCTGTTTCTGGAACATTAGTAGTCTGAAGTTTTCAATAAAACTTTGAATATAACTATGTAAATCTTCTCTTTAAATCTCCCAAGCCCTGGCAAATCCCCCTGTTGCAGGCAAGGCATCCTTGGATACATCCAATTAATGAACAATAAGTCAAGTTTGAATGTACATTTTAATGTACAATTGTTCTCTCACATTATTATACTGTAGTTTAATGAAAACTACAGTATAGTTACAGTACACTTACTATGAAAATCTTTCCTTGGTCCTCTGATCCACTCTCTGGTTCAATTCCTGGGTGTTGTACGCGACGTCTGGCACTTTTCTAATACAATCAAAAAGATATTTGTCATAACATTTCCCAGTCCAACTGCCATGGCTTGTCACAAGTATATAATGGACACCTTGTTAAAACATGAGACCAGCTGTATAGCAAGTTTCAGAGTCTTAGCACTCGTATGACATGTGACAATATGAATCCCACAGCACTCCTTTCAAGAAAGTCAGATAAATAGATTTAGAGGGGAGAGAGAAAAGATTGCCTGATGATTGCCTGATGGGACTGTTAACCTCAGGTAGACAAGCCATCTATTGCACCACAGGGCTTGTTAATGAGCTACAAAGCAAAGCTGCCAAGGCCATTTTTCCCAACTGTACTTTGAAAAGACACAATGAATCATCATTGTCCCTTAGCTCAAACTGAACTATTACAGTCAATAAAAGGCTACTTGAGTTATGGGAACAAAGAACAGGAGAGTATTATGTATTATGAAAAAAAATCATCACTGGCCAAATAAGCATTTCCACTGGAAGGTTCTTAACACCGGAATGTAAAAATGTTGTACGTGCTGCTTTACAGTCTCAGGTGTATAGAGACTAGCAATACACATTATATGTGGAGGTGACAAAAAGAAAGAAAGAATAAAAGGGTTAACAAAAGGTTTGTTGTTACCATACTGATACGTGATGATGTTATTATTTTTATTATTTTCATTTTTAATAATGAAAATCGGAGGAATACAACATTTTCCCTCTGGAAAGAAGGGTGTATTTAGGCTGATTCTGGCATAAATAGTCAACCTTTGTGGGGGCGGGACTTTCAGTTCATGCATTCAACATGAAAGCTCTTAAACTTCATAAACTCAACAAGGAGAAAGATGTGAATGAAGGGTGAGGTTATTGCAGCCATGCCTTCCTAGGTGTTATAATACAAGTCCTATACTCACAGGGTGTTCACACTACGAGCAACTGGATTGATGGGTCGATGTATTCTGACAGAATGCAAACAGTGTGAGAGATCTGTGTGGTGAGCTTGTGTAGATACAAAGTTTTGAACAGGCAAAACATGTATTTTTTGCTGCTTAGTATTTAGCCTTTATAACGTTAACATAGCTAGCTGACAACCACTAATTAGGTAGCATTAATTGAAATTAAAGTTGGCTTAAGTGGGACCCTAATGTTAGCTAGTTTGTCAGTTATGACTCATTTGAAAAACTACATTTCATGGCTAACCATGAAAGTTAGGTGGAAATTGACAGGACCTTTATTTTGAAAATTTCACTCAATAAATTGCTTGTGAGCTGCTGCTATATAATGAAGCAGTACATGGACATATAAAGACATCTGTCACAAGGATCAATATTGATTAATGTGCTATGTAGGGGATATGTGTTGTTATCTGGAGTTCAAATTACCAATTATTTGACACCTATGTAGAAATCCAAAATTTCAACTGTATGTCACCCAACTTGCTGATTACGGGGATTATTTAGCTGTGTATGGTTAAAGGGAAGAAGGGGCATTAGGCCCCAGAGAAAAATCCTCACCCTCTGGCAGTGCCCCATGGAAACGCCCCAAACCCTGTACGGATTCAGACATATCAGGGATTATTAAGAGACCTGAGAACAAGGTCAAAGACTTGTGGAAGAACACAGAGCAAGTTAAACTTAACTTCCACTTCATCCCCGAGGCTCTGAAATACTTAGGAGATAGTTGAGGCAGGCTCTGTTGAAAGCTCCCCCGCCGGCACGCAAAGCTTTACTTTTGATGTTAATTCCTTGAAAGCTGTTTCTTTAGCTGGGGATTAGTGCATGAAGAGCTGGGCTTACCATGCTCTGGCTAATAAAGATGAAACATCTAACACAGGTACTCTTACATACACTCGCCTGGGAACAGTGCCTATAAAGTTCCCTTAATTATGGGGAACTCACTTCGCTTCAGTAAGTATAAGAATAGGAAGACATTTGTACTTTGAAAATTCCACGGTATTAAATGTTGAAAATCCTCTGTATTCTTCAGACACAAGTCTTAAGGTAAAATAATGAGTATATAGGCACATGGCTTTCTCAGCTCATGCGATCAAAGCTGCCTACATATTTATTCAGTAGTAAGCACTCAGTCTCTCCAGTTTAGGCTTCCTCACCATACCAACTGACAATTATGAAGTGTGTCCATTACAGCTGCTGATTAGCCTCCATGCCTGTTCTGGCTTGAGCGACTGTTGTAGCTAATGATTCTATGGCAGCGTGCATAAAAAAACAACACCACAATTCATCTGCACAGCCAAAATCCCAATGATTAATAGTTGTTTCACAAGAACATTCGCCCCTCTGAATATTTGAAATGATTCTCCCCTTCCCCGAGTCCTCTGCTTTGACAATTTAAGAAGTAAATTAATCAATCAATCGCTACATCTATCCTGCTTTCAAGAACAATGAATGTCCTTTCATCACTTGTTTGGCAATTTTCCAAGAATTAATGCCAGAAGGAATTCTCCTAGGTAACCTTTATCCATTAAAAGAACAGCTGTTATTGTACATCTAAATATATTGACAAAAAAACAATATCAACTAATTGGAGGCTAAGCTTTTTGACCTGCACCCTGCATTAAATCTGTAGCTATATAGCAATACAGAGTAACCTCAAAGTAAATCCCATTGTAACACAGCTGAGTTTAGTCTTGGCATATCATTACAATTTAATCAAATCAATTAAAATGTCAACCAACTGGTCAAATAAACAAAGACTTTCTCTATAATGTAGTATCTTAATAATACATTTTCCCCAGTAGGCAGATAAAGAACTAAGACTGTAAAGAGTGGGTTCTGCCACAGTAACTCTCTTTATCATTCTTGGATCATTTGTGTCTGTGCAGACTGCCTTTACAACAAGGTATATTGTGATTATGGATAATGCTATGACCCAGTTAGCTCTTATGGGAAACACATTAATATAGTAAAGTCACGGTTGTCAACTTGAATTGAGTCATATCACATGGCAGGAAGGCACAATTATGTTAAAGGCATTGGGGTCTGTAAGAGGGTGGTACATCTTATCTATCTAATCTATAATGATATGCAATGGCTGCAAAACATATTTGCCCCACTTGACGTCTTGCATATTTTGTTGTGCTGAAAATGTTTCAAATATCAGCACAAAGCACTCTAACTGGAAGTGGCATCTTTGAAATTTCTGTCAAGCTGTAAATTTCAAATAACGGCAAAAACCTATGAAAGAATTCATTCCCTTTTACTGAGACAAAATTGCCTTTTTGGCAAAAAAATCTGTTTTTATAGCTGTTGTAGTTTGGATTAGTGGATTATGATAAATGTTGTCCTTTCTGAATAGTTCTGATTCTGTCTTTCTGGACAACAAATCTAATATCAGGTATCTTCCATACATTACACTGGTACTGTTTCAGAATACTCAGGCACAGTGTGGAATAGGTGATTCACTTGTAGATGACATTAGGGGCCATTTCCTGAGATTTCCTGAGGGTTACAAAGACAAAATAAATCATCACCCTTCTGTCAGTATTAATGGGTTCTTTTGGTGTACTTTCTCTTGTCTAATTTCACTATGGAAGTCAGGTACATTTAGCTGGTTCACTTGGCGCCCTAGGCCAGTTTTCAGGCTGAACAACCCCACCCCACTTCATGGCACACTGCCCATCAAGTTAAAATCATATCAATACAATAACTAACATTCAACTCACACTGCAACATACCCAATACAAAACACCCACAGTGGGCACATATACAACTTAAGTCCAGGGCCAGCCCTAATGGAAGTTAACTGGAAAACTGGACGTAAATAAACTGGAATAAAATGGAAAAATAAACATAATAAAAAGAGCATGACTGTATTTTTACATATAGTGGCTGGAGGCTGATGGTTTATTTTTTCTTTGACACCTCAGGAAATGGATTGAAATGCCATCCATTAGTGCATACAACACTACAGTAATCACAGAGGCATGCAAGACACATTGAAATGGAAGAATGGAAAGAGCAGTGGAATTAATGCACAGGGAAGTAGAGGCAGTGGGTGGACAGTCTACCTGTTACCGCTTAGTAGGTTTTATGACACGTGGGATGAATGAAAACCTCAATCTATTTTGATTTAGTCTAAGGTCTGCTGAGTACCAGTGATGTTGCTTGCCACTTCCACAATACCCTAGAGTCATTTTTTTGTTTTTCATAAAAATGTCACACTGAGAATTCCAAACCAGAATAGGGTATTTGGTGAAGGTTTACATAAATAAATAAATGCATTTTGAAATATTTTTTAATAAAGCTAAATGTGCAAAAAGTCACAGGTACTGAATATCTATTACTAAAAATACAAATTACGTTGTGATTGTTAAATCCAAAGATTAAAGTGCAAATGGCAGATGTGACACATTTTCATGTCTGAGTTGCACCTCTGGAATGGAAGGCTACTTTGAATGTGATGTTATATCCTAGACATTTTTGTATGTAAGTTATGAAGATAGAAATTCTTCCCATGTGATGAGAACAGCCATGCTTATCAAGCTCAAAATGGCAAGACGAAAATACCAATGGATTAAAATGGCCTTTGATTTGCTTTTAAACCAAATGTAAATCTAGTTTTATACAATAAAGTAGCATATACAGCTGACATATCATTTTAGGATCCTTTTGATTATTATATTTTTGAGAGTATAAAATTCATTGCTATGAATTGCATCACATGAGAATTTAATTCCAAAACTCAGAGAAAACAAGGGAAAGTGTTGCATTACTGGGTGATGTCATCAGATGAGCTGGTGAGGAAAGGCACTATTAAGAGAGTAGGGATGAACATAGCTTGTGTTACTGAGACATGTCATCAGCACATAGGTAGTAGAGATTCTCAATGCAGGTTATATCTCTGTAGGGTGTCTGAGTACCATTGGGACCATAATAGCTGAAAAATGCCCAATTTGTCTCAATAAACCAGGCTGAACACACCAGGTCAAGTTCTTAACTAGACAACAGAAAAAATTACTGAATTAATGTGCCCCATGTGCCCTGCATTTATTTTCCTCAGGCTTTCTTCTCTTTAAAAATCTTATTTGAATATGTGCTCAAAGTATAATATTGAATTTGAAAAGGAGAAAAACTGCATTAAACTTGCCAACCAATTAGCTTAACCCTAACCCTCCACCTGGAAAATCTGGGTGGGCGAACTTTGCCCTTCCTACTGGTATGGTGCTCTTGAGCAAAGCACCCAACCCTAAGTTCATCCCAAAATGAAAATTCTATTCACCCCCATGTCAGTTGAAACTATTGAAGTTCACATGACCACAAAAACACACAGCAAGTTAGCCGCCGCTGTTCTATGTCGGCCTTGTCACAAACAATTGAAATGAGCAAGGTCCGAAAAAGGCCACCCTTTCCAACCATTTACAATACAGCGGACAAGTCATTGGCAATGCTTGAATCTGCGATAGTGTGTGTTTTATACCTCCTGCTTTGAGCCTTGATTTTATTGAGCGGCATACAATGTCACATCATGCATACAGTAGCTGTTAAAAGGGCAACTTATACCCACCAGAAATTGGCTGCGTAAGCGCAGCTCTGAAGACATCAAGTGAGAAGCTTTTTTTTTCGAAGATTGGAGAATTGGGTGCAACCACTTAACCAGTTTTTTTTAAATCAAGTTTCCTCTATTATTTAAGTGACACCCTGCCCTTTTTAACATGATGATGATAACTGAAAAAAAACGTAATTTAAAAAATGTCATTCAAAAAGGGCACTTTGGGACTGGCAGGGCAAAAAGGGCAAAACTCAAGCCCCTCCTGGACCATATCTGGCTGTTAACCTGGAAAACATTAGCCTAGACTCACATAACACCTCCTATCATCCATTTAAATAATCTCTCCTTTTTAAACACACCTTATAAGAAATATAATTTATACTATGAATGTTACAGATATTATACAAAGGGACATTATCTCATTAAGTATAATTTACCAAAGTTTACTTTATGTTTTATGTGATTTTGGAATGACTGCTAAAATAAGAGTTGACTGGGTATCTTAGCTGTTGATTGTACATGTATGTGTTTTTTATGCTGTACAACAAATTTCCTTATTGAGGACACTGACCTTTTCTAATCTAATCTATATAGTGTTGAAACAAAGACTCTATTAATTGCATTACCACTACTGATGAACTGTCAAATGCTCAGCGGTCAGCAGATGGATGCTTATGATTGATAACATGTTCAAGGCTAGGGGCCATTTCCCATTTAGAAAGCTGAGTGATAGTATGTGCTGTACCTGACAGCTGCAGCAACACTGATTTAAAATAAACACGTTAATTGCTTTACGTAGCCTGTGTAAGATTAATACTCCAACACCATATCACAATACATGTGTATTGTGTTGTAGACAGAATTTTGTTTCAATGCATGTGCCAATATCTGTATCGATGCCACTGTGGGGCATAGATGCATTTCTTTAGCAGGGATCACTCCTTGTCTGAAAAAGAGAGAGCAGAATAGGAACTGAATGGCAGAGAATAAAACTGAGCTAACCACGTAACCAGCTTTAACACAGTTTTCCCCGCAATAGTGCCCGATCAGGATAAGTGCCTCATATCGATCAGCTGTCTGTTTCACCCCCTGCTTTTGATTTCCCCCATTAGGTCAATAGAGAAGGTGAACCTTCATCTTGATAACTACAATGTTCTTTTGCTTGTTGATACAGGTTGCTCCTGGACCCCATGGTGCAGAAATAAGTAGGTATGGTAAAGTAGTGTGTGTGTGTGCGCATGCACGTGTGTGCGTACGTGGATGAGTAAAAGAGAGCAAGAGGAGGAGAGAGACATTGCTGCAGTGTTTGCCAGAGACCACCTAGACAAACCTGAAAGATTTCTGGAAGTCTGTTCTCTGGACAGATGAGTCCAAAATTGGCAACAACCTTATCCCTACAGTCAAGCATGATGGTGAGTGGAGTGTAATGGTCCCGGGCTGTATTTCTTCCTCTGGACCTGGGCGACTCATCATCATTAAAGGAACCATGAATTCTGAGGGAAAGCAGGGAAATCATCATCATCAGGCCATCAGTCCGAGGGAAAAAACTGGGCCGAAAGTGGATGTTCAACAAGACGATGATCCTAAGCATTCAAGCAAATCTACCAAAGATTGGCTCAGGAAGTGTTTTGGATTGGCCAAGTCAAAGTACTGACCTAAATCCAATTGACCTGAAGCAGCTGTTCATGTGAGACGCCCTCAAACCTCACTGAGTGGCCGAGTTCTGTAAAGAGGAGTGGGAGAAAAATCCCTCTAGGAAGATGCCAGAGACTGATCAGTGCCTATAAGAGACGTTTCTCCAAGTCATTGGTGCTAAAAGAGCTGCCACAAGTTATGGACTGAATGAGTTCACATAGTTTTGCACACAGGGATATATGAGTTTTTGTTAAATAAAGCAGTATTATATGTGTATTTATTTGTGCATGTTCTTTATTTGGGATATCGTCATTAAGATTTGAGGTTTAGATAAGGATTTTATAAAGTTATTCCTCTATAACACATATAGACCACCATCTGTAGGATTCATAAACTGTCAAGCATGACTGTATGAGGCACATGGCACAATGTTCAATGTGCGTCATCGAGTGCCGACTTTTGTCATTTATTCAACGTAACTATTTCTATTTATCTCCATTTATCATCAATGACCACTCTATGTTGTACCACTATACTAGTGGGTAGTCACTGTAATTGCCTTGACAGCTGCAATTAGTGTACGCTACTGCTGCTTTTTACAGTGAATCTCTTGACATCGAATACATACTTTTAAACGGAAATGTATATTTGTATACTGTATATTGTAGTGTGTCTATTTCTAGCCTACTGTCTTAAGTCAGTATGTTTTTGTACCATGTACTGTGTATGTGTAACTATGTCAGTATGTCTATGTACAATAGGTGTGATAGTAGCCTAAACATTAGAGAGGTGGGCTTGTTTTCAGAATGTCGCCACTTCAAAGTCCAGGATTGGCTGTGAAAAACTGGAGAAAGGGAATCAGTAATGCTCTCCTCTCCCGCAACAACTACTCTCACGCTGCTCTTGAGGTACTTCACTCAACTGCTCCACTGAAGCTACTCAGTGGCCAACAATAGAACACTGTGGTTGGTGCCTCCCAAGTGAATGTGTATAAATGTATGAATGTGAAGCAGTGCTTTCCTGCTTCATACATACTAGCTCAGCAAACCTTTCCTGAAAAAATTTCAAACTCCCTGTGCATTAGTTTGTACCTGGATATGTAATAAAATTAAAGACAAAAATCCTACTTGTGTCAGCTTTCATAGAAAGTTCATGTAATACCTATGTTATTTGTAATAAAGACAAGTATCATTTTATTCAGCAACACTTGAAAACCAAAGTCCTGCTGACAACTGACAACTGACAATGAAAGTCCACCTGGGGCAGCAGGTTGGCCTGGAGGTACAGATGCTGATTGATAACTGGAAGGCTGCTGTTTTGATTCCTGGTACCAGCAGGTACAGCCTGTAGGTGTATTACAGCAGTGAGCTGGCAACTACTGACTGGTGACTGGTATTACATCTACGTTATCTACATTATGCATGATCCATCACTGTCAAGTCTCCTTGAACAAGGCACTGAACCTCAAACTGTGCGGTACTGCTGGTAATCCTGCTCTCTAACCTTTCCGCATTTTTCCAAGGTTCTATTTGTTTATGTATCTAAAAGGGATGTTCCTATTACCCCGTGTAGCTCACCCCATAAAGTAGTGCTGATTTTGTTCTACCATTTATATGTGAAAAATAGCCTATAGTTGGCATTTAGCCATGAAAATGTGTTACTTTTGGGGGCAAATTAATTTGCAAATTAAATTGCAAAGAGTGGTAATTAATTTATATGTTACAGGCTTTACCTGAGGCATTGAGCATTTATAAATTTAGATATTAATCTATTTTGGCATGTTTTGACATTGAGGGCTTTCAGCTAATTATAAATGGTTAGATGAAGCGGTCCTGTAACTGTTCCAAGTACAGAGAAGAGGATGAGAAGCTTTAGGAAAGCTAAGTCATATGGAAGGGTGGTACACACAATAAATACCGTCCAAAATCAATATATCTTAATGACACAAAATATGACTAATCAATCCAAAGGCATGTTTACTATTAGAAATGACAGGCCTTTTATTTTTGACAATTTCTGCCTAATAATTGTCAAACCTTTGATTTGCTATGTTTGCTATGTAAAATTGCATAGGTGTGACATGGACACTTACGAGAAATGACATATCAGTATGCATAAATATGATATGCAGCTGTTACAAAACTTGTTTTTTTGGTGTTACAAATGTGTTACTCAGCAGATCACACAAGTGTTACCCAAACAGATAATGTTAAGAAAGTCACAATAAGCTTTGTGATCTTTTTCTGAAATAACTAAGTACATTAAGTGGGTAACAAAACTCACAGTCAATATCAGTATTTTGTGCCCAAGTAACAAAATACTATTCTCCTCAGAAATAAGAAGCCTAGCCAAAATTGCTGAATCATAAGCAACTTTGTTTCTTATGTTGCGACAGTAATGTATCTTGATCCGAGGACTGTGTATTAAATCCTACTGTGAAAGGAGTGCAGTATTACACCCTTCCTGAATATAAAAGTTTGAATGTGTGTGCTGTTTCCTAATTTTTCTTGATGATCTATCTAATAATCTAATAATATCGATCTAATACTAATACTGTGAGAATTATAATTGGAATCCCTTTATAACTTTGTGATTAAGAATTTTCTGAATTCTGCCACTGCAGAAAACGTACTTTATGTATTTATTTCCTTTCTTTTTATAGGATGAACTATATTTATGACTTATATCTGCTACATATTTACAAATCTATGATCATTTCAACTGAAAAAGCTGAGACAGATGAGATTTTGTCCAAATGATATCTATATTCCATATGAAAAAGATTAGTCAGATGCTGACCTCTACAGGTATGATTTTGCCTTGCATTCCTGTCACTTCACATTATGGAGCAAACCACCATTGATGTGTTTATCAGAGGCACAAACTGAATTAATTGTTATTCATTACAATTGTCAAACACTCAAACAAATTTCACATTGCATGTATGAATGTATGTATGTCTGTATGTACTGTCTGTATGTTTCAAGATACTGTGACACCAGTTCATAAAATTACACTTAGGATGAGGATGAGGTAAGGACTGTAGTCTTGCTGATACTGTGTTGGCACAAGAGGCACTTATAGGTAATGAAATCTGTCAAAGTAGAGTCAAAATGGAGTGCCACAGAAACAGGGGGGCAGACAGTTAAACCAAATAACTGAGGCTATCAGCTTCTACTGACAAACAGCCACAAGCCTGACTGAGCTGGAAAAAATAGAGCAGTGGAGAAGAAATGGTGGCAGTGGAGCACAAAGTGGAGATGACAGCCTTCGGGACACAAGTGACAGCAATTGAGGGTAGACTGAGTACAAGTGAGTGTCAGGCAGAGGGAAAAGGCATGCTGGTGCAGCAAGCATTGAAGGTGACTGGCACATGATCTAAAAGACAGACACAGGGGTCTCATTCACAAAGTCTGCTGAGGCTACAACTTGCTCCTAACTGGCCCACTGAGAAGTACATTCTAAAAGTAATGTTTCACTGCACAGATTTTTTAAAACTTATTTATCCTTGGAAAGTTGACTGAGCATGCTTGCGGTATTTCAGCTCAGTCCTGCCCTGCTTAACATTCATATAATTCCACACATTTGCAGCTGCCCAGTACAACCACAGTCTTCTACTCCACTGGAGCAGTTTGGGTTGTGTGCCTTGCTAAAGGGCAGCTTGACAGTAATTGTTGAGGGAGGGGAGAGTTTCTCATTCACTTTCTCTGCCAAGATTATCCCGCCCAGTCTAGGGACTTGAGTCTCTGACCTCCTGGTGTTGAGCCTGGTTCTCTAACCTCTGGGCTACCGTCCCCCAAGTTTAATTTAGGAAGATAACCACTGGATTGTGTGGCCCCAGAATATATGGGAAGACGTACAAGTCCCAGGCCAGTTGTAGGAAATGTCACACAATAGAGTACACCCTTGACCTAGTAACTCAAAATAGTAACAATTCTTACACATTTCCATAATACATAACATAAAATAGCACAAAAGACAATAGGAAAGAAAATATCAAGGGAACATTCAAAGGAACAGAAAATTATCTCTGAGTAAAAAGAGCAGCGACTTATTAAAAAAGTACAATGTAATATAAGCCCTAAATAACAATACATACATCATATCTTTCATCTACTTGAAAATTAATTACATGGACCACTGATGCATGATTTCAATATGAACAGTATCCAAGGCAATTATGAAGCTACAATCAGATGGCATAGGGCAAGAAAGGGATACTCTTTTAAGTACAATCCCTGAGTGAGACAAAACAGGTTTAGAAAATGTGTCTATATTATACATGATAAAAATCCTCCTGGATCACAGGAAGCACAAATACTAAATATGATAAACCTCCATTTATTTGTCATGCTGTAGAGATGTCACATTAGGCAAAAGCTCATAATTTAAAAACATTAGGGGGTAAGTGTAAATTCAGCATTAATTCAGTAGACCTAACTAATAGGAGAGTGACATTTTATAAGGTTGAAATGTCATGTTTAGTATCATATAAATGCCACAAGATATTTGCGGTAATTTATGTAAATGATGCTTTTGTGTGTACTGGTTCATTAACACAAATTCACTGATATGAGAATTTACTTCACCAAGGTAAAGTGGACATGACTGAATCAGTGTTAATAAATATGCCACGTTGATAAGAATATCCTGAAAAAACAAGTTCAATTAAAGTAATGTCCATTATCCTGAGTTACCTATAATTAGACTTGCAGCATATGTGTGTGGCACATCATCATTTGGACCAGAATTAATTTTTGCAGGTGGCAACACACTCGTCACAGTCTTGCAACTTCCTGCTCTTTTTTTTGGTTATATCATTAGTAGTTAATATGACCCGCCTCCTGTCAAAAATTTAATTTATGACCCCCTTGTTGATTGACAGCCTGTCAGTAATTTGACAGTTTTGATTGATGACGCAAGCAGTTGTTCAACAAGACACTGCCTGCAAGATGAGACAGCAAGATGTGGATATGATGATGAAGATAAAGAAAATAAACCATGGCTGTGTGGACATGGCGAATACCTAGGCCGACAGAACCTCACATTCCTCAGAGAAGTGGAAGAAGATATGAACGGGATCGACGTTGCTGAGCAAACAGGTCAAGCGAAGACAGATGTTGGAGGGCCTGCTCAAGACTTGTCCCCGCGTCTACCTTCAGAGGCTATAGATCTTTTAAAGGCCACTACATGCATATGTATCGAAAAGATTCTTCAAACAAAGCTGGAGCAAGACTCTTGGGGTTGTCAAACAAACCACCCTAGCCAAAGGAGGCATAGCTGTCTATACGGAGTACCAGCCTATTACTTTACTGACAAAGTATGTGATAAGCTATTTACAAAGTCTTTCTTAGAAATATTAATACTAGTTTTAGGGCGCACTCTGAATATATATACAACACCTGACAAGATTCTTGGTGTGGCTGAAACAGTGGCTGTCGAGCTACAAGCAGAGAGCGACATTGACAAGAAACTGGTTGAGATAAAAGAAAAACTAATCACCCCTGCCAACGAATCTAACATCTTTGAAGCTGTACAGAGCTGGGTGGTATCCTTCTAGAGAATTTAATGAACGAAACGATGAATACAGCTGACTGACAACAAACCATATATCTATTTTTATTATTTTTTATTTCAATAATCATGTAGGGTATATCGATATTGTGAATAAGATTGGGTGTCTATGTATCTATTTGTACATGTATGTTGATGAATGAGCAAAAACAAAACATGTAAAAATAAAATGACCCATTCCATAACATAATGACTGTTTGACTCCCATTCTCTTCTCATTTGGTTTACGGCATCACACATGGATAGTACCTTAGAAAAAATGTATTATGACCCTGCAAACCCAGGGTCATTTGGCGGTATTAGCAAATTACACACAGCTGTAAAAGAAAATATCGGCATGGCTCCACCTCTACAAGATATAAAGAAATGGTTATTTAAACAAGATACTTATACATTACATGCACCGCTATTCAAAAACTTTAAGAGGAATAGGGTTCTAGTTAAGGGGATAGATGGACAGTTTCAGGCAGACTTGGTGGAAATGGGCCAGTATTCAGATGCAAACGATGGTGTGCGATATCTTTTGACAGTCATTGACGTCTTTTCAAAATACGCATGGGTTCCCACTAATCTCGCTTCGTGAGACAGGCCTCTGGCTAGTTTATTAATTTAAACTTGCATACGCAAACACTAGCAATTTAGCTACATAAAAACAGTGAAATAACAAGCAACATGGCAAGCCATTGGGACCCTGCGATGAGTGAAAATCAAACAATAACTGATCATCTGATTATTCAATCGACAAAGTCAAAGTAGACCTGTATTTTAGACAAGGAAGGAATAATCTTGACATAGCTGAATTATCCGATCCGAAACGGCGATCTTCTTGTCAAGTGATGATGTACTGACGCACAAGCGCGACTGGGGTACCAGGTGTGTAATTGGGCATGTTGAGCTCGAGCTGAGCTGAACGCTAACAAACATCCTCATGGATACTTGGAAAGGAAAAAAAAATCTTCACGCACTTCAGCCTATAGATGTCCTCAAATCCTCTCCATTTCACTCGTGCAGCTCATAACGCCAAATTGTTTTTTGTAATGGATCTGCATGATTCACATGGGTCACATTTTCAGGTCGGAAAATTCGGAATTCCGGATTAATCCGGAAAAATCACATCCCTGAACAGTGCATTGCCAAGTCATTACTGATCTGTGTTGTGTTCTCATTTGTTGCTGTTGTTTTCTGAGTCTGCCAGTAGGCCAAGTTATTGATAAGGCAGAGTAGGACATAGTTGGAACCAATGCTGTTGGGAGAGCAAAAAGACAAATGCTGTTGCACTAAACGTCATGGTACAATCAATTTATTTGGAGTTTTGTTTCTTTTTCTGTAGTGCACATCTGTAAATGACAAAAAGCAATGGGGCTGAAGTAGCTTTTGTTGAATTACCATTACAATCTGACCTAAACTAAACCAAGCATGATGTGTGGTGGATGTTCTGTGTTACACTCTGTGTTATTGTACAATATAAAAGGATGGTTATCAAGTTGGTACATAATTTCCAAGATGCCACAAGACCACTGCTATTACTACCACCAGTACTCTGAGTTTTGTTATTACTGTTGTTTTTTATTGTACGTTTACATACATTTGTTCAACCCTCACTTCTCTCCCACTCAATTGGACAGATAGTTGTTGTTTGCGTCACTGTAATGATTAGATCAGGTTGTAGATCAGCTGTTATTAGCCATGTGAACGTGTAGTCCGTTAGGATCGGTCAGTTGGAGCTAGTTTTCCTTCAGGTCAAGGTGGCTCTCTGAGACCTTCTGTGCCACGCTGAAGGGCCCGGGAGTTCTTTGGGACTTCAACTCGACACTGCTGGCTGCCAGGTACCCTCGCTGGAGGGAAAGAGAGAGAAAGGACATCATAGTGGTTTCATGCTGTATTTACAAAATGTATCACGCATGCATACCCCTTCAGTAATAGATTGTGGGTTGATGTGGCAGGGTTGTTTGGGTTTGTTGGTGGTTAGGGCTGGTTGAGAGGCCATGTTTCCCACCTTGTACCCAGATGCACTCATCCCTGTGTCTTTCATCCCATGCTTTCAGTTTGCAGGTCTTGGAGCAATAGAAGACTTGATGGCAGCGGCTACAGGCCATCAGCGACACAGACACAGAGCGACCGCACTGGTAGCAGAACTCAAACGGCTTCCTGGGAAGACACACACACACACACACACACACAGAGTGACTGGCTGGTTAGTTAAAAGTTAGCTAGTTATTAAAGGGTATTTTACCCATGATACATCTGAACTGTATTTTGTTTCAGCCTTAAGTGTTATTGATTCTCCAAGAAAGACTCTCACTGTGGTCTTCAATTCATTAGATGTTTAGTAGTATTGCTTTGTTTTGAATTCCTAAAAAGTCATGATCATTGTAAATGAATGGCGGTTTTTCATGCTCCAGCACAAGCCACAGGGGTACCGGAGCCAGAGTAGATCAACAGATGAAATCAGCTACAAACCTGACAAAGTTTGACTTACGAAGATGTAGTTGGTTTAAACCTTAGACCTCGCACCTAATAAATTAAATTGAAACTATCCGTGTGCCTTCTTTGGGTAGCTGCATGAGTATGTGTCTGTTTGTGTATGTGCAAGCATGTGTTTGTGTGTGTGTTGCTTTTTATCTTCTGCCATCCTCTTTACATTTACAGGGTGAAGAGTCAACAGAGGAAAATGATAATGTTCTCTATACCCAGCATCATCTATTCAATGTTGTGGATGAAAATTAATTGTTGCATGAGGATTTGTGTCCTTCTCAGAAAGACAACTACAGACATGGGTTACTGATATTACAGAATCTAACTGAAGAGAGAAAAACCTAAAGCTGAAGAGTCAGTGATGTCAATATATGCAGGACAGAGAGCCTCCTCCTCACCAATGAAACCAGAGAGAGACAGAGAGAGGATGCACTGGACCAGAATAGGAGGAGGCCCTACACTGTCCTACACCTCCACTACACATTATTATTGACATCAAACCACAGACATTATTGACAACACATTGTGAACATTATTATTGATATCAAACCATAGACATTATTGACAACACATTATGAACATTATTATTGATATCAAACCATAGACATTATTGACAACACATTGTGAACATTATTATTGACATCAAACCATAGACATATTAGTTCCTTATTTCAGATCTCATCACATGATGGGTTAAAACATGCTTGTCATGTGGGGACCCAGCAGGAGGTTCGGTTTAGAAGACGGTGGCCTTGTCCTCACTAACTGAGACATCTAAAGTGTGTTTGACATGTCAACTCCACAGATTGGTTGGATCAGTCATTGTCCCCACCATTGATCAAAATGGATTTGAGGTTTCCAACATAAAAACCAGGCCCTACATTACTGAAGACCACATAGTCATCCATGCACTCACTTACACAGGAGGAGTCATTAACATGGTATTGGATTTCTTCATTGAAATAATTGTAATTATTCTATTAGTTGTATGAAAATCTCTTTATGGATATTATTCACTATTTTGAACACTCATCATTAATGATGTTTTGCAGCACATCTATCATCCCATCCATTTAGTATAGTGGCAAGAGAAAGTCACCCACCACCACACCCCACCCACTTTGTGCATTTTCTCCTCAATTCTATTAAAGTGAAACATTATTTTTCTTAATTTATCAGAGAGTACATAGATCACTACGTTATTATTGGACTTAATGTGATCTTGGTGTGAGGATGCTGTCTTGTTGGATTGTCAAATCAAAACAACAGTGCTTGGTGGATTATGACATCATCAGGTCCTGGTCCTGTTCAGCATCATAATGCGTGCTAGATGTGGATTTTGGTCATTGGACTACTGCGACTGGACGAAGAACGACGTGATTTAGGTAAGTCAGTGGTTTTCCTCTTTAATGTTTAAGTGTTTGAGGTCCAGTGATGCTGGAACTTCCAACCAGAGGTGGAAAGAGGAGTGAAAGATCTGTTTAGTCAGGTACCACTTTGATTTGACTTGAGCAGGTTTCTAGACAAGTATATTCTCTCTTCAAACTCCGACTTGAGGAAAGGTCAGAAAAATGATTTGACTCAATTAAAAGTAGCCATCTTCTGTAATGTACTGTGTTCACACTAACATGACCTTCATGTAGAGTGTTACATCGTCTCCAGTGTTTCAGCCATTTCTACTCTGCACGGTAAATATTGGGAAAGTATCTTAGTTAATATGTGTAGCAGTAAAAGTGCAGGATACATTTACCAACTTGATGTTAAACATTGACACCAGATAGGAATACGCTCAATGTTGAATGACAAGTTAACACTGAGAGGTTAACTGTTGTGTTAATTGGATATTTAAAGGGATTGAAGTAACTATTTTCTCTCTATTCTCTCCATGTCTCCATTTTCCTTTCAGTTTTCCTCCATTGCAAACATGGCATGCTGTCTCCCCTGGCTCTGTCCACCCAAGAAGTCCAGTAACTTTAAGATACTGGAATTCCTTGGAAAGGGGTACTTTGGTACTGTAGCCAAATGTGAGAAACTGGACACCGGGGAGATTCTGGCCATAAAGATACCAAAGGGTATACAATCTAACCATATGGCCATAAAGGAGGTGGGTGATTTTACTGTCATGCAAAAGATTATGTTACATCTGCTCTGTTGGTCAGATTTAGTCTGTGTATCACGTAAACTACCTGTTGATAACATCACCATGTCAAACTTGTCATGTATCCCTAGTTGTCCATGTTGAACCGTCTCAGATGTCTGGATGCGGATGAGACCAACATCGTGACGTTCTATCAGGACGTCAAGATGAACGGTCTAACCTGTCTGGTGTTTGAGATGTTGGACATCGCCTTATGTGACTACTTGGAGCAGAGGGAGTTCACCCCTCTGCGACTAAACGTCATAAGGTCCATATTCCGACAGGTACAGACACCATCAGACAGGAAGTAAATTCAAAGCTTCAGAATGTTCCACTGTAGTTCATGCTCTATATTCTATGACCGACTTTGTCCCTGCAGATGGCCACAGCATTCAAGGCCCTGAAGAGCATCGGAGTGATCCACGCAGATCTGAAGTTGGACAACATCATGCTGGCGGATCGTCTGAGAGAGCCCTTGAGGGTAAAGCTGATAGACTTTGGCGTGGCCCGTCTGAGGACTGAAGCTAAGCAAGGCTCTAGACTTCAGCCCCTTTTCTACAGGTGAGATCTACTGGAGAGGGCTTGCAGTTTCTCACTTCTACTGTAAATACATAGCAGGGTGTGTGTTTCCTGTCCATACCTGTGAGGACAAATGTTGAATTCAGGGCTACATAAGTCTCAGCTGTTGTGACATTCTCCTACTGATGCCTCCTTGTTTCATTTCTGCCCTGTTTCCCCATGTTGTATTGTTATTCCTCAAAGCACGACAATGTTTCTGATTTGGTGTGCTGCTGTTCTTCCACACTCAGGTCTCCAGAAATCCTTTTGGGGCTCCCGTTTTCTGAGGCCGTGGACATGTGGTCGCTGGGCTGCCTGATGTCGGACTTGTTCACCTGTAGAATACTCTTCCCTGGGGAACATGAACATGACGTGGTCAGTACCTTACTATAACTGGACTCTGCTCCCTTTCTACACTAACCCTTAATTATTGATAGCAGTAGCTACTCTAAGACCAGCAGATGATGATCACAGCAGACAAGTAATAAAACCATATGGAGTCCTGATAGTCTAGACTGATGTGATCCTGTGTTTTGCCTCCAGATGCGATTCATCATCGACCTCCTGGGTCAGCCAGCGGACCACCTCCTGAATGCTGGGTGTAGAACAGAGGAGTTATTCATCTTCAGGAGGGCTGGAGACTCATGGTACCACAACACCGCTTTATTGACCAAATATAATTTTCTCTTGAACATTTTCTTGAGAATATTTATTCTATTATAAATAATATTTATATTTATGTCAGTATCAATCAGTAATTCATCTAAAGTGATAAGACGTTTCAAATACACGTTACCTTCTTTTAGACACCAGAGGAGTATGACGACTTGTCCACAGACAACAGGATCCCATTCAGATCTCTGGATGAGCTGACAGAGGTAGGTAGTCCAGTAGGCGGTAGCTGCTGAAGACAGGAGTGAGTCAGGAAGATGATTCCACTGATTTCCTGTTGGACTTTTCTCATCATTTGGTAATTTAGTTCAACATGAAGGAAGAGGACAGGGCTGAGGTCACTGATAGGAGGCAGTTTGTTGACTCCTGAAAGGAATGCTCCAGATGGATGCCAGTGAGAGGATCACACCAAGTGAAATCCTCACACATCCATTCATCGCAATGAGCGACCTCGCCAGCAGCTCCCACCACAGCTCTCAGTAAGTGTGTGTGTGTGTGTGGCATGAGTCCTTATATTGCTGCTTTGCACATCGGTTATCAGACAAGGGTAGGCGCTGTAGGTGAATGATTCATCAATTGATCAACTGATTGATTGATTGGCATGCTTGTCCAGTGGGAAGTCTTGCTTCCTGGCTATGAGCATAACTGTGAGTTTGTCCTTTTGGAAGGTACCTGAATATACCTGTACAACAAATTTGAGCTAGCAGTATATGTTAACTGCATGTGTCCTCATTCACCAGCGCAAGGGGAACTTCCACTTCAGGTGTCATCTTGGTTCAGCCAATGCCAGACATGTCCTCCAACGAGAGCGTATCTAGCCAGCTGGGCTGGGATGCAACGGGGCTGGGCTGGTCTCGCCCCAAGGCTGTTCTGGACTCCAGCTCAGTGTCCTTCGGTGTGACTGAGGGGACTCCATCACTGGACACCTCAGAGGTAGGAATCACTGCTTGCTCAGTGTCAATTATATATTAGCAATAATGTACAGTTGAAAATTCACTCAACCAGGAATGAATGTGATTATTGTTAATAGTACTAATCGTCTCCTCACAGGATGAAGCTCCAGCAGCAAGCCCCTCTGTGGACTCTGCTGTTGTGGCCACCCCTTCGGTTCCCCTGAGCAGCCCCACTGTGGACTCTGCCACTGTGGCCACCCCTTCGGTTCCCCTGGGCAGCCCCACTGTGGACTCTGCCGCTGTGGCCACCCCTTCGGTTCCCCTGGGCAGCCCCACTGTGGACTCTGCCGCTGTGGCCACCCCTTCGGTTCCCCTGGGCAGCCCCACTGTGGACTCTGCCGCTGTGGCCACCCCTTCGGTTCCCCTGAGCAGCTCTGTTGCTGACCCCGCCATTGCTGTGAACCAGGTTGTCATAGAAAACAACAACCTGGTTGACACAAACGCTGCTCACACCACATCTGGTAAGACATTCACCTCCACTTGTGTCTGAATTGTCAAGTCCTTCCACACTGTAGTTGATTCCATCAAGGTCACTTGAGGCATTGACTGTCCTCTTTCGGTTTTTAGAGGTCAGCAAGCCCAAGAAGAAGAAGAAGAAGAAGAAGAAGAAGAAGGGAGTCAGACGCTTCTTCTCCTGGTTGAGGAGGGCATTTTGCTGCTCTGGCTCGTACACGGTCTCACCTGAGGAGTGAGACCTGTGGTCTCTATGTAGGTTTTTTTCTAGCAGAACACCTGAGAACTACGCTCAGAAAATATTCACCTATTCATTCACTCACCTACAACAAATCTGAGGTATCAGTATATGTTAACTGCATGTGTCCTCATTCACCAGCGCTAGGGGAACTTCCACTGAAGCACAGCCAGGTGCCATCTTGGTTCACCCTAACTCAGACATGGCCCCCAATCTGAGTGATGGGGAACCTGAACAGGACAGGAACTGCCCCCAAATTAGGTAAGATTATTTCCTCCGAAGCTCCACTCCCCCCTCAGATGAGGGAAATGGTCCAGTTAGGCCATAATGTGAGCAGATCAGGGACCATGTGCATCCATATGTGAAATTTGCAAGATTTGATGACAAAAGGCATTAGTACGCTAGAAGTGCAGTTTTTGATCACCAATATCAGGACAGACTTGTTCACTTTGAGCACATATTGGTCTCTGCCAAATGACATCAAAAACAATGGAGATACAAATATTGCTCTTAGAAACTTGAACTTAAAATGGTGTGTGTGTGTGTGTGTGTGTGTGTGTGTTTAGCCCCCAGGCGGTTCTGGACTCTGAGATAAAAACACCTGGCTGTGATAACTGAGGGGACTCCATCACTGGACACCACAGAGGTAGGAATCTCTGAATGAAAAATGAAAAATTGACTCAACCAGGAATGAATGTGATTCTTGTTCATAGTACTAATGGTCTCCTCACAGGTTGGAGCTCCAACAGCAAGCCCCACTGTGGACTCTGCCACTGTGGCCACCCCTTCGGTTCCCCTGAGCAGCCCTGCAGGCCCTCCCTTGAACAATGACCTGGTCCACTCCACATCTGGTAGCACATTCACCTCCACTTGTGTCTGAATTGTCAAGTCCTTCCACACTGTAGTTAATTCCAACAAGGTCGCTTGACTGTCCTCTTTCGATTTTTAGAGGTCAGCAAGCCCTAGAAGAAGCAGAAGAAGGTGGATGAGGACATTCTGCTGTTGTGCGACCAAAGCCGAAGATGTGGAGTGAAGTTCCCTATGGAGGTTTTCTAGCCAAACACCTGAGAACGACTCAGAAAATATTCACCCACCCGTGATTGAAGACAGAAAACATTTACAGATGTAAAAGTGAACATCTGAATGAATGTGGTAGCAGCCGCACTTGAAACTTGCACTTGGCAGAACAAATTTAATCTGCCACTGCAACTTCTCAGATGGCATCTTGGGCATCACAAATGTTCAATCTGCACGTAAAATTGTTGCAGAGAATTTGATGCCCAAGTGATTAAATCTGAGCTAATATATTTCAAGTGTGCAGCTGCTTCTCTGACTTCATATTTTCCGAGTGTAAAAGCCATCATCAAGGTGGTTCTCAGGTGTTTGGCTAGCAGAAACCTTCATAGGTCTCCCTGTGGGCGACACGGTGGCCCAGTGGTTAGCACTGTGGCCTCACAGTAAGAAGGACACGGTTCCTCTCTGTGTGGAGTCTGCATGTTCTCCCCGTGTTGGCGTGGGTTTCCTTCGGGTCCTCCGGTTTCCTCCCACAGTCCAAAGACATGCAGGTCAGGTGGATTGGACACTCTAAATTGCCCTGAAAGTGATTGACAGTCGATCTGTGTTGGCCTTGTGACGGATTGGCGACCTGTCCAGGGTCTTTTCTCTTTCACTAAATTACTGAATGAGCACAAATAAACCCAGTTGCTCAAAAACAAATTCACTGTTGTCAGTTGTGTGTTTTAGCAGTAGTATATATTCACTTTTATTTTAGCTTTTATTCAGATGTAGTTAGTAGAAGTGGACGTGAGTACCACAGACATACCAATGAGAATAGTATAGGGATACAGTAGGGATTGTGTTCAGGGACAGTAGGATATCTTGATTACAACTTGCAGATACAGACAGAGAATACCCATCCCCAAACAGGATTCACACACAAACATCTACCTTCCTCAAAAGGAAATAAAGACGCTCATCACTGTAGTTGGATAAAACTCTGTATTTCAAAAGATGAACATAAATCACATTTCATTCGTGAAAATACAAAAATAATCTACCACAAGCAAGGAGTACATTTAGTGTTCACTGGCAACATCCATACATCCATCCAATTTAAGTCACCCAAAACATTGAAAGTGAATTTCCAATCTCCCACCCCTCGTGTCTGCGCTTCTCACCCTCAGTGTAGTCCATCTCGGGCCGGGTGGCGATGAAGATCCAGGCCAGGCCCACCAGTAGCGCCACCACCAGGTTCACCGTCACCCAGGGGTGCAGAATCTCATGCTCTGACCCAGGGGGCCTACAGCAGAAAGAGGGTGGGGGGTCAAAGAGGCTTTCAAGGCAGGGTGGCCTGTGATGTTTACTCACGACAGGCATGTGATTGGCAAAGGACAAAAAAGCAGGAAAATATACAGAGCGCAGAGCATGGCGCAGCGCACACACACACACACACACACAAAAGAGAGCTACCCGAAGTCGAGAAAAAAAATGCGACAGCATAATATCATATAAGGCCTGTGGTATATACTTAAATATATAGGAATTATATTTAATTTAATAGGATTATATTTAATATACTCAGATCAATAAGAGACAGATGTTAAGTAGTAAATTAAGTTTTTTTATTTTCAGAACTAGTTCAATTATGTCCTCAATGTCCAACAATGTCCTCTCCTTAAAACACACTTTCAGGCTGCCTAAGTGAGGTCTTACTAAATCAAACACTGTCACACTTTACTGTTTATGCCTAGCGTACTTTGATCGGGCGCAGTTGCCCCAACAGATTACGCTGCAGCCATAGCAGCCCGTTTCACAACTGCCGGCTGAGGCTATCCCCGGCAATTCCAAAACTTTTTGTACCTATTTTGGGGTATAAATGACAAATATGTAGGTAGAGCCAGAGGTTTAAAAATAGCAGAATTCCCCTTTAAGGTTTCATGGATGCAGCACAGTGCTAAGTTTCTCAATTCTAAAGCTATCAGTGAAATTATGGCCTGTACTAGTCAACATCAACAATGTTTAAATAGGGCCTGTACCATGGTAAATTATGTATACAATAATTACCATTTTACCATGGTAAAACTAAAATTACCATCAAACTACTATGACAGCTTTTTTGTTAGGGTAACCTGGCCTCATCCACCACTAGATGGCACTCTTTTATTAATAAATGAATGGGATCTGTCAAGTTTATTAGTGGAAATCTAGCATAAGAGAAGCTGCTCTGACACATAGCACAATAACGTTAGCTGAAAAGACATAACATACATAACCTACAGAGCTAATGATATTAGTCAAAACCATATAAAATAGTCAGCCAACTGAAAAAAGCGAATGTCCTTACCTCAGGTGATCTCGCCACTCACTCAAAATGAGCCATACAGTGCAGGGAGAGAGTGGTGTGTTCACAGACAAGCGTTTGCTGCTGTGTCAGGCTACAGCCACACTAATACGTTTTCGTTTTGAAACTAAAAGGATCTCCGTCCACAGAAGCGTTTTAGCACCGGTTCATAAATTATCTCCGTCCATGCTATGCAGAGATACATACTTGGGAAAACGCATATCACGTAACCATTCACCTACACTGGGCATGCGCGTGCCGGTGTAAACAGGAAGCAGATTGTCTGCTCTGCTGTTGCTTAAGAGCAGGTCCTAACAGTTGAGTAGAATTTTTTGCTCAATGCAGTTCACTCATATGAGCTGACAGAAATAAACTGTAGGAATCGTTAAGGAGATTCGTCAGAGCATAAGCTATTATGCTCAAAAACATGTCCTGACTGATTCGGGGTGTGTACTGTACAATAGTCCATGCTCTCAGCTGATAACTGCTCATCGTCCTCCTCCTCATCATCAAAATCAAGCCCTGTTCCATGTTCTTTGCTGTAAAGGTTCGTTGTATCAAACATCTCACTATACTTTTTAGTCAGATACTGCACCAACTTTATCAACAAGCTATATTGTGTGGCTGTGTCTAATTCATCAAAGTCTTGCGGCAAGGCATCATCTACACTGTCATCCTCAAACCGGTTTCTAGCCTGAAGACCAGTCTTGCTCCTCGCCATCATCATCATCATTAGTGGATAAGTCATACTGGCTTCTCTCTGCATTTCTACAACCGTTCACTGATTTGTACGATCTTTTCATGGTTTACAACAGCAAATAAAATTAAAATAAAAAAACATTTGCAATTAAAGTACTCTCCAACAAAACATAAACCCATAAAAGCACTGATGACACACTATTGGTATATGCACTACTAAAATCTCCTAATTTGTCGAAGAGCTCGTATCTCGGCAAGAAGCTCTGTGTGTGATGCGTGTATCAGCGAGTTTTGCCTCTTGATGGCTTGTTCTATGCTATCAAATTTTCGGGAAAACTCGTTGCGCTGTCTCATAAAATCATCATTATTTTTTAAATTAGATTTGGCTAATGCATCTATGCTTTGAGTCATGGATTTGACCAACACAACGACATCTCGATCGCTCACCCTTGCAGATGACGACAGTGTTGCTATGGTGATGCGGATGCGCACGTCTCCTCCTCACCGCTTACTAAAAAACAAGAAACATTAGATGGTATAGTCCATTAGTCGGTGATTATTATAAAAGGGACAATATAGTTTTAAACATAGGGTGTATCAGATGCTAATACTATACCGTTTTCAGATCTTGTGCGTTTTGCCTTTGGCTCCTGTGTCTCAGGTTCTCCCTCAACAGACGACTTTGAAACGTTATTCACATATTGTTCAAGCTTGTTTAACGCCTCGCCTTGATGTTCAGTAAAAAAAACAAAAGAAAAAAACACAAAATGAGATTTGCTGTTTTATTTTTTCATTTCAATTTTGATTTATATCAAATACTTACTGGTGTTTTGAGGAAACCGTTCTTTAAGTGGTGCACGTTTTTTTCCTAGAAGACCTAAGAAAATGCAGGAGCAAATGAAATGTACAACTCATTAGAAAGTTCAACTCATTAGAAAGAACCTGGTTTTAAAAATATGTGCCCGAATGTAGAATAAAAACCTACTTTTGTTAGAGTTATTTTCTTTGTCCGTACGTGTCTGACCGGTACCCGCCCGGGTATCAGAATTTCTGTTCCTGGTCCGATCTAGTATATTTTGTGATTCTAGAGAGAAATAGATACAAAACATAGACAATCCATGTATATGTGATACATAGTTTTACATACGTGGTAATGCAACTCAATCTAATAAGACACCTGCATAGAATACAACGGACTTACCGTGGCTTGTAGAGGCCTCTGTAAGATCCTCAATTGTGTTGCTTTTCCCCCCTAATCTTCACCAAATCAAAAAGAAAAACATATCGTATTAGTTTTTATCCAACTATGGGCTAGCGTTTGAATAGAATATGACATAGTTAAATAGAATACTTACAGTAAACAAACATCTTGTCTAGGTTAGGTCGATTCCGCAGCGTTGAAGCCTGTCTTGCGAAAAATGGGGCCGTGCAGCGTCTATGCAACGTGGGATGCGCTACGGCTGGTCAAAATACATCGGCTCCGTGCGCCTTATATCCCCAAAGACGACTCTCACAATTCAGACTTGCGCACATTCAATTTTAGCGCTCCAAAATGTCACGTGTGATCTGGACAATAAACCTCATTTACTATCGTAAAACCAAATGATTGGCATCTCGCCCCCCCTGCCTTGCAGACCATCCAGACTTAGACGCCCCGAGCGTCGCAATTTGTTCAGGACAAACACACTTCATTTATCACTCAGAAATAGCTTCTCGTCAATAGGAGCATTAAATAATTTAAAATCATAACGTGGCAGCTCCACCATCCATGGACATCTCTCACTCAGTGTCAATAACTATCTGTGTGCGTCCTCGCTCTCGCTCTGATGGCCGGCCGTATCGACGGACTGTGTGTGTGTGTGTGTGTGTGTGTGTGTGCGCGCGTACATATGTGACAAAATCATTATTATAAAAACACCAAAACCTTGTTTAATGTAGCTATCTTTTCACATTAGACCCTTATGTTGTCGGTTGTGTCTAGCTGAAATATAGCCCTGCTCTATATATTAGTCTAATTTAGATGTCCTAATATATTTGGTCATATTATAACATGGCCAAATAGCCTTCCTATACCCAATACGTATATCAGCAGTGATATAAAGGTCGATAGTCATAGGGACAATTTCATTATTTAGTAAAGAACAAATCAGGGTTAAACACCCAAAGAACCGCATTTGCCATAGATCAATAGACTTCCTTAAGGATTGTAAAACAAATACAGCTCCCCAATGACACATGTTTGACACTGGTCAGTTAATGAACATAAAACTAAAACAGTCCATAGTGCCCCTTGTAACACACAGATCCCCATTGTCCATTGTTTGACACTGATCAGTTAATGAGCATAAAACTAAAACACATTCCCATAGGTGTTCCCACAACCCCCTATGCACCACGGTTGGTCAATACCCCCGTTCAGGATCAGAAGAACAATTGAATGACGCCTCCGCCCACATCCTCGGGAATACCTCCTCATTAGGATCATTAAATAATTAAAAGGTCTCAGATTTCCCCATTGTCCATTTAAAACTAAAACACATTCCCATAGCCATCCAGGTGTTCCCACAACCCCCAATGCCCCACGGTTGGTCAATACCCCCGTTCAGGATTAAAAGAACAAATGAATGACAGGCTGTCAATCAAAAGGAGGTCAATAGGTCATCAATCAAAACTGTCAATACTGACAAGCTGTCAATCAAAACTGTCAATATTGACAAGCTGTCAATCAATCAAAAGGGGTCAAAAGGTCATCAATCAAATTTTGACAGGAGGCGGCACATATATTACTACTATCATTCAACCTTAATACAAAGCTGTGTTTTAGAAATTGACAAAGAAATATGACATATGACATGATATGCTTAATATGAATGAATCATTTTACTGCAACACTCACACAGCTATCATGCCAGTCACACAAACCAATTTTATTTAAGGTAGCAAGCATGCAGCACAGTGTTGGGTGGAGCTAACCATGTGGACATTTAAGTTATTGTTTCTCTTTAAAAGGTAAAAAACAAGAAGTAGCCTAACATTTGGCTAACATTTCTTGTGGGAAATCTCCACTGAGTCATGAGCTGAAAGACTACTAATTGACTGTATGGCTTACAGTAGCAATGGCTTACGTATAATGGCCTGTTTTTGGCCCGATTTGGCACCGTTTTTGGAAAAAGGAAAATACAGAAAAAGGGGTTGACTTCCAGATTTCACATTTTCTCAGCTAGTTAGGTCAATGATAACCTGTGGAACATGTATAAGGGCCAGGAATAAGCCGTTTTCCATAATATGACCCCTTTAACTTAAAATTCAAGGGTTAGAAATGATGTCTTTGGGTGTAACAGCAAGTTGGAGAATTGTTCGGCATTGGCGGACGTTTGCACTCTCTGAGTGCCTTCTAGTTTTTAATGTGTTTGGTAAAAAGTTTCCAATTATATGTTTGTACAAATCTGGCAATTTTATAATGCTGAAAATATTATATACAGAGGGGTCCACTACCAAGAACTGTTTGTTTTATCATTTATCCGAAACGAATGCAAATTTTTCAACAAATATTTCTGAAACAAGATTACATAATTTTTCTAAAATAATTTAATTAATAATTACAAATATTTTTCAACAGAAGTCCTTTTTAAAAGTTAAAGCACTAGCAGTAGCGACAATAACGCATAGAGGACCATATTAATTTAGTCAATATCTGGTATTAGTTGTTAAAGACCAAAAAATTTCACACTGTGTA
Source organism: Hoplostethus atlanticus (assembly GCA_034670405.1). Lineage (NCBI taxonomy): Eukaryota > Metazoa > Chordata > Actinopteri > Trachichthyiformes > Trachichthyidae > Hoplostethus > Hoplostethus atlanticus. Next base: position 3,047,708 of record JAXDDX010000018.1, read on the forward strand.
GCTATTAGGAGCATACATGTGTTAATATATGAATGAAATATATGGTGTGACAACAATTTGAGAAAACCTTACCAAATAGTGTGCGAACAAGATATTCATATATATTTAAATTTCATACAAGCATTTCTGAAAGATCAACATTTTTGGATTTGTATCAGTTCTAAATCATGTTTTCTTGAATGAGAAGTATGAACTGAGTAAAATAAAAATAATTTGTTTTTGTATGTGGAGGGGACACCACTGGATATTGGTAGACCTTTCTTTTCCCCTCCACCTTTGGTTGTAAAATGATGTACTTCTTCCATAATTTCCATGAAAGCTTTTTCTCTGGTTGATATGAGTTGTAACGAATAAAGAGGTGAGCTGAAGAGAAAGACATACAGTAAGTAAGGCACATAGGGAAGAGCAATTCAGCGGAACAATATAATATAATACACCTACGTAGTTCCCTTGTTTGTCTTCACATTACATTTATACATTTGCCTTGCTCTCCTTCCCAGCAGATGAATCAAAACAGATATCTTTGACTGGATACACACAGCAAAATGTATTTAATCAATTAAGAATAAGAGAGATAAACTACATTGATTTTAAAACTTGCACGCCAGGCTGAATTGGCTGCCTTACAAGTTTGGCTGGATTTGTTTTTGCCAGTAATAATATTCTCAACCTTATCCCATTATTTTAAAAAATGCACTTTGGCAGTCATTACTACAGTGGGAAAACTGTGATCATATTTAAACTGTGACTTTCCTTACATCTCCATTTCTAAAATGCTGAACACACTCTATTCAAACGTGATGATGAACTTTTCAAAGAGTGGATCTATGCTGTTTTTTTGTTTTTTTTAAAACTTAATATTTTCTTCTATACTTTGATGCCAGACCCTTTGAGTGAAGTCACTCTCTCACTCACTTTCTTTACCTGCTTATTCCTATTCCGAGTCAGGGGGGGCTGCAGCCTATCACAGCATACATTAGGCAGAAGGCAGATAAACACTCTGGACAGTTCACCAGGCCACAGCAGAGCTGTAAGTCAAACAAAAAGCCTTAACCAGATGCACTTATCTCCACTGCAATTAGATTGCTTAATTTGTACATGAAATGATGTACTGTGTTTTGCCTGTACAAGAGTTTTATATTTTGCACTGAAGAGCAACCTTTTATGGGACTCTATCAAGCTATTGACTCCTTGTCTGTGTATGTTGTGGTGATTGTTTTTTGTTTTATTGTTGTTGTTTTATGCTTTTATGTTATGTGTTTTTATTGCTTTTACTGTCATTTTACTGTTTTTATGTGTTTTTATTGTGTCATTTTACTGCAAGCCTTGTCTGCAAAGCAAATTTCCCTTGGGACAATAAAGTTGAACTCAAACTTGAACTGTTCTTGTAATGTTTTAGATATGTTTTAAAGATATGTTTTGGCAGCTTGTTGTGGTATATGAATATGGATTTTTTCACAGGCAGGACATCTTTGAATATAATTCAAAGCCCATAGATATGTTTCGTCTTATTAGCAGAACTAAGTGAAACACTGATCAAAGGACGCTTCAGAAAAGCATTATGACTCTCATTGTGACTCTCTATTGCCGAGTGATATAACACAACAGTGAACAGTTAATGAAATGAGCACAAACTCTGAAACACATATTACATGTTTTGAATAATGAATGATTCATTTTAAGATTACATTCCTCCACCACAAAATGATTATGTGACAATAGCAAGAACTGGACACACTATTTCCATGTGTTCATCACATGAAAAGGTTAGCTAACAGCTATATTTAGGAAAATAAAACAACTTCAATTAAGATTAGGATTAGGTTTAGGCAAGTCACTAACCCTAAGGTTAAATTCACTAAGGTCATCACAAGGTTAAGCAACAAAAACAATGTAGGTTAGGGTTAAAGTTAGGGTACAGTTTTTGTCATGGCCATGGTTAAATAAGGTGAAAACAGTTGAAAACTATCAGAGTGCTAGTTACAAGCTTGCCAAGTGGAGCATATGGGTGGATAAGGCAATATTTTTTTTCATCAGCTGTGCCAATATTTGTTATATACACTAGTTTTAATTTAATTTGTTATGGTTAAAGCAAAACAATGGTATGACAGCTTTATTTAAGCAAAAGGGAACTTTAATTTGATGTAGTCTTAGTAGACATTATAGAGTTGTAGAGGTAAAAAAAAAAGATTGCCAAAAGCCAACAGTATATATACACAGTAGCAGATAGCATAGCTTATATGTACTTGTCATTCTCTTCTTTTGATCACCCTATAACCCGTCCTAGTTGTGTGTCTAAATTGAAATTACATGAAGTGGATACAAAGATGATATTTATTTTCTGCATACAAGCCAACCGAGATTTATTCTCCAAGATTAAGTTATGTCTCATTGTAATTGCTTCTAAAGGAAAGGTTTTAGACACTTTCAAAAAGTGATTTATGGGCCATGACACTTTACAAATTGGTAATAGTCTCTCATCAGAGTTACTGATATCTATATGTGAGATTCATTAAATGATAGATGAAAACACGTTGCAGTTAACAAGAAATGATAAATCGAGGAAAACTGCAGTGGGGTGTAATAGTTGACAAAGTAAAGGCACATTCTGACATGTCACACGTTTGTACCACTATATGTGGTCGTTAATAACTAGTTCAATGTTGTTTGTTTACAATGAGTGTCACATCAATCAACACACAAAATTCAAGCACATCCTGATTGAAACCACATCGCTTCCTTCACCGACATTTCTCTCCTACATCACAGCCATCAGCAATCTTACCAGCAAGCTCACTTATTATTGTTGACTTTGTAAATCAAATTGAAAAGACCAATCCTAGCTGACAAAAACAAAACAAAAAAACAGACAACATTGCTACCATATGCTCAAGCTTGCCACATCGATCATATGCCAACCATAAGAGACAACCCTCAAAACTGATACATCCCCAAACACTTTAAAACTATCTCAAGGGCCCATGAACAACAATGGCAACCGGCATGCCACAAACAACAACACAGTCACTCCATTTTAAGGATTGATGAACAACCTGACAATTAAGAGTGCAAAAAAATCCTCTGACGCACAGAAAATGATGCATTTTCAGCAGCAACAGCAGTTTATTTGGTATAAACAGAAGAAGAAATCAGTAGCTATCATTACCAGTGATAGCCGCCATGACGAAACAGACAAGGAAAAGACCAATATTTACTCAAACTCAAACTTCCAAAGGAAAAAGACATCACAGTACAGGAAACACTATTTGACTGTCAAGTGATCTCTGGAAAGTGCTATGCAAAAACACCACAGCAATGACCGCTTATCACCAAAAAAAAAAATATTATAAATAATATATATATAATAATTGTGTTTGTCAGGACTGTTTGTGTGTGTGTGCGGGTGTGTGTTTTGTTTTCCTTTGTTTTTTGATGTGTCCACCCACCAAGAAGTCACTGCAATCATTCAAGAACTAGGCAGACTGCTCAGTGGGGCGGTGGAACAAAAATGAATCCATGCCTTGTTTTGGTTTTAACTACTATCATCATGTAGAACTTGATAGCGTGCCTGCTGGATGGAAATCCAATAACAGCTTGCAGGGTAGCTAAATGATTTGAGCTAGTAAGCTATCCTAACCATATGCTCACTATTGGGACTCTTACTTTACTTTACAGAAATGACAGGGACAAGTAACAGTGGCATTTCACACTGAGAATGATAGTTATGCATTTCAAATGTTTATAACTTCTTTGTCAGTTGTGTAAAAACTGAAAAATGGTTTTATTTGGGTATGCTTGCTTAATAATTGTCAGTTACAGACACCACTGACAAGAGGTGGTGCAAAATTGAGGATGTGAACCAGTGATGCGCACTGGAAGGCTGAAATAATGATAGATTCGAGTTGAGAGGAGGTGAAAAAAGAGAAAGACAACAATGAAAAAAGTCAGCTGTTGCCCTGAAATGAATGAACAATAACAATGGCAAAAATGATTGTTTTTCAGAAGATTTTTGCATTAATATAATAATCATTGCAGTTATAGATCTAGATATAGATATAGAATATATATAATTAATTACCAGTAAGTTGAAAGGTGAAAAAGGTGGGTGAAAATTTTATTGAATTAACCTCACTTTAGCCCAAATTATTCAATATTTTCTATCACGTTACTCTGTCCTTATAGACAAATATACCAGTACTGACCTGTAAATATTTGAATAGCCTATGATATTATGACACTAAATAATCAAACCTTTATGCCTCCTTACAGAATGGTTTCTGAATATTGAATATTGACTTAAAACATATTGAGTAATTTATGATTAGAACTGCCTTGGTGTTGTATCATTAAAGTGTATTTACAAGTAAACAAGTCAGCAATCACTAGTAAACAATAAAGTTATTTACTATAATATCTGTTACTTTAGCTTTATTTATTGCACATTTAGGCGGCGGTATACTAGCATCAAAGTCGAAGTTGCCCAAAATACTGTATAAACACAGTCAAGCACAGCACCTCATGCAAATTTGTGTCTACTCACTGCGGCTTCATATTGTTTGTTTATTTACACTCCATGACGGTGGGGAGTGCATGAAGATTAAAGAGGTAAATGTAATCCAGGGAAAACAGAAATAGCGGTGAGAAAAACTCAGAGAACAACAACAATGGCTGTGGTGAAAGAGCGACAAAGGCGGTTGAGGGAATGTGAGGATTTAGAAGGCGTTTGATCAGTCATTAAGGTGCAGACATCCTCTAACAAGTTCAGTAAACCTAGCCTTGAAACGATTTGTTTTGAAAGAGTTGACCACAAGGTTTAAACTGAGGCAATGAACTGGAAAAGGAAATGGAGACGTTTTTCCACAAGGCAACACAACCAATCATGATGTTTTAGACTGAATGGTTAAACTGAATGGTGTGTGAAGAATTCAACTACTTTGGCCAGCAAGTACAGTACTGTGCAAAAATCTTAGGCACCCTAGATAAATTTGGTTGTTTTTGTTTTCTGCATTAGTGTTTTACATTACTGCTTTTTATAGTAATTTTTGGATATTTCGAAACTTTTCATGTCATTATTTTTGAAAGCATCTTCACTTTACGGATTTTTTCTTACATGTGCCTAAGACTTTTGCACAGTACTGTATGTGCATACTGAGGAGTCAAAAGCCAATGAGGTGCTCCTTTTTTTTTTATGACCTTTTGTCTGTACAATTCTGCCGCAACTTGTTCACCGTGTTTACCAAGTATATCAGGGCCTTAGATATAGACATTAGTATGTATTGAAAATAATTTCAAAATTTGTCCAAAGTTGGAAATAATAAAACAGACTCCAATAGCTGCATAGGAATAAAAGCAACCAAATCTATCCAAAAACCCTGGCCCAACAAAACAAAAGGTCAATACTGTCTTCTGAAGGTCATTTATAATATTTCACGTCTGGTTTAAAGGCTATTATAATAAACAATCCTAACTGGATTGTTGTAAAATACACATTTCAATTAGTAATGGTGCCCTTTGTAGGCTGTTCAGTTTTCTCAAGGATGACAGGATGAGTAAAAACTGGTAATGGTAGAGGTAGTGGAGTGCAGGCAGTGCAATTTCCTGCCCGTATATGTAGGACAAAAACATGCACACTGATGAAGTTAAAATCTGAGCTTACCTTATGCTGCTGTTTCCCACCATGTCTCAGTCTTTATTTGTAAACAAATATTGTCCACCAATTCTTAAGCCCTACAAATCGCTTAATTACTGTCTTGTTGAAGTCCTGCGTATCCCATGTGAGACCTCTCTCAATTGAGAGTAAGCCCAGTGCATTTGGTTTTCTTTGTTTTGTGATATTTTATTTTGAAGGAATGTTTTCACTCTCTACAGCGTGGAAAAGCATGTCTTCAACTCTCTGGTGGTCATAGGTATAGTAATGATAATCATGGCGAGTTTGGCGGGTCTCTGCAAACACCTAGAGATTGTTGTCAAGCATGACCCTCAGCAGGGAAACTGTATTTATGTAGTTACCAATCTCTGGGTTGTCATATATTAGTGACAGTTTAAATCAATGTCAGGATTTGTTGAGTACAGGATCAGCTTTGACAGTAGCCATCCGTGCTGCCAGTGGGGAAACCTTGGCATGGTCCTTGAAGTAATTCCTCTGTAGCAAGGTGCCAGCAGTGAGACCAGCAGTGAAATTAAATTGCTCTTTAGAATTAGCGGCAATGGCAGTGGTTGAAGGAAGGGAAGAGACTGAATAATGGTGCATTTGCTAAATGTTCATGAATTATTTTAAAAGTGGCTGTAGTCTGTTTAAGCCTTATGTTAACAACATATAGGTTATAATGACTGTCAGTGCATATTAAAATAATTAATTTTAGATTTGTGAGTCCAAAGTATACCTGATTTTATTTTATACCTCATACGCTTCTTGTGGGTGTTCTTCAGCTGATTTACCTTTACAGCCACAAGTGACTGCTGCGACAGGGAGCATTGAGTCCCATACTTTGGACACGGCAGCCTTGTACTTTGCTAGCATAAGTATTTCTTGACTGTAGTTAAGCATCACACACTTAGGGCATGATATAGGAACAAAAAATGTATCCTGGAGTATCCTTACAAATCCCCTGGCCTCCGTAATGGTGATGGTATCAAAATCTTGTGGTTCTTGTATGATCTGAAAACATACATTCTTGTATGGGCTTGTATTCATGTAGTGAATTGACAAAACAGCTTTGGAAGTTCAAGCAGCAGGTCAATGATGCATGACAGAACCTGCACGTGACCATACAGACCTGTGAAATTGAGGCTGCTTTTTTACATGAACAGATTGAGTTGCCGTGTACAATACGGAATTGTCTTGCATCTTCTTGCATCCATCTGTAGCACATTGCGCTTGTCCCTCTTTGATCTAACAGTTTGCTTCATTCTCACAATGAATCTTGGAGCTTCCCATTCGTTCTCATCAAGTCACCATCTGATGCATCTGTATTTGTAATGTCTGGCTATTGCATAGTTCATATTTCCATTTCTTATAGCCATCCCAGAGATGCACATGCTGTTCCACGCTGTGATGGGTTTCATTTACAAAAATTGGATATCCATGTTTGGAAAAAAGTGTGAATATATCGTCATCAAAGCCCTTAAGAAAGCTAATAAACATAGTAATACCCCATAGTGAGTTTAACTGTCACTCCTCCATGGCAGTTTTTTCAAATGGTGGATATATCATATTGGGACAAAACACAATCAGGAATTTTGTGCTCCATGAAAAGGTATCACATTAGGCCCCAGGTCACCACAACTCGCTGTAACCACATCTCCAGAACCTAATGAGCAACACATTGAAAGCTTTACATGTCTCACTATATTTTCAGCTCTCTTGTAGTAATACTTTTAATTCTTACTGGCAGTGAGCTGAGAAAATATGTATAATACTGTCCAGTGTTACATGCATGCAACATTCTGCATACAGTGAAGCTCACTCATCATGATCTGGGGAACTATCACTCACAAAAAGTTACCTGAGTTACATTTAATATTTAAAAGAGACAGAAAAAGGATAGCCTTTTTTAAAAACATATGAACTTCTGTTGTCTTATAGTAACTGTGATTCAACACAGTGCTGCTCACCTCCTTCTTCAGTTGGGACCGGTTCATTGGGTGGGGTATGGGGTGACAGGGGTACTGCAGTTGATGAAGCTGCTGGGCCTGGCACCATGGACATTTGATTTAGTATGAATAGCTTGCTAAGTTAGCCTGTGTTGATAAAAAAAAAAACATTAATGTGAGGATATGATGAAGTATGCTAACTGGCTAGATTTTCACAGTCTAAGAAGTTAGCTAACAGGTTATGTTGCACCAGTCACGGACTGCTAAACCTTTCTTTGTGGAAAAATTGTACTGTCGCCTTCTTTTTTCTCTCTCCTATATTTCCTTTCTCTCTTCTCGTTTTTGAAACCAGTACTTTGCTTTTGTTTTAGTAGGAAACATGATGCCATATTGCGTTTGTCTCGACTGTTTAACTTCAAATTCCCTGACTAGCAAGTGTCGTTAGTAAGCGGGCAGGACTAAACCATTTAGTGTAAATAGATGGGGGGGCACAAATACAGACGCTGTCTGGATGTTTACTTTTGCCAAAAGAGAAAAGAAAAAGAAAATGTTAGTTTTGTTAGTACATACATTCAAATTAACATATTTGTGTTACTCACAATTTCGATGACTGGAATCGTCCTAAAGTATTACTGGTATGCAGATTCAATGAGTGACAATTTGAAGTGGTCGAATTATCAGTGAACTATTTTTATTGCCAGAACAATAGGCTATATATATATTTTCTCCTTTTCTCGTTTTCGTCAGAACGGGATCACAAGGTTGATGGTTGGTTTCTTATTTATAATTCTTGTTTGCAAGTTAAGGGAAGATTTAAGGGGAAAACCAAATCACTTCAGCTATGTACAATGACTTATTTAACAGCATTCCGTTTAATTATGTTATATATTAATAACTATGACAAAGGTAGCCACCATGATCTTATCAGTATTGTCAGTCTAAACCTCTATGGGTTACGTTATTTTGGACCATGATACAACTAATTCATATAGTTTTTATATATTGTCAAAACAAATCATTTCTAGTCTGGCCCAAAAGGGATTTTGACCTACAAATAGATCAATGAAGCATTTCCATTACTACCATTTCAAGGAAATATGTTAAAATGTTAAAATATTACCAAATACTATTGCGTCCTTGATTTCCAGTTTTGGACAACCAATATGACAAGTCCTGTAAAGGGAGACTCAATATGGTTTCAATCTCAAATCAGGGGACAAAAATGGTGCTATGAGCAAACTTCTCTCGCAGCAACTAGTGCAGTGACAAGTCACAATATAGCACGCAGAGTTAAGTGGAATAGCCCCCTAAAGTCTGACTGAGTATGCATGACTCAAGATTGAAATAATTCATTGTAACAAAAAGGTTACAAGTGTTTTCTTTTAAATTGATGAAAAATCAGCTCATAATAGTTCTATTCTTGTATTGCTGCCTAAGGCAGTTGCCTACCTTTGCCAAATGGTAAGAAGCCCCTGAATGCAATGCAGGTTTTGAACTGCTGAGCAAGCTATTTCAAGCCAGAACAGGAAGCTGTCCTTTCAGCCTAGTTAGTATAGTTTGGTTTCTGAACTACTGAGCAGGCTGTTCCAAACTAGCAGGATCAGTCATTCCTTTAGCATTTCATTGTTGATACACTGGTTTTTGAACTACTGAGCAAGCTGTTTCATGCCAGCAGTCAGCAGTCACTAGCCAATGGAAATTGATGATAAGGTTGGAAATAATTAAATTAACTTAGATAAGCCTAAGTTTAAATGTAATGTAATGTAAATCTAGTTTAGGACTTGTTGGTAATGAAAAGCAGTATAGATGTTGTTGGCTCTGGGATGCCGATACCAGAATTTAGAGCTGAAAATCATGGGCCTAATATCTGTGTAAGGAGGTGCTCACTTGATAACTCCAATAACAAATCTGCTCTCACCCATCCTTCTTTCCTTTGACATCCATGTCAAGTTTCAACAAAGGCAGTGAGCTTAGTTTAATAACGGAGGTGACAGCTACATGAGATCCTGTGTATTGATAAATGTCTAGGGGGAAGGAAGAAGGGTAGATACACATACAACTGGGAAACTATTTTCTTTAACACAATCTGATATTGATGTTGATGATGATATCTGTAAACCTAATATTGATTTAACAATGAATACCTGGGCACCTAGGACAACAGATCCCATCTCCTCTAATTCCCTTCCTTCAGTGATTTTGCACATACAGTGAGAGACGAGAGAGAACAGCATTTTACTTGGTGCAATAGATATGGAATCACCATTTGGTGATTTCTGAATGGATTGTTTTCAGACTATTGAATTGCATAATTCATTAATGAAAACCAATATTTATCGATGGAATAGTTAAATTGGTGCCACAATCTTTCCCCCAATAATAATTTGTTCTTTTGAGTGCTTTTGTTGAACTCAAACCTCCAACCAATTTCTCACAAACACACACACTCCCAGGCACTCCCATATGAAACATCAGGCCTGTACCCTGTTCTTTTGCCCTGCCATTCACAATCCCTCCCTCCCAGAATGTCTTCATTCATATCAATTTATGAGAGTGCCCACAGGTCCTGTCTGTCATGTCTGTGGCACCCTGCCCGCATCTCTGCCATCAGTAAAAGAGAAAGAGATGGAAGAGTTTTTGTTGGATGTAAAGAAGAAATGTATACATGACAGGAAGAAGAAGGGGGGTGGATGTCAGAGTTTCTGCATCCCTCTGTTTTGGTCTTGCCAGCGTTGAATTCACATGAAAGATCATCACTATCAGTTTACTATTTTACTACTAGTTTACTATGTTTACTATTTCTGGGTTTGTTGTTTCCTTCCTGTGATTCATTGGTGAAATAGACAAGATATTTGCACCTACAATGGAGTTCAAATCAGAACCTGCTGCAGTTAATTTGGTTGACAAAGCAGCTTGTTAACTATGTGTTGCTATGGGGCTAGCCAGCAATAGCCAAGGGCTTCCCAACGTATTGAACATGTGAACGCTTCCAGGTCGGAGCAATAGGGAGCCGAAGCAAAAGTTAACCAAGACCGCCCACTGGTTGACTAGCGGCTAGGTGACTAGCGCAATTTTCCATAGACACAGGGGGACACATTGTATATGAACTAAACAAAGCAAATAGATTTTGTTGAAAATCACCTGGCAGCAATCCCCATTATGTAAGCAATCATAAGATATACTTGTATGCAAAATTGTGTACTTATAAGATGGTCAGTAAATAAATAGCACCTCATCCTACAACATATTTCAGAATCAGAACCGTATGGTTAGTAACGTTAGTAGTAGCATCCTCATATCAAGTAATCTGTAATGTTTTAGAATAGGCAGAAGTGAACCACAGGCACAGAAGTGACGTCAACTTCAGCTCCCTATTGGAAATCATCCCATCTTTCCACTTCATCTGACATGACGTGCAGCAGCAGCAAATTCATGCCTGTTCTCAGGCATTCTGGGAAATGTAGGAAATCACCAACTGAAGTAGAAGTAGACAAGGCAGGTTGAGGGAAAGTGGGTATGATAAAAAGGTAAATTACAAAACTTCATCACAAAATAACTGCATTGGAATGCATTGAACATCACAGATTGATGATTCATAAGAGTGTAAGAGTATCTGAGGGTGGAATTTTCCTTTAATACCAGGTGGTGCAGAACACCTGAAATGAAATACAAAGAACATGTTACATGCCAAGACTTTTACTGTATAAGCAAAATCTTTGCAAGTAAAACCTAGTGATTGATAGAAGCTGCTGAATAGTAATCTAACCTATGCCATATTAATCCTACAGCTTTAAAGCCGGAAAGTAGTTAAAGACAAAGGGATTGATATCATATGTGTGTGTATGTGCGTGTGCGTGTGCGTGTGCGTGTGCGTGTGGTGTGCGTGAGAGAGAGAGAGAGAGAGAGAGAGAGAGAGAGAGAGAGAGAGAGAGAGATGGATGGAAAGAGATAATCTCTTTTGTATTTTTGATCCGTAAATGTGGTGTTTGTCCCCTTATCCCGGCCACTTAGCTTCTGCTTTGGGTAAGTGACGCTATGCACTTAGGCTGTGAAAAGCAGGTCAATATAACTACAGAGAGAAAACCACATGTGCATCACATGGATAGCCTTGGGATTATTTCTCACAAAATGTCTTAATTCCTCTGTTCACTAATGATCCAGGGGAAAAATGCCCTCTAATCTCCATTCCATTAATTAAAAAGAGCATGAGCCCACGGAAACCCTTGCCATCTGCTGTGGTTTCATTCCAGCAGACAGATTGTGTTTTCAGTTTTAAATCAGGGGAGCTGGGGCTGTTTTAGAGCAGACGGATGAAGTGAGCATTGAGCAGAGGTGCATGGTAAACAGATACAACTACTCTACTTGAGCATTGCTGAAGTATCTCCTCCTACCTGACCTGAGGTTTTATCTGTGGCGAGTATAGATGTGATATAATGAAAAAGGTCTATGTGGACTCTATCTCGTATAAGTGATACTATTTTTAAAAGGAACTGTCTCTCCCAGGTCACTATAATGGTGTCTGGGAATTTGAGCTGCCTCCTTAGGTCAACCTTAAAACAACCACACTGTTCCAACCTTATAAAATCACTATAATATTCCTAGAATATTAAAGGGACTGGTATCACTGTAAAAGGGTGCTGTGATATTTGAATAGTGTCCTTTTAAAGATAGTAATCCTTTAGTTATTTTTTTGTTAGGGAATGAGCTCAGTTGATACTGTTGGTTTGGGATGGGGCTTCTTCTTTACTCTGATTTTATAAAGGTTGAACTTAAGTAGCACCACTTTCAGTTCAGTAAAATATTTCAGTGTACTGTGTCTGTTTCAGTGTACACCTTTAACTATGAAAGAGAGAAGCTGCTCCTGGGTCGAAAACCTATCAGCGCTTCTTTTTTATATATCTTAAAATGGTCCAAACCATTGATATGTTGTTGCCTAAACCACAGTCAGAGGCATTACCTCATCACCTTACCACTAGACTGCAGGGACAGATGTTAAATGTGAATTTTCTTGTTGTTTATCTTTCATTGACATATATACCGTGTCTGATGTCTCTTTGGAAACTTGGTTAAAATCAGAGCTGATTGGAAAGGAGCTTATTGGAAAGGTCCTGTGTGAAATCCCTTCATTTGAAGCCTCCAAAAGTAGAAATTTATTACACAAAAGAATTCCTTATTTAAACATACAGGATGATGTTTTCTTTGTAGCCTATTGTGTTGGCCTAGTTGTTCCAAATAATAAAGCATTCTTGCAAGAATGGGAATTAAGAGTATTTAGCTTGAGGTCTTAGCCTAGAGTCATTGACATGCATTTGATCGGGCTAGTAGATAGTGGGAAAGATTATGATGCGTTCAAACTGGAATTGGAGCAGATGTCGTTTTCCCCTATCGGAACAGTAGGGCCAATAACACACACACACACACACACACACAAACAAACACTCTCACGCACGCACGCGCACACACACGCACACACACACACACACACACACACACTCTCACGCACGCACACACACACAGCCCACAACGATAATCGGAGATAGTATAACCCTTGCACATCCCTTTCTCTCTCCTCTCTTTTCTCTCACGCAGGCATACGCGCTGTTACAGTCCCACCTATAGCAAGTTTCTTTTCCAGACATTTCCTCTTGTACAACCTAGTTAACCATCTTATATCAGTATAGGACTGGTGATATAGTCCTTAATGTGAACTACTGCGGAATTCGTATAGCCTACAGATGGACACACGGGGTGCGAAGAAAGGACTGTGTGAAAAATGGCATGCAGTCTGCCTTTTTGCGTTCATAACATGTTTCTTGGATGCAGTTTGGGGACAGATCCGCTATTCAATCCCAGAAGAACTGGAGCACGGGGCTTTTGTTGGGAATATTGCCGAGGACCTGGGCTTGGATTTGGAGAGGCTCTCTGCGCGCAGATTCAGGATAGTCTCAGGTGCCAAAAAGCAATACCTGGAGGTAAATTTGGAAAACGGGATTTTATTTGTCAACGAGAGAATTGATCGTGAAGAATTATGCGAGCAGAGTTTGTCCTGCTCTTTTCATTTGCAAGTGGTCATCGAAAACCCTCTGGAGCTATACAGGGTAGAGATGGAGATTTTGGACGTGAACGATAACTCTCCCAGTTTTCCGTGGACGGAGTTTAATCTGGATATATCCGAGTCCGCTGCGCCGGGGTCCCGTTTCCCACTGGAGAGCGCGCAGGACTTGGACGTCGGATCCAACTCGCTCCGCACCTATTTGCTGAGCGTAAACGAACATTTCATTTTGGACATCCAGACGCGCAGTGACGGCAGTAAATTTGCGGAACTAGTGCTGCAGAACCCGCTGGACAGAGAGCAGCAAAGCGCGCATCAAATGGTCCTGACGGCGGTGGACGGAGGCGCACCGGAGAGGTCTGGTACTGCGCAAATTGATGTAACAGTTTTGGATGCAAATGATAACGCACCTGTGTTTGACCAGTCGTTCTACAGAGTGAGGCTTGTTGAAAACGCACCTAAAGGGACAGTTGTCATAAAACTCAACGCATCGGATTTAGACGAGGGCCCCAACGCTGACATCACCTACTCCTTCAGTGGACACGCTCCCATCAAAGTGCGCCAGCTGTTCAGCGTCGACTCCCGCACCGGGGAAATCAAAGTCAAAGGAGTGATAGATTACGAAAAGGCCAGGATGCATGAGATATATGTCCAAGCTAAAGATAAAGGACCCTCCGCCGTGGCAGTTCATTGTAAAGTATTGGTGAATGTTCTGGATAAAAATGACAACCTTCCGGAGGTGATCTTGACGTCTGTATCCACACCTGTCCAGGAGGACGCGCCCCCAGGGACGGTGATAGCTGTCATCAGCGTGATGGACAGAGACTCGGGTGAAAACGGGAATGTGGACTGTGAGATCCCGCACCATGTCCCCTTTCAGCTGCACTCCTCCTTCAAGAACTACTACACATTAGTAACTTGTGATTTTCTGGACAGAGAGATGGTCGCCGAGTATAACATCACGCTTACCGCCCGGGATATGGGCACTCCGCCGTTATTCACCCGGAAAACTATTTTAGTCCAAGTGTCTGATGTGAATGATAACGCGCCTCGCTTCAAACAGCCGTCCTATACGGTTTATTTGACCGAGAATAACGCGCCAGGAGCGTCCATTTGCTCGGTGACGGCCCTGGATCCAGACTCAGGTCAAAATGCATATCTCTCCTATTCTATACTGGAAGGTAATATACAGGGAATGCCAGTGGCCACGTACGTCTCCATAAACTCAGACAACGGGAACATTTACGCACTACGATCTTTTGACCACGAACAGCTCAGAAACTTTCAGGTCACCATTCAAGCTCAAGATGCGGGCTTTCCGCCCCTGAGTAACAACGTTTCCGTAAATATCTTTATTCTGGACCAAAACGACAATGCACCTGTTATCGTGTCACCGCCAGCACCGCAAAACGGCACGGCGCCTAGGGAAGTAGTGCCCAGGTCAGTCGATGCTGGTTACCTTGTGGGCAAAATCACAGCGGTTGATGCAGATGCGGGTCAGAACTCGCGTCTTTTTTACCAGATGCTGCAGGCGACAGACCCGAGCTTGTTCAGCATTGCTCTGTACACAGGAGAAATCAGGACGATACGCAGATTGGTGGAGAAAGACCCCACAAGGCAAAGACTGGTCATTCTGGTCAAGGACAATGGTCAGCCGCCCCTCTCGGCCACAGTTTCCATCATCCTGTCAGTGGTTGACAGCTTGCCAGATTCGCAGCCCGATTTGGGTGACCTGTCACTGAGCCCACATCACAGCTCCAACCTCACCCTGTACTTAATGGTGTCCCTGGGCGCAATCTCTTTCACGTTTCTGGTGGCTATTATTGTCCTGGTTGCAGTAAAAGGATTGAAGGGCAGACCCTCCATCCGAGAACACAACTTCCCCTGCCTCGGTGGTTGCTGCCGTTCTCGGTCAGAGACGTCTACCACCACAGATGTGTTCAAAAAGTCCAACTTAAATGTACAAATATCTACAGGCGCCTCCAATTGCGCCGAGCCTAATGGCAACAGCGCCCTTTCCCAGGTTTATTGTTACAAAATGTGCCTGACACCGGAATCGTCCAAAAGTGATTTCATGTTCCTTAAGCCTTGCAGCCCAATAATGGCAATTCCCCAGAATAACGCCAAGAGCACAGACTATCTGACCTCTGGCTGGAGCGCACTGGACCGCAACGAGCTGGCCAACAACAGAGCCGCAACTCCAAACGAGGTAAATGCTTCTAGAAATACGCTGAAACATTTTGCAGTTTGGCTTGCTGTCAAAGTAAAATCATTAATTTTCCCAGCAACAAATGACGAATTACTATTTGAATTTCAGCATTAGCTTTCCAGTTATATCAATCTTGAATCAATCTTCTATAAGTATCAAATGTTTTCCTCATTATCTTGTCACACTAAACCAGCTTAGATGAGAAATTACAGAAAAGTTTACTTTCTCCGACTGGAAGTATTCACTGTAAAAACCCATAGTGCAATTTAGTGAAATCAACTTTAATCATTAACTCAATTTTTATAGTTGTGTTTGTCAATTTCACCTTGCAGTTACTAGCTGTCAGCTTCAGGATTTATAACCATGAGTTCATGGTGAGGACATCTTACCAAGGGTTCATTAAACTGATCATATTAAAGTTTAATAAGAAGCAGTGTAGGACTATTAGCACACTTCCCAGCTACATTGCATTTGAGTTAACTCTAGAAACCCTTCCTTATTGTTTGGATAAAGTTGCAGTTTTAAGACATTAGAACAATGAATGAACTTTGAACCAACTATTCTGTACTATTTCAGTCAACTTGCAGTTTTAAGGCAGCCAGGAAACTTAATGTTTCACATTGTTCCCACTTTGATTTTAGCAAACAAAATGATGACAAGAACACTGGACATCAACAACAGTCCTCACATTCATATCATTCACAGGAGAGGAAAATGAGTTAACCTGATTTTTTTTCAAGAGTACTGTAAGAAATTACTGCTTACAGAGAGTAGTAAGTGTAATATTACTTTTGAAATGAGTAAATAGTAAGTAATATGTTGTTTTTTGGAGTAACGAGTCTGACGCTGATTCTTATGATGTTTTGAGTTTCTATCTATAGAACTTACATCCTAGTGCTTTCACGAACAATAGGTCTAACTCACTTTGACCGTAACCTGCACATCTGATGCATGTAGTACATGAGTGCATTGATAGACCAATGCAATGTCATTGCTGCAGTTGAGCTGGTCAATAATCTACCAAGTGCCCATTTGTTTCAATTTTGCAGCTTAAGCACTCAAACCAGGACTGGACTTGGACAAAGAACCAACGGAACTCGGCATACAAAAGGTGAATATACAGTATATCGAGGGAGCCACGCCAAAATAGTACCAAAATAATAGACAACCAGGACCTGGAACGCCTATCTAACGTCAGATCAAGACCTGCAACATCTGACTAAACCTCTAAGATTAACACACAGACTTAAAATGGAGACACATGGCATTAGACACATGTAGCATAGCGTTTCCAGACCGCCTGTTTATGTGGATATGGAAATGGTCTGATTTGTAGCTTGTATTGGGAATGGTCAATCTGATCTCATGTTTGCTGTCTGAGCACTTGTGCACTCTGTACTTTGTGTGATGTTTGTCGCAATTCAATCCTTTTATTATGACACTTTTTTGTTTTAACTGTCACACTCCACCAGTCTGTCCACCTGGGTCTGTCACAGATCTCAGTGCTAAAGACACTGCAAAAAAAACAACCCAAAAAGAACAAAGCAGTTATAAGATAAGCAGTAATGAAATACAAGGCATGACACATCTCATCAATCATAGGGAATTTACTGTATGGAATTCTTGGGATGCCCTTTTCACATCCTTCCTGCAAGTGCTGATCGCAAATGAGCAATATTCAGTCTACACACGTTTAAAAATGCAAATGTTCATTAATAGTGCTATATATTTTTACATACTTTAGTGCTGTTGTTCATCACAGTTTTTTTCTTCTGGCCAGTGCCGATGGTGACAGTAAAGATGAAATATGAATGCACTCATTTTCTCTTGAATATGTTCAGGTTGTTTTTGCTGTGTTTTTACTGGAAAATGTCGATCCACTTATTTTAATCTAGGCCGGACAAATGGTAGTTTCTGCCTTCACCACTTCACCATCTGTCTGCAGATGTGCAGACGTTAATAAGGAGATAATTATCAATGTGCAACTCTAATGTGTAAACGCATGAGTGTGCCTAGGTACTGGTTCTCCAGGGTTTAGGCTGAAATACCACGCCATAGTGAATACAGTGTTAAACCAATTACTATGCACACACATACATGCACACACACACATACACACTTAAACTTTTGTACTCTCTCTCTACAGGTATAGTTCAGTAAATATGGAGAGCACTCTTCCACGTCAACCCAAACGTGATCCAGAGGGGTTTTCATGCTCTGTGGCACCACAGTACTGGACCTGGGGAAACCATATGCGTGGTACGTGGCAAAGAGTAGTGTCATTGTTTACATAGGGGCCCGTTTAGTTCGGGCCCCATGAACCTAAGGATTTAATCTAATCACAAATAGGTGGAGGAGGAGACAACACACTTGACACCAAAACAACATGAGGACACAACCCAAGTATAATATCACAGATCACGGAACAATTGAAATTAGGACGATAAACGTAAAACCACCACATTCAGATGTAGTGTAAATGGGTCTTAGTAGAAATAATCTTATAACACAAACTGTGGTTTATGTCCACAGACTGCAAGATGTCTCTTCAGGAGGAAGCAGTTCCTAACTATTCATGGACTCCAAAGTACACTCAGCCTAACTCTGCACAGCCACCACCAGACTACCAGCACAATGTATACATTCCTGGCACCCCGTCTGGCTACTGCACTCTGAAGCCGGCACCCAGAGGTGAACTGGATGTGTACAACACCTTCTCTACTTTTGGGAAGAAAAAGAGATTCCTCTCAACATATGAACAAACTCTTGACAAAGATGATAGTCTCATAAACAATGATATCTTTAAGTGATACACGAAACAATATATTCTCTGTCTGGATGATATATGTCATTAGTTGATTAGTTCCATCAGTAACAATAAATCATTACTCTTGGGGGCTGACAGATTGAGCTTCTCCTACTCCCAATGGAATATAATGCCACTTCTTATATCATTGTGAATCCCACTATTATCTTTGTTTATCTTTAATGAATTGGATTGAGGACATTTTTACCCTCAAATTGATTGTCAGAGACTGGCAGGATGATACAGTTAAACAAAAAACAAATGTATGTTTTTTGTATATACTGGAGCAAAGTATTTCGAGGGTTTTGCAACTGGAGAAGACAGAATTTTCTACCATTAAGTCAAGCCGTTAAAGAATATATGTGTGTGTTGTATCTATAACTGACATATTCACCAATGGATATATGTTTTTTTATCTATAACTGCTATCAACAACAAAAATAATCCTGTCAGGGCATTATTATTCATGATTAGATCCCGGTCGGATAAACAAGCCAGGCAATTTACATTGGCTACGGTTACACTTGTCATTTCAGTGGGACTTTTATCATCTGATCACGTCAGGATGCATTAAGTGATAAGTCTGGATGCACAAAAATTGGATTTTGCTCATATTCCTATCATATCTTCAGAACCAGATATGGAAGGCTCCCATTGTGATCACAAGTCTATGCAGTCTTGATGCAATCTAGCCACTATAGAAGCAGTGCAAAGAGATGGAGAGGGATTATGTAGAAAGGTAATGCAGTCACACGGCGACAGGAGAGACATAGCAGCTATTTCCAGGTGTTGGCATACAGCAACACCTAAAGATCTGATTGTTTAGAATCAGATCTCAAAAAAATCACATCAAAATGATAAGTGTAACCATAGCCATTAGTACCTCCTGATGTATAAAACCAGGTATGACTCACTGGTTCTCACTAGTTATATGCGTTCTATATGACTTGGTATGACCAGTGGGTGTGGTTTATTTATCTATAGTTCATTTAGACAGCTACATATTTATTGTTAGTGGTACTAATGACTCTGTATATAGTATATGTATATATTAATATCAATAAAGCTGTCATCAACTCTGTCTATAAATCTAGACATATTTTGACAGAAATGCATCTCATTCACATTTTTCATTACTTTTAAAGTTTGCAAAATAAAATAACAAATCAAATGGTTCATACATTATTGTCCAAGTCACTATTCCATTGACAGCTGGCATATAACTAGGAACATATAACTAGGAACTAGGAACATGCAATCAAGTTCATAGTGTGTACATAGCAATTACTTGTGTTTCTACCTTGCACATTTAAAAGATAAAATTTGATCGTACAGCTTTTTATTTCTTTATTTTCTTTTAAATGAGGGCATTGAATAAAATTAGACGAGAACTGTTAAATAACTGGCTTCAAGATTGCCTCTCAAACAACAAAGTGGTGCAGGACTGGGAAGGCAGGCAAAGCCAGCTCATGCCTTTATCCTATGGGCTGGCATGCCTCTGCTTATTTGTATACAGACAATGCTTTCCCTGCCTTTGCAAGGTCCTGTGGAAGCTGTTCTTACTAACTAGTCATTTAACTAGTCACACAGATGCTGACTGAAAATTGGCCCTGGAAAAGTGAATGGTGGTGGCACTGTTGCCTCACAGCAAGAAGGAGCTTGATCCCCGGCCCCGTGCCTGGCCCTTTCTGTGTGGAGTTTGCATGCTCCTCCCGTGTTTGTGTGGATTTTCATGCAATGGACTTTGTGACATGTCCAGGGTGTTTCCCTGCCCTCTGCCCAATGTATGATGGGATAGGTTTCAGCCCACTGGACCATTTGCCCAGGTCTTGGAGTCCATTTAGTCTTGCTGCCAAGACAAATCAGGGGGAAGTGCTTACAGCAAAGCCTTCCCCACAGGACCCTGAAGTTGAAGGCAAGATCCCAGCACAATCCTCACCCACGGTAGAAAAAAGCCCACCTATGAGCATAACAACCTCGTCCGCAGGTTTGCTGTCTGTGTAAAGGCAGGGGTCTCAAGCAGCTGCAGGTTCCTACAAAGAACCACTTCAAGCAGGCACATGTATCTTTGAAACCTATGGAATAAATAGTTGTTTGTGTTGTAGTATGACTTTATGGATCAAACTGCCATTTAACCTCTCTCTAGACATTCATAGACAGTATAAACGTACGGTTAAAACAGATAGTGTAATAATCCCACCCATCTCCCCCACCACAGCAGAAACTCAACTACCCTTGACCAATAGGTTAATCTTGGGCTTCGGCCTGACTGCCTCAATGGAAGTTGAAAAGGCTGGGAGCCAAGGGTCAAACCCAGACTTACTTTGAACTCTTTCAAGATTGATTCAAATGGATAAGACCTTCAGGCAAAAGCCAAACCTACATCCCTGTCATTTATAGGCTGAACCTGAAGGATAAATCCAGATACAACTATATCCTGCCAAGGAATAACAGGCAGGCAAGCCAAGGCATATCTGTTACGGTGTCACAACCAATACCAAAAATAACAACACAACAATATGTCCTATAAGCGGAGACACACACTGTACATGTGCCAAAATTGTGTAATGCAAATTCTGTAATGACTCTAATAAAGAGTTTGGTGCTGAATTTTTTTTTGTCTCTTCCACGCCAAAATTGACATAAGCAAAGAGATTGCCCCTCTTTGTCACAGAAACAATCCTCAGTTTCCATAACCCACCTCTGGTTGTGGAGAAGTCTCCTTTGTGGCCACAAGAGGATGCCCTTCCCTCACAGATTCCTGTACTTGAGCCTGACCATTAGGCATCAGAATGGCACATTTGTCAAACCTTTCCATTGTTCATGCAGAATGTGTAAAGGGGCTACAGATTGCAATTCACCACATTTCCTGATGTTTCATTGGCATCATCACAACCACAGCAACAAAATCATTAGCGCGTTCCCTGCTGGAGGAGATCCTCCCTATATTTATTACCTATATGTACATGCAAGTATTCAACTTAATGATAGGCTTTTGTTTTTAAATTTAAACTGTTTAACAGTGTTTGAAAAACACTGACACACAGGCTGACATACATTAATGTATGTGTACATGGACAAAAGCATTCAGCTCCTGACAGACAGGAGGGCTCCATGTACCCTTCAGCTTGTCCTCTCTCAACTCTCCTCTGCACCACAATATGTTGTAAAAGGAGAGAGCAGGTGGTAACAGCTGTTTGGTTGTACAATGCGAAGAGATGTACAGGGGGTGGACAAAATAATGGAAACACTTAACAATATCAAGTATCTACTGAGGAGTAGGGCCACCCTTTCCCGTCAGAGCAGTTTCAATCCTCCTTGAAATGCTGTCATACAACTGTATGTGGTGGGAGACTGGGCTGTTCTTCAAGGCAGCTCTTTGAGGGAGGAAGGAGGTGGAAATCTACTTCCCATGAGGGTTCAATTATGTTTAGATCTGGTAATTGTGAAAGCCATGGAAGATATTTGAATTCATCGTGGTGTTCATGAGAAAACTCTTGAATTTTGTATAAGTAGGTACAGTGTTTGCATGAAAGATTGTACATTGTCCTGTAAAATGGCTTCATATTCCTTGACCATTATACAACCGTGCACAGCAATCAAAGCACCTAATGACTTCCATGAGACAGCTGCCCATGCTATCATAGATCCACCACCAGGCATCCCAAAGCAAACATGTTCAGATGTAGGAGCCAGGGGTCCAGCAGGTATCCATCTTTGTGTGTTGGCCTTGGACACAAGTGGTTTCCGAGTGGCAGCCTTGTTAGAAATATCAGCTTTGTGAAGCTTACGGCCTACAGTTTTTGTTGAGACTGTGTCACAGAGGTTTTGATTCAATTTTGTGGTCATTTTGGAGGCTGTAGCTTTGTGGTGTTCAGCAACAATCCTGTTAAGACTGTCTATCCCTGTCAGTGAGCTTTGGCTTGCGACCTCTGTCACTGTTTGTTGTCATGATTTTGGAGACTGTTGCTTTGGCCACATTAAATACTGATGCATTAGTTGGCTTGTGTTACTAGAAAACGTACACATAAAAGTGACATATTTTAAAGCTGGGGTATATTGCTAATTGACAGTGAGATTCAACTTAATATGACACACTTGTGCAGCTGCCTTCATAAGTGGGATTTAGGTACTCCAACCTTTTTCATTTAGTGTATCCATTATTTTGTCCACCCCTGAAATTCCTTAATAAACAATGGCCAATGGCTTTTACCGTGAAAAGAACAGAAAACTGGGGGGGAAAAGATGGCTCACTCTCTTTGTAGAGATGAGTCTTTCTCCTGACAGCCAGACAGACAGCAGGGCAGCAACCCTCTGTTGCCGGTGAGCTCCAGATAAGAGCCCCATTAAGCACCAGATGTGTGGACCAAGGTTGGAGCTGGCTACACTTCTCTCAGTCAGCACTGGATGGAGACAAAGTGGAGGGATGTTGAGGCCCTCCCTCACCTCATAACCCCTGACAGTGTCAAGCCAGTGAACAGCTCCTTTAGCGTGTCCGACAAGCAAACAAATTAAAACATAACCTGGTAGTAGCAAGCACAAAAACTGACAAGCGCAAAAAGCAGCACAAAATATGACACTGGCCATGACAGACTGGTCATGATCTTCAAGTATAAGAAGCAGACTGTAGAACAGGCTATGGCACATCTCTAAGGTCACTCACTAAAAGGACTATAATACAATAATTCACCCATCGTAGGGGTTAAATTAAGGTGCGTGTGCAGCTGATTTTTCACATCTATACCAATGGAGAATCAAATAACTTGCTTCAATTACTGTATATAGTGTGCAGGCCTTCAGGTAGCAGGCAGGATTTGCTTGTCTAAAGGTCAAATTTTACTGTCGTCTGTTGTAATCTAAGCTATGTTACATAGTCAGCAGATCATCTGTGATGAATGTAATGCTGGTATATTGTCTCGTTTTCATTTAGCAAAATTCAAGTTTTAAGAGGTTAACATTGGTTATATCACTACATTCCTCTCACTGGTAATCTCACGTGGTAATTTTTGTGGTCAAATAATACATATTCAATATACTGCATACACATACTATGCGGCTACCTGCGGTCATTACAGTAGAGCGTCCACTGTTAATAGTGGTTATGGGGTTTAGAGGGACAAAAGAATATTATCTTATTATTTTAAGTTTTATTATATTATTCTGGGATGCTACCAAAGCTTTATATGCTTCCTGAATATCACATTTATGTTTTCCTGCTTATTTGTGCCTATAGGCCTAGTTAGCCCATCTTCTGGGAGGCTACTTAGCTCTCTGTAGTTAGATGTGGTTGTCTGATTTTTGTTCAAACAATCCTACCTTAACACGTCTACATTATAGTGACTTCATACACCCATATCAGTTGTCATTAAAGGAGAGGCAGACTCTGTCTTGTCTAATAATGTTGACAGTGACACATAAGCACACCACCAACCTTGTACAAGACTCTGAAGCAAGCAGACATAAATGCAATCACCTTTATCAACCCTGCAGAACCCGAATCATGGCTCAACTGAACTTGTTACACACTACAAACAGAAATGGCCATAAATCCCACTATGGACAAACATCTCCACTTCAATATACAATATGTCTCTCACTGTTTTGGCAGGAATTTTGAAAGGGCCACAGTTGTTATGCTGACTCTAAATTAGGAGTAATAAAACACGCAGAACTACATCTAGTCCTTTTATTAATTAAATAACATTAATTTTGAAATTTGATTGGTCACCACTTTTTAATCTGCTGGCTGCTATGTTTTATATTTTACATTTTAGGCATTTAACTGACTATCTTGTCCATAGTGACTTAAAATGAGTGCAGCAGTTAAACAAGCAAACCAGTATTATAAGGAACTCAACTGGCCTGACAACATTCAGTGATACAACAATCACCATGTAAGAGTGATGATGTAAAACCCACTTTAGATCACGTGTTTAAAAACAGCCACCTCACACAATATCCATCTCACTCTGGTGACTATTTGACAGTCTACTGCCAGGCCTAAGGTGTGTGCACCCTTAAATTGAATGAGGCCACCCGATTACCAAATCCTGCCTACGCCAGTGCACAGCATCACGGTGTCAGAGCCCAGAGCCGACTGAGGTCTGGCCTCACTGCAGCTACGACTGGCCGAGGCAAGAATGACAACGGAGGTCCTCTACACCGCAAACAACCTGACTGTAAGGACGGGTTTATCTGACCACTGACCGGCATCATCGTTTAAATAATTATGGGAAATAATACAATGGCGCTTATCGTTGCATCTGCACGGCCACGGCGGATCCTGGCTATTTTTGCGTTTGCTGCGCTGTGGAGCTCTGCGCTCTCTATCACTCGCTACTCTATACCAGAAGAAATGGAAGAAGGCTCCTTTGTTGCTAATTTGGCCATTGATTTGGGTCTCGATGTTCGCAGTTTGGTGCAACGGAAAGCAAAGCTGGATGTCATCCACAGCAAAAATTATCTCGATATCAACAGGGACACGGGAGAACTGGTCATTCGCGAGAGGATAGACCGGGAAAGCATATGCATGAGTAAAACAGCGTCTTGCTTTCTGAAAATGGACGTCATACTGGAGAACCCCATTCGTATTTTTAACCTCGAGCTAGAAATAATGGACATCAACGACAACGCGCCCGTGTTCCGCAGGAGGACGATGCACTTGGACGTGTCGGAGACAACCACTCCCGGCGAGAGGTTTTCACTGACAAACGCCGTGGATGCGGACGTGGGGTCGAATTCAATCAAGACTTACTATCTCAGCGAGAGCAAATACTTCAACATCGACATACAAACGGGGAGCGACGGCTCGAAATATGTCGATTTAGTCCTCAGCTCCAATTTGGACCGAGAGGAACATGCGATTCACAATTTGATTTTAACGGCTGTGGACGGCGGGGTCCCTGCCCGCTCCGGCACCGCCAGCATCATTATCAATGTCCTGGACATCAACGACAACGCCCCCCTGTTCAGCCAGCCGGTATTCACAATCAACGTCCCGGAGAACTCAGCGGTAGGCACAGTGGTCATGACTTTGAACGCAACAGACTCGGACGAGGGCGCAAACGCCGAGTTGCTGTATTCCTACACTCTGTATACCTCCGAGAAGACCCAAGAGCTCTTCACACTTGACCCCAACACGGGAGAGATCAAGGTGAAGGGAGTTGTCGATTACGAGCAGGGTCAAAGTTTTGAAATGCACGTGCAGGCCCAGGACAAAGGGGCCAGCCCTCTGTCAGGACACTGCAGAGTGATGGTGTTCATCACAGACCTAAATGACAACTGTCCCGAGGTGACCATTAAGTCTTTGAAAAGTACAGTGAGGGAAGACATCCCTGTGGGAACACTGATAGCAGTGATAGGCGTCAGTGACCAGGACTCAGGGCTCAATGGCGTAGTCGACCTGACTTTTAACCAGCAGGCATCCTTACCCTTTGTTCTGAATAAATCTTCAGAGGATTACTTTGAGCTGATTGTTTCCAAGCCGCTGGACAGAGAAATAGTAAGTAAATATGACATCACGTTTAGAGTCACAGACAGGGGCTCGCCGTCCTTATCTGACAACCAGACCATCACTGTGGAGGTTTTAGATGTCAATGACAACGCGCCCACGTTCCCTCAGTCACTGTACTTGATCCATGTCGTGGAGAATAATGCACCAGGGGCGTTACTGACGTCTCTAAGTGCGTTTGACCCAGATCTCAATGAGAACCAGTACTTAGTTTATTTCATAATGGAGAAGGAGATAGTTAACACATCTATGTCAATGTTGTTCTCTATCAATCCAGAGAATGGTAACCTTTACGCCTTGAAAACCTTTGACTATGAGAGAGAGAGGGACTTCCTTTTCCACATTGAGACCAGAGACTCCGGTGTTCCGCCGCTCAGCAGCAACGTGACGGTTCATATCATCATTCTGGACCAAAATGATAACACGCCTCTCATAGTGTCACCCTGGCGGGCACAGGGCTCTGTGATTGAAGAGGTGATACCCCGGTCCACAGATAAGGGACACTTAGTGGCCAAAGTGATTGCCATTGACGCAGACTCTGAACAGAACTCCAGGGTTACGTATCAGCTCCTTCAGGTTAGTGATGCAACACTATTCAGCCTAGATCAGTATAATGGTGAAGTCCGGACGACAAGGATGTTTAGTTACAGAGACCCACGCCAACAGCGGCTAGTGATTGTTGCCAAAGACAACGGTGAACCTGCTCTCTCTGCTACAGTCACCATCAAGATATCAACAGTGGAGCATGTCATGTCATTTTCAGAGACCACAGAGGTGCCAATAGAGTATGACGTCTTCACAGACCTAAACCTGTATTTGGTTATTGGTTTAGGGACTGTGTCCTTTCTGTTACTGATTACCATCTTGGTGATTATAGTGCTAAAGTGTCAAAAGCCAAAGCCAAAGGTCATCAAGATCCCCCCCGCCAATAGAAACAGCATGATCAGCAGGAACAGTGTCATCAGCCAGAGAAGCTCCACCATTGCAGATTCCACCCTCATCTCCAGTGATGCCTACTGGTACAGTTTGTTCTTGGCAGAAACCAGGAAAGGCAAGGTGGTCGTGAGACAGCCCATTGTTCCCAAAGGAGCTGGGTACTTTGTGTCCAGTATACCCAGGAGCATAGGGCCAAGTGAGATCAGTGACTCCAGAGCATCCACACTACAGGTATGTATGCTATTGAGATGAAGGCTCCTAACACTTGACACTTGCTCTCAGTAGCGGTGGTCGATGAACAGGTATATTCATTTATTTTGAAACACAAATTTTGGTGGTAACTGAGCTGAAAATGGCTGAACATTCATGTTGCTGGTGCTTACAGGCAATTTTTCATCAATGTTTCATCAGGCCCACCATGTGATACCGTATTTACTGTTGATGCACATTTACTATATATGATACCACATAGCCAGTAGTATAAGTTGAAATTCTAAATATATTTTAGGGACAATTTTCTCAATGTATGTGTCATTTTTTAAAGATTTGTCCATGAATTTGTCCCTTTAGTTCTTCTGGTGTGGTACATAACATATGGTTGGCTAGATCACTGCAATCAAAACACGTCTGAGGTCAACCCAGTTTCAGATTATCATGTTCCTATAATGGAGCTTCACTACAGTTTTGTTTTTCATTTTCATGTTTCTTGTCTTTGTTTTTTTATTATTAATTAATATTTGTCATATTGAATTCAGCAGGGAAATTGCTGGGAAGTAAGGCATAAATAATCCCTGTGTTTAAGGTCCTCAGCAATGCCTGCATTTTTCATGGATACCTGCAAAATGTGTTTACCTGTATTTACTGTATTTATCTACTCTTCTATTCATTTTGGTGTACGAGTTATTGAGTTTTTAAGTGTGGAATTGTCCACCAAGTGATGCCACTCAGAATGAACTCAACCCTTGTTTTCAATGACGTACATGAAAAACACCAAAAAAGGGCCTAAAAAGCCTCAGTGAGGAATGACGGAAACATTTAGTCTCTAGTTGATTTATGTACTTGAAGAACTAATGGGCTTTATAAGCACTGCATTCAAAACAAAGAATAAGAAGCAAATATCTAGTGATCTGAAGACTATAGCAAACATCTATATTGGGAAATCAGTTACACCTAAGTAGCACTGAAGTAAATGATCAGTGAAATGTCCTTATTACAGCCAGCTGCAGTTTAACAGCATTACCATATGTCATTGGAAATCAATAATAGTTGGTGAAAAGAAATCCCCAAACTTATTTTGAAGCACACTGTGCATGTAGGCCATTTATTGTAGATACAGTATGTAACACACAGAGGCATAGCTAGTGGGGGGAAGAGAAGAAAAGTACTGTCAGTGAGACCCAATATGGATGTGTCACTGTACTAAGTTAGATGCATCATGCTGGGGGTCTCCACAATATCTAGTTCAATATATTGTTCTTCATATAATACTATTGACATTGGACTGTATTTGTCTTTGCACAGCTGGACTTGTAGATCAAAAAGAAATTGGTGATTCACTGAAAAATGAAACAAAATGATTATGTATAAAAGTGGGAAGTGCATCTGGGAATGAGAGAGAGAGAGAGATAGAGAGAGAGAAAGAGAGAGAGCGAGCGAGAGAGAGAGAGAGATTTGTGCAGGCCTGTGTGTTTGTGCATGTTTATAGTCAGAGTCTGATTTTCACACACACCACTGAACCTGTCTCTTTTTTCTATTCTTAAGTACTCAAAATGAAAGGAAGTCCATTCTGCAACTGGAGGTATGCTGGTTGCTAACTACATGTCGTAGGGGCCCTGTAACTGTGTAAACACTTGCTAGTCTTTCTTGTCCGGTACAATTGGTTGTTTAACTGTCACAGTTCTCAGTGCAAACCCAAAGTAAACCTTTGGTGACCACATTTACCTGAATGAACAGAGCAGAACAGAAAGGACTTTGTAAGATTTCCATCCCCGGTCTCACTCTGCCCCCCTCCGTCACAAACACTCTTATTTCCAGTGCCCTTCACCGCGATGCCACTGTGAGTTCTGAATTTTAAATTGGCCAATCTCCGAAGTGAGAAACCAATCAATTTACTGAGAGCTGAGATTAGGACCAAATTGGCTGCCGGTCAGATTTTTGTTGTGCACATCTGGCTCGCTTGGCAGAGACGCAGGGCAGCGTGATGGCACAGATAAAATAAGGGATTATGCACTGTCCTGAATACGTTCTCAGTCTGTATTATACCTGAGAGCAGTGACTGTATCAAGGGCCACACCACCACCCACAGATCCTTCCACACAAGCTCTGCTTGCGCCTATTTCTAGTCAGTGGGAAACGTCCCAAACTAATACGGAGCCTACTTTTTTCCCTCTGCCACAAACACACATGGTGAACATAAACAGTATTTCAATAGTTGTGACACTGGCCCACCAATCCCACATTGTGATGCCTGCCTGTGCATGCCTTGACAGTACCTTTCTGCTTCCCTGTTTTAGTCATTGATTTGGTTTTTATTTTGGTTGTATTTTAATCTGACTGATTTCTATGATAGATTCTGAATAAAGAGGCAAAATTTCTGAATGTGAAACACAATTTATTAGAAAGAAGAAAATTATAAATTTCAACACGAATAACCGAAGGCAAGATACTTGTTTACACCCAGAATCTAAATGTCCCTGAAACCCAATGATATTTCATGAATGATGGCAGTAACCAGTCAGGATCCAGTGTTGCATGAGTGATGACTTTCTATGGGTTCGCAGTCAGGTTGACTTCCTATCTTGGCTAATTCCATGTTCTATCTCCTGACAGGAATCTAGTAGAGGCCTGCCATGATATAATCATCTCTTCATGGGAGTCTCTGGCTGGAATTCCCAGTAACCCACAAAGAAGACTCACATCTGTCCTCTTTCTGTCCCTGAGCTTCAACAGTTATCTCTGGGGGTTAGTTCCTCCTGTCCTCCGCACAGACATCAACCACCAACCACCTCAGCTTGCTACCTTCCTTTGCATTCTCTGTCAAGCATGAATCTGCACGACTCCAGTTGTCATGTGTATTGTAGGCATTAAATTAAAACCATCCAATGGTATCTGGACAAAACTAGATAGACAAAACTATGGCCTCATGTAAATCGTCCTCCTCCTAACAAGTTGAAACTTAATAACAGGAAGGCAATCATCCATTTCTTTGTGGACCAATTCAAATTCTCCATGATTAAAGCTTACCATCTCTCCAATTTTTCCTTATCTATGTGCTGTAATTCTATAATCATCAGTAGCTCACCATGTGAGTAGTCATTACGCAACTTTTTTTTTTTTAAGCAAAAGGCCTAAACAGGCCAGATTTCTGCAAATACACACGTGAATCAGGGTGAACACGATTCTTCCATACATTTTTTTAAAATATTGACCAATTGTAGCTCGGCATACTCAGTGATTCAGGCATTTCACTTTTTTAATTCAAATAATTTCACAGTTTAGTAAGTCTAGATAACAATATGTAAGACAGGTTTTACACAATAGTATTTCTAATATTTTTACACAGTGTTGGGCAGAATGCTCCGAAAACCTCATACAAGCTGTTACTGGTAACTTACTTATGAAAACGATTAGTGACTTAGTGTTAGATTACTATTACATGAGTTCCAAATGTTTGTTGTACACTTGACATTTGAAAATAGTGAATGTTTGAAAATTCAGTATAAAAATTGGCAATAATTAAGTGCAGCTGTTTTGAAAGAAAGGTGTCAAATGTATGGCAAAAACAGAGGAGTTGCACCATGGGTTGTTTGAGTTGACTATAGGTAGGATATAAGGTCAGAGAAACTAAAAGGCTTTGCGGCTATTCTTCCTCTAACCCTTGTGAACTAATTCTGACGTCTAACTTCAGAAATGAATGCCTATAGATATATTTGTGCTGTAAAAGGTATCTGACTGAGCACTCAGTTACATGTAGCTTTCAGTCTGGCTGTATTATGCAGACTGGGCTGATATCATATCACAATAGCCATTCTTCAAAAATGTAACTACGAAACATTTAGAGTCATAATTGTATTAAGTAATCTGTAATTTAACCGCACAAAAATTGTAAACTGCAGCCATATTGTGCACTTAAAACGCATCCTGGGCTGGCTACAGATACCTTTTGTACTATTGTAATTTTACTTTGCTGTAATTTTATCATTTAACCTGTGTCAATGTCATTTAACAGTGTTTAACAGTGTCAACAGGGTCAAAAATTAATTCACGTTTCTTGGTAACAAAATACTATTATATGATTAAAGTAACACTGCTGAGTGTTGTATTGCAGCGTTTAGCTTGCTAAATTTCTATTTTTTACTGCCCTTTCCCCTTAATTCAAACAAAGATGAATGGCATTCACATCAAACAAGATATAAATCAGATAAACTGGAAAAAAATTGCAATGGGAATTTATTTTGTAACGGTAAATACTCTGTTTATTTAAAAGAATGAGACTGTTTAAATATTGAAATGTATTTATCTTTGCTATGGTGCACTGGAATATAAGGTCCAAACCAGGTGTTGTTTTATGAAGATTCATGTTTTTATATCGATTTTACGTAACAATTCTTAATGCTGCTTTTGTGAGCTTCGTCAAGAGCAATTTGTGTTGCGTATTTGTAGTTCAGTGCATCTAATGTGGTTTTGATCGTGTAGAGAGACTTAAATCAAATTGAAAGTTGAGTACTTTTCCTGACCTGTCCATTGACTTCGAAGGTGGCACTGCGGCACGACTGTGAAGCCCAGGAAATAAATTTCTCCGAGACAAGGAGCTAGTACAGCCGGCAGTGAGCTAAATGGTAAAATCTAGTCGGGGGGAAGTAAGCACATCAAAGAGTGAGAAGAAGAACATTAATGGAGTCGCAGTGTCAGAATTTAATATTTTACTCAGTCTTGAGTCTTCCAATTAAAAAAAAAAAAGGATACACCCTTGAACCCATGACTGTGCATCTCAATTAATAAAGATTAAGCAAATGATGCCATTTTTGTAATAATATACACAGAATGTAAATTTGATTACAGCACCCAGTGATGTGATCAAATTTGTAGATAAACTATATTTCCCTGTGTATCTAGCGATATTCTCACTCAGCGAAACATGACCTCATGTTTCCTCCCACTCTCCCTGTTGAGCCTGGTGTTGATGTTAAACCAAGCTGCCCAGACATCCACACAGCTGTGCGTCCGTCTGTTAGACTAAAGAATGAATTTGGGATCTCTCACTGCAGAGTACTCGCTGTGTGCACAATGTATAAACTCTGATTGGTTCCAAAAGTTAATTTAAAAAAAAAAAAGAAACTAAACTGCAAACCTGATGTGCTCCTTGTGTGCCTTCTGCGTTGTAAGGGGGTATGTGACTCGTGATGTGAGTGAGATAACGGTACTTAATACAGATTTTGAAGTCACACTTATGACCGTGGTAGGAAACCATCTGGAATGACTTACATCCCGGGCATGGGATAGGGGCTCTGGGTGAATAAGCTGGCTGACCTGAGACCCTGAGAACTACTTTCTCAGAGCAGATGTTCTATTTAGAACAAGTAGGTATGTATAAATCTGGCTCTGAACAACTGCTTTATACTTTGTGTTTTTATACAGTATACTTTTTGATATCTGCTGTATTCACTGTGATTGAATGACACAGGAGGGTGTTAGTGCTGCTTGCTCGGTATAGTACAGATGTGTTGTTTCTTATTTGTGGACACCGCCTACTTATTTTCTCTGCTGATTTGTTGCATAGAAAGCAATGCAATTCTATATGACTCAGTATGTACCTTAGTGGATCAAAGACAGTATGGGAGAGAATGGCCTTGCTATTATTTTTAAGCATAGTTAAATGTCAAATGATTTCGGTGTTGCTTATTTGGCTTCAGTGTTCTGCCTGATCATGAAAATTTGAATAAAGCTTTTTAATCTGTCTTTCTGTTGTGTCTGTGATGAAAGATGAGATTGAAGTTATCAAAAGTGAATTATTGAATCTGATCTGCACACATGCTCTGTTTCTCTCTCTCTCTCTCTCTCTCTCTCTCTCTCTCTCTCTCTCTGTCACATACACACATTTTGACCCAGTTTCTCTCTATGGTGCTCTGTACTAATTCTTGGAAATTGAAAACTAAATAAAGGAGATGCGCCTGCAGTTCAAATCACAGAAGTAGGGTAGACACAAATAATAGCTTTGTCAGGATTATTCTCATGCTTAAAAGCCTACAGCTAAACGGCACAGTCTGCTCTCCATTATGCCACAGAGCTTCCATCCTGCAGACCTACAGGAGATTGATGGATGATACCTAAGAAGCAATTCTCATCACAGTTAAGCTACCAACCTGTCACACTAAGAGAGGGACATTTGCTACTCTGCTGTCCCCCTTTAATTTTGTTTAAAATGATTTTACTATTATTAATTGTTGGTAGAAATGCAAGGGCACACAATTTGTGAGTGAGAGTTACTTTATTCTTACTGTTGTGTTATAGTATTGTGTGTTGGTATGAAGACATGAACAGATTAACTGATGAAACAATTATTTATCATATTCATTTACTTATGTAAAGCACACACCACACGGAAAATATAATTCAAGGTGCTTTGCAGAGTGATCAAACAGAAATTGAGTAAAATGGACCATAATAGCAAGTGTGTAAAGATTATTATTATTGTTGAGAGAAGGACAGAGAGCTAACAAAACAAAAGAAAAAAAATACAATAATTACAACAAAATGGTTAAGAAGTGAGTTCTGCTATAAGTAGATGCTAAAAGGGTATGTCTTCAGCTTTTTCACCTTAATGACTTAGTGACTAAAAGGAACGTATCCAAAAGTTTATTCAGATCCCCATTAGCGCCTTTGCACCAAGGTGAAAAGGACCTGGTGGCTACAAGGAGATTTCTATCGCAGGTAAGTGGGTTTGGAGCATGCCTTACCTTAAAAGCAGCTCAGACACATGTCTGAATATGTGTCTGTACAAGATCATGAATTGCTTTAAAACTAACAAATTCAACTAATTAAAAAATGATCTAATGGAGAGATTGTTAAATGAGTATTATGTGAGCTCACTTCCTGGTCTTGGTCAGTACTTGAGCTGCAGAATTCTGCACTGCATAACACAGAAATCAGAGCATCAGAGTTGTGCTGTCTTCTAGTAATAAAAGCATACCTTAGTTAAACTGTTAAAACAGAGCTAAAGAACTGTTGAGAAATAAAAACACTGTAGTATCAGTCAGTATCTTTTTTTGTTCTTAGTTTTGTCACCTGTATACCTTGTTATGTCCAATATGTCCTGTGTTTTCATCTTGTCATCTTTTTGTTAACCTATAAACCCTTATTAAACAAATAATAAAAAAGAATGTCAGCTCATTCATTCACTCTCTTTACCCACTTCCTTTATTCCTATTCAGGGTCAGGGGGCCTGGAGCCTCTCCCAGCATACCAGAAATTGAAAATAATTACGTCATGTGAAAGGTATGGATAGATTGCGGTTAAAGAGTTAACATTCACCAAGACTTGGCAACATCAGTGTCAAATTGTCTCTGCTTGAGGAGTACCCAAATATTGAATGCCTTCGGGATTGATGGCTTATGCTCACCTCTGGTTACTTGTGCTTTAAAAGAACTAGAAGTAGGTCGGTGGAAATAGGTAGTCCACCTGTGACGTTGCAGTGTGCAGAAAATATCACTGGGGTAATACCTGTCCATGGTGCTGAAAGTGTTGCTGCAGCCAGGTTGTGCAAAACTGGGACACTGAGGTGCCACAGTACAACTTTAGATTTATCACCACACCATGTATTTGCAGGTGGACATTAAAAACTCTTAACACACAACTGACTCTGTGGGGTGCTCTGCCAAAATGCATGTTTGTTTTGCCTGTTTAAGAGAATCTGGGGACGGGTCTCTCAAAGAATCCTAGTAATGATTTGGTCTCTCTTTTTACTCTCTTCCATTTCAACTCAATTCAATTCAACAATTCATCTAATGTTGGTTCAGTCCTGATTAGTACCCTCCTGTATAGGGTCTGTTATTTGGCAGCTAATTTCCTGCTGAAGGCTGCAGATGGCAGTCAATCCAAGTTGCGCTATGCAGCAGTCTACAAGCACAATGCCGTTCTAGTTCTGTCTGTGCCACATAGGCGTAGGTTTAGGTAGGGATGGTAGGGACATGACCCGTTAGCACAGTAAACACCGTCAGTCTACTCAGTAGAGCTGTGAAAGGGGCGCGTTGTGTGGGAGTGGCGGCTGCTGCTGACCCTGAAAGAAGGATTGAGAGGAATTTGGTTATGAGCAAGTCTCGGACAATTGTTGATCTACGTTTTTTCGTGAAAGAGTATCTTATAAATCACACTGTATAATCATTATAACAATGTGTTATGTTTCATACTGTATTCATTCAGTAATTTAGCTACAAATGTGAGAGTTTGCTAGCTCTATGACCCATCCAACCATTTAATGATACCTCCCACCCTAAAGTGAAAATGATAGCATCTTAACATTTGAGAAATATAACCTCTGTGTTTCCCCCGAATCCAATGTGTCCCTAGCAACTTTCAAACCAAACCTACGCCCTTGCTGTGCCATACAATGGGCCTCGAGTCTGGAGGATGTGAGGGTGTCATCCTGTATGAGCAGCACTCTTAGTAATGGCCAGAATCAGTGCAAACCATGGCTACGGTTACACGTGTCATTTCGATGCAATATTTGAGAAGGGATCCTAAAGATTGAATATCATGAGATCACGTCACTGGATGTCCACACGTTGCCTTCCAGACAAGTTTCTCAATGCAGCTGTCTCCAAGCATGCATTTCTTGTTTTCTCAGCTAGCTAGATTTAGCTGCTGTCGTTTCTACTTTTTTCTCTCAAACTTGGGTTTTGGTATAAATATAGTACAAGTCAATCTCAAAAACTTTGCAATTATACAAATCATCTAAGTAATTTTACTTCATTTTATTTAAGGTCATTTCAGTTTCATGTTCTTAGTACAGAAATGCATATTTTATGATTTTAGAACAAAAATAACGAATGAAACAGTCACAGTAGCTTGCTTTTTGCCGATTAATCAGTGAATCCTCAATTCAACCTATCATGGGTGGCCAAAAATGGTGTTGCTATTGGAATTGCAACACTATCAGTCACAGTGTGAATGTTTGAGACAGGCTGTGGATGCTTGACCCATTTGTATCAGTGAGTCAGAAGAGTAGAGAAGATACACTGTCTGGAGCTGATGCACAATGAGGTCATCAGTCTTACATTACATTACATTACATTACAGTCATTTAGCAGACGCTTTTATCCAAAGCGACTTACAATAAGTGCATTCAACATAGGTAGGCAAGAAAAATCATGGGTGGTCTTATCACTAGAGCCTCTGTTTCCACCATAGTTGGAAGGGTCAGGTTGCGAGGTCATCGGCAAATGCCCAGAAATGTATTACTCGAAGTTCAGTGGCAGGATTGTCTGTGTCATTTGTATTTATTTGTACTCTTCTGGGCACTGAGACACTGAGACTATGCCGTGTGAAGGGATACAGCAGTTTAATGCATCACGGCAGAAACTGGCGTGAACATGTTCTGATTTACAGACACACAATGGATTCCAAAAGAAGCCACCAGACAGGAATACAGATCAGGAATACATATTACTGAGACAGCAAAGTCTGCCATGATATATGCTGGAACTCTACAGACAACATCTTTCTTGTGGTTTCCATTTCAGATTTAGTCTTTTTTGATCAGGCAAATACTGCTGTAGCTTAGAGAGAATCTATATTATTGATTCTCTAAAATCCTATATCTATATGATGTGAGTAGGAAAAACCACTACATACGCAGAGGAACTACTAAGTAAACCCTGAATGCTGATCTGGTGGCCAGACTAATGGAGCTGGAGAGGATGAATACCAGCGGGCAGAAAGCAGTTTTAAGTGCAGCGAGGTTTAGGCTCCATCTTGAGTGATGCCTGTAGCAGGTTATTTCTGTCCACGGCTGCCCTTGCTTTGGGGTCACTGCTGTACTAGTTTGCGCTGGGGGCTCTGTTTTGGTTCTTTTAGATGAGTGCACCTAAGCTAGAATCTAGCACACTTGTTTAAGTCAGCAAAATGAGCATGAGATGTTTGAATGATTTATGCATGCTTCTGGGGTCAGGTGTTAAGTCAAGTTTATTTGAGAGGGCTCCACAACACCCCTATTTGGAAACAATAAATGAAAACAACACCCCCCCAACCTTAGATCTTCAATGAGAACAAGGAAAAATGAAAACTTCATTACGTAAAAAAAAGGAAGAAACCTTGACAAGGGCCTCACAGAGAGGGGCCCTTCCTGGACCGTCAGACATGCAGTGGACAAACACAGATGAAATGTTGATAACAAAAGCGACATAAACAAAATACAGAGAAAAAGCAGAATAAGATTGCTGGGTGAACATCTGGATCTGGCATGAGGACATCAATGGTAACACCATAGTCATTATCATCATCATGGCCATATGAATGCTGTCTTGGTAGATAGCCTAATAGTCTGATTTTTCAAATTTCAACCATCAACACAAAGGTGGATCATTGATCTTTATTACTGTAAAGGTCATTTTTGCAGAAGCTTGAAGCTTTACCAGACAATTGCAGTTTTTAAGGTAATGTAAAATAGAATAGAGGCAATGGATGATGACATTGCTGTCACGTGAAAGCCTTGTGACTCCAATTTCTATCCTTTTTTCTTTTTTTTCTGCTGAATTGGAAGTTTATACATTTTTTAACGTACTGGGTTGTGCATCGGTGAAATAAAATTGTATATGGTCATCCTGATAGCTCATTTGGCTAAGACCAATACCAGTACCTGCAATGTCATGGGTTTGAATCTGGCCTGGGTCCTTGTCATCATCCTCTCTCTCTCCCAATCTCCTGTCTGGTTATACTGCAAAATGTAATGCAAAAGAACCACTATGAGATTCCAGAAGTCATTAGTCTGAAAATATGATGCTCTATTGATCTCTGGAGGGGATGTTCTCTTTTGGCTTCCTTCCCTCTATAAGGAGCTCAAAGCCTAGAGTCAGCTACAGAACAGCACCCCTGGGGCTGGTAAGGTTTCTGTCATTTGCTCAAGGACACTTCAGCAGCATTGGGTGATTGCTGTCACAGGGGCTTGAACCTGCTCAATATCTCAATTCCTGAGCAGCTGTCTTTGAAGAGACAATGTGTTCAATCGATAAGCGAAGGCATAACTTCACATTGTGCAGAATTCTGCTGCCAGATCCTTGACGAAGATTAAACACATACCAGAGGTTCATATTACATATTTTGCCTCTCTACAATGGATATGATGTTGTGTTAGGATGAATTACAAGGTTGTTATGATTACTTTTAAGGCTAGTTCTGAAAAACAGCCTAAGATCCTCAGGCAGGGCTTTCCTGGCCAGTCCAAAGTCTAGGGTAAAGACATATACTGCAGGCCATTGCCAACCATGCCCCTAGGCTTTGGAAAGCCTTGCCCAAGAAGCTGGAGGAGCTGGAAGAATCAGTGTCATCTTTTAAATCACTACTCAAAACTGCATGTCTTTTTATCAACACATTTATATGATTTGTTTTTACCTATTTTCCTCAATTTATTGTCTGTTGCCTGTTTTATCTGTATGTAACCTTGTTCTAATTATAGGTTGTTTATATATCGGGTTTTATAGGGTTTTATTTGGCTTGTATTTATTATTGTTTTGTTTGCAAAGCACTTTATTATTATTACAATGTGCTTCAGCTGCATAGATTATTGAAAGGAGCTGTTATGGCATTCCTCCATTGGACTCATTCACCCAGTGATCTATCCTGCTCAAGGCTATCAGGACAGCCTAGCCAGCTGTTGTGACCGACTTAGCTTGTCTGTTCTGGACAGCATCCCCAGACCTCAGCTCCAGCCTAAAGTAATGTAGCCTTTCCATCACACTCGATTATCACTGCATTGGTTTTTTATTTTTAGTGATTTTGTAGCTTATACAAGGGCTTAGATTACAGCTAATGTTCCCTGTTACTTGACTCATAGCTATGCCGTCCATATTAAATGCTACCATTCCAATTTTCTCCACCATGAGTCACCTAGGCTGCTAATTCATTCATGTGGTCACAGCTCAACCCCAAATTATACACATAAGAACTGTGGTTATTGATCTATCATTCTCTGTTTAGGCTCATTATTTATATCTCACTTGTTCCGTTTGTATTATAATGTCTGTTTCAGAAGTAAACTTAATACATGAAGTGAGATTTCCTATAACTGTCTGCGGCGACCCAGGGGAAATACAAGATAAGATTCACAAAAAAATGAAGAGAATACAGTGGCCATTCATAAAGAAAACAATGTGTCTTTAATAAAGCTTTAAGGAAGAAGCAGGTGGAGCAAAGGAGCAAGCTGAAGAATAAACCTCCCGTCTGTGGCTTTGGCCCTTGTTTCTCTTCTCAGAGTGGGTGGGGCCTGTCCCTGTCCCTGGCTGAGACTGATGTATGTTCAGCTGAGTCTGACAAGCTGAGATGTCCTCACAGGGCCACCGTACTGGCTTGTCTCCAATGACAGAGGTTGTTGGTTTTGTTTCCCTGGAGGAGAGAGAGAGAGAGAGACAAACTGCATTTTCCTACTCCAGGGAGGAAGGTAGAAACATCATTGTGACTGATTCGCTATTTTCCGCAACTTCAACCTCACAAACCATAAAATGTATCAAAAAAGCTCAAAAAGCTGTTGGAGAAAGATACTAAGTTACACTTGCATGCAATAACATTGTCAGACTATTGGCAGGTGCAGTGCATTCCTAGGGGTCTCAGCATTAAGAAATTTCCAGCTAAAGGTTATAAGAATCCAGAATTTGCACCCCACACCATAAAAAAGCCACCAAAACACTTTGGAAGCAAGCACTCGGGTCTGTGGACCTCTTTTGGTGTGTGCCACACATACTTATCTGCTGGTGAGAGCAGGGTGAAGGATGATCGTATGACTGCTTTCCTTTGCTCACCAGGCCACTGTCTTTGGGCATCATGATTGAGGAGTATGTACTTCCGTCTGCAGCTGCCCCCAGTTGATGATGTTTTTCCCTCAGACTTCCATACCAACATGGAACACCTTAGCTACTGTTCCTTGTGCCAAGATCATGCAACATCATGCCAGCTCTCTCATAATACCTGAGATCTCTTTAAGGCATTGTAACCAATGCAACTATCTACCGAGCATTTTTAAACATGACCCTAAGCATTATGGTATGTTCATTTTGTTTCTCTGTGGAAGCACTTACTTTCAATATACTTTGGATTTCATGTTTACTGTGTTTATTTTATTTTGGCAGTTAACTGTAGGACTGGAGGGTTAACTGGTGATGATAACCCTGATAGATGATGATAGAACGATTGCATTTTCATAATTGAAGAATTGAAGAATGGAGGCTAAATGCAGAAAAAATTAATACAAATTTGAGTAGAAAAGACATTGTACTGTATTGGCTCTGCTTAATAAAGACAGGCAGGCTATTCTACCATTTGTGATGATGTTAATTATTGGTAGCCTCCATATTTAAGATTATTTTATATTACACCTAATATGAATTCAGGATACTATAAGGTGAGACTTGTCTACATATAATTTACTTGTATAAAATGCTGTGTAGTATCTCTGTTAATATAGTCACAGACCAGATTTCTGTATGGTGTACAGAGAGGGAATGAGACGTCTGCATTATTGGGTTCACCACGGGCATCTCAGATACAATTATGTGACCTGACAGTGTGAGGTCTAGCAGTGACAGTGATCCCTGTGTAGGGAAGGTTGTGATTGTCAGTGCAAAGCTTTCATTCTGCTGCGCCTTGTCCTGGTTGCCAGGCGCGAGGCTGCGCCGCAGAACCGCTTTTGGCGAATTAACCATCCTTACGACTCCAGTTCAGACAAAGGACGACAAACATAACCCAGTCCCCAAGAATGTGCCTTTGTTTGAGATATTTGGGACAATATTTCGCTCATGCTTTTCATTTTTGGGTGGTGGAAATTGTGTAGATTTGTACCGGGGGCAATTGCTGTTATGAGAACAATTCATGCAAACAAATTAATTTGCTCATATCTTCAGGTTGCTTAGTCTCCATTTCAACAGTAGTCAATCTTGGAATCACATTCCTGTATGTGCTGCACAGCTCTTTCAATGATAAATGAATGACTGTTAATAAAACCCCATATATGACTGCTTTGGTTGGTCGCCATTCTTTATTCCTGAGGTGCTGAAATGATGCTGGTCGTCTATTAGCTCCCAGACCCTTCTCCGACATCGCAATGGAAGGATAGGGAGAGAGAAATGGGTGGGGAGGGAGGAGGGGGAGCTGCGCCACTGTGGAGAGGAGAGCAGGGATCTAAGTGCGCGCTAGGGTGGGATTCGCTTCTTCATTAGTGTGAAGATAGCCAGAGTGAAAATATGACTTCCGGTCACTACTTTCAAAATAAAACCCTCATTGAGGGACGTAGGTATATTGCGATATCGTTTTTGAGTAATACAAAGCACCAAACTGAAAATAAAGAATTCAGTGAAAATGGATCTGTAGCAAACAAAACATTTTTTATAGCATATATACATAGTCATATAGATCTAGATACTCATAAAGACTCATGCACAAAACTTGAGAACTTGACAGGGTCTTGAAAATGTCCATTTTAACACATAGCACAATTGTAGCTCAGGGGCCCCCTTATCCCAAGTGATTTACAGTATCACCTCTCCTCTCTGAAGGACCCCTCCAGCTTGGGGGCCCATGAAAATGGCCCCTCTTGTCACCACACAAGCAGCGCCCAGCACTTCAATAGTAGACAAAACAAAGATTTGTACGGTTTTATTTTGAAGGCAAGTCTCTTCTTTTCCGGTCTTGTGGTGGCTATTTCTGACTAGCTTGACGCAGCTGGCAGCTCCAGCGGCAGGGAAACACACCCGTCAGCAGCGCGCAGTGGAGACAAAAAAGCGCAACACGGACAAAGGAAATATGGGTACGCTGGAGAGGATTCACCTCAGACGGGTAACGCAATGGATGAGCCGCTCCACTTCCAGCTACCGGGAAACCAATTAGCCCACTTTAATGAGGTGGGGGGATGCAAGATACTGCATGCTAAAAAGGCGGAAAACTGCGTTTAATCCGTCTGAGGATCCTATGAGCTTGCAATGGCTGTGGCGGGGATACGCAACTGGATAGGGAATAATGTGCCTTTTTATTTTGTGGTATTTTTATTATTTTGTGGCCTTTCGTTTGGACAGTTGCGATACTCTATTACGGAAGAATTAGAAAATGGAGCACTGGTCGGAGATCTGGTGCAGGACCTGGGACTGGATATTCGAAAGCTAGCCTCCCGAAAAATTAAGGTAACCTCTAACAGCGGGAAACGCTATGTGATTGTCAACCCCAAAAATGGCAAACTGTTTGTCAGTGAAAGAATCGACAGGGAGACACTATGTGATTTAACCAGCACCTGCCTTATAAATTTGGAGGTGCTTGTCGAAAACCCCAATGAGGTGCACCCCGTCGAGGTGGAGATTGTGGATGCCAATGACAATGAGCCGCAGTTTCCCAGAGATGAGTATCAACTGGAAATCACAGAAGCGGCTCTACCGGGGTCTCGTTACCCAATTGAAAATGCCCAGGATCCAGACATGGGGTCCAATTCAGTTCGTATGTATCAGCTTAGCACAAACGATCATTTCGCGCTGGTTTCTAATAAACCCTCCATAAATGCAAAGCACATCGAGCTTGTGCTCAAAAAGCCACTGGACCGAGAGCAGACGCCTTACCACCAATTAATTCTAAGTGCTGTGGATGGCGGGACACCAGAGAGAACGGGCACAGCTAAAATCAACGTGCGTGTCCTGGACTCAAATGACAACGTCCCCTTGTTTGACAGCTCAGTGTACAAAGTGAAACTGTTGGAAAACTCTCCCAAAAACACCCTGGTAATCAAGTTGAACGCAACTGACCTGGATGAGGGCACAAATGGGGAGGTGTATTACTCTTTCAGCAGCTACACCCCGGAGAGAGTGAGGCAGATGTTCACCATGGACACCAACACGGGAGAAATAAGAGTAAGGAGCAATGTTGACTATGAAGAGACCAACTCCTATGAAATGTACATCCAGGCGATGGACAAGGGCCCTGGAGCTGTGGCAGCACATTGTAAGGTGGTGGTAGAGGTAGTGGATGTGAATGA
Organism: Hoplostethus atlanticus; assembly: GCA_034670405.1. NCBI lineage: Eukaryota > Metazoa > Chordata > Actinopteri > Trachichthyiformes > Trachichthyidae > Hoplostethus > Hoplostethus atlanticus. Next base: position 3,091,030 of record JAXDDX010000018.1, read on the forward strand.
CAATGTCCCTGAGATAGTGTTGTCATCTCTGTCGAGCCCAGTGAGGGAGGATGCCCGTGCTGACACAGTCGTGGCTCTCATTAGTGTGACTGATCGGGACTCTGGCTCCAACAAGCAGGTGAGCTTGGAGATCCCCGCAGGCCTTCCTTTTAAGATCAAGTCATTCAGAAATTACTACACTCTGGTTACCTCAGCCTTCCTGGACCGCGAGACCACCGCTGCCTACAATGTCACTCTCAGTGCCACTGATGGAGGAAACCCACCCCTGTCCTCTCAGAAGACCATACAAGTGGACGTGGCCGATGTCAATGACAATCCACCGCGCTTCGAACAGACTTCCTACACCGTCTACGTGGCTGAGAACAATGCACCCGGGGCCTCTTTGTGTACTGTGAAAGCTCAAGATGCAGACATCAAGGAGAACGCACGCATCACCTACACAGTGCTCAATGACAACAACCATGGCATCCCTGTCACCTCCTATGTGTCTGTGAAGGCCGATACAGGGGAGGCTTATGCCCTGCGAGCCTTTGACTATGAGTCACTGAGAGAGTTTCACTTCCAGGTCAAAGCCCAAGATGGGGGCATTCCTCCACTCAGCCGTGTTGCCACTGTCTACATCTACATAATGGATCAGAATGACCATGTGCCACAGATAGTTAACCCTCCGGGCAATGGCACGCGCTCCATAGAGACGGTACTAAAGAACGCAGAGCCGGGTGCCTTGGTGACCAAAGTGGTGGCATATGATGCAGACGCTGGTCCAAATGCCTGGCTGGTCTATGTGCTGGAGCAGGACCTGGACCTGTTCAAGGTGCATGAACACACGGGGGAGATCAGGACCACAAGGAGGGTCCTGGAGGACAACTCCACCTCCTTCGCGCTGACTGTACTGGTGAAGGACCACGGCCAGCCTGCTCTCTCCTCCACTGCTACCATCAATGTGGCTGTCATGGAGGTGCCACCCAAGCTGACACCTGACCCCAAGAGGATCATCCGACCTCACAGCCCATTGCTTTTCTCCAAAGTAACTCTCTACCTGATTGTGGCTTTGAGTGCTACCACCTTTGTTTTCTTGGTCACTGTGGTGGTGTTGGCCATCGTGCGGTGCCATGCCTACTGCACCCAGCCGGGGTCCTGCTCCCCCTGCTGTGTGTCGCAGAAGGCCCCACCAGATGGTGGGAACAGTAGCGTAAGTGGTGGTGGAGGAGGCAGTAGTGGAGGTGGGCCACAACCCAATAACAATGTGGTCCTACGCAGAGACCTCAAAGTGGAGCCTCACTACATTGAAGTGCGTGGCAATGGCTCCCTAACAAAGACTTACTGCTACAAGACCTGCCTGACAGCCACCTCTGGCAGCGACACGTTCATGTTCTACAACACAGGACGTCCCATCAGTGGCACCTGGGGCAGCGGTGCTGATCGCTTCTTCACGAGCGGAAGTGGATTTGTACGCAGACTGAGTATGCCTGATGCCTCGCTGCAACTCTGCCCTGAGGTGTGTCATTAATTTTTTATGTCTATCTTTGTCCGCATAACTGGAAGGTCATGAATCATCATTTTTACACGGGATGATATTATTGGCTTTTAAAATAATTTCATTTAGTTGGAACAATATTAGGTATTCTAAAGTGTTGTTTTGTTGGCATGTTGTGAGGCTGTGAAAGGTTTTACCCCTTCCTGGGATGACTGTCGAAGTGAATGCTCGTGGGCCTCATTGTCTTTGTTATACTGTGCAGTCCCTCCACCCAGCTCAGCACTCACACCACATTAGTGTCAGTCCCAGTGTTTTTCAGGAGTCCTGTCTTATTTATGATGATTCAGAGATTTGTGTTTCAGTTTGATGTTGTCATCACATATCCACTATTAACAGGTCATGCTGTCTCCACCACTTGCTCGCTCTCAGCAAGTTGGTTTGACCTCTCTTACTGTGCCAGGTTGTTTGAGGCTGTGTGTGTGACTCTGCACAGCTTCACTAGAACAATTGGGGGTTAACTGCCTTGATCAGGGGCACCTCAAGTGTAGTTGTTCAGAGGACTTGAACTAGTGACCTTCTGTTCACCCATAACCTTTAGGTTTCTGCCGCTACCTTATAGTCTGTCATTTTGATACTGGGGCTTTTCATTTAACTCTCAGAACACTTCCAGCAGACATGTCTTCTCAAATGACAGATTCAAGCCTTCTCTTCTACCAAATGTTGAGTTGTGTCCCTGTTTAACTGGTATGATCTTGTGCATACTTTGACATCAAGAAGTGTGGGTACTTTCTTAGGTTTATATACAACGTTGTCATTTGCTACCCAAGTAGGACGTGGTCATGATGGTTTTATGCTTTAAGAAGGATTGCTCCACCAGTATTTCTATCATGGAAAACAATGTTTTTGACTGAGGTTGGTCTTTGGCGTCATAAAAAACTGGTGGAACAAGAATGTTGTGTGGACCTACTTTGAAGTTTGTAGTTTGTTGTCCAGCAGCAGTGAAATAGGTGGATGTGTGTATCACTTTGACTCTGCTAAAAGAGTCTGCTAAAAGGACACTGGCATAATACACATACTGTTTCACCCATTTTGTGCCTAAAGTTCTCTGTCTCCAGCACTCTTAGTTGCCTAATAGACCCCTTGTCTGACAGCCTAAAAAGAACCGTTTGCTGGCACCTATTTCTTCTACTTAACACCTGACTGGTTTACTCTTTTGTTGCTTAGCATTGTCAAAAGTGTATTAGACTTAGATTCGATCAATGAAGAGTCTGGACTTGACTTCAACACAGGTGTTTGGGTTTACATGTTTTGCTTTTATGACTCTGGGGGGGCTGGATAGATTGATGGTCCAAACATTGAAATAATGTTCTTTGGTTAAATGCCAGACTGTTGGAGCAGAGGTTCTTCAGGTCCCTCTGATGGGTCACGTTAACAAACTTATTAGATCATCAGTCACCGGTGCATTAGTAGTACACTGAGAAAATATTTGACCAAGACAATTGGAACAAGTGGCAGTGGAAATGAAATTAACCTCCAGCCTCTGTTTCCCAGCCCTGCAAATTAGATTTACTCAAAGAGGCTGGGTCTCCGAGCAGAAAATACTCCCCTCTGAGTTGAACTGAAGAACATAATGTGCCATCTTTATCTGGGACACTTGCTACTGCCTGTGCAGGTTCATGTCTGAAACACAGCTTTTCTTATTCAGTTCATGAATTCCAGGACTCCAACCGCCTTGATGGTGATACATTTTGGCATTAGTTATAATTGCAAATGCTCAAAAACATGTCTTGGATTGCCTGTTTACAGTTTACATTACATACAGCATACATTTACTCTCAATGAAAAATAATATGAACAAGTAAGGCATAATTAATGCTCATGAAAGATGAATTCATTAAAAAATGATTCCTAATTGTTTTCCTGTGAGATTCAAATGGTTATTCGACCCGAGAGTAGTAAATATCAGCACAATTTCGCTACCACTAATGCTACATGAATGTCAGTCATGGAAGCCATGTGGTAGTTTTTAGTCCAACAGGCTTGTATCACCTATTTAAGTGACATGAGGAGGTTTTAAATACGTTCCAGATCCCCTGGGACTCCTAGTCATTTAGAATTAGCAGCAGCTAAATTCTCAAAATTAATTTCAAGTAAAATGAAAGTGAACCACCAAAGCAAAAGGGAGGGAAGAAAATTAAATCTGTAACATGGTAATTGATGGTCATACATTAAGTGAAAATGCTACACATGTATAATGCTACATCCTGGTGCATGTCCACATACTGTCCAATTTCTGAACATTAATAGGCCTCATTTGTGCATGATTGCCCTTAGGGAGCATATCATTCACACTGGGCTAATATAGTCCAAGGGATAAAGGATGTGGTTGCCCTGGTGATGAGGGATCTTGCTTATTTGGTACTGATGAGGCAGTAATTTACCAGAGGGCTGCTGGGAACTCCAAGCACTCCAACCCAGCTTCATCAGGAGCCGGCAGATTTGTTCCTGTTGCTCGCAGCCACATATATAAGGGCCTATACAAACACTCCAGCACTCAGGCAAAGGGCATAACTCTCACAGCTCTCACGTTTACAGAGCAATGGAAATGTGAGACAGTGTCTGAGGATTCATCATCTTCATCTTTTGAAGTCCTTCTCTGTGTTATGCATGTGTGCACGCCTGTGTGTGTTTGCAATGGCGCACACAACTGCAGTGTTCCTATCACATCCAGAGCTGGGATGTGTATCATGATTAATTGATGAGACCATAGCCAAGCCTGCCTCTGCTCTGTATCAGATCAAACTAATCTCTTTCTCTCTCTCTCTCTCTCTCTCTCTCGCTCTCGCTCTCTCTCTCTCCCCTTCTCTCGCTCAGCCAAAAGCCCCGAATGCTGACTGGCGATATTCCGCATCTTTGAGGGCAGGGATGCAGAGGTAAGCACTTTCCTTCTTAACTCTTTTTTGACTTTTGATCACTTAAAAAAAAAAGCTACACCTGTCCACCCTATCCACATCCAACCTACCCGACCACTATGAGCAACCTTTAGAAAAGTACTCATCTTTATTACATATTGCAATGTATTATCTCCGTTAGTGAATTATGTATTATATATAATAACTTCTGATACATTAGACTACCCATACATTGCAGTATATCAAACTGACATCTCTCCAAAAACACACATGCCTTCAGACAGTATAACCTAATACTGCAGATCAGCCACGATCAGCAGTGACCACTAGTGGCTCCTCATCATCTATTTGAACCTCAACCCCATCCCCTTCCTTTGGGGAAAACTGGGCATTGCTCCCCTCAGTGGATGGACAGCACCGCTACTCTGCAGTGTAATACTATATAGGTCATTCTGAGAGCCGCCTCCCCCAGTTACAGTCTATAAGCAGGAAGCATGAAGGACAAATGAGCTAACTATGACCTTTCTCAGATCATCAGATGCACACACGCATCTATGATCGCACATACGCAGGCATGTATACACACACACGTGTGTGTTTGTGTCGTCTTGTATGAGATGAAGGGAGCTGTGAACACAGATTGCAGAAGAAATGTTGTATTCCAGTTATACTTGTTAATTCAATGGGTGCATTTTCATGCACCAAATTTACCAGCTAGTACTTCATATCTTTATTCAGGATAATCTGTTTACAAGGTTTTTCATACCCCAATCACAGATATCTCAGTTTACATGAATTAATACAATATAACATATTACATTGAAACAGAACTTACTCAGTAAACAGGATCAGGTTGATACATACTGCAGTACCCTGGCCTATACACATGTTTATACATACATATTACATTATATTATATTTATATTATATTCTTATATTTGGAGTATGATTGTATCTTGGCTATTATAAACACAATATGGTGTTTTCATTAGCTAACTTTTTAAACAGATTATTTGAGTATCTCCAATAATGTACTGTCCATGTAAACACACTCAGTACCTACATTTACATCCACACCAGTATGTAGCTCTTCTGATGAGGAGAATATTGCAATTAAGATTGTCAGACTACATCCAAATTGGGCCTGCAGGATCCAACAACAATGGGAGTAAAATAGTAATGTTATGTATCTGTCACTCAATGCATGCTCCATCTAAGTTTGATTTAATTGGATATTAGTGTTAATTTCTCTGGTGTGGAGGGTATCACAATGTGTATGATGTCATCACATCATGACATGGATTCATTTAAGTCATCATTCCAATTTGCTGCTACCACCTTTAAAATGGCAGCGCCTCTAACACACACAGACACAGATACAGAGACACTCACACCAACCCTTAACCCCCACACTGCTAGTGTCCCACAATTCACGCAAACGTCTGCAAGCATACACCAGTAGCAGCACACAACTCCTACAAATACTGACAGTACTGACCCACATTCCTAATCTAGACATCCAGTGTGGAAATCTCCAGTGCTGTCTATGTCATATTCTCACATATTAAAGCAGCACCTTCGTCTGTGTAAAACCCTGAGACCCACACTGCTCATGATGCACATGACCATTTTGCATTTGTGACAAATCCCAATTCAGTATAACAGAGAGAGAGAGAGAGAGAGAGAGAGAGAGAGAGAGAGAGAGAGAGAGAGAGAGAGAGAGAGAGAGAGAGAGAGAGAGAGAGAGAGAGAGAGAGAGAGAGAGAGAGAGAGAGAGAGAGAGAGAGAGAGAGAGAGAGAGAGAGAGAGAGAGAGAGAGAGAGAGAGAGAGAGAGAGAGAGAGAGAGAGAGAGAGAGAGAGAGAGAGAGGGGATAGCACACACTGTGCTGCATTGCAGAGGCCCCAGTCTGGGATTTTCCTCCTCTATAAGCTGCATATTTATTATGAATGTATGGGGAAAACTCAGTCTAGAGTTGAATGTGCATGCAGGCATTCACTTGGCTTTGTCTGTTTGTCTGTATTAAGAGTAGTTTCTAAATGGAGATAAATATTTACATGACTTCTATTATTGCTTTGCAATTGTGTAATCTCATTGTTTCTGGAGTCTCAGAAGGAATTCTTTAACAATGACATCACCTCGACTTCCAGATGCTTTTGTGATGTAATTCAAAATCTCCCAGGATTTGTTTTGGTCCGTTTGTTTACAAGTTGGCTACAAGTTGGCTACAAGTTGTAAGTGTGTGTGTGTGTGTGAGAGAGAAAAAAGTTTCAGAGGAACTAGAAAGATGCATTATGTTTAACCGGCACTGTTTATCACACCCATTAACCCCACCATCAGTCTCAACAATACGCTACCACCAACTGGTGTCCTTTCTTTTCAGCCAGAGACAAAGGCTTTTTCAGATTCTCTGATTCTTCATTATCAATTATTTCAAACAGGAAAAATATTGCTAGAAAATGTGACATAGTAAACAGATATATATATAAGATTTTCTGGCTTGCATTACCGTACTTTGTATATTTGGTAGAAGTATGACCTTTTGGTCTAGGCTTTCAAAATGGAGGCAAACTACCATGTAAAACATTCCCCTCTTGTGTGCTGCGTTTTGCTTTTCCATCAGATTCAAGTGAGTACATACATATAGTAATAGTAATAGTTACATTCAATTGTCTCATTAGTCTCATAGTGCCACTGCAATAACAACAGATGTTTGTATGTGTCTCGTTAAGCTTTTGGAATGTGCTCTGTGTTCCAGTTCGGTCCACATGGAGGAGTCCTCTGTGATGCAGGGAGCCCATGGGATGCTGGTTCAGAACTGGCCCACTGTGTCCAGCGCTGCAGGTGAGGGGAAGTCTAGCAGTCAGCATCTAAGGTGAAAAGCCCCATCAAGTCCCCTTGACTGTCAGCTTCTTGTATGGGGGCACTCTGCAGATATGTTCACATGTTGTACAAGGGCAGCCTAATTATGAACTGTGGAACCTTGACATTAAATTTGGAAGCACTGGAACAACGACACATTGTCTTGATGTGACTTTCAGTGTCAATGTTTAACCAAACTGTGTGAGGTGTCTTGTCTGTACTAGTGTTTATTACAGCATCCAATGATTGTAAAAAGATTCATAATGCTCCAAAACAATCAGTGCTGGAGTGTTAAAGAGAGCGCACACATCTCATCACAAAATGAATCAAAAGTAGAGGTATATTGATTGGCATTTCATGATGCATTATAGCCTTCATCTCCCAGCTCTTTTGATGCATGCCGTGTTCAAGATTTAAGGGAGAGACAAAAGGATTTCACTGCAAGTTAATTGCACTACTGACAAAATTCTTATGTGTCTCGCAACATGTGAGAGGTTTAAAGGTAGAAGCTCCTGCACATTGTCCACTTTTATTGGTCTCAATAAAACCTATTTTAATTACAAGTGAAGTGGACAGTGTGTAGGCAAGCTGCAAATTTGAAGCATCAACAGGACAAGTAGCCATTGATTTCCACAACTGAGATGGGTACTGTATCATATTTCTTTATAAAGACATAAAATTGTTTTATACTCTGCTCCACAGTTATTATAACCTAGTTGGAGACCAGCTAGTATTCATATTTTGTCTATCTCTGAACTGTGTACTAGCTATAACTAACATTGTTTACCTTTTCAGTCCTTTTGCCAGTGATCAGGTCAGTGATGGCAGCCATGTTTTGGTCTTGGTCCTCTCATGACACTCCAAAATCCAACCACGTTCTGAGTAGACGTGTATGTGGTTTGATGCGGCACTTGAAGCTTTTTGTGCATGTTCAGCAAATGAAAACAGCTGGTTTGTTTGAAAGCGTGCAAGTCTGATGCTTTCAATGCATTTGGGCCTCTCCTGCGCAACCTTGTCGCTTCAACTCTTCAAATGTGAGAGACTACAGCAGGGAATTCTAAACATAAACAACATAAACATAAATGTATATAATCGCATATCATGTATTTATATTATGTATATAATAAGAAACGTGTGGAGATTGTGGCAAAAACGTAAAAAATAAGCTAGCAGCTGCAAACCTACTGAGGTTGGAAGCACCAAGTAAAAAAACCTAGTTTAGAGCCCAGAAAGAAGAAGACATAAAATGTTTGTGATCTCAATGAGATAAATATGTAGGTGATCTTGAATTCCCACATGATGAACATAGACAACTTAGCTGACACATCAAAGAGGGGCCTGGGGGCCCTTATGGAAAGCCAGTGATATACAATATCATCCTCTCATAAAAGTGCCCAGCAGCAAGGTGAAGCATAGACTGAACAAAACAACTACTTAAAAGAACAAACTAATGGTCCTGGTGGTCCTGAGCAATGCTTTTAACTGTAAATAGAGTTTGCTTCTGCAGCTTCCCTCACAGCAATACTGGCTCTAAGACTAAAAACGAGCAACATTTTGAGGAATTATATATAATTTTGTAAATGCATAGAAATAGAATGATGGTTGACTAGAAGACTATTGTAGCTGTTCTCTAAGGTTTTGAGACAATGTTTGGCCCATTGTTAACTGTTCCCTCCCACTTTCAGCCCAGGCTCCACTCATTGATTTCCTGTCTACCAGCAGGAATTAGAACATAGGTATCTCACTCTAGGGTGGAGGGTAGCATCACAGCCAATCACTCAGCAAGTCAGTGGAAGAGTATGTCTTGTCTGACACTCTGTCAGTATGCATGTGTATGCGAAAGCCTTTCTCTCTGTGGGAAAGAGAGATGGGCAATGGTGAGAGAGAGAAACTGTATCAAATCCCAGAATTCCTCTGCCGTTTTTACTGCAGTTTTGCAGAGCAGATGGAAAGCTACCACCCTGGTCTTGCAAAGAGTCAAATAACGTCTTAAAGCAGAGTGTAGAGTGTACTGCAGGCTTATCAGTAGTGCCTTGTTGCAGAAGGAAGTAATTTGTCAGGAGTGGCTAAGGGCTAAGGGCCAGTCATGTATTGCAAGTTGATCTTTTTTTATTATGCATCAAGAAATGTAGCCTTATTGTGTTACATTTTCATGTCGGAGATGAATTACGATGAAGTTGTGTGTTACGCTGCAATGCATCTGGAGGTGACATCACTCCCTAAATTGTATCTATGTAGGTGACCCATGGAACAGATGGGAGATACAGTTGACTAATGCTAGAGGGGGTGTGAAGCTATTATCAGTAGTAAGAGGGGGCCGTAATGTGGACAGAGCCTGTAACATTCAAAGCAATTTGGAAGAGGAAGAAGAAGAGAGGAGACACATAGGGGGATGGAGAAAGAAAGCGAGGTGTGGGGGGATGGAGAAAGAGAAAGGTTAAGAGGATTGGCAGGTTCCTGCAGTACTGTTGTTGCTAGGGAACGCCATGTGACCTGTTGCCAGGCAACACTGTCTAACTGAGAGATTGCTGCAGTAGCCGCACCCTCCATCAGCAGGGAGTGGGCGAATGCAGTTTCCATGGCAACCAGTCATATCTCTGAATGGAAGATTTAGAGACAGAAAAAGGAATGAGGAGGGAGGGGGAAAGAGACGGGGACTCGGCAAGGACAGGTATTATGAGGAAAGAGAGGGCATGCAGTAATTTGGAAGAAATAAAGCAGAAAAGGATGATTTTGATTTTATTTTCACTCAGAATACATGTGATGTACCATACAAACTCACACACCATGATTCTTGAATTTGCTACTGGGTTAGAGTACACCAGAGAGTTACATTTTAGATGGAAATGTAACTCAGACTAGACAGGAAATGAGATAGCCTACTTTTAATGTAGGACATTGGGTTAGAAGAAATGTGGTTCTATCACAAGGAGCTATATTGTTACACCATGAGCTATTTCAAATGGATGGTTTGCTGTGAAAAATAATCCTCCATGTTAGAGAAACAATGGGTAAGCAGACACACACACACACACACACACACACACACACACGTATATTGGACAATCTGTGGTTAATAACTGTAGCACTATCCTAATTAAGTGTCAGGGGTTGGGGTAGCCACAGCCAGATTAGACACTAGACATAAAACAATTGACATTTTGGCTCGCTCGGTCAGGCATTGGAATATGAATTGCCACCAGTCGCCACCAGTCCATGAATCTCCCACACTTACGTTACTGTCTCTGATGGATTTTCACAGCTTTAGAAAAATAACTTTACAATTAGAGAAGGGACGATTTTACACAGCAAATAAATAACAATGATAAAATATGTGCTGTTTATTCTACCAATCCTGACAAACGTTCTAATACTTTATTAAGTAGGTCATAGCCTAAATGCAATAGCCAAGCCAAAACTATTAGATCACTGATCTCATAAGCACTACAGTCAAAGCCAGGATATGATGATATGAGGATATGACTTTTTTGCCAATCCAAGTTGTAAAATTCTCTGTATCAAAATCGGCCTCTTTTGTTGGGATAGGCCGATTTTTTGGGGAAACAGCTGGAAGTATTTCCACTAATAATGGAGGATGAGTTAAAAGATAAAATGTGTCTGTTTATTGTTCCCTTTATTGTTCACTTCCCTTTAATGTATTGCTTCATTTAACTTGGCTGGTCCACTGTTGTCACCCGTTTCAAAGCCAGAATGCTCAGATGTGGATGTAGTGGATGTTGCAGTTCTTTCCTGCTGTGTTAGCTTGTGCATTCAGAGGAAAGTATTGTTTTTACCGAGCTTTTGGTCTGAATCATTTCTCTGCCGCTCACTAATGTCGATTATCCTTCAGTTGATTGTGTACTGTTGAATATGTAATCTGTAATGTCGCAGTGCCTTCTGCTGCTAAGAGGATTCTGGTGAGTTTGACAGTATAAGAGCTTTTGTGACTGAGCATCAGATCATCTTTCTTTAAAGGACCTTGCAGTGAAAAGAACATCGAAGCTATGCAATAGGAAATGGCATATCAATAATGTAAAATGGAGGTGCAATGTTTACTAGAGAAGAGTTACACTTGCTTTCACTGGCATTACTGAACCAACTACACTCCCATCCTATTTGCACCTTGCTTAACTGACCAGTTGTCATTTCAGTTTACCATGAGCATGTTTGTCCACTTGTATTTGTCCACTTGGCATGTTCACCAGATGACCAGAGTTTTTCTTCCACTGAATGGGATTTATTTCAAATACCAAAACAAAGTCTTCTTCTGCAGGTTTAATATCTGCATTAGATACAGACACACACATTCCATAATGTTTAGCAACCTGGCTAGCTAGCTTTACAAGACTCCATGCAATGTTATAGCTACCTAGACTATTGACTACTCACTATAACTTTTTGTTTTTTACAACAAATTTACGTTCCCGTCCAAATGATTTATCTTTAGTTTGAGTTCATGTCGACAAACTTATCTTATCCTTTGTCGATATCAAAGCTCTCCATTTTGATGACCCACTAACCACAGTATGAACTGTGTGTTTCTATGGCAACTGACACAAAACACTTACTGATGCTCCTGCATCCCTTCTAGACACCATCCTGCGAAACATGAGCCAAAATTTAAAACATTGAAAAGATTTCCCTTCAGTGGTGATATCTTGACTCCCTCGAGATTGTAAATGATTTATTTATGAATCCTGGATCTTCACATGATAATTCTTTAATGTAGTTAAAAATAAATTGTTTCTATGTTTTGGCAGTAGAATACAAATTATTTATGTGTTTTTATATTTACCTGACCTTTGCTGCTATATTGATACCATCAAGCCTTGTCAGCACCATGTACATGTATATGATCTGTTCTTAATGATTTTTGACTTATTTATTTATGATCGCTCTCTCTGAAATGTGTCCAATCAGAGGCTCAGTAGCTGACATCTGATTTTAAATGTTCCTTAGCAAGGGGTTAAACAGGGCAATAACACTGACCAATTTGTTGACCAGCTTGACATCCATTTCATCTGCTCTCAGTATATACCCACCTTAAATTTGATGGACGGCGTTTGTTCACATACTCCGTGTCTCATTATGAGACACTGTATGGACAGTGTGTTTTTTTCATAATTGTGTACTTCCCAGAGGGACGGTGCTTGAATTCATTTCCACACTCCAGCGATGTCGTAATTAGCCCACAAAGAAAAATCAAACAGAATCTGTTTTCAAGGGCCTGTGTCACATCTAAATAAAATACAGACTGAAAGTAGGTCAGTGCAGAGGGAACTGGTGTGGGCCTGAGAGCACCGTGTCTGCAGAACCCGCCCACCCCCGTCTTCTCTCTCTCTCTCTCTCTCTCTCTCTCTCTCTCTCTCTCTCTCTCTCTCTCTCTCATCTCTTCTCCTATCATCCTCTTTCTTTTTCATTGTGTCATTTTTAACCTCTTGACCTTAATATCTATTTATTTCTCACCTTACATCACCTTATTTCTATATATATATATACAAGTGTTTCCTTTCCCCACATTTTCTCAGTATCTTATTTCATGTCTCTTCAGGTTTGATTTGTTATTTTTGCTTCTGTTTTTATTACATATCTCTCGTTGTTATCTGGGTTCCTTTCTCTGTCACATCCGTGCTTGCATATTGGATGCCTCTGGCCTATGAAAGTAGGATTAGGCTGCTGCCATCCTATCATCCAAATACGAGTCACATTGCTGTATTAAACGTCCCTCTGGTTTAAAGGTTAGTCCCCTCTAGTGTTACCTCCTGTGGTCTCGGTGGCACTGCTGTCCTGAAAATGTCCACTCCCTGTGGCCATCTCTACTCCTCATATATTGTGTATATGTTTGTTGTATGAACATCTCAACTAAATGTGAAAGTCTACTTAGGGTTATTAATATCGCCAATATGTGTTGAGAGTAACTGTGGAACCATTATGATGATAATGAATGTAATGAGTAACATGACATGACATTTTCTTTCATCTTTTTTCTCTATATCTACTGGATAGATGGTGAGGGCGGTGGAGAGCTGTCACCGCCAGTGGGAGCTGGGATCAATAGCAACAGTTGGCATTTCCAATATGGCGCAGGGCAGAGCTACGGCCCTCCTCAGGCCCTGAAGCCTGGAGAAATTCCTCCTGAAGCTTTCATCATCCCTGGATCCCCCGCCATCATTTCCATCCGCCATGAGCCAGGCCCTGTTGAAGACAAAGGTGACTTCATAAGCTTTGGCAAGAAGGAAGAGGCCAAGAAGAAGAAGAAGAAGAAGAAGGAAAAGAAGGACAAGAAGGAGAAAGGAAAGGAGGACGGGGGGGAGGAGTAGAGGACAAGGGGTGACTTGAAAACAGAGCTACCAACAAAAACTACCATCCAAATTACAGAGCCACATAAAAGCCAAATGCATATTTTAGAAGCAACGGAGCCTCCCTGTGGCATATTTTCATAGACACTATACAGTGGCCAAGCCCTCATTAGACGAGGCCTGGCTCTGCTACACAATGAGAACATGCCCATTTTGGCCTTTGACCTAACGTCTAATGCTTTGGGTAGAAAAATTGTTCTTCAGCAGCCAGACATCTTCTGGAAGAAAAGGCTGGACCAAATCAAACTAACAGAAAGGGTTATATTGGAATAGATTAGCCTTTCTGTGATGATAATTTTTGCTCTCCCACACTTGAATAAAACACACCTGAAAAGGAACACTATCTGTATCTGCACACTATCAGCTAAGGCTGCCCACGTTGGCATCTCTGTCTTTACTCAGCCCCACCCCCCCTCTTCTGCTTGCCTAGTTGGAGGTGAAGAGGAAGTCAGTCTAGAAATTGAAACAGAGGCTTTCATCTTCAGTGACATGGAGGCCTTGTATAAATTAAGAACATGTCTTTTGTACAAAATATAAATATAAAAATGAAAAAGTAACAGTGCGCCTGACATGTATGTATAATACGTGAGATTAGCGTCTTTAAGAGAATGTGGTGGCTGAGATTACAAGCAGGACCACATATAAAGAGCTCTGTTTCGGTGTAACATAGCACAGTGCAGAGGCTGAGGGCCTGGACTGGGTTGCACCAACTATGCGCAAGTTTGTTCCCAAGTTAGGGCATAAAGTCCACACTAGTAACTACTTGTTAGATTGGCGTCACAGTTTCAGATTAGTAAATAAAATCCATATTTGACTATTGAGTTGCAAAATGGCATGAAATTACTGGGGAAAAAAATGATGCTGTGTGCAGAAACAAACTCATGCTTTACTGTTAGTGAGTGAAATTCTGTGACTGTGTATCATTTCCACCCGCTTTAGTGCTTGCTTAGCTATTTAGTTATTACTTAGGGTTACGTTGTAACAGATTTTTGTGGTGCGACCGCTTGTATTTTAGCAACGCGTAAATCAGGACTTAGTGGCCACTTAGGATATAACTAGGGAACTAACATGCAGCTGATGCAACCGGCCCCTGACCTGGCCTCCTCTCTTGGAATATGGTCAATGGGGCCTTGAACCCACTGTGTATCAGCACACACAGTCTGAACAACACACACACACACACACACATATACACACTCTCTCACTCTTACACACACAGACATCACAGACACATACAAATACACACGTTATAAAAATAGAAGATAAAAACACACACCCCTCTCTGGACGCTCCAACTGCCAGACTGAAGGCCATTGCCGTCCCCCCTGTGGGAGTGTATTACATGGCTGAAAAGCAGGAATGTTGCTTCATTTCTGTTCAAGCCTGATCCCTCCGCTTCTGTCTTTTGAATGTTGAGTAGTTGTTCTTAAAGCCCTGCCCCACCGCCTCAACCGCTTCAGTGCTTGTACGATTTGCTTGCCCGCTGCCTGTTTTCTCGCTCTACTCCTGCTTCTTCTTATCAACATGGTTGGAAGACTTCTCCAATCCACTCTCCTCTGATGAATTGTTCAGTTGTAACACGGTAACATCATATTTGTCATCGCATATTCGCACACGCACACACACACACATACACACATGCGCACACACACACACACACACACACACACACACACACACACAGACACGCACACACAGACACGCACACACAGACACATCTTTCATTAGGTTCAACTTCAACTGAGCTTTGGCACTCAAACCAGAGTGTCACGTCAGATTGCTCGCTGTTGACAGCTCTGTCATCTCTCCCATCAGTTCTACCATTGCATTGTAGTGACCACAGACAGTTTAGCAATACATTGGACTGGCTTTACGCTGTACTGGAAAGACAGGATGGGGAGGCGAAAGAAGGAATTGAGTAATAAACTAGCGGTCATTGGACTGGAATGTTAAGTCCAATTGTAACAGAACAAAAAGAAACTACAGCAGAATTGATTGCGCAAGTCAAACCCCTTATACACTAACGCAGGCATTTTGGTTACTCCTATGTCAGCCATTAGTGTAAATTGATTAACCTGGGTCCACTAACTCTGCTCATTGACCTGGAGCACAAAATGGTCACAACACAGGTCCAACTCGCCTCAGCAGCAGTTGTAAGGGATTGATGGTTGAGGGAAAACCCACCCACAAGTTTGTTTATGGTGCACCATAAACAAAGGAGGTAGCAATGTGAAAAATGGTGGTGATTATTAGGGCTGCTACTTTTTTTTTGTAAAAATGTAGTTTGAAGAAAGTTTACTAGAAATGTGGTCAACTTTTGGCAATAAGAAAATGCAAAAAAAAAATCCACAATAAAACTTTTTGTCAAGATATTTTAAATGATTTCAAACAATAGAACCAGTGGGAATTTATAGAAATGTAAAGCAGTCATAGTTACTGCCAAGCAAGCAAATAACTAGTGAATTTACATGTAAACAATGACAGTTGTCAAGATCTTAAAAGTACACATTTTTGCTTCATTGCTACATGCAGACATTGGAAATAATCCTGTTGGGATGTGATGTGTGTGGAAGAAACCTGGCTCAACCGTGACCCGTGTTAACACCAGACATTCAAGGTGGTCTGACAGGTCCGCTGTGGTAAAGAAAGGGTATTACTGACAGTAGACATCATAGGAAAAAAAAACATCATGTTTCATAAAATCTCACCTCAGTGTTTCTTTTCTAGACTATTGTATTACCAGTCACTGTAGGGGTAGAGAGGTGCTTTTAGTGCTGCTATTGGTCTCCCATACACACATGCTCCTGCCCCCTTCAGGTGTACTTCTGTGCTGTCAGATCACCAAGTGGCTGTTTGCATGTTATAAGCAAAGGAAACAGATACTATATAGATACTATATATACATAGATATGTTTTTCCACTGATAAATGAGTATTGGAATACATATACCTCTAATACACTTTCTCAAAGACAACATGTACATGCATACACATACACACACACACACACACATACACATACACGCACAACATTTGCAAACAATAATTTGTGGAAAAACTTAAAAGTATCACATCTTCTATCCTGTTGAAAATGAATTTAACCTTCTAGATATACATAATGCTGTTGTGTTATGCTATGAAATGCCTTTTTGTTTTTTGTTTATACCCTCATGATTTTCATAGATAATAAAATCAATCCTTTAACTTGTGTTAAGCTTTGAAATGATGATCAAACAAACACTGTATCGTGAATTCAAATCATTTACTCACCCTCCATATCTATACCTTGCCCAGTACAAAAAAAAGAAAAAGAAGAAAAAAATCAAAAGAGAGAAAATGGTTGAAAAAAAAGAAAAAGTTGATGTATTCTCTGCTTGTGTATAGTGAATGTTCCTCAGTCATTGGGTGCCTGAGTGGCACAAACCAGTCGACTGTGACAGTGCAGAACTTTTTTTGTACACCTGCTTATCATTGTAAAGGTGATAATAGTGATTCTTATGATTTAATCAATCTGGTAATGTGTTTTGTTAACAAGTCACAAATAAATCTTTTTTCTTAAATATCTTACGTTGTTATTTGGCTTTATTTCAACTACAGATTTACTGTGGGTTGAACTGTAATGAAAGGAGCTTCTCCTATCTTTGTCGTCACGTTCCTGCCAGCGACTTCAGATGCCTCCTGCTGTACTTACTGATTACTCAACTTCATGAGAAGGTTATTAATATCTACAGATGGAGAGTTGTAGATCTGGTATGTATGTAGTAAACCTTCTGGCAGTGCAATCTGGAGGCTGTTATGGCTTGCTTTGGCATTATTTAAGCACTTACTTGACACTCATGCAGTGAGTGAATGAGTAGTTCAGTGTCACTGGTCAGTGTAAATATGTTTATTTACAATCATAAATCGAGAATCACATGCTTACTGAATGACTGAAAGTGACAAATGCATACAACCCCTTGTGGTTTCTTTAGGAGATTTTACCATCATTGTTTCCATCTAAATGTCGAATGAAAACTGAGGCTAAAGACCACACGCTGAGAGAGACCAAGGCTTCCAGCAAGGACTTCAAATGCCACTGCTGTTGCTGATGGAACAAAGCACCAAGGGGCAACAGAACATAAGGCTGGCTGTTTCACAGTTGTTACAACAATAATATAGAACGGGATTGTTTTCAAACACACTATAATTTGGGAAATATTAATTTGGAGCATATAAATTTTGTAGGAGGTTACCCAGTTATTATATAAGGATTGCTTTCTAAACAGATCATTCTCTTAAAAAACACAATTTTCTCACTCTCTCATTAATCTGTTTTCTTCTTTCTCACTTTCTCACTTTTTTCACTCCTCAATTTATTTGACAGCCCATTAAACCAGGAAGTAAAACAAGAATGATTGTTCGACTGAAACTTTGCCATCAGGCGAGGTCTGAAACCTGTCTAAAATCATGAAAATACATACACTTCACCACATACACTTACCACACAAAGCACCACCATCCTCCAAAAATATGCAAATAGTATTTAATAGGAAAAACAATAATACAACACTTTATTGATCCCCGTGGAGACTTTGAGCGTGCAGGGTCAAGCTAAAGCACAGCACACAGCTTCAATGTCTTGGCCAAGGACACCACAGCAGGTTGGCTGCTGGTCAGCATGGGGTCTTAATCCTGAGTCCTCCAGTTGACGAGAGAGGAGAGAATACATTATCTTTATACGTTAATAAGTTATCTTTTTTAGTGTCGACAAGGACAGTGTGAAAATGTCACTCCTCCTAACTCTGTTGAGATGTCTGTGGCACGAGCTCCATCTAGCTGGAGACTGGAGGAACTGTCCAGTCAGACATCTCCTCCTCCTCCTCCTCCCAGAACCCATCTCTCCAGCAATACTGACCCCTACAGGTCACAGCTGAGACCGGCAGCTGAACCCATACTGCTTAGGAGTCCAGAAGAAAAGCATCCTACATACATACCTGTCCACAGGCTTTCTGATATTTAATTTATTCATTTATATACTGTAAATGAAATACATTTATTTTATATAAAAGTGAAATAGCAGAGGAATTACACTTTAAAAAGTCCTTTGGAATAAAACATCAACAAAATAATTGTTCAGAATGTGTGATTGGAGTGATAATATGATAACTTACTGTATTCTGATACAACGATGTCATGACGATGTCAGACACAGTGCAAGACATACAATAGACAGTAAGCTACACATAACATTTACTACATATCACTGATGAAAACCATGTATCTGCAAATTAAGGTTTTTTTCTGGAATGAAGAAAAACATGTCCATTTTCTCATTGATGTTCATGAAATTTTGAAATTCTACAATGAGTTTTTAACAGTTTTCAGGGGCTCAGGGGTCATGAAATCAAATCAATACATACATGTAAATATTCAATTCAAGTTGGAAAAAGAAAAACAGCAAAACTGCAGTTACAGGGTTTTCCATATATACAAGGTATCACTATGTACATTCATTATCTATGTAACCATCTATATTTTACAAGCAATCCATTTGACCGCATCAGCACCAAATGTATACATCTAGACTACTATGTAAAAATACACTGTGCACTTTTCAGTCACAACAGATTCAAATCTGCTCTCACACACATATAACTGAGTGTGTATTTGTACCACGATTTGCTTAATCCCAGTGATTTGAATGGGTTTATAATATGAATCTACAACATGAATCTTCCACCGATGCTAATCCTTTTAGTTTGATTGTTTGTTTTACCTAAGAATAATTGAATTAATCGGCCACATTTCCATCTGGTGTATGGATGAAATGCATGTGATGAAGTGGTCTGATGTGGTCAGCCATTGAACAGATTATCAAAGGGGGTGTTCCAGGTCCTTTGATCAGGTTGACAGATTTACTCTAAACAAACTGAAGCATGTGAGGTTGTTTCATGTGGAGTGGGGCTGAATGACTCCTAGTGGACAGATTATCAGGCTATGTATGCATGGTAACTGTTATAAAAGAGCCTGCATCCTGGACTTGGAGTATGATCTCAAAGGGAGCTATTAAATCGTAAGAAGTAATTACATTTTGTGTTCAGGCAGTTGATGTTTATAAAGTGCAGCCAAACAAATAACTTTAAATGGCTTCCATTGGCTCGGAGTTAATTTTGTCCTGATAATTACGCTCACACAACTTCTCCAAACCGGGTCCGCCGTCTACTTCGCCAATAAAATGCTTAACAATAATTCAATGTGACAGAGGAGCTCGTCGAGGGACAGTTCGGTAGAGCTGTAGTCTTATCGCCGGTCATTCTTGTCAAGTGCTGGGAGTGCTGTGATTTGTGACGAGCCCCTCTATTATCCCGCAGTCAGAAAATTGATTATTTAATTTTCCACGCAGTGCAGGCTATTTATTGTTATTGTTGTTGGAATTACTGCATTTGGAGTTTTGTGTCTGCATAAAATGATGTTCCCTTGCTGGTAATTGAGTTGAATTGAAATGTTTAGATACTTAATACATCTAATTCATATTTAAATCATTTTAATCCAACAGAGCAATCTTGATTTAATTAATTTCTTCAATTAATTTAAACTTGTCCTCTTAGTCAATGTCATGCATTCATTTGCCGGATGAAAAAATGAGTTCTTTACCTTAGTGGGGTAAAGTGGGGTGAGCTACAGTGTGCCGAGTGTTATCATTCTATATTTCTTGTGTTCATGCGTAATTGTATTGAGATAAGTGAATGCTCTTCCATGGATCACGGGGATGAATTATTGCAGGAATCTCCATTATTTCAATAAGATACTGCAATTGAACAGAAGAACAGACAGGTGATGTGCAAAAGTTTACTACCTTCACTTATTATCACACTGATTTCACAGTGAGTACATGTATGGGAAAGTGCTTGAAGTGCAACATTTCTGCAAAATGATGATGATGATGATGATGATTTGTATGTGGGACTTTGACACAAATTACACGGGTCAAAGAAATAACATGAGAGGTGATACCGACTAGAAGAAAGACAGTAGAAAGTAAGGGTGAGGGTATGTTTTCTGCTTCAGAACTGATACTACTACAGGATGAAATAAAGGTTCAGTCACTGCCAACAGAGTAATTCCCGATAGTGCATCTCACATCACAAAATTCTAGACTTGTTTTTCTGGTTTGTAGCTTTGGGAGGTGGTTGTTCATGTTCATAAATGTAGGTTGGGCAGTCATGAGTCATAACAATAACATAATTGTGAATTTGGTAGTGTTTCCCTTTTGTAAACTATTTCAAATATTTATCAAAGACTTCTTGATCAGCACTGATTAGAAATTGTAGTCTAGGCATTTTTCTGCTTTTTAAGTTGCGTGGTAATTTACACACAGTCCCTACCCCTCTGATGCAAGTCACTTCCTCTCTCTCTCTCTCTCTCTCTCCCTCTCTCTCTTTCTCTCTCCCTAGCTCTCTTTCTCCAGCTCCCACCCAGCTGTAGATCAGGAAGCGTGGATACTGGAAAGGAGGATAGTAGCAGAAAGAAGAGAGAGAGCAAGAGCGAGACTGAGAGCGCAAGATAGAGAGAGCGAGAGCGAGAGAGAGAGAGAGAGAGAGAGAGAGAGAGGCAAGGAATAGCGGGGCAGAGTATGTTGGAGGGCAGCATAGCATACTGCTGTAGTGTGAAGTGAGCAAAGGAGCAGGGGGACCAAAACAAGAAGAGAAGGGATAAAATGAGGACACAGCTGGGCTTCATGCCTGATCAATACAAGATAGATTAGTTCAGAATCTGAGCATGAGAAATACTTCTCATAAAGTAACATTGGTTTGCAGAATTGACTGCTTGCAGACTCCTCTGAGGGACTGAAAATTCGAAGACAAAGTCACTCCTCGCCAAACCTTGAGGACCAAGAAGGACAAAAGAGAAGGCGAAAACTACCCCCGACACTTCTCAGGCAAAAATCCCTCTTGCACAGCAGGATCAAACAAACACTAAGGTAAGACTGCTAAACAGGCTCAATAAAATACAGTAGGCAGCATTTCTGCTGAGGACAGGCTCTTTGTTGCTCTGTCCTGATAATACAAAAAGTATGTGGTACTGCAAGGGCAATGTTTCTCCTGCACACTTCAAAGAGGGATTTAATGGTGTATTAATAAGCCGTTTCTGAGAACAGGGCAGGGCAGTTGTCACTTCACGTTAGACAGTGACAACAGACATGGGTCACTTGACTGAACCTTAGTAACATCAAATGGCACGACAACCAAAATAATAGTCCCTACAGGTACAGATGACTAAATGATCTTTTTTGCAATTTTGACATCACTGGGTGAAGGCTGGTGGGGAGGATGAAGAGGAGGAAGGAGAGGAGGGGGGCTTGTCACAAAATGTTTGCATGGACATTTTGTCATGGATCAACGCATGCACGCACACACTGGCACGTGTACACACACACACACACACACACACACACACACTAACATCGAGCCTTTTACTGTATCACCAAATGCATGCTCATACACATATAGCACAGTATTGTCCTTGCTTTGACCACTGAACTGTAGTTGCGTAAAATGACTAAAATTACCTCCCATACGCAAATGCACGCTGGCATGCATACGTGCACGCACACACACGCATGCGGGCACACACA
Source organism: Hoplostethus atlanticus (assembly GCA_034670405.1). Classification (NCBI taxonomy): domain Eukaryota; kingdom Metazoa; phylum Chordata; class Actinopteri; order Trachichthyiformes; family Trachichthyidae; genus Hoplostethus; species Hoplostethus atlanticus. The sequence continues at coordinate 3,113,252 of JAXDDX010000018.1, forward strand.
CACACACACAATGTCTCAGTTAAGTGCACACTAGGCTTAATTAACTTTTTAGCATATACAGATACATTATAGCCTCAGCCCAAGGTGAGCTGGCGTAGAAGATGACAGCGTAGTAGGCTGCCTGCTATGACACAAGTTACAATGAAAGAGAGCTGAGCAAAGGTGCTATTTGTTCTGCAAATAAGCAGGCAGTGTAAGTGTTATAAGTGCTTAGACATAGAGCAGGGACCTGTGTATTATGTCTGAATATAATAATACAATAAATAATTTGTTTTCAAAGCAACATCCCCCTTTCATTATCAAACAGTTTGTCATCCCCACTTCTATGCATTCAAGCTATCTGAAGAGTTTGCACTCCAGTAAGTTGTGACAACATCCATTATTTACCTCTCCTATCTCAAATCTGCAATTGAGGTTGGACAGCTCTAGTTATGGTCCATTTCCGCAGCATATAAGCAGCTCTTTTCTCTAACTCCTAGGTCTGCACATTGTTTGAACTTCTTCTGCTGACTCATGCACTACTTTCACAACACCATGTCAAGTGCCTCTCACTGTGAACTTCTTCCTTTCTTACTTTTAGATGGATGAACTGGTGAGGAAACGCTCCTCCTCACTTGGGTTGTCAGACTTTTGAATCAATCCGACAAGGGATGGGGAGACGAGCGGCTGACCTGACTACTCCAGTTCCAGTTTTAGGCGTTCCTGCCCTGGTTGGAGTGCATGGCTGGAAGACAACCGGCGGAGAGAGAGTCGGCGGAGCGCTGCTGCAAGCATGGGGCCTTCAGTGCAGCGTTGGTGTTCAGACATCCCCGGGGATAAGAAGGCCACCCACCCAACCCTATACAAAGCGAACAGACACGGTCCCTACGCAATCAGAAAACAGCATCATTCAAACAGCCAACAACTGTATTACCAAGGAAACAGAAGACGAGGAAATACTACTGCAGACAAAGAGTAACAGAGAGAGAGGAGCTATTTTAAAACAGAGAAGTGTGGAATCAAAAAACAAAAAGGAAGTGACTTTCAAAGTGCTTGCTGGTGAGGCCTCTGAGGACCTGGCCTGTAGTCAGTGGAACGGTGAGACTCATTGCTATGCCAGGGCAATCAAGACCAATCCACACTTTGGAGGAAATCTAATGAATGGCAGGCCTAAATTGAAGCTTAATGTCCGCTACACCAATGGCAGCGTGGTTGACTCAGAGGCTATTGGAGGAATTAGTATTGATAACTGTGATGAGGTAGAGCCTGTAATGGGTGGATCCTCTTATGGAAGAGACCAATCCAAACCCAAAGGCCATTATGTGGAGCAGTCTGGGAAGGCGAAGCTGTTATCTGTTGCCCGACCTTTGAGTATGCCACGAACAATATGCAGCCAGTGTGGTGGAAGACAGACGGCAGCCTCCGGAGCTGCCACTGCCACGGGGAAAAGCCCTACTGCTAACGCTTGCCCAGAACAGACCCCGTTAAAGTCAACCCTCACCTCACTTTCAACTACAACACATTTCCTGACTCCACATACTGACAAACACAAAGACCCCAAGCCAAGCCCTCTTCGATACTCTGAGAGCATCTCAAACAGCGACAGGAGGCCTAAGCTCAGCCCGCCACTTTTATATCTTAATGGAGAATTGCGACATACAAATACACCACACCCTTTATGTCCAGTGCATGCCATCAACGGACACCCCAGGGGCCATCTGGTTAGTCCATTACATACACATACAGCTCGCGATGCTACGTCCACCCCACTCGCAGCCATCTTACACACTAAAATGATCACTGTCACTAAAGCAACTATTGAAACACGACAAGATGATCCCAGCTTGAATTCCCTGGAAAACCAATCGCAGGTCAGTAAGATCCCCCGACCGACGACTCTCGCATTGCCTCCACAGATGGCCATAGCGACCCAACCAAACAACCCACATTCGAACGCTTACCCTGCACATCCTAAAACGCCACGATGCATCACTACACAAGAAACAATGCCAAGTTATATATGCACATCTGTACACCCTACAGCTGAAAACACACCCCACACATCCTCCAAAAACACACGCAATACAACCACAGCCACCGAAACCAAACCTCCTAGGCTCGCTGACACGCCACATAAAACCACACCCCCACATACACTACAAGTAAACATTCCCTCAAATGCTACTCAAAACCCATGCATGACCCCTAAATGTCCCACCTCATCACAAACGATCAATATTTTAGAACCCACTCACAAATCAAACACATCCACACCACCTACACCCACGACTCCACCTCTTCTTATACCTGATCCAGTTCATAAACCACAAGCAAACCCATTGTCAAAAGTGAAGGGCAAATCACCAGTTAAAACCTATTTTCTTGACGCCGCAATGCACTCAACAGCATCCCCCACCCCTGCTAGTGCATCACACACAACTACACCAAATACACTCGTCAGCACATTTGCCCCGCAAAACACTCCTAATCAAAACACTACTTCTGGTTTAACTTTGCCTGCTAATGCCCAACATACTACCACTAAACCAGTGGGTGCACAAACCCTCCTAATTCCACCAAACTCTACAACTACACCCCGTGTTACTACAGCCCCTAAGCCGTCTAACACCCAAAACACAGCGCAACTATCTCCGTCTCTGAGCACAACACCTACTGCAACTAAACTCCTTAACCTCAACGCCAAGTCACATAAAATTACAACCCCAAATGACATGCCTATATTTAGTAGCGCACTATACAAAATTATACCCCTTCGAACCACCCCAACTAGTGTGAAAAATTCACCTGCATCTACCCCCCCTGCTCTGACTGAAAAGGCTAGTAATGTATATCTATCATGTACAAGTTCATCACAAGGTACCAACGTACTAAACCGCGATGATGCGCCACACACATATAAACCCTGCAACACACAAACAACAGCAAACATCAAAACTCATCCACATAATGGATCTGATTTGTTCACTGCTTTTCCCAGGCATCACAAGCCCACAACAACCTCAGTCACACTCTCTGAGTCACTGATTATATCACAGAATCATGACGACAAAGTCATTGATGTTTCAAACACATCGCTGAATGACCAACACCTTTTGGACCGATCTCACCCAAACATACAAAACAGCATAATTGCATCAGCAATACGTACTGATCAACATATAACCAATCACACAAGCACCCACAGTATTCAACCTATTCCAACCATTAATTCAAATACCAAATCATGTACTGCTACGAACACAGACAAAGGTAATCCTAATGATGAACTAGTTAGGCATGGGTCAAATGTCCATGAAAACTCAAATCTCTCGCAGGTCACTAACCTTCAGAATTACATTTCCCTAATGAAGTCACACGGTACTTGGCTGCAGGGTTGCGTCAACACAAAACAACAAAGGCACGCAAAATATCAAGGATACACAGACATGACAAAACATGAGGCACACAGTAGTGCACACCCGCAAGTCAAAACAGCTGAGGAGACATATTCAAATACAGAGCAATTTGCTTTGGGCCTGTCAGATAGGCATGAAAATATTCATCTTAAATCCAATGTAGATAAACAGACGCGTACAAATTACTCAACACCCTCTGTTACAGCGCAAACAAACTGTGAGCCTGTTATTGTATCATGGGCAAACGCTACTGCACATGTCAACCCCATCAACAAATCTTCAGGACACCTAAACTCCAACACAGATACATCATCACCACCACAGACACACACAGGTCCAAAGCTCTCAGTCATTTCACAGTCCACGTTCAACGCAGATCCTATGTGTAATTCCATATTGCCGGCATCAAGGATGCACTTGGCATCAATTCCCCACCTCCAATCCAATGAGACGCCCCTCCACCTCTGCCTGGAGGACACCAGCCTGGCTCACTCCCACCCAGCTGATGCAGCCCTGTTGCTGCCTCCTTCCCCACAGTGCAGCAAATCAGCAGCCCTCCAGCAGAGGCTACAGACTGTAGAGACGAGCCTGGCAGCCAACAAGGACAGGATCACTACCCTTCTCAACATTATCCATGACCTGGAGATGTACCATGCTCCCAGCAATAGGTAAGAGACATGGGGTTGGTTAGGGGGGTGCGGGGTGTAAGAAAGATGTTGTGTCATGGTATTTTCTTCAATTCCCTGGTTGTCTGACACCCCCTGGGCCTCTCTGTGTGATGCTGTTCCGTTTACTGTAAAACATGTGAAATACACTTCACATGAAGTCTGGCTTGTAACACATTCATAACACCTGAATAAAATCTTCATAAGGGCTACATGGCTCATTTATTAGTCCCCTCAGCTTTCACACACAAAAAAAAATCATAATATCATCTCTCAAAAATATGCATTAAGAAAGAGGTTTTCTGCAATAATCTGCAGCCTTTAAATAACAAATACAAAATTGTCCTGTAAAATACAAATTGCAGAACCAAATGACAATTGTTTTTAAATAAATCATCATAAGTTATGTGTTATGGAGGGTATTGCTTTTGTTCAAGGCATGCTGTGAACAATTGAAAGCATTTGTATTGCAATAAAATACTGTGCAAAATAAAAAAAAAGATTCATATTTTTACATGTTACATTTAACCATGTAACTTGTTGCTTATTAAAATATTAAAACAATAATAAAACAATAATAAAAAGCTACTATAGGGATATAGCTTTTAAAATTGAATATAAGCTAAATATTAGCTGAATAGCCCTAAAGTCTACTTCTGCAGTAACAATCTTGGAAAAAAGCGAATCACAAAACTGCAAAATAGAAAGATCAAACATAAAAAGACACCTAATGGTACAGGGCACACTTTATGATGGACGGGGCAGAGTAACAGACAGGACAGGACACAGAGCAGAACAGGACATAGTAGCCACCTATTGGTACAAGACTGTCATTACACAGGACAGGACACAAAATGAATGAACCCCTACCTCTAACTGACACTATTCCACTATGATGTGAGAAATGGATTTAAAAGGTATTCACTTTATTCAATACTCTGAATGTGCTATGTTGTTGTTATGAAGCCGTTATTTAAGTATTATGAATGTGTGATGAATCAGAAATCCTGTTGTGGTGATGTGAAGCGTTACCATTGTTATGGGTTTGCAAACACTTCTGTGCATGCATATTTGAGAGAGATTTTTCGCGCTATATTACTCTTCTGGGACAAATAACAGGAATTAAACGGCCCTCAGGCAATGTGTCTCCGTCAATCATTCTCAACCACTGTGGTGTGCTAACAAGTTGAGAGTGACACTGAGGTCATGTTTCAGACTAACTAACTCTTAATAACCGTCTGCAGACTGTTGTCTGGCTTGCTGCATACTGCTACTCTGCTCAACACTGCCAGTAGCAGTCTGGATGGATATCAGAGAGGATGAGAGGATACAATATTAAATTTTTAATTTGAGAGATTGAGTGTCTTAAAAGTCATCCTCATTTATAGGCAATGATTTTTCTTTCTTTATTTTAGTCGGCGATGCTACAAAACAGGACAGGACCTGAAAAACTGCTCAACCTGCCAGAAGACTGCTTGTATAGTCTATAGGTGAGATATGTGAAATGGCCTATTTCTGGCTTTTGAATGGTTAAATGATCACAGAGACTCTAGAATTAAACTGTTGCCCAAATATTACATTTTCACTATATTATATTATGACTATATATATGATATGATACAACTTTGTGGTACGCCTATTTGATTATAGACAGGAATGTTCTTTGGGAACATTCCCGAGGGATATCTTATCTGGAGTAAAAGAAAGAAGATAAAGATATTACTTAATAACTTTTTTATTTACACTCAATTAGACAGACATATTATAAACTGAAGCACCTATGCTTTCTAGGTCCTCGGGTGGGGGTGATGATTGTCTGCATGACTGGAGTGAGTGAAACTGCATTGACTTTAAAAACTTAACCCGGTAACACCAGAGTGCTGTAGTAGCAAAGTGTTGCTGTAACTAAGAGAATCCCTGAACATAATATTTAATTAATACATTTTTGATGCAATGTTAAAAAAAAAAATTTTAAGTTTGTGCTGAAAATGTAACAAAGAAGATTTTGAGATCAAAAGTTAAAACATGTTTGACATTGAACAAAAGAGACATTTATATTTACAAAACAGATTTTAAGTTTTAAAAAGCCTGAAATATTGAAAATGCTACAAAATGGCCATTTTAAGTTAATAGTTTTAAGAAAAAATAACTCACTTTTATTTATTTTTATTGAAAAATGTGTTTATATAATCTGTTATGGTGTAGTAGATGTCTATACGACTATTATTTGTAGTAGACAAATAGGGTTAACTTGTATCAAAGTTTGAGAGATCTAGCACAAACAACCACTGAGTTATAGACGCTGAAACCAAAAGTGTTACAACCATCCCCGGTCTCCCTTATGTCAGCTTTCAGTAGCTGTTGATGTAATTCTTACACATTTTTGAACAGTGTGTCAATTCAGCATATTGAGCATAAAATTCAAAATAAAAGTCCTCCCTGCAATTGCCTTTGCGTGTGCTTGAGACGCAGTTTCACGAGATCAAGCCCCATTGCCACTCCACTTGCCAGACTGCCCGTGGCTCTCTGCCAACCTGCTCAGCTCATTGAAAACGAATGACTTCTGGGCAGACATTGATTACCAAGTGAAAAGCTCTGTACTGTTCATTTGTTACTTGTTCAGAGGAGGAATAAATCTTTCTATTTGTACAAACAATTCATCTTCTGGCACAACTGTCAGTTTAGGTGCTTAAATCTATTCACACTGCCTTCTTGAGATTGAGATGGCCTTTCAATTTCAAGCTAACAAACAGGAACAGTAATTGGAGCTACCTCAGTTAAGACCAACCAACCAAGCTGGCCACACTGAATCAACTGATTTACTGTAGCCAAGCAGCATACAGCCAGCAGAATTTGTAATTTATAGTTGTGCAAATTTAATTATAACTTTAAATGAGAGCACACAGCCCTAAAGATGTTTAGCTATTAGGTTGGAGTCATGGGTGGTTTGGATTGGATTCCATCCATGTGAAAATAGAAAACATTTGCTCACTATTAGGCATCGGTTTGATGGGATGAGTCTTATCAGAAAGTGTTGAGATCACACCACTGTGGCAATGTGAAAACACATAGAGCCCAGTTCTTAGAGGTGCTGCCGAGCACCTAATAATGAAGATGAGGGGTGTTGTCATTAGTACATCTACTGTACATTCTCACAAAGAAGAAACTTATTTAGTTAATAAAGAACAATGAAAGATACTGCTGGCACTAGGTGTCTATTTCTTGCTGAATAGGATGCAAACTTGTTGTCTCTTATAGTGGATTTGATATGTCTGCATAATTTGATCAAAGGTGCTGTGGTTGAGTCTGAAGATGGCCCAGATCTACTAAGAGGGGCACAATTTATTTCAATGTGCAAAAAACAGCTGATACTATTGTCTCGAACTCAGTAACTACTTGCAAATGAGGTTGGTTGCAATTCGCGAATTGGATCTGAAGCACTATTTTGATCTCGGTTTGCACCCACCAGCTAAAACATTGCATCAGGTGGAAGGAATAGGAGAATGAAATTCTCAACAATTGAATAATGTATGTGCAAAGGAGGCTAACAAATATAAAAATCCTTCTTCATGGTCACAATTCTCATCATTTTGGAAAAACGCCTCATGTCCTACAAAGCAAAACCTATGAAATACTTAATCTTGAAATATTCAAAACATTCCTCTTGATTTACTGCCTGGTGTGTGCTGGCATCTTGTCCTCAAAGGCCAAGTGGAAGATAAGCATATTCTGACAGGGGAAAATGATATCCTTACGGGGAATGTCCTCCTGCCCAAACAAATCAACTACTTTGCACAGAGCCACGGGCATGACTACTACACACAAGCAAAAGTAAACTGTAGCAATAAAAGGATAAAAGGATATCCAAAAAGGCATGCACAATACACAAAAATGCTGGTGAAGTGTAGAAATATTGCAATTTTGACACTTGTCAAGGGTTCCTTTGCATTTTTTGGCAAGAGTTGAATTTGATATTCTCTCTGTGATATTTCATATCTCTCTGCTTTTTGTTTTTAGTAATTTTGTGCTGCATGTCTGTCTGTGCAGTGTGGAGTATGACTTCAGGCAGCAGGAGAGGCACTTCTTGGAGGTTCTGAATCATCCAGCAAGTGAGAAAAATACTTTCCCCCTCGCCCTGTCCCAGCCCTACAACCGCACCCGGCTCCGAGATGCTGTTATAAAGAACATAACCAAGTCAAAGGTTAAAAGCAAAAAGTTGTGCAAGACTTTGTTCAGATGGCTGCCCAGGAAAATTCAACAGATGTAACCTGTAACTGCGTGCAGTTTAAGAGCTAATAGCCTGTGTTACAGTGACCAGCAGTGGTCTTCACAGAGGACTATACTGGATGGTACTAGGATGGTACTTTTACGCAGGGTTTGTACTTATATTTTGCCTCTGATCTTTGGGACTTCCAGTTGGTCAATCATCCTTAAGGAATACTTTATGTCACTACTCAAAGTCATTGTTATTTTTTTCAACATATTACTGGAAAGCTTTGTTGAACTGTCTCATCACCACCATTGATTCCTATATTGTACTATATATACAATTCTAGCAGTATTACATTCTCTTTTCAGCGGTACAAGTTATGCACTATGGGTTCCAGGTGATTTGTTATCATTCCCCTTGAATTACCTCCTTACCTCCTTCTCCAGGAATACATATAGAAAATTAATTTTTGAATGGAATAATTTCAAAAAGCAAAAATAAACCATAATTTATTAACTAATCATTTGTCTGTTAATCTTAATCTGTTCATTTGTCCAGAGCCTTGTTTACTGCTGACCTCTAAACTTAGTAGACTTTATACATGAAATCAACTATGAACAAATTTACAAAGACCCACAAATTCAACACATCCAAGTCCTCTCCGACTTAACAAGGTTAGACAGTTCACAACTGCAAACTGGACCTGAGAGTAGAGGAAATGGAGAAACTTTCATTATGTCATTCCCAATTGTGCTGATGGTCTCCAAATCCCAAAACAATCTGAAGCCTAACTGAACTTGTTAAAAGGTTTCTGAGTTAAACAATGACAGGGGGCTGCAATGAAGCATGGGTCCTACAATAAAAATGTTCATGTGCACATGCATATACACACACACACACACACACACACACACACACACTGAGAGCACTAACACTAAACTAAGCGAAATGGAATCCCGAAATGAAACGATAGCTTCATTGAAGCATTACTAAATTACCCTATCAACCCAAGGGGAGAATTTTGGATCATAGCTCAGAGATGACTGGAAAAAGTTTATTTGAGTAGCAGCCTAGCAAAGGGAATTCAGCTGCCATGCCAGGTTAACGTTATGTGAGGAACAAGAGATGTTCTCTTACCACTGTCTCTCTCTCTCTCTCTCTCTCTCTCTCTCTCTCTCTCTCTCTCACGCACACACAAATTCTTCACAAGTTCAGTGACGAAAGAGTCATGTAATGACCTTTTATAATGTCTCCACAGCTTCAAGCTTTGGTGTGTATGTGTGTGTGTGTGTGTGTGTTTGTGTGTAATATTATCTTTTGGGTGGGGGATGCACTTAGTTACTGTAGATATATGTTTAGAAATCCTCTGAGGGAGAGCAAATGATATACACTGAAAAATAGTGTCATTCAAGGTCAATTCTTGTGCATATAGGTTCATAGCAAGAGGGCAGGTGGGTCTCATGGCTTCTGAATGTGAGGCCCTGGCAGTTTCATGTGGGTAGTACAGCTCTGCCCAAAAGCTTGACTCATTTACTGTGAACATCATTTTCCATTGCAGTGATGAATTCATGCAGGGCTGTCAGCTCAATTACAGGGATACAAAATCTTAATGAGTCATGGGCTGGAATCATGCAAGCTAGAAAAGTGTAACATAGAGAAGTTGCTATAACGTATTTAACCATTTGTGTTATTTATATTTGTGGGTAAAACAAATGTGACAAACATCGTACAGCGTGTGAAAAACAGAATTTTTCATGCCTAACCCCTTGGCAAGCTTAAAAAATAAATGAAAAATGGTGAATGCAAGGAGGATTCTTCAAGTCAAGTTCCAGCTAAAAATATCCATTTGAAAAAAAGAATATATATAGTTTCAAGTTGAGGCTTTTAACTTACTGGCAGAACTCAATTCTGAACTGCTGCTGTTTTTGATGACTGGGTCAAAGTATACCTAGTTAGAGTCATAATTATGTTAAAAGACAGAAATGTAGCCATACTGTAAACCACTGAAATAAAACTTTACACAAAATAGGATTAAAATCACACCTCCACTGTGAAAGAGGTGCCTATGCAGGGGAGAGTTTAGGAAAGCCTGACCATAGACTTCTACTGAGATTCTGCAATTCTCTGCAAATGGACCTGCCAAGTTTCAAAGCCAATACTGCTGGACAATATTGCAGCAACAGCATTGCACTGAGTCCCAGAGCCAAAAAAGATGGGTCTATAAAACACAACAAACAGTGCCAGGCAACATATTGCGCTTCTGGTGTAGCCATAGCAGAGAGTATCTTTAACAGTGAAAAACAACCACTTGTCCACTATTATCCATAAAGACTGCAGTGGTGAGGGTCCTTCAATTCCTGTTGAAAAACCCCTCGAATATCAATGTAATCAACACAACAGTAGAGTGGTGCAATTCACTGTGTCTCAATTATGTAACATACATCCATACAATATGGCAATAGACTGCTTTACCTGACCTAAGGGGGTGGTTAATTTAACATTTTATTTGTTTATTTGTACTGTAGCAATATGATTTCATTGCTTGTTTTGTGGTGTTATAGCTGGTTGGAGCTGGAGGCAGATATTGGGGACAAAATGTCTACTATATCTCAGGAGATGAAGAAAAATCAGCCAGGCATGGTTCTCGATATTGAACTAACATGCATGGTAAAGCTTTCATTGAATCTGGCATCCACTAGTGGTCACAATTGAAACTGCATTTACCACTCAAAAATTCTGCAGGTGAGTTTACCACAGAGGAACTTTGATTGAGTGTCACTTTCATCAGAAATCCCATGGAGCATTGAGGGTGTATGGCAGACAGGTATATGGAGAAATGTATTTTCATGTTGTCTGATACACTTCCCTTGACAGTTTCTCCTCTGAATGCAGTTCTCCTCCTCTTGCAGTCGCTGATATACATAAGGAATAGATGCAGCCTCTGTTGTTCTTTCCTACAGTTTAGCCTGAAGCCAGTTTTCATCACTACTTGCATGTTCTTGCAACTATTATTCTGTAGCATAGTCAGGTCTGCCAGTTCAGAAGTAATGTAATGTAATATTAATACAAAAGTCAATCATGGCTTTTTAAACCATTACTTTATTTAATTGAGACAAACATGATTTCCTAAATTAGATCAAATCTAAATACAACCATAATTACAGCCAAAATAATTAACTCCTTCATTTGCACTTATTACCAGCATTAGATTTCCACTGGGTCTTCTCACCGCTTTCCAACTTTCCACCACTCTGTCAACATTTCAAAGCCACGCCCCCTCCTGCAGTAGCTTTTCAAAGTCTACCATTGTCCATTCATCTGTATTAATGAGGTAATCATCAGTATGTGTTGCACAGATACACACACACACACACACACACACACACCCACACACACACACACACACACATGCACACACACACAGTCATAACATGATCCATGATGAGAGCCCTGCCTGCAAGCCTCATATTTGATTGAATTTGGGATCATTATTTCTTTCCCCTGTATTAGACGTTATCTACTGCTCAGTCAAAGAGGAAGGTCATAAATGTCAAAAGGTTTGTTTGTTGTTTCCTCCTACACTTTTTTAATTTTATGTTTTTTTTACCATGACATGCAAGTATCTGTTTTTATACACGGTATAGAGACATTTCAAAGGCCATATATGAATAAAACTATAGAGCCTTTTTGTGGTTCTGTATTGAACCTCTTTTTGTAAAAGTGTAGCATCTAACAATTGTTTTTATAGTTGTCCAAACAAGTAACTGTAGCCATTCAGGATAGTGAAATGTACTCAAAAGGGGTCAGTGCAAACTATGAAACCCTTATTTAAAGGACTACATAGACCTTACCCAAAATGCGATCAGTGGTTTGGCACCAAAATCACCTCTGTGTCTTCGGTAGTTAGCTCTGTCCGGTGTGCATGCTAACCCTTAGCATACAGTATGTTAAGCAACTGTAGCATTATCCAAAGTATGAAGATAGACCTTTAAGCAATCCAAAGTTGGTGTTGTTGTTTTTTATTTCATGGCCTGCAGATTCATAACTTCTGAAAACAAAATGTCAATCTTAATCATTGGTGAAGTGCATTACAAATCAACCGCACTTTAGTTGTTAGGCTAACTTTGCTCACTTCCTGTGTAAACAAAGCAAGTCATGCTCAAAGTAAGAGAGATCTTCTGCCATTGAAAGTGAATTATTTTTGTTGAATTTTATGTCTATTTCATGTAAACAAGCCTGGCAGGTTTAGATGTGTCATTAAAATGAACTAACCATCGAGACTTAGAGCTGCTACATGGTCTCATTTTCTCATTTTTAGGATAATGATAGTCGCCTAGTTACTTAGCGCACTGGACAGAGCGATCAGAGACACAAAGATGATTTTGGTGTCAATCCTCAGATATTGGGTAAGGTGACAAATGGAGCAAACTCTCAAAAAGTCAGTGTAGTCCTTGAACTTTGTCATGAAAAACTAGTTACAACAGGTGTTTTGTTTTTGTTCCTGTAGCCATCCATTTATCTGCAGGAATTTGCAAACATATGCTCATTGAAAGATGAAGATGCTCACCTATTTCTCACCTTAACATAACATAACAGTTCAAACATCTGTAGTGCAAATTTGCTGTGGAAATTTAGGTAGAATGAAGGTAGACTCTTTTGCCATTTTAGTAGCTTTAATATTGAGCTACCCTGTACAGACTGCAGGTGATTTTTTGCATTTCATCACCACCATAATGGATAAATGGATGAAAGTTCTTAGGTTTAGCAGTCCTCATGAGCCCCTGCAGATCTCAGGAAGTACAGCGAATATGGTGTAGATTTTTGTCTTGCCCTGCACAGGTAGGTACTAATTGGGAGTTCAGAATTAATCCAAATCCAAATTATTCCAAAGATAGTTAAACACAAAGGAAACAAAAAAAGTTAAAGTAGACAGCGAAGTTTCTGCAGTCTAATAACTACAGTCTAATAACTACTAAATTCATTTTCTATATCAAACATCGTACGAACAGAAAACTAGTTAGAGACAGAATGTTGATGTCAGTAGGGACTGGGGAACTTGCATCTATTGTGTACTGGGGAGGGTTTGTGCAGTTCATTTGTACTGTGACCAGATGGGGCGCACAGAGACAGCAGTCAGTATGGTTGTCAGCTGCTACACATGCTCAGATCAGTTACTGGGACCTCTCTATATAGACGAACAGCTACTTTGTGTGCTTTATGTGCAAAAAATAGCATGCACAGTATTAAAATCATGCACGTATGATTTTAATTGCATGTTCAGTATTTGTTTATCTGCTTGTATGAGCTTGTTTAATAAATATGCATCCTCTTCTCTGCTTTTCCCGCCGCCAAATATAAACATGAATATAAACTAACTCTTCCCTCTTTCTCCTCTATAAATGGAAACATCGCTGCCAGTTTGATTCACAGACAGAGAACTAATGACTCATTTTGACGTGGAGACTCACTGGCGGTGTTCCTTGGGGACAATAAGGGGTGGAAGAGGGCAGAGCAGGGCGGTTGGGGTTTACTCTCACTCCTCCTCTCAGGGCAAAGTTCTCCAGAGGGGTTTTAGAGCAGCTTTCATCCTCTGAGATGAGAGATTGGCTTGCCCTGGGATGGAAATGTAATATGACAGAGCAGAAAGGGAGAGCACTGGTAGACTTTCCATATGGTGTGCCTTTCAATTTCCTAGGGCTTCCTGAATTCATAGGGTGTTGAACTTGGTATAATTTTGGTTTAATAATGGGTCCTACATAATTTCTGCTCTTGTCTGTCGATTATGCTCCCTGGCCTGCTGCATCATTTTGAGCATCATGTTAAGGCATGTTGATGAAGTATGAGAATGATGAAAGCATGCAGCAGCATGCATGCACATTTACAAGGCAGGACTTCAAATATGTCTTTGTTTCAAACAGACGATAATTTATGATTGATTGATGATTAATTAACACATTATGCTTTTATTATTACCTCAGTTTTTCAGTCGTTATTTATCATAGGAAGGGTTTTGCTGAGCATCATGTTTGTTTTCACTACCACCCTGCTCAAATTCATAGTTACACCCATTCACACCTGGGATCTGTTCAGTACAACAGTTTTCTACTGTTGGCCAGCAATTGGGGGCTAAGCACTTTGCTCAAGGGCACCTCAGAGGTAATTATTGAGGGAGGGGAGCGTGCTTTCATTCATTCATTTGTTTTCCCTCTCCAGGTTGTCCCAGACATTTGACAAGCGCACTTCTCTGACAAATACTATATAATATAAATTTGCTGTGGCAACTGAGCATCTAGTATATTTATACTAGCTTTTATGTAAGTTTTTACAGAATATTCAATACAGAATATTCAATATTCTAAAAAACTAAGTTCAAGTGCCAGTCTTTCATAAGATTATCAGCAACCAAAAATATGAATAATCTCTACAGTACTACGTGTTACCAAAAGAAAATAGCTTCGGCACTTACCTGCTAGTGCCTGTCTGGGGTTGAAGGAATCAGACCATTTTTCACAGGACGAATCTCTTCTATTTGATTTTGAAGACAGCTTTAGACACAGAAAAACATGCAACATGGAGCAGGTCAGACAGCAGTCTTCAGACAGTGAGAAAGAGCTGGTTAGTCAGAAACATCACTTCAGAGTCATTCACAACACACCAGTGTGAATGAGGATGATTGACAGACACAATGCCAGAAGGCCTTTTTAATTCCTGTTGTTGGCCCAGAAGAGTCATATACTGTAGCCACAATAATCTGTCTGTTCTCCTGAGGGGAGAGGTACTGTAGGTGTCAGACTGTTCAGTACCTACACATGTCCAGCAGGTAGAGGAAGAGAGTCAGGACAGTTTTGTCATTCTGTCACCTCTATACAAACAATACAAACGTGTACAAAGCTTGATGTTTACATTTACACTTTATGTGAACAATTGTAAGAGAGGAGTTTCACTGTTTTAAATGCGTGTTAAGATTTAATCACAAAGATCCTATCTGTTATTTATACTAGAGTCAGCATTTCGAGGCACAGTCATTGAGTGATTTAGCCTGATCAACAGCTACCATCAGCCACAGCATCTGCCTGCATCAGTTGTTCTTGTGAATGGTGCCTCGGATACACTGTTGCACAGACATTCCTTCCCAGGAATGTTTCGAGTGTCTGAATGACTTTAAGTGTCTTTAAGTGTCTTTCGTGAAGTCACTCAAAACATTACATTTTCTCTGACTTTGCTCAGCATGTTCATTTCTGGACCAGTGCGCCCTTATCACATCCTGGTACTTGATTTAGATCACATACTTAGAGAACAGTAAACAGTCTCCCTCTCCCCTCTGAATAAATGCTCTTAATGGTTAAGATGTTAGTAGAGAAATATGTCTCTGTCCCCCCTTTGACCAGGTCATTTTTTATTGAGCGTAGCACACTGCTATTTCCGGTTAAACAAATAGGCCGGACACTAGCCTCTGTGATCCTCAGTTCCTTCTCCTCCATTGTAATTACATGACTTTATGGCTCCCCCTTGGTTTGAGGATATTAATGTTATGTTCAAAGCCCACACTGATCCACCCATCTGCAATAAAATATTTTTTCAACCCTTATCTAACCGCGCATATACAGCAATAGCATGGCTGAGCAGTTGCAGGGGGAGGGAGGTGTGTGCGCTCACAGAAGCTGACCAGGACTACCACAGCCTTGGACTGTTGGCCACTGAGTAGCTGTCTGGAGAACCAGGAAGCTCAAAGCTCTACTCAAGGGCAAGCTGATGGTGTTTTTTCAGGACTGTCTGGGGATTTCCACCAGGAACCTCCCAGAACACGCTTCCTCAATATTCAGGCTACTAACCCCTCAAATATATGCTGTCCAAGGACGTCCATGTTATTCTCAAGTTATCTCTGTTTGTGTTTATAGATATACAATGATTTGCATGTCTTATTTCCTGTGTATGTGTGTGCATGCAAGTGTGTTTGTGTGTGTATGCGTGAGTGTATTGTATGTGTGTGACATTAGCGCCATAGTCAGTCACAGTCAGGGGCGGAGGGGAGTGCTTGGCCTGGAGGGGAGCGGAGGGGAGTGCTTGGCCTGCAGGGGAGCTCTTGGGGGGGGGATAATGATAAATTCAATGGAAGGAAATTAGCAGGGGAAAAAAATCAACCACCAAATTTAACCTTGTTATTGTTGAAGCTCTGTTCCGTACATGATAATTTGAAGTCGGTTTGACAACTCAGGCCCCTGTTAACTTGATCTTATTAGTTGCAGATGAGCTCTCATAGTGATGAGCTGAAATGTAAAAAGGCTGGAAAGACAAAATGAAAATAACACATGAAGAATCCAGTGATAATCAAGTAAAGGATACTTACTCTCACTATTTGTTGAATATACTCTTGAAATGGAGGATCATCCAATATGAACATTTTTGATTTTGAGCAAATGCGATCAAATTATTTTA
The DNA here is from genome assembly GCA_034670405.1 of Hoplostethus atlanticus. Classification (NCBI taxonomy): domain Eukaryota; kingdom Metazoa; phylum Chordata; class Actinopteri; order Trachichthyiformes; family Trachichthyidae; genus Hoplostethus; species Hoplostethus atlanticus. The sequence continues at coordinate 3,129,958 of JAXDDX010000018.1, forward strand.
GGTGTCAAGTTAAGTGATGATGATTCGTGGATGATGAATGAATCACAGGATAGTGGGAAGTGCATACAGTGTATGTATGTGTGTGTGTGTGTGTGTGTGTGTGTGTGTGTCAAAGAGAGAGAGAGAGAGAGGCAGAGAGAGAGAGAGAAGGGGAAGAGCAAGCTTACACAAAAGCAGGCGCAGGGAAGCAGAAGAGCACATTTAAGTTTTGGGAAGAAGATTCCATTCGGACGGACACTCAGACAGGGCCATGTAAGGTGAGACCGGTACCGGACCAATCGATACTGTTTTGTTCTGCAGAGATAAGAAAGCAAAGTGCAGTGAAGTGCAACACAAGGCGCTTTGACCATCATCTTGGAGTTTATGTAGAGATACTGTGTACGCAGAATGTGAGGGACAATAACTGAACATACATTTTAATGCTCAGTCACGGTGATAATTGTAACTGGTGAACTAAACTTATGAAGATTCATAGCGATGTGTGCATGTGCGCACCGGTGTGCTTATGTAATGTATGGATGTGTTGCTCAGTGATTCATTTATGTTTCATTTTCTCTGGTTACACATTGACTGGCTGTGAGCTGGCATGCAAGTGGGTGGTTGTGGCTTGATTGAGCAGTGTTATGTTGTTCCTGGCAAGAAGGTCACGGTCGTTGTATAAACATCATATTTGATTTAGATTTTACTTTTGGTTTACTTTAAATTCTTCTTCATACTTAGTTTCTTAGCTTTATTTTAGTTTTTATATTTTAGAAAGTTTTGTTTTAGTTTTTATTTAGCTTTGATTTTACTTTAAAATTGAAACATGTAGCATGTATTTATGTATACATACTATACTATACTATACTATACTATACTATACTATGCTATACTATACTATAAAAACAATTTAGATTCTGGTTTGTTTTATTTCTTCATAGCTTTATTTTATTTTATTTGTAATTAAATTAAATCATTGTGGTCGCCTGGACGCTTGAAATTCACTTGCTATGAATTGTGTTTTTCTGTCCTTCAATGTGAGCTCTCACAGTCCAAATCCTCCAGAGGTGAAGCTTGCTGACATTACAGCAAACATGTCAGAGCTTTTTCCAGCTGGGTTTTAAGAACATCATAGCAATAACGTCACAGTTTTCAAAAGATGTTAATAGTCCGCTTTAATTGACAGGAAGTAGGAAGAATAAGGGAAAAAATGTGCTCTCTCCCATTTGTACCAGCAAAAATAATAAGAAACAGGGTTTGAGAGGGCAAGGGATACAAATACACTATAACACAAGTCATACAATTTATTATCTGATGTGACTTTGACATATTGTTACGGTATTTGCATTACTGCTCACACTGGATTTGCTCTTTTTGATGTTGTTTTTTTTCATCCAGTCCTCTTGGCTGTGTTAATTGAGTTGTCATGGGTCTTGTGGGTCATATTGGCAATGTTGTCTAACACTGTTGACTCATCTATATAAACATCCACGTTTAGTGTGTTCCATGATGCAGGGGTTTAATTTCTCACTCGAGAGCTCTGATGTTTGCATAGCCAAACATTTATCTATGTATCTCCAGCAGATATATTGTCAGTGTTGATGAAGGAGTGCTAGCGTTATTATAATATTTTCTTTGATTATTATGACATTCACTGAACTATATTTTTATAAACAATATTGAAATAATTGATTATTTCTATGATATTTCTGGCAGCTCAGAAAGCCTAAATAAAGTAAGCCTGATTACTGATAAATACTATCAATAATAGAATCATTCATGAATAGTGTTATTAATAATGAGTACTATAGTTAGGTTTAAACCGTAAACAGTAAAGAGTTTTCTGTTCCTAACGTGTAAACTATACCTAGTACTGGTTTATATCAGAATACTGATACAAATACCGATCATTTGTGGCATAGAGCAGATACAGATACAACGACATGGATCTATAACCCTACTGAATGTCACGATAGTTCAATAAGAATGCTTCTTTTCAAAGACGGTTCTAAACAAGTCCTGCTTTGAAGTGGTTCATTGGAGTTTGGAGGAATTACACAACAGATTTCTTCAAGATCCCGCAATGCATCTTGAGATAAACTGTAACTGAACCATTCCTCAAACACCCAATATCATTTATTGGTGACGAGTAGTACATAAAAGCCATCAGCCGTTGCACCTCACCATCTATGTGCAAGGAAGAATATACCCAATTATGCATTACACCAGCCATCACATGGATTCATTGTTAGATGTATTAGGTATCGTATGACAGGACTCTTTAATTTGCAACTCACGGCCACCATCTGGCCATTTTCTAACCGTCCTCTGATTATATAGTAGTGGAATAGTGGAACTGATAGTTCCATTCAAATCACCACATTTGTGCAATAACTGTGTTTTTATATTGATGAGAACATTGTATTTGTTGTTCTCCAGTGGAAAAGACTCATAACTAGACATTTACCTTGTTCCTTGTAGACATTCTTGTTGTTTATTTCTACACTGGCACATGCTACTCAATATTTTGAAAGTAAGTGAGTTGATTTTTGGCCAACTATCTTAGGTTGTGTAGCAAGCAAATGAATTATGTAATGTACTGTAAGCTGACCTCAAGTTCTCATCATGGAAACTTGGGTTATGTTTCACCCATTACCTTGGTCTTGTGGTGGGAGACAAGCACTACTGATGTGGTTTTATTGGAGTCCTGGATTAAATCCTCTTTGGCGTTTTATGGCCTGTATCCAGAACCCTGTTCCTGTGGCACTAAATGAGAGCAGCAGGTATAGCAGGGACACAGCTTGATCTAAACTCACTCAGAGCTGAACAATCTCCATGGAAACAGGCAAGTGTTTGCCCCAGGGGATTCTACTGACATTATTAAAAACCATTAAAGACGTGGATTCTCTTAAGGGCCAGGTGCAGGTGAGGCAATGACTCCTGACAATGATTTTCTAATTATTTAACACGGAGAAGGAGACACAAGATCTCTGAAATGATAAGCTATGCTTGTGCTTGTGTCAGTCTGCATTTTGATAAATAGTGAGTCTGTCTATATACTGAATTGTTATTGAATATTATATATATATATAATAATAATATATATATATATTATTGAATATGTAATATACCCGGTGTTTCAAAAGTAGGTGTACAATTTCTGTTATTATTATTATTATTATTATTGTTATTATTATTATAACTAAAACTGTATAAATGTAGTTACTTTTAACTTATTTGGTCATTTTAATAGAACAATTCCACATTGAATTGATGATATTAAATATTTAAGCATTTATTAATGCTACAAATGATACTAATTTATACATACAAATATGTATAAATTGCTTACCTACTTTTTAAACAGGCTGTCTATATTTTAATATTATAATAGGACTATTTGTGTGTGTATAAGACTCTGCAGCTGAGATCCAGCATAGACACACTTTCTCTGTCCACCACTGCATGTTACATACAGACATGTCTTGTGTCAATGTAAATGTCAGTTGCTTTCATAGAAAATCCTAAAGTGTCACATGAAGAAAACTATAGTTGGTCATACATTTTCATCAACAAAATACTAAGTTCCAACCGTTGGATGGAACTAATAGTTTGTAGTGTGTGTGTGTGTGTGTGTGTGTGTGTGCGCGCGTGAGAGAGTGACTGTGTCCCCACTCTTTTTAGAATCATGTTTGTACATGGAGGTTAGCTAAGGCAGTGATCCAGTCCAGATGGGAAGAATTTTATGAGGTAAAAGCAGTGGGAGAAAAAAAAACCACTGCAGTGCCAAATCTTCAAAGAGTGATATGACAGAAGTTTATTTTCAAAGACGTGAAGAAGACAATGACCCAATATCTTACATAACAGAGTGTTCACTTACGCCATGACCCTGTGGGAATAATACGCGACTTAAGCTGGGAAACGTTTACAGCTAAATGGTATCGACATTTGGGCTTCTGGGCTATATTTTGTATGATTTGAGCTCTGACACCACCATGTCATTATAACATTATAACATTTGAGAAAGTTGCCTCTGCTTTAGTATCATCAATCCTCAATTATAAAATTAGAGAACTATCAGCTGGTATATAAGTGGAAAGGAGAGAGGGAGAAACAATGTTCACTATCAAACCTCGGCCTCGGCTGTGAAACATCAGCCATCCTTAGTTAATTAGTTTAGCTAGTTTGCAGCAATATGTCTGGATTTTTAGTCTAAGGTCAAGTATTTCATATGTTTGGCGCAAAAGTTGTAGATTCAGTATTTTTGTTAATACAAGTGACACCTGAAACACCTTGGCGAAGTATTTAATATGTATATAAGGGGACTTATTGCCCTTTATTCTGTGACAGCATATTTTCTAATTCTTTGGTCCTGCGTGACCATGACAGTGGTTGCACAATATTGGCAGTCAGCCCAGTCCTTGGCAAATGTTTTTTTTCTATCTCTAAGGACCAACCCCACCAACCTCAACATACTAAACATAAGCAAAAGGACATACTCTCTCTCTCTCTCTCTTGCTCTTGAGGTCTACCACTTGTCCAATGTTTTGCAAACGTGTGTATCACCTGGCCAATCATTGCCTATCTTCCTTTAGAGCTTTGTCTATCCATCATCCATCCATCCATCCATCCATCCATCCATCCAACCATTCATCCATCCATTTTCTAGCCATGTCTCTGGGTCACTGTCGTGGTGGCAACAGGGCAAGTAGAGTTGTCACATTTGCAAGGTAACCACAGCCCCCAATGGGAGATTGTCATGGATCTGAACAAGGTATATTAGTTGTAGTAGATAGGATGACTAGTTATTAAATTGTAAATAGACTATAGGTTATGGAGTGATGAACAGCTGGGGTGGTAAACAGTACATAACGCACATGCAACGTCAGTGTATATTGAATCGAGTGTGTCTCGGTCCTTAACTGCTGTGTGTCTTGCAACTTTTATGGAGTTTGGAAGAGGGTATGTCAATAAGAGTAATGGGGTGAGTGTGGAATGTGACGTATGTGGTGTCTGGTTCTGGTCTCGTTGAAGTGACTATGAAGTGAGGTTTGTGGTGTATCGTATGAGGACTCGTAATTCAGTTTTAGCAGCTTTCTGCATTGGAGTCTATAAATTGTTTGTAGGTGTTTTTTGAAATGAGTATTTCCAGTCTGGTATGGGTGAAGAGTGAGGTGGAGTGTGTGATGGCGTGTGAGTAGGTGGTGAAGACAAAGAAAGAAAGCAAACTAGTAACACCAGTAACTGTTCCCCAGACAGACGTTAATGGCTAGTTGGGTATGTGAGTGTACAGTTAGCGTGCTGTATATTTTGTGGTGATGTTTCTCACTGTTAATGTCAGAGATAGGTACATTCAGTGTAGTCACATTTAGCAACACTCAGTGGCATCTGTAACAATTATCAATTACTAACCATCAGTGTAGTAACATTTGGTAGCATGTATTTGCTGTAAAAAGCATTTCTTACACAGGGTTATGGTGATCAATACATGTTTTGCAGGAATAAGGACGGTTAACATAGCCATATCATCCAGAATATGTATGATGTAAGGTCTCCTAGAGCTGATCTTATTTCTTTGTTATATCATTTTTGTGGCAATAGTGGAGCAAAACAGGAAAACAAGATTTCACTTTGATTCTGAGATTTTGACAGCTGCATTGTCCTTCGGCCAAGTGAAGAATGGCACTTTTGTCTTGTTTGCAAGTGGATGTGTGGATGCTTGTTGCTTCTTCAACCAAAATATCCCTTATTTCCTCTTTGTGGTAATTTGCTTTCCCACATACATCAACCTGCCACTATTTGTTTTGCAAATCTAACTAATCTCTTGCTCCATCTTCAATTCTTCAACAAGCAGCTGCGGTTGGGTTTTATTAAATGTCAAGACGACAAGATAAGCATGTCTTTGAAATCCATCTATTTTAAAGTGATTTATGTGGTGAAATGTGAACAGAAAAGTAATGTAAATTGTTCTTGTTCTTCACCAGGGTAGTGTTTACGTCAGCGGTAGAAGCTAACAGCAGTGGGACAATGACAAAAGAGATGGCTGGGAAATGCTCTCCACTCAATGATCTTCTTGTGAACCTGATCACCTTCTTACAGAGGAACTTTGGAAAAGACTCTCACTTCTCTTCTCAAGTTTGGAGAGGAGTGGATGGACCGGTTTAGACCTTCCTTACGTTTACCCTTGTGGTTGAAGCTGAGATACCAACAGTAACCCTGGATTGATCAAGAAGCAGTGGTTGTTTTTGTGGCCCAGTACCAGGGGAGGGATACCATGATCTCCACAGCTCTTCGTTGGCTGGTGCTGTTGTTCTTCATCATTCTGACCATCGGTGGGAACGTGCTGGTGTGTTTGGCTGTGGGGCTCAGCCGTCGACTGCGGCGCATCGCTAACTGCTTTGTTGTGTCGCTGGCAGTGACGGACCTCCTGTTGGGCATGCTGGTGCTGCCCTTCTCCGCCACCATGGAGCTGCGCAGTGGGAACTGGCCCCTCGGAGGAGCCCTGTGTAACATCTATATCTCGCTGGATGTAATGCTCTGCACGGCCTCTATCCTGACCCTGCTGGCCATCAGTGTGGACCGATATCTAGCCATTTCAGCTCCCCTTTGCTACGCCCGGAGAGTTACCCCTCTCAGGGTGACATTGGCCATAACCGCCATCTGGACCTTGTCACTAGCCGTGTCCTTTGTGCCCATTCATCTGGGCTGGAACACAGCTGACTTCAGTGTGCAGCACTTAGACTGGGGCATGGGGGATGAGGACAAGGAGGGACGCTACTGCCTCTACGAATGGAATAACAACTACGTTCTCTTGGATGCCTTTGGCACGTTCTACCTGCCTCTGCTGCTTATGAGTGGAATGTATCTCTGCATCTTCAGAGTGGCACGAGAACAGGTCAATGTTTTTAATCATTTTGATATATATGAAAACATATTGAGATGGAGCTTGTAAGACTTGTATCACTTTTGGAATCATCTGAGACTGACAAGTATACAAATATTCTTGAGACCAAGAAAAAATACAAACTAATATATTTGTAGGCTGGTAGAAATAAACATTTGCAACATAGTGTATGAGTGAGTGTATCTGCCTGCGTCAATGCAATTCTACTATCTTCCATGTCTTGTGCCTCTCTAACCTTTGTTTATCTCATCCATCAGGTACGGCGTATCCGTGCTGCCACTCCGTCATTTGCTCGTACGGCATCAGCGGCAGCTATAGCACGAGAACACAAAGCTACTGTGACCCTGGCAGCTCTGCTGGGGGCCTTTACCATCTGCTGGTTCCCCTACTACACCTTCTTCACCTGCATGGGCATAAGTGCGCAGACAGCCGCCCCTACTGCACTTCACTCTGTGGTTCTGTGGCTGGGCTACTTTAACTCAGCCCTGAACCCCATCCTGTATCCAGCTCTCAACAGGGATTTCCGCAGAGCCTATGGAGAGTTCCTGCGCTGCAGAGGACCATCTTGCAGGCACAGGCAGCTTACATCTACCCGTGTGTCAATGCATAAACGATTGCCCCTTACTAATGGACAAAGGGATTCGCAACTGTCTAAGGAACATACAGACACAGTTAATAAGGAAAGTTGGTCTGAGGGGAACAGCCTCACTCTACAAGAGAGAAATGGCAACACCCTCACTGATGAGCCAAGGTGAAACGCAATGGATCTACTGTACCATGTTGGCAAAAGATAAATAAATTAATTACAAACTTGCTCGACAACTCTCAAGTTTCTAACCAGGAACAGTATCTGCAACATGATGATGATGCAGGATGATGCAATTCAGTGGAAAAGCCATCAAAGCATAACATCATGAATCTGAATCTAACTTTGTATTAGCTTATTGGTTAGACGGTTAGGTGGTACATTAATACATACATGTTTTACAGAAAACAGACAGATGGATAATAAATAGGTTCTCAACATCTTGAATTATTTAATAATTAGTTGATCAACATTCATTGTAGCTGATGTCGACCTGGTGACAGGTGAGACATACACACATAACCAATGGTAAGAGAAAACAGTGCTGTATCTGCCTGCGAAGCATGAGTGGAAAAGCACAGAGCAATGAAAATCAAAAACACAGTGGAGTGAATAGATAGCTCAGTATCCAGGCTGATCATTTCCCCCACAAACTGGATGAGAACACAGGCAGTTAAAGGTTTGCAAGCTGGATCTTTTCTCTCCCCTCAACCCAGCCAGTGAAAGTGAATGAGTGACTAGTGACTTAATGTGTGTGTGTGTATGTTAGACTGACCCCAACGGTTGATGGCAAGGCAGCAGTAACAGGTGCAGTCAGAGGCATCATGGATGGCTCTCAGCATGTTGGAACAGATTAACTGCACCTGCATCCATGGATAATAAAGAGATCCGAAGCAGTTTTTTCAAGCTTTCTTATTTATTCCTGCAACAGGCTTAGACTTAGGTTTTGTCACATTAATGGCTTCAGAAAGGTTCTTCGAAAACTTTTTTGAAATAAAAATCTACCACAATAACCTGCGGTAAATAAAACAAAATGTCAAATGTAGTTTACGACAAACTGCCCAACGTGAAACCGTGCTACCTTCATATATGTTACCAGGAGATTCAACTACTGTGACATTTAACACTCACTTTGTTAAAAAAAAATTTTTTTGTACACTGGAAAGTGAGATCTCTATTTTTGACATTGTCAAAAATAAATATAAACCTGTTTTTTTAACAATGTATAGAAATCAATAAAAAACGTCTAGTGGTGAGTAGTGAACTATTTAAGTATATTTAACTATATTTTCAAAATGTAGAAAAAAGTTGAAAAGGTGCTATATTAATATTGTCAAATGAACAACATCCTACATCTCATGGCAAGTTAAAAATAGAGTAGGCAAAAGAGATTCCAATAAGCAAAGTGTGAATTACTGCCCATGCAGGGTATCTTTACTCATATGAGCCATGCTGTTTCAAGCTTTAAAACCTTGACTTTGACTTTGAAAAAAACATGAATTCAAGTACTTAAATTGTGTAGATTTAATCTACTTTAGTACCAAAAGTAAAAGTAAACATTCCACAGCAGGTCCTAGTGAAGTGAAAGAAAGTGTTTTATCCTTGAATATTTAACCCCCCTTTAACTTAGAATAAGTTAGCACAGTCTTTGACCTTGTTGTCCTTGTACTTTTGATTGCTTCTTCTTAAATCTGACTGGTTTTAAATTTCTCACCTGGTAGGTTTAGGTTCTATCATTAATGCAGTAGTGTTGCTTTGAAATGTTGTGGAGAAAAATATAAAGCTTTCTTAGATTAAACATTCATACCTTAAAACTATACTTAAGTACATTACTTTCCTTTACACTCTTGAAGGTTGCTAATGGCATTCAGCTTAGCTAGCATGCAGATGCACAATTGACCAGTGTGTAGTCTGTCTAATTGGTTCATTGTTCTCATCCCTCACTGGCCCTGAGGCAAATGGACTGGTAGAACTGTATGTATGAAATTATGTATCTACTCTAAGAGGAAACTAAACGTGGTTGTGTGTATGCCCCATGTCATGAGTTGAATGAGGAGGAGAGGTCTCTTGCAGCTTATACTGAATATAAGTAAGGTGTTCGGAGAAGGATAAGAGAGTAATGGTGTTAATATTTTTCTGTGCTGCAGAGGACTAGAGTGCAAAGGGGTTCAAGCATCGTCAGACACAAGATAATTAAATCCAAGTATGGATCCAATTACAGTGTAATTTGAACCCTGGTGTTGTGGGTGGTAGTTGAAGGTTGATAGGTCAAAGGAGGGAAAAGGAATGAAGCAAGTGCCTTGGGATGAACTGATGACTTTTAACCTTGTACTAGAGGGATGCTGTTGAGCACGGAGGCTTTCGACTGCACATAGAGGTGACTCAGTAATGCATTAAAACTTGTAATATATCATATGTCATTCATTCATGTCACCCATTTTAAGAACAGAACCACTGGCAAAAAACACTTGAAAGGATCGTGCATACAGCAGTCTATAGAGGCACAGAGAGGTAAAACAATCGCCTCTAAATGCTGTTGGATTCATCAGTAGGGACATCATTAGCTACATTTATATGCATGGGGGAACCCGGCTGTTGGCCATACTCCAGTTAAGGTCTTACGCGGGTAAAGCTGATTACATGACCCTTTGATACCCTGCAACTGAGTATCCCCATTGCCATCAATAAACCAGCTAACAGTATATTCCTGTCCGCCTGTGGTGTCCCGCACACAGATAGAACAGGCTGCCATCAAAAAAGTATTAAAATGGTGCGGCCACCAGCTTCCCCCTCCCTCTTTGACTGAGCAATCGTCGGCAAGTCTGGGTTTGTGCACACTAAGAAAACAAAAATGAAAGGAGTAACATTATATGCCTCAGTAACGTGTTTAATATTGGAGTAAGCCAGGCATCTTAACTAGGTTTCCGATCTACACGGTCACGGCTCTTCTCTGTCCTGGCCCCGCAGTGGTGGAATGAACTCCCCACTGATGTCAGGACAGCAGAGTCGCTGCCCATCTTTCGCCGCAGGCTGAAAACCCACCTCTTCAGGAAACACTACCCTGACCCTTCCTCTTAGCCATGCCTATTTGTCGTCAATTATGTGTCTGAGCTCTTGTTTATTGGCTCTTGTTCATTTGATACACTTATTTGTCTTAGCTCTTGCTTATTTGGTTCACTTATTTGTCTTAGCTCTTGTTTATTTGATTCTCTTATTTGTCTCATTTGTTTAAGATATAGTAGGTTGCTAACTTATTGCACTCTTACCTTAACACTAGTTATGCTCTTAGTTGCTTGTTTAGGAAGGAAATGCACTTACGATTTCTGGTGACTAGTAGTTTTCTTGCCTACCTATGTTGAATGCACTTATTGTAAGTCGCTTTGGATAAAAGCGTCTGCTAAATAACTGTAATGTAATGTAATATTTGGAGTACAAGCGTAACCGGGTTATCCAGAGTTATAAAATGTACATGCATCAACAACTTTTACATAATGTAAAAAAAATAATAACACTGTCCTTTATTTCCTCAGGTTCACCCCTATGTTTGATTTGAGGTGTCATTGTTCGTTTTGCACACGCATCATAGTCTGTTTTTGACGACAGTAAAAGTCAAGGAGCTGATTTTGACAAGTATATGCAGCTGCTTTAGTAACTAATATGGGTTACTTATCCCCCAGGGCCAGATCTAGACCTCACGTTAACCCCCAGGGCCAACTCACCTGGTTTCCATCAGGCTTGCAGCATGTATCATTTGGAACATGTGATGACTGTGTGTGGGTGTCGTAATCAGAGAACAAACCTTCCTGGATTTTTCTAATCGAGTTATGGTGTTAACATCCATCAACCCAAAACCAATATACTTGAGTAACTGAGTTAAGGATGAGATTCTCTGTGCTTGTACATGTAGCAGTTAAACAGGGTCAGATAGCTTCCCAGCTTTTGATGTGGTAAAATCGAGATAAGATAGAATAGAAATAAGAAGATAAGAAATAAGTGAGAAACTATGATTTGGGAGCAGTAGATCATTTGAGTTAACACTAAACTATATTGCACTGCAACCTCTTAAATGTGTACCGCTTTAAATGGAGTAAACAGTTTTGGGAATTGCCATTAAATTCAATTAATATGTCTTTAAATCACAGTAAGCCACAGTGGTTATTTATGACTCTTCAAGTTCCCAGATTTATGTCCAATGTGACCTATAAACTTTTTATAGTGACAGTGCTTAGGTATTGCTGGCTTGAGAGACAAGTGAACTGAACACCGTTTTGGTATTAGTCCATTTTAATATATATATATATATATATATATTTCTATGTAACGGCCTCATTTTCAGTCTATTCATATGGAAATGTTGCTGGGCACATTCAAGATGCAATCCAAATACGTTTTTATAAATCAGGCTATAACCTGTTGTGTACAAGTCATGTTTTACCACCAGATGGCAGTGTTAAAATAGTTTTCACCTGCAGTGATGCAATGATGGTGTGAGGCAATGTGCTAAAAACCGAACGTCACGTACAGCACCTATCTATTTCACAATATAGTTCATGATAAAGAATTTCCCAGGGTTTTTCAGAGAAATACAGACCTTCACTTACACTGGCAGCGCATTAGTATAGCAAATTGTTAACAGATGCTTACATCTACTTCATATATTTCAACAGACAAAACACTGGTGCAAGTGATTTTTGCATTAATTGAAGTGCTCCATTAGTAGTGAATAGGAAACCAGCTTTGCAGCCACAGCATCAGCACCCAGCACCGCTGATATAAGGGTATATGCATTCTGGTTCCCACCTGTTAGCACTCAAATTAAATAAAGTTGGTATTGAAAAAATGTTGATATGGTAAAGGCTCAGTAGAGTAGCTTTTGGATTTGGATCGATTTTGAAAAACAAATGGTCAACTAGCATTTATCTAGAAAATGCTAAGGAAAAAAAAAAAAAAAAGGGAATCTTACTACTTAAATATACTTAGTATACATAATAAATAAATAAATACATAAAACGTGTAATCCTGGTTGACACTGAACATGACTTTTACCTAGACATTCATTTTCAGCAGTAGTACCTCACTCTGTATTGTCTGTGTTCATTTAGAGGCCATGAGGAGTTACAAGGGCTGTCTCAGTTCTCTAATTGCTTCACTAATGATCTGAGTGGAAAGCCCAACCAGTAAAAGTGATCCTACAGACTTAATCGATCTACAGCGAAAATAAACTATGACTCAGAAAACCACACGGAGAGCGGGTCAGATACCAGTGTTCAAACCATCATTGTGCAAACTAGCAATTATTCCTGCGTGGTTTAAGAGTAAACTGTAGTCTGCCAGGAATACCCAAGAGTTTCTTCCTCTTCCCCCAAGTCAACTCTCACAAAAAACACTTCCATGATACATCCATGATATAGGCTCCCAGTAATGTCTAAATAGCATTTTGGTCATTTTTCCCACCTGGAATTCTGACAGGCTTGATGTCATCCATTTCATTCCAAGATTAGACGGTACTATGCAGCCTCCATCTCTGCTGTAGCAGTGGTGTAACGCTCAGGTTGGATTTGTCTCCCTCCATTAAATGGGCTTGTATATGTGCCTGCCACAGCAGATGCTGTGCCTTGTCATGTATGGCTGGCAGAAGGAATGAGCTACATGGATATTAAGAGTGTATATTTTTGTGAAAGTGTTGTACTTCTATTTTCTGTACAGCGAAGCTTAAGACTGACCTGCTTTTAGATCCTTATTGGCAGGTTTTGCCTGATTCCAGATTCCACATGCCTTGAGACTCTAACTCACTCTGACTGTATTCACAAGAGATTAAGGAGAGCCTTTGTGTGTGTGTGTGTGTGTGTGTGTGTGTAGTGATAGAGCAGCTTTTGCCATTGCTTCACAGTCCCAGATATCTCAACTCCTTTGTCTCCTGCTGTTCTTGTCACTGCCTACAGATAACTGCAAAACTCCTGGAAGTGTCTAGAGATCCAGAAGCCAGCTTGTCTGAGCAAATAAAAAATAATTCCCTTTTTTCCCACTCACCCTGAACAATGATCTGCAGTACCAGATGGGGAATATATATGTTGTCTTGTGGCTGTTGAGTTTCCCTCAAAACCATCAAAGCTTCATGTTCAACACCTCACCAAATTCCAACAAATACCTCCCCTGTTCCTTCTATTGAAAACTGCCTTTCAAAAACAAATTGCACTATAACAAAACAGAGAGCTCACTATCATTTTGAGAACTGTGCCTGCCTCCCACGCAGGTCAAAGTACGAGGTGATGATATCCTTGGAAATGTGTTTCTCTCGCCAACTCCTGAGTTATTTTGAAATATCTCCCTCTGACCCTTTTGTTCGTGTTTCTTCCTCTCAAAGAACTGACAAAGTAATTTAAAAGTCTTCATTGGTTTCATTTATTAATTTCTCCCCAAATATCACACACAGCATGTTCAGGACGTTAGCATCACCTTTTACAGTGAATCCAAATTTGATGTATCTATTATCTTGGTGCCTATGATTCCTCTTCACCTTCTTGACCAAAGTTAACAAGTTTGCCAATGTAGTCTCTTTCATTTATTGGCTGCTTGCAAGTGCTAGTAGCAGTTACATAATATGGGGCTAAATCTCCAAAACTCACGCACAAGACTCTCTCCAATGACAGTATCACATGGGTTTATTGAATCTAACTAGAGTAGGAAATTGCCATCAGTGGAGATGTATTGGGATGTCTAAAAAGACATAGATTTTAATAAATTGGAGGAATGTAAATTGTCCAGATGAGAGGATGAGAGAGAGACAAACATTTTAATATTTTCAGTTGCCAGGAGACCTTTTGGACAGGAAACCGGCAGGTAGTTCATTCATTCAACCTCAATACGGATCTAATTTAATTTGGTGATAATTCAATTTACATCACTCCTTTCACTATTACACAATAAAGCTTCAAATGAACATGAACAACTATGTCTAAAATAATATTTAGTCAAAAGCCCATTTAATACAGTATTAGAAACAGCTTTGGTGCACCTTTTAAATGGAACAAACTTAACCATCAAATTTTACAGCACTTCTGCTTCCCACATTCAGCTGCACATGTCGAATAGTGAGTCTTGTAAAAATGAGTCAGTTGTCAGTATTTTGATACTGTATGACTAAAGCTTTTTATTTAACCATATTTTTTGTTTTTTTGTGTTGGTTGTAGGCTAGAAGGAATAACTATATGCTGCATGACTTGCTCATACTCTTTTTGGCTACCTCTGAGCTGCTATTTTTACTCTGCATCTCTGCGAGTTAAGTGCTCCTCTCATGGGATATAAACAGAATTGTGCGAACAACCGCCATCAAGTCACGAAAGCCTCTGTCTCTCGATGCACAGCATTTATAGAGAGGGAAGAGACCTTTTAAAATACTATGTTGTTATTTTGGGGTGATAACAACTGTGAGGAAATGAATAAAATCTATACGCATGATCTATGGACCAGACAGAGAAAAAGAGAAGGAGGAAGCACGGCGTCATGCACTTATCCTGCATTTCCCCAGTTCAGTGGAGTGAGAAACAAAATATGGTCTAAGAGCTCTGTTCTCCATAAGCAAGCTGCAAGCTTACATAACTTGTTCTAGTGTGTGTGTTGTCTGTGAATGACTCTGTGTGTGTGTGTGTGTGTGTGTGTGTGTGTGTGAGTGTGTGTGTGTGTGTGTGTGTGTGTGTGTATGTATGCGTGCCCCTTTGCTTGCGTGCCCGTGTCTGGATGTGGCACAGATTCCTTTCTTCTCTTGCAGCTCGTCAGTTCCATTGGCTGTCTGATCACTATAGAGACAAAAACGAGAATTCGTGACTAGAGATGCAGTCTCCTGCTACATATGATCCGTATGATGAATGCTTTTGTTGTCTGAACTTGTGCAGTCAAGAGCTCATTTGTCATTTGTTATTTGGTACTTAACTGAAAAATGTATACGAGGGTGATTTTTTCCTTTAAAGGGCCCATATTATGGAAAGCCGTTTATTCCTAGCGCTTATATATGTTCCACAGGAAATTACTTCCCTAAACAGCTGAGAAAATTTGAAATCTGGAAGTCAACCCGTTTTTCTGTATTTTCCTTTTTCCCAAAACATTGCCAAAGATAGGAGCAAAACGGCCCGTTTCCGAAATGGTTTCTTTGGACGAAATAGGGAACAAGTCCAGCCCCTCTCAGAGCATGCCCACGCCCAGGTGAACAACCCCCCCCATTTACGTCGTCTCAAAATGCAGCTCTCGCAGCGCCGCTGTTTTTACATTGCGAACATTGGAGCTACAACAACAACAACATGTCTACTGCAAGAGCCCAACGCAAGAGTTGTTCTGTTTTAGGATGCAGCCAGCAACATAGATCCCTGCACAGAATCCCAACACGCGAAAATGCCAGGACGGAGTGGATTAATTTTACTTTTAACGGCGACGTCCTGGCTACAGTTAGCCCATCTTTGTTTGTGTGTGATAACCACTTCACGCTGGACTGCTTCAGCAACTATGGCCAGTTCACAGCAGGACTATCAACTAAATTGAAGCTTAAAGATGGAGCAGTTCCCACTCTACGTGACCCATCTGCAAACTTGGAACCGGTAAGTGTCACCATGTTTTGATATAATTTGCAAGTTAGTCTGGTTAGTATATTTGACTGCTGGTTAGCTAACGAGCTAGTGGGGCTAACGTTAGCTACGGGCTTGTTGGGTGTGTAAGAAGAAGTAAGAAAACTAAAGCTGGAGTCAGGACACATCTTTTAAAGTTATTGGTTGGAGTCAGGGCTCATGTTAAAGTTATTTGTTGGGACCAGTGTCTGTTTTATAAGTCTGTCGAACGTGTCTGCTTGGTAAAGTAGTCTGGTTAGTATATTCGACTGCTGGTTAGCTAACGAGCTAGCGGGGCTAACGTTAGCTACGGGCTTGTTGGGTGTGTAAGAAGAAGTAAGAAAACTAAAGCTGGAGTCAGGACACATCTTTTAAAGTTATTGGTTGGAGTCAGGGCTCATGTTAAAGTTATTTGTTGGGACCAGTGTCTGTTTTATAAGTCTGTCGAACGTGTCTGCTTGGTAAAGTAGTCTGGTTAGTATATTCGACTGCTGGTTAGCTAACGAGCTAGCGGGGCTAACGTTAGCTACAGGCTTATTGGGTGTGTAAGAAGAAATAAGAAAACTAAAGCTGGAGTCAGGAGGACACATCTTTTAAAGTTATTGGTTGGAGTCAGGGCTCATGTTAAAGTTATGTGTTGGGACCAGTGTCTGTTTTATAAGTCTGTCGAACGTGTCTGCTTGGTAAAGTAGTCTGGTTAGTATATTCGACTGCTGGTTAGCTAACGAGCTAGCGGGGCTAACGTTAGCTACAGGCTTGTTGGGTGTGTAAGAAGAAGTAAGAAAACTAAAACATCTTATTAAAATAGGTAAGGAGTTGCACTAAATTTTACTTTCTACATTATTAGGCCTGTCTAAGCGACTGGAAAAGATTTCCAAAGACAAGGACTGTGCGCAGTTGAAGAAGTGGCAGCACAGTATCAAAAACCACATCTACTGGACTGCAGCTTCTTCTACAACTGGGCCAGAGAGGGTGGCAAAGTGGACATCAATTGTCAACCACGTGCAAGATATCCACAACCATGAAGACCCCATCTTCCCAAAGTGTCTGCATCCAGAACGCATTTCAAGAGACAAGAGCAAATGGTTGACAGCAGGTGTGTACTCAAGCATTGCACTAATGTGTCTTACGGGCTTGTTCAGGTTTCCTTATTACACCCTATGTTATTCTTTGATTAGGAGTTTTACATTTATGATATAATAGTTGATGTATGTTGAAATTTTTTACAGAATTGCTAACACTTTTCCATAAGTGGCAAGAAATAAGATGTACTTTTCTTCTTTTAGGCACCCCAGCTTTGTATAAGCTTGAGAAGGCACTAACAAACAAGAAAGTCCTAAAGGATGTGGAGAAGCTGAGCCCTCACCATCAGACCTCAGCGCTGGAGTCTTACCATAGTGTCATCCTGCGCTTTGCTCCAAAAAATGTTGTCTTTCCATTTCTGGGAATGCTGTGCAGGTAAACAAGATATTACACTGTCTCAACACATCTTTATATATGTGCTCTATGCAAGTACTGTAATTATTCCTTTTTTAAAATTCTTATTATTTTTTTATGCTTTACCTGTCTGCCATGCATTTCAATGAAAATGCTAACCGTCCCCAAGCCACAACACGTGCTGGTAACCCACTCTTCAAAGTGCAGTTTCCCAAGTTCAAGAAGGGAGAGTGCACGGCAAAGCCAGTGAAGACGGATGCAACTTTCCGTATGTTTAACGCACACCTATTTATTATTCTAAATACACAACTGCTAAGTAGAACAATTGAAAGGCAACAACATATGGAAAATTGAGGTAGTGGCATTTTCATAACTTTACTTTACTATACAGGTTATACAGATGAGCTGATGGACCTCCTGTTTGAGTACGTGTTACAGGACCCTCAACCACATTCTAATGAATTGTTGAAGATCCCTGTCCCAGACGACCTATGTGCCCAGTACGAGAGACCAGCAAAGGAGGATGTAATTGCAGCCTTCGTGTCCCGCTTCAATAAAGACGTGGTCTGAACCCCATGTACATGCCTTCGGCATCAGGTAATTTGCAGCATATACGCAGCGCCACACAAGTGCTAACACTTTTTCTTGAGTGGTGAGAAATAACATGTATTTCTCTTCTTTTATGCACCCCAGCTTTGTATGTGTTGGGTTGAAGATGCTGACCATCCCCAAGCCACAACATCTGCTGGTGACCCGGTCTTCACGCGGAAGTTTCCCAAGGCCAAGAACGGAGAGTGCACATCCAAGCCAGTGAACACAGACACAACTTTCCATATGTTTAACACACACACCCATTTATTATTCTTAATTCCTAGTACAATTGAAACACAACAAATGAAAAATTGAGGTAGTGACATTTTTTTTACTTTACAAGTTACTTTGTGTCCTGCTTCAGTCAAAGGGCCGGTCTGAACCCCGTGTACTCGCCCCTGGTGTCAGGGAATTCACGGCGTATCCGCTGCACCACACAGGCCGGTAAAACAACCCTGACCCTGCGGCCTAGGTAGCCCCAGCACCACCAGACGAAGCATCTGTATGCTATGAACCTGTAACGACTGAGAAGAGGGTACATGTGTGAATAAAAAAAAATATTCTGATTAGAGTATTGTTTCTGTTGGAAGTTTTTTTTTTTTCACCTTTGTGAGTGTGGTCTGGTCGGGAGTTAGGTGGGTTATAGGAATCTAATAATTATTTCAAAATATCAAAGAGGACAAATTGTCATGCTCCTGTAGACAATGTAATAATCAATGGAACCAATTATTAAAGACATGTCTTTACCCTGAACTTATCAAGAGAGAACATGTGTGAGCACATGAACACTAGATAGTTATAATACTTCATATATTCAATTTTGATGATGGGCTACATGCAGCTAAAACAGTACAGCTAAAATTAGAGAAGTACTTCAGTAAATCACAACACATGTTTTGTTTGCTATTGATCGGTTGACAATGTAATTTCTGCTGACGTGAAATAAATAAACCCCGAATGCAAACACTTACTGTCCTCATTTTTATTGTCATGCACAGTATTATCCATTGGTTATGATTATTAGAGAAATTGTGTCATGCATAGAATAACTAAAATACTTACTTCGCCATTTGCCTATGCTGTAAACGCCCATAGTCTGCTCTATACCGGTTAGCTGACATTTGGAGGACGAACATGTCCAAGCAAACATTGCCGAAACCCCTATGATCCACCATACATGTAGGTGGTTCTTGGATTTCATTCATTCGCCGAAGTGAGTGAGAAACGGTAAGTCTACAGGGATTTTCCAAACTTCATAAACACTACATTGATTACACGGAAGATAGAATGTCTTTTATCACAAGTCACCGTTTGGATCTCCCTGCAGCACACGTTTTCTCTTTCACTTGGCATTGTGGCACAATTTCTACAAGTACACCTGTTGAGAAGTAGTGCAGAAAATTCACTCAATATGACTACAGTATACCAAACAACGTAGCGCTGCGGTGTTTGGATGCAAATAGGTTGCATCCAATAATATATTGGCTAACTAGCTCAACAAAATTGTCAATCCTAGCTTGTCTGCAAGTTGTATTCAATAAGCTTATGGACATGAGCCATAAACAGACCGCTACAGCAGAGAGTGTAGCTCACACACCCACATACACACAAACGCAAAACACACGCACGCACTAAAGTACAATATTACACGAAATTGTTACCACTGAGAAACGTTCTGCTGGGTTCTTGTAAGTGGAACTGCCTCAGCTGCCTCTTCCCATTCTGGGTCAGACTCCGGCTCAAACATGTACGGTCTGCAACACTGAGTGTTGCTTCTGGAGCGGCCGCCATGGTTAACGTAGTCAGGCTTGTTTACCTTTAGCAGCATGGGCGCTCTGCTCCCGCCCCCACCAGGCGATTGGTCGCCTCACTCCGTGCTCTGATTGGTCGTGAGGTGGCCAATCAGAGCACATGCTCATTACATACTACTCCACCCCCTCAAAACAGCCTGTTCTTTACAATGGAGAAAATGAGAGACTGAAACACACACCACAGAAGCTGGTTTTAGGATTTTTTTTGATATAGACTTCACAAACATCTTTTCAAGACCCCCAGGAACAGTTTTAAATAGCCCAAATTAGTACAATACCCCCCCTTTAAGTGATGAACAATACAGAAATGGACTGAATGCTATTTCTGTAGGTGTCTTGCTTATTATTCCTGATGAGGCTGAATAGAGCTGCATCCTCCGCACATAAAAAAAGTGAGAGGTTCTCCTGGTTTCTCTCACAGCGTAAGAGTGTGTATGTTGATGAAATACAGACTCCCTTAAAGACCCCAAGTTCTTGATCCACAGCATCAATGTATAATAACCCCTTCTTGACCAGAATACTGGGCTGTATGGACGCTGTTGCATCATCCATGCCACGCTGTACTCTATAGACAAACTGTAGGCAAACAGTGTGCAATAATATTTCAAATTTTAATTGACCAAAACACCTGAAATTGTTAAATTCACTTAGTATGGATCTTTTGGGTGTTAACAAGGTTTCACTGAGGTTTTCCAGAGCCTAGAGATGAACTTGGTGTCCAGTGATAGCTGAAATATGCTGCTAAATACCGGGCTGTATTGTTCTAGGATAGTCCCTTTTAGAAGGTCTGATCCTGTGGGATGTCTGTGGGATGACTCAAGAGAAAAGCTGCTTCACTTCTCAAGCTGTCACCTCCACCGGTCATTCAAAATATGGAGGACATTGGTTGCCCTCTGTGATATGGGTGGTGTGCTGTCAAACCTAGCAAAGAATGAAACACTCTATTCAGTGGTGAGTACGTATTATTTAAGGTACAGGAGACCACCATTGCTGCTGTGGTAGTCAGATTTCAAAAAGGTAATTGCTGAAAATCTTAAGAGGTGTGATTGAGGTGGGGTGATTGTTTGAATGTCCTGTATTATCTGGGTTTTGGACGGGGCAAACATCTCAGACAAAATCTAGATTTCTAAGATTAAGATTAAGATTAAGATTAGTTTTTATTTGCAATTAGTGGTGCACACATGCACCAACACACACATGCAAGGGGGGAAGTGCCCGCCGAACACAACACACACATGCAGGGTAGGGTATTAATCTTAATCTTAATCTTAATCTTAATCTTAATCTTAATCTGGGATTTGGACGGGACAAACATCTCAGACAAAATTTAGATTTTGTCACATATGACAGGGCCATGAAAATGTACGACTTCATTTCATATTGATATAGGTATTACTGGTTGTTTTGATATACATATTAGTGATGTGTTAAAAATCCTTCATAATGGCTTGAAGATACCAGAGGACAAAATGTGTAATTGCATTATAATATACTGTATGTGTTATGAATGTGTCATAAATGTCCAGTTAATATAGTTGATGCATTTATTCCTACATTTCGTCGTATTTCTCCATTATTATCACAACACCGGAGTCGATGCATCTAATTGTTGAACATTTCCCTGGAGTTTTAGCCACTGGGCTGGAAACCATAACCTTTAAGTATTTTTTTCACCTGTTTGTTTTTGTTTGTTTTTTACCAGGGGGCATGGACTGGATCGTGGTGACGCATCTGTAAAAATGCGAGTGTGTATGCACTAGAAAATGATAGACAGAGAGCATCAGCAAGACGTGAGAGTGAGAAAGCACTTATTCAAGAGAGGGAGGAGGGGGGAGGGGGGAGTGGGAAGGAGGGAGGGAAAGTGCAGTGGTAGCGGCGGGCGCTCTCTGCAGTACAGATCTGCTGAAGAACAGAGCTCCACTACAGACCACAGCCGCAGGGATCCCACTGCAATACTAAGCAAACAATACTAAGAGAGAAACTGCTACCTCACACCCACACAAAGACCACCAGAGAAACACCCAGAAGACAACAAGAGGAGAAGAAAGGCGTGATCAGACAAATACAGAGAGGAGATGAGAAGAATTGGACGAGGTGCTCTGCATTTCCTTGGACAACTTTCCGTGCACGGGGCTCTTCACGTTGCTTTCAATAATTCATCTTCTGCCTCATCTCCGTCTGTGGAACACAACTTTGTCTTTGCCTAAAAGTTTGAGACGCAGGTCTGGGTTTTTTCTTCCACTCTTGGCTACTATAGTGGAGGTTCAACAGACCAGCCTCTTGACTTCACCAGAGCATGTGTGTTCATTTGCGTGTGCGAGCATCTGTGTCTAACTGAGCGAGTGCAAGGTGCCTGAGAGTGAACCAGTGACTGAGTTAACAGCTACTCAGGTGTAATTGTGTGTGAAAAGAGTGTTTGTGTGAGTGAATAAACATACACATTTATTGCAACAGGGTTAAAAAAAAAAAAGCTGCAGGACAAAAGCTTCATCTTGCAAGTGACATTATTGTTTATCTCAGTTTTTTTCCCCTTAGGATTCCCTTAAAAGGACCTTAAGATGCCACATCACAGATACTATTGAAGTTTACTTTTTGTTTGCATTAAGGATCATTCCCTGTGTATGTTTTACTTTTCTGGGAAGGGAAAATCCTTCCACACCAAAGCCACGTTTTCTGAAGTGACAATTCTTTCTCCTCTGAGGAACCTTGCAAAGTCAAACCTATTTGGAGCCATAGTGGAGGATATTGGACTTATTTCTCTAGTGAAGCCTCGACCTTGTTTGCCCCTGCACCTACTTCAGGATGGCTGGCTGCACCAGCCGCTGCAGACAGGGGGTGCTCAAATTAATCCAGTCCTTGCAGAGATTGGTCTCAGGAACCCTCACAAAAGGTACTGTGACTTACAGTTTCCACTTGTATCTTTCAGTTAAATATTCATTTAAACAATTGATAACTAACTGTGTGTGTACTCAGTGAAATACTGTGATGAGCTGGAAACTCTGGTTATGACTCATTCTGTAAGTAGGCCACATTTGATGGTTACCCAATTTAAAGAAAGTGTCTCGAAACCCACTCACCAATATAAATGCTTTGAAACATCTCCTTCACTTTGTGATTTTTTTTACCTGTAAAAGTGTACTCATTTTTACTTCTCAAATGTATACAAACATGGTACTAGCGAGTTCTGGCCAGAGCTTTACCACAATGCTCGTGCAGCAGGGTTGCGTTGTGGTTTGTTCTCTAACTGAAAGGTCAAGGTTCAGTTCCTACAACATCCATCACCAGCCACGTGTCCTGTCAAAGTGTCCTTGAGCAAAACACTGAACTCCTGCTTAGTAATTGTACGTCACTCTGGATAAGAGTTTCAGCTCAAAGCCTACCTTGTATGTGTGCAATGCAATGATGTGCATAAACTATGTGATACAGTTTGATATGGTACAGTACACTCCCCATACTGGATGCTAGTTACAGCATCTTGCCCTTAAGACTGTTTTCTGAGGCCAGTCAGAGAAGATAGATGTGACTTGGTGGAGTTTGGACTGCTAACTTCTCAATCTCAGGGTCAGTTTGTAAAGTTGAATCCCTTTGGTTTAAGTGTGCCAGCTGAAGCAGTCACATTACACTCAAAGTTGTTCCAGAAAGTTGAGCCAGTTTGTCAGCCTCAGGCTGCCAGTAGGGATCATGATCTGGGTCACTCTTATCACCTTCAGAAGCTGAATGATGAGCTCAGGTTGTGACACTCATTGCTGTATCCTCTCTCATTCCCCTTAGGCAACAGCTATAGTGTACTCTAAACCTCTTACCTCCTGTCTCCTGTCCATCACGCCTGTTTTATCTGTTTTCTTGCAGCTATCTGATCCTGGTTATCTACCCCTCCCGCCACCCCGTTTGTCAGTACCCGGATGTTTCATCCTCTCACCTTAGCAGCAAATAAATAAATAAATAAATGCTGAGTCACCATGTCACAATACAGTTGCAAGTCAGTTGCAATAGAACAAACCTACTTCATGTCCCCCAGCTCTGCTCTCGCTCTCAGAAAAACTGTGGGTCTGCTTTGTGTAGAATAAACTGAAAAGCTGTGTACACACAAATACTTAGATTATAACACTCTTTGTATGTGAGGAGCTACAGTAAGGGTGGAAGTACAAATTACAATTACTGTAGTTTAATTGAATAGCCTCTTTGTGTACTCCTACTTTTGAGTAATTTTTGAAGTCAGTAATAGTACTTTTGCTTAGGTATGTTTGACTAAGGTGTTGTACTTGCAAAACAAAGTTAAATTGCATCCATTACAGATTACAGTAGGCATTCAAACCTGCACAAGCACGTGGCGGTAACACAAAGTCACTCCACCATTTTCAACCTTATCTCCATCAATCACTCACTAGTAGATGCTATTAGATCGTACTTTTTTCGTATACTCATTCTGGGTCTCGGAGAAAAGCTATTTGAAGCACCAAAAATCAGACCAAGACCCCTGCCGATGGCGTAATCACCTGGGATTTCAAACTCCTGAAAACTACAGGCTTTCTATTCCTGGGTTCTCGTCTCCGCCTCGAGGGGCGGTGAGCAGATGATGAAATCACTATAGTTGTAACTTGTAGCTAGCTATTTTGCTAACTTACCTGCTGTGCCTGGCTACATTTCTCTGGCGGATGAGTAACCCTTGACTAACCATCCACTCGGTTTGCCTCCATCGGTGCTGCGTGTGGGAAATATGGAGGGAATCGAATCGAATCAGGTTTTCACTTTCCAATCTAGCTGCTGCTCTCTACGTGGTAATTTCCTACAAACAGATACAAGAGGCAGTGATGGATATGGATGCTGTCACATGTAATCAATCATAGAGCTAAGTATATTATCTGGAGGTTTTAGTATTGTTACATTACATTACATGACACTACAGTCCTTTAGCAGACGCTTTTACTCAAAGCGACTTACAATAAGTGTGTATTGTGACATGAAAGAGATATTAAAAGACAGTATTACACTTGACATGGTGTCCCTCCAGTGCATGGTGTAGCAGCTCCTTTGCACCAGTCAGTGACAAGATTTAAAACTTTTGTTATGAGAGAGAAAAAAATAGCAATCTATTTTTTCCTTTGTTAGAAAATCATAATGAGATAGCAACTTAAAATAGATAGGAGGAGTGGATCCCTCTCCGGGCAAAAGAGTGACAGTTGATAGTCTAATTATATCCGATCCTACTGCAAAGCTAAGGCTAATGCTTTGGCTTCTTTTAAGGTTGATTTTTAGAGTGGCGCTATAGGACTGTTTTGGATGTATATAGCTCTAAAGTGAAGCAGATTTAGGTCAGAATTGATTGGTATGATGGGAAAAGATGGCCCATGCCAAAAACAGCCTTTAAGTCTAAAGCCCTTCACGAGAAGATGAATGGGATGTGAAAAATGAAAACTTTCTGGAAGGCAATAATCTGTCCCATGTGTTTCCTTGGCCTCTGGCCCCCTCCAAGGATGAGTGGTTCATGAAATGGAGTGTGAATTCCAAAGGGCCTCAATTCCCTTGAAAGTGTGTGTGCCGAAACAACCTGCTCATCCTCTTTGAGCGCTCTTATGTGCCTTGCTGATTGTAACGCATGATGTCGACCTTTTGTTGAGTTTTAAAATGAGGAAATATTTGGGTTTTTTCATCATTTGACAAGGAATGTGTTTTGATTCATTCAAACATTCGCTGTTGAGTTTCACGTTAACATCATTGCATGAATGTATGTGTGCCCACATTGTTTCCTCTCACATTAATTCCTTGACCGTTAGTAAACTCAAAGAGGAGCATGCAGGAAAAGGGTTAATAACAACTATGACTAAACACGACCAATCTACCTATCAGAAGCAATTTCCTATAGATGTCCGTGCTAGATTTAACTTGGTACTGAGTGTTGTGTTTGGAGGGTGTTTGTGCCAGCTAATGTGAGAAAAGATGGCTGCCTTTTTAATTTACCATAACACATTGGTACATGTTTTTTCACATCTGTGGAAGCTAATAAAATTGTGCTTGAGATTTTGAGTACATTGTGCCAATGCAGTTCATCTGATATTTTTAGATAAGGGTGTAAAACCACTTCCCACTCATAGTCAGAGGAAAAACATTGTGCACTACTAAGAGCTTTATACGCCTCGCCACAATGTGTGTGTTTGTGTGTGTGTGTGTGTGTGTGTGTGTGTGTGTGTGTGTGTGTGTTAAATAGATGTAGAATATTAGATGTAAAATGTTAAAGTTAAATAAGTTTTCCCTTATTAATTATTTCTACAAATACACTACAAACATTTTCACTCGCATTCTTGTTCAACTCCCAGAAACCTCACCTGTATGCGATGGTGCTCTCTTTGGGTTCAGAAACTTTCTCATTTAATTTATTGGTCACATCCACATCAAGGACTTGACCTTGGTAATCAAGGATTTGGCCAAGTATCTCATTCCTCTGCTCATAGTAATTTGTCAATCTCTATGAGTGTCCACAATTTACTAAAGTATATAATGCTGGCCAAACCCACATGCAAGCCTATTATAAGAATTGTTCCTCCTCCATCTAATTTGGGTAGTGCAGTCTGTCCCACAGGAAATATTATGTTATGGTCCATGGGAAATACAATATAATGTTTTCATATATGCTGAAATATGAAGTTTTATTGCTCCTCCTCCATTGTGGGTGCTTTGAGAAATATTCACTTTGCATCATACTGTATGTATGTACGCATGTACATGTGGATGTGACTGTGAGTTCAAGATTTTTGTTGCCTTTAATGGTTCATTTGACTTGGGCCATACAGCACTGCACATAATCACAATAAACAACACACGGAGACATTCAAGGCGCATTCAAATAAAAGAATGGAGTGGGAGTTTATCTGTTCTGGCTCAGTAGGTTCACAGCAGGTGAGATAATTCTTCACTGTTTGATTTAGCCTATGGTTGCCTGAACCCTCTGGCTCTGCCCAGTTTCATAGCCCCGTCTCAGAGAAGCAACGGCTGCGTGTGCATCTCTGGAGGGTTCAGTAGAGGGCAAACACGTACTATTATATGCATGGATGCAGACCATGCAAGCGCATTCATCTTCACACAGGCAGGAACATTAGGTGAACTGAAATATTTTGCATGAGAGCTGCAGGAGTCCCTGCACACAATCATCACAATTTTGAGGTTAATCTAATGGTTCCTCATGTGCATTTACACATACACACTTACATGAACTTTATTTTGAACATCTGTGACCAGAAGTATAAAACTTTGTGTATATATTTACCGGTAAAATGCTTTGTACATACAAATGTTGGAAACATGTATACATATTTATCCTCAGAACATTGCATACTCCACATTGCAAGTATCCATGCTTCTTGCTAAATTGCAGACATTAGATTGTATTCATGTGAACAAGCTTAATGTCCACACCCCACCAACTCAAAAAAAATACCTGTTAGAGAAAAAGTACATATCTGTAAGACTTAACAATTTCAACTGTAAAGACAGTGAAGTTGTTCACTGTGGGCAAAGTTGACTTTGAATCCAAAACAAAGAGGTTACTGTTTGGAGGCAAAAGAGTTGTCATAAGTCTAATATGTGAAATGGTAAGAAATAATACAGTAATAAATGAAAGATCTGAGCTGCATACCTCATCAGGCTGAGAAAACTCATAGAAGCAATTACACTAACAGAGTTAGTCTAACATGCTCTCCCAAACGCAATCATTTTCCCACCAGTGCTGAAGCAGGCAGTTTGTAACATTATGCGCAAACATAAAACTCAATTATGACAGCAATTTCTGCATTGCCACTAAGATTAGGACTAAATTCATTATGGTAAAGTAGCTCATGTAAAATTTTTATATTTTCTGCCTCTCTTAACACGTGAGGCTTTTTTCTTTTACACTTTGTGCTTTGCTTCTAGACTCTCTAGTTCTAGCAGAGCAGAGTTGAGGACAAGCCCACTGGCCTCATACTGCTCCTGTCTCTAGTTATTACATGCCCGTCACATTCACTTAGACCGTCACACGTGTCCTCTAACTAAACAACCTTGCAGCAACAGTCACATCACCTCACACTGCAGTCTGGAGATTCAGATCTCTACCATACTTCTACTATGACCACAACTATCTTGCATTATTTGAGTTCTGCATCTCCTCTTTCATAGGCTGTCCTTCCCCAAATTCTCTCTCTCTCTCTCTCTCTCTCTCTCTCTCTCTCCCTCTCTCTCTCTTTCTGTAGCTATAAAAGCAATGGATTGGAGCTGACAGTGTGTGTCTCTGCTTTTAATTTTTAAATCCACCACCACACACTTTTATGTAACTGCCTTCCTCTACGTTTATTTTTATCTCATGCCTCCTCTCATACTATGTTTCATTCTCTGCATTAATTCCCTCTAAGTCTCATTGTTCTGATCTTCATATTTATATCCAGAATCCTTGGGTGTGGTATAGTATGTGTGGTAGGTTCATGGGTTATGCCTACATGTACACATGTTGTGCTCTGCTAGTGGCTCCTATCCCTTTTCAGTCAAAATCAAAGGGAACTTGGTGTCACAGGCACAGTCACATTGTATCAAAGACATTTGTACAATGCTGCCACCTGTTGTTCAAGAAGCAGCACAACAAATTTACAGAAATGTTTGAGTGTGTTGAACAACATCCTTCTCAAATAGATATCGAAAGAAGATGTGACTGTGCAGGTGGCCTGCGGGGGCCCATGAAGCACTGCTAGCATCACTATCATAGTTATGAGTATTTGGTCTATTTACAGCTGTGTCATACTCCTATATAACAGTGCAACTTTTGGCACAATTGAAATGGTTTACTAAAGTTCAGTAGAGAAAATGAACATTTCAGGCCATCTTATTCAGCTTGTTCAGTTCTACAGTGCGTGGGTGGGGCAAAGTAGAATTCTAGTCACTGACGAACAAGAATCAAAATAGAAAATGGTTCCACCTGGTTCACATTCATCAAAAAGGATTCAATGGCCAATGTCAAACATTGATGACTTCATACTGGAGTCCTAAAGTGTTCTGTCTTTGTTCACAGCTCCAAAAGACTCAACCATTCCTTGATGAATGATTACTCACTATTCACTGAAAAGATACTGAAAAATTTGTTAATGAATTGCATGTCACTAGCACTTGGTAGTACTATATATTTTATTACAATATTTAGGCCTAAAACTGTGCTGTTTGCTTGAAACAGTGATTGTGTATTCTGAATGTTCTGTATTTTGAACTGTAAGACGATTGGATGAAGAAGAGTACATTTCATTGTCAGCAATTAGGCCTTAGACTGTATCTCAGAAACATCCCTCTAGTGTCAAACCCAACCTTGTTTTAGATATCATATACAGATGTATCCTGAATGTTGCTGACCGTTGGGATTATAACTCAATCACTTATCAAGCATGAATTGGGGCTGATGGTCACAGCTCTTAGTAGTACTCTCCCAGATGAATCACAGGGTCTTAGAGGTGTTCTTGATTCACTAGATAAACTGATATTAGAGCCTTGGGTTGTTTCTGCATTTGTCCTTATAAAAGTCATCAGTCCTCCTAAAATGGACCAGAAAGAAGATCAATGTAAAAGATGTTCATTTTTATCAGGAGTCCCTGTCCACTTTTCTTCACATTTCCATCCATCTCAACTCCTTTATAGCTGTTATGATAGTTTTGTGCTTTGTGATGTGACAATATCAATATCAATATCCAAAAGCTAACAGATAGGCTTAATATTGAATTGGATTTGGCTTATTATTGAATTTAGTCTAAATAGCTAATCATGGTCTATCATGGCCGCTAGCTAATCTGACGACCACTGCAGCCCACTATTGATCTCCAGTAAAGTGATGTACAAAAATCCAAAAGCTAAACAACTTCAGCTTGCTCAAAGTAATTACAATAAACATAGATTCCCTTCAGAGAGAACATAGGTGGAAAAATGTAAGCTATTATAATTATTATTTTTTGTCTGAAACTAATGCACTCAATCCTATTAAAGTGAGAGATGGCTAAATTGCTTCACTACTAAAATACAAACCAAGCAAAATGCTTTTACAAGGTAAGACTACATATTGCTGAATTTTCTATTTTCACTTAAACTTCTATAATTTCCTTTTCTCTAGTAGTAGTCTCTAGAGTAGTCAGGCAAAAAACAACAAATCAGTGCATGTTGAAGAAAACCTGTAGCATACTATTACTATGAGCAGCTGTACATCCATAATTCATACACTCAAGAAGGGCATCTATACTTCAGTTATCATTCATTTGTCATGTAGCCCTGTTTTCCCTGTCTAATGCTAGTTGTTGTCTGCCTTTGATAGAAGATCTAGCTGAAAATTAGGTAAGAAAGGTGAAGATAAAAGGAGCGATGAAAGATTTCAAGGATAGGAGCGCTTGTGTGATCACACTACTGCTTGTTATGCCTAGGAGCTCTGAAATTGAAAGAAAACAAAAATCCCCTGATCTCTATTTTTTTCATGTGTTTCTCATCATATCATTGCTTTGTCTACGTATTCCTATCTTTCAGTTGAGTCGTGATGTGAGGTTTTCATAGCTTTGCACATTTCAAGGACAGCTGAGTCAGGTAAGGGAAAAGGGAACCGAAGATACAGTCTTACCTGAAATGAACTGTTACCTAGCCTTTCATGGTTTTGTTATGCATTTTTCATAACATAAAATACTGCAGATAAATGCAGTGGGAGACCAAGAAAACAAGTCAGTCAATAGGAAAGTAACAATCAGATATCTGTAAAACAGGTGCAGGTCAATGAAGTGGGAGAGAAATGGGTAAAAAAAAATGGGAGGAAGATTGGAGATACACATTATAGATGTGTATCAGATGAACAGCAGAAGAAAGTTTTGTTCAGAAGTAGAATGTTATTGTTTATTTAGTGAAGATTGCTCTGAGGAATTGTGTTTAAAGATTGATCATGATGTCTTGATTCTTATTTAATTCATCTTTCACCTTTTTTTACTTTGATTTTCACTGAACGGTGAGCATACTTATGTAGCTCATGAACTGGCGAGGAAAACAAGAGCTCACTAAGTTATCCGTTCAGCAGTACATGCAGCGTCCTCAGTGCTTGGCAGAGGCCACGGTCCAGGCTGATGTGGTGCGAAAAGACAGTTCCAGATGTTACTTTCTGTCTCTTTCTTATCGTGATCTCAATAATTAATTATCCATCTGTGTGTGTCCATGTGTGTGTGTCCATCATGTGTGTGTGTCCATGTGTGTGAGTATGCGCCCACACACATATGTGCATACTTCTATACAAGCTCATGGGTGTTATTTGAAGGTGGTGATTTTACTGTTTCAGAGGTGGGTATCAAAGGTTTATTCTGTACAGAAACTGTTGATGTTTTCTTTCTTAAAATTGACTTTTTAAAAATGAAGAAACAGATTGAAAGGTGGGAGGAAACTGTGAGCATTAAATATGGAAGATGAATACAGGAGGAGTAGCGTGAGAGGAGTGGGTAGTTATCAGAATGATTCATGAACCGAGTAATGTTTGATTAATCACAACTGCAACTGTATGCAGAGTTTTCATCTCAGCTCCACCTGGACAATTATAGGACTGCCCTCTTCAAACCACACCTACACACACACACACACACACACACACACACACACCCTCACGAACACTCAGTTTGGTAACCTCTCTATTACAGTATGTGATCTCACCTGGGAACTTCCTTCTTGCTCTTCACTGCTGTTCAAACAACACAGATCACCATGGAGACGCATAGCAACAACATAGAAAGTATAAAAGGATTATGTAAGAGAAACTAAATATTACTTTAAAAATATGTCTCCATTTATGAATGACTAAAGATTATAAGGAATTGAACTCATGATGTAACACATCATAGGCTTGTCTCATCTGCTGTGTTTTCTCCTGTTCCACCTTACTTCTTTCACAAGCCTTCCTCTCGTATTACTGCTCACTCAGAAGAAGAGGCGGACTGCAACTTTCAAGAAAAGAGAAAGGGAGTCCATGAATTTTTTAAGCCACAAGAGGTTTTCTGGAGCAATGACACACACACACGTGCGCACACACACACACTAACAGCTGCGCGTTAATGCACATGCTCTTGCACAAACACACATCCCTTTTTCTCTTTCATTCACAGAGAGAGAGAGAGAGAGAGAGAGAGAGAGAGAGAGAGAGCATTTACATTTTGGGTGTAGAGCCAATAGAATTTAAATAAAGACATTCATTCTCTGTCCTCCGCTCCCTATGCACCCCACCCCCTTTAAAATTGCACCTCACATAAACCAAAGCAACCGTTTTACAGTTTGAGAGTCTTTCCTTAGTTTAGATGATTGCAGGTTTTGATCCCCCGGCTGAGTCGTGCAGAGAACCAGTTCCCCTCCGCTCGGTTCTTTACATATTAAAACAGATTACAGATGAAACCCTGTGATAGACTAATACCCTCTGCAGGGCGTGCTATTATACTTCAGCTGCAGCGTAAATGATTGTTAATGCATAACAGCAGTCAGAGAGACATGAAACTCACTCCCAAAGCCCTCCTCCCCCAACGAACACACCGATTCTCCTTAATTGCAGCTGCTCCATGAATACTGATTGACCTCATCCTCATGTGGCACTATAATGTTCCTGTAAAATGGCGTATTCTCTGTTGTCCCCCCAAGAATAGGATTGGGTTGAGTGTCTTTTCCCATAGAGAGAAAGGTCTACCCATTTTACTTCTCCATCTATGACTGTGTGCTGGTCCTGACCTCTTAATTAATCTGGATTAAAAAGAAATTAATTTCTCAACTCATATCTTCCATCTCTTTTTATTTCTGTCTCTCTCTCCCTCTGTGTCTCTCACTATCTCGGTCACTTTCTATCTCTCTGTCTGTAATAGGGTCATCTTAAATAACAGGTTATTTTATACACACAGCTGGGCTGCCTCCACAACTAACAGGTCCCTACATGTTCCTTATACAAACTCTGCTTCTGGGAGCAAAATCCTTCTTACCCATCATGTGTTTCTGTATGTGGTTGGGGGAGGGGGTTGGGGGGTTACTGTTACTGTTACTGACACATATAACAACTGGGCATGAGGAGGCAGCTAGGAAAAAAGAGGAAAAGGCAGAGAGATGAGTACGGAGGAGTGAGGCATAGAAGGGAGGGAGTGGCGTGGAAACGCAGGAGCAGCTTGTGCGTGTTTGGAGAAAGAACATAAAATCAGAGAATCGACTGCAGGAGTAGGGTCTTCGATCAGTGACAAACCTTGAACCAGTGAGAAGAGATAACGGGGGCAAAGCCCCTTTAAGATACAGGGCTGTTGAGGGAGATAAAGAAACAACGACAGACTGACAACATCGTGAAATAAACAGGGGACTACTCTCTGGGTTGTTTGAACAGGCTGGTTTCCACGGTGACAACATGGGTGCAGTGGTGGGCACTTTGACCATGCAAACCAAGCAGAGGAGACCATCCAGAGGTACGTCAACATTAGACAGAAAGAGATGGAGACAAAACAACAAAACTGTGAGAGAGAGAGATTGATAGACGACTGTCTAGGAACATTCAGATCATAGTTTGGACCAGTGGCGATTCCTGTTTACTAAGATTTATGTTTGTTTCTGTGGGGACATGTGCGCAACACCTGCGCATTGAACATGAGCGTGGTTAAATTATTGTCATAACACATGTTAGAGACACTTCTATGGAATGGCTATAAATGATTGAAATAGGAAGTTGCTCAGTCAGAGACAGAAAAAATAGCATCTCTGTGTGCAGTTGATCAACCCATAACATTATTGATGTACAAGAAACAAGTATGGAAAGACAGGAAATCAGAGGAAATAAGGAAAATAAAGGAAATAACACTAAACAGAGAGAGTGGGCAGAACACATGTAGCATGGTCATGATTGAGGGATTACAGTATACCATAATGTAAGGAGGGAGTAAGGTTGTCCTTGAGAAGGACAAGAGATCAAAATCACTACCCCTGACTCCATGCTTGTGTGTGTGTGTGTGTGTGTGTGTGTGTGTGTGTGTGTGTGTGTGTGCGTGCGTGCGTGCGTGTGTGTGTGCGTGCGTGCGTGCGTACGTGTATGTGTGTGTGAACGAGAAAGGGTGGGGGAGTGAATCTGTGCTCATGAAAGAACGTGCACGTGCATGTGCATGTTAACACGCAGCTCACATATCATACCTCTCTCCCTGGCCTTATGCTTGAGGAACCCGTTGTCATGGAGACTGGGTTGTGAGGAGAATGTGAACAATACTCAGCTGTGCCTATCGGACGAATGATGAAGTTATAGCAGCATGATACTGGGATCAAGTAGGAAACAATGAATCACTGTCTAGCAGATGTAGCACCCCGACTTGACAGTTTTGCATTTGTTTTTACTGTTACAAGCTGGAATATATGTACTCGTGATGATATCTAGTCCTTTGTTTCTTACATGCTGGTTAAGAGATAACATACTGATTCACTGATGTAGATTTTGAGCATTCAAAGTATCAGCTGGTCACTGAGAGCAGATGAGAGCTAGTGGAAGTCCCCTGTGTATAGGACAATTAATCACAAGGACTAATCTTCTATGTGTCTTTGGCTGCCAGTAATTAAAATTGACTTCAGTTTTGATAATGTCTTCATGATTTGTGGATAATTAAATCAATTTGATTATGAGGGATGTCTGAAAAAATGATCAATACGCAGGATCTGGTGTGAGTGTCTTTCATCCCACGATCAAATGGAAATGCCTCAATCAATTTCTACAATCTTTACATAGAAACCTCAATGCTTGGATGTTAGAGGGATGGGTTGCGTCCAACGATATCATTTTGGGGTTATCATGTGGGCACATCCCATCACAGATGTTTCAATATATGAGGACCACAACACCTTCAGAACAAACACCGTTACAGTGTCCAGTATCCACCCCCTCTACACACACGCTTGGTACTGGTCAAAGCTACACTATAGCACTATAACGATCAGTTCTTAATCTGTATCATCACTGGCTGGATGCCATAATATCCAAAACATGTCTTATGAAATCACCACCAGACTTCTAATTATCTTCATCAATTCATCACACACCATGTCTCTCCCAACAGATGATCTGAGCTGATGACTATTTATTAGTGTTACATCCCAAGATCCCAAGATGCTTTGTTGGCTGATGTTGCATTAAAGACAGAGATGCTCCACCTAGTCCAGACCCATAGCAGACATTGATAAAGCCTATATGCCATGACTACCAGGTCTGTTTTATAGCATTCCTGTCATGTTGGTACGTTGTATTACAAATCTCCATGGCTGAAGCCCATAAGAGTAAACATCATAATACAGATAATCTGATCATTTTGCCATTAAACTTATCTTAAACCTAGCTGTCATTTTTTTCTATGATCAATGAGTAAATGTACACCATTTTTATAGTCGTTCCAGATTTTTATCTGTTATGTGTTTTAAAGCACCCTGGGCAGTTCTTAGGCTCTGTTAAATTCAGGATGCTTCCTTCCCCATCTTGCCTTCCAGAGTCATGGATTTCTTTTCCCATTAACTATCTAAAATATCCTATTTTGTTACGTCTATGTACTCCAAATCTTTTCTATAATCATGATGCCATATGTTGTCCTCCTCTTCTTCCCTCAATGTTTTCTCACTCTGCCGCCTCCTTCTTTCTCTCTTCTTGATGCCCCTGTATCTCACTCTCTCACCTCCCCCTCCTCTAAGCAACACTTCTGCCTCTTTCCACTTCACACTTCCATTATTCCATAACTATATTTATGATTACGCCATTTCATTTGTAGACATGTGTAAACTGATGCAAAAACCTTGAAATATAAATAAAATAATGGCAAAAAGGAGGCCAACTATGGAAAGAGGCAAAATATCTGTTTTGGAATTAGCTCATTTCATGATAAATTGACTGAACAGTGATTTTCCCAGGGTCATGTCATCATGTTCTCTGATAGAAAGGGCATTGTAGGGCACTGATATGAATCACAGCGAGTATCCAAATGAATAGCATTCAACAGATGTTCAGACTGAAGGCAATTAGACTCGGAGACAGAAACTAGCACTTTCTAGGTGCTCGAATGGAGGGGTTGGGTGGAGTTCTGCATGATTGGAGTAAGTGAACTACTTTTAAAATTCATGCATTGAATTAGCCACTATAGTACAGCATAGCACCAACCTAGAGCTGCTCATGCATGTGTGACTTCTACTGTACTGCCTGGTGTGTAGAAGTGCACACTGTATTTCCCTTATGCAGGGCTCAAGCAGTATGCATCACAAAAAGCGTTACACATGAACAAATGAAGGAACGCACAAACAAAAAAACAAACAAACCAATGAACACACAGAACCAGAGAGAGAGAGAGAGAGAGAGAGAGAGTTTTTAGCTTATGATGAGGGCCAAACCTCTGTATGTCTGAACGTGTGGTGCCCCGGCGTTTGCCATCAGACCTCTGGAGCTTGTTCAGAAAGCTGCAGCTCGTCTGGTGTTCAACCGCCCCAAGTTCTCCCATACAACTACCCTTCTCCGTTCTCTACACTGGCTCCCTGTAGCGGCTCGCATCCAGTTCAAGACCCTGGTGCTAGCCTATAGGGCAGTGAAAGGAACAGCTCCTTCTTACCTCCAGGCTATGGTCAAGCCTTACACCCCCGCCCGACCACTTCGCTCTGCTGCCTCGAGGCGACTGGTTGCCCCGTCGCTCAGAGGGCCCTGCGGCCGATCTACACGGTCACGGCTCTTCTCTGTCCTGGCCCCGCAGTGGTGGAATGAACTCCCCACTGATGTCAGGACAGCAGAGTCGCTGCCCATCTTTCGCCGCAGGCTGAAAACCCACCTCTTCAGGAAACACTACCCTGACTCTTCCTCTTAGCCTTGCCTATTTGTCGTCAATTATGTGTCTGAGCTCTTGTTTATTGGCTCTTGTTCATTTGATACACTTATTTGTCTTAGCTCTTGCTTATTTGGTTCACTTATTTGTCTTAGCTCTTGTTTATTTGATTCTCTTATTTGTCTCATTTGTTTAAGATATAGTAGGTTGCTAACTTATTGCACTCTTACCTTAACACTAGTTATGCTCTTAGTTGCTTGTTTAGGAAGGAAATGCACTTACGATTTCTGGTGACTAGTAGTTTTCTTGCCTACCTATGTTGAATGCACTTATTGTAAGTCGCTTTGGATAAAAGCGTCTGCTAAATGACTGTAATGTAATGTAATGTAATGTGTTGTTATACAAGTCTAAGTATCTAAATAAGAGTGCATATGTGTTTTCATGAGCCTGCGACTAGCTTCTGCTTCCTCAACATTACCTTGATAAAGCCAGTTACCTTGATAAAGACTGCCACGGTGCTTATACTGTGTGTGGGTGTGTTTTCTTAGATGCTTGTTCATGGTTGTGTACTTGTGTGTGGGATGCACCCACCGCCTGGTTTCTGGATCCCCGTATTCCCCTGTAGCTACAGACATTCTGAGTGATAAGCACTCTCTCACAGTGCAGCCAGCTCATCACATCGTTGTCCACCATCCATCTCCATGGCACCCAATGCTGCACACAATTGCCATCATTCAAGTCCCTCAACTCCTGGGGGGAAATCCAATTTCTCATCTTGTTCCTCCTAGATGAATCTTTTCCTCTCTTTCCACCTCCTTTGTGATCCTACCTTACTTGTTACCTCCTCCACTCTCCTTTCTTTGTCTTTTTCTCTTTTTGAGACATTTCCTTTCAAACTATCTCAATCTTCCCTTGATTGTCTTTTTTCTATGTGATACGAGTTCAAGACTATGTGTTAACCAGGGATTGTAGGAGTCTTCAAATAATTCTAAATGAATCTTTTTCTCGCCCCTGCAGATAAGACAGATGATGAGCTGGAGATGACCATGGTGTGTCACAGGCCGGAGGGTCTTGAGCAAATGGAGGCCCAGACTAACTTCACCAAGCAGGAGCTCCAGATCCTCTACCGAGGTTTCAAGAACGTACGCACAGTCTACATTTTGTCTCTCTTGCTTTGGTACACTCAGTGTGAGCATGTTTCCGCACTTTCTCTCCTTGTTGTCTGATCTTCTTAACCTTAGAGAACTTCACCTCAACTTATGAAATTAATTGTTTAAAAGCAAATCAATAAAAGTAAATAAAGATCAACAAAGAGTCGACAAATAAGCAGCATTTCCTCCCCTATCAATCTCTGATTGTCATATTTTCAGAACAAAAAATATAAAATGGCTCTTTTTTAGTTGACTTAATTGAAGGACTCTTTTTTATTTCTCTCTCTGTGTTATAAATGTTTCATCTCTGTCCGTCACTTCAGACACTAATGATCAGATTGCACACGCCTGCAGCCAGAGCCACTATACCTTCTATACACAGTAACAAAATGAATTTCATTCCAAAGTGACAATGAAATATTGGCCAATATTTAAGGAAAATCAGCCCCTTATATCAGTCAAATCCTAAACCATTTGACACATTACAGTATTATTGTTGGTATGAAAGCAAATGTCATTATGGAATAGTAGTGAAAATGATCTTAATGCCCCTTTGTTATAAAGTCTGAATTAATCCTCTGAAATCCTTTAATTATGTGCTTCATTACAATCATGCACCCAAAGCAAGGTGAAAACTGAAT
Organism: Hoplostethus atlanticus; assembly: GCA_034670405.1. Classification (NCBI taxonomy): domain Eukaryota; kingdom Metazoa; phylum Chordata; class Actinopteri; order Trachichthyiformes; family Trachichthyidae; genus Hoplostethus; species Hoplostethus atlanticus. The sequence continues at coordinate 3,168,454 of JAXDDX010000018.1, forward strand.
GTGTTGACAGAGTCTCTAAAAGCCCTGTGTGTGTGTGTGTGTGTGTGTGTGTGTATACTATATTTGTATTTTGATCAAAAAGGTGAATCTCTGTGTGTTGGTTTCTGCAGGAGTGTCCAAGCGGGGTGGTGAACGAGGAGACATTTAAACACATCTACGCACAGTTCTTCCCTCATGGAGGTACTATCCCTTTGCATCCCTTTTATTGGTGTTAAACTTTCTGACATCATCTTATGCATTTGGCTTTTCCCTTTTTGTTGCAGATGCAAGCATGTACGCACATTATCTTTTCAATGCGTTTGACACCATGAACAATGGATCCATTAAGTTTGAGGTACAAAACAAGATTACTCATTTCCATACTTATCTTATTAGTTATTGTTATTAATATGAGTCATTTTTCTCAAACATTTTCTGTGTTTGTCGTCCTTTCCCTCTCTTCCCTTCCGTTGCTGACAGGACTTTGTAATGGGGTTGTCTACACTGCTGCGGGGAACACTGAGGGAAAAGCTGGAGTGGACTTTTCACCTTTACGACATTAACAGAGATGGCTACATAAACAGAGAGGTGAGAATGTGGAGAAATGTCCTATCTCAGTTCTACCAGATGTTTTGTGCGTTATCTCATGTGTACTTCTCACTACAATGTGACTCTTCTGCTTTTTCAGGAGATGACTGAGATTGTGAGAGCCATTTATGACATGATGGGCAAATACACCTACCCTGCACTTAAGGGAGATGTCCCACAGCAGCACGTGGATGCATTTTTCCAGGTTAATTCACCCAAACATAACATTGATAAAAGTCAAAAGTCAACATTAATACTCTTAGGGCCATGTTTACTAAGCGTTTGCACTGGCACTGATGCAGTTGCATCTGTAAACAGTGCAAATTCTGATCTAGTAACCTGCACACAAGCATTATGCATGTGGAAATGGGGAGACTTATAGCGCATTTGACCCAATTAAAATGTATTTTGAGGAGTAGCAATGGAGATTATTGAAATGGATCACTCCCAACAATTTACTAAGCCAAAACGTGCAGAATTGCCATTGATATTTAATGCTCAGAGGAAGCATGTCCTAAATCCTCACCCTGAGAAAGCCATGGCTGCTGCGTTGTGTTCAAAGGCACAAAATGAGAAAGAGAATAATAAGAAATAAAAAAGATTTTTTTTTGAAATGTCAGAGGATGAGATTAAAAGAAGTTATAGATTGCCAAATCTTATGTTATTGCTGCTTGATGAAATAAAAAAATGAACTGGAACCTCAGACCAGGAGGAGTCATGCCATTGACAAAACTTCTGGCAACACTTCGTCTCCTGGCCTTTGGCTCAGCTACAGTGAAGGAATCACAGACTCTCTCACCTGTGCTGTCTATCATGAGGGGCCATGAGAGCCAGAATTCGAGAGCAGTAAGATCTCAACCGTGACACCTGGATCTAACAGTTGACTCAGCTTGCAGCAATTCCTGCCTGAAATCTCCTATCACCCCCCAATAACTTCTTTAATGGATATTTCTGCTTTTAATGAGAAACAAGCTTTGTGCTATTTCCATCTAAGTTTTTATATAGGTCATATAGGTCTTGTGACTTTATACAAATCCTAGTCCCTATAGGCAATTGCAATTTTGCAGTCTCAGTATTTTTGATTTGTTTTTAAAATCAATTGTTCTCAGTGAATTTTTCAAGATTGTGCTATTTTGACCTGCTGCAAAAACTGTTTTCATAGAAACCTCTCACAAAGACAGAAAGGTCACAAGAATCACTTTTCCACAAATCCTTTGAGACTAAATACCAGAAATTAATGTGCATTTTGTTCTGTTGCACTTTGTTTTCCCCACAGAAAATGGATAAAAACAAAGATGGAGTCGTGACTTTAGAGGAGTTTATTATAGCGTGCCAGGAGGTATGTATCGTTCTCGATCTATGATTCTTAGTTTTGACAAATGAGGATGCACTCTCTCTCGCTCTCTCTCACTTCTTAAAGACTGGGTTCTTTGTATCATTCTGCCATAATTATTTTTCTTCTTCTCCCCCCAGGATGAAATCATGATGAAGTCCATGCAGCTATTTGAAAATGTGATGTAGGCGAGAGGAGACGACGGAGAGAGAAAGAGATGGAAAATGAGAGAACTCTGTGTGCGTGCGTGTGTGTGGATGCATATGTGCAATACATCCAATCTCTCCTCCTCTTCCCATTGTATCCAGTATTGGTCTGGATATAGCCAGAACCCCCACAACGACTTGAATGAAGGGACTGGGCCGGGAGGATGACCGATCCCTCTTTTGAACTTGGATTATGCTTTTAGCCTTCTCGTGGAGTTTTGCCACACAATGTGACGCATGTGACAGACTGGGACCTAATACCATTGTTCCCAGTTCCCCTCATGAAGATAGGCCTGTTCAAAATAGAGACACTCCTACTTTAGAAGGCTACTCCCTACCTGTGAAGAGCTACAGTTAAACCAGCAAAACCATTTTGTTTCTGCCAAAAGATGTTCTTTTTGCCAAAATAAAATTGCATGCTTGAGCTAGAGGTTTTGAATTATCTCAGATAAGGCCATAAGAACTTTATTGTATTTATTTGGTTGACAGATGTGACATATGCTGAAGCGTCATGTTTTGTTTTCACTTTTGCAATGACCCCTGTACTTTTGCGATGGCCTTGCTATTACTTGCTAGTCTAGGCTGATGCTAGTTATGATGCATTAGAAATTCAATCATGTCGTATGTATGAGTGGTGTGTGTGTGTGTGTGTGTGTGTGTGTGTGTGTGTGTGTGTGTCTGTCTGTCTGTCTGTCTCTCTGTACCTAGGTTTTAGTGAAAAGTAAGAAAAAAAAAGTATTGATTATTTTATATTTTCACCTGCCGCTTTGCTTGCTGTGGTCAAAAGTAGGTGTGTTGTCTAAAATCTAAAAATGTATTGTGAAAAGCGAGAATAAATTTAGAATTTCAAGTTAAAGTGCCCGTGAAACAAGGAACAAGAAGTTCATATGAATTAGTCAGGAATAGGCTTGTTATCATATAAACAACACCATTTTTGCACAGGTGGCAGTTGATCTTGGTGTGACTCAGAGATGTTGGTGCTGATAACATTTGCGTATGGTACAGGCCTATGGAATATAATTGTCTAATAATTGCTGGGCCAAAGAATCTGATGTAATCCAGTTATATTTTCACCTGGAAATAAAACTGTGTCTGGGAAAGAGGGAAAACAGCAGTGTGAGAACTCAAAAACATTTCTGTTCATGTAGAGGGGAAATGCGTACCAGATAATAAAAAGGGGAATACCACTGAATGTCAGCTTTGGAATGTGCTATTCTGATGCCATGGAGGACAGCTCTGTCTGTATTAGTGAACATTTGGTACAGTTTCTTCTATCCAAACCGAATCTGTGATGTCACTGATGTACAGATACAGGCAGAATAAACAGGAGAGGGTGACTCCTCCAGTATCCAGGATGATTTTCACTTTTGTCGTTTGGAACAGCAGCATAGTACTACCATAACACAAAGGTCACTTGGATGTACTACTTCAGATGCTACAAAGTCATTCGCTGTCAGTGGAGCAGCTCTTTGCTGTATGGTACATTAGTATGACATCAAAGAGTCTCGGTTCTCTGATATCTTGTTTTGGAGCAGAGTTGTTAAATCTCACAAATACCAATTAAACTATTCTAAGCCATAAGAGTAATTATGTGAATTCTTAAATTGAGTCCAAGCTCTAGATATTGAATGTGCGTGCGTGTCTGTGTGTGCGCACATAGATTTTAACCAAATATCCTTATTTAGAAGGCATACATAGGAAATGTACTTTCTACATTGCAGGGGGAAAAAAACAAGGCGCTACACACTCTGGTACATAGGTGGCGGTGTGAGTGCTTGCGTTGGTTTGCCACCCGCCAATGACCACAGAAGAAGAGAGGAAGCACGTAATCACGTCAGTTAGTAGTAGTTGGTAGTTGTTCATCTCCACGAGGCAAGCGTCAACGTTTAAGTGTCAATAATGAACGGGTTAGATGAGGAACAAATGGCACCACAGACCTTTCTGTATGGTAAGATAATTTCTGCATCTCTCGCTTCCCTTCGAGCTAGTTAACGTTACGTTCTCCTCACGTTGGATTATTTTGGTAGCCTGTCGCCGAGTTAACGGTGTTACAGTTTATCTGCGCCATGTCCTGGTCGAGAGATGGGATTTAACATTCCTGCCGATCTAGAAAGTCAATAAAAACAAACTGTAAAGAAGTACATTGTAGAGATGTCTGATATTTAACCGATTCAAACAGCACGCGCTTAGCTTAGTCTGGTTGCACAAACACGTGTTGGAGTATCAATATGGCGGCGCCCATGTTTCTGAAATGTTCGTTTTTGCGCATTTTATTTCACGACGACATCAGAATGCTTTACAGTTAACTTAATCTGTTTTTGATGATTTGGCAACTGCAAGCAAATGTTTGAATTAACAGTATTATCTCTGTCTATTGCTGGGAAACAATCTCAACGTGGGTTCATCCACATGCTCAGCTGACCTCCCCCATCCATCGTGCCAGTGTAGACCGTTACCTTGTATTTTAGTCTTTCGTGTTACTTTTAGGCTATCCTGTCAACACCTGGTTGCATCCTTTGACTTTAACTCCATGTCCAATTGCTGCACATAAATACAAAATCTATCCAATTTCCTTGTTCATCTCTCAAAACAGTGGCATCGCACATAGTATACTACCCTCCACTTCTAAGCGCATTTTCCCATCACACGTGCTGCTGAATTTCAGTGAGAAAAGAAACATTTTAAGATGGAAGACTAAAGTCATAAATCTTATGATATGAGACCTGGTTCAGAATGTAGGGAAGTGAAAGTTATATTCAAATATGCCTGGCTGTTGCATGAAGGTAGTATCTGATTTTAATATTTCTTTGCTGCAAGGTAAATTATTTTCACCTTGAGAGATTACATAGTTAATTGTACATTCACTCAGGGTTCCCACTAGTCAGGAAATAGGAAATTCTGGAATGACATGGATTTTTGAGGTGCATTTCAGAAAGGGGAAAAGTCAGGGAATTTGATGAATTCTCAGAGGCAGAATAGAATATCTAGGACATTTAGGAATGGGTTAAAGTGTTACAGTGGCGTAAACTTTATCTCAGTTACTAAGCAACCAGCACATTACATTGTACTTTTTCAGTGTGCAAAGAAACGTTTACAACATTTGTTAGATTCTAAAAGCAGTTTCCTATGACATGCCATAGTACTCATAGTGGTGTTGTATTTGCACACCACATAAAAATATCACCAGTATGCTTCATATCATTTTCAGTGAAATACTCTCACACAGAACTGTCTTTTTTGTGTCACTTGAGTTCAGTGAGGGGGTTTCCTGTGCCAGGGCCATGTGGATATCTTTCTAGCAGTAATCTCTAGGGCTCCCTCTTGTGTGCAGTTGAAGAATAGCACTTTACCCCCTAAGTATTGCCTACCTTAGGTAGGGCACACTGCAGTGGCAAAATTCAAGTAAATTTCCACGTCTAGATTAACAAATGAATTATGAGCTTGATCAATAAAGCTCATTCAAACATGAACACCTTACTTTGAACATTGTCATACAGCTGTCGACCCCTCACAGCTTTAAATCCTCAGCATTCTTATGTATGATTCAACCCTGGAATGGGTGCTTGTGGCTACATTTTGTGTGTCTCGCATCCCTGAATTGATGATTGAAACCTTTTCCACCAGGGTGCGTACTGGAATCTGGAAAGGAGGTTGTATTCAATCCTGAAGAAGATGACTTTGAGCATCAGCTAGATCTAAGGATGGTAAGTACCCTGAGATCCAAGGGGGCTCATGAAAACACATGCTGTTTATTAATAACTTGTGAAATGTTCTTTATTCCTCTGCCCATCACTTGTTTAACAGTAGTTTTCTGTGTGTGTATCTAAGTAAGTGGCTGCCTTTTTTTTTTTTACATTTCATTTAGTGAGCTCATCCATGCTCAGGCACTAACTGAGATTGAGGCTAAAATGACTCACTCTTACAAGCTAATGAGACTAGCATCAGCTAACTTGCTACTGCAGTATTAGCAGACTGTTATAGTAGTGATTAATGCTAGTTTTGTGAGGCAAATATAACGTACAGCTAGTTCCAAATGGGATGAGTCCTCAAACTTTTGTGTTGGCCTACTTTGTCTTTCCGTACTACATGTGAGTTGAACAAACGGCAACTGCATGAATTAAATTCATAATCATTCATTGCATCAATTGCACAAAACTGTCCCTCCCTCAACAAATACTAGTGAGGTTTCCGTGAGCTAGGTACCTTAATGAAAATTCCCCAGCGGAGCTGCTCAGGGACAAACACATTCACACCTGGGAGCAGCTATTATCAGCTATAATACTCATTAGTCACATGATGGTAAAATGTTGGTACCCGACTCGGCACACTTTTTTTTTTTTTAAGTTTTGATAAGTCAGTGTTTCTCCAGCTGAAGTGCCATAATTGAATATGTGAAAAAGTTAGCTCATGTTTAAACTAGAATTATAGTCAGCTGTCGCATAAAGGTATCAAATCATCTCTGGTCTTCAGGCGTGTGTGGACCCCAGCACCAAAGATGAACTTCACATGGTAGAGGTGGAAGGACAAGACGCCGAGGGTCAGAAAGTCAAGGCAGTACTGGTTTCACTCAAGCCCTCTGCCCTGCCTAGTGTAAGTAATGATAACCTCTTGAAAGTGTTTCGTAATGCAGAGATGTATAAACATGAAAGTGTCTAACGTGTAGTTTTACCCATTAACCTACACACAAAGTGCTAAAGCCACATTAGTCCCGTCATGCCAATCGGTTTTAACAACAATAAGTCACATCACTTTTGAGTATAATTAACAAATAAGACCATAGATGGTTGGCAACCTCTACTGGCCTCTACACTGCATTTTAAGTTGTGCTACATGTAGCACTTTCAAAGGCACCCCCAGGTTCTTGGACCCAAATCCAAAGGACCCCTAACTTGTCGAGTGCACACAATTCATCACTGCACTGTTTGGTGATTGCATGGTAATTTGAGTGTTTGCTGCAGGTGTGTCTCGGTGGTTTCGCAATCACTCCCCCAGCTGTGTTCCGTCTGAAGGCTGGTTCTGGTCCGATCCATATCAGTGGGCAACACCTTGTCAGTGAGTATCTACTGTTACCAGGACTAAAAGGATGTGTAACTGAAAGGAAAGCCATTGGTTTCAATAAACAATGCTAACCTGCCATTAAGATTACATTTTATTTTTTCTGGTGTCGTCATTTGGGTGATAATTGTCATTGACCTTTTTAAACCTTGCCTAACGTACCTGAATTTTTCTACTAGTGATGGAAGCTGATCAGTCTTTCGATGAAGAGGATGATGAAGAAGAAGCGGAAGAAGTACTCAAGACTTCTAAGAAAAGACCTGCTTCCTCACCTGCCCTCAAGTCCCAGGTCCGTTGTCCATACTTGGGAGTTTCTGGGTTGCAAATTCATCAATATCTAAATGACCATAACACCCCCTTGTTCTCCTTCACAGAAAAAAATGAAAATGGACAAGGAGGAGGATGAAGATGATGACGATGATGATGAGTGAGTGTAGAACTATACATATGTGCACTACTTCAACCTGCTATTTTTTATTTTTATTTTTTTTAATCTGGATGTTTTTGTTTTTAGGGATGATGCGGAGGAGGAGGATGATGATGAAGAGGAGAGTGAGGAAGAAGAATCACCTGTTAAGGTAAGCTGCCATTACGTTCAGTATAGGCAGTTCGAGTTAAATGAGTATTTAAGTCTTTGGAAAGTCTTTTGAGCACTGCTTGACTGTCTACTTCCAGCTGTTGCACCTGCAGCCCTTTGTCATTAACAGATGTCTTTGTTACAGGCAAAGGCAACGCCATCCAAACCCAAAGCCGCTGCTCAAAATGGCAAGAGTCCTAAACCTGGTACACCAGCTCCTAAGGGGGTGAGATGTTTTGTTGTATTGTATTTGTTTGTTTTTTTTTTTTTTTTTTTTTTTTTTTTTTTGGTCATGCTCTAAGCAGCATGTGCACACTCAATGGTACATAGCCATAGTAGGTGGTGGAAAATATTTTCATTAGTCATAGATGCCTTTAATCTTTGTACATTGTTTAGCTTGTTTGAGTTCTTTAAAAGACGGATTCCTTAAAACACACAATGCCCGAACAATATCTTGGCTGTCTTTCCTAGTACTCACACACTTTCTATTCCTTACAGGCAAAACCCACTAACAAAGGTGAAAGGTCACCCAAAACCCCACAAACTCCCAAGATACCCTTAACAGTTCCTGAGATTAAAGCCAAGATGATGGAGGCAGTGAAGAAGGTTTGTGTCCCTGGAGCTCCTTTTAACATGGATTTGATTGTATTTGTGCATTTTCTTTCTCCAACTGAAAAGGGAAACGTTTTGGTTTAAAGGAAATGTAATCTGGATATTAATTTCACTGTTTTCTATTGTTACAGGGAATAATACTGCCCAAAGTCCAGTCCAAGTTTGAGAACTTCATGAAGCATGGTTATAATGTCTCAGACTCCAAGGTATAGTATTAGTTTGTCGACCCTTTGGTTGTTTGCCAACGCAATGGCTGCCTCTAGAACAATTTGACAAACTGCAAGCTACAGTTTTGATGTCATACGTGTTGAAAGTTAGAGGAGAATTCCGGGATTTTTAAACCTATCCACAAAATCGCCCATTATACCGCAAAATACGTCCAAAAAGTTTCGGAATTGCTCCGGTAGATCGGCTCAGTCGGCAGTCGCAAAACGGGCTCAATGGCTGCAACGTAATCTGTAGGGGCATAGGCGTGCGGTCAAAGTACGTCCACTAAAAGTGCTGGATTTTGCCACTGACAGGCTCAGATTGTTATTCGTGTGTCTGACAAGTGTCTGACAACATTACTGAAAGGATCGCTACAGAAATAGACCTTTTTTAACCAGAAAACTAAAGTCTAGCGCAAGGAGAAGTCCCGCTCTGAAATGGACGGTGGACAAAGGTAGTCTATAGCGAGAGGGTTCACTTGTTGCAGGAAGAGGACGGTAGAAACCTGACAAAGGTATTCTATGAAAGCTGCGCAAAGTCTTCCTCAACATTTTGTTGACACAGTTCGGAAATGCGCAAAAACGAACCGTTGTTTTTTATCTTTGGGAAAAACAAATACTCGAAACTACGCTTTCTATACTCCAACACGTCTCCAACGCTGATTTACGTTTCCACCATCCTCTTCCTGCAACAAGTCAACCCTCTTGCTTTCATAGACCACCTTTGTCACATTTCCAACAACTCTCAACTCTGAAATCCCGCGAGAGTTGTTGCAGGAAGAGGAAATCTGAGAGGACGTGCATAAGCACGTCATCTCAAATTAGATGAATGAATCACCCTGGCATTGAGATTCAGCATTTTAAAAAGTACGCTTTCCATCCAAGACAAACAGCAGTGAAATGACATTGCGTTACTTGACTAGAGCAGGGTGGAAGAGCAAGTTATTTGGAGGAAGGGACAGAGTATGTTGGAACCAAATTTGAAAGCTTTTGGTCTAGTTACATTTTTTCCCTCGTGATTTGACAGACATTTTGTCACTGACTGACCCTAAAGGGCTGCTACATCATGCTTGGGCCCCCATGTTGATTGTCAGCTTGATTGTTTTGTTTGTTTTTCTTCAGGTTGTTCTGGATCTGTGGAAGTGGAGGCAGACGGTTAGCGATGCTAAATAACAACCCAAGTCGTTTTTCTTAAATTACCTGCTCACCCCCATCCCTCCTCACAAAACCTTCTGAAGTCTAACTCGGTGCCTCACACTTCCCATTAATTCGTCCAAGTCTAGTCCAGCTCTAACTGCCCTGCTGTATCAAGAGACTGCAGGAAGTGGTGTGTGTATGTGGGGACAGTGCACTGCAACCTTGTCATTCACACCACCATCACCCTCAAGAAGGATGCAGGGCAGAGATCCTGTTCCAGGTTTGATGGATAGACTTGGGAAAACCAACTTGCAAATTTGCATTTTGTAAATGTGTAAATAAAATCTTTGCTACATTGTTGTATGGCACCTGAGAAAAAATGGAGGATATTTTCCCATGCTTTATTTTAATTGATAGATGATTTGGCCTCGTGCAGGAACCACGTGCATGCACAGATTTGATCATTAAATAGGCTTTAGAGTGCTCATACCGCAAACAGATAAAGAAACTCATTTAAAGTCATTTTTCCAACAGCCAGTGAAACATCAGCTGATGTTGACCATGATCACCGCATTTGTCAGTGTAGAACAGTTTGTCTCTAGTTGAAGTTTTGGTCACATCCTAGCCATGGTCTTATCTCACCACACCCTTGGCACTACAGCTAGCTCAAATTGGCCATCGTTGTGCTCAGCAAAGCGATGTGATTGCAAGCCAGGGCAAGTTTTCTTTGGGTCAAAACATGACATGGTTTTACTTCTCTGAAAACATAACTAAATGTTTTTGAATGTTTATGGAATCATATATGACTCCTAAGGTAAAGATCCTATACGGCGATGATGTGGTAGTTAACATTAGTTCTGCTTATAGCCATCAAACTGTTTTTTGGTGTATTAGTAAATTCAATATTTTCCCTCAATTTCATCCACTGGTACCCATTTATTCCATTCATGCAAACTGATGACTGTCTAAGTGGTGTTCTGATTATGTTGCACTATAGCTATATAGTGTATTATAAAATCAAATGATCTACTTGACAAGGAAAACGCTGTTGCATTTTTGCCGTCCAGAAGGAATCTGTCAATCAGTGTAAAGCAACTCTCTATTAACTTGACAAAAAGGTATTTCAAATCTGGGACTTCAGGAATAACATTCAAAATTTGGAAGTTTTGTGTGTTACTGTGGTTACCACTATTTGTTTCTTCATTCAACAAGTTTAATAGATATTTAAGAAAATGTTCACACACGAGGCCCATTTAGACCGTTCCGTGTTCTCAAGAAGCTGTACATTTAGGTATGCTGTGGGTTAGGGTGGGCTACCGACGTTAATGAATGCTTGTGTGGATCTTTTTTTTTTTTTTTTCCCTTTTAATTCCCATCTTTTGATTACTTGCATTGAGTTTGAGATTGGTAATTGTACCCATTTTAATGTTAAATGCAAATATTTGCTCTTACTGTAAATCTGAATTTATACGTTTGTTCAACTGTCCACTTAGTATTACATTAAAGGTTATAGGATAAATTGTCTCACTGCCTGATGTGATATTTTCTTTGATATATGGGGGGTGGCAAGTGGGGACTTGAGGCCAGATTTGTAAAACTTGGCAATTTATAATAAATAACAAATATGGAATTGTACACACTCCAATTCACAAATGTTGCCATAACTGTTATGAGATGCCTTGGATTCATGTTTTCACTTCATTCTTTTCTGATTTGTGAAATGGTAAAGTGAGATTGGGATAAGTGCCTCACTTTGCTGTGCATGCTTGTGTAACAGCATCCAGCACTGGCCGCTGCGCTGTGTTTTAAAAATGGCACGCCTTCAGAATGAAAGATTCCAAAAATGATAATGGGAAAGACGACACATGGCTCAGCAGTGAAAATTAATTCAGGGTAAGCTGTACAACCTGGCATTTTTTTCAGTCCCTCATAGACGCAACATGATCTTTGATGGGAAATGAGTCAGTGATTAATGATAATGTAAAGACCAATGCTTGTTGAAACTGACTACCCACCCTGTGTACTAATTGGTAGTTATAAGCATTCCCACACTGAACACTCAACCTTATTTACTTTAACAACAGTCTACATACCCTTAAAACCATATGAAAACAGGTGTCTTATTGCACAGGTTTTGTAAATCTTGACCACTTTGAAAACTACTGATATGAACGTTGACTGGTGCTCGATTCACAGCATCAGCATGGGTTTAAGGATACATTCTCTGGCTCCAAACTAATTACGTTACTATAGAAGCAACCCTCCCAGTCAATCATTCTGTGTTTCCACAAATAATCCATTTATTGTAATATCCCATTTATTGTATTCAAGCTCCAGATTTTGTATTTTAATGACATCACAGGTTGACCAACCGCCACTCGCCATCCTCTCCCCGCCCATAGCTTCTCCTAACCAGGGAACGACTAAGATAAACATGCCAGAATGCTGGATAGAAATTCAGAAATCCAGAGGCTGACGCTGCCTCTTTATAGTATTAGCTGCTGTTCCAGTGGATCAGTGGGTTTTGGAGTTACGTTACGGAGTTATGTTTGTTTTGTTTGTTTTGTTTTACAGCACCTTGAAATTTTGTCATGATGATGATGTTGGGTGTCACAAGCATTACCATGTTTTGTCTTCCTGAGTGTGTCTAATCTAAGAGTCAAAAGCATCCGTTTCTCTCCCTGTTCACAGTCTGTGAGCTATATTTTATATTCTAACTCCCTCAGATACTCTTATCGGGTATCACTTATGGGATGATAAGAACAGAGACAGTCAGGTCCTGTTGATCTCCAAACATCTGTCCATTCATTATGAGTTATCCAAAGCGTCCGCCCTATCACACAAGAGCTGTAGCGCTGGCCAGCTTGCCCCGTTCCTCTGAGATCCAGGGTTGCAGGTTCTGCAGGGCAAAGAGAGAGGAGCTGTGGATGTAGAGCGGGTCGGCTGGAACTGAGTCGCTCAGCGTTTTCTGGAAAGCATCGTGCTGTAGCTGGATCATGAACCTGTTGGCCTGCTGGCGCTCTGCTTCTCTCTCTTCTGCCGTTTGACGCCTATAGCAATGTGCCAGGAATGGAAGGGAGAAAGAACATGGAAAAACAAAGACTATTTAGGTGAACTCTAAAATTGTCTGCAGAGTCATGGCCACTTCAGTCAGATGAATGCAATGTGATACCACCTTGTTTTATGATACATTATAAACCACACCTCAACTCTGTAAGATCCTCAAGCAAATGAAAATATCCTGAAAGAATTTCCAAGAAAATATCCTAGGGCATATCTGAAAAAAACATCACTCCTTAATAACTTTGGGGAGAGACCTGGCAGGGTCTGGTGAGATATTTTACTTTCACCAAGAAAACTTAACCATGTGATTCATGTACAAATTCTTATCTAACCCTTGGCAGACTTCCAAATTAAGTTGTTTCGCTACACAGATTCCACCTTTGGCTCTGATGCTGTGAAGTGGGGAAGTTTGTACCAGGAGCAAAGTCCGTTACTAGGCAAATAGTTCCCTGATCTTCCATGGGGCTTACTAATACTTCAAACTGCAAAAAAAGAGGTTAGCTTGTTGGTTGAAAGTAAATTCTTAGATTTACTTTGAAAATTTCCCATGAAAATTGTTACGGGAAGAGTTCAGAAGCCAAAACAAAAGTGAGGGATCAGATCAGAGTGGGAGGACATGAACAAGGTGCATGGTGCCGGTAAGGAGGGGAGGATTCAATTGGGACCGGTATGAAATCACTCTTTACTTTTTTGCTAACTTTGCCATTCTCTGTTCTTGTTTCATTTCACAACTTGTCTCCATTCTCCTATTTGGAACCTTCTGGTAACTTTCCTGTAACGTCTACCTGAATATCCGCTGTTACCTGTGTTTCTTATCTGTTTGCTTGTAAGATCAAGATAGAACTTGAATGATCCCCAGCAGTTTTTTGTTAAGCTTTCTTTTGTTTTCATTGTCTCACAGAGGCAAGTGGGATTTGTCAATTGTTGCCCTGTTGAGCTAATATTGAGCTAATATTAGAGTGTATTTCCAAAGTCCATTTTGGAAAGAAAAACATTGCCAGTCTATAGGAGTGTTGACCACTAAGGACTTAATCTGTCAATGGGGAGTGAGTGTCACTGTTTTAAAAATGGTGGATATTACATTTTTGGAATTGAACTCTTCATGTATTTCTTTCTTTATGCCACTCATGACCGTACCTCCACTTGGTCCTGCGGTTTTGGAACCATGTTTTAACCTGGGCATCGGTCATCTTCAGGGTTTTGGCAAGTGCAGCCCTCTCAGCACTGGCCAGATACTTCTGGCGGTAGAAGCGCTTTTCTAGTTCACAGATCTGTACCCTGGAAAAGGAAGTGCGTGGCTTCTTCCTCTTTGGTGGTGTGCGGTTCTGGTAGGGATGACCAATCCGCCGAGCCACAGTGAATGGCGTCAGAGTTGCTGGGTTAAGGAAAGGGAGGGAGGGAGGAAGATGTTAACAGGACTTTTTATGTCTACTTTAAAACCAAAGGATAGAAAATCCTCCAAAAAAAATCACCTTGTGGGGATAATAAAGTTTTTACTTTATTATTTTCACATGAGCCGAGTTATTGTTACCATTACTGACACTCACATGGTGGGAAATTTAATAAATAATAGATAATAAAGTTTTTACTTTATTATCCCCTACTTTATTCTGTTCTATTTGGAAGGGAATCTAGTTCTAGTTATGAATAATCTAGTTATTTATCTAGTTATGGATATATCTTCTTTTTCATTTAAAGCCTTATTTCTACAGACAATAGCAAAATTAGGAATATTTTTTTGTTTACCCAATAAATTGAGTAAACAGTCCCACCATGTGAGTGTCAGTGATGGTAACTATAACTCGCCTCATGTGAAAATCTCAGATCAATCTGAGACCAATTATAATAACATAATTACTATAATATATAATAATAACTGAAAAGTTGACTGTCATATTCCAGCAGATGTGCATTTTCCATTTAAAGAAATACATTTTTCCCAAGCCACAACTTTGATTTACAATTTTCTCCCAAACAACTTGCATCTATTCTACAAGCTGGATAAAATGTGAGGCCTATAACCCAAGAATAATATTTGAATCAAAATGTTTGATCATTTTCTGAGACTTTCATTTGTTTTAGGGAGTCAGGCAGTAATAGTAAGACTACTGAACTTTCCTTTCCTTTTCTTTTCAATATTTTGAGTGAGTTTTAAAAACAATAGCCTACATAGAATAACAAGTCTGGCCTCTGTGCTATCATTCTTTCTCTAGGGCCTTTTTCACTGTTTGAGTTAGCAACTTGAAGCACTACAGCTTATTTAAATCCTACCAAAGCACCGTCACATCTTTACCTGAGATACCCGACGAAAAACCCCACCGGGTCCTACCCATAGAGGAACAATTGAAATTATTAAACTGGATTTAATGCAAAAAAGGGTGAAAAAAAACAAATGGTGGGCCTATACTAACCCGAGACGTAGAATATATAAACATGACATATAGCCTGCCAGAAGAAAATAAATAAAAGCGAGTGGTTGTTGCCAGTACGGAGTCTTTTGGGTCACATCTGTATCTATTTTAGGATTTGTGTTTTTATTTATGACACATACATTATAAATGAATGGTGCGTAAAACAGACTGTCTTTATTCTAGTGTGGGATATGCTTAGACAGAGAGACACTGAGTCCGTAAACTTACATGTAGCTATTTGCTTCGTTTGTTTCCTTTAGCATTGTCAAACAAAGTGTGCCACATTTATTCTGGGTTTGTCTAAACGGAATGCAGCCTGGCTGAAAACGAAAAACCCCATAGGCTACATGAGCTTACAGTGAAGGTCTTAAAATAAAAGGCGACTGATGAGTTATATCCTAAAACTGGTGCAGATTATGTCTGATTCAACTGTTGAAATTAAATGTTGTTGGCGAGACACTGGCACACGAGACACATTTGTCGTAAATTGCTGGATCAATTTACGACAAATAACTTTAATTCTATAATAATATATAAGTATACTCTACAAATATCATAGTAAAACTATAAGCCCCTAAATTAATATTACAGGAATATTATGATACCTACTAAGTGTACAGTAGCAGTGATTGTTCGTTAGGATTTCCAAAGGCAGGATTAACCAAACCCGAAACGTTTGCCTTATTTGACAGACTGCATTGAAATAAAATAAAATATAGGCAATTAATTTATGTAGCCTAATATTATTATACAAAATACCCCTTTGCCTGGTAATCAGTGACGTAGCCTGGTTGTAGCCTAAATAAAAAAGGTGAAAGGTAAAATATGACCTCCAGTCTGTGATCCACTTAAAAGCATCGATATGACAAAAGAAAACCTGTAAAAATGAACAATTGATTGACATTGATTTAGACCTAATTCATGACCCTTTATCCCCATCCAGTACTTAGATTGGTTTGATTCTACTATAATGTATTTTAGATCAAACATTTGTTTTCAGGCTAAATGTCTAAACTTTTCTCTTTTGAAGGCCTGATGCACTTTGCACTTCTGCCACAATTAACATCTAAAGATCATGATGTCGATGAGACTTTGATTTTCTTAACTTCGGGTCCCATCCAGATTACTGCCTATTGGATCTACCTCCCATCATAACAAAAACGCAACTCAACTCTTCAATTACTATTAAACTGGATTCCGCAAATAAAAAAATGTCTAAATTGAGGTTAGGTGGGTTTAGCTCTACACCCCTGCTATTATGAGGAGTACCTGTGAATCTGTCCTTTGCAAATCGTTGGCTGCCATCCGCCCAGGGGATGATGCTGCTCAGTCCGGCCGGTGTTACAGCTGCAGCCAGCGGCCTGTGCGCCGGGACGCGTACCGGTCCTGCCGGAGACAGCTGGGTAAAGTCCACCCCACACGACCTTGATCCGTCGTATAGTGTCGTTGTGATGCCGTGTGAAGCCACACGATAACTGTCTTCATCGGAGAGATGTCCCAAACCCGAACGACACCTGATGCTGCTTTCTGGGGAAACCTCTCGGTCCGCGCCGCCGAGGATCTGGTCGATGCCGAAACGGATCGAAGCAGGTTGCCGCTGGAGGCTGGGGCCCCCGGGGCTTGTGCTGCTGGGCTTCATTCTCATTCACTTCGACACTGACCTCTCATTCATCCGATAGTGGGGTTATAGACGGCACAAAGGCATGCATTGATGTATAAAATATGGTTGTCTTCATAAAGTTTATAGTGGAGTTTGTTTAGCCGTCTCCGTCTCTCTCTTAATCTGCCGCCCGCCTTGCTTCGATGACCTCCCCATGCTTGATGCTGGTATGGTGCACCGTGGCTGAAGTGTTACACTATATCTGGAAATGAAAAGATGTGAGTCTCTCTCTCTCTCTCTCTCTCTCGCTCCCCCCCCCCTCTCTCTTTATCAACCAGCCAAACACACTACCACTTAAAGTGTAGCCTATCCCTCTCTCTCAGACTAGTATAGAGGTAGAAGATGTCAAGTTTTGGCAAAAAAAAAAATCCCATCTTTTTCAGATTTGATTTTAAACCTGTTAAATGGGCAACTCAATTGTAAAGCTAGACCAGTGGTTTGAGTTGCAGAGGCACAATGCTTGCCATTGACATGTCTTGCTCCATTAACTGTTTATTTACAGAAAAAAAATCTAAACATATAATTTGAGATTATCAAGACAAATAGAATCCAGATCCATGTAGGCTTTATATTGTGGGCTATATAAAAAACTAAGGAGTAAACAGATTTTCTATTTCTGTTTCTATGATTTTCCTTACCAAATTGTATTTTAAAAAAGGTAAAAGGTAAGGATATTTACCCAAAGTTGAAGACTAGATTATAAAGCGACAGTGTGTGTAAAGCATCACCAATGGCTGCACTGCATTAAAGGTCAGAAAATAATGAGGACAAGAAAAACAAAGGACAACTATTCAAATGCAGTAAGCTTGGGTTTTGATATAAAACTTCAATTTCGTATCTCAAAGAGGAGACAAGAGAAATCATAAGGTTATTCTCTCTCGCATTCTGCCTGTTTTTAGATATAAAGTAATAAAACCATACTAGAATATTTTTAAGTGAACTATTACTTTAAAAAAGCCTTTTCATAGTGAGGCATCTAGGAATTTCAGATCTACTATAAAAGAGCATAATTTATTATTGAAAACCAGTATTTTTTATTTATTTATTTATTTTTGTATATTGTCTGCTGCATTTAGTTGCAAGCCTGCTAGACTTTCTTTTTACACATGATCCATTAAATTGATAAAGGCAGACACATGCAATAAAAGCAGCGCCAAGGGCTATGATGTGCTTTTTCATATGCAGATAAGCAGACTTCAACATGGTGGATGTCCCCATTCTTCTATTTATTTTGTCATTGAAAGCTAGGCTGATTTCATCGTTTTATACTTATTTGAAGCAATCTATCGATTTTCTTGCTGGGCTCTAAAAGTTGCTGTCATGTTGGAAAAGATTGGCCTTATTATGTGTAGTAATGCATTTGTTTGAAATCAAACCCTTGTCTAAATGAAAGAATATATAACATTTTCTGCATGCAATGTATTTGTACACACACACACACACACACACACTGCTCACTCCAGAGAACAGTGCATCATCAAGCCGATTGAAAATGGAAACTTGGGGGTCCAAGCAAAGCTGTAAACAGAAAATATAAACAATCTTGTACACGTTGATAGCGTTTTAGTGTGAAATTATCACCTGGGGGATCCTGAACCCTTCTTGTGTTAACGCTCAATGAAATGATGTAGATTAACAATGTCAAAATTAGCCAAAAGCCTCAGTAGGAACATTGTTAAGTTGTCTTATATACTTGTAGGAATTCAAATCAAAAAATGTATTAAAACCAAATGCAAATACATTAAAGTTCAAATTAAAGACCACAGCAAAAATCAATAGAAAGAATCAGTAGAATGCCTAAAGACTTGATGTCACTATTCAAAGGAGGAGAAACAGGAAGAAGAAGAACAAGAAGAAGGGAGACGAGGAGTGGAGGGGTAAGGAGGAGATAAAGTAAGCCTTTGTATAGGGCATATATGGCCCACTGAGCACTAGACGTAGACTGAATCTCTCCTCTATGCTTTAGCTTTCATATCACCCAGGATGTTTTTGGCTGTGCGTTGCCCAGTTTTAGACCAAGCAGTAAATACATCATTACATATATAAACGCATAAACAACTGTAAATATCAGAAATATGCACCAGAGAAATCCATATGTACAAGATAATGCTTTCATTTTCGTAGACTAAACTTTCACTTTTAAACCCTAATTCTAGCCTGGACGCTATGAACTATTTAGATGTCCTTTAACCGGCTAATCAACATGAAATTGCTCAGTGGGAGACTAATGCTACAGACGTACCTGCTGCACTATGTAATCAGATAGGAAAAAAAAGCAACGCGAAATGCTGTGTCAGGCAGAAAGATAATGGTTGTGTGACTCATACGAATTCAAGACCAGGGAGCGTGCTTCAAAGTAACCTGCTCATTGAGAGTATTTATGAAAGCAGAGCAGAGAGAGGATCTGCCTGAGGGAGGGAATGGATACCCTGTCTAGCCCAGCATCCTCTAATGAGCGGCCCCATCTTCCTCTACACCCCTGCTGTCTTTCTCCTTCTCTTTCATACAAACAAACTCTCGCGCTCGCTCATTAATCCTTCCTTCAAACATATACAGACACTATATTCTCTTTTTGTTGCTCTCCATCTTTCTCATTCTCTGTCCATCCTCAACTGCCTTGATCTCCAACATTTTTCCCTCTTCTAAAACTCACTCACCTTCCCCACTATCACTATTTTTTTTCCTGTTTTGCCCCCATCCTCCCATTCTTTCTGACCATTGTGAAGGTATAGGGCAGCGGAGGGCAGACAGACAGGAAGAGGATAATCATGTTCACAGGGGTGAGTATGTGTTATGTGTATATGTATCACATTACCAGAATCAACCCACCGCGTTCCTCTTGGAAGAACCATGC
This sequence comes from Hoplostethus atlanticus, assembly GCA_034670405.1. NCBI lineage: Eukaryota > Metazoa > Chordata > Actinopteri > Trachichthyiformes > Trachichthyidae > Hoplostethus > Hoplostethus atlanticus. The sequence goes on from JAXDDX010000018.1 coordinate 3,188,135, forward strand.
TCCGTTCAGCCCGGTTCAACACACCACAAATATGTAGAGAGAGGAGCCACAATCGGAAGCATTTATCTCATCTGCCACGAGGGCGCTTGTGTCTGGAGATCCACAAAGCACAGAGGTTCATTTCATACAATGGCTGCGGTCGCGTGAGAGAGCTTAACACGTCATGCTCTGATAACAGGTAAAATAAGTAGACAATGTGCAGAAATGTATATGTGATTTACTTAAAGCATGTTATAAGAAAGTCAGTTTCCATCAATTATAATAATCCTTTAGTTGTAGGGCAGACTCAATTTTAATTTGAGGGCATTTTAAACTCAGATGAACAACTACAGTCCTATTTGCACATGGTCCCACCATTTGAATGTGTTTTGACAGGTAAAGATAACATCACAAGGCCATTGTCGTGTTGTCAGGTGATTTTCCCCGTCTTTCTGCATTTCAGTTTTTCTCTATATGTGGATTCAGCTGCTCTAAATTACTCTGAGGCAATATGGAATTTATGTTTGGCTAAATCAGTACAAGTAAACAAGATATCAAATGAGCCTCAAATTATTATGTGCCTGCTATGGAACTTAAAGGAAAACATGGATCATTTTAGCACTTGTTGCTCCCTGCCAATTTTTCTGTTCTGCTACTTGCTGCTGCACAATTAGTGGGGAACTAATAGTAAATTAAAGACTGCTAGACAACTTTAAACTCTATTCAAGTATCATAACGACTTCAGGATGTTTTTGGTAAATTTGCTGTTCTCAACACTGTGTCAGGTTGGTCTTTCCTGGGGAAAAAAATGCTCTGGCTCATAGCAAGTGATGCATTTTACGTTACCAGAAGTTTATTTGGAATAAATATAAGAACTGGGTAGGTAGCATGAGCCACCATGTCTGAACAGACAAAGAAAAGAGCAAAAACACATCAACAATGTGCAGATAGAACACTACTTCACCAAAATAGAAAACAAAAACAAGAATCTCACAGATTACCACTGTAATCTGTATATGTATAGCTGAAAATAATCCTTAATGGATTTAAGACTTTTCCTGTAGAGTTTGTTTGTTGGAGCTTTTTTTTTGTAAAATGGAGATAACAGCTATTTTACGACATGATCCAGAGTACTAAAGAGTACATAACCATGCCTGTGATGGTTGAATGCATGGCTGCTTCCCACACTAATGAAAAACAAGGAAGAAAGAGAACGGGAATCAAAAGACAATTGTGAGGTAGGGGGTGGTGGTGGTGGTGTTGGGGGAGGGGCGCATCGAAAATGATTTTTTTTGTGTCTTGACATGTCTACCGAGTTGCTGTACATGTGTTCGAAAGGGTGTTGATGCAAGTGTGGGAGGAGGAGGTGCTCAGTCACCCGTGGTCACCCGAGTGGTGTCTGTGTGACGTTAGCGGCGTTAGTGGTGTTAGTGGCACTGTGAGCCTCAACAACACTCAATAAAATCCACATATCTACTCCATACTGTGCCTCCTTTTGTCTCACTAATGACTGCCGTTTGACCTCCTCACTCTGTTGCGTGGTAGAGGCAGGGGGATGGGTGTGTGTGTGTGTGTCTGTGTGTTGGGCTGGGTATGTAGGTCTCCCCCTCTTCTCCTAGGGCCACTCCATTGCTCCTTGTCTACTGGGCCCTCAGGGTGGAGGAAGCTATTGAGCCACCAGCCTCCTCTGTTGTCCCACCTGCTCCGCCGCAGGGCAGCAGCCCAGTGCCCTGCCCTGTTCACTAGCTGGTGGACGGGGCCAGTGGCACTCCACTCATCACCTCCCTCATTTCATTCCTCTTTTCCCTCCCGCCTCCATCTCCACTCTCAGCTTCATCCTTCTTATTCCAGCTCATAATGTTCTCGTTTTATTCAATTCTTTGTTAATCCGCGATAGCACCCATTCATCTCTTTCTCTCGTTCCATTTCTATCTTCATCCTCTGTCCCATCATTCGTTCTTGCTTAAAATGCACTTTTTGAAAACGGATAATAGAGATAGACAGAAGTGAGTGTTTTCTTTTCAAGCGAACGCTACATATGGAATGTTTCATGTTGTGTATTGTCACAGACACTCTGATCGAGTAAATCATCTGACGTTGCATCGTGCATAATAAAACATAATAAATGAACATTTAAACGCTTACACACATTTTACTTGGGAGGACATTCTAGTGACCATCCAAAACAGCTACTGTAATTCCAACCCTGCGCATTGTAACCCTCATAAAAGTAATACAGAAATGTAAAATAACCTCTTTTCTCTTCTGTTCCTGTGGAGACTAGGGAGCGAACCCCACAACATTGTACAAACCAAGTATGTGTACAAACCACACACACACACACACACATGCGCGTTCTTTTCCTCCCTCTCACATAAACATGATGGATGGGTCTCAAACACAGACGTTATGAGTTCTGGATTTATTTGAAGTCAGTCAGAGCCCTACAACAAGAGGAGGGACGGACAAGGGGCAATGGAAATGATGTGAGAGATTTTTTAATTTAACCTTTAAGTATCAAAGATTTTTTTTTTTACTCATACTCATTTGTACATAACAGAAAAATTCCCACTGTGGGTTTATAAATAAATATTAATAAAGTATACCAGTGATTGAGCCTGCACATGGACAAATACAACCAGCCAGCTCTGGAATACAATGTACAATGATGAGTGACGACCAAACATTGGTCACGATGATTGTTTTTAACATGTGGCCTTAAAGGAACAGATCACCCCAAAGTGAAAAGTCTGTCAAAACTCCATGTTGGTGGGAACACAAAACACAAGCGAGTTAGCCCCTGTAGCTAAATCTGAGCATTTTGATGTTAACAGGGCCAAAAAAAAAGCATAGAATATTTTTAAAAAAGTGCAAAAAAAAGCATAAAATGTCAAAATCAAATTTCCCCAAACAGCTTACGCAGCATAACCCACAAAGTGTTTTGTAGCCAAAACATTGCAATGTGGGTCCAAATGTCCGATCTTTACCTCATTATGGCTTGTATTTTCCTCACTGACAATCCTCTGGTCATGCATGCTCCCTGACCAGGCGTGTGACTGTTAACGTGTTCTACAACAAAGCGCTGTCAATGAGGAAAATACAGGAGATACTGAGGTATAAAAACCAGATTTTGGTTTGCTTTGGGTTTCCTCAATTCTTTTTAGCATTGACAAGAGTCATGAACACCATCACCAACACCATCATTAAGTTTGCGGATGACACAGTGGTGGTGGGCCTGATCTCCAACAACGACGAGAAGGCCTACCTGGAGGAAGTTGCTGATCTGTCACTCTGGTGCCAGGACAACAGCCTCCTCCTGAATGTCACCAAAACTAAGGAGCTGATTGTGGACTTTAGGAGGACACAACAACAGAGGACGTACTCACCACTGGGGATTAATGGGACTACTGTGGAGAGGGTGAGCAGGTATAAATACCTGGGAGTCAACATCACCGAAGATCTGACATGGTCCACACACACTGACACTCTGGTGAGAAAGGCGAGGCAGCGCCTTTACCACCTCAGGCAGCTGAGGAAATTCAAAGTCTCCCGGAGGATCCTTCAGTCCTTCTACTCTGGAGCTGTAGAGAGCATCCTGACAGGAAGCATCACTGCCTGGTTTGGCAACAGCTCCGCTCAGGACAGGAAGGCTCTGCAGAGAGTAGTGCGTTCGGCCGAGCGCACTATTGGAATTACACTCCCCACCCTGCAGGACTTGTACACCAGGAGGTGCAGAACCAGAGCCTGCAGGATCATGAAGGATCCTCACCACCCCAACAACGGACTGTTTCAGCTGCTGCGGTCAGGCAAGCGCCTCCGTAGTCACGCTGCAAAAACAGAGAGACTGAGACGGAGTTTCTTTCCTCAGGCCATCAGGACTGTGAACTCCGACCTCACCAGGGCCCCCACCAAGACACACACACTGCCCCTCTTATGGACACACACACACACACACACACACACACACACACACTTAGGTAATGACTACACATAATTTATATACATATATACAATTTCTCATATTTCTCATATTACTATAATTTTGTAGTGCTCTTACTGTAAATATTGTGTTTTTTTTTTTTTTTATATAAGAGCTCTTACTGTAATACTGTAAATATTGTGTTGTTCTTTTATTGTAAATACTGTGTACTGTTGCCCTTTGCACATTCCCGTTGAGCATTGCCACTTTTTCATTTCACTGCACACCCCGTGTGTGTATGTGACAAATAAAGTTCTTGAATCTTGAATCTTGAATCTTGAACTTTGTTTCATCTGAATGCAACTTAAGCTTCAACTGACATAGCTGACACTGTAGAAGGTCAAAAGAAAATCGTAATTTCTCTGCCTCATGCTGAACTTTTGAAAACTGACGAATGAACAGTTATAACATGGATATCTTGTTGCTGCTCCCAAGTTACAGTGTCACCAAAATCACCACAGTAATGTACAGACTGATAGCATCTAACCACCTAATGACCTGAAGTTAGGGACCTGCTGAGTCTCATATGGCTATTCTGTTGTCGGATGGTTAAGTTGACCTCAGTATTGTATTATTTGTACCATGTGCTGTTTGTTTGGTTCTCAGTTATTAGGTGAGCTAAAACAAAAAAACTGGCAATTTTTGGATTAACTACCGTTTTGGGCTATTAATACAATTTGTTTTCCTATTGGCAGACATAATCTCAGACAGTCATGTGTTGTATAAACTCTGCTGCTGATCCCGTATGTGTCAGTCTTGCCCTTCTCACCCTCCACCACATACCCTCCTTTTGCCGTGATTAATGCCTGGAGGAAAAAACAAAACAAATCCAGGACGCATTGCATGAATGCCATTCATCATTTATTTTCCTGTCAATAAATGAACAGCCTGTGGCCTTTAGCTCTTTCCCTGGAACTCATTTCTGCTGTGGGAAAATGCATTTAGTGTGTGAAGAATGAGAAAGCAACTATCTCAAAATCTGTCACCCCGTCTCCTGCAAAATGATGTCCTGATCGCTGTTCACAAATAGAAATGATTCAACTCAGGTTGAAAATGTGTTTCATCAATGGGTACAACGGTGAAGAGACTTCCTCTCTGGCCCCTTTCTTGTGTTAGTCTCTTATTATCTTGCCTTTGAAGTATGAACGTGGATAGGTTCAACACAAACCAGTACCAAATGATTGAGTCCAGGAAAAAAACAGTTGTATTTCACTCTTAAATTTCGATTCACTATAGTTCCTGTGGGTGGAAAAGCTTCCATACCCGACAACAGAATTTAATTTGAGCAAATATGATCTAGGGGGTCTCAATGAAGGGGGATCAGAGGCTCTATTGCAGCCTCACTTTGTGATATGGCTGATAAGACGGGTGTATTTTTACATCAAAATCTTGCAGAGTGAAGCATGAACACATAAGAAAACATAAGCATCCCACATAGGATTCCAGTCACTCAAGAAGTTTTGTGTGTGTGAATATGTGTGTATGTGTGTGTAGACAGTTTTGGTGCTGGCCTTACTAACATGGCAATAAAGGCCACTTAGAAAGCATTATTAAAAAAAACAGAGTTGAAAGGCAAACATGCACAGAAAAGAGTAAGAATTGAAAAATATTGGCCTTTTTTGCTCATTTTTTTGTCTTTAATAGACAAAATGACCACTCAAATTGGGTGGTGCATCATTTCCTGTCAGGCTGGTAAAAGGGTGGACAGTTCTAATTCATCATTTTGGTGATTTAATAGCTCAGAAATGTATTAAAATAATAAAAAGAAGGCTGAAATGCCCTGGATTTACAGTGATAAATAGCCCTCCCTGTCCTGATTAGATTAGGGGTGCTAACAGATATATTGCGGTCAGGATTTACGCAGGCATGCGATTGTTTTCCAATAAAAAGTTGCATATTAAATTCCAACACAGAACAGGAGGGAAGCGGTCCTTTTGCAATCCTGAGAGAGAGAGACAGAGAGAGAGAGAGAGAGAGAGAGAGATGAGAGGGACATGTGAATGCACATTGCTTTTTCTGACTGTCCCAGATGCACCACTAAACTCTCACACACACACACAGTGTAGTGTCACACTACTAGGGGATGGACTGATGGACTGACACATTGCACTCAAACTCATCAGGAAAATGTTAATGGGTTCGTTTAATTAACAGAAACTGAGTGTACAAAATATTAGGGCCTCCTTCCTACTGTTCAGCTGCTCCCCATTCTGCACAATCCATGTCCATGATTGTCCAGAAGACTAAAAACCCTCTTTAACGTCTCCTCGCCTTCACCTTCATCTCCCTTCATCACTGAAGTGGATTTAAAAGGTGAAATCAATAAGGAATCACAGCTTTCACCTGGATTCACCTGCTCAGTCTGTTTCATGTTCTGTCCACTCAGTGTTATTGTTACTGTAAAAATATCTAATGAAACCATTTTGTTTATTGTTGTCAGGGAGCAATGTTGGTCTCCCAAAGCAAAATGACTGATTCATAGTTAGAAGATTTATCAAACTTTGTATACTTATAAAAACAGATTTCTACTAATATAAAGAAAATAGCAGTTATATCTATGTGCATGTATGTGCGTGTGTGTGTGTGTGTGTGACTTGGGTCAGAAGGGTTGGCCACTTAGGAGTTAAATCATTTTCATTATTACTTCTAAGATCTGGCCTGAGGGGAAAAAAGAATAACCGATTAGAGGATGGCAGGGAGAATGAGAAAGGAGGGGGAGGAGAATTAGAGCAAGACACTGGTGGGTCGTATAAATCATAACAATCATAACCCCGGGACACGTAATGACAAAGTGAGGGGAGATGAGAGACAAAGTGCAGAAACAGATGAAAATCCAGAGGACAAAAAAGGATTGCAAACACTAAAAGGAAACAGAGGCCAACACCGGGCTCAGTGGACTGCAAAGAAAGAGAATATAGGTAAACGGTCTCCTAAACTGTAAAGCAAAATACTGGCAACCATGAACACAACACCATCTTAGAGAATACGCAAATGTTTTGTCAAGAAGATTAATAAATTGCCTCTTTGAGCAATATTTGTAGGCTAAAGAGATAATATTTTTACTTATTATTTATTTAACTTAAAAGAAAAGCAAAAAGTAGTTTTTTGTCTGGGTTATCTATTTGCTATCTCTCACTCTTCATTCAAAAAGCATCCAGGAACTAATTGGGAAGAAAACAGGCAATACAATAAATAGTCAAAACCATAACTCCCACTCATCACATTTTACTACTGAACATGAAACCATAACAACTGCAATAAAACAATATTTATCTTTGCACTATTATACATACTATATAGATAGATAGATAGATAGACATTGATAAATATATGCATACTCGTATACAATAACCCCTTGCATGAAACCGTATATACACACATGCACACACACACATATATATATATATTGTCCGAAAGCAAAGAAACTTTACATGAAATTCTTAACTGCATCACCCAAATACAAAGAGCCCATTGACTGATGAACTATACTGCCTCATGCAGATAATACAACATTGCAAATGAAGCATCTACTCTCTGTACTCTTATTAGAGTAATCAATAGAAACAAACTGTCATTTTTTTACTTGTGTATATAAGTATACACCTACATTCAAAAGATATATGCATTGGGATAAACAAATGAAGCACTTGTAGTATAAATATAATTTTAAACATGATTGGCAGATTGATTAGATTGGGCTGTCGCGCTCCCAGCTCACGCTGAGGGAGGCTGGAGTTCACAACATAAATATTAAAGTGCCTCTTGACGTCTTCTTTTGCAGACAACCTTTAATGAAATATTGAAATATTCAAGAACTGCTTTGAAAGATCAGCCATGGTAATTCTTTACAGTGGCCACGTTCACGTCTATTAACCTGTGTATTAACCTATGGAAAAGTATTGCAAGTACATAATAATATTGTGTACGTACTTGTAAGAGTGTTACAATGCTTCTCACTGTTCTCACTCCTGAAATTATAATGTATTGAGCATGAAGGAGATACGTTATCATATATTACACACACATTGCCATCAGAATCAAAATAAAATGGAGGTTACGTGCTACGTGTAGCATTTTAACACCAATAAATCATTACCACATTCATTTTGAGACATTAGTTATAGGGGAAGGGGGATAAGCAACAGGGTTTATGGGAAATGTCTTAATTTTGAGAAACACTACCACTAACAATAAAGCCACCGATCATCTCAACCATAGTCTCATTTGTTTGTATTAATCATAACAATCCTAATTAATATGACAATGACATATTCATGCTTAATAAATGTTACATGCACCTTTGCACGTCGCCCTCACTAAATTGCCTGTTGTCCATGTCTGTGTGCTGGCTTAGCATTACACAAGACTCAGCACCAGTCACGAGGCTTGGACGTGTGGCAACGTGAGACTATGCAGTTAATAACCTCTCACCTTGGCCAGTCCCACTGTAAACATATGTGGATGTGGATGCATCCCCCCCCCCCCCCCCACCTTTAACTATCGATCCCAGTTGGATAATTGAACTGTTAATGGGACACAAAGGGCACATACACCAGTCTGTGATGACTATGGCTGCTGCCCTCTGAGCCAGACATCCAGATTTGTATGTCAGCAGGGTAAACATTAAAGCACTCCATTGACTTTATGATGTCTTACTTATCTGACCTATCAAAAACCTTATCATTTCATATTTACTGCTAATACTGACATTATAGTTACCTAGTAATTAATACCTACTTTCAATATTATTTTATTACAAATACTTTCAGGTAACTATTTGACATTACTTATTATTGCTACATACATACTACCTTGTACGTACTTTATATTTACTATGTATTAACTGTATTATTTCATTATATTTATCACCAGGTAACTACTTGTTAATACTGATTACTTGCTGCATACTTGTCTGGCACATTGCTGTTATTTCTTTGTGTTTACCATAGGTAACCTCTTCGTATTACTAATAGCTACTGTATACTTGCCATGAGGATATTTTGCCTTTAGGTCATCAAATGCTGTTCAGTCTATTTTGACTAATTGAGCTGTACCAATTCATCCTTCTCTCATCTCAATGTTACCATAGAAGAGAAGCAGCAGTGATTATAATGCTAAGACATTATAATCAGTCAGTATTGGTGGTTGAACTGAAAAGTGAAAATGCTCTACTCTAGTGAAATGAAACTGTAAGCCAAGCTTCTCCCACATAGTTTAACAACTTAAACTGTATCCCCAAAGAAGCAGATCATAGGCACCATCCACACTATTTTTCAATGATACTTTTTTTGTTATATAATTTGTATCCCATATGTATAGTATGTATTGCACTTCCTCAACTAATAACCTGTAGTATTACCTACATACACCACAAGATGGCAATAACACCAAAGGAACACGGTCATCTCTCATTTCATTAGCCTGCCATAGTTACTCATAGTACCCCATGTCCATCCACTCAAAGTGAGATGGCCTCCAGCCAAATAATAGCATGGCCCTGATGTCTGACAACATGGACTCCTGTCTCACAGCATGACAAGCTGTGCAGTAGACACATTTCCTGCACTTACGTGGCAGCAGTCTTGAACAAATCGGTTAACCTGAGTCTATCAAAGGTTTCTGTCCATTAAGTCCTTTAACTGCCAAGACACACTTTTAATCAAGGTGGGTTTTGTGGATATGGATGCATAGGAAGAGAGGGAGTCTGAGCTGTAACATACTATACATCATATATGAGCACCATTTAAAGTTCATGATCACTGAGGGCACTTTTTATATTGCTACTTCCTTTTTTTGACTGTGTATACGAGTGTGTGCGCCCTCCATTTTGCTGTGAAGCATTTCCACGAGCCAGAAGCAAATGCAGTTTCCAATTTTATTTTATGTACACCAATAAACTTGTAAATCACAAATAAAAACACGTTAAAAAAACTATGTTGGTTAGTGTGGCAACAGGTATTGTGAAAGTCATAGGAGCATAAGAGAAACCTAAGCCTATTCAGGGACACTAATAATAAAGAGCATGTGGCATCACAGCTGTCATGCTGTATAGTAGACAGCAAAAACTTTGGCAATTGAGTTATAGGAGAGTATTTAATCAGCATAGCTTGTCATACAGTTTTCATTTGGGTCAGGCACTTGATTAAAACAAAAACACAGCATACAATGGGTACTCCAATCTGACAAATAAGGCATAAATACATAGAAATAATGGTAGAAAATTGCTTTTCAGAGGCCATTGATTACATCTTCATTCTGCATGTAGCCTATACACCCTTGGAATAACGGATGAGCTGTCCGTTGTCATATCCAATTTCTATTCAGTACAAACAATCCTAAAAGTATACTAGCCCTACTGTACACTGCAGCACGCAGTACTGTGGTTAGTTTTAATTTGTGTTTTAGTGGTGTCTCCTAAAACAAGAAAACAATGGCGCATCCTTTTTAATATACATGGAGAGAAATCTGCCACCTAAGTCAATTTAAACTCAGCATACTTTAACAGCGTACAAAGCAGTAGGCACTACACACAAACCACAATGTCCGATCTGCTCTTCTTTAGAAGTAAACATGACCTGTTGTCTAAAACTTTAATGCTTTTGTTAAAATAATATTCTTACAATATTAACAACACACGGTATCCCTTGATGAAAACTTAAAAACATGAAGTAAAAAAACCCAAAACAGGTATTGAAAACCTGCTAGGATGAACTGTGCGAGAAACATGTTATTTTGAGTTGGACTAGTATAAATGTGAAAGCGTTCCTTCAGCCTTTAGACACTGCCTCCCATCCTGTTCAAACGTATTCCTTGGAGCTGGGCGGTCTGGAGATGGGGTACTTGGGAGTAGATTTGGTCCTAGGGCAGGATGCTGCTAGCATACCACCGCCCACTATATCCAGGAAAGCTCCAGCCCAGGCAATGAAGATGGCGGCCCCAAACTCATACCTGCAGGAAGCGGGGTTAAAAATATATTAATCAAGGGCAAACAGAGCTCCAACTGTCTTGTGTGTGTGATTCAAAACTTTGATGAAAACAGGGAGGAGGAGCAGGTTTACTTATTAACGTCCTGTACTTACTTGGTATTGACAGGGGTGAAAGGGTCGTAGAACGCTCTGATGATGTTGTGAGCAAACCAAGAGCAGGCAATTAAGGCACACAGGGCTGTGGGAAGGTGAAAAGGAACATGTCACTCAGATTGTAAAAACCCAGGGAGAACAAAGTGAAAATAAAAGTCAAGATTATATGGCATCTTACATCCAATCAGCAGGATAATGCCACCAGTCATGGCAATGCGGGATTTGCGTGCTTTGTCATCTCCTCCACAGTTGGTGCACTTCATTCCCATGGTGGCTACACCCAGACCAACCACTGTCACGATGATACCTACTATCATGAGGGCGCGGGTTGCCTGGAGGGAACCTGGAAGAGCAGGCCAGGATAAGGTTAATCCATTAGTTATTATTACAAAAAAATCTTATTCAGTCAATAAGGATAGGCATATATAAGCCTTGGCTTCAGCCTATTCCTTTTTCGGTTGTTGATTGTCTTTTTTATTGTGTGAAATAACGAACGGGAATTTCTATTAACCGAAATAAACCATTCATTCATTCATTCATTAATTAATTCATAAATAGGATCAGGGGTGTGGCCAAACTTAACAGACTTTTCCTGGGTAAAAAGAAAACCCAACATATAAAACAACTTTAATTATTGGCATATTAATTTCATTGCATTTCTGAGGTCATTTTTCTTGACAAAATGATTTTATAAAAAAAGTCCCAAATTTATTTCTTGTTTTGTTCCATTTGAGGAGAAGAAAAAAAGGAGTCTAAGCAAACACTTGATGTAAAACATAGTATGGCTGCAGTCTTCTGTGTGTCATTGCCACTCCCTTTCCCAATGCACCACAGAAACCAGCTCCAAACGGAAGCCTTATGAAACTCTCATGGGGGGGGGTGTGGGTGTGTGTTAAGTCAGTAGGAACAGGTCTAACCAGGTTTCAGGTTTCATTGTGATGAAGACACTCCCCATTTCAGCTCCTCTCTGCCTGACTTTCAGCAGGTGGACATTTCTTAGCTTGAAACTAGCATTCAAAAAAGGACACAGGCCTTGTGTGTATCAAATCAACTGGTGCCGAAAGCGAGTAATGTTATCCAATAAGACGTCATAGCACCAGAATCTAAACAATGATTTTCAGCTGTCAATTTATTGAGTCATGACTTATTCGCTTGCTCCATATCTGACCACTGCTTTAATCACACCCTGTTTATCAAAGTTGGCGTGTGTTCCTGTTTACAGAGGTGATAAGATATATTGTTTTATAGACATCTTATCAAATGTTTTGATAAGTCAAACAGAAAAGTGGTTTACAGCCACTAAAACACAGTCGCATCAACAGTCGGATTGTAAACTCTTAGCTCACAAGAATAAACAGGTAACCTACATCTTAGGAAATATAACATACAACATAACAGGCACTCAATAAGTAAACTAAATATGTCCACACAGGAAGATCCTTTATATTCAAAAAGGATAATTCCCATATGAGTGACATTCACAAGGTTTACTGGCCTGAGAGCAGTAATCTGGAATTTGTGCTTTCACACAAACATTTGAGGAGGAAACACGATAGATGTTCCTCATTCATTTAGCGTCAGAGGTCCTTTAATTTTATCAAAAGCTTATTTGTGTGGCGATTACTAGTGAAACAAACAGACTATGCTGCCAACCACCTGACTTCTGCATAAGAAAAACAGGATATATCCTTTAAAATGGTTGAGCTGGTCATTCTATGGGTGCTGTGCTGCAGCACCATATAGAAAAAGGAAGCATTTTATGAGGAGGGTCAACATTTCTGGGTCCAAAGACAACAGGCAAGAACTGTAACTGGTGTGACACAATTAAAGTGCTTGCTGGCCCAGTATTCAGCAGTGTTGACTAAACAGAGGGCATTGTTTAGCCTATCACCATCTATCCAATGCAATTTTTCCACGCATGGAGGAGGAGGAATAGCTACAGTATTGGACAATGGCGGCAAGATAATCATTGCCTAGGTGTAAAAGCAATGCAGCCATGGCCCTGTGTCAAGTGGAAATAATTAATTCAGGTTTTAAGCACTTGTCTTCATAACAATGAAAACTGGCATTATCAGGTCTGTCATGCAGGCAACTCACATTTACCTAACAAACTGCAGGCAAGGCCTCACGTGATGGAAGTTTGAATGAAACAACTACATTTGGAGTGCATAATAGGGCAAGGAGTTAATGTGTGACACACCCGTAGGTAGGTTAGGCCTCGGGTAAAGGCCTACAACAGAAGAGAGAGGAGGATAGGCCTATAGCTCTGTATAGGTGGGAGATGCTATGGGTTTGGCCTAAGTTTAAAAATATGTCAGAAATACAGTTTAGGAAATACATAAAGTTGAGAAAATACAGAAAACATGTCGAAATTAATGCATTTGTAGGCTCTAGCCTCTATAGCAACAGGTGCAGGTACTTTAGTTAGCCACACAATTTCCTGTTACAGGTTAGACTACAAGTCTCTGCACGTTAGATTTAAGACGTTAAGACCTGTTCAGTGCCAATTCAAATACAGTTTAAGACCAATTTCACCAGGCGATTATAAGCTTGAAGAGTTAGAAATAGGCCTACAGAGTAGCAGCAAGACGTCCGCGCGAGAATGAAGACATAACGTTAAAAGCAGATTTAAGACCTCTGAAACAGTTGTTTGGGCAACATTTAACCGTGTTCAAGACTTTAAGGCCTCGAACTCAGATAATTCAGTTTAAAACATTTGAATAATTTTTAATAGGACCTGTAGGCATCCCGTGTTAATTTTTGGTTACTTTGTGAATGATGTTTTGTTGCTTTGGACAAGGACTCCGGTTACATATAATATTGACCGAGTGGGCTACTTACTGTCAAGTTGCAGAATTGAATCGTAGGCTTTGCATTGGATTTGGCCTGTGCTCTGGAATGCGCACGACATCCACAGTCCTTGGTACATGGCCACCGCTGTGATGATGTTGTCCCCAACATATGCAGACATCTTCCACTGGGGCAAAATGGTGCCAATTACCAACCCAATTAAGCCTAATAGCGAGAGGGCAAACCCCAAAATCTGCAAACCCGAGTTGGCCATTTCAAGTCCTTTAACGATGTGACTGGTGCAAAGTCAACAAAGGCGATGTCCACCTGCTGGAAAAGTAGTAATCCTCCTCAAAATCTGACGGCTTTGGTGAAAGAGTTCTTTTGTCGCTTCCAAAACAAGTTCTTGTTATCTCTTTACTTAGAAATGTAAATTCCTTTGACTTCTGAAAAGAACTTAACAGACAACGGTGATTTTTCGGTCTGAGGTTTTCTTCACGCACCTGTTCCTCGACTGCACCTTGAATGGGGAGGGGATAGCGGGAGCGAGCATTTTTAGGCGGTTTCTGTTAAGAGTGGGCGTGGACGCGCAAGCAGTTTCGACTCATCAGCCTCATCATGAGAGTCATGAGGTTTCATGATGTAAACATTTCCATGGAGTCGATCTAGACCTCTACACTGAGATAGATAGATAGATAGATAGATAGATAGATAGATAGATAGATCCATCCATCCATCCATAGGGGCGCCCCAAATGAGAGAAGAATAAAAATATCTTAATTCAAATACTATTTTTTACTAATACTATTTTAATACTATTATTTCGAAATATTACAAAAAAGCCCACAACAACATAACTACATGCTCTGTTTGTGGGGGGCGGGTGACTCGCGCAGCTCTACCTGGCAACTGACGTACCACCATCAACACATCAACACACCGGATGCAAGTGAGACGGACAACCAGCATGAACTGATGAAAAGCGAGGGAGGGAGAGCATTAAAAATAGTGACAGTCATGTTTTTTGGGTAATCAGACCCTCACTGTTGTCCAGCTTGGACCATTGCTACTTCTGCTTCTACTTCTGTTAGCTACCTACTTACCTATCTGTTTTTGGCCCTGCTCAACTTGGCTGTAGTGATGAGTCTCGATATGTTTGTAAAATGGAAATAGTTTTGCACTTTCATGATTGATTGATGATAGATAGATCACCATGATGGATAGGTTACCATAATTGATCAGCAGTGACCACATTATCATTCTCTTATTTCCATTGACTGAAGGCTCATTGTACATGCTATCTAGCTTAAAGGCTTAACCATAACTATTTCAAATAATAGTAATAATAATGATCATAGTTCTAGGTCAAATACACTGAAGGACTTTCTGAAATCCACTTATGAGAGAAACAGAATAGTGATGCAACAACCAGCTATAGGTTATATTTGTTGAGTTAAGATAAATTATTTTAACTGTAAATGGCTCTGTTACTGTGTAATTCATAATATTGACATGTCCTCCATTTTTCAGATGCACTTTTGAAATATTTTCCCCCTGTAAATCCTGAGGTGCAAGTAAAAAAAATATAATAGGTTGCTTATTTAGGTATAACAGTGCTTGATTTTATTTCACGAGCCCTGATTATATATGTATGCATGTGTGATGTGTGTACTTGTGGACATAAAGGGCTGCAAAGTCAATGTCACTTGTTTGCTGTGTGTATTATGTGAAATGCCTTTTTAGTGTTTGAAAGAACAGAAATAAAACATGTTGTGTTTGATAACAGTGAGTGGTGTCATGTTATTACATTTGGGGGGGGGGGGCGCCAGTGGGTATAAATATATTTTCATGAAGCCTATGCAACTTTTAGACATTTAGTAAATATTCTGTGACAGTAGATTAGAAAAGCTCAGACCTATATGCTGTTTTTACATTGAGCAAAAATCTAAATGAACAACAAATGTGTGCAACACATTCAGATATGATTGAGTAATGTTGGGAATTACAGCTGAGCCTAATCATCAGTTCAGGGTAGTGTAGGCAGTTTTTTGGTGTTGAGAACATTTGTAGAGGCGGGGGGTTCTGGGGTGCCAGAAATCACTGTTGAACCTTCTGGAGGCGTTATGGGCCGCAATCAATAAAACATCTGATGGGAGGAGACCACTTGATAACCCCAGTGACATACCCACACTCACACACTCGACCCTGTAACATTTATAGGTGGCTTGTGAATGGTGCTGCCTGTCTGATGGCCTTGTCGATGTATGACGCCGTACCCTGATGTCCTCTATAGTCACCATTTGTGGGTCAGTGCATCATTCTTTTTGACATCTGAATTGGGCTTGTATGAGTGCTCACCCTGGATTATGGCACAAAGGGTTAGAACATCAAATCCTGAGTATTGGTGAGTAGAACCATTAGCCATGCTAGCGTGCATTTTCATAGACATTTTAATAGACAGCAAGAACATAAACTTTATTTAAAAGGGTCCTGCATAGCATTCTATTAGCTTAACAATGTTCGGCTCCACATCAGTGACAAATGAAAGATGATCTCATCCATTACATAAATGCCATAGGTGCAAGGGGAGAAAAGTGTGCATTATGGATATAAGAACCACTGTATTGATGAGGAAATTGTACTTAGTAGCGTGACCTTCCCGAGGTGACTAATGTCAGAAAGCTAGGCTAGCAGCACTCTGGATTCAAGTGAGGCAACTTTTAATGATGTGAATTGATCAGATTGTGATCATTATTATACAAAAACCAAGTTGGTTTCCAGCTGATGTCAGGAAAATAAAAAAAAATATTGTTGTTTGAATAGATGACTTGTTCAAAATGGGAAGTTGTATCAACATGAATTAAAGTTTTGTGGGAGATGAAGTTCCATATCCAATCTGTCTAACATTAAAGATGTCAAATATGTTCAATATAGGGAAACATATTCATATCCTATGACTTGCTGAAGGCAGATTGGTACATTGAATAGTTTACTTACATTCTGCAGTTCATGCTGTATTTAATAGGAAAGTTTACACCTTGACTGGTCCTGAAATCTGTCTATGGTCAAATGACGTGTAAGACACCCAGGACACTTAGGACATTTATTTGGAAGTCTTGACAAAGGTCAGAGGACCAAAGGTGTGTGTGTGTGTGTGTGTGTGTGTGTGTGTGTGTGTGTTGTTTCCGGAGTTAACCAAGAGGCCATTTTACCCCCAGCACCACATCATAAAGAAGAATTTTGGAGTGTGCATGCTGTTTTTTCTTTCAAACGGCGTGTAATCACATCTTTTGACATGTATGGCTTCCTTCAGCAAAAGTCAGTAATTACACAGTTAGCTGAAGCCATGCAACAATATGGTAGGCTACACAAGTCTTGGTCTAGCATAACTATATTGTTGCAAATCTCTTAAACATTCAACATTAAAGTGTTGAATGTTTAAACCTGGGTGGCACTCACTCCTCACCGCCACCCAGGTTTTCACTTTGTGTATCCCTAATAAATCACCCTTAGAAGGACTTTTCTTTGCTGTGGGTGTTTGTCTATGCCCGGCGGCGTATCCCCATGCAACACGGGTCACATGCAAATGTTGGACATTTGTTTGCATGTGAGTTTATGTATAAGCCAATTCCTTTTTAAAGTGGAAACTTTATTTCACAGGATTAATGGTAGGCTATAAAACAGTCTTGGTTTTCACACATCAATTTGATGGCATTGTGATTTTATGTGTAACATGTTTGTGTGTGTGTCTGACAGCCATATCCTCACAGTACAGGATACTTTAGTGGATTCCACATGCACTGTACTGACAGTAAGCATGCATCTGCCATACCTTGTGTAGAATCCTTTGAATTCCTTTCTGTCATGCAGGAGGTGCATTGTGAAACCAGGAAGAGCAACAGTAGTAGCTAGCTGGCTCTGAGCTAAGCTGATGCCAAATGTATGTATGTGTGAAACAATACATTACATGGGTAGGTAACATATGAAACCCAGGTTTCCTGAAAGAAAGTTAGGTCGGGGAACTATGCATTGACGAATCTTGTTGTTACAACCACGCCTAAATGGCCAATGAATGCTTAGTACAATGATAGTTGCAATTTAGCAAATTTAATCTTGCTTTTTTCAGAGCATTAAACAAATTTAAATTAAAATGTGACTAGTATTCTGCAACTTTTAGGGCAGAAGGAGAGGCAGGAATGAGCCTGTGAAGCATGTTTCTGGTAAACACCATACATCAACTCCATCCATCGCTTTATGTCCCGGGGATCCTGGGGAGCCCAGTTTAACTGTGGGATTGACTGACTTAGCTGATCCCTGATGTTGTGGTGTTGAAGTGAACTTATGTCAGGAAAAAGTCACTGGGGAAAGTGAATAAGATACACTCTCCTAACTTCTCCTCTCAACAGCTACCACCACAGTGCCCTTGAGCAAGGCCCCAACTGCTCCAATAGAGCTGCTCAGAATGTGGTTGCACTGGTCAGCTCTCAGGTATGAATGCGTGTATTATCCCTAACCCTCACTTCACCAGCAACTACTCCCCTGGGCTGTTGCTGTAAACATAAAAATTATTTGCATGTTTTCCTACAATCAGTTGTGTTTTATCCTTTCTTTTCAAAACTGTTTTTTTATGTATTCAAAACCCAATAAATATTTGTGGACAAAAAATAAATCAGTCGGTGGTCCTGTACTTTCACTTTGGATCCTTGATCAGGATAAATTCCTATCACCTGACATAGCTGAAAGCAGAGATCTCGGGAGTGATCAAGGCAGCTCTGACTCACGGGTTTTATTTTTAGGTGCCGGGTGCCCCAGGCAGCACTGTTTTCAGATGACAGTTAGCTCCTCCCAGTTCACCGTAGCAGCATGACAGTAGGGCAGGAAACCCATGGGCATTGTGATTAAAGTCAGTTTTCAGTCAGATGGCCATTAACCCATCACCTGATCTTACTGGTTACTATATCAGATGGGCACTAATTTACTTGTAAATGGAATTTGCTAACCAAATCTTGGATTTATTACACATTTAAATGTATAAGATAGCACATCTGAACTGAATAAAGACTAAACATGAACTTTAATTAATCTCTGGTTGAATGGTGTGTCTCAGTATCCATTTTCCTTTAACATATCTTCTAAATTGCATGTTGTATAGCTAGTCTGGCAACTATCGTTTACTACTGCTTCAAAGGTAGTGTCAGTTCAGTCAGGTAGTCTATGTCACCAGTCAAACAGGTTTACTGAACAACTGCTGTCATTTTAGCACCGTCTCTAAGCAAAAAAATCGTAATTAAAATGCAACAAAACAACATGTATGCACAAGCAAGGGCATGCATAGTGCACGTAAACACAGATCATCTAACCTTCATGATAGGTGTGAAGATATACAGTGTGAGATATACATACAATGTTCATTATTGCCAGGTTATTATGCAACACTGAGATATTTCACAGTGACACACACATACAAACACATTCTGTGAGTCATTCAATAAGGTTGGGACAAGTAATCAGTAATTCATTTTGCTTGGGGAATTTGATTTGTCAAATGATTCATCTCAAGAGAAACATCTAGGTTTCAGCAACAGGACATAGTTTCACTGTCTGAGTTCTCTTGAAGAATTTATTCACAATGCTCTGAAAGTCAGATCCTCAGTCAACAAGACAATTCAATGGACTTTGATTACTTTGTCAGGTAGGGTTTCGTTGACTCTAGAGTTATGGAGGCCAAAAAGTAATTACAGCCTAAACTCACTTAATTCCTAAAGTAAAGTTGAACTTGGGTGAACTTGTAATTAGTTTCATAACTTTGGAGTCATTTTATTTTTGAGCAGTTTCACTCCAACATGCAATATGCAGCATTAGAAAAAATATTTAGAACTCGACCAATCCATAAGAACTTGACATGACACTAAATCTTAATGAAGAATATAAGTTATTAGCTACCTGAAGACTTTTCCCTGCAAAACCCATTTGATTTATTGAGTCATGGATTTTAGGGTACATTTTTCCAGAATGGATGTAGTGCAATTTGGAATTAAACCCTTCATCTGACCCTTGTCCATTAATATCACGGTGATGACTCACAGTAATCCTGTGTCTCCGGGTGTGCATGTTGTACCGTCATGTTAGGGAGCAGTAATAGGCTTTAGGACAGAAGGTCACACCAAAATGGATGAAACCAGTGAAACACTACAGCTTACTGCTGCCATCTAGTGGAAAATATGAAGTAGTAACCAGAGCTGGAAATAGTTTGGGCACTGCAGTGGTTCATAGTGGCAGCCATGTTAGCTCCTGCTCCAGGACCACTTACACTATGTTCATGTTCTGTGTGAAAGGATCAAACTATCACGTTTGAGACTAGAGTTAAGTTGCCGTCTTAACTAACCACCTTTTGGCTGCATGAAAGGGGCTAATGAAAAAATCAGTGCTTAACATTTATCATGGCACTAAAGCAATATTTGTCATTCAAAATGTAGCTGAACATCATATCACTGAATTGGTGGAAACCTTGAATCTCGAATAAAGACAACTTTTCAGGTATTTGGAAAAACAGCCTTACTTTCAAATGATCAACATGTTAGTGAAACTATACTGAATGAAACTATAAGTACTGTATAATGTACCAGAACCATATATGCCTTCGATTCAGGAATTACAAACTTTTCAGCTGACAGAAATGCTGTACATTTTTAATTTTAATTCAAGAAATCGTCATCACGTGTCAAATACCTGTTGTGTTCTTCAAGCTCCAAAACATTGCACTGTGGAATGGCTGTTCCTGAAGAGAGAACGAACGGGGGAACAAGGAGGAGGATGCAGATGAAGATGACGTGCCTGGAGGTGGAGGCCTGGGGTGGAAGAAACATGGTGGGGAAGCCCTGGTGTTTTAACAATGACATTAAAATGTCTTTGTAAATGTTTCCTTTTTTCCAAATGCAGATAAGGCCAAAGCTCTCAAAGTTTAATATTTAACTCATCGGTCAATTGGGCAACATGTCTAACATGGATTTTCTCCTCCAAGGCATTCTCTTCTCTGGGGTTCCTCTTATCAATTATTAAATACCAATTTGGCTTTTGTTAATTTTCTTAAATGTCAAATGTTCTTTCATCTATGACCTTTTGTTGCTCCGTACTACATTAATCTTTTGCCAGACAGCAGCTGTTCTTGAAACTGAGACATAGCAGCCATGAAGAACATTTGTTAGCCTCGTCTACGTGTACTTCTGGCTCATGTATTGAGCTTTTCTTTCCACCTGATGCCAAGTTTCAGCTGATGGACACTCACAAGACCAAACGAGTGCCTCATGTCCTTTTGGAATTGATAAATTGCATCTGACCTCTTTTGCGTGACTCGTCTTGGTAAATGAGAAACAGAAATAGAGACATTATCTTTTTTTACACATGCATATCTTTTTTATTCCCTTCTTGGTAGAGCTGGGCCTCAATATTATTATTATTATTGATTTTAATATCAATAGAACACAGGTAGAATTGTGTTTAGTGAGAAGAACATTAGTATTCAGTGCTTGTCATCAAATGCCACTGAAAAAAACTCCAAAGTCAAGATGATTTTCCCACATTTGTCTAAATGTAGCAGATAGATGCTTATAATAGATAATATTCTTTCACTAAAGGTAATTGGTTCCTCCAGCTACTGTGAGAACTATATTGGGGTTAATGCCTTAATCCATATCTGCTGCATTAAGAAATATAAAGCTCCATTCACTCTGAGCATAGGCTGGCTCCACACTGTGTGGGTTATGGAGAATAATCTCATATAAATGGGTGAGAGTCATGCTTCCATGAGATCTTGTCCCAATAAAGCAAGAGGAGGATCAGAGGAGGAAAGGCGGATGGTCGACCCTGACTGAGGTCGAGGCTCAAAGGGGAGCTCTTTGTGAAGGCTGATGACAGCTCTCACCACACAATAATCCAGCAGATCAGATACTGAACAACCCCAATTTGTGCTAGCATATGCCTTGGAGCATAATTACCATTTTTTGCTGTGGGACATGATCCATCATCCATTTACCATGGTTATCACTGGGAGATTGCAACGTCTAATTGACTCCTGAGTGGTAAACGAGATGTAATTGCTGCTATTCATCCATCTGATATATTTTAGTTAAATAAACTCGGTTCTTTGAAAAGACGCATGATTGTAAAGCAGATCAGACAGAGATGAGTTTGTTTTTAATCTCAGCCCAGAGGAATGTCTTGTCTGGGTTTTAGATGTTTTTTATCTTTCATGACTGCGACTTCATATTTATATTAACTTATTCATACTATATCAGATCAGTTTGCCTCTTTATACTACATGTATATGTTGCAAAATGTTCTAAACTGTCAGGCTGTTCACAGTTAGTCTGCAAATACCTGCTGTGTGTGGCTTTAATGCTTTATTAGATAAATGGAATGGAGACGCAAAGAAAAAAGATGGGTGAAAGATAGGATTGACAAATGTCATCAACCAGATTTGAATGCACAATTGCAAGTATGTGATGAGCAGAGCCACAAGAACGGCCCGCGTAATTCGATTTGTCAATGAAAACCATGTGTAATTAAGCATGATGTGGCTGCTGTGTGAGCAGACTGCAGCAAACTCCTGGCGCTGAGCCTGTGTGAATTTGTGTTCACGATTTTAAGAGAGCGATGAAGAAAGAGAGAACCGGGGCCGGCAGCCCAATGCATGCTGGGATAGGCTCCAGCCCCCTGTGATCCTGAAGGAATAAGGAATAAGCGGGTAAATACTATTAATAAATGAATTATATGGATGTTGTATGGATGTTCTGTGTTATTAAATCCAAAATACATGTAAAAAAATATACCACTATTAATAATTTAATGTAATTAATTCAACAATAAAAAAAATCCATTCAGTTTAAATGTGGGTATATGTGATGTGATTGATTTGACTAGTAAATCACCTTGGGGTTTTAAAATTCTTGGTAAATCAGTTAAATTGGAAACTACGAAAACGTTTGAAGGAATTGAAAAAAGCAGAAGAATCACTAAGTGGCACTGCTTACAATCATACAAATATATTTGTCATTTTTATTGAATAATATTCCATAATAAGACATCTCCCTTCAATTCAGGTATGAGTTATTGTAGAAATGTACACAGGTCTGATGGCAAACTTGGAGAGAGGGTGAATTGAGGGCTCTTGTGTCTCTAGATACTGAGAAGGAATCATCCTTTATGAGCCACTTGAACAATGACGTATGTATGCTTTGCAAAAAATTCCCATGTCAATCTAGACAATTGGTAGTTATTGCCGACCACTGATTGTCTTTGTAGCCTGCAAATCCTCCTTGTTGTTTGCCTGTTGAAACTTCCCTTTCCTCATTGTATATTGCTGGTCTTCATTCCTGCATTGTTGTTTTCTGGAGCGGCCACAAAGCCAGTATGCTGCTGTTGTTTCATGTTATCATAAGGAGTCCAACGTGCGTCCGAAGTCCCTGGTAATACCTGGGTGGGGCCTAAGGATTCAGCCCTTCTCTCAGCGGCCAAGGCCATTGTTATTATGTATGGCTTTTTCTTTTTTTGGAAAATGTCCATTTGGAAGACAAGAAGAATGGACTGAGATAAGCCAAGAGCCCACACGAGTAGGAATAAGAGGTTGTGTGAACTTTCTGGAAGACTTGCGTGACCATAACTCTGAGACCGCCGAGGTCATTGCTGGGTACGACGGGACATGTGTTGGCATTCGGGGTGGTTATCCTGCTGTTTTCACTTGGAACACGTCTATCTCTCTCACACACACACAGAAGTCAGTCACACAGTGGGATTCAGGTTGGGTGAAGTTCACACAAGGGGCACATTAGTATGCTGTGGGTACAACAGTGCTGATCAAATACAAAAGCACACCAAATAGGGGGGGAACATCTGGGGAGGGGGGAGTAACTACTCTGCCTCCTTCTGAGGAGTATGCAGTCGAATAGAAACATGACAAAATAGAACAAAGAATAAAAGACATTAAAAAAAATATCACTGATTATTAAAGACATTTTCTGAAAAAATATCAATACAAGACCTCACATACTTCAGATATATTATTCTTATTATTGACATAACATACATGTAAACTGACAGCATTCCGTACACTTAGGCCGTTCAAACAAGGTTTTGCATTGAAGCATACTGCTAGTGTGTGTATATAGATCAAAGGGAAATCACCTTCCCTAACATCTTTAGCATTGATCGATATGGCTTGAACCGATGCAAATTGCAAAACGTTGGACAAAAGCCTCCCACCTTCAGCATGGTAGAAAGGATGTCACGATGACAGCGTTCCAGAAGAAGAAGCTTGAGAACTTAATGTTTTTATATATTACTTTTTGAGGCCGATGTTTTCTTTGTGTTGATTATTTGACAGGATAAAAATTGGGCTCCAACAACAGGAGCAGAGGTGCAACCAGTAAGACGAACAAAATGAATGGGCGCCACACTCTCTCCATTAAACTCAATGTTCATTTAACTTCATCAGATCAAACATCACATGTCATCATCTTACCATCATCTGTCATCGTCATCATCATATATCTGATGAAGGCCTCCTACGTTGCAATGTCATGTTTTACATTACTTTAAACGGAGAGTGTGGCATCCATCCATTTTGCGGCAGTATTATAAGACTTATCTATGATTGATATTGATTAGGCTGTGTGTCATATTATTATCACAATTGCCACAGACAATTCCACAATTTCCACAACAAATTTTCACCCCTACTTCTGGTACTAGAATCAGATAGATTTTGCTTTTAGATTTTCTTGTAACAAAACAAAAACCATTTGATGGAAAAGAGAATAATTGTTTCATCACACTGATTGCTGTTTGGTTTGTCTGAATGCCTGTTAAAGTTGTGGTTAAAGGTCACCTGTACGGAATACTGTCATGTACCATCAGTAACCATCATTTTAGTTATAATAAAGAGAAGACAGGAGAGCACCAATCAAATGTAAGGTGCAGCTAAGACTTTACTTGAGGTGTTGCTCATAAAGCATAAAAGCATCATAACCACATTCTGAGTGTTGCCTTTCAGCAGCCAGCCATATACGAGATTCGTCATTAGAGGGAGCCAGTTATACATAGATTTGACAAAACCCACAGTATACATTTTTGTATGCATCATGTGAACACAATAAGAACACAGGGACGTAATGCATATAGAGCAGTTATTTATGACATTGGCCAAGAGGCATCCTAAGTGTGCCAATAACTGCAGTATATGACACAACATCACTTTACTGTGTTTTTAAGATGGTTATGAGCTGTTTATCATTCACAAGGGTCTTTTCTCCTGCGTCAGTGTACCAGGAATGGCAATGCAGTGTTAAGTGAAATCATCGAGAGAACCCTCTGAACGTTTACTGCCATATAAGGGCAGGGGAGTGTTTTCTTTGAAATTTGAGGAACTGGACTCAAATGCTACCTATATATGAATCATGTATACCATGTGTTTGAATGCTCTCAGCCATCCCACAGATCAAATATCACTGAGATGTGCTGAATGGACACAGTATTACCTTTGTTAGCAGGAAGGTTCAAATTGCTTTTTTTCATTTTTGATAGATTAAGCAATTTAAAATAGCAATAGGGTGGATATTTTCTCAAATCAGGTATTTATCTTATTCAAACTGTATACCTTCACAGAAGATACGTTCATAGCTACATGAAATAGCATAGAAAATCCCACATAAATACAACAACCATAGCTCATAACAGCCTCATAATGTGTTTACAATGCCTTATTGGTGCCTTATAATACACTTCAAGTCAAATGTTACCAAGCTTTGTTCCAAACAGTTTCCCTGGATATTGGTAGTTGTGTACAGTGAAATAAAAACTTTAAATTGTATCGTCACACTGCCGTCCTCACACATCAACGACAACTGAGCTACAGTGGAAAATCCATTGCTGCCCATTACTCCCGCTACTCTTACATAGGAGAGGGATTCTCATTTGGTTTGACCTAATCTGTTGAGCACCTCCAAAGACAGTCAATTAACTTAGAACAGTGTTTCAAGCAATGCCTAATGCTTGTAAGGTACTGTAATGCGCTTACAGTCTTCCCAATTATTTCCTCATTTAGAAAATCCCAATTTGGTGACCACCCGGTGTGTTGAGGTTTGTTGAGGTATGCAGCTGTACTACTTTTCAAAGATAGTGTTGGATGCTGATGCTCGTAATGTTTTTCGAACAAGGGTTGATTCAGTAGGATGTGTGAGGCTCGGTTCTCTGGACCCTTTTGTCCAACAGGCTTCTTTGCTCAGTTCACAGGTAGAAATCAACAGCCCTCTGAGTTCATTATCGACAAACGTGGCGCGCTGTCTCTGGTGGACCTTGGGGAAATGTTTTGCACTCGTCACCGGGCCACTGTTTCTACAGTTTGGCTTTTATTGAGTCTATCAATCATTATTTCATCTCATTCCCTCTCTTTCACCACCTGCCTCTCTGTCTCTTAGCGTACTCTCTTTTACTTACGCACACACATCTTATAAACATGATCATACACACTCTTCACTCGTACACACACTCACACACATGCCTATGTATACACCTACACATGCACGCATACATGCAGAGTGCTGAAGAGAAGGTGAATGGGCTGTAGACACGTAGGATGGAGCAGAAAAAGGAAAAAGGACACATGAGGGGTCACATGTGAAGCACATCTGTCTTTGTATTTTCCATGCCACCATCTCCGTGTGGCCTTGCAGGACCTTTTCTACCACACATTTACCCTCCTTAGAGAAGCAGATCATTCTTACTTTACCTTACAAACTATGATAACAAAGATCCTATAAAGGCCTCATTTAGTCTTGTTGTGAACTCCCACTTTGCTTTCTGCAGGTTACACTAGGTATGGACCTCCGACTTGCATTTTTATGGAACATATCATTCACATTCAACAGCAGAACTAGTTTTTATTCACAGGCTTATGGTCAAACTGCAAACTCGTGAATGACCTTCATTGTTCTTAGTAAATCCTCTCTGAACTACTACTTCAAAAATGTCTGTCTTACAACTTTCTGTTTTACATTCGGTTTCAGACCAAAACCTTTCTCTGCTTCACATTCAACATCGCACTACTCAACATTCTCTGTTCTTGTCTGCCTACATTCAGTGTCAGAACTGAACAACTTACTGAGACATTCAACATCGCCACATTAAGGACTGATTGTTTTTTTTTAACGCTTGGGGATCTATGGAGGGAATTTGGATTGCTTTGATTAATAAATAAATTAAAGGTCCAAGCTTAATTGTATACATTTTCTTTAAGTTTTAATGCGCAGTAGAGATGCTTTCCATTTAAAGAAAGGTCTATAAATATGAACATGACATGAAAAAGTTCTCAGATGGCTGCACAGATATGAAAATCGATAGTATTGATAGCCTAAATGATCCCATGGTAGGATAAGGTATGATATCACTCAGCTATAATATCCTATGATGATGACATTTTCATTCATCGTAATTGTTTTTATAATTATGATTAGGTACTATGAGCTTTTGCCAAAGTGTTGAGGACATTTACTTTAATTGAGCTTTCTAATATTTCTTGCCGTCTCATCACATGTTCTCTATTTGTGTTCTCATCCAATCGGCTTACATTCCATAAACTACCTGCAGTCAGAACACTGTGCTTTGATGTCATCGTTAGAAATGCCCCAAGCTGCATCATAATGGGCTGTACCAAATACACCAGGGACAGGGAGCATTGGTATGTCAAAAATAGTCATTTATAGGCATACAATTTCCAAAAACTTGACAAGGAGAAATATTCCAATATTAACAATTACAACTGGGTGATATTCCTCCTGGAAAATTCCAGAAAATTAAATCCTAAATGAAAAAAGCAAAGTCCTTCCCTAATTTCCTCCATGACCCCCCCCTGTCATAAATAGCGCCTTAGACGTTTCTTTGTCTTACATTCAGTTTCATATTCACATGCTGCATAAAAGCCTTGCTTACCTTACTGGAGAACTTCCTTATCAACATTCCTCAAGAACACACTTGCTAATCCAGTTCTGTTTCTAAATAACTGCCTACATGCTCTGACCTCTTTTGAATAGTCTCCACAATTTCAGACTTACTCTCACCCTCAGTAGAATACGTTCATAATAAAGCCCCCTTTCACATTCTGTGACACTTCTCAACAACATTGCATTGGACTTCCAAGGGAGTAATGTTCTGTGTACCTGCATGAGCCTTTTTACAGTTTGCTTCCCAAGACTCCCGAGCAGAGATCTCCAGTGTGTTTTGTTCATCCGGACATAGCAAAGGAGGTCACTACAAGAGTACACCTGCATTCTTTGGTGGCATGAGCTCCATGCATGTTCACTGTGACTGTGAAGAGATCACTTGTGGGGACATCATCTCCCTCAGTGACTTACTAGGTTGGACAGCATCCGGGTCACACGTCTCTTAGCACCCCCTCCAACCTTGACGGCAGCATCGCCATGACAACAACATGCTACACTGCTCTTCAAGGTCAACCAATTCCATGAGGCGTTTGACTGCCCCCATGCTGAATGACTGTAATACCTCCACCTCTACCGGGTTATTGCATCTATGACTCTCTAAAGTAGGTGACAATGCTACACAAAAAGGATGTCCCCCAACGATCACCTGTTCACAGACAGACACACAACAAAGACACGGTGCAATGTCCTGTCTGAAGGACGTGGAAGAAGTTACCGATCTCCATCTATTGTATGTACAGGCACACACTCACACAGACTCTGACAGTACAGACACATACACAGGGGTAAAACACAATTACAAAAAAAAGACATGCACACAGAGAACTACATTTGGGGTGATTCCTCCAAGGTGATTTAATAAGGCTGGTGAGTGGATAAGCTGCGAGACATCTTTAGAATAGTAAGTGCTCTAGCTCAGAGCCTCCTCCGGCTTTGATGTTAGCATCAAACTCGGCTTTATGCTGACAGCAGATGCCAAGCAAAGCATACGCTAAGAGGCCATTACCCCTCCTTTTCAGGTGACTGAGAGTTAAGATTGAAAATATAGACCTGGTTCTTCTACAAGCCCATTTGTTCATTTTGTATTCCAAAATGGGTTAGTGCAATAATACATTATCACCTGGTAACGAGAGAGGAAAGAGGGTGTCATTCTGTCAGTCAGTCACTCACTCACTCACTCACTCACTCACTCACTCAAAATACTTTTCTTCACTGAGATTCAGTTCTTGACTAGGATCAAACTGGTGCAAATACTGCACAGGCCCTTTGACCCTTTGCATAAAAGGTTTGGAGAACTCAAGCAGTTTAAGATATATTTTATGGCTCAGCATCCAGGGAAGAGGAGTTGCTTCATCAGAGGTTCATCAGTGCACACTTAGAGCATCTGCCTTCTGCGGTGAGCCTCACAAAACCTATATGATATATGATCCTATGAACCTATATGATCTGGGGATCAAATACTGTTGATTCCCAGGATTCTGAAACCCTGATAACGTCTGTCTCGTCATCATTTTTTTCACATTGTTTTTACATTATTGCAAAGTTAGACAGTATTATGGATCAGCAAGATCGTGATCATCCTGATCACCATCATTGTCATTATCACTGTTACATCATTTTAAATCTTATTTTTTTCATCATTATTACCATCATAATAACCTTTTACATACTATGTAGACTTGATCGTTAATCTGGTCTTGATTATTGTTGGTGGATTCTCACATCCCTTCACTCTCATTACAGGACTGATCAAAAGATTCAAACTAAAAAGAATTTAGATATTTTTAAGTGGCAGAGATTTAAATTTAAGTTTAAATTGAGTAGTCGTTTTGTCCACACTTTTTGACATAACCCGAGTTAGATTCCAGCAGAATCCCTTAACTGTGAAACTTACTTTTAGCTCCAGTTAACTACATTTTACCTTGGTGATTAGCTGGTAGGCAAACGGTGGAGGGCAGGCTGAAACACGCTGTCACCAAGGTTATGGCTGTTAGTTTGAGAGAGAGGCCCGTGGACATGGATTATGACGACTCGTTAGCATTGTCATTCTCTCACCTATAATACCTAAAATGCACAGATAGAACAAAATTCAACAAATGTAAAATGCGGGGGTGGTGAACGCAGAGTAGATGGTGGGAGAGCATGTGGCAAAAGATGGCGATGTGGGTGGGCTGAAGAAGCCTGTGGGTGAGGAGGCAGAGAAAGAGACAGATGAAGGAGTGACGGGTAGACGGGTGAGGAGGGGTGTGGTAGTAGTTTCTGTCTCGGGGGGCCCTGGTGTTTCTCTCCCGCATGACAGGTGAAAGGAACTCCTCTCCGATGGACCGATGGACTTCTGACCCTGAATCCCTCAGCATCTTGTAGTGCACTTCTGGAATGAGGCGGACAGTGAGGGCCATTCCTTCAACCCGGCCCCCTAGTGCATAATGGTCGACTGAGTTCCCAGTGTCACTGCTGCCCTTGCCCCACCCTTCAGTCTCCTATGCTATGAGGCATCAGCCTTGGGGATGTCTTTCCTTCCGTTCTTCAGGGACGGCGAGCCCGATGTCTTCACTGTCTTCCGAGGAGGACTCTGCTCACTGGCTAGCTCATGTAGCGACGGCTCCTTATACATGGCGACTGTGCGACAAAGATAGAAGCTGTTGGTTAATACTTGAAGAGGTGATTAATAACTACTATCTATGATAAAAAAAAAAAAAAAGCATTGTTGTTTCATGTGAATGTGAAAGATAATCATCAGGGCTCAGACACAAAAATGACACAGACCCTCTATAACTTTAGGCAGGAAGTGTGCGGCTCCTTTGGTCTTCTTTACCCGGTTGCCCTTCATGACCTGGCCATCACGATTGATACCGATATACCAGGAGCGGCCCGACTGGGTCTGGCGATAGAGCATGGAGGAGTATGTCACGTAGTAGTTCTCAAACACACTCTCCTTGAACTTACACTCCGGAGTGAAGTGCTCCTAGAGAGACATGGGGAGTGGAGGGGAGGGAGGGAGGGAGGGAGGCGGGGGGGGGGGCACTCATATTAACAAACAACTCAAGAAAAGAAAAAAAACAATGTCACAAATGTCACAAGAGAACTGTTTACGTTTTGCTTTCTGTGATGAACACCAGTACAAGTAAGCACACAAACAGTGAAACACATTAATGAGTTTTTTTTTCCTGAGGGAAAGGAAAGCTGGAATTATATATGGACTCGTGTTTCTTTGAAAGCGTGAACATCCCCGGTCCTTGGGGAAGAGCAGCAAACAATTACACACATGCATTAACATTTCTGGTAAACTTAACGCTGTCCCCTAAGGAACAGTACAGAGCAGATGAAAAAGCAATGGGAAACTGACGCTCACACCAAGAACACACTAAATACACACACATGCATACATATAAAGAGTTTCAGATGCATCCCGAGTCCAGAAACACAACTGAGTTAGCCTGCAATGACACATTATCCACACTTATACTTTCAACTGGATGTGATCGGCTAAATCTGAACACTTGCAAAAGTTGGATCAACTCCTACGGTCTTTGGAAGTCATCACATTCCCGTGCCGTTCCCCCTCCCTCTCTCTCTCTCTCCGCAACATAAGGACTGAAACTTGCTTAATATTGACCGGTGATAGTAACCAATAGCGACAGATATACATCTCTGTTAGTCACTGTCAGGGTCCTGACAGAGTCCTTCCCCTGTCAGAGAGCAAAGCCAATCTGCAGGATTGATTTAGTGAGAGCAGCAGGGCAGAAATGGCTGACTAGAGAATTTTGATGGGACTCAGGGAGACAGAAGAGGGCCAAAGGATGACAACTTGGCATGGCAGGAGCTTCAATAAAGAGCCAAAAGGAGATTGAGACGGTAAAAAGAGACCTCCGGTGTCACACTCGTCACAGATCATCACCTCTCACCTTCACAGGGAGTCATCACCCTTTTGGCCGAGACGGGAATTGCCCCCTTTGTGCCCATTCCCTACTCACGCCTGTCTTTCTGCTCCACCCCAGCTTATACCCATTTAACCACTCTCGCTCTCTTCCCACCGTACAAAAACTACCGCCTACCCTCAACTCGACAAACTCTCCCACTATCATCACCACCACATCACAGAGCTATTTAAAGTTCCTCTGACAGGTTTGATATCTTCTGCTGTGCTAACACAAAGAGAATGGGATCGATAGATGATCCTCTTCATTCATTATTAATCAGGCCAGAGAGCAGAGAGAGGGGTGGGAAGTGCAGGGGAGAGGGGAGACACAAGGAGAAAGGTAGAAGGAGAGGAGAGGGGAGGCGGGGGGAGATAGAAAGAGAGGAGAAGATCAGCGGAGAGGACGGGGGGGGGGAGTGCTGCTGGGCAATAGGGGAGATTAAGGTGAGGCAGAGACCTGCTCCTCTGCGTTGTCCCCCAGGACCGAAGGAGGAGTGCTGGGCTGACAAGGGCTTCAGTCACCAGCACCCCAGGATCTGACACTCACCTCCGTCTGGTAAGATAACCCATCACTCCAGCAAAACACCCTTCAACTCAACCTCTGAAATGACACCAACGATAGCCCCCCCCCCCTTCTCCCAAGTCATCCTATAATTACCCTACATAATCAGTCCCCTGGAATTAACCTAATGACAGAACCCACATCTTTATTTCATTCATCTAGTCTCCGAAGGTCTGAATCTCTCCGAGAGTGAAAGAGATACCTGAGGGAGCCGGCAAAATAATGAAATCACTGTCCAGAAAATCCACCGACAGCTCTATGAAATGACTCTTCGTGATAGCCAATGCGCCAGTCCACTGTAAATTGATACAAACGGGTTATACTGTAATTATCCCCATTTCTGAAACTCACCTTGACGTAACCTCCGTGCCTTAGCAGAACTACAGAGACCACCCGGGGACTAACCGCCAACTAGAGCGTGCATCATCACAAATATGTCTGAAACCACCGATGTGCTGCCTACAGTAGACAGTAGAATAATTGCTGAAGATCTGCTGATTGTTGCAGTGAAAGGCAACACTTATTAAAGAGCAATGGGGGAATCTTTTCAATTAAACAGTGAGAGCTTGGACTAAAGTATGAAATTAAATAAAAACATCATCCTTCACGTGTGACTTGGGCAGCCTCCTCTCCGAGCCTCTCCAGCCAGAATGAATCCTAATGGAAGCAGACAAGAGAGGTAATATCTCGCATCCGTGCTGAGAATCCCGAGGATTGGAAGAACCTTTTTATCATGCAAGCAGTGTCCCGACCTTCCCCTCCCCCTCTACCTCCCCCCCCACACCTTCTTCTTCATCCCTC
Organism: Hoplostethus atlanticus; assembly: GCA_034670405.1. Lineage (NCBI taxonomy): Eukaryota > Metazoa > Chordata > Actinopteri > Trachichthyiformes > Trachichthyidae > Hoplostethus > Hoplostethus atlanticus. Next base: position 3,221,235 of record JAXDDX010000018.1, read on the forward strand.
GTGTCCGATTACATCTAGTCTACCTGCTTCAGGAAGCTTAACTCTCAATGCCACCATACACTGGGATTGCACTTACAGCCAAGCAAGGACAATGAAGTACCTGGCGAGAGTACACGCTCCGTTGCTAACAGGACAGAGGTCCATGACTTTGTCTAACATATTTGCCTGCATACAATAAGAATAAAAGGTATGCTAAAAAAAAAAGTGGATCTCAAATTTCTTTTTCTTTTTTACTTTTCGTAATATTTTTTACTTTAATTTGTCTTGTACCAAAACAATTTCATGCAAGCCACAGGATGTACCAGTACTAATGTCCCTATAATTCTCGAACAGTTTCAGGATTTCTGTGATGTGTAATTGCTTGCAGTCCTCTATTTAGACAGCAGGGGTCATAGTGTCATGCGGGCTTCCTGTTGTCTATTCGCTGTCCCATCAGCTCTCAGGGTAATCTATGGAAAACTGTGAAATCTGCCTAGCTGCAGTAATCCCGCAATATTTCCATAGTGCTGCATTACTGCTGCGGCAACCCACTCGTATAATAACTTCAAATGTAAAGCGCCTTAATAATTCCTCCCTCGCCACTTCTCTCTCACACACGGGTGCACGGATCGACACATAGGCATCGTTTGTGTGAGAGTTGAGAGCTGTTGATGTTGTGGTAGATGCCAGATGCAGATGCTCTACGCCACATTACGTGAGTCAATAAGGCATGGGTGCACTTATTAAGAGGGGTTTACAGAGGATGAGACTGGGAGTTAATACTGTCTGGCACCAAATATGTATGGTCTGTCTCTAATGCTTCATGATGGCCTAGTGTGGCATGATATTCAAACGACAAGCGAGTGGACGATAATGTGCGGGGACTCGTGCCTCCGCTCTTTTGATTGACTTGTGAAAGGCCCCTGTCAATGCGATGCAGCTGAAAGGGGAGTGGCAGCTGACATCCCTCCCTGACCCTCAGTGACAGAGGCTATCAGTAGTCACTCCGCTTTTAATTTTCCATGCTACTGTAGGTGAGATAGAGACACAGAGAGAGAGTCAGAAAAAGAAAAGTGTGGTTTGAAGGTATCATCAGTATCATAAGTATATTCTGTCACGGCAAATCACAAGGGACTACAGGCAGATGTTACGCGCGTTCTACCAAATCGCTTGCATTTGGGAGAAGAGCAGCACTGGCGCAGGGCTTATCGTGAATGCATCGGAAAGAAGAGGTTTTGCCTTCTCTAAGTGCACTTAATTGGCTGCCTGACAAAATCTCTCTCTTTGTCATTCCATTTCTCCACTTCATCCCTTTTTTCTTGCTCTGTCCAATCATTCTGTCTGCTACTTTCCTAGTGTCCACCTTTCTCCTGTCCTGTGATAAAGGTGATGCTATCTGGCTGCTGGTGTTGTCCTGCATCTCAATGCAATCTGTGCTGGTAAAGAATGGAAAGGACATAGGCACTTATCAGTAGATCTCGCTCTCTCTCTCTCTCTCTCTCTCTCTCTCTCTCTCTCTCTCTCTCATAACACAGACCTACGCAACTACCAGCATGCTAGTAATTAATCACAAGTACCAACACACATTGTACATATAAAAACAATTATCTAACCAAACACTACAATACAATACAAAACACCTGCATACAAACATCGACTGGTATACAAATTACACCCAAACTGAGAAAAAAAAAATGAAATGTGCATGAAAACAAATAATAAGGAATGAACAAAGAAATGAACAATAGCTTGGACAAGTAATTGGCATAGCCCATTTCAGAATTTTGATTGGCACAAAAACTGCTCCTGTGAAAATATACCTTTCAACAATTATCAGTCTCCTTCAACACAAGCCCTGCAGTACTCCCCTGCTCTCTCTCTCTCTCTCTCTCTCTCTCTCTCTGTGTGTCTGTCTGTCTGTCTGTCTGTCTCGTCTGTCTCAGTCTAGGAGGAGTTTCCAGAACACATAGATTATAAAACGGGGCAGGGATGATCCAAGCTCTATTTTCGTATCAGGATCAGCCATTTCCTGGTGTCTCCTACAGGTAATGAGGCTGAGATTTATGTCTCAGAGGCAGCAGCGGCATGGACTTCCCCCTGCTTGTTACAGTACCTGAACAGGTTGTGTGTGTACGTGGTGGGTTGGGGGGTTAGGAGGGACAAATGTGAGTGAGACAGGAGATAATCAGGAGGTAATAAGCGTCGGTGAGCACCGGAGAAAGAAGAGGCGATGTATGCAAGAAAATAGCTGAGAGGAAGCTCCCATCCCTCTGTCAGTCACTTCGGCTTCTCTGAGAGTGACAGTGATGAGCTTGTTTATCGTGAATGAAAGCATTCCTCTGCATTGTCACGCATTTTCTCAATACGCTCAGCTGTTGTAACACACGCATAAAACCACACTTAATAGGCACATGCACTTGGAGCACGACCGTATGTGTATAGAGTCATAAAGTTGCACCTGCACTCCCTCCTCAACCAGCGATCAGTATGTGTAACGCATCACATTACTGAGAATAAAAGGTGCACACAAAATCAAACATGCATGATATTACACATAAAGACAGCTGCTATATGTTCTACTATGCCTGTGATTGAGTGTGTGTGTGTGTGCATGAGAGAGAGAGAGCGAGAGAGAGAGGAAAGCAGTACAGCTATTAACTGGCGCTGAGGAAATCCCTTCTCCTTTCTATTCACAGATGCAAGGCACAAGAATCTCTCCACTGCTCCTGCATGCTAATCACAGGCTCAGAGGATAACATGAGGTGGTGTATTGGCCATAAATCAAGCTTTAACTCTCACCTGCACAAACATGCTGTCACATTCTCCACTTACATCTCATATGCATCGAAACACACCTGCAATTCATTGCTTTAATAAATTGCCCTTAACATTCAACACAGAAAAACATTCACTAATGAAACACGTGGTAAATCCTACTACTTTTACTTTTAAACACTCTTACTGACATATAGATTTGTTTATGAATGAATATCCAACAGCTTTCATGTTAACAACCAGCTCATGGATTTTCTCTCCATGCATCTTTCAAATGTGTGTGTGAGAGCTTATACGTGTGTGAGACACTCCAGTGGAAAAGCTGCATGCATAGGAAAGCTTATCGGATAAAAATGAGTTTTTAGAAATGTACAGTCAGAGGGAAATATGGTGTAATGATGAGAGGTAGGGTAGAACCTATTGTTTCTAACAGGTGTATAGACGAAAAACAAAGCAGTTGACAAAACGGAGTTGGGACCAAATACACTTGCTCCAGTTACAAGTAAGTCATAGGGTTCAAGTCTCAAACAAGTCGGAAGTCTCAGTGAAGCAAGTCGAGTCAAATCAAGTCACAGTAGGATCAAGTCAAATCAAATCAATCAAGGCAAGTTTAGGTCTAAGTTAGTTGGATCCAAACAAGAGAGACCTTTGCTCAAAGAGAAACTAAAAATACAATCATGGAAAAACAAATCACATTAGTGGACTTTGCTCTGTAGACTAAAGTCAAGCTGACAAGCCAAGCCAAGCCATAGTACTCCAATAGGCAATAGAAATCCTTGCAATGGCAACACTCGAATGGTGTAGAGTGATCCAGCATAGATGAGGTTTAGCACATAAGGTTATGTCTGTGGTCACCAACATTTTTGAAACGTTAACATATATACATCATATACGTCATATATAATATAATGAAGTCAGCTAGCACTACCTGGCTGGCCTGGCACTTAATGTTTACATAAACTTACCACTCTGAGTGACTTGTTTTGCGTACTGCCATTTTCCTGTAATATTCTGTGCTATAATCCTTGAACCTAAATAAAAGGAATTGTGGAAAAGTTGAAGCCATACTGTGACGAGTATTTCATCTTGCCACACACATGCAACATATTCAGATTGGAAGAATGATGCTACTGGCTAGCTCCCACTCAAACAGAAGAGAAGTAAAATGTTACTGGATGCTATCCGTCAGAGTGAGTGAGCTCTTGTGAGAGAGTGAAATAGAGCAGACTGCAATGAACAATAAACAATAATGATTGGCTTACACACTGTGGCAATCAATAGTACGACTTGCAAAACATCTTGAGGTATCGTACGTATCATATTAAGCAATTCTCAGGTCATCAACTACAAGTCAAGTTAAGTCTCAAGTCCCCATGTCCCAAGTAGGTTGCAAGTTGCAACTTTGTGACTCAAGTCAAGTTATGACTCCACAAGTCTACGTCCACATTCTACTACAAAATGTGGTTAGAAACACACTCTCCCTTCCTTGCAATTAAAACATTTTATCAAGAAACACCAAGCGCTTTTGTCTTCCCCAGGTACTGTGCAATACGTCCCAAGACAAAGGTCAGTTTTGTTAATAAAACAATATGCAATAAAATAAATTGTACGTGAGAGACATTGTGGTGGAGCTCTTTTGCATGTTTTGCACACTGCTCTGTTTTGCAAACATAAAAAAATGAAATCACAACAAAGGTAATGACAGGGTCATTTTTTGAGGTGATCCAGAAACATAAACTATAGTTTATTATTATTTGATCACAAACTGGGTAGGTAACAATGCAATTTTAACACAGGCTACTAAAATTTGTGTGTATTTCTAGTCATGGCCTGAATCCCTATAAAGAAAATCATGCATATACACAGTAAAACAATAATATACAACCTCTGGGGTAAAACTATTGCAAAACTATACAATACACATCTGGGGTTTGACTAAATGAAGGTCAAGTAGTGATTTCAAAGTATAATATTTTTCTTGTTTATTCCAAAAAACATTACATAATAGCTTTCCACTTGACATTTGAGTAGTTGCACTGTGTTAAGAGTACTTAAAGTTTCCAGTATACACATTTAAATTTGACAATTATGTGATTTAGGCCAAATTAAACAAATTCCCTTTATTTCAATTTCATTCCTTAACATAACACACTGTGCAGATAACATAATACCATGTGATTGCAGAACATGTGTTTGTGAACATGTGAGCGTGTTGCATCCTATAATCTTGTCCGGCCATGCCCCCACCCACCATTTTTAGTCTAAATTTGTCATTTTTGATCTGTGATTCATGAATAATTGCCCTTTTGTTTAGTTTGACAGAGAACAGTGCATTGTTAATTGTTGGAGTTGGTCTCTCTTCTCCTGTAGTTCTGCACAGCAAAATATATCAAAGCAATTGAGGACATCTAACTCTTAACTCTGAATGAAGCTGTCTGCTGTTGAAGGCATATTTGAAATTGCACTTTAGAGGTAAAGAATTGCATTTCATTGGTTCACTGGACAACAACCACTTGTGATGCTCACACCCAACCGCAGGTGTTGTGCTGCATGGAGTTCCCCATCCCTGTTTTCCCCCTCCTGCCATTAGCTTCACACTTTTTTGGTATCTCCATAATAATCGTTTAGTCGTTTAGTGTATGTTAATCTAAATCAGTCAGCTTCATTTAGCTGGCAGCACAGTGAGGAAATCATCATGAGTAGGTTGGCATACAGTAAGGTAAGATTCTCCTCATTTCACTTCTGCAACTGATCAGGACATTTTCTGGTTCACTGCAGTCAGTGAGGCAGCGATTCTGAATTAGCATCGATTAATTAGTAAGTGAAGAAGCTGCAGCTGATCACATTCAGCATGACAACACGCTCACTAGTTAGCAAGCTGTGTTGGCCTAAAAGCATCTGGCACCTAATTGTGACTTCAAATCGTTTGCCTGTTATTGCAAGTGTGTAAATAATCTCTGAACAGATTTCTGAATGTGCATTTTATAGCAAACCTCATGACAAGATGAGTTAATCCATAAAAGGTGATGAGGCTAAATGTGCAAATAATAAAAAACACTATTACACTACAGAAATGTTTTTATACATCTGGCCCAAGGAAGGTAGTTAGAGTTTTTTCAACTACCTTCCCAAATACCCCTCTAGGACCACTACCCCGCTCACTGCAACAGGTTGGGCACTCAGAGACCGCATCACTTCTCCCACAGCCCCTGACATCTGTGCTTAAGCCATCATGATGTCATACCATTTTGATGAAAATATTCCACCCACCATGCTTCACCCCCTGCTCCTCTCTGCCTCTTGCTCCATCTCCTCCCTGCCTTTCCCATCCACACTGTCCAGCCTTCCTGGACATAATAGTGAATAACAGGCCCCCAAAATGTGTTTTATTCTTTACAAACTGCCGTTTTCTTTCATTCACAGCGAATCAAGTCAAACCAGCTACTGCTCTTGAACATACATACACACATACAGGTATGCTAACCTGCATGTGTGTATGTGTATGTCTGTGTGTGTGTGTGTGTGTGTGTGTGCAAGTGCCCGTACTACCACTCTCTAATCCTTTACTGTAGCACCAATTCCTTACACTACGGCAACTAGCTCCTTGTTTTATTCAAGTCTTTCAATGTTTGACAATGTAGAGAATCCGGGTACGTTAACCTTTACAGTGCCTTTATTATGCACGCACAGGCGCAGTGCACACACACACACGCACACACACACATATACAGTATATATAACCCATAACTCAAAAATACTTTTCTCCATACTCCATAATGCCCAGATTGTTGTTCCTCCTCGTCATAGTTACTCAGTGACTTCTAGTTCAGCACGATGGTCAGCTACTAGCCTCCTCTAGTGCAGAGCTCAGGACCATAGACAGCAACACACTGAACTCCAACTTGGATTGCTCCAGACAGACCAAAGCATCAGCCACAGCACCGCTTCTTATGGTGTGATATGGTGGACATGATCTCAATATGTGATCAAAAGGAAAATAATCTTTATTTTATAATCATGACTGATCTGAAGAGCATACTTACAGAGGTATAGAGGTATCCTTCACTGTTCATGGCAAGGTACAGCCCTGTCTTTGCTCCCTGGATTGCCACAATCCGCAGTCCCACAGGAATCAAGTTGAACTGTGCTAAATTGGGAGAGAGAGAGAGATAGAGAAAGAGAGCAAGAGAGATTAGATAATGATATTAAAGGGGTCATATTATGGAAAACGGCTTATTCCTGGCCCTTATACATGTTCCACAGGTTATCGTTGACCTAAGTAGCCGAGAAAATATGAAATCTGGAAGTCAACCCCTTTTTCTGTATTTTCCTTTTTCCAAAAACGGTGCCAAATCGGGCCAAAAACAGGCCGTTTCAGAAAGTAGCCCCTTTAGACATCATAACGGGTGCTTCTTAACATAATCCAACCCCTCTCAGAGCATGCCCACGCCCAGGTGAACAACCAATCCCATTTACCTCGTCTCAAAATGCAGCTCTCGGCAGCGCCGCAAGCCGTTGCTTATGGTGCATTCCATTGTACTCGGAAATCGATAATTCCGAGTTGGTATTCCTAACTTCCAATCTAAATGTGTTCCAGGGCATCTGCTCGGGAAAACATAATCGCCCGCAGCAAACTCATGTTTGTATGGCAAGTCTCTGAATTTCACAAGCATCTAAACTCAACATCAACTACTACAGCGCCATTAGTGAATAGAATCGGCGCATATTTTCCGAGTACACTGGAATGCACCATTACTTTGCGACCAGTGAAGCTAAAACAACAACATATCTATGGCCATATACCAACTCTCCAGTTATTATTTTGTAGGATGCAGGCAGCAACATAGATCCCTGCACAGTCTCCCAACACGCGAAAATGCCAGGACAGAGTGGATTCATTTTATTTTTAACGGCAACGTCCCGGCTACAGTTAGCTCGGCTACAGGTAGCTCATTTTTTCTGTATGTGATGATCACTCCTCGGACTGCTTGAGCAACGGCAGGATTAGCATCTAAATTGAAGCTTAAAGATGGAGCAATTCATAAGGTACGTGACCCATCTGCAAAATTGGAATCTGTAAGTGTCACCATGTTTTGATTTAATTTACAAATTAGTCTGGTTAGTATATTCGACTGCTGGTTAGCTAATGAGCTAGCGGGGCTAGCCACGGGCTTGTTAGGCGTGGAAGAAGTAAGAAAACTAAAGCTGGAGTCATTAAAAGTAAAGTAAAGTAAAAGTGAAGTTATTGGTTGGAGTCAGGACTCATCTTAAAGTTATTTGTTGGGACCAGTGTCTGTTTTATAAGTCTGTCGAACGTGTCAGGCTTGGTAAACTTTAGCCACCATTAGTACAATTGTGTTTGGTTGTTTGCGCTGCGCTGTTTGGATGCAAATAGATTGCATCCAATAATATATTGGCTAACTAGCTCAACAAAATTGTCACTCCTAGCTTGTCTGCAAGTTGTATTCAGTAAGCTTATGGACATGAGCCATAAACAGACCGGCTACAGCAGAGAGTGTCGCTCACACACCCACATACACAAAACAAAGTACAATATTACACAGAATTGTTATCATTTAGAAACTAAGTGGAACCGCCTCAGCTGCCTCTTCCCATTCTGGGTCAAACATGTACGGTCTCAGTGTTGGTTCTGGAGCGGCCGCCATGGTTATGGTAGATTTCTGCTTCTGCAAGCTTATTTGTTTATCTTGAGCAGCATGAGCGCTCTGCTCTCTGCCTCTGCCAGGCAATTGCGTGGAGGTTGTATGTAATGAGCCCTGCTCTGATTGGCCGCCTCACGCCGTGAGTGAGGCGTGAGGCGGCCAATCAGAGCAGCGGCCAATTTCTCCATTCTTTACAATGGAGAAAATGAGAGACTGAAACACACACCACAGAAGCTGGTTTTATGATTGTTTTTGATATCGACTTCAAAAACATCTTGTCAAGACCCCTGGAAACAGTTTTAAATAGCCCAAAATGAGTAAAATACCCCCCCCTTTAAAATATAGCACAGTAAAGCAACACAGCCTTTTGCTCTGTCTTCATTATAATGGGCTAAATGGCTGCATGCTGTATCTCTCTTAAGCGGTTCCAGTGGTGGCAGGTGGACTGGTGAAGTATGAAGTACTAGCACCATGCAACCTCAGCTTCACACTATCTCTAGACATGGTTGGTGTCGGGGAAAACCCTTACCAAACTGATAACTGCATCACAAATAAAGAAGTTAAATTACATTTTAACTGCCCAAATGTTGTTAAACTAACACTAGTTTTCAACTACATCCAAACTACATTGTAAAAAGTATATCTGAATGTGGAATGTCAAATAGGCATAATACAAATAAATGTGACTAGGAACAGAACACTCTGTGTTACGGTTCCTGGTCTGAAACATAAACTCTGATTGCTAAAGGTCAAGGTGAACATTCATATAATCTCTTGACAATGGTGGTGCATAATGTGATGGCCTTTGCAGGTGAACTCATATTCCAAGTAACTTACCAAAACCTAATTTTGGTTACTTTTAAATAATTGTTATATCTAAAAAGTTAAAAAAATAAATGCATTGGTAGCTAGTTACAGTTTAAGTAGTTGACACCAGGTTTTCTTGGAATAAGTGCTGCTTGGTGGATTGTATGTATGCTGAAATTATTATGATTCTTGTCAGTCAAGTCCCACAAGGTACTGTATGTATTTTAGCATTTGAGCATTAAACTGCCAAATTTTGACATGCAGTTTGACATAAAGACAAAAATAACAGCATGATTTGGGAATAACTTGACAGATGAGCTGACAAACACAAACTCTTTGCCAAGCTCAGCCATGCAGCCCCTATAGCATAGTGTGACACCTTCCATGGTTCTGTGGAGCTTGATGGGTAGAGCACGGCAATAATCCTGCCAAGGTGGAGATTTTGGAAAAAGAAAAAAAGAAATTGCAGGAGTTATTGTGCACATGGCTCCTGTATGGTTTCCACTGATTTGTAGTTTATAGTGCAGGCCGATTAAAAGATTCAACTGGTGCCAGCGACTAGAGCGTGAAAAATATGGACACACAAGTGCACAAACACACATGCATTCACAACAGTGAGCTCAAGCAACTACATGTACACACAAACAAACACACACACTCACAGAAGGAGCTGCTTTCGTCCCTTGTGCCGTCCATGGTGCCATCTGGCTGCATCTGCAGGTAGTATCCATGTTGACTGTACAGCCGGGTAACAATGCCTTTCAGCTGGGGCTCTGCAGGGGAACAGGGGGAAAGCGGGGCTGTGTCAGACAGGTGTCGGACACAAAGGTCACTCCCTTTTGGGAGTGTGACTTGGAGGAAAAAGTACCTACCAGAACAAATACCGATTGACCTCTTTTACTCATCATTACTGTGTTGGAGCAACATACTGTATATCCACATTAAAACAACATATAAAGGTGCAGCTATTTTTATATGTACTCTAAGTTGAGGGTTTATCTATAAAACATAAATGTGCAGGATAACAATGAAAAGACAGTTTGGGCTTTTTACATTCAGTAACCATTTTTTAGTTTCTTTTAGTTTTTTAATATTTAGTTTTAATAACTAACTAATAATAACTAATAATAACTAAATTGCCTAAGCACATTTTTGGAGTAATTTTCCCAACATACATCAAAACTGAACTTCTGTAGTATTTCCTTCTAATGAATTGCTGAATAAAATGCATTTGTGTGAATAATGATTGAATGATTGATGATTGACGTGATTGTTCTACCACTGGTATTTTTAGCAAGAGTATGGGTCATCAGAGGATGAAGTCAAGTGAGACAGCTAGTCTGTCTCCCACTAAATAAGACATATAATCAAGGGGACAGGGTGGTGGAGGAGGAGGAGGAGGAGGAGTAGAGGGGTTGAATGTTTCATGAGCTCAGTCCCTGCAGCCTACTTTGCGTTCATTTAAAAAACAGCAAGGATCCTTGAAGCGTCACTCTGACATCACCAGTGTCCCCCTCTATTACACGAAGCACTCTCTCAGCTCCTCCCTCCTCCTCCCTAGGTCAGGCTTCTCCAGGAGCAAAGACAAGGAGAACTCTGCAGGTCCCCTGACTTAGCTTAGGGCTCAGTCACTTTCACTTAGAGAAAACAGCCCGGTCATACCTAGTGGACTCTGTCTCCTCCAATGCAGCTTTAATGAGGGAGATGAAACATGGATGAAGGAGCAGTTTATGACAGAGCCTCTGGAGGACTGAGGGCCATCTGGGAGTTCCCCCCTCCTGTAAACTCCACCCATGCCCTCGCACACACTCCCCGGGGAGGGACCTAGGGCACTGCGCAATCTGCTCTTCTTCTCCCTGCACTTTGGACTAGCACAGGGAGAAAGAGAGTGACAGAGTATGCAGGGAAGTGATTTGAAAGACTATTTCCCATAGGAAGAGTGCCAGGGTCAAGACATCAGTAAAATTGAGACCTACTCTCATAGTTTCAGGCATGCATCTACAGCATCTCCTGCAGCCTCATCTCCTCTGATCTCTTTCTACCGTTTCTTCACCGTCCTCTCTCCTGTCTTCCCTTCTTTCACAGCTACTTGTCAAACATCTTCCCCGTACTGTATCTCTTCTCTCTCTCCCCTCGCTGGCCTCTTCTTTCCTCAATTTCATATCCTTTGAGTTGTGTGTGTGTGCTTTCATCCTCCCAAATAACATCATACATCACCCAATCAGTGCAAGGGAAGCCGTTCATTACTTGTCCCTACAGATGCGAGAGAGAGAGATGAGAGAGAGAAAGAGATGACAGTGTCGTTTCATTAAGAGTGACGGCTGTAGGCGCTGAAGAAAACACACATTTAGGCAGAAATTCAATAGACAGCCCATGCAATATGGGGGTAATCAAAACTCCCATGCTTGGTGTCAGGGGCACTAAAACTGATGTTTCACGTACCAGAGCTAGCTTTAACTCAAAGTCCTTACGCTATAAAACCAATGCACAATAAATCCAGTGTCTGAAAGTATGCTTGCTGATGTAGCTCTCGGTCTTCCAGCAAGAATCAAAGCCCTCGTGTTGCACTGCTAACGCATTAGAGATTCATAGACCATCAAGCCAAGAACAACCACCCTACTACAAATATTGTTTTTTAACAATTAGGGCCCAAGGTCGTATTCTGTGGACAGCTTCATTTCATCCAAGTGTTAAGTTTTATAGAAAAAAGTACAAACTTTACAATAATTCCTTGTTTGATATTGAGTTATGTATGCTACCTGACCAGGACTGCATGATGAAACAGAGAATCTGTGGGGTTTTAGGATTGTGAAGCGAGTGCCAGTAAGTGCTAGTAGTGCCATTTTGTGATCAGTGAGTTGCATTTGAACATTAGCAGTCCTCAGTTAAGCTTTGTCTAATCATGACAATAAAAACAACAGCATCACGTCTATCAGCTGGAGTCACAGCTGGAAGCGCAGTATTTATTTCTGTTGCTATGACGATCACACATGCTGTATTTGCCTGTAAAGCCAAGTGGTGCAAGTAGTCTTGACATTCTTAAAGATTGTCTGGAAGACATTAATGATGATGAGGTTTGAGGTTTTGCCACAACCAATGGAACTTGATGATAAACTAATCAAACAGACAGAAATGTGTCCTTCTCGATTCTGGTCTCAATTGTGTTCAGTCTTGTTTCTACCAGTTAAGAATTGGTTTGTTTCAATCCTTTTATGACAAAGAGAAAGTTACCTTTATTTCATGTAATTCATCTTGTAACTCTATATTCTTTCCTCAGCTCTGAAGCTCTTTCTCATCTTCAACTAGGTCAGAGTGCAGCAACTTCAAACAAGAATTAAGTGAAGAGATCATACAACTCCCATCTTAGATGCTTTGCACTGATTACCAGTTACATTTTGATTTGACACTGTGAGTAATCGTGACACATTCATTAGTCATTTCAGGTTGAAAAATCGTTTAGAAACGAATTTACAGCATTTTGGAATGAATTTACCATTTTACTAATATGTTTAAAGGAATAGTCTGCCCATAGATGCCCTTTTGACTCTTTCAACAAAACAGGTCTGGTCTACAAAACAGACAAAGCAAAGGTTTCTAAACTTGACCAAGAAAATACGATCAGAAAAGTGTCCTGTTTTTGACACAACTGAATCACAAACAGTATCTCTGAAATACAGTATTAAATTCAGAAAGGGCTTTGCATTGGTAAGATGATTTACATTACGTTTTGATCTCATAGATGACTGATTTGAGATATGAAGCTGGCCGCGTCTTTGTTCTGTGTCTGTATATGTATAATGTATAATCCTCTGAGAGAGGGAGAATAATATAAACTGTGGTTATCATAAAAAGCTTGATGTGGTGAAGCAGAATGCCTCATGATGCAGGGGGTTAAACATATACACACATATTCTTCCATTAGAATGGGTGTGTGATATTGCAACAAGGAAGTCAAGTGTCAAACAGCAGACAAAATGTAAATGCTCAAAACACTGACTTGCTGGGTCCCTATAGGCTCAGTGTCATCACACAGCACTGATGCACTGCATCACCATGCAACTGCTCTCCTCTCACTCTCTTCACAGTCTAATCTCTGCCTAGTACACACACACACACACACTTGTTCTGTCATTCTTGCTAATGTTATGGTGGCATTAGGTGGATACATCATAAGAAACAAACTTGTCACCTTGTCACCTGAGTAACAGCTCCATGCTCCATAATAACACAAGGCAAAATGGATACACACACACACACACACACACACACACACACACACACACACACACACACAGTACTGAAGATTGTATGTACATCCTTATCCTCTTTCAGAAATTAGTATAGACAGGCTTTGCTCATTTCTGCGGTGCTTAATGTAAAATCAAAGGAGGCATTCAAAGGATGGTACTGAATATGTTATGCTGGAAGGTGAAGTAAGGAGTCTAGTGCAGCAAAATGGCAATTTAGGTTAGAATATATTTGTCGTTATAGACATGCTACAGATGAACCACTAGAATCTCCAGTTAAAGAACATGTGCATGGCATTGACCTCAAATATAGAAATGTGTGTTTTATTACCTTTTAATCTGCTTTAGGGGGGATGTAAAGACAGATTATGCTCAGCCAGGGTTAGTGTCCAGGGCACAGCAGGGTGAGTACACATGTTACCAGGCAAGTCAACATTTTCCTTTCTATAGGCCCTGGAGATAGTATACAATTCAGTGTGACAGACACTGTCTGGACCTCTGGCTGGATTAGAGAAACACACAAAGAGTTGTTTACATGAGCAAAAAGCCTGTGTTCGTGTCATAAGGGTGCAAAGTGTGCACAGGGTGCAAATACAGCTTCTACTGCTCCTCAGGGGTAAACAGAGAAGATGAAAACTTGGTAGGGTGGAATGCCAGTAACTCAAAGGCCATGTTTTAGTGCTTTGGTTATACTGTGTATTACAGTTTTTTTCAATTGCTTTGACTCAATTTGCACAACAGATTTTCAATGTGCAAAACTCTAAATGCAAAGTGCCAAACTGACTTTTAAAATTCAAGACACTACATCCTATGCTGACATACAAAGTGCAAAGCTCTAAATCATCTGCTCCATCCTCAGAGTACAGCCACCTAACATTACAACAATGTTCAAATGCTTATTACTACAAACGCAGGTCACTAAATCAGTTCATCAGGTGTTTGTAGCCATGTCTCATTACTTCCAGCAACCTTGCCCAGGTTAGTAGCATTGCAACACAATTGATAATCTCTTCACCACTACATAAAAGGCTGCTTAGAAACCTGAATGACAGTTTCTGACAACATGGAGCCGATGAGGCCGATTCTGTGGCCAAATGCAGCAGAGAAGCAAAATGCTGCTTACAGTTTTTTACGATCACTAACAAGCATTTAGCTATACTTAAGATACTTTTTCTAAACTCCTAACACAGCAATACACCTACATCACACAATTAGCCAAATAGTTAATTTTCTGCTCAAAACCACATTTTGTTAATTAAATACTAACTCTACATTTCAAAATGCTAAAAAACGTTGTCTACACTAACTCTATCAAAACACGGCAAACCCGACTCAAAATCAAATCATTCTTTCAAAACACTAGCACAGTTTTCTATCCAAGAGGAACATATAGTCAATCATAGCATAACGACTTTCAAAATACTAACAGTTGATAGGCATTACAAAAACTGCATTACTTTTCATGTTTAGTTCTACCTGCATACAATAGACAATATGAAATCCATTGATTTTTATAATTCAGTTTCCTTTTACTGTAAACCACTGTTTTGGTTGAGTGTTGAATGTGTGCATTTTTGGTAACATACTGTCTAAAAGTGAATGAGTCATCTTTACTTTATTGAATGTACAGTAGAAAAAAATAGTAAGTGACAGAATT
The DNA here is from genome assembly GCA_034670405.1 of Hoplostethus atlanticus. Classification (NCBI taxonomy): domain Eukaryota; kingdom Metazoa; phylum Chordata; class Actinopteri; order Trachichthyiformes; family Trachichthyidae; genus Hoplostethus; species Hoplostethus atlanticus. The sequence goes on from JAXDDX010000018.1 coordinate 3,236,363, forward strand.
GCTGCAGTAAAAAGCTTTATTAGCAACATGAAATTGCTGCCAGTGATGAACAAAAAATCCAACATACATGGCCTTTGGTTCCAAATGTGTAAAAATAAAATATACAAATACAGTAAAAAAGGCACAGAAGGGAAAAAACACCAAAATGCACAGCCCTGTTCTACAGTTTTTTACAGTCGCTAACATCCTTTTGTCCAATCTGTAGTTACATTTTCAAAACTCTAAACACAATTAGCACAACATCCGTCTGTTGTGGACTGTAATCTGTAATCTGTAATCTATACGATCTTCAGCATTTGGCCACATGTTCTCGTCCACATCACATCTACAGTACTGTAGATGCACCTTGGATAGAAACGCTTGACATGCACAATATGTGTAAACACAATATGTGTAAACACAGTATGTGTAAACACAGTATGTGCAAATACTTTTCAGTATGTCCTACTGTATGTACTGTAACCCATGTTTACATGTAGAGTAGCATAGTGTAAAACTCACTATAGAACAAGACATATTGGATAGACACCATACCTGGACGTATTGGTGCCGGTGCTGGTGACCCGCTCACTGTTCCTTTCAAAAGCAACTGTGTACAACTGTTTCATTCGAACTCTGTGTTTGGTCTATTTTACACAACTTAAATCAGCAATTTCTCAATGTTTCAGTGATCTGTTCATTCAGAAATGCTTATCAGCTGTTTCAATAAAGCTTTTGAGCTGCTGTTGTTGCAGAAGTAGAGGCTTTATACTGTATTTAAGGTTTTGAACATTAGGTTTTCATTTCTGGCATGCTGTGTGCAAGCATTTGTAAATAAGACAAGAAAGATCCATCATTTTGGTATTGGGTAAGCTTGTATGCAAAGAAAATCTAAGCATTTTAGAAACGTGTTAATTGACTGCTTATTGTTTGAAAACAACATGAATTGTGTTAATGGTATGGTCCACAACTGACGGATGTTGTGCTAATTGTGTTTAGAGTTTTGAAAATGTGACTACAGATTGGACAAACGGGTGTTAGCGACTGTAAAAAACTGTAAGCACTGAAATGCATTTCTTTGTTTTTTGTTACTGTCATTTTTGCTTTTACTGTAATTTTTGCTTTTACTGTTGTTTTTGTTTTTACTGTAAAATTCAGTTGAGTTTACTGCATTACTGTATGATTTCTTTCATATACAGTAATCTACTGTAATGTAATATTTTGTTTGTCTTCCATAAAAACACAAGCTATATATATATATATACCTCAGTCTATCACAGGGGATCACAGGGGATGCTTGCTGTACTTCATTTGAAGTACTTATGAGGAAATGACCCTTGCATAATCTTTTTTGATGACAATTATTTAGTGTTTGACAGCATTATTTGATAATGGCCATTGTATTTGAAAATGCACCAATAATTAAACTTCAACGATGAACATATCCAATGTTCTGGTGCTATGATCAACTTTTGCATATAATATTCTCTCATTTGACACCGGTATTTTTATTTTGCATGCTATATTAGAGTTTGAACCCAAAATGAGCAGTATAGCATTCTGTGTTAAGAGTTTTGCACATTGAAAGTCTGTTGTGCAAAATGAGTCAAAGCAATTGAAAAAAACTGTAGGGCATACTTGACATATATGAAGGCATAATGACCATAGAAACATCTGCAGCAAAGTAGCTGGAGTGAATTGACAGAAGATCACCTTCAAAAACAAAGGCAGTTTTATATATATATATATATATATATATATAAACCCACCAAATCAAATGTTTCATGAGGTATCTTATAATGCATCCGGTACCAACACTGGGTCCCAAAAAGGAACAGTTGCCGTATGCACTGGTCTCAAGCAGTGTACAGTTTATGTAAAATGCACAAGCATGTAGTGGGCCCCCGGTGATTTGCCATCAACATCCATGTGACATGCTGATATGACATACAAGTACACTTTGGGGGTTCAAAAGGAGAGGCCTTGATCCAAGAGCCCCTGTCTGAAAGTGAGAGTGTCCACAATGTTAGCTTGGAGGCACAGCACATCCTTAGATTCACACCAGTGGTCCAATGAACGTCATTTGAGTTCAGATGACGCACAACTGCTCAGCATAGTGCGAATGACTTCACTACCTAGGAGGCAAACGCTTCACTATCCCATAAACATGTCTGGCCTGACATACTACATTTTTCACTGAGCCTGTGTCAACAACTCCTTGTGTAATGAGAGACCCCGGGTCCCCATGTAAAACATATAACACTTAAAAGAAATGTTGCCTCTTGGGCCAATGGAGAGCCACCCGGTCTAGTCTAGTGTGCTTCCATTGTGGGATGTCTGCAGATAGTAGTGCATCCGTTAGCTGTTAGCAACAGCTAACAGCGTATGTTGTCTTTCAGGGTGAACAGATCTCAATCTGCCTTGCTGAACTTCCCGCATATGGGAGACCACTGACAGCTGTAGTGTTGATTGTCCTGGGTATTTCCTTTGGAGAGGAGGTCCGCGTCTACATCCACCACTCCTAGACATGTGTGGCTCAGAGTGACAGAGAACGTTCGCTGATCCAGGTCAGTAGAGTGTAGGTCAAAGAGAGCTCCCTGTCTGTTTATGTACATCGCCAGACAGGTGCTGTCAGCGCACCCTGGAATATGTTGACTCATCAACAGGCCCATTTCCAAGTGACTTCTCCACACATGAGCGACAATATCATTGTTCCAATGACACATAACGTAGACAAATGAAGTGTCTGGAGGGCGCCTGAGAAGACACTGTATAAAGTAAGTAGGTTTCTGTTGAAAAAACTTCTGGGTTTCTGTGACAATGCCCAAAGTGAAATTCCTTCACGGACAGTTTGACTCATCACTTGTCCCAGCGTTGCTCCTCCCTCGGTCTAGCCAATCCATATACAGGCCTCCTAAGTGAGAGAGACATTTCCTCTTGGTTCTATTATGTTGGGAGAAATCTAGCAGCAGTTCATTTGCAATCAATTTTTAAATGCACAGGTAAATTATAGGTGTTAGTTTTAAAAGAGCATGGGATCAAAGTGACGTGAATTTACTCTTTGTGTAGCACGGGAGAGATCTGTTGTACACCCTAGTCCAGTACCTGGATTCAATGATAGTGCTAGAATTATTTTTCTTCCAATCCCAGCACTCACCACTTCATGGTCTACACGGGGATGCCTCTCATCAATTACGTTCAGCCGTGATAATGATCATGGAAATTACCTGGGGGAGAATGGGGCTTAGGCATGCGACCGTACACACAGCTCTCAATTCTCTGCGTGTGAACGAGGGCAACACTCACTAAAAACCAAGATAATCCCTCCGTGCAACACAAATGGCATCAAGGACGCTTAAAGCCCTCGCTGCGGTGTAACTGCTGCAGTGGTTGAGGTTGATCTGTAATCAGTGTAGTGTATGGCTCTGTGTTGGCGATGCTAATGTGTTTATCTGACATGATTTGTTAGCCTTTAGCTCGGTATCTCAGTATGAGATGTTCTGTGGCTTGCTGTTCGCTGGCTGAGCTCCTCTTGATAAGGTTGGAGGTAATTACTGGGGGCCTGCTTGACTGAGCAGCCAAGGGCATTTCTCATCCTGCTCCGACTGAAGCTGAACCAAACTACAGGGGTTTTCCTTGCCTTTTATTTTAAGGACTCCCTGTCTCTCCCCTCCCCTCTCATCATGCTCCCTTTTCACTTTGAACTCTTCTCTCGCCATCCTTCAACCAGTCTGTGTGTGTGTGTGTGTGTGTGTGTGTGTGTGTGTGTGTGTGTGTGTGATGCGTGACGACACGACACGTGTGTGCATGTGTATATGTGTGAGAGAGAGAGGGAGCAGTCCGTCTCCTGTGTAGCGTTTGATTCTGCTTCTAATAAAAGGAGAGCAAGGTTCTTTCACTTTTTTCCCTTTCTAAACTGGGCCATAAGCTCTGGAGTGCTGCTGGTAATTATCAACCTTATTGGAAGATGGAGGGGAAGAGAACGAGAGGAGCGAGGGAAGAGGCAAGAGATCTGATGAAAGACAGTTAAAAACATAAAGAGGCGATGATAAGGATCAGCATAAATTTGTCTAGAAATAAGGGGTGGCAAAGGGACGGAGAGGGGTAGACGGAAGGTGATTGGGTTAAAGAAGCAGTATGAATGAGGTGGTGTATGACTTCATCTGCAACTGCAACGCTGCGCTATTATTTTAAATGTAATTCATTTCCTAAGCCATTTCACGTGACAGCCTTAGCAGATCACGTAACGGAGACGGAGCTACTGCTGCTTCTTAATGACGCTGACAAGAGCATGTGCAACACACGCAGAAGGACACGGACTCCCTGATACACTATGAAATATTCACACATTTAACATGTGCTTCATTGGCAGTGTGACAGGTACATGTCCGTGACAAATTATCAAAAGAGCCATCCTCAGAAGAGTGAAGTAGATTTAAAGTGACATGGTGCAACGTGCTGCTTTCTCACTGCGTTATCAATATCGTGTTATTAATGTTATCAATGCATCAAATAAATAATCAGTGCATCACATTTTCTTTCTTGAGGTTGAAATCTTGTGCTTACTTAAGTGTTTTTCATGTGACTTACAGCTACATAGAGAAATAAGGCATAGGGGCACGTGAAGGACACCAATGGAGTTGCAGTATTCCCCTGAGCCTTAGCGAACAGCTCGCCAAGACCCCTCGCCGATCCTCTTTCCCATGAACCCTGCAGCACACCAACAGGCACGTCGATATATGCACAACAACAAACAAACATTCTTCTGCACTCCCACACACATCCAGACCTCAGCCTGATTGTGTTTAATGAACAAACAACTAAGCTGAGCAGCACAGTGATGGACAACAATGGTTCACAATTTGAACTGCTCGCTGAACCACCTTGAAAGAGTCCTGACACACTTCCACATAGGCATGGCTTTGCCTCATAGAAGTAACAACCCTTCAGCGGAGACGCATGAGAGCAGTTTTGGCGTCGATGGTGGGAATTCATCGTCGTTTTCAAACATTTCAGAGAAAAAAGTATAGCTGGCACAAAGTCGGTACTAACCACATACTTCTTAAATTTGCACACCGCTGTGTTTAAAGACACACGCACGCACACACATGCATATACAGGAATGCACTTCATCTGATTTACAGAAAATATTGAAGTAATGTTATAATACTTCTGTACTTCTATACAGTAATAATAATAATAGTAATAATTAATTATTATTAATTATAAATAATTAATTATTAGGGGGAAGACACATTTCAAATCCAAATGTGAAATTATGGACACAGACAGCACTGCACATCTTAATCAGTGATTGAACCATATTCAAACATAGCCTGTTAATTGGTCAGTTGAATTTAATATTCTATGGATTAAAGTAATCCAAAATATTCCAAAAGCACATTAAAGTAATAATTTCACATGAATGAGTCTGAGTAATTCAAATGACTCCATTATTGAATGGGATCTTAACCTGGCTATGATTTTCATTTTGATAGTAACCTTCCTAACATTGTATATGCATGCATATACATATGTGCACACAGACACACATGCACAGTACAGCACACACATTTACTATACATACAAATATGAAGAAACCCTTTCCCTACATTTTTAAGCCAAATTTCTTTATAGATTACTGTAATCCAGGTTGACAGAATCAGTGTGTTGATATATAGCTGCACTTCCTGGTTCTCTTGCAGTGTGCAGTACTTCCATTCATGCCTCTCTCTCTCTCTCTCTCTCTCTCTCTCTCTCTCTCATTCTATGTACCTGAGCCTCTCCCACTCTCTCTTCACCCCTCACTTTCCCCTTATTCTCATCATTATCTCTATGGATGCCCTCCATCCTCACTGTCTTTCTCTTGTTAGAGGTTAAATTCAATCTGTCCTTGTCAGGCTTAATCAAAGTATCCACAGATTCAATTTAGCAAGTATGTGTGGGAGGTTGAGGTGGCATCTTTAGGACGATAGAAAACAAAAGGGTACTCTTAGTACACTCATCCCTCCGCTGCTTGACTGTGAATAAGACATCCTCTCTATAACACATAGCCTGCTCACAAGCTAACTCCAAACGCTGCAACAGCAGTAAGACTAATACCTTTTTTTTGGAATAAACCTTCAAAAAAACATTGATCCCCTCATCTCCATTCACTTTACCCACTGAGGAGCTTCTCCAGCCTGGAGACATAAAGTAAGATAAACCTTCAAAATTACAATAAATAAATAAATCCCCTCATCTCTAATGGGTTTTTACTTTAAATAAAAAATCCTAAAGGATTTCAGCCCAAAAGTCTGTTGTTGCATTGTGGTGTAATCTGATGTGTAGATCTTGGTATTTTTCATTATCAGACAGTTCAGGGGAGGAACTGAATCACCTTCTGCTCCTACGCATGAACAGCTGCACCCTCGTCCTATTCGCCATCAGCTCTTTAAGATCTCTCTGATGAAACAAGGGTTGTTCGTGGACAAAGTTGAAAATCCCCAGAAATTGATGGGACAAACAACAAGAGGCAGACATAATGCTACTGCTGTGTGAACATCTCATAACTCTAATTTTGATGACTTTAATGGTTCTACATGAATTAAAGGTTTAACATTTAGGGATACACGAAAATGTTAGCCTGCAGGCCACTATCAGAAATTTACAGCGTGACTAGGAGACAGTTTTCTGTTTTTGCTGTCAAACTTCCAAAATGTACTGTTATTGCTCGTTTGCCAATGCCTCGTTGTGATCCATGGCAGGCATCCCGCTAGTAGAACACCAATCATTCATTATACCCGCTATGCTTTAACCAAATAAAACAGCACATATGCATAAAATAAAATACAAATGCTCAACTTTCAATCAAAGTCAGTCTACTTTCTAGAAAGACTAATGAAAGTTGAGGTCTGACGGTAGCTGTTCCCCGATATCTCATCCCATTTCATCTCCTTGGCCCCACGCTGCCTCTTTGACAGGCTGATTCGCAGCTCTTTCCAGTCTCACCCACCTTCCCTTTTATCTCCACAGCTATCTCTCTCTGCTTCTATTCCTCCCATTTTGATTACCTCTTTATCTATGTCCACCCACATCTTTGCCATCCACATCCTCCCTTTGACACAATTTGCTCTTGCATCATTAATATCTTCACTGCCATCTCTTATTGCCTCTGTTTACTTCTGCAGACTCCCTCCCTCTCACCCCGTCTCACTCTGTGTCTCTCTGTCTCTCTCTCTCTGACCCCTGTCACAGTCAGTAAAGTTCTGATGAGAAGCTACCTAACACTGCATTGTCTGATCAGGTGTTGTCGAGTAAGCGAGTTTGGGGCCCTGATCTCTTGCGGTCAGCTTAATGCTATCCTCTGCTGGATCTCTCCTTGTAACCTGGTCTGCTGCTCGCCAACCGGGCCCTAGATTTGTGGCCCGACTGTTGACTGGCCCCTTTGATGCTTACTCTTCCAACATACTACAGTGCATCTCCATGCCAAACATCCCACTCTATATGCCAGAAGATGCCTAGGTCTGCATTTTCCTCCGTATGACTATATTTGCACGCAAATCGAATGCTCCTCTTCAAGTCCATCACCTAATTTCAACCCAATTACTTATAAAGTGTTAGTATTTTTATGATATTACTACTATAAAGTCCAGTGCCATTTATTCTCTGCCTTCACTTAATAATAGCTGATGGTATATGGATGCCCCAGTGCTTAAATTGATCCTTACTTATATTTTGGATCATGTATCTGGATCTGAATCTGGATGGATTTTGGATCTGGACGTCTCCCGTCTGGGTGCTTGTGTCTGAGTGTCAGTATATGTGCACATGCACCAAGATTGTATGATCATTTGGTCTAAGTTGGAGGGGAGAACCGGAGGCAATACAGAGAGGCAGATGGTTCAATATCCCACTCTATTCAAGTCAGATTCCACCTTGAACAAACTAAGTGGGTGATTATTGATTAATCACTATTCATTAATGAGCTGAATTGAAAAGGGGGCAGCATTGCAGATCACTGACAGTGGGAGAGTGCTTTTATCAGCCAGGCCTGCAGACATCTTAAAGGAACCGCACAGGACAGGAAGGGTGTGAGACAGAAGTGGATGATGATGATGAAGAGGAAGAAGTAAAATAGTAAAGTAAAATCAGGCTGACGCTGTAGTTTGACAGAGCTATCATCCAGTGTTAGAAGCTTTGTGTCAACCACAGGTAAGTGGCAAGATTTACGTCCATGATTAATATTTCAGTAGCCTATGGTTTATTGCAGTTGTAAATATAGCTTGTGTATGTGTTGGTGTGATGCTAATATGACACCTGACAAAAACTCTCCTCCTCTCAAAAAAAAAATCAGCACTCACTTGAGAAAACCTCCAGAGCCTGGGGGTGGCTGCCATGTAGGGAAAAAATGGATTTCTGGTGAAGAAGTACAAACTTTATTGCGTGTGCATGTTACATAAAATGTGCACTTGCATTAAAAGAGTGCAAAGCGGAAGTGGAGGAAATCGGTTTATAACTTGCTGAGGAATTAAGATCAAGAAGATGGTTTTATAAAACTACGTCATGCCATTGAGGCATGTCAACTATGAGAGAATAGGAACATACAACGGGGATGCCAGATTGGGGGCTTGTAATCATACATTACTTTGGGTCTTGTGCAGACTTTAGCATACAAACAGATGGACAGAAACACACATATTCATCACACAACATCAATTGCCTTACTCCTAACCCCAGCCTTAATTGTATAACCGCTATATGACAAACAGTAACATTATCCCTCACTTTCAAAATAACCCTTTCTCTACCCAGTGTATTGTCCTCGCATGCCACCATTTATCCGGGATTACTAATCTTTTGGATCCCAAATATTAGTAAAACATACTGCACACTCATACACAGACACACACACAGTATACACATCAATAAAGAACCACACGTCATATAAACTCTCTTTCTACATGGACACGGGTGCATGTCCGTGCAGTAGAACCTAAGTGGTCCTCAATACATGTGTGAATCATCACTGCAAACCCCAACAGCTAATGCATGTCACACAGGGGCACACAGCTCAAACAGCAAATGAGATGTCACAACAAAGGCAACGTGACTGATTATGTGCTCATGAAATCATAATAAACAACAGCACCCGTTCTCTACTGTGAGCACTGAGCACTTTTTTCATGTCCACAATCAACCCCTTGACACAGCAAAACCAGAGGAACATCTGGTATTATTATGTAAACAACTTACAGCCATTATGGAAAAGTGGTGATTCAAAATACAAGGACTATCTAGGCTACAGAGTTTAGAACAGAGTTGAAATACACTTGTGTTTTCACTGTTATGGCACATTTCCTAAGTTTGTAAGAGATATTTTGGTTTCAGTTCTGCACCTTGGAAATAGATTGATAGACTGTGAACATCAAATAAATAGCCATTTTCTTGGCCACCAACATAGGATGCCATTCTTCTGCTTTGACATGATTGGATTTGATTCAGTACCAAGGTTACTTACATTATAAGTCAAATCTCAGACTCAGAGTGGTCTGTTTAAGTGACAGCTCGACTGCAGCAAAGAAGACTTGGAATCTCCTCGGTCTTGTGAATCTTTGATTCCCAACGTGGGTCTATTGGCCTAATATTACAGTAAGCGCTTTTCAGCATGAAGAGATTTAGTAGAATATTGACTGACATCCTAAGAGCATTTGTATAACATCTGTAACAATACATGTAAGCCTACACATTTTCCAGATACCTAAGGATACAAAAGGAATTAAGGAATTTCAATGAAAGGAAAGGAAAGCAATTGGCAGAATTTGCTGAAGTTTAAATGTGGTTTGCTTTGCTAACACATCCCAGAAAATAGAAAATTTGAAGCTTCCTGCAAACTCTTAAGATTTTCACAACACAAAACTACATCATTCTTTTGGCCAGGGGGTTGACTTCAAAGTTTTTGGATGACAATGTAGTCTTATGTGAGCAGAATAGTGCAGAATGAAATTAAACTCTCATCAAGCACAAGTCTCTGTTCACACTCTGTTTTATCACTCATCATTCTCACGTTCAATCTGCTTAGATGCAGCTCTTCGCTCCGAGGGAAAACACTCTAAATTCACTGTTTTTCCCTAATCAGCTATAAACGTGTAGCCTGTTTATGAGGAATGTTTGTTCAGTGACATTTCTGTAATATAAGCACAACTGAAATTAAGACTACTAAACATAATAATTGTGCATGAATAAGGCAAAACATCACCACATTACTGTGAGTCTAAACATCATACATCACTCAGACTAAAAGGAAAAAACTAATGAGGCATTTGGACATTGTTCTTTGTCCAAAAAAGCACAATATTTAAACATAACAAAGGGACAGTCATGCAAAAAATATTATATCAAGAAATAAAATAAAAGGGTTCACTTTCCATTAAATGTATGAGGACTTGTTTATCAAAGTTTTCAAAGTTGGTCCCCTAGTCCTACGATGATGCTGACTGAGCTGCTGTTTGCTGTGATGCCTCACATCAGATCTGGATATCTCACCATAATAAACTTGTATGCATTGTGTATATGCTGCTTGCCTAAACTCAGCATCTATAGCACGCCCAACCGTCCTGGTAGGAGGATCCCTCTCTGTCCTCTGTGAGGGTCCAAGTCTGGGGGATGTCATGTAACCATTTATTGTTTAAATTTAGGATTGCTCATCCCAGCAGAAAAATAATGCTTTAGACAACATATTATGTTGTTTTCTTTGTCAAAGAAAAGTTTCCTGCAGTCTTTTTGCACAACATAGCACCATATTTTATTTGTTTGATAATTATTGTTTTTCTTTCTGCAAATATTAGTTGTAATTGATCAATCTAGCTTTCCCCTTGACTTAATTCAATGACAATTCACTGTCAATAAGTTACACGTTGGCAAGAGCGAGGACCAGTGGTGTTGGCATTGCGTCACAGAATGCACCAATCAAAGCCTCAGTATAGAAGTATATAGAAATTACATCAGAGAACTTCACCTGCAAAAACGTGTCTGGTAGAACTGACAGTTACGTGCCAATTTTGTTTTACTTGCATTTGGTGGGTCAGCGGGTGTTAATTTCAAGTTTTGGATGTGAAGAGGGCGGTATAATTTCACATCAAATTTGAAAAGTTAAGAGGTACACATGACATTACTGTATTACTGTATGAATCATACTCTTGGACCATAAGGCTACCATGATGTACTACCATGTATTCAGCTATTCAGCTATGTATTCAGAAATTTTACAAGGACAGATATTTTCCCTAGTTTTGACTAGTAAAATACAGCTAACTGAATTTAAGAAAGGGTGTGACCTATCACAAGATTTGCTGTCATAGAATTGTATGAAAGTTGGTGCACATGTACCACAGCCAAGTATTTGTCAAAATCGTAATCTTATTGGTGCTCGTGGGCATGGCCTATCACAGAACGCCTTATAACTCAAGGTGTTATTATGCTAGGTGGAATTGGACCTCAGGATCAGGACCTTTTTTCAAAGTGCATGAAACAACTAACACGTCTGAATGGTGACTCTGTAAATGTTCATCCAAGCCAAGATGCAGGTAGAGCAGGTCATAACTGCCACTGGACATATAGCTATGAAACTTGCTGTGAGTGTCAACATCTTAAGAGAGAAAACATAAAGAACATCCAAATCTCCATAACAACAGAATACATGTTAGGTAATGCAAACGCTCCATAGAGGTCATGGAAAGTCATGGGGTTTTGCATTTATCCTACAATTTTTCTTTTGTCCCGGTAACCTTGAGTGAGGTAGCTACCTCCAGCTAGCTTGTGGTACATTTATCAAAGAGGAAGGGGTGGCTGTTCTCTAATTGGCCAGTGGTAAACCATGATGTTTTGGTGATGACAGCAGATAGCATGTTTTCCTCCTCTTGGCAAAGATTTAGTTTGAATTGATTAGCCTACCCACCAGCTATCAAACTCAGTAAATGTGTCAAAACAGGCACATTAATTTACTATTAATAGTCACTTATTTAGCAACACAAATATCTTCTGCCAGATTAACCAATAATAACACTTTGCTTTTTAACTTTGACTCTTCATGTTGCTACAGTAGGACAACATTGGACAACTGAGCTTGTATGCTTGTATTCATGCACACTAAACTGGATACCATGCTGGGCAATCCCCTGTTCCTGATTGGCTGGAAGGTATTTGAATTACACTGATGATCAATTGTTTTTTTTACAAATGTCCAGTTGTTTTTACTTTTACGTTATTTAAACAGATTTTTTGAGACCTGAATACTTTAAATTAAATTTAAATAGTTGCCATGAAACTTTTTAAACAGATGTATTTTTTTTTTTACTCATTTTGAAATTAAATTAAATAGTAAAGAGATGTTGACCATGCAGTGAAATTCAATTAATGTATATTGAAAAATTGAATTTAAAGGTGATGACAAATGTGTAATATTGATTTGAAAATCCTTTGATTCAACATACATTCGTTCAGCTTTAATTTCTGGTGGCACAAATGTGAGGAGTAGAAGGAAGAAGCAGAGGCAGATGAAGATGATAGCAGTGACTCACCCGGTCTTTTGTCGTTGCGACCTTTTCGACCCCCACATAGCCGTACTTTGGAGATCAGGACCAGGATCTGTTTCTGGCACAGGGACTTGTTGCTCTTAGGAGAGGGCTTGCGCTTGTTGGCAACCGGTCGGTTGGGTTGATCGTCCTTGACCGCCCGTTTCTGTCTGATGAGAGAGCTGGCGAGAGCTGCCATCTTCCCCCCCCTCTCACCTTTGGGAGGGGGGTGCCTTCCTTCTCAAAACCCCCTTTTCTGGTTTGACTTTTGCTTTCCTCAAGCACCAGTGTAGGACAGAGGTTTCAAAGAAGCCCCCACAGGGGGAAATGGAGGTCTGAGTGGGTTTACAAAGAGGAGTTTAGTTTGCGGGCTCCCTGGGAAAGGGAAGAACTGGAAAAGATGTGACTTCACCTGCAGTCCAATGTGAAGCCTCCACTCTGACAAGAAAACAAATTATCACAGACACTAACAGAGCACACAAAAAAGTGCGAGGGTCACATTTTCAGTTTAAAAAAGATGAGTGCGCTAGAATGATTGACTTTTAAAAAAATGTAAAGACAGACACATTCCCTACATTTCTATCCCTCTTCCCCACTCATCTTGCATTAAAATGTTCAAAATATTGAAAAAATAACTAACCTATTTTTAACAGACAACACCAAAGAAAAGGAGCTCAGACTATTTTACATATAAAAACACTTTTACTAAAGAAAAGTGAAATCATTGTGAACGCTAGGAAGCTATTAAAATTGCAAGAGAAAACAAGCTGGCTGTCACCATCTGTGTAGTCCATGGAAGTCCAACTTTGCCTCCCATTTAAATGTGGAAGGAAGGAAAGGATAACGAGCTGAGATTCTGAGCGGTAATCCAGCAGACTTAAATCCAGAGGTAGCAGAGCAGGCTGGGACACTGGCGGTCTCGTAAGAATGAAGCCAGGAACTGAGCAGAGAGATGGACAGAGAGAGAGAGAGAGAGAGAGAGAGAGAGATTCCTCTTCTGCCTCCGATGGCATGCTCTTTCCCCACAGCCCTCACCGAACCCCCCTCCTCCCATCCAAAGTCAGCGAGTGATTGTGAGAGTATGTGTGCGTGAATTCCAGCAGCCACCATCAGTAGAGGTGACATTCATGAGAGAGAGAGAGAGAGAGAGAGAGAGAGCTAAAGAGAGCGAGAGAGAAAGAACATGTAGTGGGAGGGAGGGAGAGGCTGTGATGTGTGAGAATGAGCTTGACTGGGAAAAGGAGAAAAATGTGTAAGAGAGACGGGTAACAGCCACTTCTCTGAATTAACGCTCACAGAAGCTGCAATTTCTGTATTGTGCACCCCCCCCTCATCATTTTGACTACCCCACTGAAGCAGAGAGACAGTGCCAGAGAGAGAGAGAGAGAGAGAGAGAGAGAGAGGCTGAGAGTGCTTAAGGTGCAGATTGTGACAGTTCTCCGTCTCTCCGAGAGGAACAGCATCACCACGTGCTATCTGACTGTCACATGCACACGTACACACGGAAACTACACATGCACGCACAGCACATCAGAGCATATCTTTAGCGTGGTGTAGCGTGGTGTAGTGTAGTGGTGTAGTGGTGTAGTGCTGTATAATTGCGTGTCTCTACTCAGTGTTATTCTCCATCTTCCCTGACACCCTGGCGGAGTTCTCCACCTTCGTCCTCCGTCCGTCCCTCGCTGAGCTTTCAGTCTTTCCTCGAGCTCCACACATATGAAACTAAGCAACATTGTTCACCGAAACTGGCATCTAGTGTCTGACATCACAGACTGCTGGCTTACACTAACCCTGACAGAAACATGAGTTTGGACAGATTGAGTTGGACAGCTACCCCCACCACCCTGCACATACACACCCTCACCCTGCAAAACACCCCCCCATGCAAAAACAACAACACACACACACTCCTCTGGAGGAACAAAATAAAGTGATGAGAGGGTCATATTGTCATGTCATCACTTAAATACAATTCATTCAATTCAGATAAGAGAATTCTCTCACAATTTAGGGTAAAACTAACTTTTGTACATATCAATATGAGCACAAAAGATGCTCAAATATTTTTGCAAGAACTAACACATGCATTGGTAAATGACAGTACCCTCCAGTCAAGCACCGTTTACCGTTTGTGGAGCAATGTGCTGCCCAGGTTTCATATTCTACTTTCCAAAACAAGCCAAACTGATTCAAGGAAAACGGTATTGTTGGTTTGGAACAACAAAACCTTAAGCCAGCCTGTTACCACATTTAGGTTCATTTCTGTAGGTTATACTTAACAGACGACTAATACAATTCTCAAAGAGACTTCAGTGGCAGGAAAATTAGATTAGGTGTAATGTGGATCTTACTGGTATGGCCATGTTTAAACAAATAAATACAGATGTTTGTAGAAAATGAGAGCATCTTCATTTTAAGATTCTATGGGTTTAAACACTGGCTTGGTAAATGAAGGTCATTATGCTTATAACGGAGAGACCTTTGTCACCTTACATCTCATCATTGTTTACCCCCGAATCAGGAGTACAACTGAGCAGAGAAAAACCCCTATGTAACTCTCCAGTCCCACCCCTCAGACTCAACCCCAATAAATCAACTTATCCGAGGACCAATCAATCCAATTTTATTTGGCATTGCACCTCCTTTACAAGGCAATTGCCAAGGAAACCAGCAGTGGAAGCAACTTGAAAATGCAAGGTCGATTTAAATTATTTCTAACAATGCCGAGCAAGGTCACTGTCTGTCAGGACTTGATTGACAGGTGACAGCAGATGTTTGGTCTCCACGGAGGGAAGAGGGCGGGGTTGGGTGTGTGTGTGTGTGTGTGTGGGGGGGGGGGGGGGGGTTGGGGTGGTAGAGAGAAAGACGGACGAGATAATGCAATCTGTATTGACAAGAAAACAGAAAATATATTTTTCTCTTTTTCTAACGACTTGTGTCTCTGTGTTCTCCACTATCCTGAGCCATACACTCCTTCAATCTCCTAATGGACATCACATTACACACGTTGCCAAAGGTTTTAGTACTTTTTCTCTCTCTCCCCATCATAAGTACATGCCAAGTTACGCCAAAAGAAAGCTAAATGGCGGTTCTTGGGATGTTAGACAGGCCCGAGGTTCCCCTTTCCATCGTTATGATCAATTTCATGCCAGCTTCTTCCCAAGAGCCCTACTAAAAGACCCTCTTGCTCCACTGCAGTGCCGGTATCCTTCAGCCATGGCACATGACACTTTTCAAAAGCAGGAATGTAGGCTCGCCAACTCTTATTACGTCATGCATCTCTTCAACAGTACACCAATGCACTAGTGGTCATTCACAACACTTGCCTCTAGAGATTCAGCCATACTGTATGCCATGCTGCTCAAGTGCAAATATAAGATGTTGAATGTGTACATGTAAAGCGATATGTATAGTTTACTGGCCACAGTATGCCTTGCACCGTCCGGTTGCACTGTGGGTGAGGTCTTGTTCTCCTTGCAGGATGTGTGTATATACTGTGAAGCACTGCAAGTTAAACTATTAAGTCTGCAACACCAGTGTCATCAAGGCAAATTATTTTACTTTTACTGTACTTGGTGCTCGAGGTGATTCTGGTTCTGAGATATTAAGGTCTGTGTGGTGCCACATTACCGGGGTCCGTGACAGACAGAGACACAAGGCATGAGGAGGGTTAACTGGCCAGCAGGGCCGTTTTATTTGCAAACCCGCAATCATAAACCCGGCCCGGTGTTGACGGCAGTTGTTGGCGCCGTCTCCCTCTGCCGACGCACCTCAGTCCTCCCCGGCGGGTCAGCCGCGGAACCCCAAAGCCGGCCAGCCTGCCAGGCTTCCAGGGGCATCCCGCACTCTCCCACTCCAGCTCGCGCCCTCGCCTCCGTCCCGGCACTCCAGCCGCAGACCCTCGCTCAGACGCAGCTGCTGGCTCGCTGTCCGCTCCTCCAGTCCGCCGGCCCTCGATCCTCCCGATCGCCGCCGGCTCCTGCATTCACGCCGCCAGCCTCTCACACTGGCGCGTCCCTCTCGCTCACACAGCCACACACAGGTTAAAAAGGCCCGGCTGCAATCAGCTTTAATTGGCCGCAGCCGCTGAGACCAGCCGAGCCTACCACCCTCCCCCCAGTCCGCCACAGTCTGAAATTCATCGTTTTCAATGTAACAGTAATGAATTCATGTGCTCATGCTCCACTGTGTGGGTCTTGAGCACTTGGCTTGCTTCATCAATTGTTATACGTTTGAAAGTGTTTTCCATCAGAGGTGTTGAAGAGGGCAATGATTATAGTGGTTCATGTCACATGCCAGCTCAGTTTGCTTTAAGGAATCTCAAACCTTCCATAAAAGAAAAGCACACTCAATAAAATAATAGCTAGCCCTTTGGTTCTACGTGTCAGAAAAGCAATGCTGACATGCAGCAATCAGGCTATCATTCAACTTGCAGTCAAAAAATGTAAAAAAAAATAGCAAAAGGGTTTCTTTTAAGTTTAGTATGTTTTCTGTTCTTTTTTAAACGGGGAACAGAATAAACGTGAACAAAATCATTTTTAATGCATGAGTAGACTGCAGTAGACTGCATGTAGACTGCATAAGTTGTCTCCCACAAATTGCCAAAGCTTGGGAACTAGCTATATTTTCTTCAAGTAAACAGCTGAAAACGTGAACGCGCCTAACTTAACAATAAGGCGATTGCCTGCGCCACCTGGTGGTTGAAAAGAGATCCTAGTTTGTGTTTCAAAAGGACAAGTAAATGAAGCGCTCAGTTACAGCTCAGGTGGTAAAATGAAGTACTAGATGAACCAAGCACATTGTCTCTGTCACCTTGATTGTTGCTTTTTTCTTTGTATATAGCCAGAGCGTGATGTGTTTTTATCATTACAAAATATTCTTGTATATTTTACCAAAGTCCAACATTTGATTTTGTCCTTTGGGAAAAACTTTAGCATGCAAGTCTGGGCAACAGACCTAGTGCCTAATGTGTCATCTTTGCCAGCAACCTCGCGTGCCTCTAAAAGATTGGCAGTTCAATGTCAGGCCAAATTCTACCATGACACTGTTTTAACACTTACACTTAACATCACATAACACTTAACATTTCTATTGTAAATACACATGAACCTGCTGAACACATAGTTACAGTATGAGGTACTGCCACACAGTTAACTCAGGGTCATGATTTGGAAACTTTTTAGTAAAGTGGAGAAAAATGTGTAAACCCAAATTTGTTTTATTTGTGTGTGTTTGGTAAAACAAACATTTCATCAAATTCCCATCATCTGAATAACTCACAAAATGAGGGGCTTCAATGCAGTTAATACACAGTCTCCTCTTTTGCAAAACTAAACTCCATGTCATCTCAAAACGTTCAGAAAGGCAGACAGCTGAGAACACCAGTGATAAACACATTTTAACTACCTCTAGTTGGTGGTGGTTGCCATACCATTATGGGTTTCAACATTTCAACATTTTTCTAACAACGTAGGTGGGATGGATGGCCAAATGAGGAGATCGTCAAGTGTGGGGTTTTCGCTGGAGGGACATTGTCTCTCCCTATCTGACTGTCATCACAAAAGAACAGCTTGAGAGCAATCTTTTTCACTTAGTGCCCCCAGACTTCACTGACATATCTGGACATCCAGAGTGTCTCCTCAGTGTGGGCTGCAAATGGTCTTCTCTCTCTTATGTAACAAGTACAATAAATGTACAGGAATTAGTTTTGGTGAGATTGACGCAACTTCACTTCACACTATATACTCACAGTATCCAGGATCTGTCATACAGTGCAAGATATATACGAAATACAGTAGAGTATACACACCACTCTTCATATACCCATTGAACATCCATGATTCAGTAATGTAAATTCAAACAGCATAGCGTACTGTATGGTTGCCGTTGCTAAAGGAAATGCAGCTATACTGCATATAACAAGTTTAGACACGCACACCCATGTTTATGCACACACACACACACACACACACACAAACACACATACAAAGCCAGAATGAGTTGAGCACATCAAAACAATTGGCCTAGTTCTGTCTCTTTCTCCCCATCTTTATCCCTCTCTCTCCTTCAATCCCCTCTCAGCTCATCATGCCGTCCACAGATGACAGGAGGTATTCTTCGTTAATCCCCCTCCATTATGTAACAATGTGGAATATTAGGCCCTCTTCTTTGCGTACAGAAATAATATTTCAAATGTCCATGACCCATGGGTGAGCTGCTCATTAGCTTTGAGCAGCACATATCATTCTCAGTATCATTCCCTATTCAGACGACTCCCTGGTAATTAGGTTTCCTGAGAATTACTCGGTGTTGAAGGCAAACATATATTTTTTCAGGTCTGATTCGCTGACTTGGGCACTTTTTCACAAAATGCCCAGCTGAAACGCCTGGCTTGGAGTAGTGCCGATAACGTGTAATGTTCTATTTTAATGCGCTAATCAATATTTTCAGTATTGTTTTCCATCTTGTCCTTGTCCTTCCGTGTTGTCCTGAATAACTCCTTTGTGATTTCTCTTGGTGGTAACGAAACATGAATGTTTAAGAGAAGGGTCTAGCTAAAGAAATCCCCCATCAGGTGTTGTGGGGTCTGAGGAGAGAGGAAACAGGGTGCATGCTCAGTGGGGGTCTCTGGAGAGAGGTGCTTCATTTTCTACTTGACTGAAGCAAAATGTAAGGCCTGTTTTTTCCTGTATTCTCCCTCCATCTGTACTAGTGATGCACAGGTCGGCTCTGACATCACCGGCACCCGCCAGCATTTGCTATTCACCCACCCGCAACCGCCCCACATGGTGAAAATTATAAATATCATAGACCCGCATCCGCATTGAACTGGTATTTTTTTTGAATAATACGTCAGAACAAGTAATTTAAAACCAAGGGACTTACATACAGCACTTCACAGTCGTTACAGATGACCTGCTCTTGAACCAGTCAAATACATTTCCCCCAGAATGTTTTTCTGTCCTTCCTTTCTCTTTTATTTAGCTCCCCTTGAGTTTTTCACAAAGTCTTGTGACTTTTGTTCAGTTTTATCTTGGCTAGCTAGCTGCCTCTTAGTAGCAGTTCAGTGAGCGCGCTTGGCCTTTGATGTTACAATCCTGTAACATCAAAATACAGGAGCCAACCAAGCAAAGCATTTTATTGTTATATATTTGTAAGCCTGGTCAGATAAGGCGCCCCAGAACAGTTTTTGAGAGATTGCTTTATTGTATTGATCCCCATGGGGAAAATTGGCCATTGCAGCAGCAAGTAGTAATAGGATACAGCAAGGAAACATAAGATGGTGGGCAATCATGTGCCATGAAGGGCCAAGAGTATGCAGGTTTTCACTCAAAACAAAGACTACACCAGGTGATTTCCCTGATTAGTCCTCCAACTCCTCTCTGGTTGAAGGTGTGTGTGGTTGGAGTGAAAGCTTGCATACTCTCAGCCCTCCATGGCACGATTGCCCACCCCTGACTTAAATGATGGGCAAAATAGCAGCAGTAGTATCAGTAGCAGCTGAAATAATAATGTAACATATTAAGGTTTATGAAATTATTAATCCAGGTGCCTTATAAGATAATAGAGACCTGTCTGATGTTAAGAAAGGCCAGCTTGAAGGAGGGACTCTCAATTGTCCTGAGATCCTGTGGGTTAACACCACCAGAGGGCCTAACATTTAGTATGGTCTGGATAGGATAAATCATGTTTGAGGTTTAAACAGATGACCTTGATGTGTCCAGACCACTGCCATAATCCTCTAAAATCCATCACTTAATGAGCATTAAGGTTTGTTTAATTCAGTCTAATGATATCCATTTCCAACAGACTGGACTGTCAGTGTCTCATATAAAGATTTTAATTTGCTTTCATCTATTTTGTTCAATCAAAGTCACTGGATGGGTATAGAAAGCAAGTTTTACTGCAGACATGAGACAGTAATGTTTTAATCTGATTACTACAAACCAAGATGATCTGTTTGATCTCCAATCTCTTTTTCTCTGCACCACAATCTTCCTCTCTCTCATTTCTGCAAGAATGAACGTAAACACTGACACTTAATACTGAGTGCAAAATGTAAAGATGTACTCATTAAGGATTTAGAACAGCTAGTCACACTAGCAATGCTCCCAGATTTTAATCATGGTTGTTAGATTTATTTATTTATTTATTTATTTATTTTTGTGTCATTTTCCTGGTATAATTCATTGATGACAGCTGAGAAACTTGCCATTCCAAGGATACTGAAAGTCCAAAAAAACTACAAAATCAATCTTCGGATGGATCAGCAATCTAGAAATATGTGGTTTTTCCTGCCACTATATTATATGTCCAGTATCTCTGAAGTACAGTATCTCAGATGTACAAATCCAACAATAATACATGAATGCAAAATTCATACAATGTTTATACATTTACAGACATCACACTAGACATTCCACACCGGAGCACTATTCGTTCAATGCGGCATAGATCAAAATTCACAAGACAACACATTCATATCAAAATTCAATACAGTGCAGTATGAAATTATCCACCATGATCTCAGGTCTCCACCTTGTGAGTCTGTGCTGCTCTGCAAGGCCTCTTTTCCCTTTATGTACATGAGCATAAAATAGTGGAACTAAAAGGAGATTTTCATGACCGTTATTCTTTAGAAACCTGGACAAAAGTGAACAGCACCAGACAGAGAAGAGTAGAAGAGCATCAAGACGGATGGCATGATCTCTCCTCTGGTGGACTCAACATCATCATATCAGACATGGTATGACCATATCTACATTTATGCCTGTGTTACTATGGTAGTTCTCCTTTTACCAAAACACTGGATCTGATGTAACTATTCCTATTGCTATTCAAGGTGAGGGCCCATGTAGAAATCTGGCTTGGATGTTGGAGGAGAGAGGGGGGTGGGTGAGAGCAGGTACGTCCTTGGGGTTATCAAGTACACCTCCCATCACAGATGTTTTGTTGGATTGGGCCCATAACAGCTCCAGAAGGCTCAACAGTAAGTTCTGGCATCCTAGAAACATTCCCCTCCACACCTGCTCTCAACACGGATCGCACTAATACTACCCTGACGTTGCACCTACTCCTAGCTCGCAAAGCCATACCCAATAATTCCTGTCCTCCCCATCAAGTTCAACAACAGCACACTAATGGGACAGCTGAGCCTGCTGGCTTAACCCGAACTGCATCAACAATCCCTAATGGTTTGAAATCGAAATCTCAGAAACCACACTGTATCAGCAAACACAGTAAGTTTAGCTTCGTATAACAACTACACCAGGAGCTGAGACCTGTGTATGACTCACCACCTTTGCACTGTTATGCTATCATATGATACATAAACTCCTATCACAGTCATGAGATAGATTTCCAGGCTTTTTAGACCCCAGCTAATGTTTTCAGCCACTTCAGAAGCTGCCTTTGTGACCTGCTGTAATCCCTGACCATCAATTCATAACTTTCTGAGTAAACCGGTAGTGGATGTGGCTTCAAACACATGGCACCCAACATCAATAGGGAATACCATCGACTGCTAGCTCAGTGTATCTTAGTTGGGGAGTAGTTTCATTGCGTGTAATTAAACTAGATGAGCTATTTTATTTTGCAGTGTCTTTGTGGTAGTTCAACTAAAGCTGGTTGGGCTGTGCTCCGTACAGTTCACATTTGCCTCCTCAGTTTAAGGGGCGCTGTGAGCTGTGGTTTTCTCCCTGTCTCTGGACTTCACTGTCACAATCTGTGGTCTGTGCACTACCTCCATCAAACACTTCTTCTTTCCTTGGTGTTTTTTTACAGACAGTGGTTGATGCTTTCTGTCAGTTGCAAGTGTGCACCTTTTAATCCATTCATCTTATCTATGCCAAATGCTGTGTTATCTACCTGTGAGTTGAGGAGTAGAGGAAAGGGAGGGTGTGAGCAGGTATGTCTTTGGGGTTTATAAATTGGGCCAAGTTCTGGCGTCCCAGAATGAACCACCTCCACGCCCTCTGAACCACTGATCTACACTACACTTACAATAGCTTGATGTTGCAAGTCCATAATATCACAGCCAGTAATTCACAACCTCACCATCAATCTCTAATAATATTGCTCACCCTGTTGGCTTTAAATGATATGTATAATTATTATGTTTTCTAAAAGTGGAGCCAAGTGATTGGGCTAAATGCTGAGGGCTTAAAGTTTCCTTCACTCTGATGTTGTGTGAATATTTGCTCTCTGAAGAAGGATACTGTGTATTCTTTAAAAATAGCACTAACGCTCCTATTAAATCCAAATATATCCGTGCATGTATTTTTTTGGCAACACAATAACCACCAACCCCAAAGTATGCTTTAATTTTTGCTTTTAATTAAAATATATTGAGAGCCTTACATAAAAGCATTAATGGTTGTGAGGCTTAACGCAATAAGCATTTTTAGTCAGATTACGGTTGGAGACATAGTGTGGTCACAGTGATCAGACTGCACGGTCAGGATTATGGTACAGCAGAGTGCCGTAAACAGATTGAAAGCTAAACAACCTCAATGAAACATCACACGACCTTAACAGATGTGGAGAGATGTAAGGGTGAAGCAGTGAAATGTAGCGGTACAAACTGGGAGGAAAACAAGTATCGTGTGGGAACTGCATGAACAATCATTTCTTTGATGAAGCATACACAGTACTCGTGACTGCACAGCATCGGGTGCCCAAATTATCAGCTAATTTAACATATTTGTAACCTGACCCTATAGTGTTTTCACGATAAATTCACAATACATGACTAGTTCAATTATAAAGACTAAAAGACTTGAATACATCTATTTACATTAGAACTGTTGGGCTATTACTACTATTATTACTGAAGATCTTCCAATAAGTAATTGCAAACAATAATTGAAACAAGTCATACTTCTACAACCATTGTCGAGCTTGCAGCACTTCATAATAAGCTCTCAGTTTGGAAGTTTCAAAGTCTGAGAAGTAAATTATAACCTCAAATAGTGGATGAGGCAGTGGATGAGGACTGTCCAGAGATCTGATACGCTGTGTTGTTTATTTGGTGTCCAGGTATAGTAGTATGGACATGCACACTGCATGGTACACTACAGTCTGCAGATTTTGTTCAAGAAAAAACAGATTCTAGGTTGATTATGAAATGTATGGAATCATCAATCCTGTGGAGTAATACTGATATGAATTGGAAGGATGCACTCCAGAGAAAAAAGCATTGTCTGATCTTTTTGATGCTGACTTGCAAGGCCAAGAGCTTTGTAGGTGGTAGAAACCACATTAAGTGTGTAGACATCATGCAATAATGTCTCCTTCTTGTTAAGAATACAGTCTGGATCAGCAATCTTGGTGCTTTTGCAGTCCTTTGTCTTGTGGACTTAATGAGTTGGGGAACAACAAGAATGATTGGGATATTGTCTGAGACAGTCTGGTTGGTTGAATAGCTCTGCTTTAGGAGGGTGCTGTAGCGTAGCCTATCTTTCTGCAGTTTTCAGTTTGTCCTTGATCAGGGTGGTGCTAACTGTGTCTGACTTGATTATGTTATTTCTTTGATAACATCATAGACACCCTCTTAATAAAGTTTGCAAGAGACTGGATTCATACTTTCTTGACCCACCAGCCATTCTTCATATTTAATGGCAGACAGCTGTGCCGTGGGGGAAGTCAATTGAGGGCTGGCAGCAGAAGCAATGTAAGTATTCCTCTTAGCCTTTAGGAGGTCATGGATGCCCAGGTCACTTTCATCAAACCAATCTTAATTGCGTCTCTTGGTGAATCCCAAAGACTCTTCTGCAGCATGGTAGATAGCTGAGCTGAGAGTTTCACATTGCACTGGCACCCTTCATAAGAGAGTATACTCTTTGATGTTGTGGAGCTCTGCTGCAAGACAGCCTTTGAAACGGTGGGAGACAGCAGTGGATTAATGGGTATTGCAGTCAAGTTTCTTGCTGGGGGCTCTCTTGTGATATTGTTTGCAGACTATGCAGATCTTTGTTATCAGCTGACCAGCACTCATGCCCATGCAGGGCCCATGCAAGGATGCTGCCATGGGGTCTTACGTTTGTTTTTAGATGGAAAAGAGAGGTTGTAATCATGATGCCATGTTCAGGGCACCTGTTAACAGTCTGCAGGTATTTTTCATTCATGTCAGTATGAATTTCCACATTGAAGTTGCCCGGTAACAGCAATTTGTTACTACATTATGTCCTCTGGTTGACAGGATCAAAGCTGTTCTAGTTCTAGTTCTATGCCCTAGTTCAAACCCTAACTCTATGCAGATGTAAGAGAGAGGGAGTGACATTGGGTATTGGAGATGATGCAGTCACTAATATATGTTGTCTAATACTTAGTTCCCCTGTAATCAGCCCTTGGATTTGCCTCCATGCCACTCTAGGCTAGGTACCTTGCAGCCAAAACTGCAGTATAATCCGTTCACCAACTCTGTCCTCTCAATTCCCTTGGAGGACAGCCAGATCCTTGTTTACCTCTCTAAACCCTCATCTGTCGCCACAGTAAGCCTGTCTCTCAACAGAAGCCCTAACACCGCCTGCAATTAAAATATTAATATGATACATTTTGGTCAGACCATTAGATATAACTCACAGATGCTTCCCTCTGACACTGACACAAGTGCATGTGAGTGGGGAGTGCACACATGTACACATGCACACGCACAAACACACAAGCATGCACACAATCAAGCACACACCTACAGACCATGTGGACATTTGTGTTAGGGTACCAGAAGAGACCAATGCAGTGTGATGCAGGGGGTGATAGTGGATGTGACAGAGGACTGGATGTGTCAGTCAGCTCTATTCCTGCATGTTCCATGGAGAGTCTGAGCAAAGGGAGGTGGAAGCCACTGTCAGAGGACAGTTACACCTTCAAAGAGTAATGAAATACACAGTTTCAGTCTGTCTCTACCCAGCATAGACAGTTTGACTGGTGGAGAGTGAAGGAAGAAGGGGGTGTGCCAGTGAAACTGGGAGGCGGCGTTTTGCGCACCTCTGACACATCCATTTGACAACAGATTAGCCTACTAGCTAGCTAACATTACACAATGGAGAGTGACGTTGAGTCTCAGGGCACTTGGGAGACAGAGGGGTCTTTTGAGATGGAGGATTTCTCTCCTCAGTGTCTCCGCTCATCTCCAGTTGGGGGCGTTTTTTAAATTTCTGCCCTAAAGCCAGAAAGCTCAGGCAGTGTAGCAGAGCTGAAATTTTCAACCAACAGAGGGCGAGACAAATACATTTTTCGGCCCTGAAAGCATATCTGCAATGTTGAATGAGCTGCCTTACAATACAATTACATAGTCCTACCATCTGATGGAGATGAAGTCTGAATTTGATCTGTGTCCAACTCCAATGCCGACTGGACACCCAGAGAGTGTCCATAGTTGTTCCAATTATGGAACTGATCCTCTGATCCATGTCGGATAGCACCACAGTGCCTTGCTGTCCTACTGTGGATGATAATACGCGCCTACTTCTCGTATTCCTTTTTGCAATCTAATTTCATGTCGAACCATTTCTTTTTTTACCTCAGCAATGGTACATGTTTCTGCTGAAACAGCATTGACAGCATTAATAATTTCTTGCCATGCTTGACTTTTATCAGTTCTTCTGACTCCGCTGCAGCTGCTTCTGAAAACTCAACCCTTCAGTCTGCAGTCTATGGTGTTGAACAGGGCATCTACCTATGTAAAACGACTTGAACAGGCACGCACATCCAATTAACGAATGATTGGCATTCATCATCTTGAATCCCACATTGGTATTTTTGTACGCTCATAAATACGTCAAATTTACGAAGAATTTAAGAAACGTTTTGTGAATGAGGCCCATTGTCTAATGCTATGAGCAACTTTCTTTGGTTCACTTTAGCTATAATGGCTACATAATTGTGTCAGTTACTAGCTGACTGCTAGCTGGCAAGGAACCTTGCTCCTCATGTTAGCAAGCACAGTGAGCTAGCCTGAACCGACATCAATGATTTAGTTTGACGGCGCTGCTTACTGGCAGATATGCTGGCTTGTTTTTTTGGTTTAAGCTCTGTCATGTTGCCAAAACCGAAAGGCTTGCATCAATATTTATTGGAAAATTATTTAATTCTTACTCCATTCAGAGATATGATATGATACAGTTGCTAGCTAGCATTAGTGAGTTGTGATAGCATTAGTACTGATGTTGTTACCTCAAATGTCTCAATCTATATTATAGCCCCATATAAATGCCTAATTCTCTAAGAACATGTTAAAGTTATCAAAATAGTTGACACACATCATCTAACTGCTTTGTCTCAAACGACATTAACATGAAATGAACGTCATATGAAATGTGATATAATGTAAGTCACAAACCGGTTGACATTGAACTCATCGATATGTCATGTAGCTGTTATGAAGCTGTTGTGTTCGTAACAATTTTTCTGCCCAATAAAACTGTCACACCCTTCTACATCTATTTCAAAAATCCCATAGATGGTAGATGAAAAACTTGAAAATGAATGTAAGCAATTATCAGCATCAACTACCCCTCCCCCACAAGCACACACACACACACACACACACACACACACACACACACACACACACACACACACACTTTCTGGGCAAGCAGGGGGAGGTGGAGGCTACGTGAAAGAGTATTGGCCCACCAATTTGGTACACAATTTGGTATCTGGAGAGCAAGCTCACCAGAGCCTAACACAATTTTCTCTGTAGTTGTTAGACAGACTTACTGTAGCTATCGCATAGTCATACAGCACAAAGAAGCCAAAAGAAAACTGAGACTTTGAAACCCTTTTCCAATTCCAATATATTCTCTGGTCAGCATGGAGAGCTGGTTGCCATTGGTATGTGTGGAATTTGAGTTTTTATTTGAGCAGCAGCCCACAACTCTTGCATTAAAATGGAGCAGTAAAAATGTACACCCCACTGGTGGGAAATGGGAGTTTAACGGGCTACTGAATCTGCCATGAAGCAGCAGACCTTGTAAACTCTTGGTAATGAGCATTATGGATGTATGTGAAGTATTTCTGGACAATACAAAAACAATTTTATATTCAAGTCATTTTAAATTAAACTTGCTGTAAAGAAAGTTGTTAGATCAAGGGATCTATAAAGTCCAGTCTCCGTTAAGAATCACGGTGAATTAAATACGTTTTTATGTTCCAAATAAAGCATAAACATGTTGCGAACATATTGTGTAGCTCTTGTCGTTGGCCAATGCATTATCCTTTCAGATATGGTCACATTTTTCCCTGTAATCCTTTCCATAACTAAATAACTGCCTGTGTTTCTTCTTCACATTTCGGTCATATCAATGTTGATGCAGACTTTGTATCTCTCCATGTCAGCAATCTCTAGATATCCCCACCAGAGCATCTCCCCTAATTACTGCCTCTTCCTCGGACTGCAGCCCACCTAGAAAGGCATGACTTAAGGAATCATTTGTCACACCCCACCAGGAGCAAATTCACCCCTAGGTACATCTTTGATTCAATTGCACACATACATGCATGAAAACAATAGGACAAATCCAGTGTTTTGGCTGTATGGATTCTCCCGGCATTGTGCAACTCCTTGTATGGCATTGGAACAGAAAGTGCAGCAATGCAGTGAGAGGGGATCTAAATGTGTCTCTATTTCTGGTTGTGCACTTTAGATAACAATGTAGTGGGAGACAATGTAACATAAGAGATTGGGATGTTTGCCTGCCAGAGCTGCAAAATAGGAATAACGAAACAAAAATGGAACAGAAATGTAAAAGTAGGAGGGGTGGTGAAGAAGGGGGGCAGAAAAAGAGAGACGAGGCGAGAGAGAGGAAGGGAGAGAAAGATCGAGAGAGAGAGAGAGAGAGAGAGCTTGGGAGTGAAAGTGATAGAGAGGGTGGAAAGACTGATTACTTATTACCCCCTTGACTCTTAATCCAGTTTACAATAGTCGACTTCACCCAAGCAATTTTACTTCAAAGGTTTTGAGCCACGGCCAATTACGTGGCATCCAAGAGTTCCTTTTGGAAAAGAAAAAAAAAAATGCAATCAAAGAGAATACTAATTAATATCAAGTCAGAGGCAGAAAATAAATCTTTCAGCTAGTTAATGAAACTGAATATGTGCCATTCAGCATCAGCCTTACACAGTCCTGCGACTCTTTTGAGAGCCTGAACAAAAGAACGGACAGATCCATTCTGTTGAAAACGAACAAGCACAGGACTCACTCTGGTGAAACTATGACTCATATTTCCCAGTGACGTTTAAGGGTTACCATACCGTTGTTAAAAAAAAAAAAAATCACCCTATCATTTTAATTTACCAAGCATTTTTCACTTCATGGGGAAAAGAGAGAGAAATGTAAAATAACCATTCAATGGCCATTATGATCTCCCTCGCCTTTCTGTTTCGCCCCAGAAACTATTAATACTTTCACTGTGTTAATGGAGATTAATGGATATGGACAACAAGCAGAGGTAGAAGAGCAAAAGAAAAACAGCATGTGGGAGGGTGTATGTGTGTGTGTGTGTGTGTGTGTGTGTGTGTGTGTTTGGGGAGGTGGGGTGGGGGGATAGAAACAAGGACAGACTGAAAGATGGATAGATTTCATTAGGCAGAGAAGAAGGGAACACTAACTTCTGGGGTGAAAAACACCTTGATACGTCTATAAAAAGCCCCTCCCCCTTAGAGCAAGGTGTTCTTCAAATAATTACAGTTTATTGTCCCTGCTCAGTGTTAGAGGGTGTTAGTCACATGGCGCAGGATAGCGCAGTACACAAGAGCACGACAGAAGTCCTTTATCGCTGTTCTACATGAAAATCGGGTTATAGAGGAAAAACCAGAAGAGTTAGACACAGTGCGAACAAGGTGAGGCACGGCCCGCTGCTTCACTGTCTACAGTTAACAAAAGCACAGTTTAGTTTAGTGAAGCGTGTTGTTTTCCGGGCTCTTAACGCGTCCCAGACCGTGTCAAATGGCCGAGCTGCTTCATACTGCTAATTGACTGCGAACAGGCAGACTCCTGAAGGCTATTTGCCGGGTAATGTCAGGCGATTTGAAGCAGGCATTTGAGTGAAGGGGCCTGAATTGGTGCACCCAGTGGGCAGCTGTGGGGGATAGAGAAGAGGATGGGGGGCTGTGCTTATATAACTTCAGCTCCGGCAGAACGG
Organism: Hoplostethus atlanticus; assembly: GCA_034670405.1. Classification (NCBI taxonomy): domain Eukaryota; kingdom Metazoa; phylum Chordata; class Actinopteri; order Trachichthyiformes; family Trachichthyidae; genus Hoplostethus; species Hoplostethus atlanticus. Next base: position 3,266,037 of record JAXDDX010000018.1, read on the forward strand.
GGCGTCCAAGCCTGAGTCCAGCCTGGAGAAAAGAGAGAGCGAGACAGACAGTGTTTGTGTGGGTGGGGGATGGGTGGTGGTTGTGGTTGGGGTGGGGGGGGGAGGGTACAGCAGAGTACATTCCAGGAAACTCAGAGGCATAATCTTCTTATCCATGGCAGATTGGTTCGTGTGTTGTGATGTGCAGCGTATGCACGTGTGTGTGGCTATGTTTGTGCGTGAGAGGTTTGTTTGTCCTAGTTCACATCACTCCCACTCCTCTTCTTCATCCCCTCAATCGCTTCCATTCTTTCATGTGGTTGAACCCAACCTTCTCTGCCCTTCACCACGTCACGCACCTCTATCCACCTTATCAACACACCGGACCGCGACGCTTTTCATCCCCTCTTTTCTCTAATCATCTTTTGCTATTGTCTGTTGTTTTTGTTTTTTATGCGATCAGGGAGATTTGAAGTGGACCCTGCAGAAGGGAGAATGAAGACTGCTGGCGTTCCTCTGCCCCGTTGCCACTGTGGCGGTTCGGGTGGGGTGGGCGGAAGGGCAAGTGGGGCTGTGGACCAGATTCTGCTGATTGTAGGAAATTATACCCTCTAATTCCACCTGCGACTCCAAGAGACACAAGCCTTAGGGACAGAATAGGATAAGGAAGTGTCTGAGGGAGGGATAAGAAAAAAAAGAGATGGTGAGAGAGACAGATAGTGAGTGTGAGAGAGAGAGAGAGAGAGAGAGAGGTGAGGGATAGGAGGAAGGAGAGAAGATGGGCATAGGGGGCAGGAGAGAGGATGTAACACTAGAACAAGGTTTGGACTAAAGCCAGTCAGGGAAGACGGAGAAAGAGGACAGAAAGAAGAGAGGCAGCCACTGAGAAGAAAAGTGGTTCTGCTAAACCGAGCCATGTCCTTAAGGATCGCCCATCCAGTTTTAGCACACGCACACGCACACACACACACACACACACAACACTTTTACCCACCTATACCCCCACTTTTCTTCTCAACACCTTACTATAGCACCATTTCCCTCGCTAGTCCTTGTGTATCCACCCATCTTCTCCCTCGATCCTGGTTTCCCTCTCCTCCCTGATAGTCTTACTCACAGACCGTGACTATCTCCCACTAACAGAGCCCCTACAGGATTAGAGGAAGAAGAAGAAAGCCTAATGCGGGCAGCCAGCGCCTCCTGCAGTCCACAAACGCAACTGACGCACAAGTCTGCATCCTTGAAAAAACACAGCAAGGGCATTTCTCGTGTAATTTACGTTCTGTGATTCATACGTTCATCTCCGTAGTATTTGTTTTTTCTTTATCATTTACCTGACACACATCATTCAGCCTCTCTAATCTAGGAGACATAAATTCAGTTTATATATTGACTGAAGTGTCTACACAGACAGGGAATGAAATGGGTCTTTACGATTGAGATCATGGGAAGATGATAAAAAAACAGGGAAAACAACAATCTAATTACTGTAATCTTCTCTAGGCATGTGTAACATCCACTATGCCTATCAATTGTACTGTTGTTTATATTAAAACTGACAAATATTATGCTATATTATGCTCACAAAGTATTTCACCTGGATATAAGTGCAGTTGAGGGTAATACTTACTTTGAGTAAATAAGTTACTTACTACTAGCTACTGAGTACAGTAACCAAACAATATATCAGATTACTCTTTAAAAGTGGTTTCCTTTTGTACTTTTTTCAAATCATGCAACATTACATGCAGAATCCAATTTGCTAAAGCAGAGTTGTTAACCAAATTATGTAATTCATATCCTTTGGTTGTAAAAACACAAATCAAGGACGAATGGCAGCTGTGGTATAACACCACTTCATCTTCTCCATGTTGAATTTGAATTTGAATTCACTGAGAGGAAAGAGAAGAAATATTTGCCCAATGTGTCCTCTAACAGATGGATGACCCATGTGGCTTGTTTGTGTTGTACTAATATAACTATTTAATATAGCACACAGCTCTCCCCAGAATGTCACTGTGTAATATCACTTAGATATCCATACTTAATCCAGTCAAACTGGCTTTGAAGTGAAATAAAAGGATTTGGATACAATGAAAAAATGGGACGCAGCAACACACACATCAGCGTCCGTGATCTATTACACATTTCTCATTCAAACAAGCCTCAGGTCTCACAAAACCTCAAAGAGTGAGAGAGCAGAGTCTTCATCATGTGTTGGTCTTTGCTAATGGTCTTTGCTAATGCTAATGCAAATCACACAACAATGTGGTTTCACTGCACATCCCGTGTGTGTATGTGACAAATAAACTTCTTGAACTTGGTTGCATCCCAGCTTCCTCGTGTATTGAACTATTCGCGTGGCATCAGCATCAACTGTGGAAACACGCTGACACAAATACCCAAACATGTATTATTGCTGCTTTTTTGTTTTTTTTTGCTCCCGCCAATGTCCTTCTCCAACTTTTGCTATTAGTCAGGAGTGTTGGGGGGGAGTCAACAGTGTGAACCACTAAGTAATTGAAAGACAGCAGAAGTGTTTGAGAGGAGAGAGAATGGGAAACTGAACGGCGGAGAGCGAGCTTGGCAAAGCTACAGCGCTTCACTGCAGAGGTTTTAAATCCTTTAACATGATTTCCCTCATCCTATTAAAGACGTAGCTATGGAAAGACAGACTGTAAAGTGATGTGAACGGGGGGGTGGGGGGGTGGGGGGGGTAAGAGAGAGTGAGCGAGAAAGTGAGAAAGAGACAGGCGGATACACAGAGAGAGAGAGATCAAATGAGAGTGTTAGTTATGGGGAACAAATCATCATTTCAATCCCATTTCTATTTGCAGTCAGGCCTCTGAATGTTCTTTCCATCATCTCTACTAAATTGGGCTTGATGACATTACATTCACTGTCCCTCTTCCTGTATCCTTTGTTCCTCTTTCTCTTCACACGGACACCAAAACAAATCTTTCTTTCTTACAGAAAATGAGGTTGGGATACCAAGTCCACATTATGTTGGATATGTCAGTGTTTATCCGTGGCATTTTGGAAAATCATCAATGGCAGTGAGTCTACTGTGAGCTCAATATGTATCTGGACAACGACACATTAATACAATGATTTGGCTCCATATTCTTATTACTTTGGATATTAAATGGCATAATGGCAGCTTTTCTTTGAAGGTAGATTCAAATGTCAGAGAACTGCAGTCCTTCTGTACATTTCTACCCATTTCACCCATGCCAAAGGTATTTGGGCAGGTGAGGATACTATTCAATAAAGCAGTCATCTTTTTAGTTTAAAATACTTCCCAGTGAGGATAGAGTTAAACGTGAACTGGGGATGCTGTCATGATAAATGTGACTGAAGAAATACTTGCCATACTCATACTAGAATCTTCAAACCAATTTTATTTTTGTTTCAGGGGAAGGAAATTTGTTGTCAAACCATGTCAAAATGAGTAATAATGATAATTAAAATAATAGTGATACATTTTCGTTTCACATAAAATAATACAGTAATAATGATAAATAACGACACTGACAATTGCAATTAACAACACTAAACATTAGAGTTGAGTTGCTCAAGTTTGTACCCGCCTCTTATTCCTTTTGTTCTTTGTCTTTTAACTAAACTGTTTTTTTAGTTTAGTTTACACATAACAAGAGACTTCTGAACAGAAGGAGATCAGACTCAACTCTTGTATGCCAATCTTAACATGCTCCTAGCAGGCCTCTGAATTCACCACGCTTGAAGTACTACTTAATGGAGATTTCCCACTCTTGCCTGGACAGTGAGAATATAGTGCAAAATTATACTTCAGTACTGAATCAAACTCTCTGGAGTATTTCACCAAAGATGCTCAGTCTACTGACAAAATACAAGTAACTGTCAAAATAAATGAAACGCCAACAAACGTCTTAATACGGTCTTCTGATACAAACAGCCAGAACTGCTTCAGTGCGCTTCGTCATAGATTGTCTTCAAGAGTCTGGAAATCGATTCAAGGGTTCAATCTATTCAACAGTCCTTCTTCATTCAAGTGGTTCCTTTATTTTAGCAATAACCTAAACATGGTCTGTTCAGCTTTAGAAAACACACAATATAATGCACATGGGGATTCTCCGGCAAAGCATGAACTCCTACTGTAAATATCCCAAGTAATCCACCTATTTGCCATTTACCTGGGATGACTTCCTCTGCTGTGGTGGCGTTCAGGACCAATGAGTTGCTATCCCACACTAATTGACTCATAATTTCCTTTTTAATGTGAACAAATGTCACTTTCAGACGCAACAAGGTGTTGTCCAATATTGACTGGGAACGTGAACACCCACCTCAACTACTACCAGTGAAGTGCCCTTGAGCAAGACACTTAACCCTTAACTGCACTCCTATCTCCCATACCCTTAAATGGCATCATAACACAGAGCTCACCAGAGACTTTTAACAGCCCTTTTTGTGTTGTGATTAAAAGTGCTGTCACCTCCTCTATCTCGGTTTGGTATGACAGTACATCTGCTCAGGACAGGAGGCAGTTGGGAAGGATTGTACGCACAGCAGGGAAAATGATCGGCTTCAACCTTCCTTCTGTCTCCACTATATTCTATACCCGTATACAACGTAAAGCTCTAAAGTTGTTCGCTGACCCCTGTCACCCTCCCTGTCACCCTCCCTGTCACCCTCCCTGTCCCTCTGAGGGCTATCAGGACTGGAACCTCTCAGTTTCACCACAGCACCTATCCTGAGGCAGTGCAGGTGTTGAAGTCACAAGCACTTCATTTTATTTTATTGATTTCACTTATTTCTTGTTTTTATTTTGACACTTGTCACTTTTTGCAGTTCTGCAGATCTATTAACTGGCCTCATCTTACTGATTTGTGTAATGTGTGAATTGCTGTCATTGGTAATGTATTGTGTGGGGGGTATACGTGATGTCGTCTTGTGCGCAAATTCCTAGCCTAACCTTGGTCCATATGGCAATAAACTATTGAATCATGAAGTTACTAATTTTGTGAAATAACGTGACAAAGAAACAAGAAATGGTGTCAAGATAAGACTTTTCCTGAAACCAAGAGGAAACAGGCAGAGCTTTTTTCAGAATAGATTCTGGAGTGAACCATCTTGCTGGCTTCTCATCGGCCTCTTAGGTCCTTGTGCTTAGCAAGACTTGAGCTACACGAATAGTTTCCCAACATGGGTTACCAGGCTAAAATATGAGAATGCAGCGTAAATACATCAACTTGTCAATATCTACAAAACCAATCTGCAAGTAAAAATAAAACTGGTGTCTTGCAGTTGAAAATTTGTGGGTAAAAAAAACATCCTTCCATGTCTTACTCCCGAAGGAAGAATTACAACTATGCATTCAACTCATCTATCCATCCTTTTAAAGGTTATCCTCTTTCCTCTGCAGTGTTATCATGAAATCTTGAAATGTCATCTTGAAACGTGTCCCCTTTGAATACTCTGCCTGGACTCAAGCGACACAAACTGGAACGTTGGAGCTTTTGACAAGGCGCAGGCCCAGAACAAATAGAACAGTCTAAAATGTAATCTCTACTTCTCTGAATGCCTACAGCTGCAATAACAACCTTCATCCAGCAGAGGGGGGTGTTCTACTATAGTACTCTGCACTTTATGTGTGTCAGGGGGTCCACCAGTCCCTCTCCTGCTCCTTTAAACTTGATGTCTTCCTGTGTCCACTGTTTGTGATTGTTTCTCTGAACTCAGTCCAGTGGCTTGGCTGGTTTCTAGTATGCGCCTCTTGCAGATGAACTAACACACTTGCAACAGCCTTGAGTGTCTCCTGATTGTCTCTTAGTGTTTCTCTTCATGCCTGTTTATTTTCAGGTGTTTGGTCACTCTGATGATGCACTCTGGCTGAAGCAGTCCCTGAGCTGTTGGGAGTCTTGTCTGCGTTCTGCACGTCATCAATATATAGTAAGCCATCCATAAGGTGCAAACAGGGTCAAGATGGTGGTTTTCTTTTTTTTTTTGGCGGGGGTGCGGGGTATTTCTACATAGTTGCCCTCACATCACTTTAATCTACTCTTTCTTCAACGTGTACATAGTGCAAGTGCTCCACTTACATTTAGTGGTATTTTATTAGATTTTGTTTCTGTGCCAGAGGCAGTCGTATAGAATCAAAACTTACTTTTAAATACTTACTTTCAAATTTTTGCATTAGTGGTTAGTGGTTTAGGTCCCTCCATGGTGGGTTTTGATTAATTCAGTTTAATATAAAGAGTACAGTGATATCATAGCTGACAATCTCCATTTCAATATGAATGCAATATGCAATATTATTATATTATGTGGCCTCTACTGCCACTCACCAGCCTGGTTGTCATTTACTGGGAACTGATCATGTCATTACAAATGTGAAAAGATTAGACTTGCTGACCATGGACAAGAAGTTGAGTTTTAATTTAGTTTCTGGGGACAGCATTTGGGCATTCAAATTGCAAACTTTAGCGCACCACGCTCGATTGAACGCACGTCGAAAGGCATTCAACCAATCACCGTCTCATCCATTCTCTCCTGCTCCAATCATATCCAACCTCCCACTGCACTTCAACTCTTAGCATCCCAAGGGCATCTGGGTGGCGTGCACAACCTTGATTAGAAAACCCTGGGCTTACATCACTCCACTGTCTACGAGCCAAACAAGCCTACAATTTAATTCAGTCTGGCACTCGATTTCACTATCCTCTCATCAAGTCATCAAGTCAGGTGATAATGAGAAGCTTGATCTTGTCAAGGCAACCCCCCTCCTCTCTAATACCCCCCATCCCACCACGCCCACCCCAACACACACAGTTTCTGAGTAAAACCCCAGGGCCAGTTTGGACAGCTCCTGCTTTGCTAAAGCGGTTAATAACACACAGCAAGCAGATGATACACCTGCAGCTGTTGGCTCTCCTATGTTAATGCCCCCTGCTCACCTGACCTATGATGAGTGGCCACAGAGCCCCAGGGGCACTAGCACCTATCTCCCCTCTCTGACACCTGGGATTTGCCCTCCACACATGGCCTACTGAGAGACCCGTCAAAATGGGTTCCCTCTCAACTGACCCAGAGTAAGCTGTTAGACAGCAACCTGAAGCAGCGCTTCATGGAAGTAGCCTAGCATGCCTTGGCAATGAGATTCTCTCTTTGATAGGCTAGTTAACATCTGCTTCTTGACCACCAGACTTCACATACTAAAAAACAAAAACAAACAACATTACACAAATACGTCAGAATACATTTAGAAAAGTTTCATAATATTAAAAAATTGACCAAAAATGTATCTGTGCATTTAGATGTCATCAACTGGAAATATATTAACTCAAGATGTATGTTTACGACATAAACTGTATCTGTCAGTACATCCAGAATATATTTTGACCAATCGAAATATATGTTGAGTGCATGTTCAATACATTTATTGGCCATTTTTTGTATATTTTGACACATAACTCACAAATATATTCTGTATGGGTTCAAATGATTTGCTAAATCCCCCAAAACCTCCAGGCCAACAAGTAAACCAACGCCTGGCGATTTTTTTTCCCACCAATATTTTTTGACGTCAGTCTGATGCAGATCCACATCTAAAAAACAATGAAAGCAAAATCCCATCCTGCATTTCAAACGCAGATTTTCGCATATGACGATTTTCGCAGAAAGCGAGAGCCCGTCCGGTGTCTTATGCGTCCCATCGCCTTTTAATGACAACTGGCTGTGAGACTGAAATATTGCAAGTGATGTCCTCTTACAATGAAACCGCACTGAGAGAGAGCGAGAGAGAGAGAGGGGGGAGAGAGAGAGAGGGGGAGAGAGACAGGAGAGAGAGAGAGAGAGAGAGAGAGAGAGAGAGAAGCGGTAGCCGTGGGATCTTCACCAGTGCAGGCATCGGGCTTCAAAATATCATCATCATTACAATCCTATAATAACAATAAAATAAATTATGGTGCCATTCTTAAACGAGGCCACGATGAAACGGAAGATCCTTGCGTTGTTCCTCATTTCAGAGTGAGCCCATATTATCTGATGAGAGCATCAGAGACCAAGTGAAGCAGCAGAGAGCAGCGCGCAAAGAAGAGATTTGACACCTGGTTTTTGGGTGTCTTTAGTATTTCACGTTTTAAATCAAATAATTTGGGTTTCTGAAGGCCTCCACGGTGTATCGAGGCAGGCATCGTGGATTATTATCACCATGGACAAATGGAGAAAAGAGGACAGATGATTGCGTTGACTTTTGAAGCAACGTGCAGAGTCTTAGCGACGCTATAGCGTTACACGTTTGTTTTACTGTGTTTTTTTGGGGGGGGGGGTTCTGTTTTATTTTATTCATCTCAACATTGTAAAACGTTGTAAATCAAACATCTGTCGATAAGCAAAAGAACAGGGTGTTGTCAGAGAGAGGGATGAGAGGAGGAGGGGGGCAGTATGAGGTGTGCTTTTTTTTGGAAAAGCTGGAGACAGACGGACACCGAGAAGGTGTATTGATGTGCGAAAGCCTGCGACGCGCTACTCTCCCGAGAAATAATCGTGATAAGCGAAGAAATGGCCTAGTTAAAACACCACCGAGAGCGCGAGAGGGGACCGAAAACAAGAAGCGTTTTTGTATGGACGGGCTGTCATCATCATCATTCTGGTGCTCGCATCGAGTCTTTTAGGTAAGCCATATGTTACCACCTTTTGAAACGTGATGAGGGGGGTTTTTCATCCGTCCTGGGTTTTATTTGTGCGCAATCCAGACTAGGATTTACCATATGCGTTTTGGTGACTTTGCACATTGCGCAGGTTATCCGTCCTGACGCACTGTCACAATTGGGGAATGAGATATCAGTGCAAACCCTCATGCCAATTTGATGCTATAGCACATATTTTCTTCCTTTCTGTGGGAGAGCTTCGAGTGGCCTTGCCTGTTGATAAACTGTCCCGTTTTAACGTCGGTAGTCTACTGTATCCAATGAACAACGATGAGCCTGTTTCAGTATCTTAAATGCAACGAGATGGTATTCATGCGATGTCATTTGAATGGGGACACGATGGGCACTGTCCATCGGCCTGGATGCTCTCGGCAACCGTGGAGAGCTCAATTTGGCCCCAATTGTGTCCATCACTACGGCCCCCTTGGCTGCGTAGCTATTGATTTTTTTCCCCCCATTTATTGATAGGGCCTAATGGTTGCATTGCCGACCGATAATATACACATGTTTCAATGCTGGTAAGGCTAAATAATCTCAGCCAGAATCAGTGTTAGGCCTACAGCTCTGAATATGTCCTCTCATGGACAAATCCACAAGAGCTCTCTCTTTCCTACACACACACACACACACACACCTTCATAGAGCAAGTAGACTATGCCCTGTGAAAATGCAGATAGGCAGATAGGATTGTGAATTATAATTAAATGCACACACTCTGATGATCCAAGGAAGGCTCCATTAATATTCAGTGCTGGTTGGGCAGTGCTCAGTTAATGGCAGACAACAGGACCTCTGTTCGGATGGGTCATGGATGAGAAATGGTTTATTTTTATTTTTAGGGTATAAATGCATTTTTTTCACAGATATGGGGCCCGCAGAATTGGGGGAGTGACATTTAAAATCCATCAGAAATCCAATAAGGTGGTTTTTGTAGGCTTTTGCAGAATTTGTTATTGCACTTGTTAATGCCTTCTGGAAATAGCCCCAATTCATGTAGTTCTCTCTTTCTCTCTTATGTAGGAGTCAACATCACGTGAAACTGCTTGCTGACATTTAGACTTTTAACCTTTACTTACTAAAATACCTCACAGAACATTGGTATCGCACTTGCCATACCTTAGCCTAAATGAGATTATAATGGAGAGCAAAGATCCATCAAAAATGGCCAGAAATATATTTGTAAGCCATATATAAAAAGTCACGACGTGGGAGCATGCAGGCCCAATATTCCTCTAAGCTGATTGTGTGGTGATTATCACACTGACCAAATAATATGTTGTCAGTTATCAGCCTTTGCTGCACTTTGTCCCCAGAAATGTCTATATAAGCAGGTTTGGAAGTTTTGGTGGCAAAATACATTACATTTTGCCACAGGTTGTAGTGAATTGACACCACTGTGTTACAGGTCTTCATGTCAGTATACATCTAAGCAGCACTAATTGCAAAAAACAACAACTTTAAACCGGTTCACCAGCTATTTATTCGTCTTCTTCTCCAAGAAAAGACACTGTGCTTGTTACCACCTCCCAAAGTCACCAATAATCTAAATGTGAAGCCTTGTTGAGAAAAAGGTAGTCTACCGAAGGGTATTGGCAACTGTGTAGCTGATAGTGAGCACAGTCTTTTTCTTTGGAAATCTTATTGAATTAAGTGCTGCTTAGTGGATTGGATCTATGCCAACATGAGGAATGGATTCTTCAGTCTGAATGTACTGTTAGGTATGTATGTCATGAGAAACAAATACATGCCAAAATCTCTCAGAAATCAGTGCCTATTTTCGTCAGCCCAGCATTTAAAGGGGCAATTCAATGACAATTCACCTTGATATTCCACTGTCCCAACCTTCAGTGTAATGGATTGCTCCAACAAGATTTTCACTGTGGTTCTTGGTTCAGGAAGTCATTATTTTGATTTGATTTCCTAAAATATCTAATTCACGTGTCTAAGCAAATAAAACAACGTAAGTTAACTTTTTTTTTTCAACAGTATCCCTCAATGAAGCTTTCGTGAGGACCAAGTCCATTTTTCATCCGCATCATTTCTTTGTGCTGTTAATTGATTCAACAAGGGTTCAGTGTCCTCTGGATGAAATCAATTGGAGAGCAATTATACGCTCAAAAACATTCAGCTACTCTTTAACCAAAGTCTCGCAGACCGTTTACAGTTTTGAAATAAGTGTGAGACAATGTGTTTAGTTCAGTCCCTTGAATCGGCACTCTGATGGCTACGCAACAGCACACATGATGATGATTGTTGATGATTGTGGTAAGCTAGTAAAAAGACTAAGTATTGTTAGCTTACTCCCAAGCTGACTGCTGTTGCTGTATGACCACAAGCCCCTTGCACTAAACCACTGTAGCCAGCCAAGCTATTGTAGCTTGTAACACTTATGTGGTTTATGACAGTCACCTGACGTGGTCACTGTCCCCAACACAGCTTTGACAATTATTTGTAAAAATTGTAAAAGTTGCTCTTCTCTTGATCATTTGGGGCTTGAGATAGCATCTTCTTACTTGGTTTAAATGACATCATCATCTACATGGGAAAGTTGCATGAAAAAGTCATAATGAATACATGTTGATTTATCAAAACCAAAACTGTCAGTTGTAATTTAGACATCTTTTCTACATGGTTTTCCCTCATCAACGTGTTTTGACCCGGATCAAAAGAAGGTGGTTGTTGTGGCACTCACCACTCTCTCCAATGATACAAACAAAGCAATTGCAGTGGAGTGATTAGCAGTAACTACAACAAGAAGAATGAGAAAACAGTGCAAACCCTTAGTAAAGAGGTCTAAATTGTGATATATTCTTCATTTGGGTTTTTGATAAAACTGTATGTATTCACAGTAATGCTTAATTAGATTCTTTGGATATTGATTTCAGCTGTAATATAAAAACTTGTTTCTAATTGCTCAAGTTATCATATCCACACATTAACAATTCCACACTCTAATCCACCACTTTATGTAATGTGGAACTTGATTTCCTTGTTATTGCCAAGTGTGTCAGACTCACAACTAAGTGGTTTTCAGTACAGACCATCAAATGCATGACCTGACAAAGAAAAATATAACAATAACACAACCAGCATGTAGGGGCCTCCATGATGGTCAGTGTTGTCAAAGTTGTCACTCTCCATTTGAAAAGTGCATTCATATATACCAATCATATGTTACAAATTATAGTGCTCCCAGAGAGTCCTGCTGAAAAATAAGTTGTGTCCAAATGTATCTCCTATGTGCCACATGCCAGAAGCATCATCGGCTGTATCGTAATGCTGCCATCACATCAAAAGGCCACATGTGAAGTGTATAGAGCTGAAGGTGCTGCTCTCAGCAATAACGCACACTCACTCACACTTTCAGATGCTTACAGCTAAATATATCCTTTACATTTTCACATATATCAGTTGCCCTGGAACTGCCATCACCTTTTGTATGTAGAGTGGAAGATTATGAGTCTTAGAGAGGAGGTTGAAAAGATATGTTGCTCTGGGCCATGCCTCCTATCTGCAGGTAGTGTTGGTAGAGAGTCAGTCAACGATTTTAAGCCATAGGATGTGTGATCATTTGGAGTGAACACTTTGAGTTCATCCTGGATAGAACCTTTCCTGTGTGCAGAAGAATAATGAAGGCTAAGGTGTCAGTGTTTCCCATATAATAGTACGTTTTCGGCAGCCTGTCCATAGAATGTAGAAAAATTAAGGACAAAATGACTGCGCAGACATTCACGTTCTACTGGCCTGTTTGAAGCCCAGGAAGTGGGATTTCTGTTCACTGCCATGTTGTAGTTTTGGAGCTAGAGTTTGCGCAGCAGAGTAAAATAGGTAGAGCCAGGGTGAAGCCCACAACTGCAGGAAAAGCATATTGCCTTATATTGTATAAAGCGCGCCTGCGTGTAGCCCGGAGCCTTGGCTGCTGCTGCTAACCTGACATTGTCTTTCCATGTGACCAACGCAGCTTCTATAGCCAACTATACCATCCATAGTATCAACACAGGGCATTTATACCAGGTTAATGGTCAAGTCAGAGAAAAAGTTTTTTTGTAAAGCTGGAGAAATGCCTGCGTGAATGCCATGGTAACCATCTCATGTAGCTTACTTTTAACAGTACCACACATTGGTCATCCACTCGATAAGCCAGGATAAGTGCTGTTTTCTTTTGTATATAGAGAACTTCACGCAAAACTCCAATCATAAATCTGGTAATTTAATGCCTCCTTGATTATTGACAAAGGTACATACCTCTTACAATAGCACTCAAGCACCTTTCCTGAATCATTGGGTTCCACTCTTCCATTCGGCCTGTATATAATCCATTAATCAGCACTTTATTTCAAGGTAGTGAAGGTAAATTAAAAGCCGCCCAAGTAAAGTTTTGTTCTAGATTCATTTTGTGCGTCACTGGCATTCAAACTTGGTGTTTCATGTGAAAGTAGTCTCAAAACCCCCAACAATATTTAATACTGTCAAGCACTGAAAGCAAGTTTGTAAACTATAATGACCATAATGTGTTGTGCCAATGACACAGTATTGTCTTGGTCAGACAGTTGGTGCAGCTTCGAATCCCAGTGCTAGTGCCAACACAAACTGAATCGAGGGAAAGTAGGGAAATTGAGGCAAAGTCTGAAATGTTTCCTATATGATATGTTGTAGAGAATGTTGCAGTATCAAATTGGCTAATGCTAGTCCCATTTGCTTAAACTAGAGTGAGGGAGTTTAGTACCTAAAAAATATGAGGTACTGGGCTCGCTAAATGAAATGTTAATAACAATGTCCTCACTGGGTTTCTGCTGAACAGGATGCTAAGCTTGCTCTAGCATTCCGGTACGTGCTTCCTCTCTGGTGCTTGGTACCAAAGTGTACTTAGTGTACTGTGGGATCCTAGTGCAGCTGGATTGAAATTTACAATATCATTGGGGGCAAATAATGGGTGGAGCCTGAAATACACTCAAAATCTTGGCTTAAAACAAAAAGAGACCTGGCATACCATCTCAGAGTCAAGTGAAGTAACTGGCTCTGAGAATTCTCTGAATCCTTATCAAGATACACTGAAATGCAATAAGGATGGAAATAAGACTGTAGACAGGCGTAATTCCCACACATTTTTAGACTTAGCTATGATCTGAGGCGAACACTGACAAGTGCTGACATGATTAATGCTGGGATCTGACAAGGCTTTTTAAATCCTACCCGACGGTGAAGATGGAGGGCATTTCAATGACCTTTTTTAAAAAACATCTCTGTCACACTGTTGGAAAGGTACAAAAACAAGCCACAGAGGGATACACACACAGTGTGTAATGATGGTATTACACCCTGTTGTTGGGGTGTCGGGGTCCAAAGTACAGTAATCCAACTTACGATGAAGATACAGTAGTAGTGTGTCATTTAATGGAATAGCTATGGTACTAGTGGGTTGTTATACAACATCCTCAGCTCTGGGTATAACTGTTTTGACATATTTTCACAAGAGTGTTGTTTGCTGATACAATAGTGGGTTACATTATATACAGACATTTGTATTCAGCAATTTCGGTACAGTGTGGTTTCTGAACTTTTGAATGGGCTGTTTCAATCTTTCTGGGTCAGCCGTCCCATTAGGCTACTGTTGTTGGGTGAGGTTGGGAATTAAAGTGAGAATGTTGTGAGCTACTTGCTAGCTTGTTTGCGGGTGCAGTGTCAGTGTAGTGTAGTGTTGGTGAGTATATGGGGGTGGTTCCAGGATGCCTTCTGGAGATGCTGTGGGCCTAAGTTAGCAAAACATGTGTGATGGGAAGTGCACTGGATAATCGTATTTGCATACCTGCTCTCACCCTCCCCCCCTTCGTCTAACATCCAAGCCAGGTTTGACCCTATGCACACTAAATAGCACATGGGAGAGTTCATACAGGCTTCATACAGGCTCAAAACATCTGTCTGTCATCAATTCTGTCATCACAAGACAAAAATGGCAACTAGCTAATGATTAACAGCTCAACGGCTAATGATTACACTACAGGCAAACACAAAACCTACATTTAATTAATAGATATTTCTGCTAAAGCTGACTTACAGTTAACTTCTTTGTGCACACTTAATTGAATGTACACGTGTCAAGTTTAGTGCCTTTATGTCACAGGAGCATCAAACCTCAAAACCAATGTTAGCTCTGTTAACATTGCTGGCATAATATTATAGGCTAGCTGAATTGACTTTTAACTGAGGGGGGCAAGGCAAAGATTTTTACATTACATTTGTACCATCGTGCCAGATAGAAAATCTTTTTTTCGTCTAGGTTTTCGTCTACCTAGACGAGATTCTGATCTTCTCGCAGTCTCTCCAGGAGCATGTCCGACACGTGCGGCAAGTCCTCCAACGGTTGCTGTAAAACATGCTCTTTGTCAAGGCAGAGAAGTGCGAGTTCCATGTCTCATCCGTCTCTGTCCTGGGCTACATCATTGCCGAAGGACGAATGCAGATGGACCCAGCGAAGGTACGAGCAGTGCAGGACTGTGCAGGACTTCCTTCAATTCGTCGTGGAGATTGACGCCTCTGTGGGAATGGGGGCTGTTGTACTCTCACAACATTCTTCCTCTGACCAGAAACTCCACCCCTGCGCCTATTTCTCTCGTCGACTCTCTTGAAACTATGGCATCGGCAACCCTGAGCTATTAGTCAAGTTGGCCCTAGACAAGTGGAGACTTCAGATGGGCACACTGTCATCATCACTGTGGTCGACCAGTTTTCCAAGACTACCCATTTCCTTCCACTACCCAAACTACCTTCCTCCAAAGAAACCGCTGAGCTCCTTTTCGTCCACGTCTTCTGTATCCATGGTCTACCCCAGGACATAGTTTCAGGAGATAGTTAGTCGCTCCTCAGGCTATCACCCTCAAACCAACATTGTATTACTCCAAACCCTACGGTTTGGAGTAAACAGTTACCGTTTATCAAATATGCCTCCCCTCCTCAGCCACTGGACTCTCGTTCCACTGCTTCTTGGGCAACCAACCCGCAATGTTTCCTGCGCAAGAGGAAGAGGAATTCAGGAATTCGTCTGTCCGTGCCGCCTCCCTTAGTCCTCCCTTAGGTACCGGCAGCAGGTGAATCGGCACAGGACTCCAGCTCCTCACTACCGTCTGGGACAAAGGGTTTGGCTCTCTACCAAGGATCTCCCCCTTTGCACGGAATCCCCCAGAATTCCCCCAGGTTCATTGGTCCGTTCCCCATTTCCAAAGTCTTCAATCCCACAGTGGTCCGCCTCAAGTTTCCCCGTACTCTCCAGATTCATCCATCCTTCCATGTCTCACGAGTCAAACCTATCACCAGCCCGTTAGTCCATTGGGAGATTCTTAACAATCCCATGAGCAGCAAACCTCTTAATAACATCCCTGGAAATACAGAGGTCTCTAGAGATTAGTCTTGTAAACACTTGGTGATGTTGTGATAATAGTTTTTCTGACATCCTCACACAGCTCTTTTCTCTTCACCATTTTCATAGACGACCAGGGAAGCAGAACAGACTGTTTTATAACTTTAAAATAAATAATTGGTTCATTTATAACATGTGGGCACCTGTAACCTATCACAGGTGAGTTGAATTACGCTGCAAATGAGAATCTATTTCCTACGACAAAATTGAATAAACTGTGCCAATAACCATAGCCATAGCCACTTTTCAATTTTGAAACCATAGAAGATTTGTTTTCATATTATTATTTGATCATAGGCTAAATCAAGAGATGAATGTGTGATGACCTAAAGTTGTTTCAATTTCCAATTATTTCAGAATTGTACATTATCTTCCTAAAATGCAAGGGTGCGAATAATCTGGGCCAGAACTGTATTGGGACTTGGTTTCATCTCCTCAATGTGTGATGAGAATGTTGTTAAATGATGATTTAACAAGCCAAAAATTGCCAGCTGTAATCAACACCTGTTGTGTATAGTGCCTCACAATTTCTCATTGCTTCCCATGCAGTTTTGGCTAGAGAAGCTTCACAAATTCAAGAGACATTAACTCAAAAAGGCACTTTGTTTTGAAGAAGACACTCTAAACTTTATTTTAAAATACGTCTGGCAAGTGTGCAGCCTATTTTGACATTTCGAGAATAACATTGGGAAACCTTGAAATTGCAGAATTTCCTCAATTTTCTGTAGCAGTAGGGCTAGGAGTATTTTTGGCTTGGGATTTTTGCTTAGGGTTGCAACAATTCATCAACATCACTGATTACATCATAATGCATCATCATTCATAATCAATGTGTTGTTGAATTTTGAACATGGCTGTGGCAAGCCCAAACTCTGAGTTTATGCATGAGAATTCAAAAATACTCTGACCCATGTGTTCACTGAGCAAAGTTGCAGAGCACACCACAGCAGTAACTGCTGTGCATCAACAGCTTAACAGAAAAAAATCCTTATCAGATAAGTTGCTGTGCTTGACTTCACATTACCATGATAAACCTTGGTTTGTCTGCTACCTACAGAGCTTGTTGCTAGCTCGCTATTATCATATTTGAAAGATATTTGGCTACTTTACTGATGGCCAAATTGCTGTTATCATATACAACATTAAACAAGTTGCATATGCTTAAGAGTGTAGATCAGTCGTTCTCAATCCTGGTCCTCAGGACCCAAAGTTAATTGCAGTTAATTGCTTGCACTCTGCATCCTGGTTGTAAATCAGTCCCTGATTAGATGGCTAGAATGAAACCCAGCAGGGCTCTGGGTCCTAAGACCCGGGATTGAGAACCACTGGTGTAGATTTTCCAGGAGTGCAAATTCTCATGCCTTGTGTTTTCCACTCAGCCTTACAAATCAGTTATTTGGCTATAACTGGTGTGCTACAACTTAAGTAAGTCTAAGTACTGGTAAGTCTATCAGCTGAAATGTAATATAAATGTAGCTAGCCACAGTCCTACTGCAGTGTTTGTTGTTTTGATCTGGACTATAATATGTGATAATGCAGTTTGGTTAGAATGAAAGTGTTAAACTCAAAATGTTGTCAGTTACATCTCATGCAGTACATTACAATGACACATTGGCAATAGTACATGTTCTAGAAAGTATGGTTTTTATTTCACTTTACTACTTCTAATAATGTGTTTTTTTTTTGTTTTTTTTACCAGAGATGTAACTTATCACTCCATCACATAACAGCACATTTCCTGTCAGTAACAACCAACCAGTTTTACTAGCTCATATAACTCTGGAGCACTTCCTCCTCTCTGTCCTGCTGGTTAACCCATCATCCCCTTTGTATTGCTGGGTGAAGTCGCCAATGGTGCCTACTAAGAGTGTTTATTCTCATGCATAATGGCTGTTGATTGCTGAAATAAAATTTCAGTGTCTTCAAGTGACGCCATGCCATTCATTCTCAATTGACTTGAGTTTGTGTCAACTGTAGTGAAGCCTTTCTCACATGCAGCTGATTTCTGTGCGGGGTCATGTACAGTGAATGAAGTTAGTATCAGTACATCAAAGGGGTTGCACTGAAAAGTCCACTAGCAAGACCACTCACTATATGGTGCTCTTGCAAAGCGATATAGTGCCCTACACAAGAACAAGACACAATCTGTGTTTATAAAGCCCTGAATACTAAAATACAATATCATTGAATACAATACCAATGAATTTATCTAATCATTGCTTCGCATTCAAATGGGTTTTTTTCTAAGTTTTTTTTCTCTACATAACTATTATATTTGGTGAATGACTGTTCATATTTAGGCATAAGGCTGAATGAGGTTGCATGAGGTCTTGTTTTACCTCGGGCTTTCAACGTCATGTTGGCATCTTGTATCAGATTGTATCAGACAGTTGTGTAGAAGTGCACCATCTTTAGATATTGTGAAAATATTTTGCTGTGGATTTGTTTATAGAAATATCTACTACAACACATTGTATAAATCAATAATATATCAAATGGACAAGACAAAATTTCCTCCATAAGCCCACGCTATGAAACCTTAAGATTGTTTTACATCATTTGCAATAATATTCTATTATATTCAAGGAAGGGTAAGGGTTATTTTGTGCTGAGTGTATTAGATATTTGCTCAGGGGCTATTGTGGGTATTTTAGCAATACTTTTTACTCCGAATTTGTGTGATAGACAGGAAATTGGCAAAGCTTACTTTCATGATTGGTAGAGCAGTTGTTGATTTCTTAAGGCTCCGATGCAGAAGATGTAACTGTCAAATAAATTGGATAAAATGTGTGTACCATCGACCTACAGTTGACTATGAATCATATTTATAATCATGTTAAAAATTCAACAATCTGCTATGTCTAGTAGGTTTTTGAAACTACTTTGAATGATTTGTTAATTTTAAAAATCAGTAGTAGCACTGAAACCCTCAGCACATCCCCTATCTTACATAAGCTGACCTCCCTGTAAATACTTCTAGCCATACAAATCATTTCAGTAGAATCCTTCTCATACAGCTAATCTCTATGCTCCACTTAATCTATCCTAACACATCATCAATGTAGCCAGCCCATCTGTCAAGGTACTCTTTCCACTGAACTTGACAATTCTCTCAAGGCAACATTATATCTGTGTGTGATGCACCAGCTTGGAAAGCATGGAAAAGTGAACTATATGTATTTACTCAAATGAGTAATGGTCCTCAGTCAAAATCCCCCAGTGTGGGACAATAAACCAGGTTTATGTTCCAGGTTTTTCTGGGTTGCTGAACTTCTCTGGCTGGGGAAAGAACAGAGTCTGGTTCCCCTACCTAACCACGGATGTCCACCTCTTACTTCCTATCTGAGCTACATGTATCGACTGTGGTCAAACATAGTGCACTTGTATATATTGTATGAATTTTGTATACTTTCTCATCTGTGATGTGTGATGAACTCTATTTCAAATGTATGAGGCGCCTCTGGTCTTACTGCCTCAGTAAATTGTTGCCAACTATTCAAGGTTAAAAAGACCTTTACTATAGTTGTGGAGAAATTGCTTTGCTCCATATTTCCATTGATTCATGCCAGAGTATCTATATGTTGCATCTCCAACAGTGTTACACATCTCCCTGGCCTTTGTTGCCATCATTCCCTGCAGGTTTCATAAATAATGGATGGAATTATAGCACACTATTTTTTAGATAATTACTCTATTTTAAATTTTGTGATTTCCCTGGGTTGTTTGAAGAGTACCAGGGATCTATATATCTTTTATCTTAGTGGCTCTTGATGGTATCCAGAAGACCATAATGCAACAAGGCTGTTTTCCTTTCCTTTCCAGTAGTGGTGAGCAAAACCTACTGTATCAGTAGGGTTTGTTTTTTTTACGTCCCGCGATTCCCTGTAGATTTTGGGGAATAAATGCATTTACGTGAAAAGTGCTCCACTTTCCTATTTTCAGAGAAAAAAAGGGATGTGTGTTGGCAAAAAACCCTCACTATGCAGGTTCTCCCAGCATTTCCTAAACATTAATTATTAATATGTTTGGATACTCAGAACACAGCTGGGATATAGTACCACAGTAGTTAAGGAGCTAGGTTTCAGCAGTGGTGAAGGAGACAAAGCCAAACAAACAAAAACATGCAAACCAGATGGATGCCAGATACGTAAATAAAGACAAGCAGCAAGTCAGAGAAAAGGGAGACAATAAGTACATGTTGTCATAGTCATACCAAAAATAACTTTAAGCCAAACTTAATCGCATTCAACTTCCCACTTCCCCTCACGATTTTTTCACCCCAGATGAGCTGAGTCATTGTACCCCTTAACTCCCCTCATGCTTGATACCCTCTGCAGTGGACAACTAAACACTTACTCAAACACAGCAGTGACACGCAGACTTTATATGAGGAGATTTCCTAGAGACTGGCTTATCTTGAGATTTACTCTACATTCTGGAGTCTGATTGGCTCTACGCTATGATGCTCCAAATCCAAGACGTTGGATGTTATTCTGGTAGGGGACAGGTCATATTTTATTTGTTTTGTCTATTTATAAAATAAGGTGTAAACAATGCATTCACATAGTTACTGACCTCTAGTTTCGTATAATATTTATTGAACCCCGGATGTCAGCTGTACTGGACATCATGCAATGAAGGTAATATTATTTATGAACATATGACATAAATTAAAAATATGTCTATTCTCTTTTAATAATGAGATATCTAGAGTCAGTTGTACATTATTATTATTGGGAATTCACAATAATTGGTTAATACACTATCATAGATTTCCATGGAATCAACCATGGATTTACATGTAGTCATTTACACAAATCGTAGAACCTGAAGTCACTGAACACCCCTGAGAAGCAAAAATATCATAGATCATAACTTCTGGTTTCACATCTTCTCTAATGTAAAGAGGCTTTGTATGGCTGCATGTCTGCCTCATCACAGCCTGGTACATTGTATAGCACAAACACGTTTTGCATTATTAAAGGCATTATTGATATGCTGTGAGTTTGAATAGGGTAACGATTATAACGGCTGGACTGATGGTTCTCAAATGGCACATTGATTGTTTGTTTTATAACAACACTGGCTGCCCTTGAGATAAAAGATGATAATGGGGCGGCTTCTAGCCTCCTCATAACTCATCGTGGCTAATCATTCGCTGTCCCCCTCTGCTCCTCTTAAATGCTCTCCCTTACAGGTATCTCCCCCTTAAACCCTGGATTACCCCAGACCCCTCCCTCCCACCTCTTACCTATCACTACCCATCCATTTGAGCTCATAATTCCATACATGCACTTTAGTCTTCATGCCTCATGCCTCATTATATCTATATCACTCTTAATGTCACTAGTATCACTCTACGTTCCTGCCTCTCTGTTACACTCCACGTCACTCCATCTTAAATCTGACACCACTTCTCTAGTACGGCCCTTATCTGCCCACACTATTACATTAGACTGCAGCCGCTCTTCCCTATGCTTGCTGACTGCACAATTCTGTACCAATGAGTATTGTGTACTATTGTGTAAATGTGGCGTGTAGTGTCAACTGTGTGTGTGTTCTCTGTGCTTTCCAGTTTAGGGTTTATTTTCACTCGCATGATCTTACGTAAGAACGAAGCAGGTGTGGCGGACACGTTTCGCTGGGAAAATGTGAAGTTACTCAGCCGCTCACTCTCAGGATGCTCCCAGCAAACTCTAGTCAAAGTGTATCACACTTTACACTGGGGAGTCGAGGGAAGGAACCAGGCAGAAAAATGGCTATCTGCATTCCAAGTTTTGTAAACATCCCAATGAAGGTGGATATTATTGGACATTTATTCAAGCAGAGAATGATATAAAAGAAAGTGGGTCCGTTTACATGCATTCAGAGCAATCAGATTAAAGTGAAAGTTCAGTTAAAGCATTTCTACAGTTCAAAATAAAGCAATTTCACCCAATAACCCGGGTTTACATGGATATATTTGAGTATAGTTGGGGTAGTTTAGTCAGAGAAGGACGTTACATATCGAGAGCCATTTCAGGCAGGAAATGTCAGAGCATTTTCTCCGATTTTCTTTTCTTTGTTGTTTGTTTGTTAATGTCCTTACAAAACACCTTGATGTGTTCGGTAATTGTTAAGTGTTAGCTGAAAGCATTTGCTCCAAAAATTGGCTTTTGCTACCACAACTCACCAGGTTCTCAGTTGTGCAAAATATACACCGCTGTGTACCGCCACTACATCTACATCAAATTCCTTTGTGACCTTTTTGAGACGTGCACACATTTAAAAATACTGAATGAAATCAGATGAAGGTGTTACCATCTGCTCAAATTGAAAGATGGAGCAGAAATATAAGTGTGTTGACCCGGGTTATTCTCACACTGCTTATAACTTAATTCCTGTTAAGATTATCAAACTAAGACATTAATGTGACAACTGCTATAGTCGAGTATTTGCTCAATCAGGTTAATATCAGATTATTAGTGTATGTGTAAATGTGCCCAGTGCTGTTGTTGACAACTGATCTACTAATCTACTAACTAACTAACTAACAGGAGTGACAGAGGAGGTTTCCATCGCAGCAGCTTTACTCGTTGACTTCATTTCATGACATCTTGGGGTCATTATTTTATTCAAAGACTATTTCACTGAAATTAATCATCATTTCATGGATTTATATGTTTAACATCAGTGCTTACACATCCGATTGTGCCGATATTTTATGTTACGTCTTCCACTCATATCATAACATACAGTACTTTTGCACTTATGTACTGCATTCATTTCTTCATTCTTTCAGAAACAGAGATATGATATGAAACTAGAGTTATCCTCACATAGCCCCGTTTGTTTCAGCGATGCCACTATTGAGTTGTATCCTATATCACCACTCAGACTAAAAGCCTCTCGGGTAGGCGTAGATTTCTCTCAGGCGGTTCCAAGCAGGTCAGGGACTTAAGACCCATATATCATTGGTACATAAGAAAAAAGAACACTACCCTGATTTCCTGCTATACATATGTTGACTGTCTGTTGATAGCGCAGTAAAGGCCCCAAACGCACTGGACGTGACTCATGACATCGCTATTTGACGAGGTGCATCAAATAACGCACTGCAGACAGGAGATCTGAGGCGTCACCACAAAGGCACTGGCGTTCGCACTTCAGCACCGCGATGGGTAATATATTTTATTGTGACATAAATTCTATTACCTGGTATATAGTCTACTCACAGTCTGCTTATCTGCTCATAAAACTTTACAAACTTGACGAGCTGCCAATGGGTGCTAATTAACCAAATCTAAAACCGCCCTGTAATATATGACTGCAAGGAATTTATCAAAAATATACATCGTAACACGGACATACCTATCGAAAAAGTTGAGAATATTGCCTTCTGGGAAAAAAACGGCACTATCTTACCCTTTTGTTTTGCACCGTGGCTCCAGAAACCACAAAAGCAGACGCGTCAAGGCAGTTTGACGCTCCACTAGAGTGTGCGTTTGATCATTGAAAACAACTGGTGCATTTGAAAACACATGCGTCTCACACTTCAGGCTTAATTGTCCCAGAAGAGAGAAATGACCCGTGTGTCTTTTGATATGTCTTTCGGCGTATATCAAACCGTCATCTTAACATCATCTTACATTTTGTGTTTTCATCATCTTTGTGCCCGTTGTGTTTTTGTACAGTGGGAATAGAGTTATTGGTGGAAAAAGTCCTATGTTTTATGTGCCTATTCAAGTAATGACACCATCTGTGTACCGCGTTGCTTGCATATGCTCTGATATTTCAAGCAATCACTAGAATTAAAATGAGTGTTATTAGTGTTAATGCAATTTAACTTGCTCTGGTCTAAATCCTACTTTTTAAGAGGTCAGAGCAGGTTTCATCTGTAGCTGCCAAGATATCTTCACAAAATATCAGCATGTTAGAGCTTTGAGACAGGGGATTACAGGATGAGCTGCAACTTGACATTCAGCAAACCACTTAACCACAGGATGTCACTCCTGTTGCCTGCACCTGGCTCTCTTTTAGCTACAGCATTTGCTCTTTCACTGTGCCCTGCCATTGCTCTCCACTCCTCCTTATCTTCATCACAATCCCCTGCACCTTCCTCCTTTCAACCTCACACTTTGCTTTTCTCCTCAGCCCTCACAGCTTTACATTTTTTTTCCTCCCCTTCCTCTCAAATCAAAAATCCTCCTCAGTTTTGCTGTGTTTAGAAGCCACAATTAGGTGTCCCTGGCCTCCAGGGAAATGTTTAACACCAGGGCAATGGCAATATAAAATACAAGCATGTAATTCATGATAAACTGCAACTTATTTGGCTTTGAAAGCAACTACACCTGCCCTGCATTGCTGTTTTGATGTGTGCTTCACCCTTTTGTTTCCATTTCTTGGCAATTGCCTTGGGGTGCAGTAGGTGGCACACACAGGGTTTGATGTTGTGTGTATTAGGCTTGGGTTTGAGGTAGAGATTAGCAAATATTTTTTAATGTATCCTGGTTAGCTGTCAGAGCATTACACTTTTGCCCAGAAAAAAATTGAGAATGTAATTAGTGGACTCCACACAGTTGGAGGAAAAGTTGCAGGATTTTTAGAGATAAGCAGACGGTAGTTGCCCCCAAAATAACTTGTAATGATACCTGATTCCAAACGAGTCAGTGTTAGCATATGGCATGTATGTATGTATGTGTGTTGGTAAAGACGTGGATAGGATGTAGCTGTGCAGTATATATATATATATATGACAGTATATTTTTGATGATTTTCAATACAATTTGTTAATATTGACGTTAGAAGAGAACGTTGTGTGTTGCCAAAGCATTCATTCTCTCTCTGTGTGTCTCTTTGTGGTGTGTGTGTGTGTGTGTGCATACATGGTAGTGTGCATGTGTGTGTCAAGCACTGCAAAGGTTTGAAGAGTGGTACTGGTGGAAAATATTCAGTTTAAAAAATTTTGTTTTTATTGGTGATGTTTTTATTTAAGATGTGCTTGAAAAGCAACTTTGTTGCCAATATAAAAGTACCTGCATCCCTGTATCCCAGGACTCTGACTTGTATGAATGTGAATTTTCCTCTGTTTAAGCGATTCTGATGTAGATTTGCTTTTGTGTTTGGGGTCATTGTCATACTGCATGACCCAACCTCCGTTAAGCTTCAGATCACGGACCGTTACCCTGATAGTCTCCTGTAGAATTTCCCTGATACAATGATTGAAGCCGTCCAGGCACTGAGGCAGCAAAGCCTCATCTGTCCACAATTGTTCCAGTAGCTTTGTGGGACATCCAGGTTGTCTTTGGCAAACTTGAGACAGGCAGCAATGTTTTTTTGTGAAGAGTAGTGGTTTACTCCTTGGTATCCTCCCATGAACACCACTGTTGTTAAGTGTTTTTCTGATTGTGGACTTGTGGACACAGATGTTAGAAAGTTCAAGAGATGCCTGCAGATCCTGAGCTGTTACCTTAGGTCTCTTCTTCATCTCCTTGACCGTTATGCAGCTCATGCTGTGATCTTCGCTGGACGCCCACTCCTAGGGAGAGTTGCAATGGCACTGAATTTTCTCCATTTGTATACAATCTGTCTGCCTATAGGCTGATGGAGGTCTTTGGGATGCTTTTGTATCCTTTTGAAATTTCCTCTGAAATTTCTTTTGACCGGGGCATATTCCACTTCAACAGTTCTGTTTTTTTGAAGAACAGACTAACCAAACTTTGTGGGTTTTTTATTATCATTATCCTAGAGGTTCACATACTTTATCCAGCTAAGGCTCTTATTTCATTTTTTACGGTATTTTTTCAATTAATATAAATTATTATTTCTCCCTATAACCACCCACCACATTTCATGTGTTTCTATCATTTCTGAACATGTGTACCACATTCCACTCTACTTTGTAGTTCTTGATGATGAGAAATTCCTCACAGGTGGAACACCCTTCAGTAGAAGACTAGGTTTGAGACTATCGACCCAGAGCACGGTTATGCAAGGCCTTTTAAAAAACACAAGCACTGCCTTAAGGCCAAGTTATACTTCTGCGTAGATGCACGTAAACGTCTACGTCTAGCTACACAGAGAAGGCTTTTATGGGTAACCGCAGATGCTCGCAGAAATCTCTTGTGTCAAACAAACGCTGATTGGTTGAGCAGGGGAGTGTAGCCGGTAGCGTTGGGGGTTTGGCCAGGACCCAAAACGGAAATAAAACAAACAAACAAACGGAGAATAGCAATGCCCACTGCTGCGGTGTTGTTTGAGGAGCAACTCTCAGATGAGGTTCGCAAAAAATGAAAAAATAAATTGATCCACTACAACTTAACGGGCACGTCTCTTTGTTTACACTTTTACCGGGGGTGAAATCTTCTTCGTTTTCTGTACTGTTAGCTTTAGTAAATCCGACGGTACACCCTAGTGTACACGTTACGTGCAAGTATGTTGGCAAACACCATTGCGGACGTCATTTCTCATAACTCTAACAGACACATACACACGCACCACAAAGAGACAGAGATAATAATAACACTCAGATGTGTGTTAACATGGCCAAGCTAGCTCTGCTGTTCAACTTTTCTATCGAACCACATCTACTAACCTAAGCTATAGGCAAAGCAGCTGTCAGACTGCTTAGACTCCCTCAAATTGTATATACACCCCCACACACACCTACACACCCTCCGACACAGCTAGCATTTCACCTCGATCATCACTAATTAGTGCTTTGCCAGATTGTTCACACCACTCGGCTTCATTGTGAGACATTTAGCACTCACGGATACCAGGCAGAAACAGTTATTTACAGTGATAAGGTACCATGAATTCACATACAGTGGCTGGGTGACCTTCACAGACTCAAATATGAGTATAGTTTCTGTGTTTCTCGGGGTGCATGTGAGTGTTTACATCTTGGTAGTGGGAATTGTCAGATACAGGGTTTTCGGTGTGATCTACAGGTGTTAAAGGGAAAGAACAGTGGTCACCATCAGCAACATATTGATTTTGTGGTCTAGCAGCGACAGAGTGCCTTTTGTCTAACTTCTCCTACTGCTCCTATACTGCCTGCTGGTTTATGATCCCAGTCCTCTTCCCGCACTCTTTAATGACCTCTACTGCGGCTTCATTAGAGTCCCTTTAATTGATTTTATTAGATCATTCATGAACTTGTTTATCTGACTGTTTTTTGTTTTTTTTACATGTTGTGACTTGTAAGGGTGAATCCATGGAACAGGTGGTAAAGAAAAATCTGAAATTGAACTTGATTTGACTTGTGTGTGTAATTGGTCTTGAATCTCTTGAAATCTCTGAAACTTTCAAACAGTTTTTGGAGTTGTAGCTATATTTTGGGTTAACTGCCATTATGATTTAAAGTGTAAAGTGGTGTTTTGTGGAAATCCCCAAATTTTCCCGGCTGGAATGAGATGAAGATACGAATGCGATGGCACATGGAGTGACTATAGTATCTGATCGAGCTCCTCCTGGAGGCTGGAGGGCTTATGGTAAATAGAATAAATTATGGTAAAAAGCTTAGCGCATTCATGAGCGCTAACAACCCAGCGGTTCTCTGCAATTACGAAGTCACCATGAAATTAACACCGTGACAAGAACTTATGACCTAAAATGATTATTTTCCCAGACAGATTAACCTTTATTGGGATATTGCTGTCCAGGGCAGATTTGCCATGAATAGATTTAACAAGAAATCAGGAGAGAGAGGAGATACAATAGTTCATTTTAGATTAACTGGAAATAAATGTATGAACATTCAAGATAAAATACCTACAGTAACATTCATTATTAGTGTACAGGAAGTAAATTGTTTGGTGTCCGTGTGTGTGTTTGTGGGTAGGTGGGTGTGATACACACGCCCACTTTGACAGATGGTAGAACTAAGGGAAAAAATATTCCTTGGAACTGAGAAACAATAATTTCTTGGAATCTTTCCTGGAACAAAGGAAAAAAATGATTCTCACAATGGGTGTCCTGACGCTTCATTGCCATGGCAGGGCTGAAATACGTTGTTAAACTGAGTCTGATGCTACAGTAAAAATTGTGGTTAAAAGCTTGATTGGCATAAAGTCAGACAAATCCATAGCTGTTTTGCTGTGCAGCCCTCCCCTTTTTTCATGGACTTCACTGGTCTCTGCAGAACGTATAGCACATTGATTGCGTGACACAGATGAAGTCAATAAGGTTTGAAGGGTTGCACAAGTTAAGTAGGTTTAACTTACTTATGCAGTTGAAGGATAATGTGTGAACAAACTGGAGAGGTGGTGAGGCAGCATTATTTTCACAAAAAAAATTCTGAGCTAAAATTAACTTAAGACTTCATTTTGACAAGTTGAGTTTGAAAGCAAATACTTGACCAACGATGGTAATTAGCAAGAATAGGCCTAATTTTTTTGACAGTGTCCCACTTAAAAATTGAAAATTTGCTCAATACGGGACTGTCAAATCCTACGCCAACAAAATAATTCTTAGAAATAATTTAATTACATTACAGCTGTTTGAGAGATGGTGAAAGTGAAGCTCGACTGGACACTCTCGGACTGCTGCAATGGCTTGCTAAGCTGCTTGTCATCCACAGATGTTGACTAGCAGAGGAGAGCAGCTTGACAGTTGAAATAGTGCATGTGGTTTTAGTACTGGAAGCTGAAACAAATCAAAAAAAATCCAAAGGCAAGCTTTTCCGCAGAGTTTTCACGGTTCACTTTGACCATTCATACACTTAAACATATCCATAAAACTGTCCCGCTGGCAGAGAGACATTACCTCCTCAAACAACTTCACCTGACAGGTCTACCCATTACCAGGAAACAGCACAGAAAACAGCTTACAACGATATGGTGATTTGTGTTTCAATCCATCCTACTTTAGGTGTGAATGTGTATGTTCAAGGCCATTTCAAGTCACTGATGGTTGACAAGAACAGATGTTAGGGAGGTTATGGCGCTACTACTTGCAAATCACATGTGAGAGATTGAGAACTGCAGCAATTTGTGTTTATTGTAGACCCATACTGACACGCAGCATCTGACGCCTCATTTGATTTTGTCTGTTTGGTGTATGTACGTGCAAGCATGTGTATGTCATCACTAATACATGCAGGGAGGTGAATAATAAGGAAGACTAGCTGACAGACCCTGGATTTGATCCAAATGAGTCAGTAAAAGCCCATCCATACTACACACCCTGGGAGCTTCATGTTAATGGTAGCTCTCAACTTGGACCAGTATGTACAAACCCATTTGCCCAGATACCCACGTACAGAATGGATTAAAATTGAAAAGGAAATGTGCGATGAGTACTGACAGCTGCTTTTGTGTAATTCATCATGCTAGCTGCAACCACAGGAACCACCATATAGCCTAGTCTCATGCTATCGTCAGGCATTACCGTGACGTTCACGTTCTATTAGTCCGTACCATTTGTCTACTCTGCTCTTTCTACTACTTTTGCTTACTCTAATTTTGTTTTTCGGGGTCGGGATGCAGGGTTAAAAAACAAAAATACATATTTATAAATCAATTATTTTCAGCCCACCAGCCAGCAGTAATATGCAGGACCTAATTATGTATAAATATACATGTATAACAACACTTTAGGATCTCCTCTAATGAGAGGAAAGAAAGAGAGATATTGGTTACGGCTACACTTGTTTCAACAAGATTTTTGAGATTCTAAAGATGATTCTAAAACATCGTCGTTTGCCCACACTGAAAATGACATTATGCGTCTCCTATGGCTGTATTTATTTCGATCTGTATCTTTATTACTTTTTCCGGTCTCCCTCTGCATCTCTTTTACTTTCCTTTTATGTGTATTGTGAAGATTACGTCAAAACTTGATTCCGACCACAATGCATGACTAACCACTTCAGTATCTGGTTTTGAAGATCCAATAGCATTGTGCGCAAAATCTGTTTTTTGTGCATCCAAACATGTAATTTAATGTGTCCTGGCGTGATCGAATAATAAAAGTCTCATTGAATGGACAACTGTAGCTGCAGCCATTGTTAAAATGATGATTTGTCTTTGTTAATTACTATCCTGAGGATCAGATCTATAGCTTGTTACAGTTAATCTTTAATTTTTATCTTGTTACCTACAGTAAACTATATACACATATGTAAGGGCTGCCAAATTGTGTTCCTTTTCATCTTCACACAATATCGTTTCAATTGGCATTATATTAAAGATTACATATTAAACAGAGATTTACGCAACTTGCTCCTTCACTTGGTAGTCAGGTCAATGGCAACATGTAACCTCAGGCTATCACTATGCCTTTTACAACAGTGTAAAGACATGTATAGTCTATAATACGCATTCATCTTTTTCCGAGCTGTATTTTCAGCTTGATTATGTATGCACACTGTTTGATAAGGATTCAGTGTGTCCTACCACATTTCACCATGTGTGGGGTGGAAAGATGTCCTAAGATGGAGTCAGTCAGAGTTTTCTTTCCAGGCAGCTTGTTCTCGTTTTCCCCTTATGAAGCAGAATACCTCTCACATCGCTAACTTTGAACATGCTGTAAAGTGGCATGTCATCTCTCTGCTGTATTTTACTGTCAGTTGTGTCAGCTGGCTGGCAGTGGAGTGTAGATATTGTAGGGTTCGGGGTTGAGGGATGAGGTGGTATTCAACCGACAGCGCCACATAAAGCCTTTATCACACCTAAACGGCTCTGTCTCCCAAAGCCAGAGTGAGATTAGCACTGCCCATTCAGCTGTAATGATGTGGAAGCAAGAACCAACTGAACTGAGTTGAGAGGGGAAGGCCAACTCAGACAGTATGAATGTCTGAAAGGCGGTGTGGGGCAATGCGGTTTTGCATGTTTATTCCTCAGAGTGATGTATGAACAGGCTTTCATTTGTGTTGTGTTCTCTGTGGATTGAAGTTAATTACATGACAAGTGTTGTTTTACACTTCCAAGTGCTGCAATTATCTACAATATGAACATATGAATCAGGGGCCACATTACACCATGCTCACACAAGTAATCCAAACATAATTTGAGGTCAAATCATTAACAATAACAAATGTCTTTTTTTTTTCATCCATGTCATCTTCTCAAACAAGATGACAACGATAAAAGTCTGGTATATTTCTCATTGAGGCAAGTTTTGCAATAAGGAAATTGACCAGATATCATCTGCTTCAAGTCTCTTAACTTCAAATACTGTGTTATGTATGAATATAAAAAATATTCACAAAATAACAAAATAGAAAATAATTTTGCATGAGACTTGTGTTGCTTAGAGGTGCAGCAATGCTTTAATAAAGTATTAAGTGTTAAGTATTAAGTATACACTGCAGCTTTAACCCTCTTGCACCTGGCATTAAATATAATACTATATGAACTTGATTTGCTGTAGCCAAATGTATGAACATGAAACAGACTTCCTAGCATCAGTTGGCACCAGTGAAGCGACAGGTGGTTGTCAAGCAGTTGCCAAGGTTGCCAAGAGAAAGAGGATCTAGAGGAACTATCTTGGTCAAAGTCAGCAGTGAGCAAAGCACAAATCATATTTTAGTCCAGAAAAGATTAATTAACAGCAGTATTGTTTTAATATTTGGCATGAGGCCATTATATAAGCCTTTGTATCATGCATTATTTATTGATAACCACACACCTTTGTGGGGAAATGACCTCATCCTTTACGTATCTTATCAATTTGAATTACTTCACAAAAAGATTTTGGTTTTATTTTCTACCAAGAAACAATTGTTACAGTAATGAATTGTAATGAATGTTTCTTTGTATCCCTGTGGTAGTTTCTTAATGCGCAAATTGTCTCGGAAATGAATTATATAATGATAATAATATATAATATATTTATATTATATTCTATATCATTCATCATTGAAGAGGGTACCTTTCTAGGTCTCACATCATTGTCAAATTAATTATGTAATGTTATTATTATTATTATTATTATTATTATTATACTAATACAATAATAATAAATTATATTGAGAATAAAATATATTCAATTAACCCCTCTGATTTTGTTAATATTCTGTCCTATTTTAATGTTTAAATGTAAAGCAGTTTTTTGAAACCTTAACCCTCTAGAATGTAGCTTATGTACCTTGTACCTTAGGACTGGTGTCACTGTTTGCAAAACCGCCATGCAGTCTGAACATGGCCCTGTTGCAACAATATAGGGAGACTGAGAAATAAAAGAAATAAAAGAACAATACAATGTTAATGTACTAAGGATAACTTTTCTGGATGGAAATTTTTTCTGGACAGGGATTTTGCATTGGGTTATTCTCAAATAGAAGTTCATTCATTTCAAATGAGAGAATCACTGCAGGTGTATTGCACTGAAATACAGGCATTGGAATGTTTGGAGTTTATGCATTGATTATGCATACATAAGATAAAATTAATGTTGTTTTGCCCAGTTTTTTAGTAGCTCTCATAGTAGTCTCATGTAGTTTTCATGATGAAAGTATTTTTCAATGACTCAAAGTTTCAACAATAAAAGTTGATAACCATATCCGATCAGTTTCATCTCAGTTTCAATTTCATCTCAATAAGTTTAAGACATTGGCTCTGTGCGTTGAACTCTAGATAGATGCATTATGACCACTAACGTGACATGACATGACACATAGCATGTGGTGGTAGACAGCATAGTCATACTTAAGATGTAAGACTACTATGTATACGTAAGACTTAAACCTCACGATAGGATCTCCTTACTGTTTTGGGGTTTTGGACCCATTTGAGCAGACACTTCATTGTGGTGCATTTGGCTGTTGGCTAGCCTACCCATTATATCTTCTTGTGCCTTTGCAAACACACTTACAAGTGTTAAAGGGCGCACATATTTGCATACATTGGCTTTAACCTGCAACTTGTCTGTCTCCTCTAGGTGTGATTGGCTTCCTGGCTGCAGCCCTGGGCCTATCAGGAGCTCCCAAGAAGAAGACGGATGAGACCACAGTCTACTTGAGGATGCTAACTATCCCACCACCTCACCATGTCATGCTAGGAAAACACAGTTTGCACCTCTGACGTTAACCTCTCCCCTTCCACAAATCCTCTTTTTGCCTACTTTATCTCCCATAATCCACTGAATTTGTGATCCCTTTCTACACCCAACTGAAGCCCTAGTGATATGAATAAAAGAGCCCTTATTTTGGACATGTTGTTTTTTCCTGTGAGTGCTGCAAGCCACCAAGGCTATGGTGGGAAGCGACGCAACAGTTCTCAACAGATCTCAGATCATTGTCTGGTGTGGCTCTTAGGGCTAGTCCTACACCTGGCCCTGTCCTCATGTCAACGGGTTGACCTGAAACACCCCATAGTAACCACGGGCTACGGAAAGTTACGTGGCATCAGGAAGGAGCTCAACAATGAGATCTTGGGCCCTGTAGAACAGTACTTGGGTGTGCCATACGCCACCCCACCTGTCGGTGAGCGCCGTTTCCAGCCCCCTGAAGCACCAGGTTCTTGGCAAGAGATCCGTAATGCCACCCAATTTGCACCCGTTTGTCCCCAGAACGTACCCGGGGTATTGCCTGAGATCATGCTGCCAGTGTGGTTCACAGATAACCTGGATGCTGCAGCGACCTATGTTCAGAACCAGAGTGAGGACTGCCTGTACCTCAACATCTATGTGCCCACTGAAGATGGTGAGTCTAGCAGGCCAGAAAACTACAAGGGGATAAAATGATCTTTGGTCAGTTAAACTGACCTCTATATTTGGAATGGGTCATGGAAAGTTCAGGATAAGAGTTAAAATCATGGGTTTGTTTCTATGTCATTAATCAAGCCTCCTTCTTTGTATCAATCTGAGAAGAAGACTATAGGTCTTGGCACTACTGTTTCAGAGTTAGAAGTTATTGCACTTTTTTACTTTTTTGTGTCAACATTACAGGGCTCCTCTATGGAGTAGTATAATTTTGATCATTTAGTCAGGATATGTAATCAGAAGAAGGAGATCTCTTAACCTGAGCCAACAGACACCCAGGAGATTGCCAAAGAATAGCAGGACTTGCACTCTTGTCAGTCTCAATTACTATCGGCTGTGCAGTCATTGGTTTTGTAGATTTACATACTGCAGCACAATCGCAGTATGTGACCTTTCTTGTGCCAAACCTTTTTTACTATTAAGCAATTAGATACGCTATTACTCATTCTATGCTCACATTCAATTAAGTTACAACACCCTTTTATACACTTTATTAAATACTTAATTTGCTTACAGTGCTTGTTCCACCAATTACCTACTGTTAGCTCACTCGCTAGCCGCATGGCTACTAGCTATATTTTAGTTTGACTAATACAAGGTTGTTAGCCCAGGCATGAGCATTATGCTTATGATGCTAATAAAAGGATGAAGTTTCTATAGAATTTACATTGACTGTTTGCTAACATTAATGTTTTTTTGCATGAGCAAGCAAGAGAAGATAAGTCAAATTCTGTGACTGTAGAAAGTGATCTACCATTGAAGTGGGCTAATGCAGCTAGTAATTAAAAGCCAATCAAACAGTAGGCCAGTGAGCTAGCAGAGTTCCGGTTCAGAAGCTTTGCCAATTTAGAGAGGATAGGTATCTTTCAGACAAAGGTGAATTCTTTCAATTAAACAACAGATAACTGTCTTCAAAGGTTGCAGTCATTTGTTGTCTTTTTAGTACTGGTAGCATACAATTCTAAACCTCATTAACCATTGTGGCTAGATGGTCACAGAAATTTCAAATCATCTGTATGTATCTGTGGCTGGAATGAGACTTTTTTGGCTAGGTGTGCATTGCATGAATGCTCTGCTATGGCTATTGGGTTAGTTAATGTTGGCTTGGCAGGGGTACAGAAATACAGAAAATAACCTTGTTTACTGTGTAGGCCTCCTGGGGTAAAATTAGTCCATCATTGAAAACCCTTAGGCTAGGACGGTCTAAGCAAAACTTCCACCTTTTCATGGACTATCCTGATGCATTCCTCGCATTAATGATCCAGTGGAGAGCATTTGAGAAAAGCAGATGGGCAGGTTAAAGAATACAGGATCAAAGTCTAACATTGGGGGCAAAACATATGCTACTGATGATAGTAAGCAAGACTAATGATAGTAAGCAAGACTAATGATAAAGTGCTGAAAAGTCTATGGTTAATGGGCACACTTGAGAGCTGCCAACTCAAGCAACACATATTTATGCATTATTGCTGCTGCTAAATCATAGAGTATAACTCTGCTTTATCCTAAATTAACCTACTATCCTCCCAACAAAGTGACACATTTCTGCATTTTAACAGTAAAGCAGTAAAGGTAAGATCACAATTTACTTGGCTAGATTCTGTCAGCATTGCAGATCATCCATTTTACGGATGAATGCTCAATGGCCCAACAAAAAGATGGAAACAGCTCAATTGTCGCTGGAAAATGTGGAGTATTAATATAAATGCAGATTTTGTTAATGATGTGAGTACCAGAATAGTTATGTGGGAAAAGACATGAGCAAATAAATGAATAGCAAATCACAGTGTCGATGAAATATTTTATGAAATGGATTTGATGGAAACAAACCTCAAAAAATGATTGTTTTTTGCTATTCTAGTCTTTCATCTCGTGAAAATTGGACAAGGCTTCTTATACAGTGGAATTATATGTTGACTACTGTACCAGGAAAACTTCTGAGTGCACGGATACACTCTTTCTCATACAGGTTTGCATTCATGCACATACACACAAACACTATTCTTCTTCTTTCTTCCTTCCTTCCTTCCTTTCTCTCTCCTGTCACATACACAAGAAGACACATATAATATAATAATTAGCCCAGAAACTTAAGGTTTATGTAATTCCATCCATACTGAAGAGGGTTACTTATGAAGTATGAGAATGAGATGAGAAATGAGGACTACCAAGAAAATTCAAAATGACAAGAGAAAATCAGGTTGGTCATGTAAAACCAATGTCTTTGGTTGGAGTGAAAACCTGCATACTCTCGGCCCTCCATGGCACATGATTGGACACCACTGTTCTATAGTTACGCTATACACTATATCATGTTCACCCAGAGGATGATGTAGAGCCTCCTGCTTTATTCCTAGGCGAAAAGAAGTGCAAATGAGTGAGACTGATTTCACATGAAGCTTGTCTTCTTGTCAGAATCTGTCACTTAGTGTAAGGGGTCACTGCTCACACAAGGCTGATGCTGTCCCCAAGGATATGATTTGGCTTATGTGAGAGAGAAATAGAGAGACTGAGGGAGAGTGCCCATGAAATTAAACACTGCATTGTCCATCTATAGCAGTTGTGACAATCCTCAAATTGGTCTTATGATTTCAGATGGACTTGTGATGTCAGAGTCACCTGCTTTAAAAAGAAGCCTTTTACAGGGCATGCATATTTGTGATCACCTCTTTGCATCCCTGTAGTTTTACATTCAAGGCATTGAACTACTCTGTTATGTCTCACAGAAAAGGCACATAACCACCTTTCATCCTCAAGCTCAATAGCGACATTCCCCTTGCTGGCGATGAAACTGGTGATTTCCTCAAGCATCTTGAAAAATCTGTGCAGTGCTTTTCCTCATGGCAAATAAGATACACTTTACACTCGATTAAGAAGTATTTGGTCTCCCATCTCTCTTGAAATTGTCTGCCCTCAGCATCAACATTACTTTTTCAGCCCGGGTAGGATTTTTGAGCTAGAAAGGTAGCTTGCTTGCTAGGTGCCAGTGAGTGACGGTCAGGCCATTTATTGTGTGTGTATGCGCTCTGTTTGGCAACTGGGAGCTGTATTCCCACTAACGACAGCTGCAGGTAGGTGGGCCAAAATTAATTGACCCAGATTCCTATGGAGTCCGGATCAAAAATCAAAAACATTTAAGATGTGGCTTGCAGACCTTAAATGGAATCAACAGGATGCAACATTACACATTATCTTTCCCTCTTTACCTCATGTTCCTATCTGCTATCTCTATCTCAGGCCCAGGAAAACACTCTCACTGAACATGTTCTCTGTGTTATTCTTTGGATAAAAAAAGGCACAGCTCCCTTTTCTCTCTGCATCTGTCCACCCCTCCTGCTCACTTCTCCCTGAAACCCTTCCTGCCTCCTCTCTCTCTCTCTCTCCTCTCCTCTCTCCTCCATCTTTATGCGGATGGTGGTAGAGGGGTCACTGATCTGAATGCAAATCAGCAGTGTCCTTTCCCACCAGGCCACTGTGTAGCCTGCTACGTCCTCAACTCAAATGAAATTCAAATAGCTTCTTAGAATAATGTAAACAAAACACACCTAATGTTAGATCGAACAGTGAGTTTTACACTCTCTATATATCTCTCTCTCTCACTCTCTTTCTCCTTCTTGCTTCCACTCTAAGTAGAGAGCCTCCTGTGTGACCATGCTGCTAGGCAAGAGCACTGTGTCACTGCATTCCTATTTCCTCCAGACACTCCTCAGCCAAGGGCCTAAGATCCTTCATTTTTATTGCTGCTAGAGCAGCCATTTACCGTCCTCTTTATTAAAAACCATATTTCAGTAGGCAGGACGGTAGAGGCAGGGATGGAGCTGGAGGCTGAGGACATAGAGGAAGATATGGAGAGGAGAGAAATGGGACTGGGAGTATTGGAAGCGGATGCCGGGATGTTGGGGGTTGAAGCTGTGTCTGACACCTTGTCAAGCAGACAGGGCACTACAGACATGACATACTGCAGCTTCATCCCGTTTACTGCACTGAGGAAATGGAGAGGGACGGGAGACAGCTTGCGCTCAGGCCACTGGCTCACTGAACCGAACAGAAACGCTGTTTACTGAGAGAAGGAACTGCATTAGGTCAAACAGTACTGGGGCAACTGAAGCTAAATGATCCTGCGTAGGCCATTGGATTTGTAGCCCAGTACATCATGTGTCAGTCAGCCCACTGGCAGGTTGGAACACATGAAAAGCATGTAATAGCAAGTATATTCAAATCAAACAGGTTGAAATTCTTAAAATGGTCTTTTGGTTGTTGTTTTTATTGAAGTGTGCCTGTCTGTTCTCTGGCTGCGCCCTACTTCCTGCATCTTTGCCAAATTCTGTCGTATTTCTTCAAGATTCAAGAAGGACTTCCTAAAACTTGATAAGAAGTGACTTTCCCCATTTCACCCAACCTCTGAAGGTTATTGCTTGAGAAAATTCCCACGAGAATTTATTTCAATGCTCAATTCACTTCAATATTTATCATTTGCTAACTTGATTTTTTTTCACATCCTCTTTCACATTGTCTTTCCTTTGTTTCTTCCCCGGACACCCAAACAACAACACGTGATGTTGGCCAGGTTATGCGGTAGCAATCCTGAGCATTTCTGGGGTTTATCAGTGCTGGTACTATGTAGTACTGTTTCTGGGGAAAATGTTTGCTCTCATATCTATGTGACAAACATCTACTGAAACAATCTGCTGAATAAATGTTTCAACTTCTTCAAAACCCCATTCTTCTGACAGCTCGACAGCCAGCAGAGCCAACAGAACGTCCAGTGGCCATCTCAGATTTAGTCTTAGTCACGTAGCCACACCACAGCTTCTGTTGAAATACAATGCCCATGTAGAGTCTTAAGTGGTCTATTACAAAGAGAGTGTCTGTTTCAGTGGTGCTGTTCCCCATGTTTAGCTTAAGCTCTTTAATAGGCATTAGAGCAGGTATGAAATTAGAGCGGTCTCCATTAAGCAGTGAGGTGTGGTTTTAGAGTGGTGCTAAGTGGTGGGGAAGTGCTGACTAGGAGGGGGACTAATGTACCTTTCTATCCATTACCGGCCGGTCTACCTGTCTGCCCTGCACTACCGGCCTAGCCCACCACACACTACCATCTACCACTCAACCAGGAAGCCCTTACTGGAACAGGCGCTTTGCACAGGGGGACCGAGAGGATGCAGCAAATCTATTCAGCATTGATCCTTCCCCCATTTAAAAGGAAGATAAAACATTTTATATCAGGGAGGCCACACTCATACAGAGACATGGATGGTAAATTTGTTGTAGCATCCGCCATTTAGGTAGTGCTGTGATCCCTTTGTCAATAGATGCAAAGCTTTTGCAGCGCATTATAACAGAGTATACGTTGTCGGTTCTCTACGCGGGTTCCCACCAGAGAGTGCGAGAAACAGACATGTCATTAGCACACTGGCAGAGTGATAAAACCCTTGGCAACCCAACAGAGAGTATTAGTTCAAATGGGAGACTGCGTCGTCTCCACATTGGAGAACAGGGAATGTGCTGTTGGCTGGGTTAGGGGGGGGGATGGGGGGGGGGTGTTAATAAATTGCAGCAACAGATGATAGCGGCGCTGTTCATGTGCTTTGTGTAGTGTCTATGTTTTGTGTGTGTGTGTGTTATTAGAGCTTAATGACATTATTGAAGACAGAGAGCATGTGTATATAGAAGGTTAACAGTGACTGAGAGCGACACAGAAAGCAGTGGTAATTGTGTGCTGATGGAGAGCTCCACTGACAGTTTGAAACAAAAAAAAAAAAAACAAATTAATGGGATCCTTATCAGTAAGGCTTACAGAGGTTGGTGCACCAGGGCGTTGGTTGGTCACTGTGATAAATGCTTGGTATTGGCTGTACCCTATGGAGCATTTAACTGGTGTTACCATTAAAGCTTAATGTGGGGCCCCTCTTTGACCTTGGTGAGGGGAATCCTGTCACAAGCCTTGCAGGCAGTATAAATATCGAAAACAGCCCTTCGCTGCTTCCAGCTGCCAGCGGGGTAGGAGAGAGCCTGTGCACTCATGCAGACGTCTCAAGTTCAATGTTAGCATATGTCTATGCGTGGGCTCGTGTATCCGTGAGAGTGTGTGTGTGAGCGTGTGTGTGTCTTCAGTGTTACTGTGTTTTGACAGTCCAGCCCCTCTGGACCTATCATAGAGGGCTTATTGCCTAAGGGCTGCAACACTGTCCTAGAGTTGGAACAGGCCCCAGTGGTTTGGCATTCCTTTCCTTTTTCTGATCGAAACGAGTTGATTGCTTGATTCTTCTCATTGATTTTTCTTTACAAAGCACCGATGTGTCAGGAATGATTGGGAAAAGGGTTGAAGAGCAGTGCCCTCTGGGGTCATTTCCAAGGCAAGTCCGTGACTAGATCCTATGCAATAAAGCAGATGAGTTTTGGGGTGTATAATCCTCCTTTCTTTTTAGTTGCACACAGTGAGAGAACAATAATATCTTACGGCTTTGTGATTTTTCTCCTCTCTTCCTTTCTTGCTGTGCTTTTTGTTTTTGTTTTTGTGCCAATGCAATCTTTTTGAATTTTGTCTTTTGTCTCCTCTCCCCCCTTTTTTTCTTAACCTTAGGTCCGCTCACAAAAAAACATGATGAGTCTACAATGAACAGACCGAGGGATGAAGGTATTTCAATTGCATGTTGTTTTCCCCCCTTTTGTTGTATTTTTCAAACTTTTGGGGAATTACTATGTTTATGTCTATATGAATAATCATGATACGCTCATCATTGTACTTGCACATTACGTTGTCTTTCAAAATAGTAAATAGATGCACATTCAGTACTCTTCTACCTCCTACCTCCTCTCGCTCTCCTTCTCACATATGCATGTACAACTAAAACACATAAATAGCTACATACAAAACAATTGTTCTGCATTCCCCTTGTCACAAAAGTCATTTTTTTAGGGCACTCGCATCTCTGGGGAGTTCATTGACTTTCCTTTCTTGGTTGCTGTGGCTGATCAACCACATGCTGATGTTCTGACTGTCTCTCTGGTGCATCACTGAAAATCAATAGTCAGTCTTTTCTTACCTGCACTTTTATTCAGGCACAAAGCCCTTTTTTTTACACATAAATGGAGCTGACTGCTAATTTGTTCTCCTCATACTATGGGGTTTTCTCCAATTCTTCATTCTCAGAGAAAGGAACATTGTGAGATTTCGGGCATTTTCTGCTGTTGCGGAACATTTTACATGACTGATACGCTATAATGACTTGAATAGATTTCAAAGTTCATGATAGTCAAAAGGAGCTGATGTACTTTTTGCTGATGCAACCAAAATCTAGTCGATTTTGACAGATTGTGTGTCTCTGTGTGTGTGTGCGTGCAGGGCGGGCGGGCATGCACGTGTGTCGATTTGAGCTTTGTGCATGTGCATCTCTGTATAATATGAATGCATGTGAACTAATTTGTGTCAATGTGTGAAAAGTGTGTTTTTTGTATTTTGGGCTCTATGCTATTCGGGTATTGAATTCCCTCTTCCTTGCATCTCTAATTGCTATGGTTTAAAATGAGACATGTAGCTAATCCAATTGTGCGGTTTCTTAACAGTGAAAACAGGGAAGGATTCATGCAGGATTGTCGAGGAGGAGAGCAAAATGATAGAATAGAGATGAAAGAGAAGGAAAAGCAGAGCACTGCGAGAGCACAGGGGAGGGCAATGAGGGGGAGAGAAGGGAAAAAATAGTCATAATGAAGACAAGTGCATGATGAAATGACATTTATAGAGCTTTGAAAGTGAGAGAGATGTAGAGGAAGGGAGAGTGAGAGGGTGGATGAGGAGGAGACTGGTAGAGCTTGACATTTATGCTGACACCTGATGGATCTTGACTGGATCAGAAGGGCTCCAGTAGGGCTGAATTTCTCACTTAATTGCTCAGGTATGGATCAGGCACAAGTTCCAAATTATTGCTGAAAAATACTATTATTAGAAATTCATCTTTAAAAATGATTAGCAATTCTAGTTGGGTTTGGCCTTGAAAACGATACCCCTTGGGTTTGGGCAGATTTTCAGGTATGTGTTGGGTCAGGCTTAAGTTATTACACCCAAATCTACCTAGAGCCCTAAAGGAGAATGAATGAAGCAGGCATAGACTAATGGAAAAGGAGAGAGAAGGCTATTCCTAGTGAGAGGTGAGACATTACATTCAGAATAGAGGGGGGCGGGTTGATATTGGGGAGGAGAGTATCAGGTTAGGTGGAAAAGAGAAGAGTGAATAATGTGCCAGTGTTTTGAGGCAGGCAGGCAGGACAGTGAGGTCCTTGTTGGCCATATAGGCTTTGGATTTGGGCTGAGTGAAACACTTTCACCCCCCAACCCTGCACCCCGACTCTCCTCCCCATTTGTGCTGAGCCCCTTCCAATCATTGTTACCATCACAGGGGTAGTAAAAACAAAATGCTCATACACAGATGGGCATGCACACACAAAAGAGAAAAAAGACTGAGAGACTCTTGGTTCTCTTGGTATTTTTGTCATGGCTAGTTTTAGTCTTGGCTTTACTTATAGTCAATTATAATAACCTTCATCTACTGTAACACTATACTTGATATGAGTTGTAAGCCATTCATTCTCACACACACGCACACACACACACACACACACACACACACAAACACTTAATCCTGAGTGTGTCCCAGCCAGGGATGGATATATTTACAAGCTCACTGGCCTATGGCAAGGCTAGTATTTCTTTATCCAGGCTAGAAAAAAAATGTCCAGCCATAGTTGCATTATAAGCCATTATTTAAAAAGGTGGTATTAAAATGGCAGCTAAATATCGTTTTAGACTAGCGCCCAAAATTTTTGAGTTCCGTCTCGACCCGCATGTATTTGTGATATGAGCGTCATCGTGAGTCTGACTGATGACAGCCTGCTGATGACATGTCACACCCTTCTGCCGGCCTGATAATGCTGGGATAATTGAACATGTTTACATCTCCTCTGGGAAATCAGTAGAGGTTCAGAATACACCAGAGAAGAAAAGAAACAGAGGGTTGGCATATATTATTGAAAAATTCATTTTTAGAGTATCTGCTTATCTCACAGTATTGTAATATGATCCATAAAAGATGACTGCATGTCTGTA
Organism: Hoplostethus atlanticus; assembly: GCA_034670405.1. Classification (NCBI taxonomy): domain Eukaryota; kingdom Metazoa; phylum Chordata; class Actinopteri; order Trachichthyiformes; family Trachichthyidae; genus Hoplostethus; species Hoplostethus atlanticus. The sequence continues at coordinate 3,308,908 of JAXDDX010000018.1, forward strand.
AAGCCATATGTGTTATTTGTTGTTTCTAGTTGAGTGTGCCTGTGTATGTGTGTGTGTGTGTATGCATGTGTGACTGTGAGTGACGCACCCAAGTGCATGTGTAACCTGAGATTCAGGTGGTGATGCAGGCGGGTGTGCAAATACGTGAGTAGAATTTGTTACCACGGCAACAGGCATTCAGTGAGTCGGTGCAATGGAATGGCTGGTGCAGTTCTATTAGCGAGAGGCAGTTTCCATAGCGACTCAGCATCGCAGCTGCCTATGCAAGAGTGTGTGTGTGTGTGTGTCTGTGTATGAATACGGTGTGAATCCTGTGTGAATTTTAGTGTTAATTAGCGTACCATGCTATGTATGACTTGCTTTGTAAAATGTTATTTAATTTATTTCGTCTTTTCCATCGTTTTTATGGTATGCACCTCCCATTCTCTCACGCTGCCCTATTTTCATCTCCTTCCTCTCTCTCTCTCTCTCTCTCTCTCTCTCTCTCTCTCTCTCTCTCTCTCCCTCCTCCTGTCTCTCTGTCTCTTTCTCCATCTCTGAGTGCTGAAGCTCATCAGGGTAAACAGATGCTGTGGCTGTTATTTATGTTTCCACTTGGTCTGGCTTTCATACAAATTATCCACAGGCCCTGCACAGCGCAGACGCTCAGCCTAACTGGGCTGCACTGGCAGCTCTCTCAGCCTTATCGCCACTCAGACACTCAGACCATACCACAGAGGCTGAGAGAGAGGGGGCATACAGGCTGACAGAGTGTACCATAGCAACACACTGTGGGATGGGCACAAAGACTCAGTACCAATAACAGAAAAGGGCACAGGAACTGACTGCACAATTTTCTCCACACACAGTTTGGGAATGTACCATCATAGCACAGGACAGAGGACAGTATAAGAGAATAAAGTATAGATGACATACCCAATGGGGCAGACACATACATGAAATACTCGCTTCCAACTAGAGCACAGTCTCCCAATGATATTCCATAATAATATTCTTCTTTGTCCTTCATATTGATTGGTTGTAGGACAGCAAGGTTAAAATGCTGCATACAATCCCCTTTCTCTTGAAGCTGCCATACTTGTACATATCTGGAACTATATAGTTTAAAAAGAGTGGACTACCTGTTGCCTCTATGCCCGTTAGCAGCTCAAGAGCTCAATAAGACTTTGACCAATAAATGAATGAATGTCAAGATAGTGGAAATCATATTTTGCTTAACACGGATAAACAATATTCATGCAGTGTTTTTGCGATCATAATTTCCCAAATTTGTAGTTTTTACGCATGCCTGTCTGTGTGTTTCTGCCATGCAGATATCCGTGACCGTCGCAAGAAGCCAGTGATGCTGTTCATCCATGGAGGCTCCTACATGGAGGGCTCAGGGAACATGTTTGACGCCAGTGTCCTTGCTGCCTATGGAAACGTCATTGTGGTCACCATGAACTACCGCCTCGGCGTGCTCGGTAAGTTTTGGTGTGTCAAGCTGCGACATCACATCCTGCTGGTGTCATCAAGGACCAGACGCACTGGACGTAACAATTGACAGACATCACATGCTTAGTTTGACCCTGAGCCTGAAGTGTCAACACCACTGGTTAGAATTGCATCCTATCACACTGTATTTTTGAAATAGTGATACAATCGATATGTTAAGCCTTCTCGATGAATAATGGCATTACGAATTTTGGCCCTTTCAGAATTATGAGTCACTGTTGAAATTTAAGAAAATGCCCAGGGATGGAAATTAAAACAAAAACAGGCCTATTCACTTATTCTCTGATCATTTAGCCTGAAATATGTTGATATTAAATCATTATTTGTCCTGCTCATATTCACCTCTGCAGCCGGTGGAAAAACACAGAAAATATTGATTACTTGCTTCAGAGATTCCATCATCACTTAAAGCATTTGGTGTACATTTAGCGATTAAAAACATAAGGTGCATTTGAAAATGTGTCTGTTGCTTTCCATATGTTTTTGGATCAAGGGCTATTCCGTGTGTCCATTCTGTTGGAGTTACACTGCTTATATGGAGTGCAGGCTGAGCCATTGGTATGTATATCCAGCCCTTGTGCCAATGGAAATCAGTGGAGTCAACTATTTACAGAGGCTGTCATCTTTTGGAGGTGTTTGCATACAGACTATCTGTGTCATTCATTGCGGTTGCCAGGTTGGGTAATCTGATCTTCTTTTTTGCATCACGCCTGTTTCAACATATCAGAATAATGGTAAACAGAGAAATGGGAATACTTTAGGATGCAGTCCAAGTATTAACAGAAAGTAACATGATCCAGAGCGTTATTGACACTGTCAATGGAGAGGCACAGAGACAAGGACAAATTGAGAGTTGGAAGAGTTGGAGAGTTGGTGGAATGAGGAGCTCCACCTGCAGCTCTGTCCGGCCTGATTTCTGGTTATGTGGTGTTTTCCATGTGCTTTTCAATTCAGTGTTTGAATTCAATCTTAATGTACTATGTAGTCCTTGCACATCTCTTTAATACACTGATCCAAAGACTCCTCAGTGGTGCCTGTGTTTGTTTCCTCTCCAGACAGTCTAAACCTTGTTTCCAAACGGTAACCTGTCTGATTTACATCCAATTTGTTGGAGTGTGTAAGAGAGAGATAGAAAAAAAAGAGAGAGAGGGGTACCGGATTGTTTTAGAGCACCGTTGTGCACTCTCCATGAAATATGTACACATATATACACGCAAAATCACTAAAACACACATACGAATAGAGGTACAGAGCGATCCTGCTGAGTGATTATGAGGGATGACGCAGTGTCCTCGATTCCTTTAACATTGTTGAAAATTTTGGTATGTGGGCGAATAGACTGTGCTCTCTCTCTCTCTCTCTCTCTCTCGCTCGCTCTCTCTCTCTCAGATGTGCTTTAAATGGGTTACTGTACTAAGGCGATTATGTTTGTGCGTGAATGTGTGTGTATGCGTGTGGTGTATGCATGCATGTTTGCCTGTGTGCACACCAGTGTTTGTCCTTGTGTATGTGAGTGTATGTGTGCTATTCGCATACTATGTTGTGTGATATATATGAATAGCGTAGCATCAATCACATTTTTTAATGGCACCCCTTTCTGACAGGGTGAATGTGAGAAACACAAGTGCACCATATTTTAATGCTATAATCTTTAGTATTATCCTGTACTTACAGACACGGACACGTCCACGTACCAACCTCATTTCATACTGTGCCTTTAAGAGAGTGATAGGGAGTTTGGAACGAGGGAAGAAGAGAGAGAAGGGAATAGAGACAGATGAGAGAGGGAGAATCATAGAGAGACAGAGAGGGGAAGGGAAACAGAAGGGAGAGATGGGAACAGTCTAAAAATAAACCATCAGAAGTGCTTTTTAAATCTGCAGCGATGCAAAATATCCATTCAAATAAATGTTAATGCAATGTGGCCACTGCACTCTTGCATATAGGTTTACCCAATACACTTTTTTAATCCGATATAGCACATTCTCATGTGGTTTCCAGCAAATTATAGGCTTGCTGGATTTTCTTATTAATTTATGATATGCCCTGTCATTGTGGAATAAAATGGGTGAACTATTAGAAAATGTCTGCTGTACTAGACCAGAAGTTTGGTCTCACTGAAGATTTTACACTGCTGCTCTGCTCACCTTCTCCTACCTTCCTCCTGCTCCAGGCCTACAGAGCCTTCTGATTTGTGTTGCATAGCCATCTGTTCAGACTAATTAACTAATTAACTAATTAATGAACTCTGGGGAAAGGCCCACCATCGTGGGCTCTGTGAGAACATATTTCACCCCGGGAAGAAAGATGAAACACTTCTTCTAGTAATGCTTCTCTAACGTTCTAGCCAATTTTCTTTGTAAGTAATAGTAACTACTACTTATCCAATAGTAAATACTCACTTTTTCTTTGCTAATTGCAAATGAAAGAATTTTGCCACTGAATCATATGGAGCTATGGATTTATGATCAATATTTCTTGACCATTTACTAGTCTCTAATTTAATTTCTTAGAAGTCATATTTACAATCTTGCTAGATAATACAGGGTATTCTAGCATGGCATGTTTTGTGTCCATACTTACACCAAGGGAAATCAAATCCGACTCCAAAATTAAGCTTGCAGTCCACGTTTATTAGCCTGTTAGCCTGTTGTTGAATTGTTAAAGCATAATTGTTGACAGATGGACACGAAGGCACGCAGCAGTAGCATGCTACATTGACAGTGCATGCAGCAGAGACTACTAGAATTAAAAGGGAAATCATCAAAATAAATGTCTAAAACCATAGGAATACTGTTAAAAATGAATAGAGACATATTCAGATCATGTAGTATCTCGAGAGATCAGACATGCCAGTTTGATTGCGATTTTGTTGAAAACCTGTTTGTTTCCTCATCTATAAAGATTTTGACTTAAGTTTATGGTAAGCCTCACAAAATCCAAGCTTTATAAATACTTACTAAATATTGTTAAATCTGTTTTAAATTGCAAAGTGGTAGGAAAGATGTATGGCACAGTATATGTGGCATAGTATTTTTCACTACACAAGAAGGTTGTGTAGTGTAGTTCAAGCTGAATACATTTCTTGCCCCATCAAAAACATCAAAAATCAATTTTCATGATTGTCTTTGCTGTTTCTCTGTTCGCATCCATTTCCCAGCACAAACCAGACACTTTCTTTTCCATTGACAGGTTATTAGCTTGGTAAATTCCGAGAGACAATCCAGTTGGCTTGCCCACCAAGTATAGATCAATCAAAGAAAAATGCAAAGATGTGCACATAAACCCCCTTGTGCATCCCCCTAAGCACAAGTCACCCTATTTTATCTACAAACCCTTAACCCTCTGGATGACTGTTCAAATTGTGCTGCCGGTTCAACATATGTTCAAAAACAACCCAGTAAGTGTGACATATATTTTCAGCCAGGCTGGATTTTGGTTGTCAGTTAATTTTAGCCTGCTTCCTCTTTACAATTCAGCTGTCCCTAAGTACAAATCAAACACACCTCCCACTCCCTGCACAGCATTGCCCCATTCTGCAAGCAATTCATGTGCAACCTTCTTTCCCTCTCTGTTGCTTATAGTGTGCTGCACTGACAGCAGTGAGAGAACCACAAATTGTTTTGCTGTACAGAAATACCCATGTTGAAGATGTACTCTCCACTGGTCCACATTGCTTGTTTTATTGCGATCAGGTTGAATCTGATGTAGAATATAAACATGTATAAACAAGCATATATATAAACAAATGAACATCGATGAAAGGGTCAACAACAGGATAGACAGAGGAAATTAAATTAATTTGTTAATCCTTGATGTTATGCCTATGCTAAGATGTACATCTAAAATCTATTTTGCTTAAAAAGTTATTTAACCATATCGGGCTTATTCAATTTGACATATTCTCATAACCTCTGACATGTGTTGGTCTCATGATTTAAACTTTGTCATTTCCATCTTGATAATGCTCAAAGTCCACTTTGTTGTATGGGTTGGAGGTTTCAAGCTTGTCAATGCAAGCAATTGGTAGCCAAGGACAGTTGCTTCCCACATACAAAGTTCACCTTGAAAAGGACTTAAAGGTATATTGACCAAAATTGACGCAGGCTTTCAGGCTGACAGCCAGATGCACAGCTGTACCAATCAAATACAAGGCAATTCATGCATGCACCAGCCAATCAAATGCCATGCTCGACATCTTGAACACTGCAAACATTGTGCAAACCAAGTCCATCTTGTTTAATGTGGTTAGCTAACTACTTGAAGATAGCATAACCCCATGCACAGTGGGTAGCTTACCTACATGCCTGGAAGGCTGGTCAGGGTCCATGTCCTGAACTAAATACCTTCCAAGCTGTGTACTGTAAATATCTGCTCGCTTATTTCACAGTGTTTCTGTCAGTGAAATTAGTAGTTGACTAAATTCAGAATCAGATGGAAATACTGTATATTGCCTTCCACACAACGTCATGCTGCAAATGCCTCGAAACTTGATTTTGATCACTTCTGGCTGGATGGCTGTGAAATCATTGCATGGTATTTAATTGATTAAACTTTGCTCGCTGTCTCTTTGTAAGTCATCTTTCAAGGCAAATTTTATGCGCTAGCTTCTATTGATGAAGACAGCTAACTTCTCATTTCATCTAAACTATTTCACACAAGCTCTGAAACGACATTATAATGTATATAATAAGGTGACTGCACTCCATTTGGGTAAAAACTGTGTTGTATGTTATCATCTGTATAGTCAGTTGGTAGGCACTGGAATATGTTTTTATGTTAGTTATTCTGTCAAATTCTGTATAGATTTATTGTATGGGTAAAATTAACCACGTAATCTTAAAATAAAAAGCATTCTGTCTGATAGAAAAAGCCCCAGTATATCAATTGAAAAATAGAATTGCTCTAGCCGCAACAGTTTTTCGTCTGGCCTGTGATTTTTATATTCAAAATAAGGAGGCTCTTGAGGCCACTGCAGAGGAGACTGTGTGTTGCCCGAATCTGATTTTTCAGTCATATTTCTTGATTTTCACATAAGGCTTTTGTGCAGTAAGCTATCACTAGGTACTTCTTTTAAGCCTGTTTTTTTTTGCTTTTCATCCATCGTGATGATATGTTATTGCATTTTTAATTTGGCTGAGAAAGTACTTTTTCACTGTTTAAAGGTTCCCATGTTCACATGCTATGATTTTATTTTCAAATGATCTAAATGATCCACGTCATCGTGTTTTTTCAAATACATATAGTTTAGTTGATTTTGTATTTCTTGAATAGATTTGAAGGATCATTTCTCTCATGCAGAACACTTCCAATTTATCCTAATTGGCAGATAATACCCACCTCCCCCAATCCAACTGATGTAAACCATGTTGATGAAAATGTTATAAACCCAGTTGACTAGAAGGATTTAAGAAAGAGGATGACCCTAACCAGAGTATTTATTGAAATTAATTACCATCCTTCATCCTAACATGCACTACTACAACCTCACCAATGTGACTCACCAATGACCTCTACTGTAGCCAATGAGAAGAGGCTGCTAGTAAGACAGCCACATAACAATGAATGTACACAAATGCAATTACATATTACTTTAGAGTCAATACCAGTAACATCTAGTCTTGTTAACAAGTCTGGATCGTTCATTAAAACAGCTATACATCTGTCTGCATAGTACCCCTTCAACTGGTGAAGACATATGAGGTTTTCAGAACCTTTGAAGGAAATGAAGGAAAGGTGCCATGAAGCTTGTGAGACTGCTGAACAAACGCTACACTATCTACCTTCATGAGTTAATAATTTAATTGACTGTCCCACTGCTACCACAATAACTTCACTTAGTCAGACTTTTGAATGCCACATGAAGTACTGATGAGATAGTGTAGCTCAGCAGGAGTCAGCCAAATTACAGTGTAATTTCATATTGTTAGTAAGTGTGACATACAGAGTGATACAAAATTGGAAGAGACCTGAGCAGATTCTTGAAGATTGGTGGGTTCAAAACACTTCAAAACACCCAATACACCTGTAGAACTGAATCTGAAGCAAAACCTGTACACTGACAGATGACTGATATGCTAGAAAGTAAAAGCCTAAATAGAAGAATAGAATAAATGTTTTTGAGACGGTCTTTCTCGTGGTTTGCATCATTTGATATACTTGTGTGTTGTTGTGGTGTTTTTGGAAAACACATGTTAGCATGTGTTTTATGCATTATTTCAAACACGATCTTGCGTTCACTCCCCGCTAAATGTTGCGCTAGAGGTCATGCAGTATTTTTTTCAGCGTATTTTCAGTAGTAACTATTCTTCATTTATTAGTCATTATGAAATATTAACAACTAGTATTTCAAGTACTTGTCTCCAAAAATGTTTGACCACATTTGGTGGTCAATTGCCTTTTCTAAAACCTTTTTAAAACTTTAAGGATTTCAATATGCAGTTATAATATCTATGCTCCAATGTCTTCAAGTTCTGTAATAATAGTGAAATTCTTGAATTTCATTAAAAGCCACTTTTCTGTTTGTCACATCTATATTTACTTTAAAATTTTTTAATATTTACTTTTTAAGTGACTTAAATATGGATTTGCTCACCTAAACCTTGGATTTGTGGGTAGCAACATCAGTGAGATTTTACTGGGAGATGAGCAACTTTAATATATAATAACAAATTATATTCTATGTTATCAATACATACCATAATGTCAGTTATGGGATATCTCTCTATATGTTAGCCTGCAGCTAATGTAAGCATGGTCTGGATAGTACTTGAGGTCACATTCATATAGTGCATTATTTATAGAGATAATGTGAACCGATGCACAATGAGAAAACTCACTTCATCCCAGTTTCATCCTATTATATACAGGCTCTTTTTCACTTTTTCTCTCTTTATCAGAAGGCAATATCTTTTTCCTCGACGTATTTCTCATCTTCTTTTCGTGTGAGGGGGCAGAGACATAATATCTCCTTCATATTCATATCATATTAATTTCATCTCTCTGTCATTAAAGATCTAACTGTATCTTCAAGCAATATTCTATTTAATACCCGTCTTATGTCTCTGGATACTGTCCTCTCCTCCTCTGGCTCCCTTCTTTCTTTGCGCTCTGTTCATGTAAATATAATGTTCAGGGACCCACTGCAGTCATTCAGTTCATTCCCGGAAATGTGATACATGTCCCCATCACAAACAATCAGATGGCTAACCACACTTCAGTGCAGATGTTTGGATCAGTGAATGGTACTGGCCTTTACAGAGTTGTGGTGGACAACAGAACAGCCCAACATGTGCTACTCCTAATAGTGTGTAGTGTGCGTGTGTTGTAATTTCAGGATTATATGAAATACACTTCACTGTGTTTCTATGTATGTCAAGGACTGTGTATGGGAGGAACCAGCGGTCTTTTATCAGAAGCTCCTCAGGGAGTTGTCAGAAGCCTTTCACCAGCATATAATATACTGCAAATATTTATTTATTTCTGTTTCAAATTTCCCCCGCAATCTATTGCTCGCTATCCTTCCTTTTTCTTCCACTTCCCTCTCTTCACCCTATATCTTCACTTAGAGGTTGAAGACTCTCCTCACAGTTCCTTGGCCGTTACCTAAAGCAAGTGTTGAATATGCATGAGTTCAGCCTCATAAACTGCTGCTCTCAGCACTAAAGTCAGCAGGAAGCCCAACTCAGCAGATGGGGGTAGGGGGGGGGGGGAATCAGAAAGAAAACTTACTGAAAGAGAAAGAGAGGAGAAGAGGGGAACGTGTTTGACTTATCTTCAATGCTGGTAGATGAACCAAATTTCCTCTCTTCATGTTCCCCTTTCAAAGAGAATGAGAGAGGGCATTAGCTCCTGCTAGCATGCTAGTTCAACTGACGTGAGTACGCATTTTAGTATTTGTGTGTGTTCATGTGAGCGTGTGCATGCAGTTGTTTGTGTACTTGACTATGTAAGTGCTTAAATGTGTGTATGCAAGTGCTTTTGTGAGTGTGTCCATATCATTTTGCCTGAAGCTCTGGAGAGTTGCCAGGCAACTGTGGCAGACAGCTCAGTGCTCGGCTGAGCAGCTACGGGAGCAGACACTTCCTCACGACTCTGGTTTTGACCAGCAGCCCAGGTCAGCATTGACAGGTTAAGAGGTCACACCAGGCTAAGAGCCCGTTGCTCCCTGGAATGATCTAAGGACAAAACAAGGATAGTCTCACTTACTGTGCATCGACTGGTGCACCAGCCAGTTTGACGAGCAAGAGATTTCCAGGGCTAACGAGAGTGAGACCTCTGGATGAAGACCACCTAGTGATTGAACTGGTATTCTTTCTTTAATTTTTTTTATTTTATTTTAGTTTATATTTCATAGGATGCAGGCACAGTACCAAAGTAAACAGAAATAAAGTATAATTTCTCATGAAGTAGATATATTGTATTTCTGTTTATTTTCTCTTATTGCTTCCATTTTGTCATTCCTCCCATTTATCCTCCCTATTCTTGACTATTCATCTTTGGTAGTTAAAACATGTCTATTTCATGTCTAAGTATTTTCATTTTCTTTTCACTAAATGTAAGCACTGATAACAGATTAATGAAAAAACTTCTTCTTAGCTTCTTAAGAATTCCCAGCAAATGGAATCGAGGCAATGACATGCCCACACATCCCATAGAGGAAGGATGTGTTGGCAACACTTGACAACAACGATATTCTTAATAATGGAATATTTTTTGTGATTGACCTTGTCTGGGATGCGATAGCTCAGTCCAGAAAAATAACCTGTGCCCTCTCCGTGGAAACCAAAGCTCTTGTACCTTTACGCTTTTTGGTAAAACGGAAAGTGCAGCTACGCAACGATGATAATTTAGGTCCCTCACAGCCAACCATCTATAGAGTCATAAACTAAACTTGCCCTTACGGCACCTCCACTTGTACGCAGATTCATTCAATTCCCCACTACATAGTCATGATAAATGTAGAGGGACTTCTTATAACAAAAAGCAGATACAGCCTAGACAATGAGCACAAGATGCTGTAGTGGATCAACTCCAGCTGGTGTTAGCTATTTAGAAAAGTATAACCATGAGTTGTGTAGCCCTATAGGTCAATTAATAGGTTTGTCATCAGTTTTGGCAATATATTATTTAGGTACTTAGTTTGTTATATATACCAAGGAGTGGTGCTATTTTCTGTATTTTCATTATTTTTTTCTGCATCAAATGATCTAGATATATCTCTTTTGACGTGTTGAATCCTTCGCGAAACTATCAAGAAGAATTACAAGACGTTGTAATTTTAATTTGCATTGAAAGTGTGTGTTGTAAATCCAGGATGCCATAGAGTCTCGAAGGAGATGTCCTACTCCTCACTGAAAGTGCGTGTAGGAAGCCTCATAAGTACCCCTCGTGCCAAACTCTGAGCTGAGACTATTTTTAGTCCTAGTCAAACTTTCAGCGCAATTCCTTGGAGTGATTAACTGTTGTGTGAAGAGTGGAATGGGATGTGTGGGTGTCACAATGATCGTGCTACAAAATCTGCCTCATATTTAGAAGTCAATTTCATCATCATCATCACTACCACCATTATCATCATCATCCTCATCATCACCAACATTATAATCATCACCAATAAAACTTAATTTGCTGTTCAACCCACTGTACAACTTGCTGACTGCCCTCTTCTACCATCTGTCCCTGGTACCTACTCCCTCTACTTCGCAGCTCGTCCCCATCGCCCCAAATATACATTTAGCCTTCAGTCACTCTGCACATTCAGGCAGTATGTCATACAGTGCGGTTACACGTGTGTATCCTGTATGCCTTGTTAAATGTAAGAGCAGTAATCAACGCCTGGTGGTGTTTACCATCCAGCCGTTGAGCAACAATCCAGTTCTGACCAACTTCTATATTAAGAAAGCAGGCAGACAGATCGTCTTGTAAAGCAGCCGCCTGACTCCCAGAAAGAGTGCCCACAGTGGGTGGGGCTTTATGCACTTTTGAAGACACTAGCAAAATCCACCCTTCTTAGCTCCCTAAATCACAATTTGGGGCTGCAACAGAGAAGAGTGTCCCACCCCCCTGAATAGAGACACCATAGATTTTCTCCATGCACAGGAAGTGATGTAGCAAAACTAAAGAGCAAAATACAAAATGTGCTCCTAAACAGAAAACTGGACACACCAACGATGGGTGAACCTGCTACCAAAATATTTGTTTCACCATTTCCACCTCCGCCAGCCATTAAGAAGAAGAAATTTAGGTCAGACAAGTGCTTACATGGTTTCTGGGTATTGAAGTTCCTCAAGTCCTTCTTGCCGGCACTTGGGGCGGCACAAAGTGCGAAGTTGCTTTAAACACTGGTATTGCCTTTTTCCATTGTAATTACAAAAGATATTGTCTGTGTGTGGTAAATGGTAAATGGACTGCATTTATATAGCGCTTTTATCCAAAGCGCTTTACAATGTATGCCTCTCATTCACCCATTCACACACACACACACACCGATGGCAGTGAGCTACCATGCAAGGTGCTGGCCTGACCATCGGGAGCAATTTGGAGTTCAGTGTCTTGCCCAAGGACACTTCGACATGCAGACTGGAGGAGCGAACCTCCGATCTTCTGATTGGAGGCCGACCCGCTCTACCTCCTGAGCCACAGCCGCCCCAGTGTGTATGAGCTTTTGTTGTGTTCATGTTATTGTGTTGTGTACACCTACCCTGTAAGTGTGTGCACTGGAAGTAGGTGAAACATACCTTCTGATGCTTTCATCTTCGCTCTGCTGCTCTCCTCTTTGCTCTGCTGATGAGCTCTCTTAACTGTGTTGAATTTACAGCATGGGTATTAAAAATGAGCTTCACTGCTGAGTAATTTGGCAAGGTTTCTTGCTCCTCGGGCCTCCAATGAGTTGAAGCCTCAGGAATTCCTAACAATGACAGGGTGCCATCTTCTGTTTGTGGGGGATATTAAAAAAGCAACACTCGATTTTGTTGTCCTGTACCTCTAAATCTCTGCCCTTCTCTTCCATTAGCACCTAATGCATGAACTGTATTTCTTTGTTTCTCTCACACTCTGTTCTGGTCTGTTCTGCCCTGCAGGGTTTCTGAGCACAGGGGACCAGTCTGCTAAGGGGAACTATGGCCTGTTGGACCAGATCCAGGCCCTGCGCTGGCTCAATGAAAACATTGGCCACTTTGGGGGGCGACCCAGAACGAATCACCATCTTTGGCTCTGGAGCCGGTGCCTCCTGTGTGAACCTTCTCATCCTCTCCCACCACTCCGAGGGTAAGGGTCTTTCATTGTCATTGTCATGTTTAGGGCTGCACAATTAATCATAGATAACTGCTTATCCATGTTTGATAATCATGTAATTCGGCAATATTGAACTGTTTGATATATTTTCAATTTCCCTTGAAAGATCCCGTGTGGTGTATCAAGTGCTTCCACTATGTGTGACTAATCTCAACTTGTTAATGCGCAACGTGCACCTGTGTGGTCAAAACGAAAGTTAAGATGGAGAATCAGGCAGCTTTGGTGAGAAACCTCACATAGACCATCTTTGGAAAAATGTAGCAACAAGCAAAGTGGAAAAGATTGGATTGGCCCAAGGTTAGAGAGGAGGGTTGTAGCTGCACCCTTTATTTTTGTAAAATTAGTAAAGTACAATGGGTTAGTCCATGTTATGCGTGTATATTTTAAGTTACATTTGTTGTTTAGTTTTATTTATTTTAATTTTGTGAAAAAGGACCACAATAATAGTAAGACAGGAGGATGCCTTGCTGGTAAGTAAAAGACAAAATGTTGTGTTTTGTTTTGATTTAATTATTTTTTTTTAACTTTTATTACTTACCAAAGTATTGGTAATTTGCAACAAAAGCAGACTATTACTCACCTAGGGACACAAGCTCTATAATAATCATGAATAACATCATCCCACGTAGGATTATAATCATTGAATTGCACTGAATTATATTAATAAACGTAATCAAGGCCATAGACATAGTTATTATTATTATTGACTTTTATATTTGTATTATTTTAAAATGAGCTGCTATCAGCATCTCCCAGATTTATCATCACCATTGTATGATATATTTACAGTTGTATTATTGGGCTTCACAGATGTATTTGGCATTGATATAAAATCATTATATAAATATTATAGCGGTGAGACAAAGCAAATACAATAACAACATGAGTTCAAGTAAGGGTTGAGTTTTAAGACAAAAACACTGAGATGTTTTCCAAGGTCTTTTTCAAAATGGACCTTGAGAGAATAAAAAACATTATTAGTTATTTGTATTACGCATTCTCACTGGAAATACCTAACAGCATTAATGTGTGAAAAATATGGATTCTTTCTACATATTTCATGTACGGAAAAAAATGCAATTATGTTCAGTGATCTTGCAATATGGACTTTTATTTTAAAAGCTGGATCATGACAAATGTGATCTAAATGAATATTTATATTATGTATGTGAATATGAATATATTGTGAATTGTGTTTGTGTTGTATTTTCATTTGGAAATGCGATAAATGAGGCTAAATTGAGGCTTGTACGGGATCCTGTCTCCCACTGCAGCCATAGAACAGCCATATAATTTGATAAAGACCTTTGTTCAAAACCCTACCGGGGATGTTTTATATAAACATACAAAAGAGAATCTTCTTAAAATGCAAAAGAATATGAGATACAGTTTCCTTTCCCCATCCAAAACAATCAAATCTGAAGCAATTGTAGAGATTGTAGTGGCTGCATTAATAAAGCAGGAAATTCTCCGAGGAGCAGATCTTCTCTGACAGGAGCTATAAAGTACAAGACTTGAAAGAAGAACGTCAGTACTTGATCTAGGTCAGATTAGCCAGGTTGTTCCAGCTTTTAATAACAATGCCGTGGAAGTGTGTTTTATTTTAATGTTTGAACGGCTGGACACATCCCTAAAATACCCGCCAGATGTTTGATCACTAATCCTTCAATGTGATGTGTTTCGAAGCTCAGAAAGTGAATGGTGCTTTGTACTTTACCTAGAATTCAGATTATGTGATTATTAAAACTGTTAACCTTCACACTTCACAATTCACTCCAGACCCATGTCAGTCAAAACTCTTTGTAAGACCACCAAACACACATCGAGTTAGTTTCATCCCCGCCTTCTCCCCAACTACTGAAATTACCTATAAAAGTTGTTTTTTATCTTTTTACAGCTCAAAAAAAGCATAAATTGTTCATCACATTACTCTAAGCAGCTTGTGCAGCATAATCCAAGTGTTTTTGTAGCCAGATGATTGCATTGTGGAACCAAAAGTCCAATATTTACCTCATTATCTCCTATATTTTCCTCACTGCTCTAGTTGTGTGTGCACCCTACAGTGCTCTGGGGCTACTGTAAGGTGTGCACGTGACCAGGCACGTAGAACAAAGCGTTGTTAGCAATTCTTGATCTGGTTTCATTTTTTTTAACCTGGAACAGAGGTATGAAAATGTGTTCTGAGCCAAAAAAAAACATAAAACCATTCAAAACCACTAAACCACTACACCCTGGTGGATCAGTGAGCCAAGGCAAGTAGCATGTACTCAAAACATCATTGGTTTGAAATTAGCTCATGACCTTTGTCAAATGTCTTCCTCTTTCCCATCTTTCTTGTCATTCCCAACTATACTATCTTAAAAAACAGAAATGTCCGTAGAAATAATCGACCACCATCTAACAAAGCGATCATGACACATGAATTACATCATTCCTTCTCCCCATGTATATTCTTCCCTTGGGTCATATGAATTGCAAACATAATATAAGTCTCCATTGTTATGCCAGTGACACCCAGGTATACCTCTCAATAAAACCCAAGTGATATCAACTTGCAGACTAAAAAATGAGAGCCTTTTGTCTTTTACTCCCCTGGAAACTGATCCATGTTTTTATTTTGTCACACCTTGACTAGCGACTCCATGTACACCTGTCTTACCCAGCAGAGTGTATCCAGATTACAGTTAGTCCGAAGTGTTGCAGCTCCTGACAGGAAGTAACACATTACTTTACATTACATTACATTACCAGTATCACATTTTGGACTAGCACCCTACATTTCTGGGATATATCTCTGAGCTGCGAGATCCTCAGGCAGCACTCACAGTGCTAGACTAAGGGTGATGGGGTTTCTCCATCCCCAGGGCCCTGGAACAACCAACAAGGACAGACTAGCAAACTAAGGGTCCTCCTTTTAACCACTTTTAAACATGAACTTTTATAGAATTGCTTTTACTTGAACTTTAGCATGTATTTTGCTTTTATTGTTGTTTTAGTTATCCAATGCATTTGCTTTTTGTTGTGCAAGTCCTGAACAGGTTCTGTGGTGTGTGGGGTTAATGATTCATTCCAACGGTAGAGATAAAAACCAGTGAGAGCCGGGGTTACAATGAGACGAGGTGAAGCGAGCCGAGTCCGGCTGTCCGCCTCCATTGTTTTGATTGGTGTCACGTTGGATCACACAAGTTCCTGTGAGATTAGTCCTGACGTCAGTAATGTGTCAGGTGACAGCTGGATAATCTCAGTTATATTGTTAAATGTGTGATACCTCGCCCTTGCCTAATCGTCTTGTGTGAGCACATTTTCGATTGAGAGACAAAAACATCTGTGAAGTCTGTTATGTGTGTGATCCAATGTATTTTAAAAATTGGTAAGGATTTTGTGTAGTAAGTATTCGAGTGCATGCAGGATAGAATCTTCCAGAATTTGAAATAAATTAATAAATTAATGATTAATAAATACAAACATTTAATGTAGAAAATAATATAATAAGAGAAATCTGTCATTAAATAAATGAAAAAATAAAAGGGAACATAATAATAATTCATGATAAATGAGTAAAATAATACATAATGAAGAAAAAACAAATAGTACATTTCTTTGTTAATTTATTTCCCTACTCATTTATTTCAGCATTTAGGTTTTTCTGGATTTCCTGTTCCATAATATGCCAATGAGGAGGAGGAGTTCACTGACTCCAAACATCTGTGCAATGTCCGCAGCTGTTCTGTGAGCTAATAAATAAGGTTCAATACCGCTTATTGAAATTCCTAAGAACTAAGGGGTCGACCTCTGTGTCGGAAACAGCTTGCAGCAGACTGAAGTTAATGATTGTTGTCTGTACAAGGAAAAGCAGGTAATCAGGGGAATCGGTTGTCCTCTGCAGTGGCAGCCAAATCTCTTCATTCTCTGGATATTGTAATGTTAATCATCACAGCAACTCACAGCAACTGGCCCGACCAGTCTTCTTGGCAGTAGCCAACTTATGGCCTAATTGTGAAGTTGTGTTGACAATGGGGCAGGATTCAAGTTTTGTTGTCAGCCAAGCAAGGCAAATCCAATCGAGCAATGCACCACAACAATGACGGATCAATATGTGTTTATAGTAGGGAGGAATACACAAAATAAATAAATAAATAAATGGGGAAATAAATGACTATACATATGGATAATTTCCCTTGTTAATGCATTGTCATTCATGTATTTATTCATATATACAGTATATGAATAAATAAGAATATTTATTTATTATTTGTGCTCACTGTGATTTATTTATATATTTAAGTCTGGATTTCTATGTATTTCTTTTGGAATTTATTAATAGATTTGTTCATTTCTTTCTTATTATGGCTGATTCTGTCCTCCACATGCGACTTAACTCAAGGGGTTGAATCCAGTTTGACATTGCGGGTTACTGTGTGTATATTAGTGCCAAAAAAAAAAAAAATCCTATTTGAATCCATTCTGAATTCTGGCTGTAACACCGCAATATGCAGAAAAAAGTCAAGGGGTTTGAATACTTTTTGAAGGTACAGTATCTGTGTGTAGCGGAGAGATGAGATGAGGAGTAGAGCTGGAGCCGCAGCTGAGAGGATTCTTAATTGATTTCACAGGGAGAGGAGCGGGGGTGGGGCACATGCAGAATATGGGGGGGCTTAATTATTAATGACAGAATCTGCAGATAAAACAGAGGGACAACAAGCCACTTTACATAACAGTGCAGCAGTGCGCTCTCCCTCTCTGTCTCTCTCTCTCTCTCTCTCTCTCTCTCTCTCTCTCTCTCTCTCTCTCTCTCCCTCTCTCTCTCTCTCTCTCTCTCCCTCTCTCTCTCTGTCTCTGTCGCTCTCAGTCTCTCTCCGTCTCCAAGGCCACCAGTCAGTGTTAACATCCATTGCTGTGTGTAGAGCTGTCACCATTTTTCTTGCTGCTGTCTCTTGCTGTACACTGTGTGATAGGGCCAGTTCATTCTCCAACCCTAATGTTAATAAAGATTTTTTCTTAGGCTTTGGAAAAGCAGCAGGATATCCAGAATGCAGCTCACTCCATATGTAATACTCCTCCAACATTTGCATTATTTAAAGCACTCACTCTGGATTGCCTTGAAGGCCTCGTCAGCTTCTACCAAAAGTGTGTCAGAAGGAGAAAAAAAAACAGCACTAAACCCAAGAAACAATGCCCATACATATATTATATATATGTCACATTAATGCCCTTATTCACCCTGCCCCTGGCTGGCCCTGCTGTCTCTAGGTCTGTTCCAGAGGGCCATAGCCCAGAGTGGCTCAGCCATCTCCAGCTGGTCAGTCAACTACCGACCCATGATGTACACCAAGATCCTGGCCACGAAGGTTGGCTGTCTGGGGGACATGGCTGAGTTGGTGGAATGCCTCAGGAGGAAGAGCTTCCGGGAGCTGGTGGACCAGGACATCCAGCCAGCCCGCTACCACATCGCCTTTGGACCTGTGGTGGATGGGGATGTGGTGCCGGACGACCCCGAGATCCTCATGCAGCAGGTCAGCTCTGGCTTTGCTGGGTATCATTGGAGGACTCTATTTTCTGTGAAACTGAACTAGCCTGTGTTAGTCATCTCATAGTGTTTGTTGGGTGGACAGTGGCCTATATTACTGCTGAATTCTCTCCCTCCGTCATGACATGCTGTGTGTGTGCTGTGCCACCAGGGGGAGTTCCTCAACTACGACATCTTGCTGGGTGTCAACCAGGGAGAGGGCCTGAAGTTTGTGGATGACAGCGAAGGAGAGGACGGGATATCAGCAGCCTCATTTGACTACACCATCTCCAACTTTGTGGACAATCTGTATGGATACCCAGATGGTCAGATCCTTCATTTTTTTCCTTAAAAAAATATGCATCCTTTTGCCTAATGCTTCAATTAAACATGCATTCTATCATTGCATACATACTCATCTTTCTTTCTTGTTTCTATCTAGGTAAAGATATCCTGAGGGAAACCATAAAGTTCATGTACACCGACTGGGCTGACAGGGACAACAGTGACATGCGTAGGAAGACCCTCCTGGCTCTGTTCACAGACCACCAGTGGGTGGCCCCAGCTGTAGCCACTGCCAAGCTGCATGCTGAGTTCCAGTCCCCCGTCTACTTCTACACCTTCCACCACCACTGTCAGACTGAGGCAAGGCCAGAGTGGGCAGACGCAGCCCACGGAGATGAGATCCCCTATGTGTTCGGGATTCCCATGGTGGGAGCAACTGACCTGTTTCCCTGTAATTTCTCCAAGAATGATGTGATGCTCAGCGCTGTAGTCATGACCTACTGGACCAACTTTGCCAAGACAGGGTTAGTATAGTGCCAAATATTGAAGTTACTATAAATATGCATTTCCTTTGTGTACACTATGTAGTATTTTGCTCTAGTATACAATCACCACTGACTTCACTTAGTGGGCTGTTTCAACCCAGCAGGGCCAAACATCCTTTTAGTCTGCTGTTTGAGATGGATGATGAGGTTTGAAATGATTGGGTGAGATTTTGTCAGCTAATTGTGAGTAACAATGTCAGGGTAGTGTAGGTCTAGTGGAGGTGAGTATGGAGCTGATTACTGTTGTGAGTGGGGGTGGAGGGATTGGTTCTGAGATGCCAGAATTTTTTGTTGAGCCCTGTGGAGGTGTTGTGGGCCTAGACCATCTATATGTTGGGAGGTGCCCAATGACAGACCACTCTCACCCATTCCCCCTTTCCTCAAACATCCAAGCCAGATGTCTACATAGGTGCTCACCCCAAATAGCACATGGGATACATCAGATGCTGTGTATTGGTATATTGAATTATTAGCAATACAGGTAAGGGCATAGTGGTTAGTAATTCTTAATATAAAAAGCTAATTGTCTTCCTGTTATTTCTCTCTCCCTTCCAGGGATCCTAACCTACCAGTTCCTCAGGACACCAAGTTCATCCACACCAAGCCTAACCGCTTTGAGGAAGTTATCTGGACCAAGTTCAGCTCCAAAGACAAGCAGTACTTGCATATTGGCCTGAAGCCTCGTGTCAGAGACAACTACCGGGCCAACAAGGTGGCCTTCTGGCTGGAGCTGGTGCCACACCTCCACAGCCTCCATGAGGAGATCATCACCTCCATTACAACTCCACCTGGAGGCACCAACCGCTGGAAGGTCCCTCATGGCCACTCGACACCACACCCTGTAATCTCCCCCTATCCCCCTGATCATGATGCTGACGAATCAGAGAGACCCCGCTTCTCACCCTTCCCAGGTGAGACCAGGGACTACTCCACCGAGTTAAGCGTGACGGTTGCTGTGGGTGCCTCGCTCCTCTTCCTCAACGTGCTTGCCTTTGCTGCGCTCTACTACAAACGAGATAAGCGCCACGAACTTCTGCAGAGACGCCACCGCCGCCTGTCCCCACAACGTGGCACTGCAATGGGCCTGGGTGTCGGCATGGGAGTAGTAGGGACCGCACCGCACAATGACCTGGCACTGAGCCAGGAAGAGGAGCTCATGTCGCTGCAGATGAAGCAGCAAAGAGTGGAGCTAGAGCACGGCACGCCTCTCCCTTCCCGCGGTGTCCACGGTGACCTGGAACCCCTGCGACCACCCGTTTGCCCACCCGACTACACGCTGGCCCTGCGGCGGGCACCGGAGGACGTGCCACTGATGTCCAATACCATCACCATGATCCCCAGCACCATCAGCGGCATGCAGCCCCTCCATCCCTTCAACACGTACCCCCCTGTCCCGGCCCCGTCCACTACGCCTGTCCCCAGCCACAGCAACAATGCCCTACCGCACCAACACTCCACCACCCGTGTATAGGACCAGGCACAACCTCTGCGACCCAACTCTGGGCTTACAGAGATGCACCACACAAACTGCACCACACAAACTTCTCCTCTTCTCTCCTCTTTGTTCTCTATCACCGCCCTCTATTCTTTACTCTTCGTCTCTATGTCTTTGTCTTTTCTCATTAAGCCCTCAAATAAAGCTGCAGTTTGTATGATTTTAATCAGTGAAATACCTCTAAAATGTAATTATGAATCAAGGGGGGATTGATTAAAAAAAGTCCTCTGCCAAAAGCCTGTCATCACAGGTTACTGCTTTGCCCCATTAGAGCGCTTTCAGTATCTGGTGCCGAGGTGAGACACCAAAAATGCAGCTTTAAGCTTGTAGCTCTCTCTCAAAGAGGTACAGAGCTGATCACAATCAGGCAACTTACGTGTAGCTTGGTTATTTAGAATGCATGTGTTGTTGTGTCGGTGTAAGACTATGTTTAACATGGAGTACGAACATTCATTTTCATTCATCATTTTGTGAAAAGATGATACAGTAGCTAGCAGCTTCGTTGGAGGCAGTATATGCCCAACCGAACCGACTTTCGTAGGTGGCGATTTCTTGAAACTTACAAACTGCAGCTTTAAAGGCCCAATCTGGAATTGGAATTTGGCTTCATGTCCCTGATTTTGTGATGACTTTTTTTTGTTACTGGGAAATGTATTGACCGAAGCTTTGGATACAAGGACTGACAGTATCTGACAGCTAAGCATGAGTTTAAAATGTATTTTAAAACTTAACACTTGTTTACATTTGTGTTATTTAGATACGAATTGATACTGTTTTTTGAGTTACGGTGGGATCTGAGAGTTGTGATTTTCCCCTATCGGCAAATCCTACCTTCGAAAAAATCTGTATACCCATAATTTAAATGTTCAAAACATTTCCAGATTGGGGCTTGGGCTGTACAGGAAATGACTGAATCATACTCTGTGGGATGCAACCTGGAATCCAGGCTGCCCAGTAGAACTCACTCCTTCTCTGTCATACAGGCTTTAAACGTATCCATCACTTTATTTGTTTGTCCCCCATTATCTCTCTGTATTCCCATTTCAGTCCATAAAACTGGTTCTCCTTTCTCTGCCTCACACTCTTTTCTCTGCATCTGTTCTTGTAGCTCTTTTTTTATCACGTCGTTGACATAATCGCTCCAGTTTCATTCCCATCTTCACTTCTTTCCTCTTTCTCACAATCACTTCTAGACTCCATTTTTCCTTGTAGGAGTCTTTTATACAAACACACAAATGTAAATGATGTATTATTGATAAATTGTAAGGATATGAATGAAAAAAGTGATATTCTGATATCTCGTTTTTACCAGCATTCTTGGTGCCAAGTACTGTGATAAAGTTCCTCTCTCACTGGGGTCCAATGGACCACCTAGAGAGGCCCATCCTGACTCTATCTTACAAAAGGAATTACCATCATAAAAAGTGCCAACCCCTTCATCTTTCTTTTTGATCCTCACACTTTTTTAAAATTATACTCAATGTTGCACTGTGGCTGGTCTCTTCTTTAAGGGAAATCAGATTCAAATATATCCTCGTAAAAAAAGAGAATATGAAGATTTATTAACTAGTTTGCTGTCTGGGATATTTGCATGATTTTTTTCTAAAGAGTGTGGACAGAGAAGTTTTTTTTTTGTTTTTTTTTTCATTTTGATTTTCATGTTTTGCCTTGTTTCATCATTGATTTTGTTGAAAATCATTTTCATTTCCTTTTTTAATATCAACTGCACTTTGTGGTACTTCAAATGGTATTAAGGTATTAAGAGATGAATATTGTATAAAACTATGATTATAGCAGACAGAGTAAATATTTCCTCTTTATTTTTTTCATTTCCTAACACTGAGGCTGTGCCGCAAACACCCGCCAGAAAGACTGATGGAAGCCTTCTTCTTTCCCCCTCTTTTTGCTCTGTTTCTCTTATCTTTGCAACTGTGAAGTTTGCACAGTCATTGTCTCAATCTCACCTGAAGATAGCACTTTTTTAGTTGTAAAAAAAATACTTTACATGAATAGTCTCAATGGTAAAAACAAATAGAATTTTATTCTCCCTAAAATAAGGTTAATGTCTATGACTGACATTAACCACATGCTTCGAGTGTTTGAAGACTGCCTGACACGTATCTTTTTGTCTGATCTTTTGTTGTTTCAAGATTCTCCCTTCTACTAGGCGGGAGAAAGGGTCAGGGTAAGATAGATTGACGACGGTCAAAAGGTGAGAAAGCCTTGTACGAACGTTTCAGATCTTTCGCACAATTGAACACAGAGACGGGTCATACTCTGGACAATTATGAAACAACACTGTCATGAAAGTGACATTAGGACAACATTGGGAAGGCCGACACTGAACCAATGGTGATGATGAAATAGCTCCTCAACAGTGATCTGACAATGCACAGAGGATGTATTCTTAAAAACCTGAGTAAAAAAAAAAAAATCTTTAATGACAGACATTACTCATACACCATATACCACAAAACCAAGGCTAGTGGGATTAATTTCCTCCTTGTCCTGTTCTGTATCCTGTCTACTTAGGATAATAACACTGGACCCAGACTGCCATCCCTCACACTGGACTGGAGAGAGCTGAGAGGACAAAAGAACAAAACCACACATGAAACAATCTGTACATTTTTTAAGTGTAAGAGAACAAACTGGAATTTGTAAATATTATGTTTATTGTTTGGTTCGAGTGATTGGCCAGATCTTTTCTTTGTGACAACAGGTGCAAGTTTCGAACAAATGATTTCCGCTCTTATGTGTATGTTTGATTCTCTTTCTTTTCCTAGATTTCAAGGGGCGATTTCCAACAGGTTATGGGCACATGCATACATTTATTAACATACAGGAATAATCTGTCAACGAAAAATCACAGCATGGTTGAGGTCAACATAAACACGAGAAGGAATGCTTACGGCTCAGGTTAGCCTAGACGTTGTGTTGAAATAGACGCATACCCATTGCATATGGCTGTCTCAAGCATAACCTACACATCTGAACTATCCCATCAATCACGATGGCAGCTTTTGAGTTAAACAAGCCTTTTCAGTGGTTAAGTAGCCAAAGAACAGCTAGAAAACAGACGAAGGAACGGAAAGGGAAACATGACGATGCTTAAAGAAATGAGGCAGAAAAAACAGAGACTTGCTTTAAAATGTGCTTGAACCACAAAACAAGGAATTGTACTTGTGATGCTGTTGGAGGTAACTGTTAGTGTCTCACACTGTCTTGAGCATTGACATACAGTTTTACTCATAATTAGAAGGTTGTGGATCCTTTGTACTTTTTAAGTCTTATTTCAGACACTGATCATTGTGGTTGTTTTGCTGTCTTTTGCAATTATGTCTCATGTAAACAGTTTTAAGTCATTTTCTGGGATTATTGACCCACTTGTTTGCCGTAGATCTAAGTTGCCCAAGCTTCCATACACTGTTTAAAGAGTATTTTTTTGGAAACTACGGTTGGGACAGCCAACAGAATATGGAAGCACACTCACCAAGTTTACATGTTTACACTACAGTTTTGATGTTGGCTTAAGGTAAGAAAAAAAAAAAAAACATGACAAGGATCCAAATATCTTCTTATTCCAATGATTAAAATAAAGGCTTGCACCTGTTTGTCTCTAGTTTCATTTAGTCTGATTCAGTAACCTGCTTGAAGCTCAAGATACTGTGAGAGAGCATAATGACCAGAAGGGGTTGAAAGAATGAAAGTTAATATTTCTATTTCAAATAGAGGCTATTACACACTGTATGTTGTGTATCTGAACTGGAAAACATTAAAAGACATTCTTAAACAAATACCGCCATTGCTTTGCCATTACTGTTCTTGAATTGTGTTACATGGTCGGTGATGTAATGTTACTGATGTAATGTGATGATGATTTTGATTTTTTATTTTGTAAAGAAAGAAATTGTATGATGTGGTTCATTGAAATAAGAAATAATTCAAATCCTGGGGGGGTTGAGCGTTGCTATAGTCTGGTACCATGGTTGTCAATCTAGCCATGAGGATATCACATATATTGAAGTGGCCAACAGGTGGTGCAAAAAGCCACAAATGAAGTGTTCCTAAACATGCATGGTACAACTGGATGGAGATTTAAGAACAAAATTTATATCAGCACATGCTAGAGGGGAATATACAACAAGCATCAATCGGATTGATAACCAAGAGTTGGTATTGTAATACCAATAGTAGTACTTCTGTCAGCGTCTGGGGCCTTTGAGCAGGACTTACCTACGCACTCTATTACCTCTTGCTGTAAACAAAGCACACCTAGACTGATTATTAACTATATATTTTTAACTGTTACCAATCTATTAGATAATACAATGCAAGGGGTCATCTCAAAATGATTCAAATGTTGTTTATTTTGGTCTTTTTGCTCAAGCCGTGGTGTTATTCTTTTATTGACTATTGATTGGAGGAGGAGTGTTGCAGTGATGCAGTGATGATTCAACTGACTGTTTCCTGGATGAATCTTAAACCAACAACAAAACACTCAAACTCAAACTTTTGTTGATTGATTTTTATCTATTCTTGTTTCAGTTTTTGGCATTTTTGTATAACCTCAAAATCTTCCATTTCAGCATTACAGAGAAAAAGAAAAAGTACAGTAGAGTTAAAGTTAGTCAAAGTAAATATAAATGCATTCATCCCATCCCATGAGTATGTATGGCTACTCTTCCACTCCACCAGACCCAATAGCCTTCCTGTGACATTAGTGTCCTGTAAAAGGTGCTATGCTTAAAGCTGCCCATCACATGTTGGCGGCTCCAAATGGCAGCGAGCATACGAGCAATACCCAAAAATCCCGTAACGTTATGTCAGTAAACTGCACACAGCGGGCTCGTGTTTACCAACCCAGCTGGCCTGTGGTGGCTTTACATGTAAAACATGTAACGTTTGTGTGTGTAGCTTTCTCTTGACGGAGCTCTCACTGGTTGCTTTTCAGGAGACAGCTTGTGTCTTGCTCTTAAATTTTGATTTGTCATTTCCTGTGGGTGGAGAAATGTATATATATATATATGACCTCAGAATTTCATTTGGGCAAATAGTGCAAATCTATGGGGTCTCAATTAGGGGGTTTGTAAGACTCTTCCCTATTGCAGCCCCACTTTGTGATTTAGGCTGATAAGACGGCTGTTTTACATTTAAACAGGAGTGACAAACTAGAAGATTCTAGTAAAACCAACCTGATGGCGCCCAAGTACCTAAAAATTGTATGTTTAGCTGACCCAAGCCACATCACTGTCCAAAATAACCTACTGTGACCTCTAGCACAAAGAAAACTGTAAGGCTTGTCTGTGTAAATGCAAACTAAAGGGGCCTTTTTGAGCCTCCTACAGAGATAAATAGTTACTATCCAATCACTGAAATGGCCATTTTTTTTCAGGAATTTACTCACATCAAAATTTTTGTATCAACACAATCTTCTGACACATAATTGAGCTTTCAAATAGCATTCCTAGTGTGCTCACATTCACTACAATGCCTATACATGCCCAAACCATCCATTGTTTGAATAGGTGAGAGGTATTACTCTATGTTTGCTATGTGTTCAGGGACAGAGAAGATTGTTGTCATGTTGCCTGTAACATGAATCTTCAGGGCCTTTTCTTTCTCTCTTCTTTCTCATTGTACGTGGAGTCTGTTTTTGACGTTGTGATTCCAAAACAAATGTGACATCACCCCCATAATACAAAACAACAAGGGTTCTTGTACAGGTTACAGTTTCCTAACAAAGTGAAGTGCAAATTGTTCAGCACAGTCTGTAAAGGTAGATAAAACTTATATTTACATGTAAATGTTTATGTAATTTGTTTTTCATTTTCTTACGAATGTTTAGGCTGAATGTGACGTTAAATGTTCAAACAATGCATTAACATCCTAATATATTTGGCCTTTAAAGTCAGATTAGCCTGTTCTAGATGAAGCCTGTCCTACAGTGTCCTAAAGGGTTCTGAGTGAGTGCACCATAAATTAATGTGGATTTCTGAGAAATTTCTGTATATATTTAGGTCTAAAAACACAATAACTTCATCATGGGCACAATTCAGACTTTCACTTAAAGGATAATACCAGTGTGAGTGTGCCAATCATCGAGGGTGCCTCTCTTTTACATGGTGGTGTCTGCACACAGTCAGCATAGTTGCAGGGTTTGGCTTCCTACCTTCAGAAGAATCCATTTACTGCCATAACTTTTTGTACAGTATAAAATACAACTTCCACAGACTTGAAAATTTGCTGAGCTAGATAATCCGTCACATTAAATATGAAGCCTTAATTTGGTTTTGTCAAAGTTTTTCTGTTTAATCCTTATTTCTTTGTACCCGAGTTGAGTGTTTTCATATCTGTGCGCGCATTATGTTGCGCTCTGCTTAGTGTCATTCACCTGACTGGAAGAAATGGAAGTCTCTGCCAGGAAATAATCACTCAAAAAGTGTCACCTTACAAACTTTATTGTCACATCCATGTCTTCTTATCTGGGGCTTGTTAGCCAAGGTGATTAATTTCAAGCTAGGTTTGACATGTTTGTAAGTTTGTATTTTAAAAATGAAGTAAATGTTAAAAAATGGGCTATAACTCTAAATGAAACAGGCACCTAAGTGGTCAACACAATGGAGATGATGCACGACAAAAAGAACTGTGAGATAATTGCAAACCCACAAGAAATTTGCCCCAACTTTTTTTTTCTCCATTCTTCTTGTTAACACTCCAGTAACACAGGCTTGAGATGCTGGGCTCGTTTCCAAGATAAAGTTCTCTTTAGCATGTTAGCTTTTCCAAAAAAATCACAGTGATCTCAGTAAGTACAACAGTGAACTGATTTCACTGTAGTTGACTAAAAAAAAAACACATTCACCTTCACATTCAACACAATGCCCCAACACAACGTTCAACTCACATAACTCCTTTTTCCTGTTTCAGAGGCAGACATCTGAGCTCTGACTTCCATGGGGTCTTTAAGTGATCAAAAGGATTATGATCTTAAAGCCTATCGCCTATCAGTTTTATGACGGAAAACATCCTCTGATTATTCTGTGATTGGACAGCTGTTATTGACATTGAATCAACATTTTGCCATCACAGCAAATATATTGGAATAGATTAACGCCCGGTCCTGTTGGATAAAGTATTTGTGCAAATACATATCCTTCCATGCATGCAACCCCTATTGTGCAATTTCTTTTTTCATTTGAATAAAACGTTCTTTTCACTATGGATTAATCTATCATTGCCCATGTCTTAGGTAACTTACGACCAGGTTATACCTCTTTTTATATGCTCACATTCTGCAACCTAAATCAACACTTGCTTGTTGAACTTCTTTTAATTTCTTCTTCTTTGATAAATGTGACAGGTCCGCTACGGATAATTAACAAGGCAATACAATAAAAACAATTTAAAAGCAAACTTTCCAGCTGAACCCGTCTTGAAACTACTTTGCAGTTATTTGGATAGTAAATTAGAGAGAAGTCTGAATCCCATTAGGTATAATAACCGTTTATTGATGGTTTATGTAAACTGTAATAATAATCGTCTCTGTCATCATCAACATCAGCAGAATTATCATGAATAGAGGGAAGTGATCAGATTTATTTCAAACACACCATTGCTTAGATGACTGATACATGATTGAGAATTCGATAACATTTTTATTTTGCACTCCACCTCTACTAATTACCTCTGTAATAATATGCTGTTGGTTTCCCCATGCAGTGCTTTACAACATGCCTTTTCCTTCACTAGATGGCAGTGTGCGCTTGTAAACCATATGAACTGCAGAAAAGCAAACTGGCTGATTGCTGTTAACCCATCCACATGAACCAGCTGGGACCGGCTGGGACTACAGTTTAAACTCCAATGTGGTTTAGAAAATGTTTCCCCCATAGATGGCCCATAGAAAAGACATTTCTCTAAAACACGTTGTACAAGTCCAAATACTACTCTTTGAATTCTGAAATTGTTGATCACGATAGGTCATTAAAAAAAATTTGTGTGACGTCATCTCAGATCACAAGCAGGGCACATAGTCCTCTTTGAACTTTGAGACGGTTTTCAGGCTTCAGAGATGTATTCCCGGGGGCACGTAAGTTAGAGGGCCATGAAGGGTTGAGTGAGTATAAAAGAGACAAATGGGACAGCACTGCTGACATCACCAAGTACGTGGCACGTTGCTAGGCTATGGGGATGCATAATCCAGGGATGCACTGATACGTTAATAATACTTACTCAAAACCCTGGGATGAAGAACGTCTGTGCCCTGCAAGTAGAGACTGACCTCAGTCAGCCTCAGTTTACCTTATTAAACATTGTCAGCGAGAAAGAGGCTCCTGGTCTAGGCTGGTCATCACCAAAACATGTCACTGTGATTTGAATTTTGGGTAATTCCCTGTGCAAAAGTCTGCTGAAATGCGGATTTGCGGAGAGGGCAGATTAAGGGTGCAAAAGGTTTGCATGAGAGCCTTCACACAACTGTTGTTTGCTTAAATGGGACAGCCCTCAGACCTCGTGGACTTAGTGAGAGTCCCAGCCAGGGGAAGGCCACTGCAAACAGAGCCTCTTCCATTGGATAACAACAGGAGAGGAGTTGACTTGGCAATGTACATACCCACTCCATGGCCAGGCATATGATACAGGGATATCAAAGAAGGACATTTGCTCTGTAACTGACTCATCATAATATATTGGTGAATTTGTATGTGGATGTATTGGGACCTAGGCATTTTGCAGACAATCCTTTGATCCTATCCTAATCCTATGATCACAGTGTCAGGCAAACAGCCTGGGACTCAGACACACTAGTAAAAGTTCAACACCAATTTATTAGTGTGAGATCCAAAACGTAGTCAAGTCCAGGTCAATACCAAACAGGAAACAGGGCTAAGGTACCAAAACAGCAGGCAAAAACGTAGTCAGGAGAAAGCAGGCCGGAGTCGAGAGCAGGCAGACGGGATCAGTAGGGAGCAGGCAAAAGGCTGGTCAGAAAACAGGCATAGGTTCAAAAACAGGTTGGCAAATAACAGGTCTGATACTCAAGCTATTCTGTCTAGGCACACTAAAACATCCTGTCAGAGAATTGTGAGAACTGGTCTCTATTTATACTAAATGCTGTCTCTATTTATACTAAATGCTGATTACAAATTGCATTCAGGTGTGGACGCTGGAATTGAGTGAATCCTCTGATAGGCTGGACAGGAACAGGTGACAAGCAGGAGGGGGAAACCAGGTCGGTGGGCGGAGACAGGGAGACAGGCTATGAGGGAGAACTGCTGCCAGGATCCATGACACATAGTGGATAGTCCAATATGATGGTTAGAGTCTTATATGAAGTAGAAGTCCTGTGTGTTTTGGACAAACTTTAAAGCATTGTTAAATCCTAGACTTCTATCTAAATCTTGGGACTGTCCATGAAAGGACTTTCTTATAAGATTCAAAAAGACTTTTATGACTAGATTAACCATGATTAAAGGCACTCAAAGCTGTTAGATGGCCTATAAAAGTCAGATCCTTTTCCCCAACTTTTACAACCAACCAAACATTCAAATTCACATATACTCGTGAGTTCATAGTAAGTACATTTCTAAGTTTACCATCATTTTTCATGCCTAAATCGCAGCAACGTAAGGTAAATGACAGGAGAGGACTTCAGCTTCAGCAAAGGACAAGGGCTGTTTCTGTCTGTCCTAGAATATTGATATTATTAATACACTTTCATATAATCATCTTTCATATAATTCTACACCTCTGAAACCATAAAAATGAAAGTGATTTGTGAATTCATGTTACACCCCCATTATGAAGTTCAATACTTTATTACAGAAAAAGCATGATATATTAAGTTCCACAAAAACAAAGCATGGCAATGAATTAAGATATTTTATTCAAAGAATAAATATTCTTCAGTGATATAATCCCCCTGCCAACAGTTAACAGATAGGGTTGAGTTATGGTCTTAAGTTTACCCATCACTTATACAATTAAAAACAAGAGAAAGGAAGTCAATACCTTTACAGTGATTGATAACATCTTTTTCATGGCACAACCAGTGGTATTTGTGTTTGGATGAATTGCGAGCGAAGCCTTAAATTATACACACTACAGAATTATTCCTCTACTGGCCTTGTCTGGTCTGAACAAAATACGACATTCATCATTAGTCATACTATCTTGAAAGTTAAGAGAAACCAATGTGCACACAGAAAGGGTATAACAACTGGGATTGCTCTCAGATGGTGTGGTGGAGGTAAAGTGGAAGGGGTGAAGGGGAGATGCAGTTATCATAGAAGATCTGAAGGTTCTGGTCAACGTCCAAATGGTTCCTCAGAAAGATCTCCAGCTCCTGGACTGACATCTCATTCACATTGCTGCCTTCTTTGGCATTCTTGGCCACGGCAGCCTGGGAAGGGAAGCGAACTCGAACGTCATGAGGTGCATTGCGGTCATATTCGGTGCAGCAGTAAGCTGACCACACGTCTTCAGGGATGGCCACGCGGTCCTGGTTGTTACGGCGGATCATGTTGCCAGTCGTCGTTACTCCAGTGACAATAAAGGCGGTGCCCCGGCAGAAGTTGTTGAGGCGAAGGCGGATCCGCTCCTCATACTCGCGCCAAGGCCCGATGTTGAACTGCCGAATCTCTGGAACCACATTGGTCAGGGTGTAAGTGGCAGCACGGTCATGTGCATCGGACTGGTGCTGGTCTGGGTTCAGGTGAGCTCTCTCATACAGAACCACATCAGAGTAATCATCCAGGACTGCTTGGCTGTCCTCAAACTTCATGTGTAGGTAGCCGGTGGGGAAGGGCAGCATGTTTCCATTTCCATCAAGTTCTGCCAGCTGAGGAGACATGGAAGAGCACTTAGATTGGTAATACATTGGCAAATAATACAAACCAGTGTTGCCTATGAGTCCTCAGAGCTTTCCCCCTTCTCCAGTTGCTCTCCAGTATTTCATTCAGCAAATATGAAGCAGCATTATCTCTTAAAAGCCACCCACAACCAACCACACAGGAAGCAGCATTGTTTGTCTCTGAAAGAAATGACTTCAATCTAAGCTAATGCATGAACCTAAGAACATCATTTTTGCAACATTTGAAAAATTTCAAACACTAGTCTCTGACCTGTGGCTCATACATCCAAGGGTAGTCCACACGTCGGTCTCCCTCTGTCTTCTTGAAGGTATATGCTGAGTAAACTGGTATGCGTTTTTGAGGGTCATACAGGGTCACAAAACGAGGCTTGTCTGCATAACGCTGGCAGATCTTTTTCAGTCTGGTGTCGATGAGCCCCCGTGGTGGTGTCCCCATATACAAGGAGTCCTTGCACCTTTCTACATGGTTGAAATCCTGAACAACCGTAGCGGAGGTTTGAAGCACAGAATAGATTAGCCAAAGAGCAAAAGCTAAACAGTGGCTTGAGATGTTCATGGCATAAACCTCTCCTCCAAGGCTCCTACTATTACGTCTGCAGAACAATGATAGAAAATGTGCTCAGTTACAATTTAAATGTAACAGAACAGACATGCAAAGCATGCAGATTAAACAGGCCACCTCATCCGTGTGGGGGCGTGGATGTGCAGGACATGGCATTGCTATCGCAGTCCTACTAAACACAGTCGAGGTAGCATTGAAGAAAAGAGTAGAACTTATTTAATACTATACAGAGTTAGAGAGTGCTACTACTACTCATTTTATTCTTTTGATTTACCCATATAAAAATTGTTGAATGCATTAGACAACAGCATTATATGGAGGGGAAGTAACAAATTATGCCTCTGTTGCATTTATTCATGACAAAAATCTTCTAAAGTTCAAAGAAATGTAAGTCTTTACACCAAAAGACAACCAACAACAACAATATGTTTCAGCCATACAGTGGCCCTCATCAGCAAACCCTGCCATTCCTTTAGAGTTTAATTCCCTACATGTGTGGTCCCTTGTAATTTTGGGGTTATTTTAATCTGTTTCTCTCATCCCCTTATTAGTGGGCTAATGATGTTATTGAGTCTGACCTTATTCTGCCAGTGAGGGTTTATTTTCTTGAATGTCCTTAATACAGTCCCAAATCAGATGATTTCACATTGTATTGTTATTTTAGAGGTAAAGCTAATAACCTGGTCAGGTTAATAACATCATCTCCCTTGGCATGACAGTTCTGGCCCTTGGAGTTCTTGATGGGGTCACAATTTGGCCTTGAGGTTGGAGGCAAACCAGGGCAGCTGGTATTATATTGATGGTACCCATTACAGCCAAATGGTCAGTCAACAAGATGTATGAAATCTCAAATAAGTGTGAATGTGTACTATGTAACTATGTTGAATGAATGAATTTCTAGCAACAACTATCTCGGATTTCTGAACCCAACCTTTTAATTTGATGGCACAAAATATATAGTTTTATAATTATATATAATTTATTTTCAATGCTGGATAAAAAACCTTTTGACCTTCTGGCTGTCTTGCAAGCTCCTTATTCCTGTAGTGAAATACGTATATTACTTTCCTGTTTTATGTTGGGATGTGATTAAACATGGACATTCAGGAACTTGCCATCAACCCTTTTTTGGCTTGTCTCTCCTCCAATTACAACTTTCATAGTACATCATATCACTATGACTGATAGACTGCACAGTAAAATGTAAAACTGTCTAATCTGGCTCAGTAAGAAACAAAAGGCCTACAGTGACAGGTGTGGTTCAGAGCTGCTATGCCAGTGTGAATGGTAGATAAGCCCAAAAAGATAAAGCATGAAGGTTTAACTATGTATGGACTTTGAATAAAGACTGTATGTGCATGTATCTGCAGCATTTTTACATCTAGTTGCATGGCTGCCTGCTTGTGTGTATTGTTATTACATCATCACAAATGATGATCTACTTAAAGAATTTATAAAAGCCTTTTTACACATTTCATGTTTTTTATTATAGAAAAAAATCTAATTGGACACAGCAGCAGACTAAGTCTAAGACGAGGTGAATAATATTACACACAAAATTAATTCAATGGATTGTAGAGATAATCATGAAAATGAAGATGGAAAATAGGATCCAATGGTGTTTATATTCAGTACAGTGATAACAATAATGACACACAAAATGAAATTCCAAGTTTCTGAAGGTCTTATCAAAAAGAAAACCATAAAGAAAGCTTCTATAATAGTAATTTTGACACCTACACAGCCACCGTTTTTCCTACAGCTCTTTCTGTGGAGAATCCTTAAGCAGACCATTATAAAGTACAACTACTTTGACCAGCAGAGAGGTGAGTGCTTGACCTCTTTTGGCAGAGAATAGCGAGCACCATCTCTGCAGTGCATTTAATCCATTTGAAACTCTCCCTCTTTCCAAATTTTACTTTCTCCGTGCTTCATAACACCTTGGCCACTTTATGCAAAGTCTTATCTTTTATAGATTATACATATATCATCCACCTATATTTCATGGCTACCATTAAGCACAGTGAGGACATGTCCTTACAAAGATTTCTACTTTAAAAAGTAGTTTTAATTTTTTTTAGCACTGCAGCAAACAATTTTCTCCGTTTTTTCTTGATTTGGCAAGTATCAAAGTATCACTTGGCAGGGGTTGACAGCATGGGCACCAGGGTGGTCGAGCGCTTACAGTGAAGGGAACGGGTCACAGAGAAAGGTCACACATTTGATCCAGCTGACTGGAGTCTCTGGGGTGTTGTCTCTGATGCTGTCCTATGCTGCCCTCTGGTCAACTGCTCTCTCATGCAAACGGAAAATTGTTTGCCACAATCTTTAGCTGCCCTGATGAGTCAGTTTGAGTGACTGAGTGTTGGGGCAACTGATTTGTGGCCGGGAGGGCTGGGGCAAATAGTTCAATCAACATGAAAATAACTTATGTTACAGCTTGTTGTGATATTAACGTGAACTTTGTTTACAAAAGACATGAAAAATACTTTGATGCAACCTAGTCTTAATATGCTTTAAGAAACGGACTGGGTAATTACATTTTCCATTTAAATAATAAATCAGATAGAGAGGAAGAAGCTCCTGCACACTGTCCACTTCACTTGCAATTAAAGTAGGTCTTATTGGGAACAACGTTTCAGTTCACATACCTATCAAAGACCTTCATCAAGACAGGTCTCTGTACTGAAACTCATTAGATGATAAATTGAGTCTGCCTCTCAGGGCTATTTCATGGTCTGCACATGAGACATTCCAGGGATGACTGCTTGCAGTATTATATATTGGCCACTTGGAGGCAATGTCGGCTTGTGTGGTGCATGTGCTCATTGTGGGGCTTGGAATATACAGAGTGAGGGCATATACATACAGTGGAGTCCACTAGCAAGAACTGTTTGTTTTCATCATTTATCAAAATGTTTTACTCAGTTGATACTTCTTATTCAAGAATACACTATTTAGAACTGATACAAATCAATATTATAAGATCTTTGAGAAATGCTTGTATGAAATTGAAATATATCTTGATAGATATTTTGTTCACACATCATTTGGTAAGGTTTTCTCAAAATATTAAAAATATTCAGGTGTCGGGATGTTTCTCCTATTCCGAGTTGGTGACTTGGCACACCTTGGCACAGGATCAACTACACACTGACCAAAGAGAAGCACCACTCAGAGGCATGCCATCCCTTCTGGCTTAGAGTTTAGTGTGAAGAGCATTGAACCTTGCAAGGCCTATTTGAAGTCCAAGGATGAGCTTTCCCTCCACAGTCACCAGACCTCAACCCCATTGAACATCTTTGGGATCATTTGAAAAGGGAAAAGGTGAAACATGCACATCACAAGACAGTCTCTGGGATGCTTTAAAAGAGTGCTGCATGATGTGGATTCTAAATTTCTGCAAAGACTTGTAGAATTGATGCCAGACAGAGTGCAAGCTGTGATTAAGGCAAACGGTGGACATATCAAATATTGAGAGATTTTGACTTTAAGTAAATACTAAAAAACATTTTTCTGACTTATATTTGTGAATAGATATTATCTTGCCTGGAGAAATACTCTTGGACCCACTGTATCCAATATTTCTGATATATGTTTCTACTTTATTCATCAAGGGGAAATTTTGCATTTGCAATTCACACCTTGTATTCCACTTTTGGGATGGTCAGGGCTGTCCAAGAGGGTTTTTTATTTTTAAAAGAAAATACTTTACCATAACTATCACTTCATTGTATTAGTTGATCTGGAGAGGAACACAGTTAATTTTGTAATAATGTGTTAAAAATGGTTAGTTATTGTTCATTTAATGCACATATTCAAGCATTAATTACTGAACTATAATGTTAGTGTTTGTAATGTAAACCACTCAGCTAGCTAACAAAAATACATATTAGCATTTGTAATTACTACTGAAGTCTAGGGACTGACTGTTAAAACATCCTTACCATTTGTGATTTATAATAAGATATGAAGCATGACAGCTATTTTTGTTTTGTTTTGTTTCATAATTAGTATGAATAACCAATAAATAACAGCTGTTCTTCATGTAAACTGGGAAAGAGAGAACTTCTGGGCTTTCATCCAGCCACTAGGGGGCATAATTTAGCAGACTTTCTGGCCTGTGAAGCTGTCTCTACTTAGTTCTGCACCAAAGCCTGCTGATTGGTCAAAATTCCCACATGGGGTCTGTGCAGTGGCCAATAGGGTTTGGGCTGAACAGGAGCTGTTGCTAAGGCAAATCAGAAGTAAGGGGCTGTGTGCTGTCTGCTTTCTCCATGTCCCTCTCACACTCTCATTCTCTCTTCCAGTCTTTTATCAGCTGTCTCTGTCTTCCCGTCTCACTGTGTAACCATGGCTATCAGCACTGCCTGGTTTTTATTGGTTGGTGTTGGGTGAAACGGGCAGAGGAGAGGGTATGTGGGTATGCAGTTTGAGTCACAAAGACAAGACCCTCACTCATGAACCCAGTGCCTTAGCCCCACCTCCCCCGCTTATCCTGTCACCTGACATTTAGAGGCCTGGTGTGCCCAGCCAGTATTCACAGCCTGTCTGACAGCCTTCCCTACTGCTGCTAGCCAGCTTCACACTTCCAGTCACCTCTCACTTCAAAGAAATACATAGGTAATTATTTTGTTATACTAAGGCCCATCAAAATGGAACAGTCTGATTTATTAGCTAGATGGATAGTGCAGAGTTTTTTTTTTAAAACTTTTATATACATAGTATATTGGGATGTGTCAGTTTAAGGTGCATAAATGGAGGGCAATTCAAATGACTTGCTTTTTCAAACCTTTTTCGAACATGTTGATTTCACCTTGGATCGTGTGCACTGTTAAGGACCTAGACAAAGCATGTCTGAACTTCTCGTTGTGTGCCAATTTAGCCGACTGTTCTTCTGCCACATGCGCTAATACATTACATTGCATGATTACCTATAGCTGAGGAGAATGGACAGGGGAATGAAGAGGAGGAAGATGAAGAGGAGAGGAGAGGGGCTTCAGAATGCAGGTCTAGTGACCTGCTTTTGACAGGAACCTAAATATTAAATATAGCCAAGGCTCTCATAGTTTTATATTTCATACAATTCATATTGCATTTTGTTCATTAAATAGCCTAATGGTTATTTTTCAGGAAAAAGGTGTGACGTGAAATAGACAGAAACAGGATTTGAAAATATATGAACAAATGTAGTAACAGGGAGACAGATTTTTGTCTATTAAACATGTTTACATGTGCAAGTGAAAGTGCTGTAGCTGTGAACACAAAAAGTTTGGTAGCACGATCATATTTTTGGGATGATTCTATTACAACCAAAATGAGCGTTAACCAAAGTATAAGGGAAAACACTAAGTAGCTAAATGTGCTGTTATGGCATCTTCCTCAGTGTTTTCCAGTCTTGTCAAATGTTGCTTTCTTCTGATGCTGCTTATAATAATATTTAGTTTAGACCGTGGAAGCGTAGAACCAGGGACTACGTGAGGCTTAAGGCTGCAGACATACATAGAGGCATTAAAGAGAACATTTTTAGCATTGTCCATATCTCCTTGAGAAAATGGATTCTTTGCCAGCTGTGTAGAAATTTAAAATAACCCTACCACTGTATTGTCGTATTCCAACTCTCATTCACTCAATCACACACAGACACGCTGTGCAAGGGAGAGAGAGAGAGAGAAAGAAAAAGGGCCTCTCCATCTCTCTCTGTCTGCCGTTTTCCCCTCCTCCTAACTCTGCAAAATGTGATAGATAAGAGATCCTCTCCTCCCATTGGCCCGTGTGAGGTGACTGGCAGTGTGTTGGCCCGCCCCCATCAGTCTCTGCACATGGATCGGTCTGATGTGAGAGCCTGAGCATCAGAGAGTGGAGTGGAAACAGGAAGAGGAGAGGAGAGGGAAGAAAGGAGACAGAGGAGAGGATCGGGTGAGACAAGGTGGAGAGGAGTGAAAGGGAGGAAAAGGGGCAAAGGCGAGTGGAAGGGGTGTGTGGACCAAAGAGAAGAAAGAGAAAAAAGAGGTAAAAGAGGACTGCAGATTTGCAGCTTGACATGCAATTTGTTAATGACTGTACTGAAATGTGTGCAGCGTGTGGTGTGGCTTGGTCTGTCTGTGTGTGTGTCTGCGTGCATGTGTTACATTTTGTGTATTTTTAAAACATATCTGTGTGTCATTGTTCTGGACCATCTGTCTTGGCTGAACATACTGCAGGATGTGTCTGCACTCCATGCTGCACATTCATGCATGAAATGCTCACACACACACACACACACACATATGTGCACACATCGGCTCATGTGTACATACATAGTCCACAAACACTAATTTGACATGATGCACGTTGTGAACTGTTGTGGTTGGACTCAATTAAGGTTTGTGCTTGTGCAATAGTGCTTTGGCTGTTCAGTATTTTGTGTATGTATGTGTGCGCGCGCGTGTGTGTGTGTGTGTGTGTGTGTGTGTGTGTGTGTGTGTATGGTGGGAGGGTTTATACAGTAGTAGAGCTAAAGTGTGACCAGCTGCAAATATTCATCTTCATATAGAACAACGTGTACGCTGTGTAGTAGGTGGTATACTTGTGCTCCATTGCCAGTTCAGCTTCATTCTTTTACTGTATTTTATGCAGCACCTTTATGCTTCAGGATCCTCACACACAAAAATTGCCTAAGTAACTGTGTCTGTCTTTATCCAGAAACTCACCCTTGAGTTCTTTAAAATAGGATTAAAGTAAAGGACAGCCTGGGTTACTATCACTAACACAAAAACACATCCACTGTAGGCTTTCCTTAGATATTGGGTAGCTTGGTCTCAGGCAACCACCTGGACATGAAATTCTAGGTTAACATTCAGCACACAAGCCAGCTGTCTGGCACGCACGCACACACACACACACACACACACACACACACACACACACATACACGCATACGTGCATCCAGTGCTGTCTCTGAACCTGGTTCACCTGGTCCATTGGTATTGTTCACAAAATACATTTGGTATTGTATGCAATAGACCACCCCTTTCTTTTTCTTGACCTTGCATTGGTACATTCCACTACCCCTCAGAGGGTTGTGCTTTATGTAGCATGCACTGGGAGAAGCCTCCATTATGGAAAGGGAGAAGGGGATGTAACGGAGGGGAGCGGGGCTGCAGAGATGAAGTTATTTTTAGAAATGTGATTGATATTCAGCTCATATGTTCTTCTCTGTGATCGTGTAGATTTTCTATTTCTGATTGCTACAGTCCTCCATCAATTAGAGTCACATGTCTGCGGGGCGTGTGTCTGTCCAGCTACTGTCCGTTTGTATTGTACATTACAGGTTGCACTGTTGTGAGATGCTTTGTCCCTTTCCATCTCTTTTCTTCATGTTTCTGTTCCTCGTGTTAGCTAGCCTGGTTGTGGGAGCCACCAGAGACAGGCCTTGTCTGGTGCAGCCCATCCTTCCTTTTATGGTATAGGATCAGTATCTTTCCTGACACACACACACACACCACACACACACACACACACACACCACACACTACCTTTAAGTCTCAACAAGGGACGCACATCTGCAATGTTTCACTGCAGCTAGCAGGAAGCTCCAGATGGAGTGTGAGGTGGGCTGGAATGTGACAGATTGGTTTTGGCGCCCAAATGAAAACAAAAATTGGCCTTGCAGTATATTTTGAGTGAATTACGCTCAAACAAAACGGACATATTTCTCGTTGTATATTCTGTCCTGCTCAGGGCTGACGGATATTGTTCTCCTTTCACAGAGCTATGCATGCTCTCATGACAAGAGTAAGCAGAAAAGAAAATATAAATGTGAAGAAATAGTGAAATTACCTTTATATGTTATACACTAAATATGCTCTCTCTGTCTCTCTCTCTCTCTCTCTCTCTCTCTCTCTCTCTCTCTCTCTCTCTCACACACACACACACACACACACACACACACACACACACACACATGCAAACACTCCCCTCCTTGCTTGAGGCCTCGCTCCCAGCTCTGGAGTAAATGATATCATCGGTTGCCAAGGATACAAGGACACAGCGTGCAGAGAAAAAGGGAGGGTGAGGCAAAGGCAGAGGCATACATAGACTGAAAGAGAAAGGAAGAGGATAGGATATTAGGTATCAAGAAAGAAAAGGAGCCTTGTTGAAATAAGTAGTTAATATAGCAAAGGTACCAAAGGCAACGGGGCGGGGCCATGAAGATGGAGGGAAGAGAAAATAAAGCATGCCGGCGTGTCAGAGGTTGTTGGCCCATCCTTTCCCTCTCTTTCTCTCTTTCTTTCTCTCTCTCACACACTCACACATACACATACTTTCTCTGCTTTCTCTCGCTTCACCTTTCATTCCCTTCCTTTGTCTAGAGGGGCTGAAGTGCCTGAGTTAGTGTGTGCGGGAAAGGAAAAAAAAGAGGGAGAGCATGGTAGGAAGGATAGCGGAAGGATGGAGGAGAGCTGCTTGCCTCACTTTGAAACAATAAAACCTCCATGTCTTGTACATCTGTGGACCAACTGACTGTGGTATTTCCTCATTCTGTCCTCTGTGCGTGTGTGTGTGTGTGTGTGTGTGTGTGTGCACGTGCGTGTTTTTGCCAGCTAGCAGGGAGTCAGGATGACTATTTAAAGGGAACTGAGACGGCACAGGACTGTTGTCTTTCTATTCCTGAGTGACTGCATCATTGAATTGGAACCAGAGAGTCTGTGTCCACTATTCTCTCAGCACTCATCTGCAAGGTAAGAGGTACAGTATAAATACTGTAGACATTACACACACACACACACACACACTCACACACACACACACTAACTATTGGTTTGTTTCTACAAATGTCTCCTATCCACACAAGAGTAGAAGATGAGGAAATGGTGAGGAAGGATAGTTAGCCAAACACAGGGTTTTGACTGAGACACAGACAGTCATGAATGGAGACATGATTATCCCTCCCTAGTGAGAATGATGGCTGGGGTTTCCTTGGTGACAAGAAGGAGGGAGTGAGGCTTGCAGAGCTGACTGAAGGGTACAGAGTGCGGGTTCAACTAGTAGGTGTCAACTAATCGCCCACAAGCTAGCCAAGAATTTTAATCTGTATTTGTGAAGCTGGGAAGACCAACGTACCCTTAACGATCCATTCATTTCTACACAAATAGCTGCCAAATATTTTTTCTATGTAATGGAGCAACAGCAGACTTCTATTATTTTAGAACCAAATTTTGGCAAACAGCCGAATGATGATGATGCCCAGCTCTCAAGGTTTCATCTGACTTTCAAGACAGGAACTGGCCTATGATTGAAATTTTTTTGTCTCATATTGATTTTAGCTCTGCACTTGTTTTCTCAAATGGACTTTGGAATTTGGGATATTTGACTTGAAAATAATATTTGAAAAATGAGCACATTAGTGCATTCTTACATACGTGTTATTCACACTGCACACGCTTTGGCTTTAGTCCAAAGCAAATAGCTGGCCCAAGACCAATTTAACCCCATTTCTATATTACATCGGTTGGCCTAGGACTACATTCCAGATGCCTCAGGTTAATCCTGCACAGTTGGGGTTAATATTGGACGCAAACAAAAGCAACTTTTATTCATATCTGAGACAAACAATTTGGATATGCTTTTTCTGTGCAGACCTCCCTAGACAGAGTTTTAACAGGGGACTACTGTTCAAAGTTTGGTCATGACAGCCATTTTGCGCTATCGCGGTGGCACCCAGAACCCATGATTTCAATTAGAGATGTGTACGATAATTGATCACGAAATGAATGTGTGGAGGTGTGTTTGGGTTGTTGATGTTTGTCATAGATGGAATAATGGCGGTGTGGGGACAAGAGGAAAGTGGAGGGGGGCCAGAGTCACCTCCTGTGCATAGGGCCCATTATTCCTAGCTGAATGGCCCTGAATGGAAGCACACAGCCATTGTGGGGTACAGTCTCTCTAATATTTAGCTAAACTACTGCTGCAGCAGAGTGGAGGAATAGCCTGAATGCGACTGCAACTAGGTAACAATATGGAATTCAGACATGCACAAGAAATGGTGTGTATGCTGTATGCACTTTCTGCACAATGTTGCTCCAGAACAGGACTAGCTAGCTGAAGGTTAAAATCAGAGT
Source organism: Hoplostethus atlanticus (assembly GCA_034670405.1). Taxonomy (NCBI): domain Eukaryota; kingdom Metazoa; phylum Chordata; class Actinopteri; order Trachichthyiformes; family Trachichthyidae; genus Hoplostethus; species Hoplostethus atlanticus. Next base: position 3,351,063 of record JAXDDX010000018.1, read on the forward strand.
CAAATCTTGTCAAAGAAAGAGAGAAATTGTCAGCGGCATTTTTTGTTCGACGTAAAACTGCTCTTAACTTTGGTAGATCTTTTTAGCAAATATACCTTTATTGACTGACAAACACAAATTGAAACTGGGCACTTAGTTCACATGTTACCAAACTATTATTATCAATAATAGACAGATCTTTATTGATACCACTTTGCCAGTATTGGCCGAGGGTTTTAGCTTTCAATACGAATATGAGAAAAAAAAGTTCACAGATTCACTTGGAGTCTGACACTGTCTTAGCAGTGTAGCATTGCATGCAAAGGTGGGTTACCTTGAGTTACCTTTATGTAGCCTAACAGAAGAATTCAGATGCACAGTAAAACTGGAGTTGGCGCTAACAGAGTCTTAAGTCAAAGCAATGAGACTGGGTGGCCAGGGTGCACCTCTGTGTAAAATGGGTGCTGTGGATTTGCAGTCACATCCACTACTAGACAGTTTACCAGTTTACAGGGAGTTAGCTATTCATGCTCAGGGCTTAGGCACAGCAGAGAAATTGTACAGCAGCACTGCCCACCTTATTTTTCTCCCTTCCTCTCCCGTTGAAGTGAGGTTGCTATGGTCGTTCATTTTAGTGCCATATGGTTGGCCACTGGCTGTGGTGGCTGCTGGTAAGTGATTAGAGAGGGGCTGGTTGCACACTGCAGCTCTGGCTGACTGATGATGTGACCACTAACCAGACCTGGTGCAGTGGAAAATACAGCACGAGGAAATAAAACCTACTATAGATAGACGAAATGACACTTCTGAGTGGATGTAAATCACAAACCGATGAGGATATGAAGCTATTTATTGTGAGGCCACTACAAGAAGCAATTATTGTGCTGACATAGTATAGAGTACACCCATTGCATGTCATCTCTTTCCCTCTCTCTCTCTCTCTCTCGCTCTCCCTCCCTCTCTTTCTTTGTATGTATAGAGCAGCTATACACAGAATGCATCACTCTACTCTATCTGTTGTTCACAGGTTTTTTTGCTCTCCCAGGTGTGAAGTGGAGGGCTTCCCAGACACAGACTGGTAAAGACAGAGCATTTGCTTTTTTTTCTGTTATTTTTAAGAGCACTGCATGGAACAATAGTGAGTGGCAAATTAAACCGTTGCATGAAAGTATGCATTTTTGTGGATTACATTACGCATGAAAACAGAGCACACCATTTAGCAGTTGGCCAGATCAATTTACCCATTTGTTCATTTGCACACTTCCTGCTGTTCTATAAATCACCCTTTATATCAAACTTGACCTACATTGGCTAATAAAATAGATTAGACCATTTAATCCAGCATTTTAATTTGAATGTCCACCTACCAGAATTTGATAGCAGAAAGTTAATTTTAGCTAATTCATGGAACTTAGGAAAAGTGGCCTGGCTACAAAGCCAGGCCACTTTCCTAGAAGCAGCTGTGCTACTGCTGCAGTCTGAAAACAGTAAATACAAGCCATTTATTGTGTTCTTCACATACCTCTTTTGCTAGATGAAAATACTTTCCTGAAGCTATTACAAATGTGACAAGAGCAGATATTCTCATTAAATAAGGTTTAATGAAACAGTTTCTAGTTTTGGCTTTCGATAAAAAAAAAAATAAAACTGTACATAGTAGCTGAACTCATTGCCTTCTTGTCCATTGTCTTCAACCACGTGTCTGTCTTACCCTAAGTGACATTCATACACCCATTTACCAACCAGAAACGGTACCTCAAAGGAGTAATGTTTCATCTTTCTATCTGGTGAAATATGTGGAAAGAGAACAGCATGCAGTGGGGGCTAAATAACTATCCAAGCTCTAGCCAGACGGCTTTTTTTAAAAAGAACATTCGGCCACCTGGTTAGACTTGGCTTGAAAGTTCACTCTCCTACAATTTTTCTCACATCCATTCAGTTCAAAAGCTGTGATCAGACTTTCATCCTTTCAGCAGTAAGATGTAGAAAAAAAGAGAGGAGCATATAGATGAGGTAGAGATGAGAGAAGGTACTACAGACTTGAGAATATGAAGAGGGAAAAGGAAGAAGAGAAGAGGGGACCCTGAAGAAGTGAGCAGAGATGATTTAGTGCAGGAGAGAGAGAGATAGAAGAGAGGAGAAAGGGAGAAAGGAGAATAGAGGAGAGGCGAGAAGGGGTATAGGGAAAAGACCAGAGGAGGCAAGCAAGCTAGCTTAGTCAGCAAAGGATATACAGTATAATATGATTGTATACTGTACATACATACTGTACATGTGTAATATTTATTTACACAGTGTTTCTTCCTCACAACTAATACTAATACTGGTATATCATGAGCTCCCAGTTTATTGGATAATAACAGATTATTTTGTCATACACAGTAAAATGGTGGAAATGCAGGAAAGCACCAGAACACCAGATGCTGCATGCAATTCATGACGTTGTTTTTCAATACTGTGTTCACTTGCTGCCCCTCAAGAATATCACACATTAGAGCACTGTAGTAATTGGGCGTAGAAATTAGTTTGATTGCAGAGCTCTTATTCTAGACCTCAGGCCATGTTTCTGAAAACAAAAGTTTTACTTTCATTATGAAATGAATACGTTAGTAGCCCAGTCCTGAATCAGCATCCAAGAACTGGATGCACCTTGGCTTTCAAACAACTACTCACAGCCAAGGTTTGGTTGTGTTTATATATTCATATTGCAACTCATACATTTGGGCTTTTGGAGTCAGAAAGTGCCAAATGTTGACAATACTCTCTTCCATGTAGTGATCTTGTTGTGAGTCTTAACGACATCTGTGTTAAACAACATCTCCGTTTCAGGCTGGATGTATCACCCAGCAGAGCCATATTCTGGCCGTAACACATGGGACTCCTACCCAGCTGGAGGACCTAACAGAGGACAATGGGCTCCCATGAACAGTCGGCCCTGGAGCCACTCAAACAGGTCAGCAACACTCTCACAGCACTCGTACACTTTATGCTCCCTCATAGCATTGTTGTTGTCTTTTTAAGAAGGGCGGTCAGTTTGCAGGGGTGCTTGTGACTCCAGAGGCAGTGGACTTAACCACTCAACTCTCTACTAGGCACTTGAGTATTTTGTACATAGTAGGGTATATTTTACTGTTTAAAACTCAAATTCTTCACTTTTTAACAATTCTTACTTGATCAGAGAGCCTCATGCCAGCAGATATGGTATTACAATGTTTATTACATGAACGCGTGAATACTAGTAGTTACCAGACCACCAATGCTATCAACACAGTAATAATGTAGCACCAGTGGTGTTGATACCCCCATGGGGGAGCTGACAAGGTTGGCAAGGACTAGGATAAGAACAACGCAACAATAAAGAGTGAAGGCCGACGGCAGGAGATATACTTTGTGACTCTATGATATCAGAGCACTTACTTCATGCTCGCTTGAGTTTCCCTGCTACAAATGACCCTTTCAACTCTCAGTTTCATCAGCAAGATTAGTGAATACATTTTGGCACAATATGGTCTTGATGATATTTGCCATTGATATAGCCTGGTGGGATCAGGAAGGGATCATCATGCTACCATCATGCCTGAAATCAAAGGGGGCATCTTTGGCCATAACATATAAAAAAAACAAATCCCAGTCGAACAAATGAATGGAGCATTCCCGGGGGAGAAATTAAAACATGGAGGTCAGGAGAAAATGATGGCAGGTAGGGGATTCATCTGTGGCTGTGGTGAGCAGGACTGCGGCTGCTTGGACTACTTCCATGAAGAGGGTCATTCCAGCCAATGGGTCTCTGCAGCCTTGGTTGCTACAAAGATGAGCACCACTCTATGGGGCTGACTGATTAAGTCCAACTGTGATGAGCATGTTTCTGAAAAGCTCTGACTCCGTTTGCAGCTGGGAGCATCAATCCATCTATGGTTTAAACAAGCAGGACTGGCAAATGTAACCACAACTTCTTGAGCTGCAGCTGGTGACAGTACTCAATACTCAGTATTCTGATCGTTGATAAAAGTTGCAAATGGAGGTAGGGCTTTTTCCCTGAAATCCTATCCTTTGTTTTGGATACATTGAGATGTGGAAATGCATCACAAGAACACTATGGGAACACAGGCCAATGCATTGTTTCATGATATTGTAACAGGCTTATGATAATTTCAGGATCTGCCTGTCCTCATGAAGACTCCTGCTGTCATTGGTGTAGAGAATGAACAGGAGAAGTGACAGGACAAATCTCTGAGGTGAGCCTGTGGAAGAGAAGTGCCACTCAGATATTACCCTGTTTACCCTCACCTCCTGAGAATGGCCCATTAAAATGAGTCAACAATTTATTGGCTAAAATATATGGATGTATTTAAAGGAGAAGTGTTCTTGGACCATCCAGATGCTTGTTCATAAAGTCACAGTGACGTCTACTGTATGCCCCCTCTGCAAGGGGTTGAGTGAACCCTCAAACAAACCCAGAAGCCCTTTATTAACAAGCTTTTCAAATGACTTCATGGTTCATGGGGTCAAAGCACATCTTGGTCATTGAGCTTTCCAGAATATCTCTTGCTGTAACAGAGATGTATTAGATTTGCAGTTTCCAGAGGCTTGGACCTTTTGTTGTTGTCATGAAAGCTTCATCAGAGTTGTTGTAATGAAAGGCTCCTAAAGGAATATTTCCTTTTTGAATGATGCAGATGTAGAGGAGGCAGGGCTGAGTGGGTGACTTTAGGCTGAGTGAGTGACTTGCAGCGATGGGAAAGTGAATGGGCAATGCTCTCCCCTCCCAAAAATGATTATTGTTGAGGTACCTTTGAGTAAGGCACTTTACCCCCAACTGCTCCACTAGAGTTGCTCAATGGCCAACAGCAGAACAGAAGACTGTGGTTGTACTAGACAGCTACTGTATGAATGTGAAGCAGGGTGTTGCTGAGAAAGAGTACAGGTGCGTCTAGCCCCTAGGCCAGGTGGGCAGAGGTTCCAGACTTGTTTCATGTTCATTTATATTTCCTTGCTAAAACGTTTTTTTTAACTTTCACTTCTTGTGAAGTGGGACCACCTTAAGCCAGTTATATAGCTGTTTTCTAAATGATCTTCACTAAAAACAACTGCAATTTCACCTTTTCTACAGATGTCAAGGAGGGCGCAATCAATCACATCATCCACCCTCAAGTCATATTTATAGTAGGTGAGTGAAACACAACAGTCCTTTCACTTGTAGATATTTTTGCAGTTTTGCTGCTTGTAGTGTAGACTACCTTTGAAATATCATTTTTTGACTTGTCTCATAGAAGTTATGTACCGTCTATCTGGTCATGTAACTACCTTAATAGCTAGACAGAGTATGTCCATTCAAATCAATGTGACACTTAATATAGAGCAATATAACAATAGAAAAATTGTAAATGCTACCATCGAAATAGGCATTGGTTTGGTGCACAAGTTTCAGGTGAGTTACTGAGGCATCGGCATTATTTAGCTGAAATTCATCATTAAGCTGTCTTGAACATTCACCGTCCACACACGAATGCTCATTTCTATGCTAGCATAACTACAAATCCATGCGTCTTAGATGTACCAAATGAGGTTACCATGATACATAGTTTTGCTCATCCAAATTCTGTGTATCTTGTGCTTAGGGGCGAGAGAACAGCCAATCATGCCCAGGAAAAAGGTCCTCCTAAGGGGCACAGACTGCCACTACGTTCTTGGGACTGCAAGGACCAGCCTTATGAGGGCCAGAACTGGCACCACAACTCCACACGCTCATTCCATAATCGAGCTGGCAGCCACAGTGGTTATCCAACAGGACCAGGACCTTACATAAACTGGGACAATAATGTCAACAACTCTGTGGTGAGAAGTAATGGAATACCATTAGGTTTATACTAGAAGGCTGATGTTTCTGCAACTAGAAGTCTATTATCATTTTGACTTTTTGATAATAACTGTTTCAGTATGGGGGTCCTCGCCCACACCACAACAACAGAGAGCTGGTGTCCCCGCCAGAGAGGTGGGCCCCCTCAGACTGCCGCAGGAGCTTCCCAGGCAGAATGATAAACCACAGACCGGGGCCCTGGAAACGGCCAGCCCCCCACCAGCACCGTGACCAACTCCACCAGCACAGTTCACCCCCACAGCACCCCTTATCTCCTCGGGAAGAGTGCCCTGCTAAGAGGAGAAGGAACTCTGGCCCTGATCAGGTGATCTTAGTTGGCTGAGTACCTCAATTCATGTTTTTAAATATGTCCAATATATGTACAATAGCACCACCCGATGGTAAAAACAAATCCACTCTAACAAGATATTTATACTTCTACTCTCTTTAGTCATCTCACCCTGGATCAAAGCATTTAGCTGTACTTGCCCACGCCCCATCACCATCTCATTACCACCGCTGCAACCAAGATGACTGGAAGCCTCTAAATGACAGGGCAGGTCCTTGCAGAATCTCACTGACACAGCAACAGGTGAGCTTGTATGGCTTGTTACTGGCATCAGTAAATCAGTACATTAAATCATTGCTAGTGATAGTACTCATATTGACCCAAAGGTTGCTCATTATTGATTTGTAATACATCCTCTTGATTCCCTGGTCTTGTAATTACAGGAAACCTCTAAACTGCGAACTGGAGGACAAGGCCTCCATAACAGTAACCTATCAGGTCAAGGCCACAGCTGTTCTTCCTCCCACCCTCATCACCCTCCTCTAACCCAGAGCAGTGGCAGCAGACCACCACACCATGGAAGCAGAGGGAAGGTTGACCAGAAAACCTCCTCTTCACCAGCAGACCACACCCGTGTGCCTTACAGCCGCCAAAACCATCGTTACCACTACCAACGGCACACAGGCCACCCCAGAGCCCTACAGCACAGCCCCCTGCTACACCCTCTGGAGGGCAGGGACACCCGGGGCCACCACTACAAGCAAAGCACAGTGAGGAACAAACCATTTAAAGAAAATCATCTGTAGGATACATGAAGTTTACATACATAATGTTTTAATAGTCATTGATGAATCAAACCCCTTCAGTCGACCATCGCCACCTTTTCAAAAGCTGCCATTTCCCCAGTTCAAGGTTGCTATTAATATTCAATTAACTGTCATATGGGTTCATGTTATTGAGTGTAGTAGTCCAGAGGAGAAATCTTGATATGTATTGTCTTCACTCTGCAGGAAGATCAGCGCACTAATGTAAGGGGCAAGTCAAGGAATCCACCCTTATCCGAGACCTCTGGTGCAGACTCTCCTCCTTATCCATCCCTCCACTGCAGCCCAAAGGATGGAGGTTCCACTGCCATCGGCCGTCCTGCTTCTTCCAGTCCCTCTACGTACAACATGGTCGGTGGGAGAAAAGATCCATCAGTCGCTCATCAGTGGAATGCTGGCCAAAGCATCGGCATTGCTGTACCCCAAAACAGAGGACAGCAGAAACTCCAGGGAAGTCCCATCCATACCCTTGCTTCTACTCCTACATCTACGACTTGTGTTACATCTTCTGCTGGCCCGAACTCTGGGTCCCTCATCTCAGAGGTGAAATTCAGAAAGACCTCACAGCCAATTAGCTCTCAACAGTCCACCCACAACAGATCGAGAGGCAACAAGCCTGAGAGGAATTTTGGAGAGCACAAAAAACCTGAGTGCAAACATAAGGATAAACAGGGGAAAAAGGAGAGAAAAGATGAAATGCGGAAGATAAACAAAAGGGATGAAGAGAAGAAAAGGCGGAAGAAAAAAGAAGAGAAAAAGAGGAGTCGCTTGAAGATGGTTTTAGGTAAATTTAAGGAAGAAAGCTACAAAGAGGAGAGAAAAAAGAGAAAGGAGAAGGAGGCGAAAGAGGAAAAAAATGAGTCAGTTTCAAGAACAAAAATCATAGAAACATCAGAAAAAGAAATGTTTACATCCCGCTCTACATGCTGCTCAGCTGGAGAGGCCAATATGAGCAAGAGTAAGATTCAGGCTACACCTCTGAGCCCAGAGAAGCAAGGCCGGTGTCTGCAGACACGCCCCACCGCATCCAAACACAAACGCAGGGAGAGGAGTGATAAAGCAGAGAGGATATCACACAGACATCATACATCCATAGATACTCAAAATCTCTCATCCTCTTTTGGAGCTCCTCATCCTAGATGCACTTCCACAGAATCAGAAAATCACAAAATGTCAGAGCAGGGCCGTAGCCCACCCAAACTTCCAGCCAAGGCAGAACTAATAAAGCCTCTACCCACTAACACCAGCCCCAACCAGACCAGCAAGAGGCCCCCCATCCTCCCATCTCCGTCAGAAGGCAGACCAAAAGGAGAACCTGATGCTTCACACTCTTCCCTTTCATATAGATCCTTAGCAACTTCCAGTACAATGAGTTCCATTAGCTCAGAGGAGTTCATCCAAGGCAACGCAGGGGGACAAGGAGGGGCCCTTACAGCCCCAGACCTGCAGCCTGCGGCTGTGATGGGGAATATTATAGAGCTGGGAGACAACCCTGCATCCAGCCCCCCTGTACTCAGTTGGCAGGGCTCTCCAGTGTCAGCTCTGGGAGAAGATGAGGATGAGATGGATAGGGGAGTGATGAGAAGACCTGTCCTCCAACCCAGCCCCACCCATTGCTTTTCTCCTCCTCCTACAGCTAAAGAAGTTGCTGAGGAAGAAGAAGAGCAGGAAGAGGTGGACAGCAGCACAGACACATCTGGCTCACTTCTCCTTCATCAGCTTCGCCACCATAAGACAGGATTGGATGATGTCTTCAAGAGCCTGGCCACATTTCTGGGTGGCCAGAGGGTCACATGTCGGGGCGGTCCATTTGGACGGCCTCCTGCTAGCACCACGGGAGGGGTGAAGTACTCCTCTTATCTGGCACTGGGGCCACAGATCCACTGTCAGGAGCATCAGGATTCCTCCCCCTCATCAGATCCTGCAGCGCCCTCCAAACCCACCAACCAATCACCAACTCACACTACCTCGGACACACTTTTGAAACCCCATAGTCCCACAGATCTCAGCCAGCTTCTCACAGAGAGCCTGGGCCAGAAGCAGGAAGAGATTGAGAATGATATAAAAGAGGAAATTGAGGGTAGGGATATGGAGATTCTTCCTGAGAGAACAGAGTCGTCTTGTTTGGCCGGGTCACTTAGTGCTGAGCTGAGACTGACCACCACACACACAGCCTCTCTGACGGGCCTCCTTCCTGTCCCCACCAAGCAAGAGAGAGTAAACAGTGAAGGGATGGGACACAATCACACAGACAGAAAGAGGAAACAAATGATTGAGGATAGAAGACGGGAAGGAGAGGTCAAGATCAAGAGAAAGAAAGAAGAAATCAGTGTCATCTGCCACCATCACAAGAATGGAGCAAATGAAATGAAGATGTTGGGAGAAAAGAATGAATGTAAAACAGCACCTGTTTCGTCCTCAATGTCATTCTCCTCTAGTAACTTATCCAAACCGCTCAAAGAAAGTATAAAGGACCAGCTTCCTCAGGAAAATCAAAACCTGCAGGGGAAAGACATGCAGAGAGAAAAGGTGCACACAGAGACCACTGAGCAGGTGACAGTAGCAGCAGAAAAGAAGGAAGAGATCAGTGAGTTGGAAAATAAGGTATCCTCACCAGCTGGAAACACAGATACCAAGACCTCAAGTTCAACTCCAACCATAACAATCAGCACGTCTAAATCATGCACCTCCACGCTGGCGAGTAAACCTCCCTGCCCGTTACCTCCAGTTGACCCCCTCAAACTGAAGGCATTATCCATGGGCTTGTCTAAAGAGCTGAAGATCCACTTGATAAAAGTGGAGAGCAAAGGCAGAGAGACGTTCATCACGTCAGAAATGGAGGAGCGAAGAATCCCACTTTCCAAAATCAGCATTGAAAACACAGCCAGTGAACTGGTCAGAGCTTGCAAGTGAGTAGGACTGACAAAGACGATCTTAGTGTGGGTGTCTCAGTAGAGATGTAGTGGTGGAGGGAATATTACCTACCTGTTGATGATTCTTTCTTTCTTCTCTCTTCCAGGGGGGCGAGGGTGAAGGGGAAATTCAAGGAGTCTTACCTGCTCCCCGCCTTCTCTGTCAAGCCTAACATCGACATCGATATCCCCATTCCTCGAGAAAAGCTGAACCCACCCACACCGAGCATCTACGTGAGTCCACACAGACTTAATAAGTAATCTAGTATTGAGTCTTAGTTTTAGTAAATCTTGTTTTTCTTAAAACAGATAATATAAGAGATAATTCTCTTCTTTTCAGTGCAAATCAACTCAACGTTTTTTTAGAATTAAGTTTCATTTTCTTGATAGTAGGAGTACTGAGCACTAGACGTTTTTTCAACGTCACGTCTATGTTTTAGCTCTCATATAGCCCAGGATCTTTTTGTCTGTGTATTTATTGCCCAGTTCTAGACCAAGCACTAAATACATTATTACATTACATTATTACATCTTTAACATCTGTAAATATCAGAAATATGCACCAGTGAAGTCCAACTGCATTGGAAACAAGTGGAATTGACAATACTCCATTGGCACAAGTTTTCATTTGGTTTAGTTGCATTTTTTAGCAGGCATGGTTCTCTTCAATTGACTTCTATGCTCTGTTTGTTGTTGTTGTTGTTTCTCCAGTTGGAGAGCAAGAGGGACGCCTTCTCTCCCGTTCTGCTCCAGTTCTGCACTGATCCCAAAAATGCTGTCACTGTCATCAGAGGCCTTGCTGGCTCCCTCCGCCTTAGTAGGTTTATATACCACGCTCATCTCAACACAACATATTTCAATCACGAGAGGCTAGCTTTACAATTATAAACGTTTATTAACAGCATGAGGAATGAGCATGAGCAAAGGTTTGGCGTAGACTCCAAGAGGTATCCAGCGATAGGGTGAAGCTCCCAGGGGCAGGTAGGAGACAGGAGAACCCCCCCCCGGGCTGAAGATCTGACCCTTCTGGATATCTGATGGAGCCGTGATGCTGGTGGTGGCGGGGGGAGGAGGTGGTGCGTCAGACCGGTGCGGTTTAGGCAGCTAAAATGACAGAAACACAGAAGCAGCTGAGGGCGAAACAAATAGAGGGAAATGGTTAGTGATTGGTTTCTGAAGAGGAAGGAAGGGGAGGAGAAAGGAGCGTGGGCTAGGGTGATTGGACGAAGCAGAGCTGGGGGCGTGCTTGTACCTGCTGACAAAATATGAATGAGGGAGGTAGCCTTCCTGATTGAACTTACGCTAGTGATTGAATTAGTATTGAAAGTATAACACATTGCGTATCTACTGGAAGCATAGATCTATTGATAAATACAACAAAATTGGGAATACAGCTATACAAATGATGACAAACCCTAATGATGTGGGGGGAAAGAAATCTAAATCAAAATGGTAAAAAAGATTTATAGGCCCTATGTCTTTTCTTTTCCCCGTGTCAGACCTAGGTCTGTTCTCCACTAAGTCTCTGGTGGAGGCCAATGCGGAGCATGCAGTGGAAGTGAGGACTCAAGTGCAGCAGCCTGCTGATGAGAACTGGGACCCCAGTGGCTCAGCGCAGAGTTGGCCCTGTGAAAGCAGCCGCTCACACACCACCATTGCCAAATACGCCCAGTACCAGGCCTCCAGCTTCCAGGAGAGCCTCGAGGTAGACATTTTCCCTCATAGCACACACATACACACACACCCATGGTTATTACCGGTTATTATTTATTAGTATTATTTATTTTATAATTAATGGTCTGTGTCTTGTGTCTATGTCACTTCCTGACACCAGTCTCTATCCCCATTCTATTCCTAACAGCATCAAAAACCTGTCATCGTTCCAAAAAGAAAGCAGAGAATGAGTATATTAAGCACTATCTGTTAAGCACGATCTGTTTCTGTTGTTTTCGATGCTGTTAGAATAGGATGGGAGAGACTTACAGACAGGAAGCATAAAACGTAAGTGTGTTTAGCCCTTTTTACACTCCATATTCTTTGACATAACCCATGGATAACTGTGGGCTGTCTCTTTCCTCGGTGCTAACAGGTATTTCACACATTCTCCATTATCCTGACTTTAACCCAGGGTTAGCTGGCCTTGCTGCAGAGCAGAGATAGCTATGACTTTTCAGAGCTAACTGCTGACAGCGTGAAACAGGGTTAGAGTTCAGAATAACAAGTCACACTTTTGCTGTGTAATCATACTCCTACTTGGACTTGTTTTATCACTGCATCACTTCCACACTTGTTTGCAAAATTATTGCTGATGGTTCTAGTATATAAAGAGTTTAGAGATTAGTAGTTGAAATAACTGCCCAGCTTACCAACACTTTCATTTTTCTACGTTTCCCCCTCAGATCTACTCTCCTTTCCCACTGTGGTCCATTGTTTATAATTCTCTTTGAGTTGTAGCATTGTGTGTTCCTATTCCGCCATCAGACTTTTTAACTTTTTTTTTTAGTATTTAGTATTTTAATATTTCGTTTAGGCCTTTGTTTTTTGTATTTTGTATTTTGTACCTTGTTTTTTTATATTTTGTACATTCTTGTGATACTGTTATGCTGCTGCAACCCCAGTAAAGTAACGTTGGAAAGTAATGTTGGTCACGTGTTCCAGCAGACTAACCTTGGGCTAACGGGACTAACCACAGTGTCAGTCCCTTAGCCCCGGGGTGTGAGCGAAAAGGGGCTAAACAATCCTGGGGCTACATGTTAGCCACATTTACAGATAACCTACAAAGAGAAGCCTTATTAAAAAGTCATCAGTGTTGTCTTTGAGAGAAAAGCAAATTTATGTGGATAATTTCCTTTATTTATATATTATATAGTATAGTTCAGGCCTTTTAAAAACAATACAGGCATTTTTATATATGTGGGTCCTATGTCATTCTTACTTTGACAGTTTGTTTGAATTGAAAACATCAATACTTGTGTCAGACATAAAGGTACACAGTGAACCTATATTTGTGGCACATGTGTATAAGACTTCAAAAACCTCAGCATTTTATCATCTTTCAATCCCTGTGTTATGCAGTTTGCAAGTATTTCCCTCTCTTTTCTCTTCTTTCTCTTTTCTATAAGTATAATGGAAAAAGATGCCAAACAACTGTTTTAGCAATTAACTTCAATCAAGGTAAGAGTGAAACACAGTAGGACCCACATGTTATGGTTCTCTAAGGCCTAATTTGTACTGCTTTTTATCCTTTCAGCTAAACTCATGTAGATGTCTTTATAGGAGGAGAAGGAGAGTGAGAATGAAGAGGAGGGAGAGCAAGACAAGCCCTCAGACCCGTCAGCCATTTCTACCCCAGCCAGCACAAAAGCTGGTCCTACCATTGCCAACAGTAAAGCCAATTCTGCCCCAGTCTTCAACACATCCCATCCTGTCCTTGCCACCAGCACACCCAGGTTAGTTCATAATCGTTAGCCAATTGTATTCAGAGTGTCATGAATCTCATGCTAGTAATATTGACTTCAGGCTGTGCTCTGCTTCTTCTAGCCCGGACCAGAAACCAGTAGGCAAGATTATTAAATTTGGGACCAACATTGATCTCTCTGATCCTAAAAGGTGAGATCGTAGTGAATTGTTTGATACCGTTCATTTCTCCCCACACCGAGAGAGATCTTGTCGTTTCATGTTGCACGTGTGTGTGTGTGTGTCTGCAAGGTGGAAGCCCCAGCTACAGGAGTTGATGAAACTGCCAGCTTTCATGCGTGTGGCATCCAGCAACAACATGCTTAGTCACGTTGGCCACACCATCCTGGGCATGAACACTGTCCAGCTCTATATGAAGGTGCCAGGCAGCCGCACACCAGGTCAGTGGTTACTGTCATCACCAGTAGACATTCAGTGGGTCCATTGTACCAGTGCCACTGCCATGAATTATACACTATAAAAGTCAAGGTCAAAGCCAAAAGTGGACACCCCTATAATTGGTGGAGGAGGGATAATGGTCTGGGGTTGTTTTTCAGGGTTTGGGCTTGGCCCCTTAGTTCCAGTGAAGGGTAATCTTAATGCTACAGGATACAAAGTCATTTTAGCCAATTGGGCGCTTCTAACTTTGTGGCAACAGTTTCGGGAAGGCCCTTTGTTGTTCCAGCATGACATGTGCACAAAGCGAGGTCCATAAAGACATGGTTAGATGAGTTTGGTGTGGAGGAACTCGATTGGCCTGCACAGAGCCCTGACCTCAACCCCATTGAACCTTTGGGAGGAAACAGAACGCCGATTCCGAGCCAGGCCTTCTCGTCCAACATCACTGCCTGACCTCACAAATGCTCTTTGGCTGAATGGGCACAAATTCCCACAGACACACTACAACAACTTGTGGAAAGCCTTCCCAGAAGAGTGGCGGCTGTCCAACTCCTTATTAATGCCCATGGTTTTAGAATGGGATGTCCAGCAAGCTCATATAGGTGTGATGGTCAGGTGTCCATTGACCTTTGGCCATATAGTGTATCTATTGAGTCTTGTTTAAGACCACATTTCATTTTAGCAAGCCATCCCGTGGTGTATGTCTGTACAATATCCATAATGTAGTCTGATTCTAGAAAGAAGTTCCGAAGCTTAAAATGAGGACATCTTGTGAGTGAGCCCATTTCTTTCTGAATTCAATAAATTCGCAGTGTGCATTTCTCATCAGGTCACCAAGAGAACAACAATTTCTGCTCAGTCAACATCAACATCGGGCCCGGTGACTGTGAGTGGTTTGCTGTCCATGAGCACTACTGGGAGGCCATCAACAACTTCTGTGAGAAGTGAGTGAGAAGGCTTTCAGTGTAATAAGTAGAAAATCACTCTCACAACAGCGATAACAATAAGCTGTGTGTGCATGCCAAAATCGCATTATTGCTGCAAATCGTTTTCCCTCAGGCATGGAGTGGACTACCTAACAGGGTCCTGGTGGCCAGTGCTGGAAGACCTGTACAGCTCCAACATTCCTGTGTACCGCTTCATTCAGAGGCCAGGAGACCTGGTGTGGATTAATGCAGGGACAGTACACTGGGTCCAGGCAGTGGGCTGGTGCAACAACATCGCCTGGAATGTGGGACCACTCAACTGTAAGTTACTAACTGGGTCCAGCACAAGAAGAGAAAAACAGGAATGTAAAACTTGATCTACAGGTTTTGCTTTTGATCTCAAATTACAAACAAAACCACAGAAAAAAGTTGCACGTCCTCTCAGCATTGCTGCCTACGTTAGGCCTCATGACTGTCTGTGTGGTCTGTGTGGTCTTTGTCCTCCCAGCCTACCAGTATCAATTAGCCCTTGAGCGCTTTGAGTGGAACGAAGTCAAGAAGGTCAAGTCAATCGTTCCCATGATCCACGTCTCCTGGAATGTGGCCCGCACCATCAAGATCTCCGACCAGGATACCTACAAGATGATAAAGTGAGATATATATGTGTGTGTGTGTGTGTGTGTGTGTGTGTGTTGTGTGTGTGTGCGTGCATGGCATGCATCTTTCACAACCCACTCCTCCGTCTTTTTCAGACACTGCCTCCTGCAGTCCATTAAGCACATCCAGATTCTTAGAGACCAGCTGGTGGCTGCAGGCAAGAAGATCTGTTACCAGAGTCGCGTGAAGGACGAGCCACCCTACTACTGCAACGAGTGTGACGTAAGTCCCCGTTCCTGGTGGCCTTACTGTCTGCATGTCAGCGTGTGCATTGGTACATCTAGTGTGGATACAAACAGGAAATAAACCTCAGTGTAAAAACGGTGTCTGTGCAGCTCGAGGTGTTCGACCTGCTGTTTGTGACCAGTGAGAACGGCAGCAAGAAGACGTATGTGGTGCACTGTGAGGACTGTGCCCATGCCAAGAACCCTTCGCTGGCAGGAGTGGTGGTGCTGGAACAGTATCGCATGGAGGAGCTGATGAGAACCTATGACAGCTTCACCTTGGTCAGTCTCACTCTCTAGTGTTGCATGGTGTTGCAAATTACTACAGTATCTTTGTGAGAAAAGGTCCTATACTACAGTATTTTTTTAGAATGATACCTTCACATCATATCTTCAATTTTCAATTTACATATCCAACATTACGATCATAATTTTTACCCTCACATCACACTGCAGCAAAATCATAAATAAGAATAAATAATCTCAAATAATCTGGAATAATCTGGGTTTGTTTGTGGCCCACAAGCAAATTATAGCATCTATAGAAAGGTTACAAATGCATGAATACTTCCAGAATAAGTTTTCTTTAAAATGGTGTTTTATTTGTATGTATGTAACATGCATGAGAAACATGGAAGTGCGTAAGACACATCAATATCTAGCTCCCTGGTTACCACAAGAGTTAGCGTAGCACTCACTTCACATTTTTCATAAAGCAGGGTCAACACACGCACACACACACGCACACACACATGCTATTACAAGCCGCCAGCTGAGATCTGTCTCTCTCTTTTTTTCCCCTCAGGCTCCATCACCCTTTTCAAAGTGAGGACTCCTCCCTGTTGTCTATCAGTCTAATCAGCCATAACCAAAACTCCTTCTTAACGGCAGCACAAACGTTGTCTTCAAGGCAATCTGTTACCGCAAACACTTTCCGAACAGCCAATCACGTTTACTCAGTATTGTTTACATTACACAATAAGGTATGGACACAATTCAACTAGAGCTCACTGTCTTCCCCATACCAGCTGCTGATTGGACCCGTGTTTTGAAATAGAATGACTAGACTGGTAACTACTCATGAAAAGCATTTCAGATGTGTATTTAAAAAAAAAAATGTGAGCGCTCCTAGCAACTGGGAATCAGGTCAAATGTTCAACGGACACTGCTGTGATTCAAAAGCGTCAAGTAGCTGGTTTTGTGTGTTAATTCAGGTACTTTTATGCAAATCCAGTAGAACTTTTTATACCAATCTAGTTATTCTATGTGTCCATGAATTTGCTGTGATTCTATGGTACCAGCAGGGGGATCGCTTCACAGGCGAAGTAGCTGATTGTCACAACGGCATTGTACTGGTTCCTGTTTTATTTGGTATTCAGGTAAACTCTAACATTTGTAATTCCTGTCTGTATACTCTTTGAGGTGCTATTCCAATCCTATTTATTCTGACTTAGATATTTCAAAAGTGTTACCAGCCTAGAAGTATACCACATTGGCCTTGTGAACTGTATTTAGAGGAGAGGAAATTAGAGGATCAAACACACAAAAAATAATGTTTTATGTAAGTATTAAAAACAGTGATTCAAGACGTTTTTCAGTTTCTCTAAAATACGGGTTTACTAGAGTAAAATGGTTTCATTCTTAGTTGGAAATCTAGTGTTTAGATGGTAAATTAGGTCTTTTGTTTGTTTTTGTTTTTTTATAAGTCCAGCTAAATTGTCTTGGTGTGGTTGCTATAATACACCCAGAAGAGAGACCTATTATTATTTTACTTTTGGAATGGGAATAACTCCCCAGTTTTATACCGCTTTTGTTGCTCTGTCCTTGTTTGTAGATTACAGAGAAAGTAAAAAATTGTAAATTGTGAATTAAATATATGGTATACACTGGTGTGCAGAGGGGGGTGAAGAGGGGATGATCACCCCTGCCCCTTTTTGCTTGGGGTGGTCAAGTTCCCCTGTCAGACTGAACAAACATTTCCAAAGGGACAAACAATCATCTAAAGCAAAAGCCAAGAGGGGCAAGAAGCAAACAAATGACCAGACTGCAGGGCACTTTAATGCTTTCATTTTGCCCCAAAGGTCAATCCTAAACCTAATCCAATCCTAATCCTTTTTTTTTTTAATGTACGGACACACTCATGCTTTGTTTGGGTAGCCTAAAGCGACAAAGGTGATGGTCAGTATAGTATGTATGTGTATGTACTTTAGGTACATACACATAGATTATGGCTTGGAGCTAAACTTTCATTTTATGGTTATTATTCTGCTTTCAATTCAATAACACTTTATTGCAGTGATTTTTCTTTACAATCGATTGAATGGCAACAAACCTTATACAGCTTCAAAATAAACAAAAAAAAAGTTTTGATTGCCACATACTGTATTGTTTTCAATCCAATAATTTGGTTTTATATGGTAGGTCTAATTTATATGATAAGATTAAAGTTTCAGGCTTTATGCTGTTTGATCATCATGATCCTTTTCTGACAAATCCCCAAAAATCAGTATTTATAAGCAGTTTTCAAAACATCTCTTCCTGGGGAAGTGTGAATACCAGTTTTCAGTTTTTTTCCCCTGCTCCTGTAAGTCTGTGCACACCACTTACTGTATATATTTGTTTTCAGGTTTACTAGAAGACTAATATTGTTTAATTCTCAATCAAAAAATCTAGTTTGTATATGGTCAGTTTGGTTTTTGAAAGTCCACCTCAGTCATCTTTTCTGTTGTTGCTTTGATACAGCTTAGAAATATCCTGTTTCACTCAACTTGTAATTATTGCAATGGGAATTTCTTCCCACTTTTATACCTCTTTTGTTGCTAGTCCCTGTTTTTGAATTACAGAGAAAATGAATAATTGTAAAATGTGACTTTATTTATACTGTATATGGTTGTTTTCTTAAATATATTTATTGCATATCAATTGTACTTCACTTGATAAGGGGCTACAAGGTATTTTAAAAATGTACGATGGTCATAATATGTGGATAGGGGAAGTGCAATCAGGAGGAGGTTTAATTTTCATGGTGCTAGACCCCTCCTTGCCTCACCGCCCCTCATTAAACAGCGTATAAATGATGTATGAAAATAAGTGAATACAAACCGACTGGTTGGTGCTTAGAACCATTTCAGTACAGTTTACTGGTAACATAAATGGAATGATGTCTTTGTACTGTATCTAACAGAGAAACACAAAACCTTTTTGAACTTTTTTCCATTGTATGAAATTCATAAAATTGTGAGGCATTAGTGGTTTTATGATGAACATTAGCAGTAGTTGTAATTCTTGACACTTTTGCAGAGACTTTTAGGGATGTGACTTTTAATGGCGTTGAGGTTTAGTTTGTTTTGTGTCTTATTATTTGAAGGATGTAATATTGCTCTTTTTCCTCTTGACTTATTTCTGCTGCACTTATTGTTTCAAAAAGAACTCACATAGAAGAGAACCTGAGCCAGACCTGTCTTAAATCCCTCTGTGATTTTTCTGTGACATATTGTATTGTTGTTCAAGAAAATAAAATGTTTTGATAAATTCTTTGAGAATGGGTATTGTATTTTGATTTCCTTATTTTTATATTGCTTGTTGTAACTGATTCTGACCTATCTGCAAGTATCCCTGCATGCATGAGCTTCAAGGTCAGAAAGTCTGTTCAGTTCTCCTCTGAACATGTTCAGTAAGTTCATATGCACTATCATGATCACCTTTTTGCATGCCTGTGGTTTCTCTCTCAGGGCATTGAGATGCTCTGTTCTGTCACTGAGAAAAGTCATGTAACCACCTTTCATCCTCAAGCTCAGTGGCTGCTTTATCTTTGATAGCCATGAAACTGGCCATTCCTCACGCATCTTGTAGAATCATTGCCGCACTTTTCCTTCTGGGTTTATTGTCCGGCACTAGTGAGGGTCTTATGGCCTTTCTATTGTTAGGCTGTGTTTGAAAGTGTATTGCAGGGGGAGAGGAAACTTGTGTCCGTTTGGCATGCAGTGTACACGTGGTGGCAACTTGTGTTTCCACTGACAGTAGACTGACAATTCATAGATTATTTTCCAATGACATCCTGCATCACATTCACACTGATAACCTACATTTAGACAATGAGCTGCAGTTGACTCATGGGTGGCAGTAGTTGTTGAGCGTGACTCATTCATTTTACCAGCCTGCTGGGAAATCCATTCATCAAATTCATCCACTCTAAAAAACATTTCTCACCAAAACATAACTCTGTTTACTGATAGTAGAGACACAGGCCTACTGTAAATTCCCTGACTATTGGTCGAGCATTGAATTTCTGGGGTGGCACCTAAATTACTGGTTATAGGGATAAACAAGATTTTCTCCTGGATGCTATTCTTGCCTGTTTTTTCTATCTCGGGACAAGGGGTTAGAGGACATGAGAATGCCAAAATTGTGGAAGCGGGGACACCTCATCTTGGACCATGTATACAGCACCGGATATCCTCGTTCCAAGGACAGGAAGACTGTTCTTCCTCTACCAACCCCCCCAGACATCAGCATACGCGCCGACATACAAACAATCCTCACCATGGCATTGGTAATGAAGAATTGACGCCTTTCCCACGAAGCACTAGACGTCTTTTCAACGTCACCTCTGTGCTTTAGCTCTCATATCGTCCAGGATCTGGTTGGCCCAGTTATTGAATAAGCAGTAAATATGTTATTACACATTTTAACAATGAACAGCAGTGGATATTAGAAACATGCACCAAAGAAGTCCATATGTACAAGATAATGCTTTAATTTTCTACTAAACTTTTAAACGGATAATCAAGAGAAGATTGCCCAGTGGGATGCTTATATAAGAAGGAATTATAGATACTAGCATTCTTGCTTTCCCACCCGACAGCACATTAATTTACTCAGCAGTGGTGCCATGGGCTATTTACCACACTTTAGTCTTCTCACTCTCCCACAATTCAAATGCCCCCATTCTCTCCAGGGAGTACATATCTATCCTAAGAAGAAATAAATAAACAAGTTTCCTAGACAGGAATGAAAAAATGCGAACACATATCAAAATACCAATTTCACTCTTTGAACTGAGCCTCGCTGGTCTCTTATCAGTCCCACGATGGCCTCTTTTCCCCTATCAAATTAGTCACCGTTCCCCCATGCTCATTTCCTCATTTTCCGAAATGTGGAGCTCTGTTTTTCATCAAAAGGTCAAAGGGCCAATCCTCCGTCATTCCTGCTCCTAAAACAAATCTTCAGCAACTAGAGCTCGTATGACCTCGCCGCTGCCCTCTACCTTCTCATTTCAGAGCTCTGTGTTGTGTCTGGGAGTGTGGAGGAGCTACAGTGTGCTGTCTCAACTGTGTACACTATTGTTCACACCCTCGCCATCTGTAGTACATGATGATGGATCCATTACCTAACAGTCAGTTTGAATACTTTACGCCCAAAACAGGTTTATCAGCAGTTTTTTTTCTCATTAAGTCTCAAACTCAATATGAAAACAATCTAAATTGTTTTGAATTTTGGAATCTATCCTATCAGTGTCTGAACGTGAAAGACAGAAAGTGGTCAGTGGTTGTGTTAAGTGTTGGGGTTTGGGCAGCATGCCCTGACTCCTCTAATCTATCCAAATAAACACACTCTCTCTCTTGCCTCCCCCTCCCTCCTCCTGCCTCCCCACCGGGCTTAGGGGCTATCACAGCAATCCTCCATCGCACCCCTGCCCAAATACTCTGTGCATTCACATTAGCAGCACACTGCAACTACAGGAACTGAAGCTGATACACACACACACACGCACACACACGCACACACACACACACACACACACACTAGTAGCCACTTACACACTCAATCATATCTCAGTCTGGAGTTAGAGCGAGGAAACAGAATGTCAGGAAAGGAAGAGCTAAAGCCAGTAGGAAAGCAGAGTTGGAAGTGTGCAGAGCTCTCGTCTGACCCATTCTAAGTGGCCTGAGGTGTGGACACTAACGGAGAAGTCTGGACTGACCACATCACGCATATATATGAACATTTCCCTCTGAAACCAGCCACAGCACCTGGAGAAAATCCTACATTTAATTTGGTAACAGCAACTTGAATACCAACCTCAAGATCTGGATTTTCCACACAGAGAAGACGTACATCAAGAGGAAATTCTTGACATTCTCTTTGTCTCTGACTGCTGACCGTTCTTCAGGTCCTTCAGTCTCATCATTTCTAGCCACTGTTTCACTCTACACAGGAAGAAACGGAGAGAGATTACCGGGTTACCCACACAGTGAGTAAACAAACTTCACAAATCAGCATTTTTTGAAGAAACCACAGTGAAAAAACACAGGGAAAAAATACATTTCACAGTATTCAGTATTCAAGCTCATAGGAATACAATCTCTCCCACATCTAGAAAGAGAGCTGAGGTGGCTCCATTGACAGTAAATGGGAACCAATAAAAAATAAGATAATAAAGCCCAAAAATAAAGTCCATAAAGTCAGTGGAGCAGCTCCAACTTTTGCATTATTTTTGTGTTCAACGTTTGTGTTTCACGTTCAGAAATAATGTTGAAATGTTGAAATTCTAAGTGTGAATTCTGCCTCAGGGTAGATTTTGTCTTTACATAACTACACAGTTTAGTAAGTTGATAATGGAATGGGACTCTTGGGCTTTAGTCAATGGTAGTTTCCTTCAAATGTTGTGCGTGCTGATAGACAGCAGAAACAGGAAAGGTTGTAACCAATGTGTTCACCGGGTACTTGGCATGATAGTCGTCACTAAAACACTCAAGGACAGAATGAAATAGTGGAACATGCTGTTTTTATTCATCATTTTTGATATATGTGATATGGAAATGTTTAAGTCTGTAAAAAAAAAATGTCTGAACTGAATGAGAAACTACAAAATAACAACTTGAGATGAAGAAATTTGAATGACAGCTGAAATATCCACTACTAACACCATGTAAACCTATGAGGTAACACCCAGAACAAAATGTGTTCAAAATCAATGTCAAAACATTGTGTTCGCACTCAAGATTGGTGGGCTTTTTTAGAGCTGGCTAGTTCGTGGCTCATTGTTCTGGGTTGTGGTTATCCTGGAGCTTAGAGGTGGGGTCAGGGGAGTCCATTTCCTCCCACTTAAACACACTACACACTAAGGGTTGTGTAGTTATCTGTGTTGATTTTCCACGCCTTTCACCACATTATTTAAGGAGACCATTAATGGATCAACATTCTTGAGCTTTTCAGGAAGTGGAGGCCATGCATGGACACATTGCACTATTTTAATGCAACAGATGTTCCTATCTTATTTAAACAAAAAAACATGAGAAGTAGCATATACTTAAAATACTTGGCTCTCCATAATAAAAGCACATCATTTTCAACTTCAGCTTTTACCTAAAATCGCTTTCACAAAAGTTCCAGCTGTATGGTCAACAACACTTTTTGGCTCCTTGACTGAGTAGGTCCAGTATTATTGGGCCCATTGGTAAATATGGTGATAATGATTTTATTATCATTTTAAAGATTGTGGTTTATTATACAATTGCAGAAGATAATTTGTGACTGAAGTGAAATTATTGGGATTAAAAAACTCTTTTTTGCTCTCCTGCAGTAGAAGACACAAGGAAGATGAGTCTGCCACGGAACGGGACGTTGGAGAAGGTGGCATCCGAGCAGACCCAATCTGAGCCGGGCTCTCCAACCGGAGCAGGGTCAGGGGTCGTGGTGCCCCCCCCATACTCCTTGGGCAGCGCTGAAGCCGTAGACACCCCACTGGAGCTGAGGGGCTCCCTGGACTGCTGGGCATGCTCTGTACTGGTCACCGCACAGAACATGATCATAGCGTTGGTCAACGCTGGTTTAGCCAGCATTGTGTTCGGCACCATCCTCACCCCTGCTCTAGTCATGATCATATTCGGCTTCCTGTGCCACTCCACGGTGAGCCTGTCATTCAGAAGGAAAACCTTTTTTGGGATAAGAGAGAAAAGATGCAGGGTGAAGACGAGTGGGTCAGACTAGTAGTTTTGTAAGGGGACACAAAGAGTAGATAGGAGCAGTGTGTGTGTGTGTGTGTGTGTGTGCGCGGACATACAGTATGTGCATGCACTCCTTTGTCTGTCTTTGTCAGTGACTTTCTACCCATGCCATTATTCAATTCCTTTTTGCTCCTGCTCTGGTTTCCAGGTTCAGCCCCATGGAACATCTGTATACTGTTCAGACCTGCTGGATGACGGCGGCTGCGTGGCTCTGTTGGTTGTGGGCTTCCTACTGCTCGCCCCTCTGCTGGTCCTGGCCCTAGCGGCCTACTGCCGCTTGGCCCGACACCTCCAGCTGGGCCTCTGCTTCATTCCCTACAGCCGCGCCGTCTACAAGAACCTGCCTGCCTCGCAGCACCGGGGTCTGGGTGGCGGAGGCTGCTGTGGCCCGCAGGGAGCATCAGAGAGAGAAGGGAAAGGCAGTGTATGGGTGTAGAGGAGAGGAGAGGAGAGGAGAGGAGAGGAGGGGAGAGGAGGGTGGGGGTTGTATTTTGATATTTTGATGGAGTCGAGAAGAGGGCTCCTTTTAAAAGCAAATTGCTAAACTTAAATGCTGCTTGAAGTACTAATAACAGCCATTGTAAAACCCATTGTATTTCATCATACATTGATTGTTTCAAAGTAATATTGCTTTTTTATATTTAACCTTGATGTATTTTTACAACTTTTTCTACAATAAAGTGCTACTTGTACTGCAAGCTGAGCTTTTTCTTTGCACCCCTGACATGATAGAATGGAGAATATGGGATTTCAGATGGAAGAGAAGAAGCAGCTACACCACGTTTGATTAGATTTAAACTTCTTATCAACATTACTAAGTTAATTACTAAAGCAAGACAATGTATTTCCATGGATTGCAGCACTGTTTCTCAGAGTCATCAGAATAACAAGGGATGACGTTAAATTTCGGTCTTGTTTTTATTCCCCGGGCATTTACAATGTGGGACAACGTTTCTACAGTTGTTAAAATAGCTCATATGTCCACTAGTTACAAGCTAATTGTTTTAGATAAGGGTGATATCTGGATCATTTTGTAGCTTCCAGGGGCTACGTAGTCATCATGTTATCATTTCTTTGTTTCAGATTAACTTAGAAGCTGCTGCAAACTCATTTTCTCAGCAGAGATGAGGCAGGTTGATGGATCTCTTTGAAGGCCATGGATTCACATTAAACATGACTGAGATCAGTGATCTGCCTTCTAATGCAGCAGATCTCATAAAGACATTCACACATACATAGACTAACTTATATGTGCTTGATTTAAATAAGTCACCTTTCCTCTAGTTGTTTGTTCATTTTCTAGTTGCTGTTTGTTAGTTTTTGTTTATTTTTGGAATAACACATTAGTTCAACAATTCAATTCCAAGGTAGAGCAAATATTTGCCTCCACGCAAATTTTACTCACTTACTGAAGGGGTAATCTATGACTTTCATCACTATCATATCGGCGAACAGTAGGAATTGCAATAAGATATGATTGTCCCTTTAAATTTTAAGTAATTAAATAGAGTTTATTTAAGAAAAACAAGGTCTTCCTTCCACATTTTCCATTTTGTGAAAAACTCATCTTCATTCCAAAATGTTTGTATTTTGCAGACAATGGGATATAGTATATATTTTTTTAAATCTTAAATTGAGTGCTATTCCCATTTAAATCCACCAGGTGGAACCAGAGACGGCATCTGACATCTGATTGGTCTCACAAGCATGTCAGCACATTGCCACATTTGTCACTTCTTCATAAAGTCACAGTGCTTGAACTGCAATTTCTGTATTATTTCCGTCCTTCATATGCAATAAAACCACTTGAAAGAGTTATAAAACCTTTATTCATATATAAATTACAAACAGGTCTGGCATGTGCTTGGATAAAACAAGAAAAGTGTAATGCAATAAATTCTTTTAATGTGGTGGATAAAACCACTGCTATGTAGTAATATAGTGCTTTAATAGATCCTTATTTCAAATTAAAACTTTGGTTGGTATGATTATCTGGATTTATTTGCTTGTTATGGTTATCTGGACTTCCTGGTGTTGACAGATTGCAGTGTGAGTTTAGCAGGGTTGTTTGCTGACATTCATTAATAGTTTGTGATGCTGGGGTTTATACGGGGCCGTGAATGCACCAGGTGCCAGGGTGCCGATTCCGTCTTCATTCACTTGTCCCATGATAATGTAGTTGAAACCTACCGGAAACAAAGATTTACCAGAAAGATCGATCAATGTTATATTTTTGCTTTATTTCAGTGTGTGTGTGTGTGTGTATGTGTTAGCATCTGCAAAGTAAAGAAATCAATACCTTTCCGCAGCAGTGGACACTTCTTGCATTCTGACACCAGCCTGACTGACATAGCCTCTTCATTTTGGGTGATGGTTAGCCGACCTGCCTTGTAGGCCTTAATGAGGGAGATACTGATATGAACTCTGCCCCGAGGAGCAGGGGTCAGAGCTGTCACCTTCCCTGTTATCACTGGGAAAAGGAGGGTTCAGTTAGAACACAACGTTTGATTGGTTATGCTGTAATGTGACTTGTGTGTGATTTGCTGTGAAAATCAAGGAACTCACCGAATTCACTGGCACAGAAACTAATCTTGATAGTGCCATCTCTTTTGCATGCCTTGGCACACAGTGGATTTACAGGGACTATCGTATAACAACACACAGTTAGTATCATACTTAAAAACACCTACATGAACACACAGCACACACATAACTTGACACTTACCTGGCCTCTTTCTACTTGGTCTCGTGACTACCACCCTCCTATCCTGGCCAGTGGTGCCTGGTACATGGCCTCTTGTTGGCTTGACTGGTTTGGGTTTTCTTGTGGGCTCTGGGGCAGGAGGGGCCGTGGTGGTGGTGGTGATGGCAGGACGTTCAGGCGCAACAGGTTTGACGTCAGGTTTTGAGGGGACTGACTCCACGCGAGCTCCTGGTGCAGAGTCAACAGTCAGTATCTGAGTGCCGCGCGGGACGCTGGTATAGCTGGCCATGAATCCATCGGATGTCACACTGAGGTCAGACACAAACTGGACTAGCAGGACATTGCCATTAGTAATAATGGGCCTATGGGAGGCACAGGGAGGAGAGAGAAAGTAGGTGAAAAGGGGAATTAGTAACAGACAATTTACAACTGAATGCCAACAAAATACCAACATCCATAAACAAACCCATTGCAGTGTGACCTGCTGTACTTACTCAGGGGCCCTATCTCCACAGTATTTTCCAATTAGACGAGAGTCGTCTTTCTCTCCACCATTGAAGAATGCCACGTAGTCAAAGCGGCAATAGGTGTCAGCCTCCAGGACAAACTTATCAAACTTCACCTGAATTACCTGGTACCCAAATATATACAGACAGAAACTGTTATACTCAAAACAATTCAAAATTAATGGTTGAAAAACTGTTGTGTATGTGCATTTGAGAAAATAAAAGTGTGCTGGTGACCATATCGGGTTCCACAGTGATAAGCCAGGAGCAGCTGGTTCCTGGTGGGTACTTGTTGTCTGGCCAGTTGGGTGTCTTGATTTCTCCCTGGGCCTTTGTTATCTTCCCCCCACAGAATTGCTGGTCTGAAACAAGACATGCACACTCCATTAGGACATGAATGACAATATCAATAGATAGTATTCGTAAAATGTGACTGCGTACTGTCTACGTATGGTTTGCTTCCGCTGAAATAGGTCACGAATCCTCTGCCATGTGTCTCTGCATCGGTCACCATCTCTAGCATCATGGTGTTGGTCGTGGAAATGAGAGAGCCGGGCCGGAAAGTTCCACAAAACCGGCCCAGCTTTTGCACCATGTTGGAGTGGCCATTGTACACATCCAGATAGTCGTAGCGACAGAGCGAGTCAGCCTCCAGGTCAAAAATACGGAACGAGAGCATGACCACGTTGCCCTCTGGGACCTGGGAATCAGAGAGTACTCATGAGTCTGTGGATGATGAATCACAGGCTGAATGAAGGAGTAAGCCTTTAGATATGGGGCAGGGTGAGTCACTCACAGTGATGCGCCAAGTGCATTTGCTGTTAGGTTTGTAGAAGCTTGGAAACCCCTCACTGCCGATGAAGCCAGAGTCTGCAACCAGGTCTCCTCCACAGAGGAACACAGGCCTGCAATCCAACAAGACAGTGGGAAGAAAGAGGTTATACCAAGTAGAGACAGAGAATATTATGAAGAGTGTATGGCATCAGCTACTGTATGTCAAGACAATGCAAGCTTAATAGTGCATTAAGACTCTCACAACCCTGTCACAAGTATTTTGATTCACTTCCTCAGCAGATAGTATCTAAACCCCTCAACAAAAATGTTTCCTCTTGGCATCCTGTGGTCCTGAGGTTACTGAGAAGGGATTCTCTCCTTCTTCTTTTTTTTTTAGTGTACAGATAACGAACTTGTGGTTATTTTTGCTTATGACTTCCCCTGTGGAGGTCTATAAGAGGAGGAGCAAGAAAGAAGAAACTTAATAAGAAGAAACAACCATCAAAGTTATTAATGTCAATCCCTAAGCTCTATAGCATGAGGACGTGACGTGTTTACTCATACTCATTCATCCCAAACATTGACTGATATATCAGATTTGAAATAGTAAACATCATAAAAGGCCCCAAAAATGGAAAATATATTCTTTGTTCCCCACCTATGGAAAGATGTGCTTATATGCCGTTGGATATACCGTGGAGTTATAAAGCTGAAAAGAAAACTGGACTATATTAGAGAAGATCATAAGAAAAGAAAAGTGAGATGTGCTAAAAAAAATAATGCAATCCTTCATGCCTCATTCTGAAGAAGATTTTGAGGAAATTTTGCTGAAGAAAGAAGACACCAACAAAATTTGCCTTTCAGGCTCCGTGCTCGTCATATTCAGGATACTCAGATACAATGGAGAAATCAACTCTTTCACAACACGAGAGCTCAGACAGTCAAGATGGCCAGAGCCAAGCCTCACTGATTCGACCCCACAGGCAGAACCAAAAGCATTAACATCTGTTGCAGCTCAGCCACTGCAGACACATCACGAGCCAAAAAACAACAGGACAACTCTGTGCCCAAGTAAACACTACACTGGAAAGAATTCACTTACGGATACAGGAAAGAATTCAGAGGATGCATTTGTCATCTTAACGCTGTGGATTATTTCTTTAAAACTAGCAAACTGTCATGAGGAATAGTATCACATTAAACACATCACCCAGTCACGTGAATGAGCACTACAACCCATCTCTGTAGGAAACTGTCGTAGACGTATATATGTATACATTCTCACCTGGTGTTGTTGGTCTGCTGTTGTTGCGTCTGAGCCCGTGCACATCCTAAACTCAGAGACAGGAACAAGGAGAGACCCCAGATGCAGCTCTCACACTTCATGATGCAGCGTTGCACACAAAGCAACAGACTATAGCAGAAAAGGGGAGATGGTAGCACGAGGCAAGAGGTGAAAGACAAGGGGGTGGAGGCCACTTGTGAGGGGCGGAGTGAATCAATGACCGGGGGAAAGAATGGGAGAAAGTCTGAGTCTGAGAATGGATAAAGAGAGAGACAGAGATGCTGACAGGACAGCAGTTGTGAGAAAGCGCCACATGACGTGAGTGGGAAGGGACAGGAGAAAAAAAAGCTTTAATTAGGACCAGATGTTTTCACCATAACACTGGTGTCAATGTACAGAGGGGGCAGAGAGGAATTGGGACTACTTTCAGTTGCAAGTGAGTCTTTCTGTGCGTAGATTTACTTCACCATAGTATTTGGTATAATTGTGACAGCAGATGTTAACATTGTTGTCTGATGATTGTCAAAGAAACTCTGAAAAGTAGTTTGAATGGTCAGTAGCTCCACATGTCTGGTCCATAGTGGCTGATTGTTATGTAGGGGGTGCACAGGTGGAGGCAGAGCCTGAGGGTCTGGGGGCTGTAAGGCCACGCCTCTCTGCATTCCAGTGCAGGCCAGGATGGATACCTTTAATTAATAAACAAAATCATTACTCTTAATAACAACTGTAACTGACAATACATGAGGGATCCATCCATCTTTCAATAGACGAGACACAAAGTATCGCAGGTATCGTCTAATCTAATAATGTCTTTCCTTCAACCATGTTTCCCCAAGCCCCAGGGGCTCCTTTGGCTCCATAACATCTGAGTCAGAGAGCTCCCATTTGCCCCCACAATCCACCAAGGCAGCAATAACACTCCAGAGGGGGAGGCGTTCTCTCTCTGTGGAGATTTGCTGATGAGCCAACCCTTTGGCCTACATTACTGAGGCCTGTGGAGGGGAAGTGGTTTCATTAATGCCATAAAACCAACCACATTTAGGGACTACAGAGCTGCAGCACCTTGATCAAAGCCTGGAGGAGGTGGCATGGACAGCCTAGAGGTTCACATAGCAGAGTTGCAATAGATCTGTCCCCATTTACAGGTGGCTTATGACTTTCACTGCCCATTCCTCTGATTTTGTACTTAGTTAAGTCATTCTTAGGCCTCATAGCCTGCTTGATATAGTGATGCTGCAACACGTAAAGACTTGAAAATACATTGAGCATCCACTGGTCCTGCTGTGCTGTGTTTGTGTAAAGCTAAAGTCCCGATAAGAGGCAGCACAAGCAGGAATGTGATGACGTGCAGCGTCTGCTGGGGGCGGATGGTGTCCGTCTGAATGTGCGCAACTGTGCTGTTGCTGCCATTATATGTGGGAGTAAAAGTGACCTTTACACTTCGCAGGAATCTCAGCCAAGGGTGTCGTTTTCTGCCACAACTCCTTAAGGATCCTTCGAGTCGGACATTCCTTTTGTAGAGTCACAGGGAGTAGCAGTGGGAGGGAGACAGACGGGTAAGGAGAGGAGGGTTTGAACAGTTTTTGTAGAAACGTAGTGCAAAGTTGTTTTTTAAGGGACCCTGGAGTAAGTTATGTTCATGTCTTCCTAGTCCAACGGATCACCGTGGTATACTGCACACATTGCTGTGCAAAGAGCTCCCATATCATGCCCAGATTAAGCTAATGTCTTGTGAAGTGGAAAAACGGCATGCAAACTGCCCTCCTGAAGCGTGCAGTTGCATGAACACATCTGAGAAGGTGAAAAACACAAAACTGTTGATTTCACAACAATCATACGCCCATCTGTTCTCTGTAATTGTGGTTTCACTCACAGGCGCGCTCCCAAAAAGATCAGGCTACCAAAAACACACGTAGGCCAACTGTCACATGACCTCAGAGATGAATACAAACATATGCAGAAACAATATGATTTTACTGGAATAATGGTTTCCGGGTAGGGAAATTCAAAATAACATTGCAGATGAAACCAGACAGTAGGAGGCTCCAAGCTGCATGAAGAGGAATGTTGAGTACATCTATAAAGGCAGGTCACAACATGCGTTCTTCACTGGATATTGCTCTGGGTGAAGTCTGTAGGCATCCTAAAGAAACGTAGACATTACTATGGGATGCATGAATGTTATGAGCCTTCACTGAGATTTCATGACTACTGTTCAGGAGACGCATCACCATTTGCCAGGGATGGAAATGACAGCCAGAGCTAGAAAAGCTTTCGCAATGGAAACAACACATAGCTTGAAAGCCTGTCTTTTCCCCAAGCATTAGACAAAAAATGTGTTTTCTCTTCTCAAATATGAAGAGCACAGTGGAATTTTCAGACGTGCTCAACTCATTGCAAATGACTATAGCATGTATCATCGATTAGTCACATTTAATTACTTTTTTGTTGTTTACATGCTCCAACTATTAAATGAAATACTAAATTTCCAAAATGATATCAGTTATAATAATAATAATAAACAAACTTTGTTTGTATAGCGCATTTCATACAAAAAAAAACAAAGTGCTTTACATTAAAAGGAAAGAAAAAGGGGAAATATAAGAAAAAGGAGAAATAGGAGTGCAATAATGAAAATAGAGAAAAAAATTACTTAAAATTGAGCATTTTGAAACAAAAGGCTTTGCATTAAGAAAGTATACAGTCAAGTGTTAAAAGTGTAAAGAGTGCTAATTAAAAGCTTACTTGAAAAGATATGTTTCAAGCAGTCATTTAAAAATGCCCACAGAGCCTGCCTCTCTAATATCCCTTGGTAAGGTCTTCCACAATTCAGGCGTATAGTTAAAGAACGCTGCATCCCCAATCTTCTATTGGGAGGGGTTATGAGCTACCAGAAGGCCAGCATAACAGCACACAAGGGCATGTATAGGAACATAAAACAACAGGGGATCTGCAATGTAGGCTGCAATGTAGTAGAAGGACTTCCAGGGGGTACAGGGTACCAGTGCAGTGTGGCTAGTACTGGAGTGATGTGTTCTCTCGTTTTGTTCTTGTCAGCAGTCTAGGTGTAGAGGTCTGAATAAGTTGTAGCTTCTCAATTGACTTTTTAGGAAGACCAGTAAAAAGAGCACTGCAGTAGTCCAAGCTACTTGAAATGAAGGCATGAATTAGCTTTTCAGCATCTTGTTGGGTTAGGAATGGCTGTACCTTGGCAATATTTCTGAGGTGAAAGAAAGCTGTTTTAGTAACCTTGCTTATGTGTGATTTGAAACTCAAGTCAGAGTTTAAGATAACACCCAGGCTTGTTACTTTAACCAAGGCAGTCAAATTTCAACAGAACTATTGATATCAACAGAAGTGATAACAGAATCACTTCACCTATCTGCTCTATTGTCTGCCTGTGTTAAGGTACATAGTGAATGATCTGGGTTCAATTCCCACTCTGTACAGTATATTTTCTGCTCATTCATCATGTTTGCCTACCTTTGCCTGACATAGTAATATATATTATTATGCATTAACCATTACACTCTATATGCAGAGAAATGTCTGGAATGAAACAAGGATGTTCATTTGGATGAGGCAACAAGGAATTCATACAGATATGGAAGGAAAGAGAGAAAAGAAATGCTCAAAGCGGGTAGCATGTAATAATTTGATCCACAAATGTAGATTGAACAGTTTGCATGCTAAAATTGGCTAAGAAATATGCTGTAGCAATATAGTAGATAGATGTATCTGTAAATTTGGGGACATATTGTGTGATGATACTGAGGACAATACATGCATCCAGTCATATTTAGCCATTCACATTTATCTGTCACTTTGTGTCACTATGGTCATCATTTTGTGACTTTCCCTCTGAACAGTGTACGCAGAGAGGTCGAGGTGACCCTTGGTGGTGAAAACATGATACTACATCCTGGGCCGTGGCGCCGTGTGGGAGGCGGGGTTTACTTCACCCAGATTGAGGCTGCTAGTGAAAATGTCAGTCTGTTCATTGTTTGAATGAAATGATAGAAAACCAACACAATGCTTCTGTTAATTAGACCATTCCTGCTTGAATCAAATCGTGAATCAATAGTCTGTACGAGTATTTTGACACAGATCCTGTGCAGGCAGCAATGAAAGGTGACCTGTGTGCTGTTTAATCTGTGTAGCATACATATATACGTATTCGTATAGGGACCGAAATGGCATTTCTCCATTTAATTGTAGGGACCTTTAGTAACATGAGAACAATTATTACCATAGAAAAAAACACTGCACACGACACCTTTTGTGGTCACTATTTGAGTGTTGTGGATTGAGTTCTGTGTACGAATTGCGGTTTTATTCTGAAAAGATCTCGCCGGAAGTCTTATTCTTGTTCTGGCTGACTGAACAGAGCCGAGTCTCACTGGGGCAGTCTAACGCTAGATCTCAGTGAGGAAGTAAAAACAGGTACGTTAGAGCCAGGTGATGTGATGTGGTTGTCCCTCATGCTGAAAATAAGTCCTGACGAATCATTACAATGTAATGAAGAGAGGTGATTTCGTGCGTGGTCTCGCAGCCTTCACCGCTGCAAACACGTCGGAGGTGTACTAGAAAATAAAAGTCTCCTGAAGCAACACACAATGACGGCTCGTTCAAAGCACCCTGTGTTTTCAAGGTTATGTGGATTTGACAGATACGTTTTCCTAATTTTATAGTCCTTTTTAAATATACTATTACTACTACTGCTGCTACTACTATTAGTACTACTAATATATTATTATTATTATACAATATTGATAATGTTTTAATAATAGCCTGTTACAACCTTTTGCATGTCAGGATTATAATCTTTATATGGTAGCAAAATGGGGATGAGTGCCGCATATACCATTTGTGTATATCTGTAGAATTAAGAGGTGTGTTTGTGTGTGTGTGTGTGTGGGAGGTTCTTGTAGCAGGCTTTGAAAGGACCTTGAAACCATATTAGCCCAAAGGCCTTATTTGACTTTGGACAAAGTGTGTAAGCGTGCCTTTTAATGGCTTCAGGGCCCTCTGCTTGCATCACATTTAGATGTAATTAGGAATAATTAAAGAAAATAAGTTTATCTTTGTACTGATAATAAATTTATGCTTATTCATACAGGTCACATAAGGTTCATAAGAGTCCCAGAATCGCAGTCAAAATTGCATCTGCCCATTGCTGCACACCCACAAAGCACATGAAGCACACACAAAAGTACAAGTTGTCATAATTACTGTTTTTCCAATATACATATATTTCATGATGTTCATCAATATAATAAGACATTGATAGATTTACACTACAATTATTTTATGTACTTCTGTTTTTCAATCAGTTTCCTCTCATGTACGTTGAATCAATCTTGTTTAGTTTCTAATCCCATACCAAATGACAGCACAATAAATCTATCAATAAATAAAGCAAAGAAAAACAAAAATAAAAGCACATTGCCCATGATCTTCCAGTCCTGTCCCTCCTGTAAGGCCAGATGAACAGGGGCAATATGGGCCTTCATCCCGAAACCCCAGTCCCAAAGAGAAATCAAATTCTTTCCTCAAAAATAAACAGATTTAAACAAAAAATATATATATTGTAGATACAAACAGCAATCTGATGTAAACCGTAGAATTATTTTAAGCATTCTGGACATTTGAAGGTAAAAATACTTTTTCAATTAACTTCCCATTTTCTTGACTTTTACCCATCAGTGCTTACACACAAACAATTTAATGACATCTGGAATTATTACTAAATTGATGCCAAGGAAAAACACAATATTTGGTTCAGAAATAAAACAAGTTAAAAGTGTATTAAACAGAATATTGTACATTTATAGCCATCCTGTAAAAGCTCAGAGTCTCAAAAGGTTCCCTCCTATTGCTGCATTCATTCCATTTGGGGGTAAACAGTAAAGATGACTTGAGCTGGACCTGGCACAAATATCAAGAAGCTTTCACTCCTCAACGCTTACTAAGTGACTCTTTGTCGAAGGTTCAGAGTTTTATCTTCATTTAATTCACCTTCAGTTGATTCAATTACAAGTTTCCGACTTGTAATTCAAACGTGGAAGAGGGTGTGAACTGGATTACCCCCATATGGCTTGAACACAGCGTATGTTGAGATCACTGAACGATTCTTGAGGTTGACATAAAACAATATTCTCCACCAAATCATGTTCCCATCTCACCAGATTTAGAAATTACAACAGAAAAAAGTGCCACGGTGTTAAAATATGTGCACTTCTTTTCTTACAGACAATAAAGCAACAGAAAAAGAGAGAGCGCTCACTTCAATTTCACCGTTGTGACCAAATTTGTTGAGCACTCTCAGCACAACAGTTTGATTTATGAATAACACAGAAGTCCTACCCCAATCAGTAGTGTTATGTCACTTCAGTCCACCTGGATGATAACTCCTGCGGGATGGTTGAAATGACCATATTTGAAACTCTACAATATTTTTATATTGCCAGAAAATCCAATTTTACATTTTTTTTTGTTTATATAATTTCTGGCCTCATCTATATTTTGATAAATTGCTAATATATTGAACCTGAGGATATAGGACCCCCTACCCCCCAAAACACCCCCATATTACAACACCAAACAATACAGATTTTTTTTAAACGTTTTTTCTTGTTTTTTGTCTAACAGCTATAGTTAAAGTTTATATATCTTTTCATTTTAAAACTGTTGTCAGCACTACGGACACACAGAAAAAGAAGAGTTGTGCTATTATTAGTTATAGGATCATGTGTCTAAAGACTTGTTACAGATTTAAGTAGCTCTTCAGACCTAGATACACACAGCCTCATGTTGGGGAAATTTAATTTGCAGTTTTGAAGCATGTTGTCCTTTACGTTTTGGTTTACCTTGCATATGTTAGAATGGCACATCTAGGGTGGGGTGACACACCATGTGCACAGTGTGTAAGGGTTAGAAGGTCTTAATCATGGATGTTCGGGTTAAGGGTAAGCTTTTAAAACAGAGTAGGATGGTTGCTTTTCACATAAGCTTGGAAAACCTGTTTCTTTCCACTTGTTTTTGATGGCAATTGGCAGCATAAGCATGAAAATCTGGTCTTTGGTAAATAGTCTGTAATTTACTTTTGCTCTACTTGGAGGAAATAAAGGG
Source organism: Hoplostethus atlanticus (assembly GCA_034670405.1). Classification (NCBI taxonomy): domain Eukaryota; kingdom Metazoa; phylum Chordata; class Actinopteri; order Trachichthyiformes; family Trachichthyidae; genus Hoplostethus; species Hoplostethus atlanticus. The sequence goes on from JAXDDX010000018.1 coordinate 3,386,995, forward strand.
CGGGGGCACTCTAAGGCAAGGGGTGGGGGTCAGTATGGTTGGGGTCCTTCACCTGTAAAAATGGTTTTCTAATCCTCTGTGTTAGAGCTGGGTGGTAGATCTGTAACCTCTCTGCTTGTGTACTTAAGTTGTCATGGAAACAACTTGCCCTTACTTTGAGATTTAAGCGGCCTAATCTGTCAGGATAAACTAGGGATATTCCCAAAACAGGCGGAGCTACTCTAACACACACACACACACACACGCATGCACACACACATACACACATGCACGCACACACACACACACACGCACGCACGCACGCACACACACACATACACACGGGGGGATTCTGAATCAGTGAGTTGAGCAAAGGGGAGCATGTTGATCTATACAGTTGCTGGGGAGGATAAAAAGTCATGTTGGAAACAGACAAGACTACTAAGGCTGTACACACACCTGCAGGTATTAAACAATTTAGTTTTGAATCCCTTTAGTTGTTTTAGTGGTTTCCATAACTTTCCTGTGACTAAAGCTCATACTGTATATTCACAACAACTGCAAAAGCTATATAGCATGGCAGCAAACAAAAGCATGAGCTGAGTTGCTCTCCATTAATCAACTCGCCAATGCAGTTTCCTAAAACGTAGAGGAGAGATTTGATAGCACAGCTAAATTAAACCTGCCATGTTTATTATATCAGATCCAGATCTTAGAAGTCTTAGGCAAGTCTACACGTTGGGATAAAAAGGTTAACAATTTGACAACTTTTCCTTGAACACAACCACAAATAAAACCCTGTAAACCTAAAAAGACAGACCCTATATGATTGAAAGTAAAATGGTTTCACAGTCCCTGAAAGCGCTTTTTGCAGTTTTAGGAAACTTTTTTAAAATGTTGCAGTTTGCTAATGTGTACGAGGCCTTAGTGTGACAGAAGATTGGAAAATCCACAAAGCAAGTGCATCATACTGTCCTGCACTCCTACTCATAAAGTAGCCAAAAAAGGGTAGATTGCACAGGAATAGATGCCAGACGTAGTAAAGGAATCGTTTAAGACTAAATCAGTGAGGGCACCAATGAAGAAATAACTGCAACAATAATAAAAGCCTCTCCCTAGTTGCTTGGCAGTGTATAACGCACAGAGCTGAATTACAAAAAACACACGAGACAGAGGTAAAGAGGAGCTTACTGCCTTTAGCAGCAAATGGTACTGATTGCACTCTCCTCTTTACCTGTCTGTTTCACACAAAAATATACTATAATATAAATATAATCTATAATATTTAAAAAAGAAAAAGGCCTTAACTATAGGGAGAAACATTTAGAGAGAACCACTGCGATAGCAAAACACTCTGGCTAGTTTGTTAGGAATGCTACTATTGTTTGAACAATTGCTTCTCCCGTTTCTTGGAATGCTCACTCATCATTAACCTTTAACTGTTAATCTCCGAATCGAAGAAAGACCCCCAAAGTTATTGGTTTGCTGTATTAAAACTCTGGACAAATGTGAATTTATGTCATTTTCCTTATTAGCCTCTGTCCCTGTGCCTTGATTTGCAAACAAGGTTGAATTGTCTCTGTTTATGTGCTCTTTGTGTGGTGAGGTTTTTGCTGCATGAGGATCTCTGGCCCGGCGGTTGACAAGCCAGGCAGCGCCATCAAAAACAAGGTTGTTTGTGCATTTTAAACAGATTCCTCTTTTTTCAGTCAGACACTCCCCCTGTACAAACTAAACATATAAGTATGTGTTTGACTGGAAATAACCTCTAATAGTTTGGAGTGATTGGAGACTAAGGCTTTTCTGTGTCCATGTAGGTCATGGGGCCAATGAGAATGAACCCTTATTATACGGAAATTAATGGACAGTCAATTTATACAACAGTACTGTTTTAACTCCTGGTGTGAGTATTATTTTTCAAGTCTATATCTACAGCATGATAGTAATGACATCTCTGTAGTTTATGTGTAATGTTATGGTAACATCACAGATATTACAAAAGAAAGGAATTTGGACAGATTCAAATTCTAATTTTGGCTACCCAAAACTAACCCTTACAGCTACAAGTATCAGTATTTTCTTTTATGGTTTGTATGACTGATATTGGCGACACTATTTTCACCTCATGTATTTTTTTTTTAAATACTTACACTTACATGTGCTACATTAAGAGCATTTGCACTAGACTGCAATGAAGGAATGTTTTCGAAATAAGACACTAAGTAAAAATTTAAAAAAAGAAACATCTACAGACATTGGTCCAACTGTACTATGGCAGTTTTTAAATCATCAGAAGAAATAGAGGTGCTAAAGCATGCAGAGAGATGGGGGTGGGGTGTTAAATGAGACTGTATGGCTGAAAAATTATTGGAGCAGAGAAACAGAGAAAGATCACACAGAAAAGAAGATGGAACTGACTGGGAATAATGATTACAGGGGAATACCACTTAATTTAACAATTCATGCATTATTTGTATGGTTGATCAATATTTGTGAGCATGAACAACTCTTCTGGAAAGCCAGAAAGAAGCCTTGAACCCCTGATATATCAAGAAGTAAAATCTGGAGCTGGAAAACGGGACTTTCGGAGTAACCTGGGCAATTTTCTCATTTTTTGTGGCCGAGAAGTGATGACATTAAGGTAGAATAAAGCTCCGTTTGATATTAAAACACAACAAAACGTTGTTCGGATCCACAATAATCAGTCCTCCATTCACTGTCTATGAAACAGCGCTAGATTTTCACAACTTGATGACATTTCAGGTTTCAGTTCTCTTGTTTCTGGCTTGTTTTGGACTGTCTTACACGATAGGAATAACAGATATGAACTCTAAAATTGATTGGTATTCCCTTTAAATACCTTAGTTAAAGGAGACCAACTCCATTGTGCAAAGATGCACCAATACTCTATTAAAAGACAGAGCAAGAAAGAGTAAGCAAAGGACAGACAGACAGACAATGAGAACATGCAAGATAGACACTTTGATAAATAGGCAGTAGTTAACGCTGAAGCATACGTAAAATTAATACAAAAATTAAAAAATACAAAATGCACGCACACACACACACACACACACACACACACCTACAAAAACAGTATATATCAGAATAAAACTCTACAAAGAACTATATATCATATTAGTTATGTAACAATTATCGCCAGTCATTGTTTCCTTTTCTATTGTTGCATCGTCACAAGTGTTTGGTTCTCAGTATGGCAGATTAGAAAAGCCAAAAGTACCTAGAAAGGAGACAGGGCCACAGACTCACAGGACAAATATTGACAGGGGTCCAGAGGCGAGGTGGTGGAAGTGGGGGAGCCATGGGGCCCCGAAGGGTTTAGGGGTGTTATATCAAGGCTAATTGGGAAGATATATGATAAATTCATCATCAGTGATTAATTTTGTCATCAATTTGAGGGTATTTCTGTTGCAAGGAAGTTGGATTCAGACTGGGGTAGGAGCAACTCTTCTTAGGTGCTGAAGTACACTGCAGAAAGAAAGAACAGAGGAATGGTGATGAAAACACAAGTCTAATGCACAATGTTTACAAAGTGACCCATCAGAACTCACTGAGTGATAAATCAGTGGCTGGCTTTCTTTTATTTATTTTGTTGAAAAGAATAAAGAGTGCCTTAGCTTTTCATACAACGACGTACAGTATATAATACATGTGAAAGTATGTGAAACATGAGTTTTAAATGTATATTGAATCAGAACTGCAGTATTTATTGATTCATTGCACTGGTACTGTTTCCAATCTATGTATATTGTTATTTAATCTATGTATATATATGAGTCTAGGTCTATAGCCATAATTGATATACACATAAAACTATCATTGACCCTTACCAATAATGACGATGAGGACAATCAGGCATATCACACCCAGAATAATCATCATCTAAAGACAGTGGATGTTGAGAAAAAGCAACAGTTAGAAAAAGGAGTAAGTAATTCAAAGATGTCATTTTTAACACATACACAGATTAGATGATCTCCAATTCACTAAAACCATACTCACGTTGTAAAATTTCATCACTGAAAGACCAAACAACCATCAACCAGACCAAAGGCAACCTTAGACTGTGCGATGTGAGAGCCAATCTATCCCGGACAAGGTCTGACAAATTTTCAGCATCACACCAAAATGTCGCCTGCCAATGTCTGTATTATTATTCATGCCCACATCGTGTGAGATGGTCAAGTAGCGACTATCCCACTGTCAGATCACAACCACTAGCGCTGGCAGAATTTCTGGCATCGGGCCATAGCATGCAGTGGCAGTACGAGGAGTGCTGGATTCCTGAGGGGGCATGCTACTTTGTAATCCAGTGGTGTCCGACCAAGCACATAGATGGTATTAGATAGACATAAGTCTGCCCAAATGATATCAAATGATAACATACAAACAATAGACAATGATATTAATACTGTGTGGTCCTAGGAACATGATTTAAGTAATAACGCCTTCGTATCAGAACTCATCAGCTGTGATTGGACTAGACCATTGGTTAGGCTTTATTGTGTGGTGTGTGTTCAAGACAGGACAGCCATACAATGTTATCATTTTCAATCAGAGACTTTTCAGTTTTCTGTAAATGGGACAGTCTAAGGTCACCTTTATGCACGCATCTTCCTCATTCAAGTTATGTCCTCACCTTGGCATTCTTCCACCAGTATTTATTCTTCAGTTTTGCAGCACTGGTCTCGAACTGAGAGGCTCCAGCCTGCAGGGCATCGGCCCTATCATCCAGTTCTGACAGCTTCTGATCACGCTCCAGAACCTTATCCACATTTACACGCATGATATCCACCACCTGGGGAATGATATGTGGGGCAATGTAGGGATGCGGGCAGAAGTATGAGAAAGAAGCAATGCAATCAACTATCAACATGGGATCGCTCTCTGTAAGGATCGATCAGAATAGTGCTTGACTGCTCTTATGGTTTGCGGTGTAATTTAGGCACATCTGCCCCAAGCTAACTCCACATTTAAAATAAAAACAAATATAAAAAGGTTTCATGTCTAACTGTGGTTTCTAATAATTATATAAAATATTTTATTTTGGTCCACTCTCAAAAAAGGAAGATTTTGTGTTTTCCTACTGGTTTTAGCATGTGAAAGGTGAATCACGAACAAATGGAAATATCTACATCACAGTCCGGTAATATGTGACTTTGGATTTGCAGGGAGGCAGACTCACCTCATCCACCTGTGCCTGCGTCTGTTGCAGACGACGGTTGCTGGTGAGGTTGGGAGGCTGATTCCCTCCCTCTGCTGCAGGGGCGCCAGCGGCTGGGGCAGACCTAGTCATGAAAACACAACTAACTGAGTAGTCACATAAAACATACCAACCAAGGAAAGGCTTAAATAGCCATGATAACACCCTGTAATCCGATTCTTTCCAATATTTGATTATTTTAGCCTATGTACACGGCTGCACCTCAGTAACAACTACATCCCACTACTACTTTTTCATATTAAACAAAATAATCTCACAGAATTATAATCTACACATAATCTTCTGAACATTTTACAGCATTTATCGCATACTTTTTCCCATCTGTGGAAAGCACTTTGGCTTTAGGAAGAAATTTTGGAGAACGAAGAAGAAAAAAAAAAAGAAGAAAATTTGGTCTTTCCAGCTCATGTAATCTTATAGTTTAGCATATTCCAGATGCATAATCTGCTAAAATGGGAAAGTAAATAAAAAGTACTGCAATGTGCAATGCTATGTCTTTTATGTCTGTCTCAACCCAAAGATCATAACTGACAAGATTACACAGTGGGTCATTTATCTTTTTTGATTAATTTACGAGAGTCTTGTGGGGCATTGTATACTGCTAAAATGTATGACCGCAGATTTATTTTATTATATTTTATATGTATTATTGTATTTCTGACACAAACTGTAGTATCCCCTCAGGTAATTAATGGTGTCTACCTAGTCCCACTCCTACAGAGACTGTTGCATCACATGAATATTCTAGTGAAATCTCAGATGCAGCAGATATCTCATATGTGTAATCATACATGACAACAGGCTGAAGAGCAGCAGGGTGGCGTAGTGATGAGGGAGACTGTGCCCTTCAACCAGCCTGGGTTCAAGCCCCTGTGACAGCAAACATCCACCCTGTGTTCTTGAGCAAGACACTGAATACCCACCAGCTCCAGCAAATTCAGCAAATCTTCCTGTGTTGATTTTTCAGTATTTGGAGTTGACAAGTGTTGCAAGAGTTGTTTGGTGACTCATAGAGGTGATATGGATCTATGAAAACTCTGATAGTGCTAAATTAGGTCTGATGGGTGTGGACTTATAATTGTTGATATAAAAGTCTTGGCATAGTGCTGATCTTCACACTCTCAGAGATCAATTAACACTGACTTGCTGTGTAGCTGACCCTGACCTCCCTGTGAAAGGAAAGTCAATAGTCCAAATGCTAGTGGCAGATCCATGGCTCTACTATTGTTACATTTTACACACAATATTATTAGATGCTCTAGGATAAGGGTAATGTGATGGAGACAGGACAGTGTTGGTGGTTTAGTGATGGATATGTTCAGGATGGCAAGCCAAAATAAAGGAAATGACTCTAAGGGATATTTCATCGGTTAACTACACAGTCAGGATATAACAGATTGCCAATGAAGATGCCTATTACTGTATATTAACCCAACTGTCCACGCTGGAGAGTCAGGATAAATACATTTCATCACAAAATTAATCAAAACTGTTTCTTAACTAAGCTTCTCTAAAAGTCAAGTTGATTTGTCATGTCATGTTGCACAGTAGGCTACACCTCCCAGGCTTTGGGATGCACTTTGCATTGATAATGCCTTCAGTGAGAGGCAGAAAGACTTATTTGAGAGCGTCATTCACCATTGGAAACTGAAAGCTCTATGAAAAATGCTTCCCTTGATGTTGAACCGTCTCTGCTCTTTGCAACAGTAGAGACAAATACACCAGAAATATAAAAGAAAAATAGAAGAACACTTGCAAATGCATTTAACTACTGAAGATTGCAGTAATTTATTGGAAATAGGGATTTTTAATAGTCACAAAGACTCCATGTAGGTCAGTAGATGAAGCAGAATCACTTTTCCCTTGAAGCTGAAAGCTAAGTCTCCTCCGTCATGCCAACGTTCTTGATTGCTTAAATCTTACATGAATGATGAAAGAGACGGACAACCTTTGAGGGCCTCAGTTGCTGTAAGTTCCACAGTGAAAACTATGGACCTAATAGGCTATCGAATCCACAAGAGAATAGAGAGATCAATAAGAAGCATTAAGAAATTCTATTGATGACCATCTCTAAACGTTTTAGGTACTTTGAAATATGTAAATTTAATAGCACCATACATGTGCTGCTGCACTTGGTGAGTTGACTTTATTGCTGGCTTTTTTGTGATTCTATTGATTCCCAAAGGGGAAATCCATGAATGTAAACAACGTTGTCTAAGGGTTTGAATGATGCAGGCTTCTCTAAAGTAAAGATTACTATGGATATCAAAGCTGAAATGCAACATAGATACACGTGCTCTGGATCTTTCATTGTAAGCACCATTACCACCATTAAAGCAAGGAGAAAAACAGTATATTGATAATTAACAATACAAAATAATAGGAAACACAATCTAGGTTCAGATCATTTTTAACTAAGGTATCAATATATCATCCTACTAATACTACTAATAATCTGTATCTATATCAACAAATAAAGCAGTAGTAGGCTGATCTGACGTCCATGTGACACACATAGTACATTATACCTTCAGTCTAACTCAATATAGCAGCAAGAAAAAAATAAATATTTCAAATGGGCATATATAGGCATATATACAATTTAATATTTAATATTTGTGGAGTAGCTGAGCATGCTTGCTTCAGAACCTCTTTTTGCTATCTAACAGAAGGCTCCAACTATAAGTGCTGTTGTAAGCTAGAGAGCTATTTAGTAAACTTTAAGTGTTATTTGAGGGCTTTTTCAGCTTTTTCTTAGAAACGATGTAACTAATGCTGTAGGATGCTTTGATAAGTGTATCTTACTTGTGACGAAGTTCCTCTACCAGTGTGAGACAAAACCCTGTATAAAGGTCACCTTTAAATGCCGCCACACACATTACTAATCCTCATGTGACAACAAATCCTTTTGAAATAGTTCTCTTGATGTCATTGGTGGTCTCTATCAGCTCCAAACCAGCCTTAACACAAACTGGTTGTGGAGGCACATCATCTACCTGTGATAACTGTTACCATGCATTATTCATATTATGCTTATTTTACAAAGATATATCATCTGAAAGCAAATGATGTTGTTTTATCTAACTTAAAAGAGAGTGATTATCATTATACAAGCTTGTATTCTATTCATCATTAATGCATCGGTTTCATATTGATCTCCCGATAGAGTGTTGAATCTCTTGTTTCTATCTTTGGGACAGACTTGTCCATATTCTACGATCCAAGATCACAGGAAGGACACGTGTTTAGAAAAACATTGACTGATTTGGAATTTGGATTGAAAATTGTATACCTCACACAGTAAGATACATGAACTAGGCGCTGTTAATGCTAAATGAATGGGACTCACAGGGGCAAATGGATCCTGTTTCACAGTTGATTTGCCTCTACTCTTCGCTCTTGTCAAGCTAATGACACAACATTTTCTTTGTGCAGCAACATGACACTGTTGCCTCATAAATCCCATTATTTTTACAAAAACACTTGCTATACTCAGCTAGTGATTTTGTGTGTGGGGTCATAACCAGAGACCAAAATCATGTACTCCACTTTCACCCTGTTGCCAGGCCACTTACAGGCCAAACAACTAACTGAATATCACAAAAATAACAGCAATTACCCTTTGATATGAATCCCATAAAAGGGCACCAGATAACAGTACTATGTCACATAATGTGATCTGATATAGACAATGCTGTAGTGCTCAGTGGCTCTCCGATTAGCCATAATAGAGTCGCTGCTAATAGACTGAGCTGACATGTTGGGTCGGCAGGGTTTCACATTCCTCTCACTGCCACTACATCGATATAAACTAACTGACTCCATTGCCATGTCAAATAGGCTATGACAGCTAAATAAATTCAACCCTCTTTCAGACAGAGCCTATAAAAATAGTCTAAACCCAGTGGTTCCCAAAGTGGGGTCCAAGGACCTCCAGGGGCATTTGAGTGGGTTCCAGGGAGTTCCCAGAAATATTTGGAATAATTTAATTCTCACTGTCATTTCACTTACTACAGATAAGAACAATGAGGGACTATATAAAGATGGCTATTCTGATCATAGGGCTTACTGTCCCACACCACCTGCAGTATATAGACATTTATGCAATTCCATATTTAATCAAAGCTACAAGAAATGCTCTCAGGTAGCGGTTCCTTTGGACAAAATGTCATCAAATGGGGGCTCTCTGGACTGCTGCGTGTCTATTTAGGTGGTCACTGACACGAACAAGCCTGCTGTCTGGTTTTCAGCACTGGAGAGAGACGTTTCAGCACCGGACAGCGCCACAGCAGCCTGGACCCATAGAGCCTGTTCCCAGTTTCACTCCCCTTGACGTCGCCTGACCCTAAGATTGCTTCTTTATTTCTGACGGTATACCGGGACACAACAGGCATATATGATATCCAAAAGAGATTCGGGTCGAGCACGACTCGACCAGGCTCGTAAAAAAAACGGTGTGAGCCCACCACGTCGAGGGCGGGGAGTTTGCTGGTGGGGGAAGATTACCACCAAATTCTGGTACCGACTTTAAAGGGGGATGTCGTTGTTGTAACTTGGCACAGTTGAGTAACATGTCGCACGTTGGGGCTAGGCTATTTCAGCGTTTACACTGAGTGTTGCCCGCCTATGCAACAATTGACAGAGACGAGGTTGTCACGGCCATCTTTCCTCAGCCTACATTTACACACTTGCGGTCAAAAACAGCGAGGGGCGAATAAAAGGCTGGCGGATGGACACATTACAGCTACAAGAAGCCCTTGAACCAGCAAACAGTCTCAAATATAATCTATATATAGTGCTATATAGCTGTCCGCCCTCGCGCGACAATCGACGACACAGTAGGCTAGGCTATCCCCACCCCCCGCTGTAGGTTACACATATCACGTAAACTAGGCCTAAGCCTTAAACGTGGCTAATAATAGAATAATCCATATGAAACCCTATAGAGTACATGTCGAAAATATGTATAAAAACGTTCAACAGGCTGTCTAAGTAGTCTAAGCATCTGAAACAGTTGAGATACTTGTTCAGCATTGTGTCCTTGCTGCCTCTACAATGAGGCTTCGTTACCTGCGGTTAAGGGACACAAGACTGTGGCCTATAATTATTAGGAAAGACGAACGTGGTTTTTGTAAATGCTGCTTCATAACATAGACATTTGATTAGCCTGTGGGCAATTTCACAGACGGCATCCCTTTCAAATCAAACCAGTCCAATCTGGAAAATGCGTGCGTGTTGTCTCCAATGAAAAGCATAAGGTGAAAAATTAAAGAGGTGGGCAAAAAACACGGCTAAAATCAAGCAATACGGTTGTTTACCGTGTAAACATTACAAATGAGGCTTATTTGCTTAATACCAACCGATGCTTTCGCCTGCTCCAAGGTTAGGCCTAAGCGTTAGCCTAACGTGACGTTTGGGCTATTTCATCAAATAGAGCCATTATCCACCAGACAGCTATGGCTATGAAATTAAATTCAACATCAACATAGTATTGATATGGTGTTCTGACTACACCAATGCAATAACCTCAGCATTTTATGACAAACCCACAAAAGACCATTCAATTGCCATAAATCCCGAATAACATCACTCACAAGGATACGAAATTGCAGCTCATTAATAGCACAGCGCCTACAGAAAGGCATATTAAACGACGTGAAACTTACATTTTTCCTGGTGGTATAGGCTAGACAGTTGTGCTGAGCTCCGGACTGGAAATGTTAGCGCCTAGTAAGTGGCTAGTAGATTAAGTGGATTGCCTTGTGTGCTCCTCTCTACCCTCTGGCACCCTTTGGTAGCTTATTGTGGCGTTTTCCTGCCTATATAGCCCAGGAGGAATCGCTTGTACTTGCCACGAAGATACGTCCCCTCTCTATAAAAACCGCTTCTCCTTCCTATATCTAAGGTGATGCGGCGCCCACAGGCTATTACAAATGCCCGGTGCTGTCGGAGTCACTACAGTAATGAAGGTGTAATAAACAGCCGCCTGGATTAGGGGGACAGAAATGGCTCAGTGACGTCAATCGGCGAGTGTCATGTTGAAATGGGTGACCAGAGGCACCCTAAAAACACCATTTTATCGCCCACGACAGCGACTTCTCCGTCTGCCGATGCGATAATTTCCACACTAAATATGTCTCATTCACGAGAGCTACATAACGGGGTCATGTTTGAGCTTAAAGCGCTTATGAGGGAGCTTATTTGGGCAGCAAGGGTGCATGTAAACAAAATGGCGTTCTGTGAAAGGGGGTGTGGTGAGCTTCACAGTGAGTTGCCTGGTTATTTCATAGTAAATAAGACCAGAGATGGAGTGGCAAGGTAAACCCACCTAAAAATCAATTTACACACCTTGTCAGGCTGGCATGAATCTGTATGACATACATGCATAGTGTACATCATGGTGAGCAACATCAATCTCATGTAGTGTATAAGAGGAAGGGGTCTTTAAAGGTTTAAAAAAAAGTGGATCCTTAAACAGAAAATATTCCAGTTAGAGTATAGAAATAGTCTAGATTATTCTCCTACTATAACTCATATTAATCATAAAGTCTCACTCGCACCACTACACATTACACATTTCATGTCAATGTCAATCTTCCAGGTGACAAAACATTATCTAACGGAGGATCCCTAGGTCTAATGCGTGTCTATTTGGGTGTCAATGACATGATTTTGTTGATTTTTGTTAATAGTTGGTGGTTGTTTGTCTCATGAGGACCAACAGGAGGTCATAGTTCACCCACATTTTTCTTCACCACTACATCACTTATGTAGCATAAATTATTGGTCTTTGGGATATAACATCTTTTTAGCAGCCTCTGTAGAATAGGAGTGTAAGCCTACATCTTAAGAAAATATATACACATGTTCTTGATGTTTAATAGTGGTTTGAATAGGGATCTTAATTTGATAGTTTTCTTCATTTTAGCCCGAGGAACCCTTTGTAGGAGAGGATGCTTGGCAGTTTGACAGACTATTAATTTTCAGAGAAGATTGCATGAGTAAAAGATGATAATCACACTGTATTTCAGTTCAAATTATTAAGGGGTAGAGTTTGTTGAACTACTAGAAATCATATTATTTACACAGAATATTAAATCCACAGCCAAAAGGGGGGCAGTAACTATTCATAATAAATAATACATTAAAAAAAATACATAATCCAATCAATGATCTGCATTGCAGTAGGCCTCAACTAGTTTTTATCTCTATTCCATCTCACTGCGTTGTGCCTAGTTTATGTGGAAAAGTTTCATGAACATGTAATAGCAATAAATAAAACTAGCTGCAGATAATTGAGTTGATTATGTATAGTAGTGAAGGTCACTGCTGCCCTATTGGGCTTTATTCTGTATGATAATGGTGCACTATTTATGGTGGTGAACATTTTTAATGTGTGTACATTTGTATTGGATATCCATGTGTATGTTTTTTGGGGTGATAATTAATACTTGAGGAATCCCTAATCAAGTTAAGCCATTACATTGTGTGGCCCAAGGTGCTATTTAATACTCCAATCACTCAAACATCCACTGAGGTATCGGGCCTGCTTAGCATTGTCACTCCCTTGACACCTACTATCAGAACATGAAGCAAAAATTGTGACTTTTGTAAGTTTTGTAAATTCATATTTCAGATATACCATGCTGTTAATAATATGGGTCTTTAAGTTTCTTTCTTTTTATAGAGTTGCCTTTTAATAATGGCCTCACGGAGATGCAACTCTGACTCTGACTCAGGCAATGCAAGTTAATTTCTCCTTTCCGGCAATGTGGGTGGCTGTGGTTGTGCAGACTATGTACAGACTACACCACACGGTGGTGCCATGGGACAACATCTTGTTTAGTCAAGAGGGACCCGAAGGCCTCTCACTTTGGTCACCTCCCAGGGAGCATTGTAACTACCTGTCCCGCCCACATCCCTGAGAGCAGGAGCACGCTGCTCTGGGAGCTGTTGTTGCTGTTCCTCTTCCTGTTCATGACATGGGTTGGACCTGTTCTGGAGGATACAGTTGGCCTTCACACACTGCTCAACCTTCTAAGGCTGAGATTTCTAACACGCTAGTATATCCACCACTTATGGCAGAGAATGTCACTTATGATCCTTGAGATTGTGCACTTTGTGACCAAGACTCTTGGAGTTAATCCTAATTTTCATTGCACTGTAGTAGTCCACAGTAGAGCAGACCAACCATTTTCGTGATGTCACTGCATGGAAGGCAACACACTACCACCGCAAAGCCCTCAAAATTGTGACTTTTGTAAATTCATATTTCAGATATTAGTACAATATATGTGCATTCAATACCATGCTGTTGATAATATGGGTCTTTAGGTTTCTTTTAATGACTCACTTATAGAGTTGCCTTTTAATAATGGCCTCATAGGATGTGATATTGATTTTTAAAGGGGTTATACAACTAAGATCTATTACGAGTCAGAAGTCCAACAGTCAAAATAATGTTTTCCGATTATTCATTATTCCTTCTCTGTTCTAAATTGTTCTTTCAATCCAGGTCAACTAACTATATCCATCTATCGACTAATTTCATTAATGATTTAGTTTTGAAGGCACAGGCACCATTACCATGTGACAATGCAGACTTGAATTTGCTACCTTGGTTAATTACTATCGATAGGGAAATCCTCTTTTTGCTTGCTTCAGCTGTCAAAGTGAACAAGCACCCATACAATATTCACTTGTTTATTTGGAGGTCATATGGCATGAAGCTACTGCTTACATGCATGAGTGTTAAGTGTAACGTCCTCTGTTGACTTATTACCAACCATTAATTCAAAATTCATTTTAACTCATACAAATATAACTATCTCTGATGTTTGTATTACATCAATGATATTTGTGTACATACTCCCGTGATGATGATGGTGGTGCATGTGGGACTTGTCTTTCGGTTTGCTGATGTGGAATTAACACAGACAATTGCTTCAGGGAAGATGAGGCATCTTCATTATGCACAGTTGCTGTGGATGAAAGTTGTAAACCAGTTCATTGTCACGTATGGCCTGTAACCTTTTCTCCAACACTGAGGATGAGGGCAAGAATAGTAATGTGGAGATACACTACTAGGAGACATGAGTCTTAATCTATTATTGATCAAAGCTGTGAACCATGACTTGAAGTTGAAGACTGACATGAACCGCCTGCTGCCGCAAACCTTCTGCTCCACGGTCTGGGTCTAAAATTACAATTTTCTTAACAGGCTGGCGATGTTGATAGTGAATTCAATCATAGATGGTAAATTATTCTAAACAAATGCCCACTAGTCTTCATTCATTATGGAGGACGCACAGCAGTATGCCAAAAAACTGTCTTGGTTTCATACAATACTTCCTCAGTATTGCATGCTGAAAAACAGCGGGTTCCAATTCCAGTTGCCAATTTACTTTTACATCCAAATCTGCCATTTCTCTGCTCAGTGAAGGCGCTCAGATTTGCTCAGCTGGAATTAGCGGTCATTACGTCTTGCCCTCTCCTTTGTGGAGCTAGCAGGAGGAAGGTGTCAGAGTGGTTTGTAGTGAGGAGATACTGGGGAGCTTTGGCGACAATGATTTCCAGGTGTGGGCTCTTTCCCTCATTGGAGATTTGAGCCTGGGTATAATAACATAGTTTTCCTCCAGGGCTCCAGAAACAAGGTTGCCATACGAATGATAGTCAAAGAAACAATTGCAACAGAGGTGGGGAATTTTTATTCTGTTTAAAAGTGCCTTTACAGTATCCCATGAGGTATACAATTCTGATGAGTTGAGACAACTGGGGGTTGTCGATGATTGACTGAAATATTTTGTGTAGGAGACATTAACGATCTCTGTATTTTCACATATGACCAAACATTTTAGAAGCTCAAATTCACAATATCATCATAATAGAAAAAAAACAAAACAATGAATTCAGAGATAAGGTTATACACGATCAAATCCTCGTGTGTATCTCATTCACAGTTGTGGTCCTATTTTGCATTTGCTTCCAACAATCACAAAAGGTGTGTGGCACCAAAAGTATTCCGCAGCCCATAAAATCCTGAAGCACAAATCTCTAAACAACCAATTAAAACATTGCCTGGTGAGTTCCCAAGAATTTGAAATAAACATTTTTACTATTGCTTTTTTTTTTTTGGATGCATTTGTGCAAAACATCTCAGTGACAATTACATTTACCAACAGTAAACCCATACATACCTGGGACATCGCTAACTCAGAGGTCTTGTGTAAGGAGTGATATTGCACTGCAAACAAAAAAAGGTATTACGTCGGTGCCAGACAAATGTCAGTACACCCATGATATAGGCACCCACTGTGGGGTGGAGGTGGCACGCTCAATGGCCTCTTCCACCCCTTTCACACTTTCATCAACGTCATTGTTGACAAGAATCACATCAAAGAAGTGTCTATATGTGGTCAGGATGGCTTCAGACTCCTTCTGGATCATCTGCAGGGATTCAGTCTAAAAAGAGACAGGACACAAAGTATTAGCGGTTGTTTGCTGATTTCAGAGAGTGACGTTTGTTTGTTTGTTTAAGCAAATCCAGAAATGAATGAGCACCTGGGCAGCTGTGTTGGTGGGTGCGATGAACACCACGAGAGGTGCAAAATCAGCAGTCCTCAAGAGTTTCAAGGTCTGCATTAAAAAGTTAGTTTAGAAGATTTTATGTTAGATTGGGGAAACGTACCACGCTGAAACAAATAGCTTGCAGAAGAATCTAGTTTTCATGTTTCCACCAGAAAATGTGAATGCCAACCTGTGGTTCTATATCAAGTAAGGCAATTTTGCCTTGTTCATGGATCTTCTGGATGGTCTCTATTTTGGTACCAAACATATTTCCCTGGAAGCTGCCATATTCCAGTAGCTGATTTGCAGAGACGCACTTGGTCATGGCTTCATTGGATATGAAATAGTAGTCTTGCCCATTCTCTTCATCCTTACGTGGGGGTCTGGTGGTGTCTAGATAGAGAGAGTTATAGCTCAGGCTTGAGAATGGGCAATTCAGCAAAACTGCTCTCTTGAAACAGTAAAGATGAAGATGATGAATATACTTACGTGGTGCAGGGTAGGCAAATTTCTCTGGGTATCTGGTCAGTAATGCATTTTTTATATGGCTCCTTCCTACACCAGGGGCACCTAAATAAGGCAACATTTCAGAAATAATCCTACAAATGACATTTGAAGCAAACCAGTTCCAAACATCAGGCTTAAAAGTCCCAATCTGTGGTTGCAGTGGGGAACCCTCTGCTGAACCGTTGTTCCCCCACCACTAGCTCTGATTACAAAGTGGTTTATTGTCTTGTAGATATTTTTGTTCCACTCCAAAATGAAATGACCTTTTCATACAAAAAGACTGGTAGTCTGTTCCAGCTAAACAATAAAATAAACCTGTAATTTGAGATACATGAGTTAAGAAAGTTCAAAAACTTAAAAGTTTCTCCTTAATAGTAAAATGTGTCCAGAACATATGTGGATACACCCAACTTTATATAAATTGCTGATTATACCTTTATGGAATTTGAGAGCAGTGATAGATGAGGTAACTAATACGTTAGGGAGCTTACCAATAAGCACCAATGTTTTTCTTTTGAAGGCAGGGAGCTGGACAACCTCCTCGTAAGAAATCACATCCAGCTGGTCAAAAACTGCCAAAGGGAAAGTTTGTTTTACAGAAAACCCATATTGGAATTAAACTGAGAAAAAGTCTAGGTAAACACAATTACAGCAATATACTCACTAGAGCTGTGTTTGGCCAGGTACTTGTCTTTGCACTTCTTTTTCTTTCCAAAGGGGCTGCAGGATTGACCGCCACCTGAGGCCTTGCTTTTACTTGCCAACCGCCTGCAGTGTAAACAGAGGGGTTAGGCTGAGAGGAGCACAGTTTTTCGTGGTTCTGCTGTCTAAGCCCTTCTGACGCTTAAAGTCATCCAAATCTAACATCGTGGATATTTCATGGTAAGTACAAGCTGATAATGGAGGGATTAAGCATCAGAAATAGTATGACTGAGGGGTGTACCATTCCTGGAGCTCCGGGGAGGGTATGAGTCCAGCAAAGTCAGCAGTACAACTTTCCACTCTGCCTTGCCACCAGTTAGGATCCTGCTTGTTGATGATCTGAATGATGTCGCCAGTTTGAAACTTCATACCCGCCTCTTTGCAAGGGATGAGGTCATCGTTGGCAGGGTCATAGTCAAACTGGGCCCTCATGTACATCTGCAGGTAAAGAGCACATGGCAGTCAAGAGGAGAGTCACGTAAATGTTAGGAAAGAACTAATATAAATGTTTACAGTATTTGGTGTTAGTAAATGGTTGTTATTAGTAAAAGGAAACGGCAAGCCTGTGGACTGAATCCGACCACTGCACTTAAACCTGGACCTTGATCAGTCACCTATGTTCAATAATCTGCTGAAATATCATCACCTAAACCAATTCTAATGTCAGCTTTTAATCTTTCCTTTAACCTTTTGACCTCTTGGAATATCTCACATAAATAATTACAACAAACAACTTCTATAGTGCTGTAACACCATGTGACGTTAGTGAGGTGTTTTGGGACCTTGAAGTCCATGAAGATAATTTAATTGATTTTTATTTCCACTGTTCTGAGATAGCTATCACAAATTATGTATTGCTATTTTCAACTATTTGCTTAACATCATTGCATGTCTTTAGAAAGGTTTATTGGTAACTGTAGAAATGGGCAGATATTTAGAAACATAAGGAAATTATGTTGTACAAATACAAGAATTCTAAGTATATGACATCTACATCACTTTCCAATGTAATTTAAAGCTATTAAGCTAGTAACAGCTCACATTTGTAGTTTTTGTAAGCAGAACAAAATACACATTTTGTTTTCCATCAGCTTCTCATACTCATAAATGGCATACTCAAAAGAAATTCAAACATATATTTTTTCAATAAATGTTAACTGGGAAGATCCCCCTTAAAGCAAAATTTACAAGTTAATATCTCAGACAGCTCAATCAATTTAGTAAACACAAACAACTCTCCCACAGATAGAATCCAGCAAATATAGGCTCTAATCTCTCATGCCATTTAGTGTTGGGAAAGATCACATGTACATATCTTGACTAAACTTTCTAAGATCATAGGAGGAACATGTAAATTCTTCTCAGGGTAGATCATCCCTTTGGTTAGTAATGAAATCATGACTATCCATGGTTTCCTCAAGTCACAGTGCTACTGGCACACAAACAAAATTAGTAGACCCAATGGAGGGGTTTGGGCCCCCAAAAATGTTAGTAGTAGTTTAAAAAGCTACTAACTAATTCTTAATGGACTACAAGCTAGACTGCCATCACTGACCACACCATAGACAGCACTTATTACAATAATAAACTGTGTATGGTTGTAAAATCACTGAAGAAAATATTAAAAATACATGTTGCCACTTTTTCATGTGGCCATTTAATTAGCAGCTTCATTTAACTTAATGTTTCATACATTGTGTAATAATAAAATGTTCCAATCAATTTGGAAAAATTCACTTATTTTGTCTAGTCAATGCCAGTTAACAAGCCAACAACTCACTCATATGGCACATAAGCAATATGAACAGCTGCTGGAGAAAATTATATACTGTGGCCAGGAGATGGCAGAATGAAACACACAACCGAGGTGTCTCAAGTCAAACTACCAACACTAATGTGAGTGATGATCTTTACATTTGATCACTAGAGGAACTTTATAGTCACCTGTGTCTTTCATTGACTTACAGAAGATTCACCTGATAAAGAGTAAATTCCTTTTAACATAGGAATTTGGAGAAGACTAAAAAAAATACTAAACTAGAAGCAAAAGTTACGTACCATCAAACTCATCTTTTACTATGAAACAAAATAATACCAATTAGTGATTATGTCTGAATGGAAAGCTCAAGGTCTTGAATTATTCATGCAATTGAATTTGGAAACAACAAATTATTTAAAAAAATAATCATAACAAAACAGACAGGCACCACAAGAGTGTTATGATATGGGAAAGTGCATTTGCTGTTGGCCATGTTATTACCTCACAGGCTCGGGAGCGACTCTGCTGTTTGGGAACGACCTTCATAGTGACTACTCCACTGGTTTCTTTCTGTAAGTGAACATGACAATAGTTTTACTCTTACTTAGTCATATAAATGCAACCATTTAATAATTTCAATAAGCATTGTTGACTGTAAGCTTAATACTTAAATATTGGGTCTTACAAAAAACATCATGGTAGCAGGTACCAACTTACCAGGATCTTTTGCAGCTGGTCAACAGATTGGTTGGTCACACTTTTCCCATTGATCTCTGCTATTTCATCCCCTTCATGTAAGGACCCTGGAGAGAAGCAGAGACCAGAAGAAGTCTAGTAACACCTAAAAATGTTGTTGATATTATTGCATTTAGAATTAGTAGCTGCTGAAGTAGAAGCAATTCTCCTGAGAACAATGAATAAAAGACAAAAAAGCCTCAAAAACACAACCTCAAGAATAAAATGTAACAGGAAAGAAGAAGCTGAGAGAGAGAAATCACGCTAAGAGAAGGGAATAATAATAATAATAATAATAATAATAATAATAATAGCCTAAAGGTTAGCTGATCGGACCCCAGGTCAGATATTTTTCGGTTTAGATTTTGTACCTTGTCTGTGGATCATGCCGCCATGCAATATTCTGGCCACAGTGCACCTTTGCTTCTCATTCAGTTTCAGAGTGACCCCCTAGAGGCATAGACCACAGTCAATAAGCAGGAAATTGCAAACACAAATCTCCACAATACTGCAAATATGTGTGTAGAGGTAGAGAAAGAGACAGACAGACAGACAGACAGACAGACAGACAGACAGACAGACAGACAGACAGACAGACAGACAGAGAGACAGAGAGAGAGAGAGGGTAGATTTACCATTGGCTCTGAAGGATTTTTTTCAAATGCTACTTCTTTCATCCTGGTCAGCTCTGCACCATTCATGTGGCCAGTACTACCATTGGTGTACACTTCAGCCCCCTTATTCTCATAGGTCTGCATATCCACCTGTGAAAAACAGTATTTTATAATATTAATATTTTATATTTTGTTTCCTACTTATCCTTATGCTAAAAGAGCAACAAAAACAAGACAAAACACTTTGTAGAAATAATTCCTTTCTTACAATATGGTCTGCAAATGATTTTAAAAACCACTGAGCTACTGTCAGATCATCATCACAGATAGATCACATTATTGTCATCCCGGTATTTCCAGTGACCTTCATGAAAGCTTTTCCCTAATGTGTGCCAACAGCCATGTTTCATTTGCAGTTTCAACATATGTTCAAAGTTGAAAATTAACCCAATGTTATAACACCTCATTAACCATGTCCAGTGATCTGGTCCACCAGGTTAATGTGGTCATGGATACCACCAGTCGTGGGATCGCATTCAAAAGAATAGCATTGACGGAAGGAGAGAAATTCTTCCCAGCAAATACTGCCAATTATTATCTCATTTCAAGGATCTCATACAGTTCAGGCTAGAAACCAAAGGACCAGCACTACTATGAGATGTAATCAGGAGACGTTTTCTGGGCCTGGTCCAGTTTCAATAAACAGGAGGTCGACTTTGTGGATTCATACAATGTTTGTGCTTTTACACCTACATGAACCCAAATGAAGAGTTCAAAAGCAGGGACTCCCTATCCCCAGACAATTTCCACAGTGCTGCCGTAGTGTCAACAAAGTCGGTCTCCAAACCACGGTCCATAGAGCAGGTCAGTCCCTGACATCCCCAGGTTAGTGTCTTAGTTCTTAGCTTGAGAGAAAGAGTTCCTTTGACAAATTAAGACAACGTAGACACGGACAAAGGAATGTAATTAGATTTCTGTTTTATGGTGGATTTTCGGATTTTAAATTTCTTTCATAAGTCAAAAACGTTGGTAAGAGGTATCACTGTGTTTCTATTTTCACACGAGTCAACTTTTATTTTTAGGTTTTTCAATTTCATCTTTCTAAGACTAACAGCTGTCACACTAAAGGATTGTGCTGATGCAGATAATCATGCGTCTGACGTTTAATTTTCTATGATTTTATTATGTTTAGTTCCCCAAAGAGCTTTCTTAATTTCTTCTTGATTAATGGGAAATGTAGCAACTCTTGTCTTTGGGAGGTGTTTTTGGTGAAATCATTATTTTTCACCACTCTGTTGACTAATGTACTTTCAACTTCCCCCGCAAAGTAACCTTCCTTAGTCACCCATTTTGAACATTGGTGTGCTAAGTGCTAAGTTGCAAATTGTAGACACTAATCGTTGGGTAGAGTAGATTAATTCAAAGCACTTCAGGAGCTTGGGGGAGGGGTTGTTAGTGGTGGTGAGTCAGGAGCTGACTCAAGGAGTCATGCAAGTCAACATGTTGTTTTCTATGTAACATGATACAGTTATTTACCAGCCATGGACTAAGGACTGTACTAAGCGAGACTATTTGGATGGGGCCCCATAGTGAACAGATGAAATTACATCCTCTTTTGGGAGGAGTCTGGGTCCTTATCTTGCTGCAGAGAAAATCACTGCATTTCTATCTTAACACACCACACTTTGAAATTCCTTTGAAATTTCATCGGGGCGTTTAGTTTAGGAATTTTTACATGCCGAACATCAGGAACTCTCTCCCACACCAGAGAACTAAGAGTCAAACAATGTTTTCATCATCATTGTAGAGCTGCTTCAAAGACAAGCATTGGGAGACGGAATTTGTGAACTCACATAATGTTTGAATTTTTATGACTAAATGAACTTTGTGGTGAAAAGATACATTTATCATGTTTGTCAATTAAATTTCCATGGAGCGCCTCCACACGTTCTACATTATAACGTGTAAAACATCACAAGTTCAAATCAAGAAGAGGAATGTGTTGTGAGAAAAACAGACATTCTCAAATTGAGGGAATTGATTCTCAAATTCATGTTCAAGGGATGTTCACCTTGAAACATTATAAATCTATATTCTTCAGCACATAGTGGACCAGTGGGTTGTGAAAGTGGACTCACGCTTTCTTCCCCTTAACAAAGTGCTGACCCTCACCACTAAGGAGGAAGTCACATGGCTAAAGGAAACTGACAGCCATTAAGTCTAAAGGTCAAGTGGTATCGCTGGGAAAATTACTAATAAAAAATCTGTCGCAGCGCAGAATAGCTGAGGTCAGCTGTAAGATATAATACTGCCATATTTCAAGCATACGTAATGGAAAAACGACATCTCATGAGTTGGGTACTCTTGTCAATGAATCTGCAGAAATGTTCCCACAGAAATTACACAAAGTACTTGCTTCGGTGTTGTAAACTTTAACAGGTGATTACATACATGCCATGCGGCTTGTGAAAAATGTTAAGTACACTTCTGCAAATCTGGTGCCCTTCAATCAAATACTTGTGCACGTGCAAGGTAGCTAACAAAAACCCACACGCAAGACTATATATCAGCTCAAAATCTTTACAATAAACAAGCAGCAGCCAGTTTGATCAGATTAACTGAGAGATTACATTCCAGTGTATAATCCCTCTATGATTTGGTTTGGCACTAAAAGGTGTTTTGATTAAATTTATCTCAGAAGTCTGACAGTACCCTTTGTCAATGTCAGTAGTTGGGACTGCTGCTGCATAGTTTGAGGTGCTATCTCTGAAAAAACAACCACATAGCCATTCAGAGCAAGTAGTTGAATAGAGGAAGACCCTGGCAGGCCCTCCCCGTGGGTCTCGGCAGAAAAATGTGTTCCTCTGTGGCTTCCTGATTCCACTCCACTCACGTTAGCAGAGTGTGAAGGGATGAACACGTGATGAAGGTGGGCAGAAGGAAAAAGACGGTTTTAACAGGCAGCTCATGTGGTAAAATACATCTAGTAAAGAGCACAGTGCTTGTCATTGTAAAGGTTTGCTTATCTTCATGGCCTCATGTAATTTCATCAAGTAGCATGTGATCAATGCATTTCATAATGCCAAGTGACAATCGGCAAACAATAAATGCACTGTAAATAATCTATCAGTTTTGTTCTCTTTTGTTGCAAATATAGTGTAACCTATCATGTTGTAATCTTATTGATTACATTAAAGTATTCTCCCTCTCTAGATAAGATTGATCTGTATCTGCAGCCTAGAAATTGTAATTATTAACCCCTTCTCCCCATGAAGTCTAGGCTTGACCTCCTGCTGACAGGAAAAGAGCTATTGATCCAACAGACCTTGAAAGAAAACAAAAAGAGACCTATAGGTTGTATACATGGGGATCCTTCCCTTCATCAGATTACTGTATTAAGTACAGACAGCAGTTACAGTATTTTAGGCCATGAACTGTTAAACAACTTTTTGGCATATGAGAATTGTTCTTATCAGTATAAAGTAGCTGGATGGGCTGGTGACATTGCTAGTATTGTGTAAAAAAAACATTTTGCAACTAGTGGGTAGGAAAGGATGGTATTAGAAGGCCATCTGTCCCTGTGCAGTGACTCAAGTGTGCGGAAGCAAAGGAAAAACACGTCTGAGACGCCACCTACTTCCCATAAGTGGGAAGCTGTTAGATGGTCATCAGCTGCATTCCACCTCCTAGCAAAGCAGACTGATTTGCCTTCACTTGCTGGGAGGGTCTTAATGTTCAGACATGTTTATTGAGGTTGAAGTTATGAGAAGAATGAGAGGCTGCTTAAAAAACTGACTATCTGTTTAGGGCAGTGTGAAATTCTTTAGCCTGAATTATTTGAGGGAGTATCCATAACTCAGTGTGAAGTAGTGCAACACTCAGCCTGGCACTCAAAACACATGTGCACGATCAGCCTTACAGGCAAGCAAAAACATCCATAAATAGAATAGGGCAAGTCCTTGTGTTTATCTTGACTGCCAAACTGAAAAAAGTCCTTCCCAAACTGAAGAATGGGGAAAAAACACACACACACACACACACACACACACACACACACACACACACAAACACACACACACACACAGTGAAAGACCAGCAGTCTCCACTCACTATTCCCTGAGGTAATGGTACAGGAGGTCCGACTGAAGACGATGAATTCACAGATCTGCATCTATCTGGGGAATATTTTGGCAAGATTGTAGCTGAACTGAAAATTGCTGATGTCAGGAAAGGAGTTTCCTCACAAGGCTTCCTTTCTCCGTTTCCCTCAGTAGCTCAATGCTGACTTTTCAGATTCAGAGAAATAGTTTAGCACATGAACTTGCTATATACTGGTTACAGGGCTGGGGGTCCTCAAGGCCTAGCAAAATATAAATGATTTAGATGATGAAAGAAGGTATTGGAAGAATAGGTATCCTGATAGTAGGCTTCACCCTATAACATTCTTTTACTAACAAAGCCTAGAGCAAAAATAACTTTTTTGTGGTCAGATATGTTTGGTTAATGTTTTATATTAATGGGAAATACTCAACATCTAGAATTAATTTCACAACATATTAATCAGATTTTAATGGGAATGGAATACTTGAAGTAACACCATGTTATGATGTCGTAAACATCCAGGCTAAGAGGTTCAGGCCTCAACACTACGACTTCAGCTTGGTGAGGTGAGGCAGAACTCTTAACAGTGTGATAAGTTAGATATCTATATAAATTCAACTTATATCAGCATTTATCGCTCAACAGTCTATCACAGATGGTTTAGTTGTGTGAAAATGTTCCAATAAATACTGATCTTATTGATTTATTTACATAACTGAGGCTATATGTTAACATTAACACTGTAGATCTATTTTTAACTTCCGGAGCTCTAAGCCATTGACTATGCCAAGAAAAAACATAAACCTCTCATTGTTGTAGCTGGAAATATGGGCCTCACAGCACTTGATATAGCTTGATCTTTCCATTTGTCCCGTGATTTTTACATCTGCTTTTGGAAATCGCAGAAGTGAATCTGCCGATGACATGTCTGCTGGATTCAGAACTCACCAGATTGAACTCAGACTGATGCTGACCAAGCAATACCGAGCAATGCAGTGGTGGCTAACTGAACGGAAATATACACAACCACAGGACTTGGCATGACAAGGCAGACCTCTGTGGCGCAACCTTCAAAATGCTCTAGGCTACACTTTGATAAAATATTGCATTTCACAGATCTTGTAATGGGCGCACAAGAACACAACAACCTTGTCATGTGGCTATCTACATCTTACCCTCTACTTCCCGGAAGCAAACATACACAGCAAAATTTAGGGTTAAAAAAGGATAAAACTACACCCTACCTTTTCAGACTTTGGCTTGTTTTGAAGAAGCTGCGCCAGGTAGAGATCGGAGAGGGCTGTCCGGACGCTGTTGATCGGCTCCAGTGTGACAGCGGGTTCGTTTTTATTGGATTTTAACGTCATCTTTCCCTGTTGGCAAAAAGACAAGTGAACCCAACGTGCCCCAGTTCAAGGTCCGCAAGAGGCTGGCAAGATATTTCTACCGAAGAGAATGCGACTGATAAGAAGTCCTGACGCTGTGATAAATCACTGCGCTGGGTTAAAAGTCCAAGGTTTTGATCAGTAGCAGGGTAGCAGGTGGGGTTTAGCCACTATCTGCTGCGGGGACACCGCTGACAAAGCAAGTAAACATGCGATTGCTTTCTCAGAGGGGCAGTCCCATGCTGCCTTCACGTGCTCCTAATAAGCTCCTACTTCCGAGCTCAAAAGTGGTAAATACGCGCATTCGGTTGCTTTTGGACGGATATGGTAACAAAATGGACCCTATAACGAACGTTGTTTTATTCGGCAGGTTGGCCTAGCGGTTAGAGAGGCCGACCCATCACCGGAGTATTCCAGCTGTGAGCTGGTGATTGAAAAAATGACTGGTGTCACAGCTATGGTGCCTACCAACACTGCCCTTGAGCAAGGCACTTAACCCCCAAACTGCTCTAGGCGCGCTGTTCAATGGCTGACACCTGCACTCTATCCTCTGACCTGAAAATGCATGTGCATGTGTGTGGGGTGATATGTTGTGTGTATATCTAGTCAGGGGTGTGGTACAGAGCTACTTTGGGCTGCAGCAGCAGAATGAAGAGGAAAATAATGTGCACATATGACACTTTTGCTGTGCTGTGTGTTCATACAAACCTATATTTACACATACAATAATCTTTTTTTTTTTTAACACAGTTGATACTTTTTCAAGAATACTTCTTGAAGTTCTTGAAGTAACTCATGTAACTGGTTAACTGATACAAATCAACATTTTTACAGCTTTGAGAAATGCTAGAATTAAATTGTCACACCATATATTTCTTTCAAATATTAACACATGTATGCTCCTAATACACAGTCACTGTGTATTACTCAGTCACTCAGGCTTTTGGACCCCACTGTATATATCTACTTACATTTTCTTGTATTTATATATACTCCACTTATTTCATACCTATTAAGCCATATTTAAGTAAGCACTCAGGACTGTTACTTACATCTGTAAGTAACAATGTAAGTAAATTCATATATGCAAATAATCTATATTCTTGCTTGGTTGCTTTGCTATTTTATTTTATTGCTTTATTATTTTTCACTATTCTTATTGTTTCTACTTTTTGCCAATTATATTTCCGTGCTTATATTCTATTTATCATGTCACTGTTCACTTATTATTTGCTCCTAATTTCTCCATCAGGATCAATCAAGTTTCATCATACCTTATCTTAGCTTATGTTAATTAATTTATACAAAACAAAACAAAGCAAAACGTGTGACAGTTTAAGGTTAAAGAAAGAGTGAAAACAGAAACACTTTTGATATATGATATCTTATATCACTTTTACCATAACCTGTTGAAACGGCTTCCATGCTCCACGAACCCCTAGATGTCACATCTTGGCAACTCGGGTCTCAGAAAATTCCCATGTTCCCCATCTTAGTTATCAATTTAATGGAGTCGTTCATGCATGCTCAGCACGTAACGGCAATATTTCCTACAGCGCTTAAATGCAGCATTGCTGCAGCGTTCTCAGCAGAGCATAATGATCGGGTGACGTAGTTTACAAATGGTGAGGAAGCAGAACCAAGGCTCCTACTGACTGTAAGTACAGGCTTCGGCCATTTGAAAGGCTGAAGCTGTGGATCGTAGTAGAGATAAGAAAGCCGCATATCACTATGAGGGTTACTCCTCGGAAATGGCGTTTTCCGGTAAAGGAGGAGCAGTTCATTCACGTAGAAAAACAAGCGCTAGCGTCAGCGCTTACGCAAAATAACTATAGTTAATGCTCTCGTAGGAGTATGGAAAGACGCTATACAAGTTAATATAAGTCCCTGGAAGTACTAAAGGAGATTTATCTTTAGGGAAGCTAGGGTTTATAATTTCCAAAATTAGAATCCTTGTGACAAATTTATGGTTCAGTTTATTTTTTTTGGAGAATTTGAATACACCAAATTTAAAACCTATTTAGAGCTTCTCTCTCTCTCTCTCTCTCTCTCTCTCTCTGTCTCAGCCCCTCCCTGAGAGGAGGATTAGGTGGTTCCCCAGTCAGACAGGTCCAAGTATATCAGGACAGATGAGAGAGCTTTTGCTCTAGCAGTGTGGAGCGACTCTGTCACTGCAAGGAGGGCCGTCTCGGTTGAGTGACCTGCATTGAACCCGGTTCGGTGGGGGTCCAAGAGGTAGGTTGTTCTGGTTGAGATACGAAGATACTTGATTAAAGACAGCACGTTCAAGGGTTTTAGATAGGAAGGGAAGAAGGGAGACCGGTCTGTAGTATTTGACCTCAGAGGGGTCAACTTTTTTTCAGAAGCTTTTTCAGCAGTTTTGAAAGCAGAGGGGAAGCATTCTGTCACCAGAGACGTGTTGATGAGGTGGGTTAGACCGTACCACACATAAACCCTAAATTCAGTGTACTTAAGTATAATAAGTGCTGAATTGATTTGAATTCAATATGTCAATGCAATGTAATGTATGTCACACTCATAACACACACATACCATAAAGCAGTCCGTTGTCATCAAGCCAAAAACCAAAAGCCAAGAAAGTACCAATAAATAAATAAATAAGATCAAGCTAGACATGAAATGATGAAATATTGTGACAGAGGAGAGTAGTTAATATGACCCGCCTCCTGTCAAAAATTAAATTTATGACCCCCTGTTGATTTATGACCTGTCAATACTTGACAGTTGATTGACAGCCTGTCAAAATTAGATGTATGACCCCCCTGTTGATTGACAGCCTGTCAATATTTGACAGTTTTGATTGATGACCTGTGTGATGTGTCATGTTGTGACCTTTTAATTATTTAATGATCCTAATGATGAGGTATTTCCGAGCGTGTGGGCGGAGGCGTCATTTGTTCTTTTGATCCTGAATGGGGTGTATTGACCAGTGTCAAATGTGGGTCATTGGGGGTTGTGTGACACTTGAAGTGCTATGGGAAAGTGTTTTTGTTTTATGATCCTGTTGATCAGAAGCGTATTTTCGACCGGAAGGGTTAGGGATAGAAAAAAGAAAAAAGATTAAAAAAAAGAAAAAAAAAGATTTTTTAAAATAAAAAAAAAAAGGTTAAATACGGAGACACGGAGACTAATGGCGTCATCATTTGGAAGCTCATTTTGGAAGCAATACCAACCGCTATGGCCGCCTCTCCAACACCCTCACAACCCATCGAGGATCAACCCATGCCGGGTAACTTGAGCTATCAGAGCCCGGACCCTGAGAACCGATACGATGATGTGCCGGTGGTCGCTCCGAATGCGCCCGTCAAAAGAATCAAACCCCGGCGTCTGACTAGCGATGACCCGTGGATATGTTGCAAGCAGTTGTTCAACAAGACACTGCCGCAAGATGAGACAGCAAGATGTGGGTATGATGATGAAGATAAAGAAAATAAACCATGGCTGTGTGGACATGGAGAATACCTAGGCCGACAGAACCTCACATTCCTCAGAGAAGTGGAAGAAGATATGAACGGGATCGACGTTGCTGAGCAAACAGGTCAAGCGAAGACAGATGTTGGAGGGTCTGCTCAAGACTTGTCCCCACGTCTACCTTCAGAGGCTGTAGGTCTTTTAAAGGCCACTACATGCCTATGTATCGAAAAGATTCTTCAAACAAAGCTGGAGCAAGACTCTTGGGGTTGTCAAACAAACCACCCTAGCCAAAGGAGGCATTCTGTGTATATGGAGTACCAGCCTATTACTTTACTGATAATTTTGACAAAGTATGTGATAAGTTATTTACAAAGTCTTTCTTAGAAATATTAATACTAGTTTTAGGGCGCACTCTGAATATATATACAACACCTGACAAGATTCTTGGTGTGGCTGAAACAGTGGCTGTCGAGCTACAAGCAGAGAGCGACATTGACAAGAAACTGGTTGAGATAAAAGAAAAACTCATCACCCCCGCCAACGAATCTAACATCTTTGAAGCTGTACAGAGCTGGGTGGTATCCTTCTAGAGAATTGAATGAACGAAACGATGAATACAGCTGACTGACAACAAACCATATATCTATTTTTATTATTTTTTATTTCAATAATCATGTAGGGTGTATCGATGTTGTGAATAAGATTGGGTGTCTATGTATCTATTTGTACATGTATGTTGATGAATGAGCAAAAACAAAACATGTAAAAATAAAATGACCCATTCCATAACATAATGACTGTTTGACTCCCATTCTCTTCTCATTTGGTTTACGGCATCACACATGGATAGTACCTTAGAAAAAATGTATTATGACCCTGCAAACCCAGGGTCATTTGGCAGTATTAGCAAATTACATACAGCTGTAAAAGAAAATATCGGCGTGGCTCCACCTCTACAAGATATAAAGAAATGGTTATTTAAACAAGATGCTTATACATTACATGCACCGCTATTCAAAAACTTTAAGAGGAATAGGGTTCTAGTTAAGGGGATAGATGGACAGTTTCAGGCAGACTTGGTGGAAATGGGGCAGTATTCAGATGCAAACGATGGTGTGCGATATCTTTTGACAGTCATTGACATCTTTTCAAAATACGCATGGGTTCCCACTAATCTCGCTTCGTGAGACAGGCCTCTGGCTAGTTTATTAATTTAGGCTAAATTTGCAGATACACAAACACTAGTAATTTAGCTACATAAAAACAGTGAAATAACAAGCAACATGGCAAGCCATGGGACCCTGCGATGAGTGAAAATCAAACAATAACTGATCATCTGATTATTCAATCGACAAAGTCAAAGTAGACCTGTATTTTAGACAAGGAAGGAATAATCTTGACATAGTTGAATTATCCGATCCGAAACGGCAATCTTCTTGTCAAGTGATGATGTACTGACGCACGAGCGCGACTGGGGTACCAGGTGTGGAATTGGGCATGTTGAGCTCGAGCTGAGCTGAACGCTAACAAACATCCTCATGGATACTTGGAAAGGAAAAAAAAATCTTCACGCACTTCAGCCTATAGATGTCCTCAAATCCTCTCCATTTCACTCGTGCAGCTCATAACACCAATTTTTTTTTTGTAATGGATCTGCATGATTCACATGGGTCACATTTTCAGGTCGGAAAATTCGGAATTCCGGATTAATCCGGAAAAATCACATCCCTGAACAGTGCATTGCCAAGTCATTACTGATCTGTGTTGTGTTCTCATTTGTTGCTGTTGTTTTCTGAGTCTGCCAGTAGGCCAAGTTATTGATAAGGCAGAGTAGGACATAGTTGGAACCAATGCTGTTGGGAGAGCAAAAAGACAAATGCTGTTGCACTAAACGTCATGGTACAATCAATTTGTACCATGAGGAGTTTTGTTTATTTTTCTGTAGTGCACATCTGTAAATGACAAAAAGCAATGGGGCTGAAGTAGCTTTTGTTGAATTACCATTACAATCTGACCTAAACTAAACCAAGCATGATGTGTGGTGGATGTTCTGTGTTACACTCTGTGTTATTGTACAATATAAAAGGACGGTTATCAAGTTGGTACATAATTTCCAAGATGCCACAAGACCACTGCTATTACTACCACCAGTACTCTGAGTTTTGTTATTACTGTTGTTTTTTATTGTACGTTTACATACATTTGTTCAACCCTCACTTCTCTCCCACTCAATTGGACAGATAGTTGTTGTTTGCGTCACTGTAATGATTAGATCAGGTTGTAGATCAGCTGTTATTAGCCATGTGAACGTGTAGTCCGTTAGGATCGGTCAGTTGGAGCTAGTTTTCCTTCAGGTCAAGGTGGCTCTCTGAGACCTTCTGTGCCACGCTGAAGGGCCCGGGGGTTCTTTGGGACTTCAACTCGACACTGCTGGCTGCCAGGTACCCTCGCTGGAGGGAAAGAGAGAGAAAGGACATCATAGTGGTTTCATGCTGTATTTACAAAATGTATCACGCATGCATACCCCTTCAGTAATAGATTGTGGGTTGATGTGGCAGGGTTGTTTGGGTTTGTTGGTGGTTAGGGCTGGTTGAGAGGCCATGTTTCCCACCTTGTACCCAGATGCACTCATCCCTGTGTCTTTCATCCCATGCTTTCAGTTTGCAGGTCTTGGAGCAATAGAAGACTTGATGGCAGCGGCTACAGGCCATCAGCGACACAGACACAGAGCGACCGCACTGGTAGCAGAACTTAAACGGCTTCCTGGGAAGACACACACACACACACACACACACACAGAGTGATTGGCTGGTTAGTTAAAAGTTAGCTAGTTATTAAAGGGTATTTTACCCATGATACATCTGAACTGTATTTTGTTTCAGCCTTAAGTGTTATTGATTCTCCAAGAAAGACTCTCACTGTGGTCTTCAATTCATTAGATGTTTAGTAGTATTGCTTTGTTTTGAATTCCTAAAAAGTCATGATCATTGTAAATGAATGGCGGTTTTTCATGCTCCAGCACAAGCCACAGGGGTACCGGAGCCAGAGTAGATCAACAGATGAAATCAGCTACAAACCTGACAAAGTTTGACTTACGAAGATGTAGTTGGTTTAAACCTTAGTCCTCGCACCTAATAAATTAAATTGAAACTATCCGTGTGCCTTCTTTGGGTAGCTGCATGAGTATGTGTCTGTTTGTGTATGTGCAAGCATGTGTTTGTGTGTGTGTGTGTGTGTGTGTGTGTGTGTGTGTGTGTGTGCGCCGCGCCGTGCTCTGCGCTCTGTATATTTTCCTGCTTTTTTGTCCTTTGCCAATCACATGCCTGTCGTGAGTAAACATCACAGGCCACCCTGCCTTGAAAGCCTCTTTGAGCCCCCCCACCCTCTTTCTGCTGTAGGCCCCCTGGGTCAGAGCATGAGATTCTGCACCCCTGGGTGACGGTGAACCTGGTGGTGGCGCTACTGGTGGGCCTGGCCTGGATCTTCATCGCCACCCGGCCCGAGATGGACTACACTGAGGGTGAGAAGCGCAGACACGAGGGGTGGGAGATTGGAAATTCCCTTGTCAATGTTTTGGGTGACTTAAATTGGATGGATGTATGGATGTTGCCAGTGAACACTAAATGTACTCCTTGCTTGTGGTAGATTATTTTTGTATTTTCACGAATGAAATGTGATTTATGTTCATCTTTTGAAATACAGAGTTTTATCCAACTACAGTGATGAGCGTCTTTATTTCCTTTTGAGGAAGGTAGATGTTTGTGTGTGAATCCTGTTTGGGGATGGGTATTCTCTGTCTGTATCTGCAAGTTGTAATCAAGATATCCTACTGTCCCTGAACACAATCCCTACTGTATCCCTATACTATTCTCATTGGTGTGTCTGTGGTACTCACGTCCACTTCTACTAACTACATCTGAATAAAAGCTAAAATAAAAGTGAATATATACTACTGCTAAAACACACAACTGACAACAGTGAATTTGTTTTTGAGCGACTGGGTTTATTTGTGCTCATTCAGTAATTTAGTGAAAGAGAAAAGACCCTGGACAGGTCGCCAATCCGTCACAAGGCCAACACAGATCGACTGTCAATATCACTTTCAGGGCAATTTAGAGTGTCCAATCCACCTGACCTGCATGTCTTTGGACTGTGGGAGGAAACCGGAGGACCCGGAGGAAACCCACGCCAACACGGGGAGAACATGCAGACTCCACACAGAGAGGAACCGTGTCCTTCTTGCTGTGAGGCCACAGTGCTAACCACTGGGCCACCGTGTCGCCCACAGGGAGACCTATGAAGCTTTCTGCTAGCCAAACACCTGAGAACCACCTTGATGATGGCTTTTACACTCGGAAAATATTCACCCACCCGTTAATCTGAAGTCAGAGAAGCAGCTGCACACTTGAAATATATTAGCTCAGATTTAATCACTTGGGCATCAAATTCTCTGCAACAATTTTATGTGCAGATTGAACATTTGTGATGCCCAAGACGCCATCTGAGAAGTTGCAGTGGCAGATTCAATTTGTTCTGCCAAGTGCAAGTTTCAAGTGCGGCTGCTACCACATTCATTCAGATGTTCACTTTTACATCTGTAAATGTTTTCTGTCTTCAATCACGGGTGGGTGGATATTTTCTGAGTCGTTCTCAGGTGTTTGGCTAGAAAACCTCCATAGGGAACTTCACTCCACATCTTCGGCTTTGGTCGCACAGCAGCAGAATGTCCTCATCCACCTTCTTCTGCTTCTTCTAGGGCTTGCTGACCTCTAAAAATCGAAAGAGGACAGTCAAGCGACCTTGTTGGAATTAACTACAGTGTGGAAGGACTTGACAATTCAGACACAAGTGGAGGTGAATGTGCTACCAGATGTGGAGTGGACCAGGTCATTGTTCAAGGGAGGGCCTGCAGGGCTGCTCAGGGGAACCGAAGGGGTGGCCACAGTGGCAGAGTCCACAGTGGGGCTTGCTGTTGGAGCTCCAACCTGTGAGGAGACCATTAGTACTATTAACAAGAATCACATTCATTCCTGGTTGAGTCAATTTTTCATTTTTCATTCAGAGATTCCTACCTCTGTGGTGTCCAGTGATGGAGTCCCCTCAGTTATCACAGCCAGGTGTTTTTATCTCAGAGTCCAGAACCGCCTGGGGGCTAAACACACACACACACACCATTTTAAGTTCAAGTTTCTAAGAGCAGTATTTGTATCTCCATTGTTTTTGATGTCATTTGGCAGAGACCAATATGTGCTCAAAGTGTCTGTCCTGATATTGGTGATCAAAAACTGCACTTCTAGTGTACTAATGCCTTTTGTCATCAAATCTTGCAAATTTCACATATGGATGCACAAGGTCCCTGATCTGCTCACAGTATGGCCTAACTGGACCATTTCCCTCCTCTTCCACCCTCATCTGAGGGGGGAGTGGAGCTCCGGAGGAAATAATCTTACCTAATTTGGGGGCAGTTCCTGTCCTGTTCAGGTTCCCCATCACTCAGATTGGGGGCCATGTCTGAGTTAGGGTGAACCAAGATGGCACCTGGCTGTGCTTCAGTGGAAGTTCCCCTAGCGCTGGTGAATGAGGACACATGCAGTTAACATATACTGATACCTCAGATTTGTTGTAGGTGAGTGAATGAATAGATGAATATTTTCTGAGCGTAGTTCTCAGGTGTTCTGCTAGAAAAAAACCTACATAGAGACCACAGGTCTCACTCCCCAGGTGAGGCCACAGGTCTCACTCCTCAGGTGAGACTGTGTACGAGCCAGAGCAGCAAAATGCCCTCCTCAACCAGGAGAAGAAGCGTCTGACTCCCTTCTTCTTCTTCTTCTTCTTCTTCTTCTTCTTCTTGGGCTTGCTGACCTCTAAAAACCGAAAGAGGACAGTCAATGCCTCAAGTGACCTTGATTGAATCAACTACAGTGTGGAAGGACTTGACAATTCAGACACAAGTGGAGGTGAATGTCTTACCAGATGTGGTGTGAGCAGCGTTTGTGTCAACCAGGTTGTTGTTTTCTATGACAACCTGGTTCACAGCAATGGCGGGTTCAGCAACAGAGCTGCTCAGGGGAACCGAAGGGGTGGCCACAACGGCAGAGTCCACAGTGGGGCTGCCCAGGGCAACCGAAGGGGTGGCCACAAGAGCAGAGTCCACAGTGGGGCTGCTCAGGGGAACCGAAGGGGTGGCCACAACGGCAGAGTCCACAGTGGGGCTGCTCAGGGGAACCGAAGGGGTGGCCACAACAGCAGAGTCCACAGAGGGGCTTGCTGCTGGAGCTTCATCCTGTGAGGAGACGATTAGTACTATTAACAATAATCACATTCATTCCTGGTTGAGTGAATTTTCAACTGTACATTATTGCTAATATATAATTGACACTGAGCAAGCAGTGATTCCTACCTCTGAGGTGTCCAGTGATGGAGTCCCCTCAGTCACACCGAAGGACACGGAGCTGGAGTCCAGAACAGCCTTGGGGCGAGACCAACCCAGCCCCGTTGCATCCCAGCCCAGCTGGCTAGATATGCTCTCGTTGGAGGACATGTCTGGCATTGGCTGAACCAAGATGACACCTGAAGTGGAAGTTCCCCTTGCGCTGGTGAATGAGGACACATGCAGTTAACATATACTGCTAGCTCAAATTTGTTGTACAGGTACATTCAGGTACCTTCCAAAAGGACAAACTCAGTTATGCTCATAGCCAGGAAGCAAGACTTCCCACTGGACAAGCATGCCAATCAATCAATCAGTTGATCAATTGATGAATCATTCACCTACAGCGCCTACCCTTGTCTGATAACCGATGTGCAAAGCAGCAATATAAGGACTCACGCCACACACACACACACACACACACACACTTACTGAGAGCTGTGGTGGGAGCTGCTGGCGAGGTCGCTCATTGTGATGAATGGATGTGTGAGGATTTCACTTGGTGTGATCCTCTCACTGGCATCCATCTGGAGCATTCCTTTCAGGAGGTCAACAAACTGCCTCCTATCAGTGACCTCAGCCCTGTCCTCTTCCTTCATGTTGAACTAAATTACCAAATGATGAGAAAAGTCCAACAGGAAATCAGTGGAATCATCTTCCTGACTCACTCCTGTCTTCAGCAGCTACCGCCTACTGGACTACCTACCTCTGTCAGCTCATCCAGAGATCTGAATGGGATCCTGTTGTCTGTGGACAAGTCGTCATACTCCTCTGGTGTCTAAAAGAAGGTAACGTGTATTTGAAACGTCTTATCACTTTAGATGAATTACTGATTGATACTGACATAAATATAAATATTATTTATAATAGAATAAATATTCTCAAGAAAATGTTCAAGAGAAAATTATATTTGGTCAATAAAGCGGTGTTGTGGTACCATGAGCCTCCAGCCCTCCTGAAGATGAATAACTCCTCTGTTCTACACCCAGCATTCAGGAGGTGGTCCGCTGGCTGACCCAGGAGGTCGATGATGAATCGCATCTGGAGGCAAAACACAGGATCACATCAGTCTAGACTATCAGGACTCCATATGGTTTTATTACTTGTCTGCTGTGATCATCATCTGCTGGTCTTAGAGTAGCTACTGCTATCAATAATTAAGGGTTAGTGTAGAAAGGGAGCAGAGTCCAGTTATAGTAAGGTACTGACCACGTCATGTTCATGTTCCCCAGGGAAGAGTATTCTACAGGTGAACAAGTCCGACATCAGGCAGCCCAGCGACCACATGTCCACGGCCTCAGAAAACGGGAGCCCCAAAAGGATTTCTGGAGACCTGAGTGTGGAAGAACAGCAGCACACCAAATCAGAAACATTGTCGTGCTTTGAGGAATAACAATACAACATGGGGAAACAGGGCAGAAATGAAACAAGGAGGCATCAGTAGGAGAATGTCACAACAGCTGAGACTTATGTAGCCCTGAATTCAACATTTGTCCTCACAGGTATGGACAGGAAACACACACCCTGCTATGTATTTACAGTAGAAGTGAGAAACTGCAAGCCCTCTCCAGTAGATCTCACCTGTAGAAAAGGGGCTGAAGTCTAGAGCCTTGCTTAGCTTCAGTCCTCAGACGGGCCACGCCAAAGTCTATCAGCTTTACCCTCAAGGGCTCTCTCAGACGATCCGCCAGCATGATGTTGTCCAACTTCAGATCTGCGTGGATCACTCCGATGCTCTTCAGGGCCTTGAATGCTGTGGCCATCTGCAGGGACAAAGTCGGTCATAGAATATAGAGCATGAACTACAGTGGAACATTCTGAAGCTTTGAATTTACTTCCTGTCTGATGGCGTCTGTACCTGTCGGAATATGGACCTTATGACGTTTAGTCGCAGAGGGGTGAACTCCCTCTGCTCCAAGTAGTCACATAAGGCGATGTCCAACATCTCAAACACCAGACAGGTTAGACCGTTCATCTTGACGTCCTGATAGAACGTCACGATGTTGGTCTCATCCGCATCCAGACATCTGAGACGGTTCAACATGGACAACTAGGGATACATGACAAGTTTGACATGGTGATGTTATCAACAGGTAGTTTATGTGATACACAGACTAAATCTGACCAACAGAGCAGATGTAACATAATCTTTTGCATGACAGTAAAATCACCCACCTACTTTATGGCCATATGGTTAGATTGTATACCCTTTGGTATCTTTATGGCCAGAATCTCCCCGGTGTCCAGTTTCTCACATTTGGCTACAGTACCAAAGTACCCCTTTCCAAGGAATTCCAGTATCTTAAAGTTACTGGACTTCTTGGGTGGACAGAGCCAGGGGAGACAGCATGCCATGTTTGCTATGGAGGAAAACTGAAAGGAAAATGGAGACATGGAGAGAATAGAGAGAAAATAGTTACTTCAATCCCTTTAAATATCCAATTAACACAACAGTTAACCTCTCAGTGTTAACTTGTCATTCAACATTGAGCGTATTCCTATCTGGTGTCAATGTTTAACATCAAGTTGGTAAATGTATCCTGCACTTTTACTGCTACACATATTAACTAAGATACTTTCCCAATATTTACCGTGCAGAGTAGAAATGGCTGAAACACTGGAGACGATGTAACACTCTACATGAAGGTCATGTTAGTGTGAACACAGTACATTACAGAAGATGGCTACTTTTAATTGAGTCAAATCATTTTTCTGACCTTTCCTCAAGTCGGAGTTTGAAGAGAGAATATACTTGTCTAGAAACCTGCTCAAGTCAAATCAAAGTTCACTTTAATAGAATTGAGGAGAAAATGCACAAAGTGGGTGGGGTGTGGTGGTGGGTGACTTTCTCTTGCCACTATACTAAATGGATGGGATGATAGATGTGCTGCAAAACATCATTAATGATGAGTGTTCAAAATAGTGAATAATATCCATAAAGAGATTTTCATACAACTAATAGAGTAATTACAATTATTTCAATGAAGAAATCCAATACCATGTTAATGACTCCTCCTGTGTAAGTGAGTGCATGGATGACTATGTGGTCTTCAGTAATGTAGGGCCTGGTTTTTATGTTGGAAACCTCAAATCCATTTTGATCAATGGTGGGGACAATGACTGATCCAACCAATCTGTGGAGTTGACATGTCAAACACACTTTAGATGTCTCAGTTAGTGAGGACAAGGCCACCGTCTTCTAAACCGAACCTCCTGCTGGGTCCCCACATGACAAGCATGTTTTAACCCATCATGTGATGAGATCTGAAATAAGGAACTAATATGTATATGGTTTGATGTCAATAATAATGTTCACAATGTGTTGTCAATAATGTCTATGGTTTGATATCAATAATAATGTTCACAATGTGTTGTCAATAATGTCTATGGTTTGATATCAATAATAATGTTCACAATGTGTTGTCAATAATGTCTATGGTTTGATGTCAATAATAATGTGTAGTGGAGGTGTAGGACAGTGTAGGGCCTCCTCCTATTCTGGTCCAGTGCATACTCTCTCTGTCTCTCTCTGGTTTCATTGGTGAGGAGGAGGCTCTCTGTCCTGCATATATTGACATCACTGACTCTTCAGCTTTAGGTTTTTCTCTCTTCAGTTAGATTCTGTAATATCAGTAACCCATGTCTGTAGTTGTCTTTCTGAGAAGGACACAAATCCTCATGCAACAATTCATTTTCATCCACAACAATGAATAGATGATGCTGGGTATAGAGAACATTATCATTTTCCTCTGTTGACTCTTCACCCTGTAAATGTAAAGAGGATGGCAGAAGATAAAAAGCAACACACACACACACAACACACACACACACACACACAAACACATGCTTGCACATACACAAACAGACACATACTCATGCAGCTACCCAAAGAAGGCACACGGATAGTTTCAATTTAATTTATTAGGTGCGAGGACTAAGGTTTAAACCAACTACATCTTCGTAAGTCAAACTTTGTCAGATTTGTAGCTGATTTCATCTGTTGATCTACTCTGGCTCCGGTACCCCTGTGGCTTGTGCTGGAGCATGAAAAACCGCCATTCATTTACAATGATCATGACTTTTTAGGAATTCAAAACAAAGCAATACTACTAAACATCTAATGAATTGAAGACCACAGTGAGAGTCTTTCTTGGAGAATCAATAACACTTAAGGCTGAAACAAAATACAGTTCAGATGTATCATGGGTAAAATACCCTTTAATAACTAGCTAACTTTTAACTAACCAGCCAGTCACTCTGTGTGTGTGTGTGTGTGTGTGTGTGTGTGTGTGTGTGTGTGTGTGTGTCTTCCCAGGAAGCCGTTTAAGTTCTGCTACCAGTGCGGTCGCTCTGTGTCTGTTTCGCTGATGGCCTGTAGCCGCTGCCGTCAAGTCTTCTATTGCTCCAAGACCTGCAAACTGAAAGCATGGGATGAAAGACACAGGGATGAGTGCATCCGGGTACAAGGTGGGAAACATGGCCTCTCAACCAGCCCTAACCACCAACAAACCCAAACAACCCTGCCACATCAACCCACAATCTATTACTGAAGGGGTATGCATGCGTGATACATTTTGTAAATACAGCATGAAACCACTATGATGTCCTTTCTCTCTCTTTCCCTCCAGCGAGGGTACCTGGCAGCCAGCAGAGTGCCGAGTTGAAGTCCCAAAGAACCCCCGGGCCCTTCAGCGTGGCACAGAAGGTCTCAGAGAGCCACCTTGACCTGAAGGAAAACTACAGCTCCAACTGACCGATCCTAACGGACTACACGTTCACATGGCTAATAACAGCTGATCTACAACCTGATCTAATCATTACAGTGACGCAAACAACAACTATCTGTCCAATTGAGTGGGAGAGAAGTGAGGGTTGAACAAATGTATGTAAACGTACAATAAAAAACAACAGTAATAACAAAACTCAGAGTACTGGTGGTGGTAATAGCAGTGGTCTTGTGGCATCTTGGAAATTATGTACCAACTTGATAACCGTCCTTTTATATTGTACAATAACACAGAGTGTAACACAGAACATCCACCACACATCATGCTTGGTTTAGTTTAGGTCAGATTGTAATGGTAATTCAACAAAAGCTACTTCAGCCCCATTGCTTTTTGTCATTTACAGATGTGCACTACAGAAAAAGAAACAAAATTTATGCAAAATGTATGCAAATAAATTGATTGTACCGTGACGTTTAGTGCAACAGCATTTGTCTTTTTGCTCTCCCAACAGCATTGGTTCCAACTATGTCCTACTCTGCCTTATCAATAACTTGGCCTACTGGCAGACTCAGAAAACAACAGCAACAAATGAGAACACAACACAGATCAGTAATGACTTGGCAATGCACTGTTCAGGGATGTGATTTTTCCGGATTAATCCGGAATTCCGAATTTTCCGACCTGAAAATGTGACCCATGTGAATCATGCAGATCCATTATAAAAAAACAATTTGGCGTTATGAGCTGCACGAGTGAAATGGAGAGGATTTGAGGACATCTATAGGCTGAAGTGCGTGAAGATTTTTTTTTCCTTTCCAAGTATCCACGAGGATGTTTGTTAGCGTTCAGCTCAGCTCGAGCTCAACATGCCCAATTCCACACCTGGTACCCCAGTCGTGCTCGTGCGTCAGTACATCATCACTTGACAAGAAGATCGCCGTTTCGGATCGGATAATTCAACTATGTCAAGATTATTCCTTCCTTGTCTAAAATACAGGTCTACTTTGACTTTGTCGATTGAATAATCAGATGATCAGTTATTGTTTGATTTTCACTCATCGCAGGGTCCCATGGCTTGCCATGTTGCTTGTTATTTCACTGTTTTTATGTAGCTAAATTACTAG
This sequence comes from Hoplostethus atlanticus, assembly GCA_034670405.1. Taxonomy (NCBI): domain Eukaryota; kingdom Metazoa; phylum Chordata; class Actinopteri; order Trachichthyiformes; family Trachichthyidae; genus Hoplostethus; species Hoplostethus atlanticus. The sequence continues at coordinate 3,428,304 of JAXDDX010000018.1, forward strand.
TGTTTGCGTATCTGCAAATTTAGCCTAAATTAATAAACTAGCCAGAGGCCTGTCTCACGAAGCGAGATTAGTGGGAACCCATGCGTATTTTGAAAAGACGTCAATGACTGTCAAAAGATATCGCACACCATCGTTTGCATCTGAATACTGGCCCATTTCCACCTAGTCTGCCTGAAACTGTCCATCTATCCCCTTAACTAGAACCCTATTCCTCTTAAAGTTTTTGAATAGCGGTGCATGTAATGTATAAGCATCTTGTTTAAATAACCATTTCTTTATATCTTGTAGAGGTGGAGCCACGCCGATATTTTCTTTTACAGCTGTGTGTAATTTGCTAATACCGCCAAATGACCCTGGGTTTGCAGGGTCATAATACATTTTTTCTAAGGTACTATCCATGTGTGATGCCGTAAACCAAATGAGAAGAGAATGGGAGTCAAACAGTCATTATGTTATGGAATGGGTCATTTTATTTTTACATGTTTTGTTTTTGCTCATTCATCAACATACATGTACAAATAGATACATAGACACCCAATCTTATTCACAATATCGATACACCCTACATGATTATTGAAATAAAAAATAATAAAAATAGATATATGGTTTGTTGTCAGTCAGCTGTATTCATCATTTCGTTCATTCAATTCTCTAGAAGGATACCACCCAGCTCTGTACAGCTTCAAAGATGTTAGATTCGTTGGCAGGGGTGATGAGTTTTTCTTTTATCTCAACCAGTTTCTTGTCAATGTCGCTCTCTGCTTGTAGCTCGACAGCCACTGTTTCAGCCACACCAAGAATCTTGTCAGGTGTTGTATATATATTCAGAGTGCGCCCTAAAACTAGTATTAATATTTCTAAGAAAGACTTTGTAAATAACTTATCACATACTTTGTCAAAATTATCAGTAAAGTAATAGGCTGGTACTCCATATACACAGTTATGCCTCCTTTGGCTAGGGTGGTTTGTTTGACAACCCCAAGAGTCTTGCTCCAGCTTTGTATTAAGAAGCTTTTCGATACATATGCATGTAGTGGCCTTTAAAAGACCTACAGCCTCTGAAGGTAGACGTGGGGACAAGTCTTGAGCAGACCCTCCAACATCTGTCTTCGCTTGACCTGTTTGCTCAGCAAACGTCGATCCCGTTCATATCTTCTTCCACTTCTCTGAGGAATGTGAGGTTCTGTCGGCCTAGGTATTCTCCATGTCCACACAGCCATGGTTTATTTTCTTTATCTTCATCATCATACCCACATCTTGCTGTCTCATCTTGCGGCAGTGTCTTGTTGAACAACTGCTTGCAACATATCCACGGGTCATCGCTAGTCAGACGCTGGGGTTTGATTTTAAAAAATCTTTCTTTTTTTTAAATCTTTTTTCTTTTTTCTATCCCTAACCCTTCCGGTCGAAAATACGCTTCTGATCAACAGGATCATAAAACAAAAACACTTTCCCATAGCACTTCAAGTGTCACACAACCCCCAATGACCCACGTTTGACACTGGTCAATACACCTCGTTCAGGATCAAAAGAACAAATGACGCCTCCGCCCACACGCTCGGAAATACCTCATCATTAGGATCATTAAATAATTAAAAGGTCACAACATGACACATCACACAGGTCATCAATCAAAAGTGTCAAATATTGACAGGCTGTCAATCAACAGGGGGGTCATAAATCTAATTTTGACAGGAGGCGGGTCATATTAACTACTGAGGAGACTGGGGCTCCAAGGCTGTGGCAACTCTGGAGCTTGGGAAGACATGCACAGCCACACCACTACTGAGCCACGGGGCTGCCGATGGTCCCCATCAGTTTTTAGTGTGATGGGCACTGGAAGCTGTGAGGCTAGAGGTGGTGAAGAAGGGGCCGGCACCATGTGGAGATGATTAGCATGCCAGTGGGATCTGTCACTGAACATGTCCAACCCCAGCTGATGAGCACTCTGGAGAGGCTGAGACCAGAATAAAAGCTGTTTTGTTGCAACACTGTGGTTTGGCGGGCACAGGCCCAGGCTGACATCTGTGGAATAATCTCCTTTACTGCAGGCTTCCTCTCAAAGTGGTGCTTCCCCTCCCTTTTGACGGATGTACACTGCTGCTTTTGTCAGACTGCAGTCTGCTGGAGATGCTGATGGACCTGGTGCCCTGGGTCTCTAAAGGGACAGCGCCATCTCCCGTCCAACCATAAAGGATGAGAGGGAGGCCTATGTACCTGTGTGCTCAGTGGTTCTGCCGTGCATCAGGGTCCCTGAGGAAGGCGGAAAATTCTGATGAGGTCATCTGCAGCAAGCCTGTGGTGATAGTGAGTGGCATGACCCGCCCGGTAAAAAGGCTTTCCAAGATGTTTTTGGAAGGAATCAGCTCCTACTACCTGGGTCAATGCATCACGAGTAACAAGGATGAACAAAATGTCTGAGCACAGGAAGTGTTATAAACTGGGCTTTCAGTGTGCAAGTGGCTTCTGAGCCGGCTGGGGTCAATGTCCATGGATCCTCCTTCTTGAGTAGCTGGTGGAGAGTTGATGTGCTCTGTGAGCACTGGGCCTTGACATAATAGGCTCTCGTGCCAAGGAAAGAGGCCACTTGAGAAGCTGAAGTGGGCTCAGCTTTCTGGTGCACCATGTCAATGTTATAGTAAATGTGGGAAATGTGCAGTAAATGTATATTATTTATACATATATCGTATATGCATATTTGAATTTACACAAACTGAAAATATCTACACACCCATGCTCTATATTTGAAGTCACAGAAAAGATTTACAAATGTGCAAGTCAATATTTTAAAGAATGCAATAGCAGCTACAAACTGGGCACTGGGATACTAATGCAACTACAACTCAATGATTACAACTTCTCGAATCTGCCACTGCAACCTCTCAAGTGCCGTCTTGTTACAAATGTCTAATCCATGTGGTCTCATTTTTGCTGCAATTTGGTGCCAAGTGATTTGTAGACCTCAAGACAATGCAATGTTCAAGGCAGCTTTTTCTTGTTTTTATGATTGGCAGCAGTGCTGTTAAACATAGATCTTGATTTGAAATGACTTTAGTATTTTCTTGAATTGCTTGAAGTCAGTGTTGAACTGCTCTTGTCTGAATTGATGCTGGTTCAAATGTTTTGTGGTCAGCTGATGGTGCTGTTTGATTAGTTTAACTATCATGTTCCTGAACCTGTGGCCTACAGATGATGCAAACTTCAATACAACATACAACAGCAAAGAAAAGTGCACTGGCCAAAGGATTGAGGGATGAGAGAGGCAAAAAATCTAACATCGGTGAGTCGGATGGGCAAACCAAAGTTACAATAGAAAATTTCATATAAAACACAAGATGTGGGATAACTGTTCTATCTATGGTCACCCAGCTTGCTATGTTACTAACTGCACAATTAACCACATTTGGCCTGGTCGGAGACCATATTACTAGCTACAGTTGCGAGAAAAGGTTTCTGAACCCTTTTGAATTACCGGCATTCCTGCATAAATGGCTCCTAAAATATGGTGTGATCTTCATCTTAGGCCGGACTCACACTAGAGGATAATTGGGCCGATTTATCCCCGATTCGGCAATCGGCGGAGTGATCTTGTTCGGCACCGATGTTCGGCACCGATTATCTGGTAATGTGAGCGGTTTACAGATCCAATAGATCCGCTCGGGGACGCATCGGGGCCGCCCCGATAATATCAAACGTGTTTGATATCTAGGATTTCAAATCGGGATGATTACGTCACTGCTTTCCGCGCGGGACCACAATAGCCAATGAGAGAGACAATCTACAAGGACACGGAAGTGAATGAAGAAACAACAACAAACTGTTGTGCGTTGGACAGCTGAGATGGAGGAAAGGCTTGTCGTTATGTGGCAAGAACACGATTGCCTATATAATGTGTCTTCCAAGCACGGGCGCCGGATTAATTTAAGAAGTGCGGGGGCCAAAAAGAGTGTATGTGTGACTGTGTATGCACTAAACTTCTGCGGAGTAACTATAGCTTGCTTGCACCACAGGCTGGCGGACGCCGTCATCTCCACATTTGGAGAAAGTTACAAACTGTTTGACAGCAGCAAATAATTAACCGCTCTCTATTTTTGTACCAATTTGCATTAAAGTACCTTTCTCTTTGGCCAAACGATCTAGCGGTCTCCTTTTTGTCTACAATTAGCTGTGCAGCTTTATCCGTCTCTATGTCCCGACAACAACCCTCCAGGCAGTCGGAGCCAGCGCTAGCCTGTTTTGGTTCAATGCCGGCGGTTTGACAGTCTCAGCGGGCACAGAGCTGCTGCTTTGGGGTTCTTCTGGCTGCCGCTGCGCTGGTTCTAGTGGAGGGCCAGGCTCCAACGGAGTTGTGGACGTCAGGGATGTAACATTATTAACGTTGAAGTTCAGTTTTGTTTGACTGTATTTTCCTTTCTGATGCACTGGTTCTTTTGACATGTTTGCAGAAGCATATTTGCAATATTGATAGTTAAGGTTAGTTCAGCTAGTTTAACGGCTCACTGTAAACAAGGTAACACACATCACAGCATTTAAACTATTTTATTGGTTGCAATGTACACTGTATGCATTTGATTCTGTCCTCTTTGATTGGATTAAAATTTAAATATTCTTCCCGTTTTATGTCTATGCTTTATTTTACCTAATGTGGGCGGGAATGAATGAAACGTCTTTTACCTTGCGTGTTGCAATATAGGGGCATTTGAGGGGAAACAGTGATTCTTTCTCACTGCAAAGCATAAGTAAAGCAAGTTGCACCGGTTTCACCATGTCAGTCTACATTTTGTTTACATTTACTTCCCCATGAGATCACGTGAGGCGGTGCATTCAGGCACCCTCTGGCACGATAATCTTAGTAATATCCTCTAGTGTGTGATGCACCACTATTTTCAGATCTTGTAGTCTGTGCGTGTTTGAGATTAGAGAGAAGAACATCTGTGACGATTCTCCTCGTGCGTGATGCAACCCGATTTCAAAATCGGTTAGGATTTTAAAACCTAACCAACAGTTTGTTGTTGTTTCTTCATTCACTTCCGTGTCCCTGTAGATTGTCTCTCTCATTGGCTATTGTGGTCCCGCGTGGAAAGCAGTGACGTAATCATCCCGATTTGAAATCCTAGATATCAAACACGTTTGATATTATCGGGGCGGCCCCGATGCGTCCCCGAGCGGATCTGGATGTTAAGATTGGATCTGTAAACCGCTCACATTACCAGATAATCGGTGCCAAACATCGGTGCCGAACAAGATCACTCCGCCGATTGCCGAATCGGGGATAAATTGGCCCAATTATCCTCTAGTGCAGGGGTGTCAAACCATGTGCCATGGAGGGCCGAGAGTATGCAGGTTTTCGTTCCAACCGAACAATACACCAGGTGATTCGACCGGTTATCACACCCTTAACCACAGAGGAGGGACTAATCAGTGAAGTCTTTGGTTGGAATGAAAACCTGCATACTCTCGGCCCTCCATGGCACATGGTTCGACACCCCTGCTCTAGTGTGAGTCCGGCCTAAGGCAGTGGTCTTCAACCCTGGTCCTCAGGACCCACAGCCCTGCTGGTTTTCATTCCAGCCGTCTCATCAGGGGCTGATTAACATGGCTGATAAATACCTGGGAGTCAACATCACCGAAGATCTGACATGGTCCACAAACACTGACACTCTGGTGAGAAAGGCGAGGCAGCGCCTTTACCACCTCAGGCAACTGAGGAAATTCAAAGTCTCCCGGAGGATCCTTCAGTCCTTCTACTCTGGAGCTGTGGAGAGTATCCTGACAGGAAGCATCACTGCCTGGTTTGGCAACAGCTCCGCTCAGGACAGGAAGGCTCTGCAGAGAGTAGTGCGTTCGGCCGAGCGCACTATTGGAATTACACTCCCCACCCTGCAGGACTTGTACACCAGGAGGTGCAGAACCAGAGCCTGCAGGATCATGAAGGATCCTCACCACCCCAACAACGGACTGTTTCAGCTGCTGCGGTCAGGCAAGCGCCTCCGCAGTCACGCTGCAAAAACAGAGAGACTGAGACGGAGTTTCTTTCCTCAGGCCATCAGGGGCCTGTTCCAAGAAGCAGGTTCAGCAAACTCTGAGTCTAACCCTGCACTCTGAGTTGATTCATTCCGAGATGGCCAAGTCTGAGTTTTCGGTTCCAGAACGGCTGATTTGAGTTAGTTCAATCAATTTTGAGTATGTTCACCTTGAGTTAAGCGCGTGCGCGACGACAATAAAAAGCCATCATCAATGGAGGTCCGATACTACGATTCACCATGGCAACCAGCAAGCAGAAGGGTCGTAAAGGAGAGGGAATTGGCGTGGGAGAGAATCGCTGCCCGAGTCAATGCGTACGTTTGAATGCAGCAGTGTATTCATTTAACATTTAACCACACTTTCTTATAATATTACCTACATGTGAGAAAGTGGTGGAATGGTATTGGAAAAAAAATATTTTCATTTAGGTGCAATCCCACGGGCGCAAAGCGCTCTTGGCAGCAGCTGAAAATGAAATATAAAAACATTACAGTCATTTAGCAGAGACTTTTATCCAAAGCGACTTACAAAGGTGATAGTTAACACTATGTGAGGATCGAACCCACAACCCTGAGACTGAGAGTCTAATGCTCTACCAACTGAGCTGTCTGGACCAGACATACTTCAAATGGTGTACTTGGGGTGACAAATTAGAAATGCAGATCTAGAAATTGAATTACTGGAACATAAGTTAGAGGTGGGTGCATGGTCACAGGTGAAATGTGTTGTTGGAACAATATAAAATACTAACTGTTGCTTTTGTATTTGTAGGAAATAAAGAAGACCAAATGAAATGTGTCTTTATTTGACTGCTCGGGGTGGTGGTAGCTTAATCCGTGAAGTGTAAACGGCATATTATATCTCGGACAGCTCTTCCATCCTGGACATAGAACATCTAATCGGGGTCTCAAAATCCTCTCTCGACATAAGGCTATGCGAATTACTTCCGCTTGAATATCGATCGGGTTACCGAGGAAAGGACACGCCATGTCCGACAGCTGCTTCAGGTTCAGCAGAGGGAGGAGACAGGGAGAAAGTCAGGGTTTGTTCAAGAAAACCTGCCAGCGAGCAGGTTAGGTTCACAGAGTCAGTTACCATGGTAATTGACTCAGAGTTTGAGTTACCTCTCTTTCTGGAACGGAAAACCCAGAGTTTCCCTCATCTCAGGGTTAACAAACTCAGAGTTTTCACTAAACCCGCTTCTTGGAACAGGCCCCAGGACTGTGAACTCCGACCTCACCAGGGCCCCCACCAAGACACACACACTGCCCCTCTTATGCACACACACACACTTAGGTAAAGACTACACATAATTTATAATTTATATTACACATACAATTTTCCCTTTTTTTACTATATTTTTTTATAAAGTGCTCTTATTGTAAATATTGTGTTGTTTTTTTATATAGAGCTCTTAAAAACTGTGACATTGTAAATATTGTGTTGGTTTATTGTAAATAGTGTGAACCTGTTATTTTGCACATTTCTGCTGAGCATGGCCACTTTGCATTTCACTACACACCTTGTGTGTGTATGTGACAATTAAACTCCTTGAATCTTGAATCTTGAATCTTGATTAACATGTGGCACACCAGGTGAATCTAATTAACTACCTGGTAGGAAGGAAAACCAGCAGGGCTGTGGGTCCTGAGGACCAGGGTTGAAGACCACTGATCTAAGGTATAACAACAGATAAACGCTGGCTGGTTAACAAATAACTCACAAAAAATACTTTTACATGTTTTTATTGAACATATGGTTCAAACTTGAACAGCCTAAGCTGGAAAAAGTATGTAAACCTCTAGGATAATGACTTCTATGAAAGGGGTAATTGAAATCAGGTGATCCAATCAATGAAATGATAATCAGGTGTGGTTTAGAGGTGTCCTGTCATATAAAAACCCCACGAAGTTGGCTACCAACAGAATCTGCTCTCCAAAAAAACCAGATCTGTTGAAGTAGAATATGCACCGATCAAAAGAAATTTCAGCGGACCTCCGGAGAAGAATTGTTGAGGCTTATAAGGCTGGAAAAGGATACAAAAGTGTTTCCAAACGCCTCCATCAGCCTACAGTGATTATACTTAGCTAGGCTATAGCTAGTTAATACAATGTCAGAATGCAACAGTGAATTTGACTATATTTTCACAGAGCTGTATCTTATCGATGATAATATCATACAACACATCTGTAAAACCAAATTTAATTTCTATCGGACGTGGGCATGTTTTTATGATCCACTAATTTACGGTTTAGCAATACATTTTACAATGCTGTTGGACGATAAAATGTTTACGGTTTGTCATCGACTTGTTTTGAGGTTTGGTGGTTTTTGGGCTTGTTTTATTGGTCATTAGGCTGATGTGGTCACAAAGACCTGGCAACCCTGCTGTAGTGTTCATCAGTTCAAAATGGAGTTGCTAACTGCTAACTGCAGTAGACACATTGATGGAGATAAGGTTAAAGAAATGGTGGAGTGTCCTTTTAACAGTTAGTTTGAACATGAGATCAAACCCTACTTGAATAGACTGTGGATCTTAACATCCTGTGATATTCGCCAGTTAGAAGTCTACTGTAAAGGTTAACAAAGCGAGCAGTGCAACATCACTTTCCTGGTCTAGAGCCATATCCCTTACAAGGGAAGTGATTTCAAAGTGTAGTGATATATTATATGGCCTAACTTAATCTAGGTCACTTCTGCAATGATTAACATTACATGAGCCTCAATAACCTTTGTTAGTATACTGTCACTATGCTATCATCTTAGACTCTGCTATCATCTTATACTATGCTATCATCTTTGTCCAGTTGTCCAGTGACTGAACAATGAACAATGATCTACCACTGCCACACCAAACCAAACCATTTTCATGTAAACATTGCCTAGAACAACCTTATAAAACTCTAACAGCAGAAATTAAATGGAAGTAACATTAAGTAAGTAACGTTAAGTAACATTAATGACTGAAAAATGCACTTAAATGAGCAAAGGTACACAATTACATAAGATAGAGGCATGAAATTAACTTCATTCTGTTCAGACACTTCCCCTCAGATGCACAGGCCTTCATCTTTACATTTTTTACTGAAGCGCTTTTTAATGACAGAGAAATGCACTTAAATGAGCAAAGGTAAACAATGACAGACGATGGAGGTTTGAGATCAGCTTCATTGTGTTCAGGCACCACCCCCATGCACTATGCACGGGCATTCATTTTTTAAGTACTTTACTTTAGTGCTTTTAAATGGCTGAAGAAATGCACTTAAATGAGCAAAGGTACGCAATGACGTAAGATATAGAGGTATGAGCTCAGCTTCATTCTGTTCAGGCAATCCCCCTCTACCATGCACGGGCACGTGCAAAAAGACAACTAAGAACACCTTGTGACTGAATATGAAAGAGGAAAACAACTAGAGACAAGATTACGCCCTGTAAGACTGTTGTATAAAATGCTGTTGTAACCACTGAACTGGAGCACACTCATGGCTCATGCTTGCAAGCATTAAAGGAGACTCATAAAGGACAGATATTGTGTAATGCTTTATTGAGCTGTTCTCACCACTTAGTGCAAGTTAATTTCTTGCCAGGACAGTTAGGTTTAAATGAAAGGATCCATTGCCTTTGCATGGATATCGTATCCAGCCAAAGGTCCAGTTGTAACAGTAGTTCTGTTCTATTGGGGGTACATTGTAATACATTTGGGCAATAAGCTTAGAGCTGTTGTAGTCTCATCATGGTGAAATAGTACTACTTCAAAGATTCCTCTCTCATCTGTCTTGCCTGATCACTTTCTTACCTGGCTGTTGTACATTTTCTGTGGTTCTGCTGCTTTTCATCAAGTACTTTCTTCTATCCATCTATGGAAAAACAGGTCTATTTGTAGGCTATCTATGTTATAGATTGTATTGATATTACACCTGGCAAGTTGCAAAGCTAGTGTGTGTTGTAGCTAGCTAGCTAATGTTAGCTAACTATAACAAAGGGGAGTAACATGCCTTGTAATTTCTATTACAGTAATAGACTATTGAGTGTGTATTTCCAAGTTTACTACCTCTAAAAAAGTTTTTGGGAAAAGCTAGGGGGGGCTGAAGATGTTTTAGGCGGGACTGAGTCTAGCATCGCCCCTGGTACCGAACTTGCTCTGCCCGCCCAGGATTTCCCAATCCAGCTATGGGCGCCTTCACATAAAGGGGCGGTGCGTATAACAATGGACAGATCGAGTGGACAGCATTGATGCCAACTTAGCACTTTTGTTGCTAGATTTAGCAACTTTTCAGACTACCCTAGCAACTTTGTTTTCAAAAAGCACCTAGCAACAAATTTAGCTGCTTTTAAAATTTATTTGGAAACTTTTAACAACTTTTAACACGCATTTTCCCTCTAAATGACACAAAACGATTTTCTCTGTCACACACTCAGTCACAACAACACACGGTCTGTCTGCCCGGCTGCAAAAGTGCATTGTGAGTTACGTCAGCAGTAGTGACGGCTCAGCTCAATAGAGAGGCAGACAGTCACAGGCAGTAGCAGCAATCATTGTTGGCTGACTGCAGCAGCAGTAGCATGCGTTTGATGAGACAAACGATGGGCTTGTTTTTTTTGGTCAAATCATTTAAACACATTCAGTTCAGAGTACAATTGTTTGGTTAGGAAGTCACGATTAAAAAAAAAAAATTTAGAATTTAGAATTTCCTCCGCACAGTAGCATTAACAATCTGAAAAGGGCTAAGCCTTCAGTAACTACAGTTACTACATGCTAGTGCACTCACTCACTGCAGACGAAAATCAAGCTAGTCTTGAAAAAGGTTTTCAACATTTGATTTAAAGACATATATGTATTTCTCTGGTGGCTTGTTTGCTAAACTTACTTGATACGTTTAAATAGTTCAACAACCACAGTTAAAACCCAATGAATATAGTTGGTCACGAATGTTTGATCTTGAACAGAACATCAACCAACATGTCTCAATCAAAATTGTACAGCCAGAAGTACCAAAAGGAGTGGGAGTCTGTACCTGAATTTAAAGGGTGGCTGAAGCCAGTAATTGGGGATGATTGTAGGGCATACTGTGCGTACTGCAAATCCGATATGCTTGCAAAAATGTATGACATCAAAAACATTGTGCTACAGCAAAGCATATAAATAAATCAAAACCGTACAACCCCGCAACGCAGTCTACATTACCACAGTTGGTTAAGAAAGTGGATAACTGCAAAAGCGCAGAAGCTACTATGGCAATGGCCATTGCGGAGCATTGTTCGCTGCTAGCATGCGACCATTTAGGTATGGCTTGCAAAGCTGCCTTTTCAGATTATGTGGCAGCAACAAACTTCCAAATGCACCGCACCAAGTGCACAGAAATGATTAGGGGAGTACTGGCTCCTTATTTTCTCAAAAGGGTAACATCAGATGTGGGGGATGAGAAGTTCAGTCTCCTTTTGGATGAGTCCACTGATGTCAGTGTCTCGAAATACTTGGGCGTGGTGATTCGGTATTTCAGTGCCAAAAAAAGAACAGTTGTGTCCACATTTCTCGGGCTGGTTGAATTGGAGGAGGGCGATGCCAGATCAATAGCAAAGGCGGTAGTTGAATTTCTTGAGAAGTGTAACCTTAAAAAAGAGAATCTTCAGGGTATTGGCACTGATAATGCGTCAGTGATGACTGGGGTGCACAACGGGGTGCACAAGATTTTAAAGGAAGAATGTGCATTGCCCAATTTGGTACTCATCCGCTGTGTGTGCCATTCTTTACAATTGGCTGTCAGTGCAGCATCCAAAGAAACCATCCCTAGGAGTGTTGAGTACTTAATCAGGGAAACCTACAACTGGTTTTCGATTTCCCCAAAACGGCGGGAGGCGTACAAAGCAGTGTATGCCACCATTAATTGTGGCCAGAAACCCCTGCAGATCACCAAAGTGTGTGCCACACGTTGGCTATCGATTGAGCCTGCCGTAAACCATATATTGAGCCAGTGGATATAACTGAAACTCCACTTTGAGTTGACCAAGGCCAGTGAGCATTGTTACATGGCAGACGTGCTCCACGCCATGTACATTTGTCGTCAATTATGTGTCTGAGCTCTTGTTTATTGGCTCTTGTTTATTTGATACACTTATTTGTCTTAGCTCGTTTATTTGGTTCACTTATTTGTCTTAGCTCTTGTTTATTTGATTCTCTTATTTGTCTCATTTGTTTAAGATAAAGTAGGTTGCTAACTTATTGCACTCTTAACTTAACACTAGTTATGCTCTTAGTTGCTTGTTTAGGAAGGAAATGCACTTACGATTTCTGGTGACTAGTAGTTTTCTTGCCTACCTATGTTGAATGCACTCATTGTAAGTCGCTTTGGATAAAAGCGTCTGCTAAATGACTGTAATGTAATGTAATGTAATGTACATGGACAAGACCAACTATGTCTACCTGACATTCTTGAAATCAATCCTGTCCGACGTACAAGTTGCAGTGAAGTCATTTGAGGGAGAGCAAACAGATCCTGTCAAGCTTTTGGACAATCTGGTACACCTCTTAACATCAATTTGCATCAGAGTAGTCAACCCTATGGCAAAAATTGATGTACTGAAGGATGCCATTGATGGACATCTCAGTCCATCACCATACCTCGGGTACCTTTTCGAGAGCATGGTGTCCCAACTCAGTCTTGCGCCAGAGGATGAAAAGGTCATTCGGAGACGGTGCATCAACTACATTGTTGCTTTAAGCAAGGAGCTGCAATCTAGGCTTCCAGACAACCTAGAAGCCTTGCGAAACATGGCCTTGTTCAGTGTTAAGGAAACACTAAAGCACAATAAAGGCACCACTGAAATTATTAAAGTAGCTGAGCTACTGGGGTACCAGCCCGAAACAATTGACAAAATTGTTTCCCAATGGAGAAACATCCATCTGTTGAGGTGGGACTCAACTGAAAATACAGTCGAGTTTTGGAGTGAAGTGAATAACTACACGGACTCTTCCGGATCAAATCCATTTGAAGAACTGTGCAAAGCTGCACTCGCTGCCCTCTCCTTGCCACACTCAAATGCGGAGGTTGAACGGCTGTTCAGCCAAATGAGTGTGGTCAAGTCAAAGTTAAGAAATAGAATGTCACTGCACACTCTCAACTCCATACTCCTGGTGCGGTATGGACTGAAGCTGGCTGGTGAAACCTGTTACCAGCATAAACTACCAAGTGAAGTTCTGCAGCAGTTTGGCACCACAGCAGCATACAGCTTCAAGGCCACTCCATCCTCCTCTGCTGGTTCCAGCTCAGTGACAATGCAGTTGGACAGTGAAGATGAAGAGGATTACCTTGCCAATCTATGATTCATCATATTTACGCATGCAAGGAGTGGACTTTCTGGAACTGGTGGAGACACACAGCTGATGGTGGCAGTGTGCTCTGCAGTGTGAGCGAGAACAGCGCCAATATCTGGAGGAAACCATTGAGCAGCTAGCCAGCCAAGCAGCACAACAGCCTGGAGAGAGCTGGAGAGAGGTGCTTAGCGCACACATCATATTTGAGTTAAGTTGCTAGCTGCAATTGTTCAATAAGATAGCATATATGATATACCTTGTTATTAGCTTGTACCTATAATTGTTGATCAGTTAGGTAGCATGTTAACTAACTACCAATACACTGCTTAAAACAGATAACTATAATTGTTCAGAATGTGTAGTTTTACTAGGTAATAAGAAAATAAAACAAAAAAAATCTATGATACACCTTGTTTGAGCTTGATAGCTGTAATTGTTCAATAATCATACACCTTGTTGGTTTGATACCTTGTTGTTGTTATCGTGTTAGCTATCTAGCAATAAGCCACATAAAACAGCCAACTACAATTGTTCATGTGTGGTTTTACCGTAGGTTTTACTATGTAACAAGAAAAATATGAATAAAACAAACCTATGATGTGTTAAAAATAAAAATATCTGATCATAAAAAAATGTGTTGTGTTTATATTACTTTTACAAATAAAAATATGTGATAATAAACAAACTAATCTAAAATAACAAATTTCAAATCATATTTTTTGCCGAGATGGCCGGTCAATTTGAGTAATGTCATTGTGTAATCTACGTAATGACGCAGTTTTACGTCATTACGTAATGACGTCATCGCGCAATGACATCACAACGTCATTTAGCAACTTTTAGCAACAAATAGACCTGCCTGTAGCAACTTCCCCTGAAAATTAGTTGCCAACACTGGTGGACAGATCCAGAGAGCGCTACAACCTCGATGCCCAAACCATACAGCGTCTCCCTGAATGATTAATAATTAATCCGGTAGGTAGTATAAAAACTACCAGTGCTGTGAGTTCTGCTGAAGCAGTTTGTTTCTAAATATCTGCATGAAGTGACTTATGAAGAAGTGGAATCTGCCATTCTATTTTACTTGACTGATTACAGACCATGTTTATGACCGGGGTGTTTTGCCGTTTAACTGGAAAATTGCGACCTGCATTGAAACAGGCTCACTTGACCGTAAAGACCCCTATACAATGGAGATACGCGCAGAAGATGCACTACAGTACCACCCATTCAACAACTTGGCAGTTACGTGAAGATTGTCTGGGTGAGTTTACAATAAAAAAGTCTATAAGGACGAGGATTTGTTAGCTAGACAACGAGACATTACCTTACACGTATTTGAATCCTCAGAGCTCAATTATGGAGGCATGTCGATGCACTTGGACTATGTGTGGCTGCGGGATCACTGTCGTTCTGCCTCTTGCTTCGATGCTAAGACAAACCAGAGGAACTTGGATACAGCAAGTGTAGACCTCAGCATTCGTCCGGCCCAAACTAGGGTGGACGATGGCCATCTCGTCCTCACATGTAAGTCACTCGTGGTTTTGATTGCCCACTCTCTCGCATGGAAGGTGAATTGTGGTTTTAGTGATGCTGAGTAGAGCCCATCAGACAAAACATTTAAAGACCAAGTGTGAACTCCCTGGTTTCCATACTACACAAAATATTTCTAACTTATACTGCAGAATGTGCTGAGAGATGCTTCATAAATAAATACACAACAATTGTCATTCAGCATTGGCACTGACATTCATTTGAAATATATTTTGAGTGGCAAAAATGTATTTTGGATATACTTGTAGATGTATTATATGTTGTCAATAGTGCAAAGAAAAAAATTAAACTTACATCTCATGAATGCATTGAGGTTCTATTAGGTAACATCTAGTTCAAGATAGTGAGACACCTAAGAAACAAACAGTATTATTACAGATTTCAAACTAAACAGCCAATTAATCACCAATGAATCAAATGGGTGTTTACAGTCAACATTACGGTGGATCCATTACCATGACTACAGCATCACTTGGAATGCCATTTGTGAGTGGGTTTGGAGACTAGGCAGGTAGGTTTTGATGAAACGAGAAGTGATCAGCTAGTGTTTGACTATGTCTCCATCGTCTGATCATTTCAGTATTGCCTTATACGTATACGCCATATATGACTTGGTGAAAGGAAGCATCTCGCCTCCCCAATAAGAGTAGATTTGGGGCCACAGGGTCAGGGAGGTGGTGATACATAACCAAGTGGGTTTGAGTTGAGTGTACTTCATTTCAACCACAATCCCATATGAGTTCAAAGGAGGCATCACAGGCGTGGTATGAATCGACAGAGGGCCATCAGGAAACTGTCAGTGTCAAGACTGTTAAGGATTTCGACAGTGGGTAGTTTGACATTCTATTGCCATGTGTTGTCTCCTCTCACTAAGCTGCTGGCAGTGAGATAGGTAGTGAACAGGGGACTTACAATATGAGCATTATAGGTTTTAACATTGAAATCAATTGCTTGTAGGAAATAAATAATTTCAAAATATTATTGTTTTAAGAATTACAGCTTTACGGATTTATTTCCTGCAGCAGGACATGTTTTCTCCATTCCGTTCAGTCAGTTCAGAAGTCCAACTTTTGGCTAAAATAAGATTTGCTCTCACTACTGTTGCTACTAACTGCTAGCTGAAAGGGAAGAGTCTGTTACTTTAGGTGGGGATGCAGTTTTCCCTCCCTCTGCAGATTCAGCTGCCCCTCCCTATAACAAAACCAAGATCATCATTATATTCAACGATCATTTCAAAAATGCAAACTTTGGACATGCACTAACTGTTGCACTCTGTTCTTCAAGGAAGAACAGGTGAAGTGGACTTTTCCCCCATGTCATCTTTGATTGTGTAGTCAGGTGACTGGGGCTCCAAACTGTTAACCCTCCTGTTCTGTTGCAATGCAAATTGATCTGTTTCATGTTTTAACATCCTGGTAACATACTAGTATTAAAGATGTTTCTTTCAGCATGATACCTTTGCTGCCTTAATTCATGTAATGAACATGTAAAAAAGGAAAAAAAATAATTTTGAGCATAGATATCCCCCAGCATGTTTATATCACAGATATCACAGATGGATTAGTTTGACCTAGTTGTGGGAATGGAGGCAAAATAGGGTTAAAAGCGTCAAAATTAGGTCAAAACGTGTTTCATCTTTGCAAATGTAAGCATTTCTTCCAGGCCTTCTAAAGCTCAGAGCGAAAAAGTTTGATCACATTACGCCAGTTCTCAGGTCCCTGCATTGGCTTCCAGGGTGTCAGAGAATTGACTTTAAAATATTGTTGCTAGTCTACAAGTCTCTGAATGGCCTATACATCTCCAACATGCTCTCTCAATGTGAACCCTCTAGACCCCTTTGGTCATCTGGGACAGGTCTGCTAACTGTTAAAACCAAACAGGGTGAAGCAGCGTTTAGCTACTATGCAACAAATAGTTGGAACAAACTTCCAGAAGAACTGAGACATGCTCCTCAAATAACTACTTTTAAATCTAGATTAAAAACATTTTTGTTCACCACTGCATTCTGCTAAACTATAAACCTAGTCTCGATTCTAAATCCTGCACTTCAAATGCCCTATCTGCACTGTGATTTTATTCTGTGATTTTCTGTGATTTTATTGTATTTTATTTTGTTTTTATTTTATATGTTCTTCTTTTTAAATCTCTCATGTCTTCTTTTTAAAAAATATCTCATGTAAAGCACTTCCATGTATGAAAGGTGCTATACAAACAAACTTGATTGAATGTGCACAGTCCCTGCTAAATTAACATGAAATTAAAATTGACATTGACATGGAACTAGTAAAAATTTAGTCAAGTATTGAATGCACTTCAAGTAATTCATTCCATTTTCATTTCTGTATCCCAGGGCTTGATGGTCATGTAACAAAGTATAACCTGAGCTGGTTGGCCAAGAACAGCTATGAAGGAAAGAAGCAGAGGACCATACAGCCACGCATCCTTTGGAATTCTGACATCTACACAAATTCAAACGTCCCTTCTGCAAAATGGGAAAAGTTTATGAGCTGTGATGATGAGCTGAAGAGTTTTCTTCAGAACTTTCTGCTCTATGGGATCGCTTTTGTAGATGATGTCCCAGCGACAGTTGAGGCCACAGAGACAGTTACCCAAAGGGTCAGCATTATCAGGTATTAAGTGCTGATTTGTTCGGCTTATGCCAAGTTGTGGAATTTCTCTGTTTTTATTATAGATTATGTTTGAGGCATTTTTTGCCTTTATTTGATAGCTGACAATAGAGATACAGGAAAGACTGGAGTGACATGCCTCAAAGTTCCCAGCCTGGATTGCGGATGCCCCGGGCCTACTCTGTTTGTATTAGATCATGATCAATTATTTTCTTGTCTCCTGCTCTGTATGCCAGGTCCTTTTGTCTTTGTACCTTGTGTATGTATGCAATGTGAAGTCTCTGAGTTGTCAATGCAACTGCACCAATGTCACCAATTCCTGAACATTTAATGTACTGGACAATTTTAGTGATTCTGATAGGCATCTGCTGTTGCCACTGCTAATTCACTTTATATTTTGTGTGTTTACCAGAGAGACTACGTATGGGAGAATGTGGTGCTTCACCTCCGATTTCTCCAGAGGAGACACTGCCTACTCCAATGTGGCCCTGGACCGTCACACAGACACCTCATACTTCCAGGAACCATGTGGGTAGGTATTAACTGCAGTCTTTTAGGTGTATGGAGACATACATATATATATATATATATATATATATATATATATATATATATATTTATTTATTTATTTTTGGGCATTTCTATTTGATCGTAACAGTAGAGAGAAACAGGAAAGATTGTGTGAGAGAGGAGGGATGACACAGATTTGAACCCAAATCTGTAGACCTATTTGTCTTTTGTCTGAGTCTGACTATAGGACACAGTCAAGAATGTTAAATAATACAGATCGAATTGTCAAAAGGCATAAGAACAATTCTGTGGTATACCCTTTTCACTGTGTCCATTTGGGTGTCTGAAGTTTAGAATGATGAATGAAGTCATACTGAGTGGTACTCCTGTATCTTTTAGTGATGGTAGTATTTTTGTGTCTGTGATAAATGTGACTTTCATTTTGGTATTTTATAAATTAATCTAAGAAAATGTGTATGTTTTATTGCCAGTAATTCTCGCTTAGCCAAACAGTCACACGAAGAAACATATTGACTTTATCAAATTATATTTGACTTGATGCCATGGTTTGTTGCTGCAGAATTCAGGTGTTCCATTGCTTGAAGCATGAGGGAAGTGGGGGACGGACACTGCTTGTGGATGGATTCTACTCTGCAGAAAAACTGCTGCAGCAGTCACCGGAAAACTTTGAGCTGCTTGCTCGTGTACCAATCAGGCATGAGTACATTGAAAATACAGGCAAACACCGAAACCACATGATTGGCATTGGCCCTGTCCTTAACGTGTATCCTTGGAACAATGAAGTTTACATGATCCGGTATGACAGTATTTTTATTTTGAATGACATGTTATCTTATCTTGTGTCGGTGCAGTAATATATGAATTTATCTGTGATTGTATTTTACAAGGCCTTCTAAGAGTAAGAGTTAATCCTAAGTAGCAAATTTACCTTAAATAAGTGAGGATGCATTTTAGTGGAGCTAAATGTACTCCTCACTGGTGCTCAGTTTCAATTCCTCATTCTATCAAAATGAAAATGAAAATGCGAATCATTTACTTTTCACTATTTTCCACAATAATGAACCTCTTGAAAAAACAATTTGCAAGAGGTTGTTGCTTCATATATATATATATGTTTTCCACAGATACAACAACTATGACCGTTCAGTGATAAACACAGTCCCTCACGACATTGTTCAGCAATGGTATGTGGCACATCGAGAGCTGACCACGGAACTAAGGCAGCCAGAAAATGAGCTATGGTTGAAACTAACACCAGGGAAAGTAAGAAAGCAATGCTTCTTAAAAAGGATTTTTTTACAAATTGAAAGAATTTGAAATTGAATTTCAGTATTCAAATATTTCAATGCCGGAAAAAACTTTTGTTTGCATTACTGAACTTATATAACTATATCCCATTGCCAAAAGGGTTATGTCCCAAAGGTTATGTCAGTTTTCAACTTTAACTGAATTAAGAATTATTTAGAAAAGATGGAAAAGGTAACTTTGAGAATACCCAGGATGATTATCTGGGTATTTAAAGCTCATATGGCGATAAAGACTTCAAAGAAACAATATGTTGATTCACTCATTAATACAGCAGCTCTAGGCTTTATGTCAGTTCATATTCCCAGATGCTGATTGGACTGTCTGAGACAACATCTGTGAGACTTTCTACATTCAGTTGTATTCCCCTTTAAAATTGTTAATTGACCATTGACGAGATCCATAACAGGTTCTTCACATCCGTTCAAAGATCATTCATTATGGTCTCTTTCAATGCTATTCACGGGGTAAATTTCCATGTGTCCTCGGCATCTATTGCACTCGGCATCTGACCGTCCTGGTAGGGGGATCCCTCTCTGAGTAGCCCCTCCCAAGGTTTCTTCCATTTGTTACTAAACGGTTTTGTGGGAGTTTTTCCTTGTTCTCTGTGAGAGTCCAAGGCTGGGGGATGTTGTGTACTAACCATTTATTGTTTTCACACATTGGGCACTGTGAAGCCCTTAGAGACTGTAACCGTGATTAAGGGCTATACAAATAAAATGTGATTTGATTTGAATGTGATGTTTGATGATTTTACACTCCTGTTTTTATAGGTGATTTTCATAGACAACTGGCGTGTCATGCATGGGAGGGAGTCTTTCACGGGCCTGAGGCAACTCTGTGGGTGCTACCTGACCAGAGATGATGTCCTCAACAATGCTCGCTCCTTTGGTCTGCAGGCCTGATCCTTGATGAACAACCCTTCATTTCTCATGCTTTATAAAATGTATAGGATGTACTTACCTATAACGTAGGTTTCATCCTAGTTGAGCGAAGGATCTTCTTCATGACAGCCAATCAGCTTCACTCTTTTACTTTATTGTGTCTTACTCCATGACACATAGTGCCTTGACATTTGTAGATGAAACTTTATATTTTTAACAAAACATTCAAGTAATAACTGCTGGGAATATCAAATGGTTATTAGATTTAGTGATGCATTAAATGTCATGCTATTGTCAATGATGCACTAAGAATTTCAGCTGTACTAATCAACCAGTCACCTTTTTGTAGTTGAATTCATAATTACTTGTGATGTGTTGAACTTTCTCAAACAGCTTTTCCATGTTTTCCTTGTTGAGCTCATACAATTGCGTGCTTACATGCAACTGATCACACAAATAGTCAGAAGTCATGTGGTGCTTCTTTCCAGTACGACTACCCTCCAGATATTAGTAATTTCAGTACATTATAGTTATAGTGTTACTCAATAGTATGGTTTGGACATATTTGTCCAAAGCAACTTGTACCTCTCTAACTAAATGCAGACTTATGTTTAACATATATAACATATACCAGACAATATTTTTATAATCACGTCATCACCAATACAAGCACCTGTTTCAAAGATATGTCATCATAATAAAATGTCATTAAGTGTACATGCGTATAAGCATGTATGTATTTGTTCTTCTTTAAATTATGAGTTTTAATTATGAGTTAAATTATGTGTTATGATAGATTGTTCACTAGATAATTTTATAAACATTATTTTAAGCATTCGGTAGTCTTTTCTAGATTAAAAGAAAACATATAGCCATATATGGCTTGTCAAACAGACTATTTACAACATAACAGTATCATGTGGGGTTATTGATTATATTTAGAGATGCCACAAAAAATGATTAATCACTTAGATCCTTTCAAATAAATTTCACACGTATACCTTTTACATACACACTGAGTTGGTTTAAGTTGGTGCATTGGTTGTTCTTAATGACTTAGTGATGCAGTAGTGATTCGTCTGTACCACAGTATGAGTGAAGAGTGGAGCCGCCCCCTAAATGCTGCCAAGAACTTATGTTTGAATCAAATTATTATTTTGTCTTTGACAGTGACAAGGTGCAGTCATGTTTCTGATACCATATCACATCGCCATCTGGTGGTAACATTTTGGCCTTGGTCTATACTACAGTAGCACATTGGATAACATGTAATTCTCCATACAAATTAGGTGCTTAAAAGCAATTCTAACACTAACTGAAAAGAAGACTAGGAGCTCCAGCCTATATAAGCTGAAGATGTAAGGGATATTTGAGGCAGGAGCAGAGAGAGTTGCATCTGAACTAGAAGACATAAACACATGGATAAAAGTAAAGCCTGAAAATGGTTGAAATTATTTGTAAGTCAGAATTCTGATTAGTTAAAAGAAACTTCTTTACTCTGCACAGCCCTCATGACCTGCCTGTCAAATCGCCATAACTTTGTGGGTGCTGGCTTTGCATTTACAGAAGGGTACCTAGGTTATTTTTTAAATTAAATTCATCAATTTGTTGTGTCTAAAAATAACTATTGCAGATTTGCTTTTATAAAAGGGGAAAGCACGTTTTTTACTTCTCTATAGTGCAAAATGATTTCTGGCTTTCAAAACTGACTGTGCAGCCCATACTCTCAGTTTTGGAACAAAAACTTTCTCCTTGAGTTGGATAATTCAATGCTTGCTCTTATAGTGGGGATTTTATTGCTAAAAAATGTTGCAAATTGATTGTACTTGATTGCAGAAGATGGATTGCCAGACAGATTGTTTCTGTACTAGGTTCTTCCATTTGGGGTACATTGTGTGCCAGCCACTCATGGAGAAGATACTCCCTGGCCCCACTGTGAGTATGCTGCCACCTACTGTATCTAGATGATGTTGTCATTTAACAAGACTAGGCAATGTTGTCCATTGCAAACAGGCAAAAATGCTTCATAAAAATACAATTCACAACACAGACACGTTTTTATTTAATCAGGATCTGCCTTGCTTCTTGTATGTGTTGGTAAACAAAATATTCATATTTCATCCACAATTGCTTGTCAATTCCTATTACCTATTCACTTGAGCAACATCAGAGATCAGTGAAACCTTTCCACCCCTTTCTGGATTAGTTAGTTTACTGTTCTTTAAACTATTTTATAATTTGAAAGAAAATATTTAAATGTATGTTTTTATAATTGGGTTTTATTTTCCAAAATAAAGGCTGCTTTACTAATAAAATATTGTCTTGAGCTTGTGGCACACAATAATATTAGTATAACTGTCAACATTAACAAGACAGCACAAATCAATTTATCAAAATGAATCTTTGCATGAAGCCAAATCTCCCCATGCCATCTCACTTACAACTCAGTTATTACATGTATTCATAGTGATTCAGACAATAATTTAAAATATTGCTTCTGATATAATATACATACATGTATGATACAATGTATGATACAATAATACAATAAATGTCTCATTCATACAAGATGCCAGCTAATTAAGAATGAATGAGTCATCAATTTGGTTTGAATATCACACTGAATATGAAATGGAAAAAAGACTACAAATACAAATGCAACTGTTAGTCTAACACCATATTGGGATTTTTTTCATGCCATCTGTACTAGAGCTTAATTTTAAGTTAAAAAAAACAAATGTGTCCTTCAATTATACAACAGTTTAAAAAGTGAATTTAACACAAGCATGAAAACTTTCTTGATTCAACACATGTAACAATACAATGCAACTTATTGTATTGATTACATTTGAAAATGACACATCTTGAACATTTGCCCAACACGTTGCCCCAGTTTAAATAGGTGTTTTTGACAAGCCTTTTTTAAGCTTGTGGCTCATCTCCCTCAGCATGGAGGTTGCTGGATGCAGTTGCCATGGGAACCTCATCTGAAGTTACAGGGGCCTGTTGAGTGCCCCTCCTGGTGGAAGGAGAGAGAGTTTATATCGCACCCTTAAATCTCAAAATTGCTACTACATTACATGCAATGCAACAAAAGTGAAAATTCAAACTCTCACTTCATCTCGCTAGCTTCTGGGTTCTTGACAGCTCTGTATTTTTGCCTCTTCACAGAGTGTGCGATGAACCACACAACTAGGACGATTAGAACACACCCAAGCAATGCACCGATCACTGCACCAGCAATCACCCCGTCTTCCAATTCTGTACAATGACAACATTTTATGTCAATGAATGTGACCTATTTTTATGCCTTTGTTAAATACATGTATATGTTTGCATAGATATTCTCAAGAAAGGAAAATTATGTGCAACCATACCAGCATTAAGCTCTAGAGTGCAAGTGGAAAATCCCACCACATTTGTAGAGGTACACTGGTACTCCCCAAACTCAAACTCGGATAGGTTTCTGATTTCCATTAGTCCAGTTGTAGTCACTGAGGAAAGAAAATGCACACATGTTCGTAGAAGCTTGAGTGCACCTGTGTGTGCTCTCTCTCTCTCTCTCTCTCTCTCTCACACACACACACACACACACACACACACACACACACACACTACTCACTTCTTCCCAGTACAGGCCCTTGTCTTAGCCTGATCCAGTCTGCTCCAGATGTATGTGGGGGCCGGACTCCCACGTTCACTGTGGCAGGTCAGAGTGACCAGGTGGCCCGATTCCACATCACCATGCACAGCGCAGAAAGGAACAGAGGGCTTTTCTGACAGACCACGAACAGGATACAGTGGTTTTATTATGATACTTTCTCCAGTAAAGTTCACCAGTTGAAATTGTTGACATTGTACATGAATTATAACACACACATACAAACGTGAGCAAGGGCTTCATAACAGCTACATGGCATACTCATAAATAATGGATCAATTCTTATGTCAGCTTTTCTTAGGTGTTTGCATGCACTCATGGCACTTGTGACAAAGTGGTGGGACCCTGCTGAATATATAATTTTCCCAGTGCCTACTGGTCAGTGGGCTTTCCATTATAATGATGTACTAAAATAAATATATATATGAACCATACTGAGCTATACAGTTCTGCTGAAATATCTTTAAAAAATGCCAATACTCTATATTTTATATCTTCTCTATACATTTTTAAAAATGTATTCATTAGGTGAATACTACTGTATGCAGGAAGGAGAGCCATTAAAATGATCTGTGATTCATGATGGACTGCCCACTCCTTAAAACTGCCACGATCACGATCAGATTTAGTGTATTGAAATTGTCATATCCTGCAAACATTTTCATAAATGTGGAGGTTCTGAAATCCAAGCAGTATGGTTAACATGCTGTAGATACTGTTATATATTCTGTATGCAGTACAAGGATTCAGTCACAGTCCTACTCTAATTTCCAACTCTGACAATGAGGAGACTGCTGCAGTTACCATGGAAACTACTGTGGATACTGAGGCCTGCGAGGTTGTCCTGGTAACTCTGAATGAGAGGATTCAGACAGAATGTAATTCCCTGATCATACAACTCAGGGTCACTATTTTAATAGATTTGTTTATGTTACAACAGTGGTGACAGACACAGTACAGAGTATAGCCACCTCAGAGGTGGCAAGCGCACTGAAATATTTTAGTGAATTAGACATACTTTTGCTTCAGTCAAATTTTACTGAATTCACAGTGAGATTTCTTGTTAAAAATAGTAGCTCACTAAACACTACTGAAATTCTTTCAAATAAAAATATTTCAAGAGCCAAAAACACAACTGGGGTGGAGGAAGGGTACCTCTGCAGCATGCAATCAGCTTTAGAAATGTGTCTGACGCCTATAATGGATGAAATGACAAGGCACCAGTTTGGCTTGAGTTAAACTAAATGATAGCAACCTTTTGTTTAAATTTTCATTTTCATTAGGCTCTTTCTATATCATATCTCCTATTATTATGTATTACATATTATTTAATTTTGCCTATGTTTTTTTGTGTACTATGTCTCATGTTAAGGATAATGTACGTGAATGATTATATGGATTGTCTACTGCATTGCATTGGGATAGACAAGACAGTGCTGTAAGAGCTACACTAAACTAAACGGAAAAAACATCAAGATACAAATAACTTGTTTTATCATAGAAACCCATGCATATTGACTGCTCAGTTGATGAACATCCCTTTTTAAACCCTTTGAAGTTAACAAAACTTACCAAGAACATGTACATGTATATTTGCCTCAGATTGTCCGACAACATCAGGGAAGTTGTGAACCTCACAGCTGTAGACCCCAGCATCCGATTTTTGCATGTTGCTTATCGTTATTGAGGCGTTTTTGGTCACATTGGGAGCAAAGGGAGGCTGAAGCCTGCCCCGATAGGATTCTGGAATGACAGCCTTTCCTAATTGATAGTAAAAGACCTGAAATCAAAGGGCAACATTTCAGAATAGCTAACAACAACCACTGGAAGCCATGTAACAAATACATATTTACAGTGCCAGTTCTATACTCATTGTTATTGCTGTCATTGTTATTATATTATATTACCCATTCTTGACTAAGTGAGAAAAATCACAACAGTTCACCTCCATTACCGCTTAAAGTTATGACTTGTGGTGTGAGTATCCTTTATTTCTTTACTAATCTCATGTATGGATCACAGCTGTGTTGATACCGTCAAGAGACTTTTTAATACGTAAAAATGACTCAACTATCTTAAAAAAGTCAGAGCACATGTGAGTATCTGACCGATTACGTGTCAAACAATAACACAAGAAATCTGCTTAATTTTTTCAAAAAGTTCAAAAATAAAGGTTTTAGACAGGCTCACAAATAAAAACCACTCACCTGAAACTTTGATAAAACTCTGAATAATACCCATAATAATTCTGAGATATGAATGAATGTTTTGTGATTAAATCTCTCCCATGCAGATTTATCTCATTTTGAATCACAGCCTTTGTTGTCTTACCAAGGTGTGTCTCCAAGCAGGCATTCAAAGGCAAACGGCATATTGCAAAAAAGAGCCCGCCTGTTTTTTTTTTTCTGTTAATGCTGAAGCCTTGTAATAAAACGTCTTGTTGTATAAGCTTTTTTTGGGGATTAAATTGAAATACACAACATTTTATACTTTGAATATCCTCATAAACATTGAGTTCTCTGATCATATTACCTAGTGTAATTACATAATTAAACATAATATATGTGTGCCTGTGCCTGTAAACTCAATAAATTGAATGAATTACAGTATAGTGCAGTGATTTTTACCCTTTATGGTGCTGAGGCACATTTCATCAAAACAACAAACTAACAAGGCAAAACCAAATGATTGATTGCTTGGCACACAATGGCACACAAAGCTTTGTATGATCATGAGACTAACACAGTGGACTTATCCTTTAACTTGGAGGAAAAAAGGATTGGTTATGTACTCAATAAATATGTTCATTAGTTTGTTTGACGTAGATTTTCTTCACATTTAAGCAAGACGTCACAGCACATTGTGATGACTCAGACTTTCACCAAGCCGCACCAAGCACGATACTGCCTAGTGTATCTCAACATGAGGCTTTGAGAAGACCTAAGCACACATCTACCTGCTGTGGATTCACGGAGGACGGCGAAACAAAATTCCACTGGATGATAAGGCCGGTGGTCTCTTGAGAGGTGGTAAAGGTACACTGGAGTAGGGCACTTCCTCCCATGGTCACATTGACAAATTTCTGAGGAGTCGTGACTGTGATCAGTTCAACACATCCTGCAAAACAAAAATAGTTTATCAGGCTCTCCATTACACGTCACTTAGCACACAGTGTGCTAATAGTGCCGTTGAAAACTAAACCCTTACACTTAAATGAATTATAAAAGGGAAGAAGCAGAGGAATAGTTACCCATCATGCTTATCAGCACCATTAAGCGCAACGTGGAGCACATCTTCAAGAAGGTCTCGGTGTTCACTCACTGATCTTCTTAAGAACTTAACTTTTCCCAATCTATGCCTCTGCAGCCTCAGCTCTTGTAAGCAGCACCCAAACAGAGGATAATAACGTTACAGTGTGATAGGCAAGGTTACAGTATGGTAGCTAATGAACTGATACTGTGCATGTAGATAACACAATGTTTGCATATCCATGTTTGCCGGAGTGGGTGTGTACACCCTGTTGTTTCTCCAAACCTTAGTTTTGGCAGTTTCGATTATGAAAATGAAAAACTACCTGAAAGCGCTTGAGAAAACACTAAAGAAAAACGTATACATGCAGTGTATCTGTATACAGTGTATACAGATCTGGTTGACTTGCAGATTAGGACCACAATGTGTTGTGACACTAATGGTTAATTCATTTTTCAGTACTTTGCCAGTAGTTTAGCTATTGCTCATCCCTCCATCCTCTGTGCCTTGTAAGTCATTCTGGGTCAGGGCCTCTGGCAAAGGAATTAATGTAATTTAATTTCCACCTGGCCTTTATCACTTGCCTCAAGGAAGTGTAAGCCAGAACACTGCAACACTCTGCTTATCTGAGGGGTGTTCACTCCCTGGTGCTGCTTACTTATTAAAGGCAGTTTCACCTTTGTCATTTTGCTCACACAGTGTGGAGTACAATGCTGATGGAGGGGCAGTGAATCACACATGATTAATTGTCTATAATTACGAGAAGCCGACATAAGTAATTAACAATGTGGAAAATGTTTGTCAGCGGTGACTGAAGGGGCAAAGGAGGGAAGCTGGGGATAAGGTGGAATGTGTTGGGAGGACAGGGAAGGAGGGGTGCATCGCTCGTTAAACAGAAAACATTTACGTGAGAGGTTAGGATGTTCGACCGTCTTGATGTCTGTCTTTTTTCCAGTATGTTTTCGACAGAACTGTATTGTGCAAGAACAAGCAATCTTTATATAAATGAAATCTCATCAACTGCATGACTCACGCCCAGACAAATGACCACGTGAGAGGAAACTGAAACTCGTCACTGAAACTCCCACAATCAGAAATCAAGCTGTTGGTATGAAGACTAAAAAGGTAAAATGACACCTGAGGAACACAGAATCAAACCTTAGAAGTAAATAACAAAGTGATGGTGAATGGTTATTGTATTTCTGTTCTGATTCCATAAAAAGTCAAGCAGGAAAACAAACACAAAAATAATGATAAATAATGCATAAAGTGTGCATGATTGTAGCTAAATGTTGGTACCAAGAATCCATTCTGACATCAGATCAGGAGACTGTCATCTATACAAATGTTGATCCTACATATAAAACCAACAGCTTAGACATCTTTCCAATTATGGATCTGTTTGTATGCAGTAATACAAAATGCAATACAAGTGATACTAAATCTAGAATCTGAAATGTCATGCCAATTTTTGGTCAAGATAGTCTAATCACTGCTGCCATGCAGAAAAAAATCAAACGGACTGACACAAAACAAACATTATTTTATCTTCAATTTCAAATATATCACCAAACTTGTAATGGATGTTACTCCGTAACTGTGAGGTTCCAAATAATAGAAAGAATAATCAGTCATAGAATCTGTCACCACAGTTTTGTGCTGTGTATTTTCAAGTGTTACATGTGCATGGTTTGGTGCTTTGGTGGTTTTTGTGTATTCTCATGCAGGCTATTATTTCCTGTGTGTGGTTTAAATATTTGCTCACACAAAAAAAAATGAAAAGAATCCCACTCAAAAAAATGTGCCCGCAAATTACAATATCATGATCCTAAAATCGAAATACTTACCACCACCTAATTGGACATGTGCAGTAGTCCAATAGAACACATATTTCCATCTCAGTCATTATAAATGGCAACTAACAACATTCAAGTGAGATAAACATTAACATTAAGATAATATTCAAGCAGGATTTAGTTCTTTGTTGAATTTCTATTGGTGATTTTGGGAGAATTTGTAAATGGTGGGCATGCTTTTTCAAAAAGATGTGAACAAAATTGTAACATATGGAAGTTGTAATGTGGAATTCTGAAGTCAGTTTATGTTTTTTCTACTACCTGGCACCTCAGCAATTCTGCAGGATGTCGAATATGGTAAATCATTTTATATTTTAATCATACTTGTTACGTCCCCTGAAGGCTGTCTAGGGTCGGAGGGGAGTAACACAAATGCTGTTTAACGGTTTAGACAAAGACACGTGAGGAAGTGAGCATAAACAAAGGTTTTATTGTACACTAAACAAAACAGGAGCAACTAACCTTCGGGGGGAGCCAAGGCCAAAGTAATAAATAAAAAACCCCACCCTGCTCAGAAAAGAAACATACTAAGCCTAGCGAAATCCAAGCAAAATGGCGGCACACCCCCCTACTGAGCTCCAACAATGATGCCTAGTCTCAACAAATTGAAAAACACTAGAGCCTATAGCTGTACATAGAATACCCAACAGAAAGGCTAACATCAACGCACACCAATACTGCAAGGCGGCTGGAGACTGGAGCTTCATCCTGGCTTTTATGCTGGTGCTCATTGGCAACGAGGTCCAGGTGCTGACGCTTCAGTGGTGGGCCAAGCGCAGCAGGAGGGCAGGTCTGGAACTGAATACACACCCACACAAGGACACACCTCCAAAACACGATTAGGGGCCGTAACAATATTAACGATTCATGAGTTAGTGTTTTTGAATGTGACTGGAGAGCCTTTGACCAAGCCACACTCCAGCATGCACAAACCTGCAGAGCTGGTTCCCAGAACACAGTGGAGGTTGTTGAGCCCTCCCAGCCAACCCTGGACAGAGCTGTGTCCTCCTACAACACAGGCTTCAACTCTACAGCTTTTATTTTATGGCTTTTATCCTAAAATATCATTTTGTTGTTTTAAGTTTGGTTATAGTCATGTGGTTTGGTTGAGACTGCAATTGTTTATCAAGCAGGGCAGGATTGCAATTCAAAAGTTGACCAGCAGATGACAGGCCTGGCTGTTAAATGTTAAGAGCGAGCAGGAGAGAGAGCGTGAGAGAGAGAGCGAGAGTGTGTGCGTGTGCGTGTGTGTGTGCGTGTGCGTGTGCGTGTATGTGTTGGGGGTGCAGGGAGCTTGAGGCAACTTATGACAACAGAGACAAGAGCGCCACACTCTGTCCTCAACATGCCTCACTCCTTACCCTCCCCCCTTTCTCAGCAGCCTAAGAAAAAATAGGCCAGACATTTAGCATGACTTCACACTGTCCCTACAGCCACAGAACATACCACTTACAAAAATGGGGATGGTACACTGCCAAATCACACGTGAGAATAGGAACACATAACCACAAACTAGTGTGAAACATCATCTGACTTGCACAGAGAAAAAACGTCTCTTTTGCGTGGCATTTTTGCTCCTCACTAAAAGCCAAATGCAGTGACACTGAACTATCATCTTGCATTGCCATCAAATGTAAGTATAAAACACTGCTTTCACAAAGATTGACTCAGATGTCGAAAGGAACCTACAACAAGTGGGGCATAGGCTGAGTCAGAGCCAACATTTCCTGACACTTTTGTCATCTCTGCCATTCAAAGTCTGTTATTGGCGAATGTGTCCTACTATGTGTTGTCCACGGGAAGAACGCGTGAGATGGAGAAGGGATGGAGAAGGGATGGAGAAGGGATGGAGAAGAGATGGGGAGTAGACATCAAGAAACAACCTAATAGACTGTCAGTTGTGGGTTTTAGCTATAACCTTGGAGGACAACATTCATACATTCTGCAATGAAAAAGAGAGAGCACATATCTGACCCTTATTGGCACAGAGAAGCATTACACTTTGCTCTCTCCACAAAAGTTATGACACATTATGTTCTCATATCTGCTTTGTTCCATTGTTAAGAATCTGAAGTCTGTCTGTCAGCGATTGACAACGTCGTGTCAGGGAAAATGTCGTAATAAATTGAGAAGCAGGCTGTTAAAATATGCCAGAAAAGCAGAATTGTAGGTATATGTATATTTGACTTGTAATCTCAACACCATTTAACTGAAAGATTACATTTGACTAGAATCATTCTATATTTTTCAAGCATCACACCAAACTAACATTTCTAGTGATGTGCGTAGTGCTCGCCATACCTTTTATAAGAATACTGGAGAGAGAAGATCTTGAGTTCTTGTGCACTGATTATTCTTCATAGGATAATGCAGATTGACAAGCTGAAACACTGACAGTGTTATATTATATCAATTAATCGTAATAATTTACTTAGAGATTGACTGAATGTTTGCACATCTTCTTAGTTACAGTCACCATTCATAGTATTTTACATTTTCTCTGGCTTATATTTACGTTAGTCTCACCTTTACCACCCACACCCCCACCAACCATTTGCTATACCCTAGGTTTTCAAGAACTCCACAGCAACATAGATGAACATCCTGAAAATGGAAAATAGATGGACGTACTTGTGCAAAATGGCCTACCTAAGAGGGCAAGAGACACCGGTCTACAACTGGAGCATGGCTTCCGTGGATGAATAAGTAGTTGGGACATTGTGCCAAGCATTGTGCAACTTTACACATTGTTCCACTAGTTACAGACCTAACTGTTGTCTGGTCAAATGATTGATGGTTTAAGTGGACATTATACCTCCAGTCTATCCCAGAAGAATTCTTTGCAAATCTTGATTTTTTTTTCTCATTTCTAACAAGGCAAGTTTTTTTTGCTCCCTAAAGCGGTCAATATTCTAAAGTGAACTCAAAGGGATCCCCAAGATCTATCTGCACATACTAGCTGTAGAACAATCCACAACTTTTATGCTGTTACAGTTTATGCTGTATTTCAAACGCAGCACACGTGAAATAGTTTTGATCAATATATGTATTGCCATCTATAGCATTTGCTTGTGGGCCTATACCCTTTATAATCATATAATCAAAACGGTTTATCGCAGATTTGTGGTTAGTTTCAGTAAAGACAACTGATCAAAAACACATCTGCGGCAGAAAGCACAAAAAAGGCAAAAGCCATGAAGCTAAAGCATCTGCTGCTTTTTCACCATTTTCTTCTTTTTTTCCACAGAGGAGCAGCCATTGGTTTCTGACCCATGTTAATGCACCCTTTCAATATTTGATGTTTTTATATGGAGTGCTGACAATAGAACACGGAAATGGAGGGCACATTTTGCCGAGCTACTTCAGTGGCTCTGTATCCATCTTCTTAACAGAGCTATGCACTCCAATCCAGCGAGAGCATATCCATGCAAAGAAAGATGAAAATACAGGGGGAAGCAAGCAATAGCAGACCTGCCAAGAGATGTGTACATTACTGTTTATCTTTCATCCACGCTAAACATAACTGTTGATGAAGATGACCAAAGAGAGGGTGGAACACATTCTTAATGTTTTCCAAGAAGTCAAAGGTCAACGATGCTGTATTGGGTTATAATGAGTTTTAGATTTAGAACAGGTGATTGCTATACATCAGTTGGACATCTAAAGCTCTTCTCAAGGTCAACTGGTATAATCAAGAGCCTGGCAGCAGTGACTGAGACTAAATTAAAATAATTCAATTAGGAGAGAGAACCCTATACATTAAATGTGTTTGTATCTGAGGGAGTCCGAGGCAGGAAAGAGTTATTACTCAATAAGTCAAGGCAGCTAGGGGATTGCTCAGGATAGTTAAATACAAGCAGACATATAGGCACCAGTCTAAGACCTGACCTGGTGTTGTGTTACGGCCCCTTTGTTGAGCTCATTGCTGGCATTGGAAGATGTGCTAGACCAGGTCTATGAAAAGAAAAAAAACTCAGCCAAGAGTCAAATTAACAATGCAAATATGAATCCAAGGTGCACCTTTAGATTACCCAGGAGGTAAGAGATGTGCTCAGAGATTACCTCAGACCTTAAAGGCAGTATCAGAAACAGACAAAAAAGCAGTCAGTGACTCTGGCTGACAAGAAAGAGTACTTTGGGGGCCACATTATTGGGTCTAAAGCAGTGGCTCTCATAGTGGGGACTCCTAGGGGTAATTAATTATCCCAATTATAGAATGTATAAGAATGACTCTCCCATATGGGGGTCCCTTGGTCCATGGCCCAATGTCTGTCTTTTTGAGGTTCAGTGACATGAAAGTGAGAATCCCTCTAAATGTCAGTGGTGCAGCATGAGGGTAGTGTATTACAGATGTGTCCAGGTCTGTTCAGTATTGACAGCAGGTATGGGCTGGGGGTGGTTCTGGGATGACAGAATTTACTGTGTGGCCTTCTGGAGGTGTCATGGCCCTAATTCAACAA
Organism: Hoplostethus atlanticus; assembly: GCA_034670405.1. NCBI lineage: Eukaryota > Metazoa > Chordata > Actinopteri > Trachichthyiformes > Trachichthyidae > Hoplostethus > Hoplostethus atlanticus. The sequence goes on from JAXDDX010000018.1 coordinate 3,461,767, forward strand.
AACACATCTTGGGCGGTGCCCATTTGATAACCAGTGGCATGCCCCCTCTCACCCATCCCCCTTTTCTATATGTAGGTGCTCACTCTAATAGCAATGTTGTTGATGTGCAATGAATTTTCTATAAACCTCATACATAAAATGTGTCGTTTGAAAGAACAAAGTCGTATTTGCCAATGGAGTCTTCTAATAAAATGTTATATTGATTTGTTGTTATTGTGCGTCCTCCTTTAGGCTAAACTTTGTGTTTTCATTTATTTATCTTTTCAGCCTATCCCATGAGGCATGTCACCTGTCCTTTATATCTGCTTACAGCTCGCAGACAACCAGGATTCCTAAAACACTTCAAACTGGAAAATGTGTCATATTTATATGATTTATCTGAAGACCTACATAGCCTGATTTAATTGTGATATTTTGTTTTGTTTCATGTTTCATAGAGAAATTAGTGGTATATGTCTTGACTAAATACATGACTGCATTGTATTAGGCAACAGAGAAAAAATCCTTGTGTGTAAAATGCATTGGTAGACATGTATAAAACAGATTTAGGAAATTATTCTCCTCTTAACGGTGCTGCTCTATGGCATTTCTTGGCCCTATGCATCATTTATAGCTAAATAGCTATGTCTCAAAAAAGAACTGATATGAAGCAGAAAAAGGGAACAGGAGAAAAACAAGAGAAAGGTAGGCTGTAGCTATTACTGTAATGCATGCTGTGTGGTTGTTTTGCATGGTAAGAGTGAAGCCTACAGTTGCTATCCAGCTTGCTTGTGTGCTTGGTAACCTAATCTGTTTTTCACCATTATCGAATCATAAACAGGGGAATTGTTATTATATTAGTATTTCAGCATTTGAAAAGAAAATAGGTGATGCAAATGTTTAGTCCGGAGGATTTGTAGTGGACAGTTTTGCTACAGTCAAAAAGCAATTATTAGCTAGCTAACTGGCACAGATTGGTGAACAAGGTAAAGCCTACAGATTTTCTTTAATTTTCACATTATTAATATTTAACATGTCTGAGTTATTTTGTTTTGCATTATTGCATTATGCTGTTATTATTCTCAGGATCTGGTGAATTTAATGGACCTTACATTGTGCAGGAATATGATGTTTTAGGATTGCCATTTAATACACTTTGTTGCCAAAGTCTGCCATTGTCTTCCACCTATTCCAAAACAGTAAAATTACATTGATTTCAATGTTGTCACAGATGTTAATTCATTGTGGTTCAATAGTTAAGTTGTAATTGTTGCATCCTTTACTGTTTACTAAGCAGAAGGAGCGATGAATGAGACATCTAAACGAACGTGTGGCACTGCATGCAGGAACATCAGAGCTGAATTAAATATCACCTCTTGTCAACTTGTTGCATATAGAGGCATTTTCAACTCTTAAGTAGTCATCATAAAACTAATTTGATCTCATTTGAACATGTTATAATAACTGCAATTAATTCCAATCTGAGCAGGCCTACAAGGTGAAAAGGCAGGTGCGTGGTACAGCCTACATTTCTTGGATTAGTCCACCTTTATTATTCAGCATCGCCATATCCAAATCCTCTCAAAAATATGCATACTCATGGTGTGGAGAATGCGCTGTGGAAAACACTCTCACATCCAATTTGCTTTTTATAAATCCCAAATGTTGCATGGGAAAATGTGCACGCATCCTTTATGCGCATGTGCACCGTTTACACATGGCCCCGTGTCCTGCTCCTGATGACAGCAGTAGAAGTGTTAGTGTCCATGACCGCTTATGAAACATTAATCAACACTGGGACTGAGGACTAATTGAGGCTATTACACTGTGCAAAAAAATGAATAGGACATTCTGCTGCATGTTGATTTTGGCTGAAGTCAACTTAATCAGGTTATTGTTTCAAATGGGAGTCATACGTGGAGCAGGGGGCCCACCCAAAGTGATCTTTGCCAAAGGCCCCCAAACCTCTAGTGCCATGAGTCTATGTAATCAATGAACTGCTCTGGGTTAGAGTACATAGTTTCTTCCAACACATGATCAGTGAGTATGTGGAATATAATATTTAGAAACTCTTGGTGCATCATGACTGTACTGTGTGGTTTTGTACAGTCCTGGTGCAGTCTATCAATATTAATCTCTGCCAAGTTCAGTGATCATGTTCAGCACGTCCTGTGTTCTCTTCGCGTCACTACTTTAACGTCATTCACTACTGTTCAAGACCAGAATGCACCCAGAAAGAACATCCAGAGAAAACTAACTCTACCTTATACAGCCTCATGTCCTGGACCACAGGCAACTGTTTATAGTTTCACTTCAGAAGACAAAAGTCCACCTGCTCTTCTGACAAAGTGAATTAGGTATAGTACTCAAACTAGAGAAAGAAAATATAAACTGCCCCAGACGGACCACAGAGCCACATTGTCCAGCCTGTACTGTACTATATCTTTTTTATATCATTTTATATTTGCTAACAGTGTAAACAATTGCTAATTAATAGTGCCTGAATTGAAAAAGGGGCAAATATTACACTTCTCAGCAGGAGTCACTTTGCGTCTTTATTCAGGAAATAGGGTATGAAAGGAGGTATATTCTCATAAACGCGCAATGTTTTGTAATCAAATTAAAAGAAGACACTCTTGATTTTTCTTAAATTTTGTTAGCGGACTGTCTTCATATCCAACAGTCCTTATCAAAAGCAAGACACCAACTAAGAGGTGAGAGCTCTGACAACAACCTGGAATAGCAATGGTAAATACCTGATTTTATCCTCTTATTTTGCAACATTGTATGCTATTTACCTTTTGGGGACTAATATGTCAAAATAAATGAATAAAAAGTCAAATGAAACAATGTAGTATATTAGTCCTCAAAGGGCAAATGAAAAGACATTAGCATTCTTTACTGTATAAGCCTTTATTTGTAAAAAGTCTGTTGTTTGAATGATAACCCTTTTTATACCACATACTTGAACACCTTGTATTTGTAAAAAACACATTTTGTTCAAACACCTAAAAAAGCTGATTGACACTATAACATTAATTTGCACTGACAAAAAAAATACAACTTCATACTACACAAATGTTGATTTCATGAGTACTGATACTCCAAATGAAATCAAACACCTTATTAAACAACTGAATTAAATAAGCGCCCAATGTGAACAAAACAATTACAGTACAAAAACCAAATGCATTTTTCTTCCAGTGCCAGTATATCAGATGAATTACATTTCCTTCTTATGATAAAACAACAAGAGTAAGAATAACAATCCATAACAAATGCAACAAATACAATAAATCAGAAATGAACATATAAATGAATAAAATAATTTACCAATTTATATTTAAAAATAAATGGGCTGTTGGTCTTGTGTTTTTCTTTTCTTTCCTTTTTTTTTTTTTTTTTTGCCAATTTCAAAGTATTGGAATATCTTTCTTACCTACTGGTTTAACAAGGTATATTCTCCCTGGTAAAGGCTCTTTCAAAGAGGGAGGTATACTGATGTATAACTGGGAATCAGCACAGCTTCTTGCAAGTATCATCATACAGTAATCGACAACAGACCATAACCAGAGGCAACTTATTAAAGAGAAAATGCAGGGAACACCCACTCAGTGTGCAATCACATGGCTTACGTTCAGATGCTACTGGTGAGCATCCTTTACATCCTTTGTTGAAGGGCGGTTGATGTTAATGCTAATGCTGAACCTGATAAAACTACAGCATGCACTTTGTGCATCTATTCCAAATTGCGGGATTTACAGTAAGTACATTTCATAGAGGTTCATATTCATGACTCACATGAATCATATAGTGTACGTCCTATGTTTACGTTTTTCCTCCAGTTTTACGTACAGTTTCACAAGATTTATTGAGCTGGCTGTAAAACAAGTGCAATTTGAGCATGTAAACACAGGATCTTTCTTTTCCTGGCTGTGGAGATGAAACTGATGGTGTGGAATAGAAAAATATGAAAATAAACCTTTCAAAACGTAGGTCATGCAAAACAAAACCTACAAGGTATACAACATAATGAAGGCGCCAACAAAAATTCTTCCAACACCGAGGAGTCCGGCAGCTCTGTACTGGTGTTAGGTGGATGTGATTTTCTGGCATGGCTGTGATCCACCCTTCCATTAGACATCAGCTTCGGTGCTATTAATAACTAACACAACAGTTTGTGTTCTCGTTTTCTCATCGCATTATGCATATCTTTCGGCTTGGGAGTGGTGTAATCCAGGATGAAATGCCCTAACATGAAGGCACAAGTCATCCACTTGTTTGAAAAGTGTGACAATGATGTTAGAGAATAGCATGGTTTGTGACTGTGACCAGATGAGAGCACAACTGGTAGTTATGGGAGGGTGTGGAATGGCAACTGACATGATGCTTTCCAAACATCAAATGGTTTGTTGGGCCACCATGAGTCACCTAAACAGCTTAAATGTGCTACGACATTGGGTGTGCTTTCCTACAGAGGACAGTCCTGGAACTGAGAGAGTGTGACAGGAAATCCTGCCAAAAGTACTGTTGGTAAAGAAGTGGATGTTATATTGTTTATCTGCTGATAGTAGTATTGTTTCTACTGGTTATCCATCAATATCAAGAAAAGGACATCTACGTTCTTATTTCTTATATTTATCCAGGGAAAATAGCGTGAGCACATATGCTCTTCTCCAGCAATTTCCTGCTTCACACTCACACCGTTACACTCATTCACATCTGGGATCCAGTGCAAATATAGTCTTTTTGATGTTGAGTACTGAGCAGCTCCACTCGGGCAATTGGGGGTTAAGTGGCTTGCTCAAGAGCACATTGACAGTACTTGTTGAGAAATTCTCATTTACCTTCTAATTGTCAGCCCGCTTCTCTAAAGTCTCGGCTAATGAGACAAACACCATCATGTACTTATGTACGTACTACCTTTGTTTTCAAGTTCAATTATTCCATATGGACAGTACTCAACGATTGATGATTCAGGGATGATTTAATGCGTTGCTGATGGTTGCCCTAAGCACAGTATCAGGTACTGCTTTGAAATGTCCCACAAACCCTCAGATAAGTTCAGATATGGTGATTGGGAAAGCCATGCAAGATGCCTATTAACTTTATTAAACCTTTTAAACCTTTGAATTAACAGTTTTGCCCTGTGAAGGGGGATTTTCATTCTGGACAGGTGTCTCTTCAAGACACCGTCCCATTGGTATGGGAATGAATCATGGCATAATCCCTAGGAATCTTTACGATAGCAGTGATTAGCATGAGCCTTGTCCTTGAGGTTACAGGTGAACCAACGCCATGCTCGGAAACGTGACCAACACCTCTACAGAGCCATCAGAAACTTCTCCACTGTGAGAGGACTTTATGTTGACGTTTCCATTATTTTGTTCACACCATGTATTTCTTGTGTTTAATTTTTTAGAGGTTTCGTTTGCAGAAGTATGCCAATGCTAGAGAAGCTGTCCATGCCATTAGCAGTGAGGCTAGCTGGTATTACGAACTGCCATGTTTTTGTTCATGCATTAAGAACTATTAAGTGAAAGATATCATATTTACAGTACAATTCACATGTAATTACACATATACACTAGAGGCAAGAAAATTCACATTGAAATCAGTTCAACAGTTTTTTTCTCCTCCTCTTCTCCTTGAACATATGTGTCAAAAGAAATGTATTTTCACTATTGTATAAGCAAATATCCAAAAGTAAAGCATAGAACATAAAATCCTCACAGCTTTTGGGATGAATGTGCCAATTTCATGTCCAAAAAGCAGGTAATACATGTTTTTAGTGAAATGAGTTGTGAATATATTTACTGCAAGCATGCAAGGGCTGCTAATGTTTCTCCTGTGTATGTGTTTGGAGTTCATTGAAAAAACGCATCAAATACGTCGAAAAATGAGGAAATACCTGAATAGGCATCGTTGCATTCATTTCTGGGAATAAACTAACCTGAATGAGAAATTTATACTTGTTTTGTCTTATATTTAGTTTGTGTTACAAAATGTTAGTGCATTTCAGTGAGCCACAGAATAGATGGATTAGGCTTCCTTCTGGTCAAACAAATTCCACTGTTTTAGTTAAAATAATACTTCTGGTTGCCTTATGTCTCATATTTTTACAAACAGTATGTGCTGTTCTTGCACTGGAACAATAATATCATCTGGCCTCATAGTCTGACTTGATTCTTAAGATCCATCATATTGCCTTTGAACAGTTTGACAAGCCGTTTTGGTCCAAACCAGGATGAAATGTCGCATTGCCGGAACATTTCCAAAATATACCTTTTTCATTTTTAACTGGTCAAACCGTACTCCAGGACAAGGTCAGCTGAAATGTGTGTGTGAATGTGCTGGCACACTGGTAATCACCACCTCACATCTGATCTGATCATCTATACACAATGAAGCGCCTGAACATCCCTGATTCAGATGCCCACAATCCGCCGTGATCATACATCATTCAACAAATCACGGGGTCTTAAATTGTATGTATTGATCTGTGGGAACTCAATCAAAATCTATTCTTCATCTGATTGCAAAAAAGCAAATGTCAAAAAGAGCACCAGATCTCGTAATGACTAGATTGGAATCTGTCACTTCCATTAGAAGCTTCCATTACAGAGTGTTCATCTTTTAGTGTCTGAAATGAGAATTGCTTACAGCACAGGGATTCTTATTAAACTGGTATTAGGCTTAAATGTTCAAACCACTGCAGCCATTGCATCCAAGTTCACATCAAGGTAATTTATGATGCATACAAAGTTATTACACAATTTCATGTATGCATTTCAACCTCAGCTAACTTCCACATAGCACCTGAAACCCTACACGATGTTTGATATGCCAGTGGTCATGTGACATGAAGCATTTTAAGCCATGTTTGTGAAGATGTCAGTAACTATTATGTTTGCCACCATTTCAGTCCTTCCTTTTCCTGGTCTCCTATACGATTGTATTTCCTCTATACAACACAATAGAGTCTGATTGAGTGCAAATTCAGTCAATTGTTACAGCTTACAGGGAGAAACATTTTAGTCCAGAGGCCAGTTTCCCAGAATATTTTTGTGCCTCTTGTTGACCCATACTTATTTCTCTCTGAAAACAACAAATTAAAAAACTTCTTCACAAAAACGATTGATTACTCTGTATTGGTTATTTCATCCTTTTGACCTTGCAGCTGACCAAGACACAAACAACAAATTACTTACTTACTTAATTACAGCTGCAGACAAAACATAGAACTGATCAATACGTACTTCTGATCATCTGAGATACATACATCCTCCGATCATTTATTTTCATGGATTCCCTTTTTAACGGTGATCAACTGCTTTTTGCTTCCACATAATAACAATGCATAAAACTTACATAAAAAGAAATACTGATCTAGGATTACCGGTTGGGTCACATCACTATATGAACTTCACTATGATTTAAGAGACAAACTAGTCTCTGATCAGTACTTCCTTTTTGAAGACATTTTATGCATACACACCCTGCGCTCGAGAAGGGAGTGCATATTTTGAATAATAGCTTGTTTCTCCTCCTTTTCCATCTTCATCTTATTATTTGCAGCCCCTCCACCTCCTCCCCCCCCCCCCCATGTGTTTGTATACATGACAATTTCTTGCGTTCTATTTCTCAGCACCATGCTGCGTACTTAATACAATGCCCCAATCGCTTTTTCCGCTATGGGACCCGGTGGAATATGTTCTGCTTTAGGTCTCCTCAGATCCTCCCACGCTCCCAGTAGATCGTATCTATGCCTGTCTAGCAGAGACTCATTGAGAAAGAAGATGCTGAAACTCAGGGGAGGCCTTCAGTGAGATCTGCACTTCAGCTGCTCTAAACAAGCATACAAGGACGCAGACTTTTCTCTTTCCTCTCTTCCCTCTTACTTAGAATGTCCATTGGGCCAAAGTGTTTCTATCTTGCCCATCTCTGGTGCTCTGCCTCGATCTTTACTTCTGCGCTACTTGATTACTACACAAACCAAAATGGTTTTGATTCAACAATCCTCTCTGACAGATAAAATCTTAACATCCCAAATGTTTTGTCATTCCAACTGTCTGCTGCATATGGATACTTCACATCATTTCATTGTTGAATCTAAGCAAGCTAGTTTGAACAGAGGAACCCATCACATACATGTCTGTGAACCTAGAAACACATATGACTATTCAGTCTGCTTTTAACTCATACCCTGTAACAGATCAAGGGCCTACAGGGTATCAGCCTTGCAGACAGCATTTTTTTGTGAATGAACCTGAGCACTGGAAACGCAGTGTCTGGAAGAGCAAAACAGAACAATGAAAATATATGGATTATAGGCCTTTTGGTCATAATTTCAATTCATGGCTATTTATCACACATCTTGTTTTGTTCCCAAGACTCACTGTATCACGCCTGATTACATTGATGTTACTGATCCTTGGGGATGTCAAAGACAGAACATTTGCGGGGATAGGATTGATTGAGTAGTTTGAGTGTGAAAGGTTGAACCCCTCTCCCCCATGTTTTACCTGGGCTAGCCGTTACTATCCATACTAAATAATCATTCCTTCAGCATTGCAGTGGGGCTGCAATGGCAACTCCAACATTCAAGAAACGCTTAACCGAAAGAAACTGTATACTGCATGACAACTGGTCAAACTGTGGGCTGATATGTTGACTCTTTTGAAAAAACACGTTTTTACATCTTTACAGTGGAATCACTTTAAATCAATCACAGAAGTATCCCCCTTTTCCTTACCAAACACAAAGCAGGATATGATGTCAATGAATACTGCATCTAAAGAGCATGTGAATCAATAGGAGGAAATAAACAGTACAAGTATACTTTCAAACTATGCCCATGAGAATACTGAATGATAAAATGTATATAATATGTCTATTTTCAAAACAATCATAATGAGTAATGCATACCTTTGACTCTTTATCTAATAATGCCCTAGCTCTAGAACATGTTCTGACACTCTCCGAAATCACAGTATTTTTCAAGACAAAATCCTATCTACAATAATCAGCATTTGTTTTGACCATAATGAAAAATACCCCCCAAGGACCTGTTCTAAAAATAACATGAGAAGAGAAAGAAAGAGAAGTTTGCTTTGACTCTGGGCAGGAATGCAGTGGTCTAACATCCCATCCACAAGGCCCTCAAACGGAGACCATTAGGCCAGAGCTGATGTCTGATAAAGAGAACGATATCACTTCAAAGAACCCAAGGAACAACACATAATCCAAACAAGGTTGCTGTACATAGTAGAACCGGAGATTTCCGTGCATGTTATCCATGGGTAATGGGGGTGGGGGGGGGGGGTGTCAAGGATCTCACTCAGCTGATGCCTGAACAGACAAGCCACCACTGATTTCATGAGCTGCAGTAGAGGATTTTGATTACAATAAGTATCAATAAAAAGTCAATGGGACTCTGAGACATCTTTTCTCTCTCAAGAGCTTTCACTTTCTTTTTTTTTTTTTAGCAAAAATATCATGCAGTCTTTAGTCTTTCCCAACCCCTGGTGGGATCTCGTGTTTGTTTGTTTGTTTGTTTGTTTGTTTCAGGAGGAAAAAGAAACTCAAAGCCTTGAAATTCTTCTCTCACAATTATTCTTAAACATTCAAGTCATCCTATTAATACTTTGTACAGCAGAAAGGTCCTTCAGATTTCACACGTGTATATATAAATATAATATATATAAATATGCATATACATATGTTCAACTTGTATATGTGTATACATATTTTGGAACTGTATCAAAGCCAATTTAATGTGCTCTCAAAATATGGCCCATGATTCCTAGTGGGATGCACATCAATTCACATAGTACAACCAGTAGATTAGGTTGAAAAATCCAAAGGTGATAGGGAAAATGACCCGGGACCACTTGTCAATGGTGCTAACATCTGCCAGATTTGGGATTTTCAACTTGAGCTTGGATGAGCGTCGTCGTAGCCGACAGTTGGCCCTGCTTCGCATGGCACTCCGATCCAGCGAGTGGTGGCTGAAGCCATCGCGGGGTGCCATGGGCTTCCTGAACTGGACCCCGGAGCTGTCGAAGGACATGACTGAATTCCGAGAGTCACTGACGCTGCTTCCTACATCAGAAGGCATCACTTCATTATTCATCTCCAGTGTCGTGAGGAGGATGTTTCCATAAGCATCCACCTATTAGGAGAGAGGAGAGATACTGGATGTCAGGGATGACTGAAATGTGTTGTAATAGCCCCAAATTCCCTTACTACTGAAACTTCTATTACCCTCCCCCACCAAGCTTTCAAGCTACAACAAAATGCAGGGATGATATGGAATGTAATTTCTTGCATGCCTCAGATATTCATAAATAGTTAACTCACATTTTCTTTTTAAAGACATCTAAGAGTGATTCTTCACTGCAATAAAGTGGCACAAATAATCTGAACAACCTTATCTGACTTTATTTTTTTACCGCTGTCGTACAGCTCATATGATTTCTAAATACATGTACCCCAACTTTTCTTTGTTCCTCGAGATACAGATTTCTTCGCTGTGTAAATGACCTGAAGGTGTTGGTTTGAAACGGCGCGGAAATGGAGTCCTTGCAATGTGAAAGAAAAATGAAGAGAACATTAAAACGCCTATAAAATACTGGCAAATAAGCACATTTTCTAAAATTACAGAATGCATAAGACATAAAGTTAACAGGAACAACTTTAAATAAGCATAGCATTTAATACCTTACACACAAAAAAGGGGGCTTCATTCAGTCTGACTGTAGTATGTACCGCTGAATATTTTCAATGTGTCTTCCTTCATTTTGTCCAATTTTGTGCCCAATTTAGATGAAAATTTGAAAATACATGTTGACAAAAACAGGTAGCAGAGTGAGAATGAATGAAGCATACAGCATAAACGTAGACAACAACCTAAATAGGAAATGAGAATGTTTACACCACTGTTGAGCTAGATGAATCGCTATCTCAATGAAAAAGGCTACGCTCAATAAAAAGCAGTCAGTGCTTGAGGGAAAAGCAATGGATGATGGTTGGTGAATGCATATTTGGCTGTGGTGGCATCAGTATGCTTCTGAAAGACTACTGTGGGGAATGTGTGTGTCAGTCTTTGAGTAAAATGACTTTAGCTAGGAATTTGATATGAAAAAGATAGTTGTTTTATACTTGAACTCTGATTGACATAGAGAAGTAGCGTAGAAGAGAAAGGCAGATGAAGATGCAAACCTGTTCCCTCAGGCGCTTCTCTTCGTATCTTGGGCGCTCGTTGTTGGCTTTGTTCAGCCGCTCATTGATTTTCTTCTGTTGCTGGGGGCCCCGGCCAAAGAACACGTAATTTACAAAGGCATATTCAAGCAGGGCCAGGAACACAAACACAAAACAGCCCATGAGGTAGACGTCGATGGCTTTCACATACGGGATCTTTGGGAGAGTCTCCCTAAGGTGGGTGTTAATTGTTGTCATGGTAAGCACCGTTGTCACACCTAAGTATGGCACACACAAAACAAAGAAGTCATGATAAGAGCTGCGTTGTCATCAGAAGTTAACTCAAGGTTATATTTCACTTTGGTTAAACATTCACATACATGTTTTCAGCATGCACATATTCAACAGTCAACCACTGACATGGCACTGACTCGTGACTCAGGTTCACTATAAAGCTTGCTGTCATCCGTTCGTTAAAAGACTTGCCAAAACATGCCTGCTTCTCATAATTGGGAATATGATCATAGAATCTACCAAAACTCCATGTTGCCTGTGTTCATGTGACATATGCAGCCTCATTGAAATTAATAACAATACGTTTATGTTTCTAAAAATACCACCAACATACATACTGGAGATTGGGGATATTGGACAAACCACTGTGACAATACTGAAATTAAAACGTGGCTCATGTGAACACATCTACATACATACATTTTGTCAATTTGGTAAATGGTCAATTTTAAATAATAACTCTTGGAGTTCTGTGATAGTTGTATTATTTGATGGTTGTTGGGATGTATGTGTTCTGAGATTGAACCATTACTCATCACTCTGTATCTTCAACTTGTTGAACTTTCAATGTTTACACCCATTCGTCATCCCTTTTAAGTATTAGCACTGGGTGCAATGGTATTTCCATAGGAGCAATATGACCAAATTAAATTATTGATGTTGCTTGTAGCCTATGGGTATCTAACTGGCGCAGTCAGACACTAATCACAATACAAAAAAACAGGACTATAGACAGACGTGTCATGTGCAAGTAAATGTAGTCAATGTACAGTGTAACAGCAACATGCTGGAATTTACTGTGATGATGTGGCAACCTTGTTGCCATGTTGGCTGTATCTTACCCAGGGCCACCCGAGCTGCAGAGGCATCATAATTGATCCAGAAGGAGACCCAGGAGAGGATGGTGATCAAGATGGAGGGCATATATGTCTGCAGGATGAAATAGCCAATGTTCCTCTTAATCCTGAAACTCAGCGACAGCCTTGGATATGAACCTTAAAGGAGAGAGGATGGAGTGATAGATTGGAGAAGAGTAAGGCAGAGAAAACACATCAGTAAAAATGAGAGAAGGGGGAAATGTTGGCACAACTTAAAGAGTTCCAAAGTCTGCACTTTGACAACGCGCAGGGTAGTCATTTCCCCATTTGTTCAGATGGAGCACTTAATTTCCCCAAAGCGATGGATTCCTTTCCAGGGACAAGTTCGATTCCAATTAAACATGGCAGAAAGTCGCAAACACGGCAGATTTTTCTGCAACCCCCTATCTCAGCAGGCAGCTCCAGCATCCCTCTGAGAATTGTCACAGAGAGCTGCTCTGCTTTTCTTTAGCACTTTCTCTGTCCTCTAAACATTACCAAAAGGGCATTTAAAAAGGTGCGTAATTGGAACCCATGTCTTTACACTACATGAGTAAGGAAAAAATATATGGTTGTGAGGTGCAGTACGTCATTCCATTGTACATTTGCAAGGAAAAATGTCAGTTGGTTGTGGCAAGACATTAATTGGTCTGTTGAATGTAATTCAAACAACCACAACAATAAGATGCTGATGCAAAATAACAATATATACCCTCAAGACTGTCTCTCTCTACTTCAGCTATAGTGAGATATTTACAACTCTGGAAACAACATACGGTATATTGCTATATATATTTATATATATATTTTGTTATTTTCTATTGTATATATTCTATCTAGAGATTTTAAATGTTCAATTCATCTTAAAGAAAAAAGATAAGCATGATGGTTTTAATCTAAAAGGCTATAAGGAACACACAATGACAAATGACCTCATCATCTCCAGGATCCTGTAAATCTTTTAATGAATCAATACCTTAGCATATATATTTCATCAAGGTCTTGACAAATGAACGAGAATAAACAAGCACGTCCCAGATTAATGGTGGCAACATTCTTAAATGCTAATAAATTACACTTAACCGAAACATGAAAAATACACATCAATTGTATTTTTGTCTCCCTCTTGGAATTGTGTCTACTGAAATGAGATTACTGGTACATTCACACAAAGCTTTTTTCCCCTGAATTGTTAGCCCATTGCTTTTTATTGTTTTATATTTGCAAGCTCTAGAGCTGGAGGCGAACCTCCTGCCACATGCTGCTAACCTAATCTGTGTATGAACAATATTGCCATTTTCAATGACATCCGTCTATAACTGTCATTCAGACATGGGTCACAGGACTGCAGCCATACTGTATGACACCATGCTCAAACCAACATTGCATGTTGAATGAATAGGGTGAAATGTACAGTCTGCTATCTAAAGTCTGTCTTGCTCTGTTCCTTCACACTGTATGTGAAGTCCTGTTATCCTTGTACCATGTGTGTCCGTTTGTGCTATAAACATTTTAAGTTGTCAATACGTCTTGGTCACCATGTCAAATTGTTTAGTCTGCTTGGTTATCAAAATGGTTCTGACTATGATAGAAACATCTTTATATAACGATGCTACTTTTCAGTGTCTTTCACAAGGGATGGAAATGTTATTACGTATAACCTTTATATATAGAATATATTCTCTTTAAACAGAGTACAAGTTTAACTGTAGTTATTAGAAATAGAGTTAGCAAGAAAGGCGTTTGCACTTTTTCCATTCAAGTCCCCCTTCATATATGAACATATGTGGAAATGGCAAGCTACAAGCTACTCCATTCAATAAGGAAAATGTCTTTCTACACAGCCCAAATATAATAACATTCCCAACACAGACAATGATGTAACAATAATGGAAAACTTCTATAGACAGTGATGTGTTTAATAATGTCCCCACTGATAGTGGAGAGACAGCTGCAGAGGTGTTATGATTCATAGAGCAAGTAACGGTAATTTTGTGAATGCAATGGACACGTTTATGTTTTACCACTGAATGCCTTACCTGTAGTAAACCTCACTTCCCTGGACACCAAGCGGATGTCCACAATGGAGAACTGAGGTAACTCTAACTTGTCAACTCCCGTCACAGCGCTGTCCCCTCCTTGCCAGAAGAAGACTATGTCATCTGTGGTATATCCATCTGCGTCAAGGTCAGGGGGAGTTGGCAGAGGAATAGAGTGAAAAATAAAAACATGAGTTGTCAAAGTTCAATGGCAAGATTAGTAGGCAGAAACAGCCATTAAAGTTACTCAGGTTCCTATTTAAGTCAGTTTAACAACACAGACACTTGTTTACATCTGCTCTATATTGCCTCAAAGTCATTCATAGCTCAGCAACCTCATGAAATATCAAGAGTCTGGTGATCTTTATAGGTTGCAGACTTCTAGGAGCCATTGCACTGTAGGCATTTGCGGCCACATCTTAAAATGACTTCATGAATATAATCTTAATCTCTCCAAATACTGAAATGAGGAGTCCGTGAACAAGAAGAGCTGCAGTATTTTTTAATTTCTGTTTTAAATACCCTCAAATTAAACTTTAATGTCATAGTCACTCTATCGGTATCACATAAAAATGGATAGGTTTACAAAGCCAAAACATCATTCGATGTGTTGCTGTCCAGCACAGCTTGTGAGCAGAGCAAGAGTCATTCATCTTCCTCTCTTCCGCACCACTGTAGAAATACTCTTTGCTCCAAGGAAGGAAAAAACTCAAACTCATTTTTTTCAAAAGTTTGCTTCAGGTTTTTCTTTCTGTACCAGCTGAAAGAAATAGGCCTGTTAAGTTCATAACTAAAACTATGCTAGGTATAGGCACCACTTAAGCACAGTGCAATAAGCATAATGTTGGCTTAGGGCAAAAAAACACCAGCAGACATTATCATCACCGCGCTATTATTAGACTACTACAGAGAAAATGAAAGCTAACATGCTGGCCTGGAACTTTCGTCAAGTCATCTAGCTAAATTTATGCTATCTAACGTGGCCTACCGTTTCCTTTACTCATGGCAAATTTGTGCAGCACATCATCATATTTGAGATTGCAGAATGAATCTTTGCTGGTGGCTACACTCTCGGACACATCCCCTCTCTCTCTACTGCCTGCTCTTCACTGTTTTTCAGTAACTTTGATTTCATATGTGGAACTCAATCAAATCAATTCTTGCATTTGTCACATGGAAGCTGCATGAGGGGTTGCAGCCAAGCATGGGATAACCGGAAGAGGAGTTTCTGTCTATCAAGTCACTTGCCCAGGTAGGCCCGTGCAGCTTTGTGGGTAGTACTGGAACAAACTGGAGCATGCTATAGCGCTAGACATTCCTATCTGCTCCATTCTCAAATACTCAACTTAAATGTGACTGTCCTCCCCACTTGACTTTACATGCTCTGCTGTCTCATGCAGCTGCACCACTGCATCACTGCTGCACCGCTGTATGCCTTACGACAAAGTTATGCATGAATATTCATTAACATGTGTCACTTTGCATTATTCTCCTGCGCACTCAACATAACTGGCAATGGAATTAAGTGTGACCTCAGCGGCAGATTTATGTCAACAGGCTAGTTTATACATTCACTGCAGAGCAATTTCTCAGTTAGAGAGGTGTTCCTACATTTCACATGCTGCTACCCTTGTTCTGGACCTGATGACATTACTCACTAAGGGACCTGGATTCATTACCTTTAAATCTCTCTCTGAGGTTATAGGGTAGGGAAATGTGACACTGTCCATGAAATTGACACAACTGCCTGGTCCTTAATCAAATTGATGGTTAATGTGCACTATTCCCGGCAGCATAGAGCGTTCCATGAGCATAAATAGCTGATATTCTTGAGACTTAATTCACAGCATATCCATATTTCATTCCTTACTGATGCCCCAAGGGCAAAATCTATGCAGTTTTATCATGAACAACAGCAATAAATATGTGGTGTATTGAACAGGCATGTTGATTGATGGGGTAGTCAATGCAATGATCAAGCAAATACAATTTTTAATTATACCACTATCATATAATTCTCCTGGACATTATTTATGCTGATTAAAACCTTTGACAAAAGGTTGTGAAACAATTGTGCTATTTGTTTAAATGGTATTGTTTAATATATCACAGTTGAATGGCTTGTTAACAATTCACCCAGAGTTCAGTGACAAAAAGCACCATTATCTTAATTATACAACAGCAGATTGAGCCAAGCAATCTGACTGGTCAATGCCGCACCCCGGCCATGCTGTTAATGCCCATAAAGAACCACTAGCCATGCTTTATTGGTTTCCACGCCACCACAAGCAGCATGCTCAGCAGTGATTTTTCTTGCTTTCTCCTGTTTTTATTCTTACGTATGGATACCTCTTTTCAGACAGCAAACCCGTTGGTAACCATTGTATAAAGTCATAATTCCCTTTAATGGTACATCTACCAATACTCAGACACATCTAATTTTGCCTTTTGCATCACATTATGGTCTTACCCATAATCACAGTAAAGTATTGTTGCTATATTAAACACTGTTTCTGGAAGGTAAATCATCAGTGGCTCTTGGTTCAGAGAGTCAAGGTGTCAAACTAGAAAGAGGTTGAACAAAATCACGTTCTGTCCACAATGTATCAGATTACTATAGGTGAATTTACTTTGTTCATCAGTATGATTATCTTGCAAGGGTGAGGGTACGTCAGTAGCTAGCTAATGCTACTAGTTTAACTTGACCATCTAGACCAGTGGTACTCAATCCAGTCTTCAAGGACCCGCTGTCCTAGAGGTTTTAGCTCCAGCTCTACTCAGCCACACCTGAACCAATTAAAGTATCATGAAAACGTGAAGCCTCTAATTGCTTTAGGTGTGCTGAGTAAGGCTGGAGCTAAAACCTGCAGGACAGGGGGTCCTTGAGGACTGGATTGAGAACCACTGATCTAGGCAACTGGGAATGCAGGCTAAGGGGAAAGTAAATTCATTTGTTCTAGTCATTTAATATAGAGGAGGAAGAATTAGAGGAATATATGTTCCAAATATATGTTTTTTATTGTTTAAGGATGATCGTAAAGTCTGTCCACTCGCTTCCTGTTCAGTGAAAAGCCAGTAACATAAATGACAGAAAAACCTGTATGAGGCTTTTATCGATAAGCCTTCTTTGTTATAGCTCTCTGATGTTTTTTGGACCTGCAAAGTTTGCAAAAACATATGATTAAATAGAAAACAGAGATTTGAGATCTAATTTAGGAATTTAGAATTGTTCCTCTGTTTTGCAAGCAAAACTCATGTTCATCTTCCATTCTTCACCACTATAGTATATATAATATATATAATACATTTTTCTGTGTCTATGACAAAGATCGTCTATGTGCACTGCCGCCCTTTCTTATAAGTAAAGCATGCACTGCATGTAGGACCCCGTCTGAGAACATATCAATTCTGTCTCTATAGGGGTCCCCACTGATTTGACATTTTTGCTGATAAAGTTAAAACATTGCTGTCCAAGGTCATTTGGGCTGATTCCAATGTGTGTTGTTCCAAAAAAGATGGTTTGGGTTTTGTGTGGGGCAAAAGACCATAAATCACACAATGTAAGTGCTCAGAAATTATTGATTTAAAAATGAGCATTGGAGATAAATATATTTTGTGGTAAGTGTTAGAAAATATGAAAATATATTGATTAGGACAATGCATAAGGCCTATGTGATTTATGGGTTAAGAACCATGGCGAAGGTCAGGTGAGGGGCCCCAAAATTACATTTTACTTCTGCCCTTCAAATTTCCAGGGGTGGCCCTGTTCATCTGTCAGGCTAATGAATTAATAAAAAGTAATTAATACACAATTTTTTATTTTATCTGCATTTGTGAATGCGGTCATCGGTTTTAGCGTTAACACCTCTATAACAGTAGAGCTGAAACACTCGGAAGTAAAAATACAATTCATAATCACCACAGGGAATTTGATATGATTTCTTTGATTGATTAGCAATAACGGAGTAACCGCACAAGTTAGGCTAACCATGAGCTACGAGATAGTGAAACGATGGTATATGCTCCTGTAGAAGCCACAAGTCAATTTGATTTCAATTTTGTTTTTATTTTTACTTCCTGGGGAAGTACTACTACCCACATTCTTAGCTCGAGTTCCACCAATCAGAGTCATCGCTGTTACCATGGAGATGATCAGGACTGACTGAGAGAATGTAGTCGGCGTCTGCTAGCTAGCAACGTGCTCCACCATAGTTTCTCTCTCTGCTTTTTTAGGGATGAGAAGAGGAGTGTGCGCAGGGGTGAAAATCACTACAAAACATTGAGAAATCGGTTGAAAGTGAGGGAAAGGGCATTTGATGAAATCACCAGCAATCCCTTATGGGATAAGTAGTTCATTTCCTCTTAAAAGATGTTAGGTACACAGTCTTTTACCTTTGGTTCGGTTCATGACTTGAAATCCTTTATATAGGGATTTTCTGAAAATGAATGGAAAATGTATTTCCGGAACCAGGGCTGCTAAAAAAAGTGGGCGGTTACATTTCAGCTCTATTGGCAGACAGGGGCTGGGATGCCAAAACCAAACATCGCAGATAGATCAGCTGCAACTTTCCACAAGGATTTATTTTCACATGTATACTGGGAACATACACAAAAACATTTACCAACGTAATATTCCATTGGGAAATGCTTTAGTGAAAAACACCTGTCTGTAATTTCCAGAGGTGCTATGTTATGATGTTAAGATAACGAGTGCAAATGGCTCACTGATGTTGAGCTGCTTTAGAAGGCAGCTGTAAGTTAAGGGTTAGGGTGTGAGAGGGTTATTTATTAGTTATGAAGGCAGTGTCAAAAATAGATTAGATAGATAGTTTGCATTATGCCCACTTACAGCTTTCAATTTCCAGGGTGCAGTTCTGTTCGTCAAGAGGGTACCTCCTCAAGTCCATCATGCAAGCAGCAGTCGTGGTTATTCTGGAGAAAAGGGAGAACAGAGACATACGCAGTGATAAAAGGAGGTGAGGTGAGGACATATGCACTGTTACCTTGGTGACCTTTCTTTAATGACTATTTTATGGCATTTCTGCTTAATTTGATGGGGAAACGTAGAATAGGCAGGAAAAGGGCAAGAGGGAGGACATGGTATGTGACAGAGGGAGATGAACTTGATCTCAAAATGGAGCAAGTGAATGGTATGTGCCTTTACCACCAGTATTGTAAACCTTTATAAAACCTACACGAGCCATAGTTCTCTAAACACAATTATTTTGCAGTTGTTTTGTGGAGTCACTATAACTAGCCTCTCTGTAAAATATTTTGACCACATGTATTATCTCAAAAAGGTTGAGTGTAATACAGTAAACTAATGTTAATACACTGAATCCACATTACATTGAGCAGAGGGCAAGGAGACAACCTGGACATGTCACCAGTCCTGTAAATTAAGGGAGGGCTAACACAGATACACAGACAATCATATTTATATCAATGGGAAATTGAGAGTCCCCGATCCACCTGACTTGCATGTCTTTGGGATGTGGGAGGAAACTGGAGCACCCGGAGGAAACCCACGCAAATGTGCAAACTCAACACAGAAAGGGCTGGGGATCTTCTTGTTTTGAGGCGACAGTGCTAACTGAGCCACATCGGCTTTGTGCCAACCAAATGCATGCTGTACATTTGCGTACACCAAGAATGATGAGGGTCATCAATGATACAGCTCAATCAAGCCAAAATGTTTATTTTTATTTTCTCATTTAAGATTTATTTAAACATTGAGTCTTATGATCAAATAATTCCACATTACTTCAAATCCTGTGAAAGGTGCAGGGCACTCTCCAAATTATTCACGCAGGTTTAGTCTACTCTAGTAAGCTGGAGGCAGGAGCAGATGAAGTTGGTGTAAGCCACAACAGGCCTATCAACTCTATGCATACAGATTGGTGATGTTCATTTTTTTGAAGGGGGAGTGTGAAAGTGATGTTAAGCACATAATGAGCATAGCAGAACCAAATTCATTTTAAAACACTGATTGCCAGATAGGCTGTATATTACAAAGATGCTAAAATGTAAAACAAATCATTCATCGTCAACAGATTAGATGAAAGATTGGACTAAAACTATTAAAACTTCTAGGTTTCCTTTAAAGGCTATACAATACTCAGCTTCACTCAGACCTGAAGTCCTACAGTCCAATTTTAAAAGTCAAAATTTACAGCAGCACAAACATAATTATACACCCTTGGGTGTATTGCTTTAATAGAAAAATGAAACATTATACTCAAACATGTGCAGTGAACTATAACTACAGTATGTGTTTTGTAAACGTAATAAATATGATTGATTGTTATACAGAAGTAAAGTTTAATTTCTGATAGTTGTTAAAATTATGATGTTTTTTTTTAATCACTAACATTCTTGAAGAGCGATGTGGGACTTTATGTTCTTTTATATAGATCACTCCACCCAGCACCTTTATACGATTTTGTGGATGGGCGTTTTTATTGCTACTTCCTAGAAATGCATTTCTGCCAGGTATGTTTATGAATGATGTATGTATAACAGTATATTCAATTTCAATAAATCCAGTAGCCCGGGAAAACAGCACTGGCTACAAATTATACATGTAGGAGTCTTTGGCATTTAACTGAGATATTTACTGGTGCAGCACATTTTAGTAATTACATTTGTGCTGTTCATACCAGCTGGTATGTGTTCATCATACCAGCTTCCGCTCGCTTTCTGCCCTCCTGTGTAAATGAAATAGAAAAATTAATTTTCAACTCATCATCTGTATGTCAGAAGCCACCAGCGTATTCACAGGGGAATTTGATGTGCACAGTTTGTGTCTCTGCACTACAGAAGGGAGGCCTTCAGATATGTGAGCACCTACACAGACACACCTACACGGACTACAGTCTACTCCTGTATCGTTTTCTGGGAGATGGCTTGCTTACACCAAACACCAAACTGGAGAGTTTGCTAACAAACATTCAGGCCCTCGACTCACCGACAAGCTACAGAAAGATGCTCTCTCGTTGAAACATTGGCTGCTTAATAACTTGCTTCTGTCATTAAATTACTAAAGCTCATTAAATAACTGTACTCATGAGTTAAGCATCATACCAGCATCAACCATACAAATGAGTATTCTATTGAGATATTGATCATGGGGCTCATTATCAAAAAATAAGCACCTTGCATTTACTTCAGTGTGCATCACAGTGGAGCTCATTCAAAGTTTTCTGAAAAGGCTACATGCAACGTTAACAAATTTAAAATGAAAATTGTGATTGAATATTTACAGTTTACAGTTTAGTTAAAATATATAAAAATATATAATAAATAAAGTTATAATATAAACATGTATGATAGGGTAAAATGTTTTCCTCTTCTCTTTATGCTGTGAAACTGATGCACAAACCAAACTGTTCTGGGATATATAGGCATGGATACGCGTGTTTCATGTCCATTAACCCTCCTGGTGTCACCTCCCTTTTTAGGTTCAGTTTTGTATTTCACAGCAGCAGAAAGATATAGCTAAAGTTAAATGGAAGGGAAACGTATGAAAACGTGTTTGCTTTGCCCTGCAGACGAGCTATAACTAGGAACATGTAGAGATTTGCCATCTTGATTGCATGTCTGCACTATAGCATCAAGTGCAGCAACTTCTAATTTAGACATCTTCCATTAGTCAACTTTCCATTACACCTGTCAACTCTCTCCTCTAAGTCTGTAATCCAAATGTGTGTTGACTCTCTGTTACCTTTAAGTAGAGATACATGGTGAATTATTTGGATTTTGAACTTGGTGCAGCTGTTAACGTTTATGCCATGGCTGCAGCTAGTTGGATAGAGAGAATTTATGTGCTTTACTGGGAGACACATCCATCATGCTTGTTGATAGGTCTATGTGTCGATAGACTTTTATGTCCTTGCCATCTTAATTGTGTAACCTACACTGAATTATGAACTGCAGTGTTTTTTTAGTGGCTGGAAAAGAAGTAGAGAAAGAGAAAAAAAATAGGGAGGCAGTAGACTAGTAGTTAGTGTCTACGTTTCCTGCACACATCCATACCATGCTGTGTAACTTACATGACCCAAATACACATTCACTTCAAACTTCACACTCCTCTTGGTGAGATTATCTTGACAGATAGCCAGATAGTGCCGCAGCGCACAAATGCCACTGTAAAGCAGTGCAGGCAAAGCACTATACACTCCAACCCCAAGCACTAAGGTGTTTCCACGAGTTTCCAAACTAGTCATTGCATGACCTGTAAATATTCACTAGAATGCTATTGTATTTGCCAATTCTTGGGCCTTGAATGCAGGTTTCTTCATTTTTAGATTTCTTCATTTTTATTCTTATTGTTTTTAACACAGTAATGGATAAAGAGACAGTCAATATCAGGACCTTAAAATATGGCTAATTCAATAACAAAGAATTCAATTAACCAAAATTAAATTTTATTCATAGCTGCATGAATTCAATCTTGCACTGTAGAAACTCTATTCAGAGCAGAACCAATAGAAACTTATTTGGTTGTCAGACCTGGGTGTCTGCAAATAAAAACTGGTGTGACAGCAGTCAGTCTTTTGGGTATTTAATGGCCTTCCTGACACCAGATATTGAGGTCAAAATAGGTCTAGTCAAAATAGATTTAGCTATGAGTGAAGTCCAAGAGGTCATGCCTATGCCCTACTCCATGCTGTGCATTGTTTTTCACACAAGTAATATTTTTCTTAATACTTTTCTCTTTTGAAATTTCTCACACAATAAAGGTTAGAAACACCTTTTATCTGAACTTTTATCTGCCTAGCAGTCTGTAATGTTGTTTATGCATGTTATTTTCAACAACTATAGAAACAACACACCCTAGTTTATTTCAGTTCACCAATGTGACTGGGTGCTGCATCCCTCAATATATAAAGTAATAAAAAAATGACAGGACAATATGTGTATTTATTTGCTGCATGGACGTTTTGGCAATGACTGTCTGTTAGTTTGCCACGCTGAAGAAGGGCGTCTGGCCCGAAACGTCCACACGGCAAATAAAATATATATACATAAAGGAGCTGTCCTGTAATCTTCATTTGTTATTTTCAACAAATTGCTGGTGTGAGCATAGAATGTAGTAGTACGATGTAACCAATGAGCTGTTATATCACCTAATATGGCTGAAATGTCAAAGTTTTGCATGAAGAGCAAAAGGGAAAAGGGTTTACAGCTTTGATAGCTTCCATAGATCTTGGATACAAAGAAATATGGGAAGTTGGCTTCCAGCTGTAATTTTCATGCCCTGTGCACTGTGGGAATTCCTAGTTTACAGCTACTCTTGCGGGACATCACTGATGGTGGATTTTATTTTTTCATTCTCTGCAATGTCCCTGTGGTGGTAACTTTTGCCGGATTCACATTAACCCATAGTCTCTCATGGGGTCCAGGCTCTAGAAAACATATCACCTTATCTTATGTGGAAAATGTATTGCCTTACATTATGTATGCCCGGCAAAGAGTGACCCATTTTGGCCCCGTTTATTGTTTTTAAAAGCAGGGTTTTCAAACGGATACGCCGATGCACTCCTACAATCTGACTAGTCTAGCCATAGGGTAGTGACTGCATCTACAGGGAATGGAGCAGTCAAGGCTTAAAACAAGATCAGTGGGTAAGAAATGAGAACACAGTTGTAAAGCAGAGAGAACGTCAGCTTGTATTGTAATGACAATAGAAATAAAATTTAAATAAAAAATCACGCTCACCAATGGAAACCAAGTCAATTAATCACAAACTCCAGTATTAGCACATTCCACAGTGAACCTTGGAAGGTATCCACAGAGGAAGCTGAAAAATATATAGCTGAAAAACTGATTTGGAGGACAGATTCAAGGGGTAGTAGCAGTATCATAAGTTTAGGATGAGGAGTGTGTGCTGGATACTGGGCCTAGAAATAGTCATCCTCTCATGGCCCTCAATAGTTTCAATCCGAAAGCTCAGAAGAGAAAAAAAAAGCTCTTTTCTGCGTCATATCTCTAGTTGTGACAGTATCGAATTCACTCATTTAAAATTTGTAAATAAGGTCAATGCTAAAACAATGTGTTACTTCAGATCTAAATCTTGTCACTGCCGATTTATTTTGTTCATGGAACAAACACATCTCCTCTTGCTTTGCCTCCTTCAAACTATTTTATTGTAATGACGTCTGTTAAGAAAAGCAGCAAATTGTTGGATGTGAAAACAAAGCATCTGGCTCCATTCTGAGTTTGAACAGGCCCCAGGATGGCTTTCTTACTTTTAACAGCACCCCAGGAATTTTTGGATGGGTCCCTCCGGGCACATTCACTAGTTTGTTACTCTGATGCAACTAGGACATTTAAGTGGTGAGCATTTTTTTTAGTCTTTCTGGGTCAAAGAATCTTGGATTGAAAGTGCAGCCCGCTCCCCCAAAAACAATCCATGCAAGAGTTATTAATTGTCTTGAATAGCTTTGTAGTCTTAACTTTCAATGAGCGTCATTACCAAAAATAAATCTGTCATTTTTCCTGCACAGTATCAAAGATTACATATGACCACTGGTGGCCCTGGCATTTCCAGCTGACTTTTCTAAATGGGGCCGACTGCCCTGTGGGGCAAAACAAAAATGGATTCTTTCACAAAAATAATATTACTTATAATACTTTGGTAAATTATTTTCACTTTTTAGTTCACATCTCTGCTTTTGAGTTGATGAACAGTTATTGGCTACCGCAGATATCCGCAGTCATGTCACTCGCTTTCATTTTGTAAATCTAAATGGAACTGTGGGGAAAAGTAAAAATATTCACACAAAATGACACATCAATATGATTTAGCATGTATTCACAGGACATATGCAGTGTGTGAAATGCATTACACAGTTAACTGTCTAGATGTAATAGGTTTCCTCCAGGCTGATATGGTGAGGTGATACAATGCCAAGTTTAGGCTGTTCTTACCTCAGCCCATATAAGACGGTGCCATCAGGATGCAGTCGAATCATACGGTTTTTTACTGTCACACCGTGAAGAAAGGACTTCTTGTCGTTAAGGAAGTAGGTGTCAGGGAGCCATAGCTGGTCTGCTACACGATTATCCAGAGTCAGGTTTAGGTTCAGCTCAGCATAGGCCAACCGCTTATCTCGCCAACTCTGCTGGAAATACATTGTGATGGTGTAGTCCTGGGAAGGAGGAAAATAACACACATGAATAAAGCAATTCATCAGTGTCATGAGCTAACAATTTTGCAATTAAGGCTTAATATCTTGAAACATGTGAAACGTCATGCAACATTCACCAGATTATTCCTGTGTTTCTTTTATTGTTTCGTGCTAGAGTCTATCCAAATTAAACATCTATACAATTTCATCGCTGACATTTGAGCAACAATAAGAAGGTGGTTCAACAATTGTGGACATAGTTCAACCCATGTGGAGTAACCCTTGGTATAGGTCTTGATTAGGATCACAGGCACATTCATTTATGGTATAATATTGTAAACAATCTGATATGTGAGTTCTTTAGTCACAAGTGGCCAGCAGTACCATGAGTAATGTAGAGGATGCCCCAACAAAGGCATTTCAAAAAGGGCAAGGCTAGGGACGGGCAACTTTGATACGGTACAGAAGCAGCAAAAAAGTAATGTATGTGCTATGAGGGGGCTGTCAGACTTTATATTTATGACCTCCCATAATGAAAAATGATTCAGCTTTTTTACACAAGCGAGACAAAAAGCAAACTGCTGAGCATGTGTAGATAAAGGATATGGAGAGCAAACAAACAAATGCCAGACGATGCTTGTAATATAAAACTAATTTGATCACAGAGCTCAAATATAGAATCAATACCCACATTCCAGTAAGAACTGATCTAGTATTAGTCAGAATAAAGCTGCATCACATCACAAACAATGCATCACACACACCCTCAAGTCAAAGCAGTCTGAAATCGTGCCTGTGAGAGATGCATTTTATTCCACTCAAATTCCAACCTAGAGAGCAGAAATAATCCTTAAAATGACCATGATATGATACCAAATTTATGAGAGATGTTAAGTCTCACTATTTGTACTTTAATGAAATCTAATGAATGGGCTTCCAGTTTCCTAATTACCTTCAATGGCTAGACAATGACAGGACAGTTGGTGTTGTTAGACTATAACATTTTCAATGCTTTCCTAGTTCTACTGTATCAACAAAATCAAAAAGGTTTGACTTTGGTCATGTAGGATATAACAACTCCATTTACTGTGTCGCCATGGTAACAATCTTGCTCTGAGGCAGTAAAACATAAAATGGACTGGGGTTGGGAAATATCTATCCAAAATAAGATTGAGGTGAGAGACACTGCAGATTCAATAGCGACAAAAGATGATAAAAATATCATTTTAAGTGCATGGCTAGACATAGTTTACTAGATAAAACCACCATTAATGTAAGTTAAATGTTGTGTTTTCTCTCTGACAGTTTCAGTATTGCATGATAAATGCTGCCAATTATTTTGGTGACCAGTGATCCACAATTTCTTAAAATACAAGTGAGCCATAATATAGGCTACATCACTAACTGGACTGAGAGCAGATGTGAATGGTTATTCAGCTAGACATAAAATGACCTACATTTGAAGACTTGCCCTATGAAAAGGGGATTCTATATTTTCCATAAAACAACATTTTGCATCAAATATTAGAATGAAATCTAATTGAAAATGAACCTTGATAAATCTAAGCTAATCTTTATGAAGAGACTATGTGGTTTTCAAGCAGTTACAGACAGGCAGTACTGAGTGATGAGACATAATGTTAAACATGTTAAGTCATTTCTTATTTTCCTGCGATAAAGCTCTGCAGTTAGGATTTATTTTTGAAACCTTGAAGAAACTTGAACAAAGGCACTCTAAGTCAAAATGAGGAGGGTTGAGAAAAAAGGCAGACTAAAAACCAAATATTTTTTAAAACTATTTACTGTCTCCAGAAACTGTCAGCAGTTAGAAAAATGTTGGCTTTTTATCTACCTTTTGTCTGAGCCATGAAAATGTTATCATCCATTCTCGTATTGATTTAAAGTGTGTGGGACCTCAGTAAAAATATTTCACCCATTGTTATAAGAGCGTCTAATATATGTTTTGACTCATTATTACTCACAAGTGGACCCAATGTTCCCCCTCTATGTCTTAATCTGCAGCAACTTACTCATAAAACAGACAAACAACTTTGTACAAGAGTGAATACCTCAAGCAAATCAAGAACATATTAGAAACAAAGTCTGCTGTGTGGTTGAAAATCACTTAGTGATGAGAGAGACAGAGAGAGAGAGAGAGAGAGAGAGAGAGAGAGATAGACAGAAAGACAGACAAAGGGAGAAAGAGAGAGCGAGAGAACACAAAATAGAAAAGCTATTCTAACGTGGGAGGAGTGAGCTACAGTTTGAATGACTATTTTACTCACATTGAGTAAAATAAAAATAGAGTGCTAAGAGACGCCATTGCTGAGACAGCAGCCATACTGCCTTCTTTAAAACATACCAACCTGAATTTCTCACAGCTCTCAAGTATGTGCAAGAGCAAAAACATACTTGGTGTAGTGATTATATTGTTAACTGTATAATCAGTAGCTTCAGAGGATTGAAAAAAAAATAACATCCACATTTCAGAGTAATTGTGAAGATCAAGGTTTGATTTGGTGAAAAGTTGTTAAGTGAGAGCAGCTTTGTACTCACCATGTTTACTTCTGAGATGGAGTCGATGCTTGCTATGTTGATGCTCATACCTACGATGACTGGAGCACCTGAGGGAACAAATGACACCCTCAAGTCAGACACTAACAAAAGCATACAAAATCCTTTCATGCAAGAAAATATTTGGACAGAAGTTTTGTGTACAATGTCTGAGCAATCAACAAACTGTTCTAAGCAAAGAGCATTGATGCAATAATAAATAAAAATGCTGTTGCTCAGTAAAACAGACAGACACAGACAGGCCTACATAATGTTGTCTCACTTTCAGGAATTTATGAAATATAATCAAAAGCAAACTACATATATCACGTCTGTATTCTTCTGATTGCCCAGATGTCATGTACCATGGCATTTCCTAAGCTTAGGTGTTCTTTCAAGATTATCCCCAGAGTTTATGTTTATTCATTTTTGTTCATGACAACATTCAACCGTCATTTTCAGATTACCTTTCATCAAAATGGAATTTGAGGGTCACACTGCAAGTTAATTCCTTCTTTTGGTCGACACAGAGAATCAAGTCAACAAGCTACTCTAACCGCAGAGAGGCCTGCGGGCTTGAGTCCGACGGCACGCTGAGACACTACACAGACCAACCAGTCATTCAGCACATGCACTGTTCCATTCTGCTTCAAGACCATCACATTCATTCTAGTCCCCAAGAAGACAAAAATAAATCCTCTCAATGATGCTCTACATCCTCCATCACCTGGACTTTCATTCTTTGCAGAGTTAAACTTACCATTTAACACTAATATTTTTCAGTGGATCACTCACTTCCTGCCCAACAGAAAACAGCATGTTAACTTGGAGCTCGGCAAGGCTGCCTCCTCTGCCCTTTGGTCTTTTCACCTCACACCAACTGCAGCATCTTCAATGATACAACTTTCAAAACTTAACATAATTTACAGGTAACACCACCCTGATTGGGCACAAATCCTATTCTGTGTCTGAATAGTAGAAAGAAATTGACAGAATAGAGCCCTGGTGTAGCCGCAACAACCTTGAAATGAACATAATGGAAACTGTCAAAATAGCCATGGGCTACAGGAAACATGCCCCTCCACTCATTCCCATATAAATCATTGTTTCGTCTCCAGCAGAACAACTCCATCACAAAGAAAGTCCAGCAGAGATTGGATTTACCTTGCTAGTTAAAGAAGTATAACCACTATGAACATCCTGGTGCAGTTCTGCACAGCCACCATTGAGTCAATCATCATATCATCAAATCATCTATCACTTGCCATTTGGCATTTGGCCACGAAAGAAAAAGCAAATTGCCACAAATAGCCTGCAGAGAAGGTCAATGGCTGTCATGTGTCATCCATTCAGGACCTGCACAATGTCATGGCCAGGAACTATGCAGAGAATAGAAATAGATTGAGAGGTAATCTCAGGCTCCTCCCATCTCAGACTCTACCGTTTTTAATAGGTATCAAGAAAAGGTTCACGTCCATCAAGACAACTGACAATCATCACCTCAGAAGCTTCTACACCCAAGAGGTGCCCCTTTATTGTGGACAGTCATCCCCACTTTCATCTTTATTTTTTATATTTTGATCTCTCAAAAAACATGTACATGTTGACAAATTGGCTCTGTTTCATTTCTATTCTTTATATTATTATATCCTTTAGCTTTAGTGGAATCTTTTTGATTCAATACAGTCTATACAGTGTAAGAGGGGCATTTCTTAAAACATTTCATCTTGCGAATACGATTTAGAAAGAATATAACCATGTTGGTGAAAAATAGGGAGTATATATTTAGTTAGTAAGTATATTCAAGGTCTTTTTGTAAATCAATCCAAAACATTGTTAAATAAATGCATGCTGCAAAAACCTCTTCTATACATACATACATTCACATAAAGGACATTTGTTCTTTACGGTTAGAAAAACAAGTATAGATAGTGGCATTGACTGGTATATATGAAATATCTTGAGTCAAGGGTGTTTTTCTGCCTTCATCAGCGCATGCTGGGATAGGCTCCAGCCCCCCGTGAACCTGAATTGAAATAAGCAGGTAAAGCCAATGAATGAATGAATGGATGGATGATTATATAGGCTTAAATAAAAGGGTCCAACACATCATTACTTGTTTTATGTGTTTAACTGGAAGTTTTCCAAAGCTGTAGGGACATGGGAAAAACTGAGACCACCTAATGCTCCTACTCAGGGAAGCCTTACTTAATGGGAAGTCCATTATTTGCCATGAGAGATTAGTGACGCATGTGGGAATGAATGATGTTAGTTTGAGAAAATCTGGAATGACCAATAATTTGGAATTAATAAAATACCCATTGCCTTTGCTTGTTAGCTTGTTAGCTAGGCCCATTTGCTGTTTGTGATGAGAGCTATAGAAATTTCCTTTTCTTGAATTGCTGGCTTGCAAAATGATGCTCTGCATACTTTCTGGGTTTCGTAGACAGTGGGCCTACGTTCTGCAGGCAGTCAAGTCTGCTACAAAATGGCGGCCCAACTCAATTCTGGAGGCCTATTAAGTCACTACCAAAGTTCTTCTCCTTCTTTACCTTATCAAATATCCATTTCTGCTTGTTCTGTTACTGATAAGAAAGAAATAATCCATGCCTTCAATCAGCATTTTATCTTTGCGTGTTTTTTGTTAAAAAGGACCCATGCTTTCATTACCCCCAATCAGAATACCTGCCAGGCCAACTCCACTGAACAACTTGCAAGTCTAATAGCCTGAAAATTGCTCCATCAGCTAATTATGATTCCTTCTTTTCTTTCCAGTAACATCAAGCGTGTTTCAAAGCTGTTCAGGAAAGTGGCACTTTACCACTGGTCTTTGTAGAGGCAATTACATTCTATAATGTAAAACTAATTTAAGTTAAATTAACTGATAATTCTGTTAATTATTAATCTATTTCTTATTTGATGGGAATTGTGATTTCTAGAAAACTAAAGGATCTCATCAGCAGTTTATGAAGCAGCTAGCAATCAAATGTATAAGATTAGCTTGTGTTTTGTGTATTCATTTGTTAAATGCTCCAGGTGGAACCAGAAAACCAGAGTGCCACATGCTTTCACCATGTTCAGCGTGCCAGCTGCGAGCCTGCCATGTACATATGTATACATATGTATACCTATATGTATATACATATAGGTATAATAAACTAAGCCTATGATACACATACATATGATTAAACACATTTATTTGATGAAAAAATAGATTTTTTTTAAGTGAAAAAATAGGAACTTTAACACCAAGGTGGCTTTGCTAACAGTACTGCAAGAATCTTATCAACCTGAAACTTTTCTGAGGCAGAAAAGATTTTGCATTATTATTATTATTTATTATTTTTCATTATTTTTTTCAGCCACTGACCTTTACTGTGTTCTATGGCATAAGTTGCCTGAAAACAATATGTATCTGTAGTTTTAGACATATTTAGCTGCAGGAAAAACTTTAATCACACTAATTTACAACATCAACAATGGTATCATGACCCATTTCATCTGCCTGATGAAATAAGTCTTATTATATAAGTATTGTTATTTAAATGTGCATAGTGTGTGCTGGCAGAATGATCAGGAGTAAGACTTCCAATGTGCTTGTACTTGTACTTGTCGCAAATGGCCAATAAAACTCTTGAACTTGAACTAAAATGTACGGGAGTGGTGTGAGACAATCCTATCCTCTCCACAGGCCCCCATTTTCCCTCAGTCTTTCGATTCTATTGGTGAGAAACTCAAGAATCCAGCCAACAACACTAGAGCCAATAGCATAGCTGTTAGAATTGCAGACAAGATTTTGTTGTGGTCAAAGCTGATGAGAAATCAACAAATAATGACACTGGCATTAGTCATGGTATCCTCTAGATGTTTGTGTAACAAGTCAAAAAGTGTGAATGCGGTGTCCTGGACACCCTCCTTGGGCCAGTGTGGAAATTAAAGCAGTTCTTTTCCAGGGCACCTTCGGGATCAATTCTCAAAGGATTTTATGACTAAAGAAGTCGGGGCAACAAATCAGTAAGTACCTTGGATCCCAGTCAATTTTTCCCATAACTTTGGCACTCTACTTGGTTCAGTGACAAATTCATGATAATTGAACACAGGGTATGAAGAAGTTAAGGAATGAGTGAAATGCCAGGCTAAGGTGCAGGCAGTCGTGGTCCACTGTGCCACACCGAGCAACGGGTGATGGATTTCTTGATCGATTCATTGCGCAAATTAAGAATAAAACAGAGCACACTAAGCTTGTCAAATGGAGTGATAGCATGGTATTTTTCTTGCATTTGACTTGCAGTCCTAAAACTGTGCTTTTTAATTTCATCCTTGTACATCTGTTGAGCTCAACCTGATTTCACATTTGAAACCTTTTCCGTTTGAAAACCCTTATTTTCAGTTTGAAAGGCCTTCTTTTTCTATTCAGCTCTACTTTATTTATGCAGCATTACTAACAGGACATACCCTCACAACCTTATCTGCACAATGTGACAGCTAGGACCTAACAACATCTGTGAGTTAGTTAGTCAATGGCATCGCACAAGTCTTGAAATATATCTTTGAAGTTCATACAGCTCTGAAGTGTCAGGGAGGAATCATCAGCACACTTATTCATTTTTGTTGTACGTACTTTATCTCTCCGCAGGATTGTGTGATACACTGGGAGAAGGTCCACTGTGCCTCACGGAGGAAGGGGTGATGGACTTATAGGCTCAGATGATGTTAATAGTGTACAGTGTTAACAGTATAGATAACCGTTCAACATCTCCTGTGCATAGGCTCTCTTTGACCTCAACAGATCGGCAACAACCTTCACTGCTGAATCCTCTTAAGATACTTTGATGAAATACAAGAAGGCTGGAAAGAGAACCTGACAATTAGAAATCAAGCGAGTTCAGTGCACACAAAGTATAAAAAATGTCTGTCTTGTTGAATATAATCGTAATCTGTCCAAATACCTTAGGCATCCTGAAATAGAGAGGCTAGGTATGAAAAGGGCTACACTTGTTTTTCTGATTATTTGATATGGCCAAAAATACACTTACATGAAAGATGACAGTCTGCACTTTAATGTCATATTTATTGTGTTTATCCAGTGTAATAATAGTATAGGCCCAAAACATCATGTGTCTCAGTCCAAATCTTTAAAATATGGAGCTCATTGTGTATTTTTTGAACAGATAGAAGAAGGAACACATTAGTACAAGACTTGTTTGAAGGATGAAGTAAATGAAAATATATTTTCACTAAGCAGTACTTTTGAGCCCATTTAGCCTATCAGAGTTTTTGGCATTGCTGGGTAAAATTCATTGGTATTTCTGTTTAAGTACAACAGAGCTGTTTGGAAAGTGAAGGTCTCTTTAAACCACCTTGGGACCTGAAGACTGACCATAGTATATATTTCAGATAGTCAAAGGTTTTCTTGTGTAGAGACAAAAAGCCCAGAACCACAGAGCGTGAATTATGATGAATGGTCTTGAGAGTGATGTACATGAGTACATATGTGATGTACTGCATGCTTAATATTCTGATGTTGTCTTTTGTTTTGGAGGAAAAATTACTTTTTGATTGTCTGAGACTGACTCAAATCTATAACCACTGTTTAGATGTACCCTATTTCCTCTAAATAGCTCAAAGATCGTTTCTTCCCAGGACTTATCATGGAGAGATCGGTTAATTACAATGTTTCTCCAAATACTGGTACTAAAATATTAACCAGAAAACCACTTGACCGAAAGGGCCCATCTATCCTCTCTCCTGTATTTTGTAATCCTATTTCCTTCCCCGCTCTCTTCCCACTACGCTAAATGCCCTGAAGCTTTGTCATATTCCCTGACCCATCTCTTTCTTAAAAGAAAAAAGGAAAAAGTGGGGCCATTTTCCATCGCACTTTGTGAAGGCAACCAGTAACAGTTTTCCCCAGAGATGTCAAAGTACATTCGTTCGCTAGATGAAAACAGAAAGCATCAAAATCTCTCTCTCTCTTTCTCTCTCTCTCTCTCTCTCTCTCTCTCTCTCTCTCTCTCTCTCTCTCTCTCTCTCTGCATATTTTGACCCTGCTTTAGTGAAACACAGGGATCCACTTTGTCACCACTGCTTTCTCAAAATAAAACCTACAGTTGCACTTCACAAGCTAAAAACACTTCTCCAAAATAACCTTTACATCCTCAAAGAAGTACAGTATGTTTCTGTCAATTGTCAACCAACATTAAACACACTGTATGGGAAAATGCTTGATTTACCTACCCGTCTTTTTCACCATTGAATACTGAAGAAAGTTACTTAAAAATACTTCCTGCACACACTAACAACTTATCTAACAGAGTGCTATAATTTTTAAAGACTATACTCATGGAATATGTGCTTTGTTAGATAGTACACTGTAGACAGAGACAGGAAAGATGGGAGAATATATATGTGACAAAGATTCAAACGCACATCTTTTGTATATGGTATGTGCCAACTGAGCCACAGGGACACCCCAGAATGCCATTGTTTCAGTTATCCACTATGTCTTTTATTTAGCGTGTATATCCAGTTATGGCCTCTAATACACAATTTCCTTTTCGTCTGTCCATCTGTTTATCCAAACTCACACAAAAGTTGGATTTCAGGCAGAGAGAGAGAGAGAGAGAGAGAGAGAGAGAGAGAGAGAGAGATGGGGAATAGCAATGTCCAGAGGCAAGCCATATCTACTCTGTGCAATTATCATCTTTCATCATCTATCACTTTCCAGTGCTTTCCCAAAAAGCCACTGAATGTTGTGACCCGCCGCCGTTTGCCGACATCAAACTCTGACCTGATCTCCCAAAGTAGCGGCAACTTCCAAATGATGTCTGGTGACTGGCTGGATATTAATGTGGCACATTAAAACAGAATAGAGCATAAGAAATAGTATAATGAAGTCAGACTCTGATCTAACTATACATCCAGCAGCATTCAGTCGCCTCAAAGCGTGTAAACGATCTTTGATTGTCTGCCAGTTTCCCCTCTTGACTGATTCCAGTGCATTCCTCCCTGCCAAACAGGGCACAGCCCTCAGATGAAAGGAACACATTAGCTCAGTTTTTACAAGAAAATATTCTTAAAGTGAAATTTCACTTTGGTAGAACATTTCCATTTTAGTGTGTACACAGCTATAGAAGTTCAGGAATGCCCAACCACCGAAATCGGCTGCTCTGCAGATCTATACTCAATAGTTGATAATAATAAAGAGGCAGCTTAGGAAGCAGTGGAGGAAGGCGATAGATAGCGAGTTAGAGGGTGTCAATGTCTTGCAAACAAACCTGAAGAATTGGTTGGCAGCTTTGTGGAGAGCAGAAAACAAAGAACGGGCTAGAATAGCATTCTACAAGAAACTATTTCAATTTGTTACGGCTATTTAGTAAAGAGAAGAGTGGCAGCCTGAAAGCAACAAAGCAATAGCTAGAAGACCACTTAGAATATGTGCATACAGATAGGGAAAGGTATAGACAGATAGGGCTGTCCACAGATGTCCAACCAAGTGAAATGACTAGGCTACCAGATGGACATTAGCCACCCCAAGTGGAAAGAGGTACAAAATGTGGTAAGGCGCACAAGGGCTTCATCAGCCCATGCAGTGCCCCCAAATGCATTCAGCTCCGTATCACATAACCTATTGTGGGAGGCTTTACATTTTTTCAGATTTCCGACCATCATCAAAAATACTGGTCAGGTCATATTTTCAAGATATTCAGATGCTCTTCACAACAGCGGAGTTTACTACAGCATGGCAGCATCTGGAGATAGGCATCATGGCAGGGTGCACAATTTCCCCTCTAGCTTTTGCCATGACATCAAAATGGGTGGTAGGAAGGGGAAGGCTGCTGGGAGGGCTGCACCTCCCACACATCAGGGCATATATGAACAATATGATATGACTACTACTTGACAACTACAGTACCTTATGCCAAAAGCTTGTTTATCAAATTAATGATAACCTTAATTGGACTACAATGAGTCAAGGAGCATCTCTATTGTTAAGGGGAAACTGGCAAACAAAAGGTTCTACATAGACGAGGAAGCAGTAGAGAAGCCTGCCAAAAGCTTAGGTAAGTGGTATGATGTGAAGCATATTCAACCAGCCAGGAAGAAGCCTCTGAAAAGAACAAAGCTGTTCGTCTTACGTTTGCAAGAGACCACCTAGCAGTGGCGGCCGGTGATTGGCTGACTAAGTGGGGCGGGTCATGACAGACACGGAGATCATAGAGTGACGCCCCGTACCCACCGGACGCGCAAGCTGCGCTTCACTTCCGCTCCCATGTTAACGAATGCCGCGGATCCCACCGGCCGCGGGCGCACGGCAGGCGGGCGGACGGCTCGCGGACGCGGAGCTGATTTTTGCTGGGGGCGGAAAAAAAACTGCCCGCCCGCGTGTGTCTGCGCGCGCACCTCATAGAAATACATTGTCTATGCACAATATCTGCATCATATCACCACATATGAATGTTTTTCAACCTACTAATAGTTTTACTAGTGTTATTATTTATTTTAATACATATTTTATTTTAATATAGGCCATAATGAAAAAGGGAACAAAGACAATCACCATTATGGGATGAATGAAGTTAAATCAAGTCATACTTTTTGCATACAACCAGTTATTCACGTTTTTATAATGCTTTTCTTTATTATAGTATACAAGACTATGCTTACTTCTGTTTTCATAATGCGCTCTGAAAAAGCAGTAGCCGACTCGAGTGCACAAACAACAGGGCTTTGGTCTTTTAACTGCTACAGTTGTAGTGCTATTTTTTTTAGTGCCGGAGCGCAGTCAATCAAATATGACTCATCACGTCTCTGTGCTCTCTTGTGCCATCTACTGACCATGACTACAATGTTCGTTTGAATGGGGTTAAATGAGAATGGCCAGGGCGTTCCGCCCAGCGCCCCAAATGCTATCATAGACCTCAAGCTAAAGTGCAGTCCTTCCAAGAACCGCTAGGTGACAATACATGTCAATGTAGTGTGTGAGGGACGTATGACTCGGCGCCCCAGAGCAACAGAGACGGTAATGAAGTCCGCAAACCAACCAAAGCAAATTATTTAACATACAGGTATTGACTAGAACACATTTATATGAATTTTAAATACAATCTATGAAATGTGTTCAGATAAAAAAATATATATATTTATATTTTTTTTATTTTTTATTTTTTTCTCCATCCAATCAAGTGGGGCGCCGCCCCTAGCGTCCCTATGGACGAGCCGCCACTGCCACCTAGACGAAGATTTCTGGAAGCCTGTTCTCTGGACAGTTGAATCCAAAATTGAACTGGTCACCATCAAAATAACCTTACCTCTACAGTCAAGCATAGTGGTGGGAATGTCATGGTCTATGGTCTATCCAATTTACGAACGATTGGCATTCATCATCTGATACACCTGGTATACGCACAAATCGAGGTTTTCCGCATGTTTCATGAAATCGGAGTTGGTATTATTGTACGCACGAATACGAAAAATGTCTTAAATTTAAGAAAAGTTTTGTGAATGAGGCCCACAAATTGCTGCTAAAGCAACTTACTTGTGGCAATTGGACAAATAAACAGTTTATATGGCTCATAAATACAAACATGAAATGGTTATATGGTTATATTATATACATTTGTTTTTCAACACCATCTGGAATCATTAAATGAATACAAACACAGACAGATTGTTCACCAATTATTGAAAGGATTGTCCTGGGTTACTCTTAGAGCATTACATGCCATGGGATCTCATCATTCAACCCCTTAGGTGATAGTCTGTAGGTGTTTGCTCAAAATATCGTCTATATCACCACCTCGATCAAGACGTTTAATCTTCTCTGTACCACAGAGCCTTAATGTAGAGCGACCCACAATATTATGTATGTAATGTAATATGTAATAACTGTCACTGTCAGAAATGTGACTCCCTTTAAAACTCCCTTTAAAAAAAATCCAATCTACTTCTCGGTAAAAATGATATTAAATATACACAGATTTTAATGAATGCTTTCATTGGCCGACAGTATGCATAGTGAATGAGATGAACCACGGGTAGCGGCAGTCAGCTTGTTGCTGGGCTCACCAAAACCACCATCCCTCCATTATGAATTGTCAATGGGTGCCGAAGTTCCTACACTGGATACTTAAAAATAAACGTAAAATCAAAACACTTGGATTTACTAGTAATCTGATGTTGACAAAAGGAGCAGTATCATTGCTTCATGTGGACCAAGAAGTCACAAACGTAGAGGTTTGGTGACTGATGCTTGCAAGTGACTAACGCTAGTAAGACAAACCAGCATGTTTAAAGAGGCCAGACATCCGGAACTGGACTTCTTGGCATGGCCCGGCTAATGGCTCACAGCTAACGGCTAACAGCCAGCTTGTTAACTAGGCAACATGTGAGCCGTGAATGTGAGCATGGCAGCATCACTTGCCTGAGCCCCTTTATGTGCCATTTTAAAAAGCCCTTTAAAGCAGTTACAGACTATATTTAATTGTAATTTATAGTCATTTAAAGTAATAAACATATATAGAAGCAAGTGATAATCACTACAAAATCATTCTAAGACTAAATTCAAAGGATGAACAGTTGAAAAACAAAGGGAGGGTAAAAAATATCTAGTGCACCATTTTAATGAACACTTCTAAATCAAACATCACATGAATGCAGCATAAACTACAACTACATTTACAACAGGAAGTCATAGAAAGCGGCACATAGAGGGAGAAAGTAAGACGGCAAAGAATTAAACATCAGTAGACACTTGAGTTTTCTTGATTTTGACTGTTGCATCAGGCTTCCCCGGTCATAAAATAGCCAGTACCATTTGCAAACGACCCCACCCCCCTGTTACCCGGTCCTACATGTTTGAATTGGTACATCAATATCTACAGATGTCCCAGTCTCAATCAATTTCAGTCTCAGATCATTTCAAACAGATAATCATTACATCCCTAGTAGTGACGATGGTCACTACAGAATGAATGACAGGAGAAACACAAAAGTAAGTGTGGAGAGACAGAGTGAGAGAAAATGGTGAGAAAGGAGGAAAGGGGAAAGGGCAGAAATAGGCAGTGGGCAGTAACAAAAAGCGTGAACCAATTCTAAACCAACTATTGACATTAAGTGCTGCTTGGTGGTTCATTTATATGCCAAATTTACCTGAAGACCGTAATGATTTGTTAAAGGTCTTAAGATAAGTACCTTTGTAGATAAGCAAAGCAACTTCTAGAGTTTTGAATGGAGTTTGGTGTGATGGTCTCTCCACATGAGACAGAACAGCACATATCAGGGCTATGCTTGCCCTGGTATTTGTTAAGGTTAACAAAGGTTAACATTAGCCTCATGAAACGCGATATGAGATATGTCTGCCATTTTGATAATTAGGCTTATTTGACGTTCAGGGAGTAGAGTGGTGTGTGCATTAGTTGCGTGCCAGGGACTGTGCGAAAGAGGGAGGATAAAAGCAGCTGAGAGAATGACTCTGGCTGGCGAGAGCAATGTAGGCTAACACGGGCTGGTGTAAAATGACAGTAATGTGGTTATTTGCAGTTTCACACTTCACTCTTTAGTTTTAACATGCATATTATTTTTCATCAGACTACTAACCTTAAGTGGAGAAGTTGGGCGGAAAGCAAGGAAACAGTCTGTGTGTGTGGGTGTGTGCGTATGGCAGAGACTGAGACAGAAGGAGCAAGAGAGAGAGACCTCTTTGTTGATAACCCTTGGATTTTATGTTTATGTGGCATTAAAAAATATTTCATAACTTCACAGTATGCATTTTTTCCCCAAAAAGATTTTACTTCAGCATTGATTGTACCAGGAAGATTAGATGCTTCCACTTCCGCCATGATGGCCAACAAGGAGGGGGTGGTGCGGAGCATGTCGATAGCCACAAGGCCCTTAACCTAATGAGATGGCAGAGCAAAGAGCACTAAAGCAGTTCGAACAAATCAGATGAACCTTCAAAACCTGAAGAAGTGACACCACTTGCATGAGAAATTCATAGCAAGCTTTCCCTGTCTGAATTAAAATCAGTGCACTAGATCTTTAAAAAATAGATTGCTTTCACTTTTTAATCAGGTTTCGAAAGGTCAAGCCTTTTCACACTGAGGTCTGAATGCAACCACATGAGGGCAACATAATGATCTTCACTCACTGCCATTTTAAATGTAACAACCAAATTATATTTGCTGAGCATTAAGACAAGCAAATAGGTACTGAGACTACGAGGAAGTCTTTTGGCATAACTAGG
This sequence comes from Hoplostethus atlanticus, assembly GCA_034670405.1. NCBI lineage: Eukaryota > Metazoa > Chordata > Actinopteri > Trachichthyiformes > Trachichthyidae > Hoplostethus > Hoplostethus atlanticus. Next base: position 3,502,067 of record JAXDDX010000018.1, read on the forward strand.
CTGTTTTGTAATCACTTGCAGCAAAGAAATGTGTTTTTAGCAGACAAATAGACAACTCGTTGCACTACAGTTCAAACCTGAACAGCTACGGCAAATAATAAAAAAAGGCTCCTTATGGAGGCACGGTTGAGATCACAAATAGTTCAAATGGTAAGGGGTAGCACTGTTTTTCCCCAACGCCAATGTTTACCAGGTAACTGATTCATGAAACATATAAACGTCAGGATTTTCAATACGTCACATATTTCATGAATCCACAGTGTAAACATATGGGACTGGATAAATTTGATTTAAATTGAGGATATTTTGTCATGCTATTCCACAGTTCCTGACAATTGTATAGCCTACTGAAAACAAATTTGCTGGACACCAAAGAAAACACCACTCTGCCTCTTATATAAAAAAATTCTGACAATCAACTCATTGCTTAGCAACAGAGGGTTCCATAGCAACTGTGGAGCATTCTCCCTACAATGTTGCTAGAGAAGCATGATGATTTATCCAGTCTTGAGTCTGTTTCTGCCTTTGTTTTCAATGGCTGCTGCTCCCACGAAGCTCCTTCCTTAAGGAAATAAACAAATAAACCAACATGCTATCTTACATCCAATGCCTCACTCGCATCAAATACAGCACCCCCCAAGAAATATTGGCACACTTGGCAAAGAGTAACCAAACTGGTTGTACAAAATGAACAACACAAGTAATGAGCTTTATTGTTAGATCAGACAGTTTAGATTGTTCTGTCACCCAGGAGCAATTGTTTTATAGCCTGGTCCCAGCCCCGAAGCACCCGCGTTTAAATTTGTCATTCCTCGATTTCACTCGTTCTTTTTCGCTCATTAACCACGCCTATTTTATTTTAAATGTTTGGTAGCAGTGGTGGCTGGTGCAATTTACTCCGGTGCCGAAAATCAAGCAAGCATGTACTAAGGTATCACAGTAATATATTTAAATTAATGTAAAGGCCTTCATTTGCAATTGCTGAGCTAATTGAAAATGTATTATAATGAAACGTGCTTAAAGTTATGGTACTTCAAATTCTTTATAATAATTATTTTGTGTACTAAAATTTGTTCTGGTGGAATCATACCTTATGAACCATAACATCAGGCTGATCAGGTCTAAGCACTTTGTCTCTTAGCTTCTCTTCCAATGCTCTTCTCCATGCTAGCTCGCTAATTTGCGATCATCTGTTTCAAGGCTCATCCAACTCTACTCGCTCATTCTGGCGCATTTTATGACGGATGCACCGTGAGTCACACACTCTCTGCTGCCACCCAGTGGTTGGTGGTATGTGAAATCAGCACCATTCAGATAAATGCTGTGGGCGCTAGTGCCAGGCGCCCCACTGAGCTCCTATCTCTTGCATTGAAGAGGCGCTAACTGTGCATGTACAACTTATAACAATGTCAATGGGCAGACATTCCAGCGCCCCGGAAACATGTGACCTATCAGTAGCTTTCTACAATGTACAATGTTTTACATTTTACTCACTTACTATACAATATTTAACTTGCTAATTAAAAAATATGTATATTTCAAAGTCTTACTCAATGAAGGTCTAGGACGTGTGGGGAGTAGTGGGGGTGGCGCCCCAGCACCCTCTATTGGCCAGCCGCCAGTGTCTGGTAGTCTCTTTGGAGGGGGGCAGTCAGGACGTGTGCATGTTCTGGCATTTTGATGAGATCATTCAAATTGTGGGCAGGGCCTTGGTGATGGTGTAATCAAACAGCGCAAAGGAAGAAATAGTGGATGAAGATGAAAGTCAGTCTTGTGATGGAAGCCATTATTATAAAGCTGAATATACCTGCTCTATAAGCAGGTATATTTAAAGCTTTTATTCAGGGAAAGGATGATTTTGGTGTCTTGCCAACTGGCTTAATCTATTAACTAGCCCCACTTGTGCATGAAGACATGGGTAGAGATAGGCATATTGTTATGGTTGCATCTCCCCTCCCATCATAGCACTGATGAAGGACCAAGTAAAGGAGGCGAGCAAGCTTGGAATAACGGCACTGCAGCTCGGCGTCAGTGGAGAGGATGATATTTTGAATGGACATTGTTTGCTTTTGTTTGGGAGCCCTGAGGCTTGGCTGCTAAACGATAGGCGGAGGCAGATGTTATATTCCGAGGTGTACAGGAACAGACTGTGTGGTATCACCGTGGATGAGGTCCACATCACATATAAATGGTAATTCCATATTTTAATGTTAATGTGCTGTGATGTTAATGATACAGCTCACTTTTTTGAGGCAATGGACCAGGTCAAATTTCTCTCTAGCTTTTAAGATGAGCAGAAAATTGAATTTGATGCTGTTATAGCTAAATAACTTAGCCCATTAAACAGACATGCAGGATACTCTGTGAGCTTGCTAACTGGATTCAGCCTCGTAGTATTTGGATTTGCAGTAGCCTATTACAAAGCCATCACACTGTCTTATCTTTATGCTTTTCCTGAACCTACCTGTGTGAAGCTGTGCTTTGAAATAACATCATCCCCTCCCTTGCTTTGATTGGTAAGGGACTACATTACACCAGGACTAGAACATCATTGGCTGGGGGAAATCCAATCACCGCTCGAGTACCCGCCTCTATATTGACATCAGTGAAAGTTTAGTACATATTGAAAATGAACTATTTCTCACAACAGTAGTAAATAATTGTTAAATAGGCTTTCAAATCAACACTTACAGACTCAGACCTTCATGGTTTTTAAAACAGAAGTATCATTAAATATTAGCCATTGCCAGTGCTATCCTTAGGGCAGCTACACAGTGCTGAATATTTGGCTAATACACCTATGAAATATTAATAATTGGACAGGGAAATTTGATTTTACAAGTATTACCTGAGCAGTAAGAGACTGTCCAATATTTACATGTATTATTATTTACTATCGAGATGTAAAGCTATGCCATGATTATCTGAATAAACTTATTACTAAGCACGATGAGCAAAGGTAGCATCACAGATACATCACAAGATAGTATAATAATCTTAACATGACAGATTTGTACTACTGTAATAAAAGTTGTTCCTCATATAAAGACCATAAATCTTGCCATGTTAGTTTGGTTCAAGCAATTGTTGTTGGTAGACTTTGCACATAGTTTTTGTCACTAGACAATGTTGCCAAGCTGTGATTTGATGTTACTCATGGATATTTAGAAAAAAGAACTAGTGAGAAGTCTATTTTTAGCTTACTCTCTTGGATGACAACAACAGATGCTTATTTTACATGTTTATAGCTCATGTTCAAATATGGACGAGCAGGCAAGAAGTAAAAGACGCAAAGCATTCTATATTTTTAAAGATGACGCCAAAAATGAATTACTGAGAATAATGCCTTGACTGGAGGCATGTAATGAATAAAAATCTATACATCAGTCTTTTCTATGTGGAGTGTCATTCATAAAGTGAATTATTGAGCCATTTGAGCAAATGTGACCTCTCTCAAAGTCACACATTATACAGCCCATGTCCTCACTTGGTAGTCCTTGCTTCTGTAATCTATAGATATAACATATAGGTTGGTGAGTGTTTTTATTTATTTATTGTTAAATCTTTTGTCAAATCCCAACAAGAAATGGCAAGAAATTCTAAGGATTTGAATTAGTTATATTTATGTAGAAAAATAAATAATCATATTTAATCAATGGAAATGAAATGCACAGAATGCCAATGGTGGGAAATACTTTTTGAGTTGTTGTAGATACGACATTTTGTGCATGAATCCTCACATAAAATAAATATGTTCATTTAGGGCTTCTTGATGAGTGGACACAATTGCACCATCAAATTTAAGAGTGCAGCAGAGGAATAACTTTCTTCTGTGCTGCAGAAATGTTTGATGTTATTATCCATGAAGGTGACAAGAGTGGCTGAACCAAAAACATATAAATATGAAATTAAATGGTATCTTAAAAATATCAGTTTATGGTTGCAACAGCACAAATGCGGTTATAAACCTACTGCAAATAGTGGAGCAGAAAATAAATCTTTGCTAGAGACAAAAGAAACAAGGAAAATATTCAGATCTGGAATAAATGTGGTTTTACTGTAACTACACTTTAGTAAAAGTTGAGACTGTGCCAAGGGCCTTTCCACCACTGCCTCTTATAAATGAATGAATATTCCAAAACTTTATTACCCATTTAAAAAATGTTTATTTCTTCTGGGAAATTAAGGGTGATATTTGCAAATACAATTGAAAAAATACATATTTTTGCCTCAGGTCTGAATGATTTTCAAATTGATACTATAATACTGTCATTAAGGTCCAGATCTACCAAGGTTTTGCATGAGCACTTTTTGTGCTTGTCAAAATGGAAGACTAACTAACCACGTGCAGACCTTCTGCACTTTTAACCTAATTAATACGTGTTTTGATGTGTGTCAGTTGTGGAGTGCAAAAATGGAGGACAAGATTAATCAAAAGACTCCTTCTGTATAATTACGTAAGCCTTTCTATTTGGCCTGCGGTATTTAATGCCTAGAGAAAGTGTGTCTACACTTATCAACCTGGGCCAAAATAGCCTGTTGTGGTCTGCTGCATGGTCTGCAGCATTGTATTGCATTAAGGAATGCCTGTGACTGAGGAGACCTGACGGGGGTCAAGGAGGAGGACCAAGAAAGAGAGGATGATGTCAATTTAGTCATGACTACTTTGCTTTAGCCTAAACTTAATAAAAAAATGTATGAAATTATGTTTGTGTTTGTTGTTGCTCAATCTACAAATGACATGGCCAGATCTTAAAGTTTAATATTTTATTTTACAATAAACAGGTTAATGTTGGGCATTTCAGTAGAAATGTAGAAATGTGTTTACCTAATTTACACGGGGATCATTAAAGTTTCATCTAACCTCAGAAATGATTGCAGAGCAGGCATATAGGAAACCTATTGGCTTAGCACAGTATAATTTATTCTGTAGCCCTGCCTAATGTTTTCCTTAGGCCTAATTAAATGTGGCATATATTTACCACTTCAGTCATTTGAACTGAGCACTTTCCTTATCCATTCATTATTTTTCCCAATATCATTACATAAGTCATGAAATAGCCTTGGTGTTGTTTTGCAGAAGAAAAATAAACAGTAGCAGTGAAAAAATGATTTTTAAACTAAGGAGGAGGGAAGACTGTTTTTTGTCAACTGTCACATTAGGCATGCTATTAAACTAGTACAATTTGCCTACAAAACATATCGTCCCTTTTTTTCTCCTCCACCCGGTGACATGTTTCTCCCCAGAGAACCCTGAAATTGCAGCACCCTGATTTGCATGCCAGGTAAAACAGGTGCAGAATTTGAGAAAGCTGCCTGCACAATTCTTTATGCGTGTAGTAATGGTTTTTAGTACATTCGGGCCATGCTCAATACTAACTCAATACTTTACTCACTCCTCTTGTAAATGACAAGCATTGCCCTGGATGTAGAGGAAAAATCCCCCCTAAAATACTTTAACACTGTATAAAAACAGCTATTGCATTCCTGGGTCCATTTTGTTCCCATGGATAACTGGACAAACATAGAGGGTGTGACGTAATGTTGAGATAGTTCCAGCGCAGCTACAATAGAGTTTAATAACAGAACATTTTTCATCTAAAACATCAACGGTAAACGTCAGGTTTTGGTGTCAGTCCCTCAGAGTCAAAGAGCACAGCCTTCTTTCTAGACTCACCCTTTTGCACCGATGTTTAACAATCCTACAGGGAGAAATCCATCGTGGAAGAGGCAGAGACACCAATTTCTCCACCGAAAGTAGACTCAACAGACCAGAATGCAATGTAGCCATAAGACGTGTTCTGTTTTGAGTAAAGGGCGTGGCTCTCATTTTTTTCTTGTCTGGAAAAACTCTATTACCATTACTATTGCTACCATTATAGCTCTGTCCACCTACAAGTAAAACCAACGGGTGGATGCAACAAGTCCAGACACGTTCTCTTGGGCTTGTCCAAAGTCATTCTGGGAAATCGCTAAATGCAATAAGAGTAGGCAAGGCAGGTTGAGTGGGTAAAAGTGGGTAAAATAAAAAAGTAAGTTACAAAACTTCATCACAAAATAACTCCTGGAATGCACTGAACATCTACAACAGTGTAGGAGTATCTGACTGTCTGTAGTCTGTATAACTCAGGTTATAGCTTTAAAATAATATTAATAATATTAATTTAATGATTGTGAAACACTGTAAAACATGTGTTGCACATTGCGGCCGAAGACATCACAGCTCTGATGATCTTCAACACTCATGTACTATGCATGCCTGTGACCAAATTATTGCAATTATGTTATTATTCATGACTTCCTCCCATGTTCTATTGATTCAATTTGTGTTACCAATCAATTATGTATTACATTTTATCAGGAGGCTAACGAAATAGCCTCCTGATATTAGTAATAGCTGTTGAATAAAGGGAATTCATTAAAGCAGTTCTGGCACAGGGAGTCGTAAAGGACAGAGTAGAGGGCAAAGGAGAATGATGAGGTAAAACAGGAGAACAGAGGCAGTACATCAAGGGAAGTCAGTGGGACAGAGGATAAGTAAAGGTGGCCTCATCTAACCGTCCTATCCTGTCACAAACCATGGACCAGACTTAGACGCCACACTAACAAGCTGTGTGTGAACAAAGGTCCAAACCTGCATACACAGATTTTGTCTGTGGATTATAAACACTGCAGAAACAGGTGTTTGTCATTATAAATCACAATTTGAGTTAGTTCAGTTTAGTTTAGTTTAGTTTAGTTTAGTATGATGCCAAATAAAATACTGGCAAGAACCAGAATAAAATCTCCAATGTCCTTCCCACCCATAGACAGTGAATATCACAGTGAGGCATCAATACATCTCTGGAGTGTAATGTTAAATCATCAGTCCATTTTGTGAAAAAGTACGAAATGGAAATTTAAAAAACTGCACCCACTCTTATGTAAATCTATGTCAAACAGTAAGGTTGCCACACACTGTGCTTTATTCACATGGTGGCCATATTTGATTTATGTCATATTCTGGGTGGAAACACTACCCTGAAGACAACAAAGCAAATGTAAACAGAGGCGAAACCATTCCGTGACTGGACAAAAAAAAAAAATATATATATATATATATATATATACTGTATATATATATACACCAAAATAATCCTTCAATATCATCAAAAGATGAGCAGAGCTGGAGACAAAGAGTATGTGCAGGCAGAGGATGGGAGGGACACATGGGAGGTGTGATTCATGATTTATTCTCATAAACAGTCTGTTTTGAACTAAAAAACTAAAGAAATCAAACACTCTTGGAGTTTCATTTTTCATTCAATGATAAAAGGGGCAACATGCCCACATATGGATATTTCAGTAGAAATCCTGTCCAATCGTGGCAGTAGGCCAACGGATAGGAAATTTATTGGCAAAGCTGTGTATCATTAATTCTATAGTCCAACTTCAGTTGATTTAATTATAGGCCTACTTTATTAAGTATGTCACACATTTACAATTTTAGATATGCTTTTAAACTACTTTTAATTTGTCTATAAAAAAAATCACTCCCCTTTGCCTCTTCCCCCTAATGCCTGTTTCAAGGGGAAACCAAGTTCCAGGAAACCCCTAAACTCCACTTACTTCATTGGCATGTCATTTACTGGTAAATCATGCAGAATCTGCCTGCGCTATTCCTTTAGCTAATGGTGTGTAGATCCTCTTAGTAGATCCTGGCCAACATGTCGCAAGAGGGTATGATTTCATGAATGAATTATTAAGATTGACCTACCCATGAGTGCGCAAAATCTTACATCTAACTATATGTTCATGACCAAGACCGTCATTAAGGCTAAGTGTGATAGAAAACGTGTGCAGATGAGTGAGCAGGGGGCCATGTTGTAGGCTGCCATTTTGACAAATTAGGTTCAGTCTATCCCTCAATTATTTCACTGCCTCTTTTGTTCAGGTTCATTGCACAGTAAGAGTGGCCAAAGTATGTTTTGAAAAAATCAAGACCACACACCCTGCAAAATATTTAATATTTTGAAACCATTCACTCATTAAATTAGGCTTATGACTTGCCAACAAATGTCTGATTTGCCATGGCGACAGATGTTGAAATTGAGTCCTCGGTGGTGCCCTGACACTATTACATCCGTCTGTGCTGGCTTTGTTAAATATACACAATCTATCAATCTGTATGCCATTTGAAGTATAAATGACAGCCATAAGAAATATAAATATATCTTACTTATGTGACACCAACTTTGCAATGTTCAGGAAATGAGAGAGCAGGGGACTATAAAATGTGTGAAACAGGGAAGTGTCTATTTTACTTCACTTATGTGGCTCTCACTACTTAGCACTATTTGCTTCTCCTGCACTGCCATCTAGAGTTTAGAGTTTATTTATTTGCACATGAAATGATGATACACCAAAGGAACAAAGAAAAAGTCACATCGTGCAGGTGATATAAAAAAAAAGAAAACCAAAGAGCTCATAAAAACATCTCAACATCTCAAACAACAAAGAAAAAAAACAAGATGACGAACAAAAAGTCAACTGATAACAGGATAACAGAATATAAATGACAAACTCAAACAGAGGAAAAAATAGTATATCAAAAGCAAAATGCATGAATGTAAAGTTAGGAAAATAAATTCACATAGACATGATGCAAAAAAATGGAATCAGAGTGAAAGTGGCAGTGTGGTAGTGTGTGGGAGTGGATGTGTGTTCAAAGACACGAAGAGAAAAGGAAGGCGAGAGAAGGTGTGTTGTGCTACTAAGAGAAAACTTCAAGCAGTTCATCAGTCAGTCTATATTTGATGAGATGTAGACTTATTGACAATGTGGATGTGTCTATTCCAGTTCATAGCCTCTGTATCTAATGGAGAAGTGACAGTATAAATTATAAACTTGTGAATTCAATTGAAAGGATTCTGGTTGATGTTTGAATTTATAAATAAAGACATGTCCGGCATTTATTTATACTGAAAATGGACAAAATATTAAGTTGATGAAAGAGCAGTGCTGTACAAAATGAAGTTAGATTTGTTTTGCTATTCAGAGATAGTTTGTTTAGTTGGAACCATTTGGAGACCATCTAGAGACCATTCCATTATAAACCACTTCAGCACATCAGCAAAAAAAATAAACGAAAAAAATCATAACTTTCTTTGAAACTGATTACGCAATAAGAGTAGCCAATGTAGTGTATATCGTCAACATCAAAACCACTCTACGTACGACCAGGTACATAACCTCCTTCCTGCTTATGATGGCAAAGGTTGTACGTTTGAGCCCCCGGGTGGTGCTGAGGAAATGTGACACTAATTCAACTATCAATGCTGTGCAGTTCCTGTGAAATACATCATATGCTACAAATGAACATGCGGCATGCCGTGCACGCCAAATAAGTGCTGTATGCGAAACCAGCTATTGGCCTCTGACTTCCAGTAAGTGTCCTATCATCCGTCTCTGTTATGGATGAAAAAAGTTTCAATGAGTTCATGATGAACCGAAAATGAGGTGCTTCATGAAAAAATAAAATGTACCCAAAATGTACCCAAAGTACCCCAAACAACCCCAGAGTACCCCAAAGTTCACCCCCAAAAAAAACCAGAATAATCAGCAGAAGAATTATTACTGTGGAAATGATGGACATGCTATTGCATATGGATTAAAGTGAACTGTGAACAATTATCAATACATTACTGTATGTCCCCCAGATATAGGGCAAAACATCACAAATAAAAACACTGCACAACATATTTACAACCTGGCCTAGTGTAAGAGTCATTATCATTTAACAGCCAAATGTGTTATAACAAGACAAGAGAAATGATTATGGTCTCTGATATAAGGCATGTCAGTACGTTTTTATGTTTAGTCTCACATTGTATGGTATGTATGGTATGTAGCACATTCTCACATCACATTTTTAATCCCTATAGCTTTGCATGATGTACACCTCATTTTTATGTGCAAACCCTGTTTATAGGCTGTTGGTGTTCAATAATGAGATGGGCTTTTAAGCAGGCTTCCTGGTAGTGATGCTGGCAACATCTATCTCTGGATGCCGTAAATTACATTTCTTTCCTTGTTTATCTATCTGAAACAATTGGATAGCTCCATCCTGCCCTTGGTCAGCCTATCCTCGCCCTCTCCAGGACACACCCCCCATCAATCACCGAAGGTTCAAAAAGTGAGTCACTGGGGACGTTAGGAGGAGAGTCGAAAAAGGAAAAATTGTCCTGCATGAAAGGCGCCTCACCAATGTCTGACCTAGGATTTTTGTACTTTGTAGTCCACTGTGATACGTTTTGGTGCAATTCTATCAGCATTTTTCTCTTTCATTTCAAAGTTGCTGAAAACAACACTTTGAATGTGAAGATGAAGTATGTCCTTTCTGCTGCATGCTATCTCTCGCCACCCTTGCCCCCCTCCGCCTGCCTACATACACACCTCATTTAATTCAAATGGAAAATCTAAGTAAAGAGAAAAGTGAAAAGCGCCCACCTTGAGCATTTTTCCCTGTGTTTCCTCTGTAATAAATCATTGGGTGTTCTCTCTTCATCAGGATAGATATCACTTCTACATGCCCCTACATCCATCCTGGTATTCTGACAACACCACTCCAGTTTTGCGCTGAATAGGCATTACTTTGACACTGAATTACGATGGGATGTGCTATCAGCCCACATGCAAAACAACCCAGCATTTGACACGTGGTAGCACACAGACTAAGAGATTGTCCCCAATATGGCAAAGGTGTCGAACTACTGTCATAAATCATTTAATGGCTACTGCCAAAATGCAGGTTTCAACCGGTGTCCTGCACGCATCAATCAGCGGTCATGTGCACAGAGGACAAAATTACAGCAAGGGAATTGGTTTCTGTAAACAGACACTGCACACACACATATGTGAGCAGTGTCTGTCCTTTCATTGGCAGACTTGAGGGATAGTACACACACTGGACATTGCAAAAGCAATATTTAGACGTGCTGTAGCATCTACTTCGATTCACATGTTTGAACTCTCACTTTCACATTTGGTCAATTACGTGTTTGTTCTACTCAACAGTCTCACTGTGTCTGATCTGTAGTTTCATGGCTACGTTTACTGCTTTTCCATTACAAATAAGATCAGGCTGCTGCTGGGACTCATTTGGGTCAATGGGAAATGAGATCAGTAAAACCCGGGCTCCGTATGGCAGACAGGAACTGGTGACCATACTTTGATGCCATGGCTGCAGGGTGAATTGGCACTGAGCCGCATCAGAGTGCCGCCTATAGCCAGAGATCAGGTGTTTACCGTTATGGCTACATACTGCCACACAGCCACAGTGAATTTTCTGGCTTTAACATTCTTGGGGTTCTGGTCCCTGCTGATGCTTTGCAATGTACAGGATCTTTTAACTCTGAAATGTATGGCAACCGGCCCCCCCAAATGGAACCATTAACACAGATATCAAACAGCTTTCCTGACATGGAACCAGCAGGTATGTTACCAATAATAATGGGTTGGACATGCCGGTCAGTCTTGCAAACAAAGCATCAATGCATCAAAACGGAATGAAACTAAAACTGTCAAAGTATATCTCTGTCACGTATTAACCAACAAACAGGAGCGATGCTGTACAGCGATCCAAGCAGCAGAGTTATGTTTGGTAATCAATAGTACCTGTATGGCAACAAGATAAACATGTCAGCATGTTTCACTACATGCAGCATGGTAATAGATTTTGTGATATTTTAGGTATTTTTGAATTTAGACTCCTTTCTGGTAATTCTGCCATATTTTTTTACCTGGCTTTTATTGGGGACCGGGCTTTATTCATGCAAGCACACAACACTCTCTAGCTATTGGTAGAGAGCGGGCCACTACTTCAGGCCTGGGTTTTACTGGAAGTTTTATGGTATGCAACTACAGAACCAAAACTCAGCGATGTCATCATGATCTACAATGTGGAGCTGTTAAACTGACAATGAAAGGGATCCTGACTGCGGACATATAGAACTTAATATATAGAAGCCCCCCTGGGTACTCTCACTGTCACGCTTTCATCCTTTCTATTTCATTCTGACATTACAGACCTCCGACAGACATTTTTGCCTATAAGGGACAGTAGTGAATGTTCATTAATATACCTTGAAACACATTTTACTTCTGCACATGCAGCTACAAAGATACAAAATAATTACAAAGAAATAGTTGTGTGCATTTGGCGGTAGTCACATGGATTTCTGCAAGGCTATCTAAAGACAATACTTACAAGCACAGCACGTACATCGCCTTCTGCTGTAGATTTACAGCCTCCAATTTCTTGTCCATCCTGTTTGTATGGATCTACAGTATGCTCAGTGAAATTATTTGGTGCTCGAATGACAACCCATTTAAGCCAGTTTCATCATTTATTACACAAAAGCCAAACTAAGGAAGGATGTAAAGAAAGCACAACAGTGCTGTATTTGCACTAAATTATTTTCCACAATTAATATTGGGAGGTGAGCAGGACAATGTGAAATGCTGACATAATCAACAATTGTTGCAAAGTAGCTGAATGGTACATCCCTATCTACATCGTTGACATGCACGACAAATATGGCTTGCAGAAAAGGGTGCCAACACTTTACTGTACATGGATTCTTGTTATCACCCGAGTAAGCACTTCAGCTACATAGCATATTCATGATAGTGATTCAGTCCTTGTTTAAAGCTTTCATCATGTATTTGTGTAATACCTATGTCATTTGTGATATAGCAGCGTGGAACAGAGTGGCAATTTATGGAGGGGAAATTAAAAAATAAAAGTCCTCCTGGCACTGACATTTTAATTGAAAACATGCCTTAGGTTTATGTCTTGTGGTGAAGCTGTTTTTCAGATCCTGTATGCCGCGTGATATATGAATCACCCCTTTGTATTCCCACTCTATTTACAGTCCATGATGAATTAATTAACTTGCGTATTCTTTGTTTAGCTGTAAATTACTAGCTATACCTGTCTCGCTAGCTAGCGCCATAGCTTGTTACAGTTACTGAAACAACATTTGGATATATTAATATTAATGCCACCCATTGGACCTTTGGGTATGTATCCCAGAGCAGAAAAACTCCATTTGGTTGATTGGTGGGCTGACATTGGGACACTGATTCAACTAGGCAGGCCACCAGGCACACACACCTAGCTTGTCACTGCACCTACCCAACCAGCTAACTAATATTAAGCTGGCTTCTCTATGTCAGGAGGACTAACGGTGCGTTCACGCAGCAAGCAGCACCAACTCGGCCGATGTGTGGACAGCCAACAAGCTTGTCGGCCGGGAAACGTTGGCCACGGCTGAACTTCGTCAAATTCTGTCAGCAAATTTGTGCACTTCCTTGTTTCCCTACTGATTTTTTTTTTTTTACATAGTTGATTACACCCACTCAAAGACTTTTTTTCTGTTAATTTTCAATTAATGCAACCTAATTTGTGCTTACCATCTAGCTATGTTAACACATTAACTCGCAGCAAAAAATAAATAATGAATAAATAAGTTCAAAACTTTGTAGCTGCACAAGACTCATCCGCCAAGTCGCTCGCTGTGTGAACGCCTTGTAAGAGTTACACTTGCGATTTCATTAGTTATGAAGCTTTATACCCCTTGCTGACTGACCTTCCCCTTTAAAATGGCAGTGCAAAGTGCAGTTTTACTGCAATAAGCAGTATGAGCAAAGATCTTGTTAAAAAGCTGATGACAATAAACATGGTAGTAAGTGTGCACATTTATCACTGGGTGGGTGAATATGCACATTTGCCATGGAGTATCTCCCATTTAATGTCAGTGGAAAAGCCTATAAATAATGGTATGGTTTTTCCTTTGCAGTCTTGTCAGGTTGGCTGACATTTAGATGGCTTCTTTATGTTGTGAAAATAAAACATTCATCATGTTCGCTGATAGGTAACTGACAGCAGTCGCCACTTAATCTATCAAAAATAATTTATAGATAATCAGATCACCACTGTTTCCTAAGACTGTAAAAAGATGTATTCCTGTGTACAGGTGCAGTTTGTTTCTCAGTGCACTAATGGACTTGGTTAATGAACCTACTCTGCTATGCTGTAGCATAGCCTACAGTATATTTGGCTGGTAATTTAAAAATGCATTCTCTCTACAACTACAAGCTCAACCCAAAGTCACTGTTTCAAAATTGCTTGCCTCAGAACCCCTCCTAGACATTTGTCAACTATTTTTAGTGAGGGGGCATTCGACCTTATGCTCGCCATGATCAGTGTTAGTGCATCTGAACTGCCCTGTATAGTCTACTTGTCAGTCAAAAGGCTTGGCTAAAATATTATTTTCCCATCGCAGCATATTTAAGTCTATGTATCTATTCAGTAGACCATTGAATTCTGAAGTCTCAAGTTTGGATAAATGACGTTTCAACATATTCTGTTCTATGCTACACAGAAAATGTGCTGGCTAGGAAGGCCTAGCACTTGATTAGGGTTCAGCAATAAGAGGGGCATGTTCGCAGCATTTGCGATATGGCACCCTTTGAGCTTTGTTAATGGTGGAAGCTGAGATCATAAAACCCATTTCGATGATGATGACAGCTAGATTTAAAATACGTCCTCCAGAAGGACGAATGTGTGAAGGAGGTGACAGCTAAGCTGAGCTCTCTTATCTCCACAAACTGACTCAGTTGCAGTTTTGCCTTTTGTTTTTTCTACTTTTGTACAAGATCATTACACTGAATTACCTTCTGTAGAATGCTGCACACTGGTGACCCATGATTCCGGTTCCCATGCACAAATCAATAATGGTGGCAGATCATCCCGCCCCTTTTTCCTGACCAACAGTACAGACCTTACCGCCACAGCCCAAGACCTCCAGGAGCAACAATAAACAGGCGAATAAATTCTCTCCTACCAGATCCCATACAAAAACAGATATATACTTACAAAACAGCAGAGAAATACATCTTTAAAAAATATCTTTAAATAGTAAGCTTTTAGCCAGCATTTGTCTAGCAAAGGTGCAGTTGCAGCTTAAAGATTTACTACAATGCCTTTTGAGAATGTGTGCAGCCCTCGCTATGCAGACCTTATCGTGAGATTGCTATGGTACAATTGTATAATTTTGCTCTTTTCGTCCAGCTTGTCTTTGAGGATTGTTCTCAGAGCTCACATAATCCATAACCCATTGGTTGCAATGATTACTTTGAATATTACTGCCCAGTAAAGAAAAAATGCTTTCATCACTGACTCATTTTCTATTACAATATAATGTATATATTGCAGAAACATGACTGCCCTAAATTATACAGTTCTATACTTTGTCAGTTCTTTGCCCTGAAGCTGCCTATGCTTTGCTGACACAAAGATTCAATGAGCTGAGAAGGGAACCCTCAATAGCCCTAAACCAAGAGGAACGTCTTCATGAGCTACAATAAAAGTTGGTTCTATTGTTGCTGACCCTATATGTGACTCGGGATTGGTGTTAAATCCATCACTAACCAGTTCTGCTGCCCTAAGCCTGCTGAAAGTTACCATATAAGATAAGCTAGTCGTTTCAGTAATATATAGAATCTGCTGTATACATTTCCTTATAAATCAGATATGTCATTTGTGCATGTTTTTAAACTCACCTCGCTATAATCAGAGGCATTCAGTACTGCAGGAGGCAATGAGTCTGTCATGACAATTCACAACATTCAAGGTCCAGCAGCTTAAACTTGCAGAATGAGTATATTATATGACCAATAGTAAGAATTGAGAAGTTTCCCTTTTTAAGCCACTTTGCTGTTGAAAAACACTGGAAGGAGTGGTCGTGCACAAGCCTTTTTATTCACAGGTGCTGAGACACAATTCCATGAAACAGTATTATTACTGTTATTATTATTATCATTATTATTAGTATTATTATTCATATTATTATTGTTGTTATTATTATTATTGTTATTGTTATTATTATTAGTGGTGGTGTTTCATTATTAATATTATTAATATTATTAATATAATCAAATTTACTAGAGGTAGTAACATACATTTGTTGAGAGACTGATTAATAATTAACTTGGTGTCTTATGAAACTGATCTAGCTAGGTTGCGTATTTCATTAATCTTTACAAATTAATTCAGAAACCTTTTATAGGGCACTTTTATGAAAACCACATTATTATACATCACATCAAAGGTCATAACATACTAACATAAGTGTTTGTACTACATGTGATACAATGGTCTGTTAATCGGAAATAACAGACCTTCGAATGCATTCATTAGCCAATCACAACTGAGTATTCAACAAAGCTGTGTAATACGTGTTATCATAAGTCTGTTGAGAGTCGAGACAAATTGATATGTTACAGTCAGTATAGCTATAACATGATGACAAGTCAATGAATATACAAAATACTGTGGATATTTAAGTTTTGTTCACTAACAATAGATGGATTGATGGATTGTATGTTATATAATAAAATCCAAATATCTGTCTTCAGTTCCACGTGCCTCATGTCATGATGTTCTCTAAATGTATAGCTATACTTGAAAGACCCACACTTGTGTCTATTATTACAGGCATTCACAATTCTCTCTTTATGTCTAATTGTGCTTAGGATATAAATCTTCAGTTCAAGTGTTTAGTTCAATGTGTTCTCTGGACTAAATTCATTGAACAAAACATTAGGAATGTTGAGTTGCACCCCCATTTTGCACAATAAAGGCCTATACATTTTCTTTTAATCAGTCTCCTCCCTGTCATCTGCATCTCCCCTTCAGGATCTCATTGTTTAGACTGCTGTTTAGAGTTCTAAAATTTTATGTTACATCTGTTTTGTGTTGGATAGCAGCAAGGTCCAACGCATGAGGCCACTGGGGCTTTTTATGCTAAATAAAAGGAACCTAAACTGAATTGTGGGGTTAAAAGCAGAAATAAATTAGGGGTCATAGCTTTTGCCTGGATTCATCTAGTAAGTTTATTCGTGGAAATAGCAGATGTTCCCTATTTATCCAGGTGTTCCCTAATTTGCACTCTCAATACAACACCTACATTTTTGTTCTGACATGTCAGGTGTTCACACTCACACTCACAAAAATCACACACCACACCTTTAATTAAGTATTGGGTAGGTAGTAGTGTGTGTAGCAATATTATAGGTTGTGTTTTAATTGGTATTTTGTAAGCCTACACTACATTTCCATGCATAGTTTTGGCATCATCCACTTGTTGATCAGTAGTAGATTATCACAATCAGTTTTAACTTCATACACTAAAATTACACAAATTAAGACCCTATTCATTTGTCTGGTTACCTTGCTTAATCAAATTCAACCACGCACCCGGGTTATTTGAATTCTGGTCTTTTCTCTTTCTGGTTGTGCATGGTAACTATGGGCTATTTGTTAAGAAGCCAAAGGCAAAAATCCAAAGGCAAAAATCCAAACAAACAGGGAATAAAAGAAAAGAGAAAAAATAAGTCTCACTATTTGCAACTGATGCATAAATAACAGTAATACCGATAATTATAGGTAAATTACTAGTCAGTGAATGGTGGGATGGTTGAGAGGTGAAAAGATGGACTTAAAGCCTGCCATTTGGGTCTGTTGACCATTTTAGAGCTCTGTCACTTGAATTCCAGTTTGGCTCAAAGATCAATGGTGAGAAGAGGACAGGATCTGAATGGAGTGACTGCAGGCTGGGCTTTTCATGTGGGTGTACTGACGTTAAGGCCACCGCACATCAGTGAAATCCTATGGCATCACCCTTAGCAACGTGGGACTCATTTAGACCATTCAAACAGCAGCATTTTCCTCCAATGTACACCTTTGAGATAGTTTTTATTCCAAATATGGGCGTGGGCCAGGCTGTCAGCGGCCACAGTCAGTGTCCAGCATTGTGGCAAATTAAAACCCTCTTTGTTCACTCTCAAGAGCTGAAGGTCGTCAGCAGTTGTGTCAGGACAGAAGTAGCTGACTGATGTTGGAAATATCATGATGTGATGGACTACAGCTCCCTGGCCTGAGGGAAAGGCACTGGGATGGGATACTCACACTTAAAGACTTAGCCCACTGCAGAGTGCAATTCAAAGGCTGTTGGATGGTAGCCAGTTGCATTTGTAAAAGAATCCCAGCACAGGTACAGTAAAGGTGCAATCTTACCAATAAACCTTCTAGCGACTAACAACAAACTAAAAATGGATTGTTGAAAAACAAAATTCATGCCAAACTAACTATAAAACCAATAACTTAGCAAAGAAAGAGTTAAGTTGGAGACCAGAACCATTCCTCATTCCTCCCCCAACAAGTGATGTAGATCTGTACATCTGTTATATTAGTAGTGATATAAACCATTTGTGGTTCTGACTATTCAAGCTTCTATATTTTGCACCATCATGGAATTGTAACCAACTTTTGGTTGGTAATAATGAAAAATCTGAATATAATTTCTAAGCATTTGATTTGCACATGATGTGCATGCCAAATTTGCCCCTTTGACTTTAATCAGAGTCTATTAATCTTTCACATTATCTTATGGTCACAATAAATGGATATTTTGAAGATTACAGTCAAAGTGGAGATCAGACTACTAGTCTCTGTGGAAGAAAATAGACAAAATGTATTTTGATAGAATCAAACATAAACTTTTGTTAATTGATGTCTGTGTTTGTATTTGTGTTTTTTTTTTTGTGTATTTATGTGTGCATTTATAGCAAAGTGAGTTATTTTCAATTAAATCTGCCAGTCTTTTTCTGGAAGTGCACATACCAAAACACAAGTATAAGTTTAGTATCTAGCCTTTTGTATTTGTTGCCATTCGACTACTATACAAGCAAAAGTTTTCCAAAAAGATTTGAGCAGTTGTAGGTGATATGTATTTGTTTTGTTTGCTTTGACTGAGCCACGGTGAGGAGGATATGTAAACATGAATTGAAACAGGGAAAGAGTCAGGTCTTTGACTATTTAAATTGCAGGCGCTGTTTTAAAAAGCAGAGAAACAGGCATTTGGCAGCACCAACTACCTAGCTAGCTGCATTGATGGGGCAGCGTAAGGTGTGATCAGCAGCACAAATTTGGACTTTGAAATTGTGTTTGCTTGCATTTGACAGATTTTTTTGACTTGCTCAATATGTGCGAGAGGTATTGAGCTAGCTAGGTGGTAAAGCACCAGCTGGTAATTCACCAACTCCTGAAATTGACTGCAAATTGAAAATGCTTGTGTGTGAAATGTTCAAAACTACTGATAGCTGAGCACCGTGACCTTATTTCAAGTGGAATGAGAACCTTGTTTTCTTATGTCGTTTCTTTGCTGCTTGCTCTTATTGGCTTTCAATCAACCAATGAAGAAACAATGAAATACCAAACTTATTACAAAAATATGCCAATAGAATAGGACTTAACCTCAGTTATAACATATTTTTATTAATGGCCAACATCAGGCTAACATATTTTGACATATAAGCCCTAATCAGAGCATCTGCTTTTGGCAGAGCACCCAACCAGAAGAAGGTTATGCAAGGAAGCGCACCTGCTATATGTTTTTCACTGCTCGCTCTCATTCTCATCAAGTGTTGTGACGGCAGGAGTGACAGGCTGCAGCCGGACGCCTATTCAACGAGGATACTGAAGAACAATGTCTACTTCATAAGCAAGATTTTGACAAATATATAGAGAATTATTAACCAATGAAGCATAACAGAAAAATTAGGTGTGAAAAAGGTAAGATTATGCTAAAGTTAAATGTAGGCCTGTTCAGTAACGTCTTATGCCATTCAGCACTACAGAAAAAAGAGCAGCCTATGTTTTCTTTGTGTTCCTCCGTGTTCTTTAATCAAATCATCACGATTACACGTTGTGGCTTTTTTAATGTAGTTTACCTTTTTGTACTTGCTACATGGCTGCCGAGCAGGCAATATACCATCAAGACTCACTCTACCTTCCTCTCGTGATTTTTTTTTCAATGACTTTGATCTTATATGTCTTTAATTTCTGTGTCTTACTTTAATGAAAATGTATACCTAATGCATTCTTGCACTCAGCATGTGGTGACATGCAGTACCAGTGTTTTTTGTGCATATGGAGTAATGATTTTCCCCCAAACTGAAAGATTTGAAAGACTGAAAGATTACAGGTTTGAAAGCCAGCTACTAAAAAAAAAGAGTTGAACTCATTGTGATCAAGCAAGGGATGAGTAGGGATTTTGCAGGGGCGGGGGGTTACTGGGTGGAATTTCAGCATGTTGATAGGCTCCCAGGTACTTTTGGTCTCTTGCCATGCAGCACTGTGAGTAGCAATGGAACAAATGTGAGTGGGCTTGAGCGGTAGACATTTTAATGTGTTCCTTGCTCTCGTTAAATTAACATCACACCACTCCTCGCTCTGCTAACATGCTCTAGTAGTGAAATACCCCCTTTGTTCTTTTCAGGCAATAATTGTAACAACTGGGCATGAGCTTTTCAGATAAGAAGCTTTTGAGTTATGACATCATCAGTAACAGACCTTAACGGACTAAGCCCCAAATGATAACATCAAAGCAATGGAATGGGGAATGTCCTATGGATGATTTAAAATAGAGGTGTGATGAAGAAAATATTGCAATGTTGCGAAAAACACCTAAACTGCTCTAAACCTGTAACTTAAATTCTGGCTTGTGAGGTAGCCAGTATATTACACAAGCCTGGATTGAAAATGACTTGCCATGGGCTAGCAGGTTAGTAACATACAGTACTGTGCAAAAGTCTAAGGCACATGTAAAAAAAAAATCCGTAAAGCGAAGATGCTTTAAAAAATAATGAAATGAAAAGTTTCTAAATATCAAAACATTTACTATAAAGAGCAGTAATGTAAAACACTAATGCAGAAAACAAAAAAATAAACATCTAAGTGCATCTAACTGTATCTCCCCATTGTTATACCCACGGTGTGAATTTAATAAATATCGGTAAAATTTGCTTCAAATTGCTCTCTTGTAATTTGAATTCTGTTGCACTTCATGATGAATTACAAATTTGATCTGTCATGTAAGTGAGTGAGCAAATTTTAAATTAACACAGTACATGAAATAGCATTGAATACTCTACATGAAATAGCATTGAAAACCGGTAGGATGACATATTTTTACCAACGCTCAGCAGGTGAGCCAAAAAGTGCTCTCGCTGCTGAAACACCTGTTGTAGTTAAACAGCTACTGTGTTTAAAACACTAGAGCACCTTTTGTAAAAACAATGAACCCAAATGACCTGTTATCCCCACTGCCCATAATTCATTAATTATCAAAATAACCATTCTTCTAATGAGAGGATGTACAAGATCCTGTAAATGTTCATGGGACTAAAAATGTCTATCTGCAAATCAAATGCTCAGAAATCCTATTATGACATTTTATTGCAAAGAGCCCATATAAAATCACTTGTGTATTAAAAATCAATGGATTCACTATCCCTGATTTCAAGAAACATAGTGTTTGACTGCTTCACTCTGTGTGTGTGCCCTACTTCTCGAGGAGCAGCCATCTTCGATATGTGAATAGATGCATAGTAATGACATGGTAGCAGTCACTTCAAAGCCATTCCCTATATTTTGCCACAGGTGAACTCTTCGACAGATTTCAGAGGAACGACTAGTAGATACCATTGTGTAAAAACCTTGACTTGTAAATATCCTTGATATAAGGCTTGAGCTCCAGGAACAGATGTAGTCACTGCACATACCTCCAAAATCAGGCCTTAGACGGATGTCATATCCCTTCAGCAACTTGTCCACTGTGGCCTTGGCCACAGACATTCCGGTGCTTCCAGTGGAGGCGCTGAGGGCAGAAAACATGAGTATAAGAGCGGTTTTCATGAGAAAAATAAATAAATAAATAAAAAGAAAAACATTAAAACTGTCTGATACATTTGGCAGATGTATTTTGTTACCATCACAGCACACCTAGTAGTCGTAATCCTAAAAATTATGCACTCTCTGTTCAGGACATAAATTGATATGGGTGTAAGATATGAATTTGAAGAGGAATCCCTTAGAGCCATATGGTGGGGATTTGATGGAGGAAAAGATGAAATAAGGTTTTAAAAAATTGATTTATCCATCCATCCATCCATCCAGCCCATCCCATCATAGGTCACCATTAATTATTTGTATTTATTGGTCTTTAAATATATCAATCAATCAAAACTACTGTTAGCTGTTATTAATGTCAAACATAATTGCCCGTCACCACTTAATTCCAACTGTAAAATATAAATAAGTTAGCTAATAATTTCAGATTGCTAACTGCCAACTGAGAAAGAATAAGTCATTGCTAGCTGCCTTAAAAGTCAAATTATTTGTACAGTTTTCAGGACTGACAGCAAACAAAAACAAGAAAAAATGCATTTGTTTTAGATACACTGTCGTACTGTTGTCGTATTTGCAGGGTGTCTATGGGGAGGCTACAAAAGTGTATCCCGTGTGCATTTTCCCCACCTACTCCCACCTAACCGTATGGATCTAATCAGTTGTCATGAGGTGTAATGGTGATACACCTGAAAAGCAACTTATTCATGTAAACATATTTGGCCATCAGAAAGATGAAGGAGTCTAGTACGCCTACACTGAAATAAAACCCTTAGTTATACAGTTGATAATGTTCCTTCAAAATAATAGCCTTTATGACAGAACAAATGTCAAAAACCTCTAAAACCACACACAATACCCCTGGTGATGTTGGTATTAATAGTTAGAATAGTTGTTTCGACAGACTAGAATCGCTATCTAAATCTATGCATTTGAATAAGCTCAGGCTATAGCACTGCTGTCTACCCTGCTGTCAGGCACGGGCCTCGTAGGTTTGAGACTGGAGACAGACTTACCCCGAGAGGAATCTATAGGCATTGCTAGTGTGACTGACACCTATAACACTGGTGCCATGACCTGCATCACCTGGCTGAGCCTAGCTCTCCAGCTGAGGCTCATTGTTGTGGTGTGTGGAATGAGTTTAGGTGTGTGTGTGGGGAGGCGGAGGGAGTGTAAGAGTAGAGGAAGTCAGGTAAAAAAAAACTAAAAAAATAACTCCCCTGGTGGAAATACCAGCCTTTGGCTAAGTCAGGGAAGCACTGTTCAATTAGCTCATAGGTAGTGCAGCTGTTCATCAAGCTGGCAAGCACAGGCCTTGTGGGTTTGAAACTGGAGAGTCTCATTCTGAGGGAAAGCTAGAGTTCTCGCTAGCGTGAATGACACCTGTAACACATAAACTTCCTCTATATTACCCCATCACGTTGGCTATCCTGTGTATAAGGGGTTAATAGGATGTGATCGAAATGTCAAAATGGGCGACCCAGTTCTCGGTGATCACTAACAATAGGTAACCTAAATCTCATGACTGAAGTTGTAGGTTACTGCAGACAAGGAGTTCTAGTGTAGGCCACTGAGGAACGTATCAATGTCCAAATTCACAGTTTAATAAAATAAGAGCACAATGTGATCAGGGGGTAGTGGCTGTGGCACTGCTGTCTTCCAGTCTTTTATTGGTCCTCGAAAATATTCAGTCATTTATACTGTAAACGTGAAAAGAGAAGAGACATATTTATTGACGTTCAGTCCCCTACACTGCCTCATTTCTTGAAAGCATGGGAAGATGATGACCTGCTGTGATTATTTTTCGATTTGGATTGGCTTGGTTCTATGATCAATTTATTTGGACTATTAAGTTAATTGCCTAAATGAGAAAGTCCCTGTAAAAATGTTAGACTAATTTATGATACATTTAAAAAATAAGCAAGGCCTATACCTACTGTACTGTATACAGACTAGTATTCATCTAGCTGATTACCATAGGGTAATCTTATTGATCGTCGGTCGATTGATCAAATCATATCATCTAATCAGCGGGTAAGCCTATTGTAGCCTACTGTGGGCTATTATTTTATATAGGATCAGGATGACAATCGCCATATCCAATACACATATATACTAATATCACCATTTTGATATCGGGAGTAGGTCACAATAGGCTGGATGGTGCACGCGCATGTTTTTACGCTCGCGCGCCACACCGCCGTATAATAAAGCATATATTGGCAGCAATGTTCCTAATAAGTAGGCCTGGGTACCCCGTTATTGCGATTTCCTACATTTTTATCGAATGGGTATCATGTCTATTTGTGTGATAGATTTTTACAAAAGATGTGTTCTTACCTTTGAACAAAGCAAGCGAAGGACAAAGCCGCCAAAGCAGAGACAATTCCACATAATTTGTCTTCTTGACGACCCAACATCTCCACAAATCCTTATATAGTTTCAATAATCCAACCAATCCAGTGGTCCCCCCGAAAATGTACAAAGTAAAAATTGGCAATCAAAAAAAATAATTGCCTTTTAAAAATACCGAATAAACTAGCCTACATCTACGCATGCAAAGACTTCATTAAAATACTCGGTTTAAAACCTCTTAATTGGCCCCCGCTGTTTTCCCAAGCTATGGAAATCCGTGCAGGTCACAGAGCCCCTCGACCAACACCAGAAGATCAGACATCTTGCTTAAAAACAGCATACACAATACTTTTAAAAGTGATGACAAGTATTCTTCCCCTTAAAAAATATAGTCTGGCATAAATGACTTGCAGCAACCTCTTGATGATCAAATTGGTGGATGAAATCTCCCAGTCCAAATCTGCAGAAGAGGCATGGTTCCAGCGATGCTCTGGCGCCAGACTATTCCACAATGTGATGTTGTTAAAGATATTTGTTTGAGCTGTAAAACGCTGGTAGGGTGAAGGGGAGCGGTGGATTTAAAAAAAGAAAAATGAAATCTTCATTCCCTTTTTTCGTTGCTGCTGATGATGATGTAGATCAGCGCAAAGTCACTGAGGGGAAAATGCACATTGAAAAAGCACTGGGTAATATCTGATGCAGACGTCAGAGCAGGCTATATCACTCCTCTGGTGAAAAAATTAGATACCGAGAAATATGGACGGCCCGTAATACGCCATTGCATGTATCACAACATTGGATTTAATATCAAAGATGCGAACCTATTGAAAAGTCCAGTTGCCTCCGCTGCCCAACGTTAAATGGCGTTTGAACACCTTAACATGATCCGCTCGTCTTCTCCTCGACACACTGAGCAAATGACAAAGAGTCAACAGTCGAAAGAGCCATGAAGAGGATTTTTTTTATTTTAGTTGAAATTAAAATAATGTACTGGGGAAGGGGGGGGGGACACCTAAGGTGAATTCCTTAGCGACAGCCTATTCATGCGCTGAATTGCCTCTCTGTTCTCTCTGAAATCCATTAGGATGCTGTGAGTGTGTGCCGGTGCGTTTTCATGCATTTCTTCCACTTTGCCACATTTTTTGAAACACACACAGAGACACATAGACAGACACACACACACACACCCCCCACACACACACACACAAGCACGCACACACAAGTACACCCCCCCCCCCCCCCACACACACACACACACACACTCACAATCGCACCATATCACACCGTAAACACGCAAAATCATTTTTCCCTGTAATGAAACGGGACTTGCTTTTGTATTTGAAACAAACATTCTTACTATGAGTGTGTGAAAATTGCTAATATGCACATCATATGCAAGAATCACACAAGCTGTGTTTCATACAGAAGAGGAGGTTTTCTTCAGGGATCTCTGTGCTGTCCAGTTGCTAAGCAACCCATCCAGCACTGATGCAGTTGTGGTGTTTCGAAGGCTATGCGCAAAGGCTCATTTAAAGGAGTAGACCCATTGCTGTCACTACTGTGGTGTCAGTGGGACACAAGCACACATCAACTGATGTACTGTAGAGACATTTTTGTCTTACCTTCAAAAAAACGACCACTTAGAAAAAAAAGAAATATGGTGTGTCAGGGAAATCACACTTTTGCATCTTCATCTTCATTATTCTCCTCCTCATCATCATTATCATCATCAGCGTCACCATCATCATCCTGACCATAAGCATTGTGGCAATGTAGCCTACTCAACTAGCCTATATGTTGAAGTGGAATACCACTGATTTTCAATTTTGAAATGTGTTATTATGTCCTACGATATTTTGAACTGTATTACTGAGTATTTGGTGCTGTCCTCCATGGCCAGAAATAAGGGAGAACAGTTTGTCCTGCCTATTAATCTGTGATGTCACAGTAATGTACAACTTGATGAATTGGCAAAGATGGAAAAGGTGACAGTGACAGCATTCAGGTTGATTTTCTGGTGATGAGGGTACATTTTCTGGTTTGGACAGATAGCACTATCCCAAAGTAAAGCTTGAATGTAAAAGTTGAGAAAAACATTGTGTCTATTGAGTCCATTAAGTTAGCGAGTGTCCCATGCACTGTCAGAGTGGAAGCTTTAGACTGCACATTGGTATGACACCACCAGAGTCTGGGCTCTGTGGTGGCTTTGGGTGAGAGTATTACATGTTGCTAGATATTAACTGGACTGTCCTCGCTCATAAGAATAACATGTGTGGGTTTTTAAACACCAAAGGACAATAGCAGGGTTGAGTGTACCCTGGCCTCCAGAGGTGGGCAATTAACATGATGTCATTCACAAGTCTTCTAATGACTAGTCCCGTTCCCCCTTCTTGTGTCACTGGAGTGAATAGTTACTCCTGATTCACTAAAAAGATTATTTTAAAATTAATTAATTGTGTGTGATTTGTACATGAGTATTACAAACTTTCACACGCACACACACACACACACACACACACACACACACACAACAGCAACAATTGATACATGTCAATATCTGTTGCAAAATCTAAATATATCAGGAAAGCTTGTCTGTGCAGATTAGCTTGCCTGAGACCCTGTAAACCTTGACATAGGAATTGCCCTCCGTCTGACTGGACTGTGCGGTATAGTCTGAAGTTTGAATCTGGTTCACAAGACCAATTTGATTGGAGGCTCTCTGCAGAGGGAGGTCAGAGGGCATTCAGAAGCCCTGCCTGAAACCTTATAAGCTTAAATATCTTCCTTGGCCACTAAAGATTGTTATTTCTAAGATCATTCTTTTTTTTCTTTTTTTTGTTGGCTGAGTAGATGTTTTATTTCCTGTGTGGGAGATATGGGTCTGAGTCCAGTCTGTTAACAAATTAACACTGTTGAGAGGACAACAACTAAATAATTAAACAAATGTACTAAATAATGAATTGAATTATTGGTTATTAATCATCTAATGACCAATACTACTACCAATACTATGTTCAAATGTTGCTTTTGTCTTTTTCCATTAAATTATCTATCATTTCATGGGCAATCAAAATCACCATGGCCTGACCTGAAGAACACAGCGGTGCCATTTTCTGACAGTGATCTTAATCAGCAACAAGCCTCTCTTCATTTACCGCAATACTGAATGACTTTTTTCTTTACATTCAAGATCCTTAAGTTGGTAGTTGCATCAACTATTTAATGACAATTCAACCTTAACCTGCCTACTCTGTGTTTTCACTTCAGAACTTTGTTACACACGTGTATAAATAGCTCATAAAATGGTTAAACTACAATGGTTTACATTTCATATAATAATGAAACTTGTGACATCCATTGCTTTTGTACCACCATGTACCATTGGCGTAGCCAGAAATTAGTATGTAAGGGGGCCTAGAGCTTTTCGGCGCAAACGCACAGTGTTCATATGTAATCTTGTCACTCAAATATTAGAGCAATCAGAAGGGGAGCAGAGACAAGACCTGCGGACGATTGTTTTACCATTCTTTTATTGGTCCCATTTTCACTCCCACTTGTTGGGTGATCTAACTTTGACCGCACATGTAATTCATATTTGGCAAAATAATTTATTCTGACTGATAGCTGTGGTAGGGCCAAATGCTTCTTTGAGGGTTGCATTCAATGATGCAAAGACATTTCATTTTGCTAACTTGGTGAAAACTGTCAAACCTGCTGTTTTGAAATCTATCACTGTAATTCTGTACTGGATAGTATCATTTGCAATTTGCACACCAAATGTAACAAGTTCATAAAAGTTGTAACACATTTTACTGTAAGTTAAAACAGTTTACACCACTAAACAGAGATCTTATAAATATTAAAAAACATGTTTGTCAGTTTGCCTGTTTCTGGCATATACTGTATGTGTAGAAGAACAGCCATGTGTGAGACATTGTTAGGCTAAATATCTCCAGAAAGATTTGTCCTTTGGTTCACTTGTAGGTATTTTATTCATCGCATAGGACAAGAACTTCTGAATTTGGTCCATTAGCAACCAAAATAGGGTGGGTTTCTGCGTGTGGGGAGTGTGGCAGAGCAGCCCTACCTAAGAGCCAAGACCTTGAAAGCATCTATATCTCTGTTGCCTGGAGAAGATTTGACTGTTTGGTTTTCAAAATGGGAGTCCAAATTTTTAATCTGACTATATTCACCAGGCAATTTGAGATTGATCTAATCAACTTAGGTATTCTTGGTTTTTAATCAATTAGCTGATGGCAACAATATTGTAGGAACGTCTGAGACAACGTACTGGATGGATACCCTCAGCAGAGTCTCTGCATGCTCAGTCCATGTCTTCCTCTACTAGCCTGTCTCACTCACAATAGTGCTCCTATTCCCAGGGTTACCTGATAACTGCAACAAACTCAAGGAGGAGGAGATCCAAGCCCCTGAGATGTGCATGTACCGTGCTCTTTTTTGCTCCATTCATATGTTGCATAACACATGTGAGAGTTACTGGGTCACCCTTACTCCTCTGATATAAATAGTATCACATGGTTAATGCATTGCTGCCTTCTCTTGGTCTTTTCCTCTTGCTCTTCATATCTGTCAAACACCCCAATTGATTCAAAGTAACACATATTTCAATTATGTGTTTAGGCATGTTTCATCATGTTTCATCTTCCCTTCAATGCAACTTCACCATCAAGCTGTGACAGAAGTCAACATAAAGTTTTTTTTATAAATGGCACTGATAGTAAACTTGCAAAGACATCATATCTAGTTATATTGATTCTCTCAACACCTTTGTGTTTGAGAAATGAAACTGTAGGAAATGAGTTCATACAAATGAATGTGTGGTGTGATTTCACACACTCCCCCGTATTAGAGAATACAATGAAGGATTCTTGTGACATATGTATTTTTTTGTTTGTTTTCACAGCTTTCGAGTGTCTGTATTTGTGTGTGTGTGTGTGTGTGTGTGTGTGAGTGTGTGTGTGTGTGTGTGTGTGTGTGTGTGTCTCGTGGGGTATTAAGGGTGGGGTCATATTGGTATCAGAGACACACAGAGGTGGGTAAAGAACTCAAATTACTTTTACCACAACTCAAAGTCAGAAATGAAGAGGTTGGTTCCATTTTTGGCTCCATTTTTGAATCTAGACGTCATGCTTGATGATGTGGTTTGGCTATGTCGTTATACCTGATGAGCAGACTGGACAGTTTGCCATAGCATGATTTTAAATTGTTTACCAAACGATTACACATAAAGCTCAAGATCTGAGTGGAATATGACTGGACCAAATAATAGATAGAGTCCATGCTTGGAAGACCTCACTGTAAAATAGGTCTTCTTGGCATTCTCTCACCTCTGTGTGTAGTAGCAGACCATCAGACCTCCCTGGAGAGACACGGATTGAAATATTGTCCTGATTCAAGTCTGACCTTGATGACTTGTGTCTTGGCTGAAGGATGAAAGGAATGTGAATCAGTGAATGTTTTATTACATTTTCAGTATCTTAGTACACACAATTTTGCAGTTGGATTTGACTCGACTTGGGTTGCTCTGTACTTATGACCCAACTTGACCTGCCATGCCACATTGAAACTTGGGAGCTGAGAGTTGGACCTCTTGACTTGTGATTTAATTAAGAATGGCTCGGTTCAACCTCTTGATAGGATATGGGAATTAAGCATTTCAATTTATATAGACATAATATTTACATAGACATAACAAACCTTGTAAAGCCCAGAGGCAAGTTAAAATTGGTGATCCATGCAATATTTGTGCCAGGTGAATCACCCACAGAAGGTTTCTGTAAACAGGAGTGCATGACATGAATTAGCTGTAATCTTCATAACGATTATCTAGAGTGGTACCCAGTGGTACTGAGGGGGGTCTGTACTGCTAGCTAGGAAAGTACCCGTCAGTCAAGCATAGGCATGGTGGCACATGGACATACACACACACTCCTCGTTCCCAAGCCAGGGACAGCTCCACCTTTCCCTAACACAGGCCCATAACCAATCCGGGATAACCCACCCCAACCCCGACCCCTTGGGTTTGTTTGCCTGATGTTTGCCTGATGTTTGCTATGGTGTTCATTTGGTGGTTGTTGTATCATTGTATCATGTATTGTATCTTCTAAGAGTGTTTTCCCTGGATAATGACACAAGCGATAGTAACATTTTGTCCTGTGTATTAATGAATGCTAGTGCTGTGTGGAGTATATTCTATGATCACACTGACAATCCAAGGTAGCACTGCTAGTGCTCACTCCCCCACTGTTTCAAGGGATTCAGAGCATTAACAGTACACCTCACAAGCTTTGAGAAAATAAAGGTTCAACTTCAATGTGCAACACGCCACTCATTGACCACGGTGATGAGACTGGAGGCTTTGAAAACGCAAGACGCATAGCTCTGGAGCACTACCTCACAAGCAGGCTACCAGGCAATTGTTGCTATGCTACCGTAGAAAACCTAATCAAAGCGCAGTGTGTTGCTTTTTGAAGCTGAACTGCACCACACTGCTCCAAATACTTGTGAGACACATTGTTTACACTCAAACCATAGTGCATGCTAATGCTATCACTTTGGCTCAACAGTGTGAACGTTGCCTCAGTTTTCTGCAGGGAAACAAAGCAAGTATGTATTAGGGATATAAGTCATATCATTGAATTAAATAGAATTACCCACCACATGATAAGTATTCACTACTGACCATTACATGTACATGCCATAGGATGCAAGTTGGAGATCAGCCTCAGACTAGCTTTAGTAATATCCACCCATGTTAACTAAGCATCGCCATGAAATGAAAGACATTCAACTTTACAATGTACAGCAATGCATTGAGCTGCATGATAGATTTTTTCTTTTGTTGCAGTAACATTGGTCTGGGACAGTCAAAGTCACATAAACAAGAATGAATATTGGAGATCTGAATGAAATGAATGAATAAGTCCTGATAGTGCATAAACAAGCAAGTCATGGGTTTTGAAAAAATATTGAAAAAAGTTGTAATTATCTTTAAAAACATCTATAATTATGACATTAGGTATTACTCTCTCCTTAAATGTCTGAATATTATTAATCAGACTAACAAGGGTTAGCAGCGGAGCCAATAAGTGAAGTAATGCTTTGTTGACGTCATGCATGTTGAGGATTGACTTGATGGTGTTGTCACACTGGCCTCTGCAAAGCATTTCTCATACTGTAGAAATATAGTTGTGTGTAATTAACACCACAAGCTAGCAGCTTAACACACAGTGTGTACCTGGTCAACCTTCTAAGTGAGAAAACCAAAGGCTCGTCACCCTCCAAGGCAGCACACAACTAACTGACCTGAAACACTCATCTGTCCTCCACACCAAGAGAGTGCACATCTCAAACAGTCACATGGCTCGCTCACTCCAAAATTAGCATGGGTGAGGCACAACACTTGATGCTAAATAGTTATTGATGGAGGACAAACACTAGTACAGATCTGTAATTCGGTCCCTTCACACCACTCAATGTTTTTCCTTTATAGAACTTGTACATCTGGGGTACATACCTGTATTTAAAATTTCTCTCATGGCACCAATTGATACAATCGGTATGAATAATTGAGTGTTTGTAAAGGTCGGGCGTAATGTTAATGTTCTGAATGGTTTAACATTCTCACACCAGCATGTCTGGGAAGTATATGGCCAGCAAAGGTTTTAGTCATTACCTTTCTCTCTCTCTGTCTCTCTCTATATATACATATATATATTACTCTGTCTTTCTTCATCAAGATGGATTTCAGGAAGCCATTCATTTATCCTTTTTCAAACACTGAGTCTCGCTATGTCTACCTGTGAGTCTGACTTAAAGGAGTAAGGTAGATACGTCATTTGGTCATTCTGTTATTCCTCAGGCTGCCATGCCAAAAATGCCAAACGGGTAACTCACATGATTCCCTTCCTTTTGTATGCATAGACAGTCCCCTTGTTTTCTATTCCTAAAATGAAAATGTTGAAGAAGGATGAAACAGTCTTGAGTCAGATTCTCTAATAAATTGGAAACAATGAATGTCAAAAATGTGCAATTGCCAACACGTCTGGGTTTACCACAGTATATGGAGCCTTTCATAAATAGTAGCATTTTGTCAAAAATAGTACTGTAGCATCCCTTCCTGTTTTCCTATCTGTATTCTATGTGGGATTTCTACACGGAACTCCTACGAGAAAGGGTTAATGAATTCCTCACACAGATAGATATTGCCATGGAAACAGCTGCGTGACTGCTTGCAGCTTGTATACACACAGGAGAAAAAAACAATGGTGCCAAAGGTATTTTAAAATTCAGCGAGCAGAGGCTTTCCAGTGCACATAGCTGCATTTAAGATTTTTTTAAAAAGCACAGAGCCACAAAGAGTGAGGAGTAGCCACCTTGCACCCTCACCCATGGTCCTCCTCCCATTCTCTATACCTTTCATATTCAAAGGAATGTTGGATGATTGGCATTGGAGAAGCATTTGCGATAGTCAGAGATTATGCATTCACAAATATGAGGTCTGGACGTGGTAGATGGGAAATAATACTCTGCTCTGTCATTTCCTTTGCAATAATAAAGTACACACACACACAAACACCAAACACTCAAACACACACACACACACACATACACACACATGCTAACACAATTCCAGCAGTTCCAGCACAATTCCATTCACAATATGAAACAGACCTTAGGCAATGTGCCTTGCGGTTGAACTGAATAAAGAAGGAATAGATTGAGGGCTGTGATGCTGTTTACACTCATAAATACAAAAATTGTAGATATACATGTACACAAGCACATGCATGGATGCGTACACACACACAGAGCACAGTGTTACTCTTTTCCTTTAATGGCTTGGTTCTAAATGAATAATTATTTGCCCTTTAAGATTCTACAATCATGACCATGTTTTCTCATTTTTAACCTTAAGTACAGGCATAATATGTGCATGTAGTACACTATGCACCATCAAATACTGTGCTGATGGGATAACCTACTTCATCTCAGCACAAAAACATGTCCTTTTAGTGCCATTAGCCATCCCCCCCAATAGCGAGTCAATAGTATCTCACACTGCCCAAATGGACTTTTATGCTTGAGTCTGCAAATATGACTCCATAGGTTGTTTTTTGCAGCATTCACCACTGGCACTCAGTTGCTGAAGCAAACAAACTGTATTTAGATTCATAAATATTTTGAGATGCAGTGAAAAGCTTTTTAGTCCGCAGAGATGACTATTTGGCGTACTGTTGCAAGGAACTGTAGGTGCAGGAGAGCGAACATAGAGCATAGTATGTTCAGTAAACAAACAAACAAACACATAGAAAGATAATAAATAAACAAAAGAATAAACAAACAAGCACCAGGCCTTCCACTTGGCCTTCTGTGCATTTTGGACTAAAGCGCTCTCATACAGCTCTTCCGTCCTCCTCCAATCATCAACAAGACTAAGGAATTCTCCCAGGGATTGAACCACATTCCATCAGCATGTGCAGTGTCCATTATGCTGTATGTAGAAATGTTTCATTATGGAAATACCAACAATATATTGTATAAAAACATAACATTCTTCAAGCTATCTCAATAAAGGCAATGTCATTTGCTGTAGTTGTAAGACAATCAGACAGTCCTCAATCATATTCAGAGTCAAAGAGGCACAGATGGACAAAAACACCAACTGTTCACATTCATTTGACAAATGACAAATACTGGCTGTTGTTCATTTTTATTTTCAGAAATCAGTAAATAACAATTGGTCAATTGGATCAGTCAACTCATGATTTGCGCTGAGACCAGTGTATAATCTGTGAATAGCGTAGACCATTCTATTAAATTTCTAAGCCATATTAGTCCAGGTTAGTTAGGAAGAGGTGGACTTCAACAATCTCCTCATCACACAGTGGAAAGAACTGGGGTCAAGTATAATTACACAGCTGTAGGCAAACCATAATGGGTTAATAATTTGCTGTAATTTCTTTTGGGATCCAATCCTCGAATGGGAAATTTTAATTGATGAGATTGCTCATGGCTGCCAAAAGTTACAAGATTAGGTGACGATCACAGCTTATCACAGAGGCATGGAGAATCAAGCCATAAAGCAAATTAGAGCAAGGCTCTGTGACTTTGTAAGGCTGGTATGTGATGTGATACTGTATGTGCCAAATGAGCTATGCATGGACACTAGCATTCTTTATAGCTCTCTCCTATACATTGGTCTACAGGAAAGGCATTATATTTCTTTGGTCAGAAAATGTATTCAGTGTTGCTTTAAAAAATAAAACCTTTTGAGCTTCCTTTTTCTGATTCTCAACTTAACAAAAATGTGTTATGTAATTGAGGTAAATGTGAAAAAGCCCCCTAAAGCTTTTCTGATTCCATGAGCCAATTATTCCAGATGCTAGTTTGATGGTGCACTTTATTGCATTTTCTAGAAATTTAAAATAGTTGTTGTACTGAACTGAATGTTGGCTACCATAAAGCATGGAACTGAACTAAATCAAACTCAATGAAAATGGATGTAATAGAAGAACAATGGAACGTTCTGTTTAGCATCTTTATTAACACTAGGAACAAACGTTTATAATGTAATCAGTACAGCTTACAATTCAATCACAGCGGGGCTGTTGGTGTCAGTCTTACATCTAACATACTTATAAATGCTTAAACATAACAAATTGCTCCAAGATAGACATTAAAGGAAAAGTATCCTCAGATACTCTACCAGTTATGTATCATCATTCTGATATGTTCAATGCATTCCAGGAGTGAGTTTGTGATGAAGTGATATAATTTACATTTTTATTGTACCCACTGTCCCTCAACTTCTACTTCAGTTAGTGATTACTTACATTTCCCGGAATGACCTTCAACACTCCCTAGAGAACATGCCTGGATTTGTTATGTTCAGCTGGGTTTTAGTGTAGGTGGAGAGAGTATCAATATAGTGAAAGTGAAAGTAAGAGCAAGGGAGTTTCCAAAAGTGAGTGTAGCGCCCCTAACTCAAATGCAACATGGCTTGTGGCTGCACTGCATTATGGACTACTGGGGCTACTGTTGGTGGAGAAATTGGTGTCTCTTCCTATTCTACGATGGAAGAGTCTGGAATGGTGAGTCTAGAAAGAAGCCCCAGCTCTTTGATTCTTTGACATTTTGACATCTTTGACATCTTTGACGTTTTATGCTCTTGTTCCTTTCCAATACATTCTGGAAATTGAATTTTTGAAAGCCAGTAATCTCCTGGTGAAGGAATCGTTGAGTCATTGGTATTGATCAATAATCCTATCAACTCACTGCAGATATATTATGGTCATTTTGTGCTATGAGGCAGTAAAAATCTTACTTATTGCCCCTTTAATATGGAGCTGTTATTTATTGCATGCATTATTTAGTTGATGCTAGCTTCTGAATCAACTCAGATTGTATGCTGATCTTGAGCCTCTGAGTATCGCCACACTTTTTCCATCAGTAATATCTGTAAACAATGCTGAGATTAACAAAAATGTTTTGAGTAAATGTTTATTTTCCAAAATAACATCTCCAGAACAGCTAAAGATGGAGAATGGCTTTTCTTAAAGTGCTACAGAAACGTGAATGCAAAAACATACATAAAAAAATTCTACCAAAGTGACACATCGCTTTAAGTGTAAGTTTTGAGTGATAACAAGCTTTTAATGGATACTCAATGTTGTCTTTCTTGTGTTAAATACAAAGCTATCTAACCCTTTCTTATACAGTAACTAGATCCAGGTTTTCTCTCCAGTTGGTCTATAGTATCATAAAGTGCTGCCTTCAATTTCTTTGAAGTCAGGAAAATACTGACATCTGCATTCAAACTTAATCAATAAGTAAATCAATCTGTATCAAAGTTCCTTCATAATTATCTCATACATTACAGTTATATCTTCATTGCTAAGTGCTGATTCAGAATCCAACACTGAAATTTAGTTATGCTAATAAAAGAAAATGGTTGGGGCTTTTGAGCTCTTTGTGTAAGCAACTCTATGGACACCCAATGCTCATGGTGCTTACTATGTACCTTTCCTCAGTGAAATTGCATTGCAAGTTTGACAGGAATAATATAACCTAGCAATGAAAATATCCACATCTACATTATCTACCAATAAAGTATCCTGTCTTCAGGCTGTAGTGCTGACTACAACCAAGCCTCAAACATCATGTTAAACCAAAAAAACTATAATTATATGTTAAATAACAGATGAAATCGATTGATCCTGTAGGTGACTTGGTTGTAGTCACTTATTTATTAACATAAAGTCAACCAATAGTAAGGTAAAAACCTTATGTTTTTACAGGGAGCTAAAATACTAAATGAAGGTGATATATAGGTTATATAGATATAGATTATAAGTAGCTCAGTGCAATGCTACTGGGAAGTAGAACCCATAACTGAAGTCTTTTTCACCCCTGAAAGCTAAATGAATGCTTAGTACAGTATGTCAGGGGAAGTCCTGCCCTTGCCCTACTCATATAGTTCTTATGTGCTTCAATCTTCAATTTACCTTTACCCTAAACTAAACTAAAAATCCAATGACACACACACTGTCTGTCTCAGCACAGCACGCCAAGCTAGCCAGCTGCCACACTGGTGCAATAGCACAATTGTCTAGAGGGGCCCTACTTCCTCCCTTCTCAACAGCAGACAACCACATGCCTGTTTCTTGACTTTGCCAGCGAGCTATCCCTGCCCTGGGGTACTCCCTAGGATGCAGTTAAGCTTTCTTTGGCTCAGTTTTTAAATTTGGATGAAATGGAGGCTGTGGAGCCTCCTACGGAAGGCTATGCAGGCTGACTATTTGGACCCCAAGGCCAGCAGTCTGGTAGTAGGCAAACCCAGGCCTTTGCAGCTCCCTAATCACCCACACACTCACTGCCAGAGCAATGAGTGTAGCCGCCACACTCCAGACTTATCAGGCTATGTTACTGACTGACTTGGACCACATGTCAATTGCAAGAGAACAGCACCAAGATCTAGAGGAGGTACCTAGCATGGCCATGTCATCCTCTGCCTCTTCAATACAACCATCTTTTTTTAACGGGTGAGGGGGTGGCGGGGACAGTGATAGGCCACTGTGACAGATGGCTGATGTGTAGTGACCTACAAAACCCCACCACTCCCAAATCTTGTGGAGTGATGTCAAGTGGAGTGGGTAATTCAGCCAGGCCATGGATCAAATCCACAACAAATATGATGGTCTAGGAGACATTCCTCCAGGTTGCCTCTGAATAGATCCCCTATGGAGAGGTAGTTGACTGTCCTCCTCAGCTGTCCCAGCCCAGCCACAGTCTAAGCCTGTACCAACCAGGTTTGAAAGCTTCCCCAGGACAAGCTTTCAAAGCCTCTGTCATTTGGGAAGACTCTGGGTCCTTCCTTCTTCATCTATCACAAGTGATATCGATTTTTGATAAAATACTCCAGAAGTTAATACATCATTAGAAGGCCCTCCTGGGTCCACCCTGGTCCAGTGCCTGGGACAATGTCCCCCTGGTTGTCCCCCTCGACAGTAGTCCGGCTTCTATATGAGGGATGACAGTGCATTGTTTGGAGTGGCTGTGCAGTTTCACAAAGCCAGGGAACAAATAGGAGAGGCTCTTACAAAGCTCCTTTATAGGCTCGATGAGATACAGGAATTAACTGAGGGGAATGAGGGCCAGGATATCATGTAGGAAAAGGACGGCACATCCCCTGACATGCTCATTGACCCATTTGGCATGATTTTAAAAAGATTACTTAACACAGCCCATGCAGACACACTTCCCTACAGTAACATTGCACTTGTTCCCTGCCTTCTGGAAACTTGTTTTACATATGTAGCTACCACTGAGCAGGGGGAAAATATCTTCTCTCTGTTGTGGCAGTGTGGAGTCTGTGTGCAACCTGTGTCATTGTTATACTTCACAGAAGATCTGAAGAAGATCTTTAGCTAAAGTTGGTTCTCCTTCCCAACTAAAAGCAAAACACAGATTTTGTCTACAGTCCATAATGGCCAGTTTAACTCTTTAACCACCCAACTAGATTTTTAGAATAGAAAGATGCAAACCAAATGTAATGAAAAACAATGGTAGGTTACCTGCTAGAGTAGGTAACAAACTTGCCAGCTTGCCAACTACAGCTTTACCTCCTTTGGAGGGTACAATAGTTGTTTATGACCACATTGTTGTAATTTGTTATTGCACAATGTAATACTGATTAAAACTGCTGCTTGAGTTTTGTGAGTGTTGCTTACCAGTGATTGACAGGATGGGAGCGGCATTATGACTGCATTCACTTCAAGCTTACAGGCCTTTCCATAAGGACTAATGGGACATGGAAAATTAATGTTTCCACACAATTAAGAACATTAATTGTGCATCTATAATGACCATAACACAATAGTGGAGCAAAAGTTTCAGCTATCAGCAATTCTTTGAAGTTACCTTTATTGAAATGGTCATTTGTAGAAATCAGATCACAATACAAGTCTGACCACTTTGGACATCATCTGGCTCATCAGGTTACAATGCAAACATGCAGACCTGCCAGTTAATCCATCCTGGCATGATTGGCCGACACAAATTGCAGTGAAACAAGTGTAACTGTAGCCAGCGTGGTCTGCCCATTGGACACTATGTTAACTATGCCAAGAGCTTTCATGTTTGACACTAACGTATGCATAGTCGTAGTGGCATATTGTCACTTCCACTTCCTTCCTTGACATTTTTTTATAGATTTCTTGCTCTCTGCTCCTCCACATAGATAATGAATGGGATGTTGTCACTTCCCAGCTATTGCCCTAGTTAATGGAGTTTAGGCATTACTTTAAAATTGTCAGCTCTCAATGGCAAGATACATCATTCATACATCAAGTTGTGTCAAAATCGTGCAGAGAAAGATATTGTGTGTGACGATGGTATCTAAAAAAGTATCTAAAAAACTGCTCACACCGCAATCCCACTACCACAACGTCATTGGCTTAGGGGACAGTCAAGAACCATTTGATTCTAGATGATGTGATAGATGTGAGGGTGGTTTGATATTGTACCTAAAAAATGAGATCGTAAACGGTACCAAAAATTCCAGAGTGCAAACTCAAATAAGAAAGAATAGTGTTTTTTACCACCCATTGATCTGCATCCACAGTGAGTTCAGTTAAATTTGGAGATGTTGCAAAAAGGTAAAAGCATTTTCACTTTTCCACAGGCATTTTGGAAGTGGGAAGTGAGGAGTGTAGATGGAGGGGCAGTATATCTTTAACAGTATGTAACAGAGTTATTAAATTAACTGAGACCAATGCCACTTTCATCTCAGCTGTACTGTCATTGCCTCATTGGCCACACTTATTGTGATGGGATCAATACATTGATAGAATGGTGGAGGGAGCGGGTGGGTGTTAAACGTCTACATTTCCCCTTCACCATGTGATTAATGATTCATTAATTTGTCAGGTAATGCCAAACATGGATGGACAACACAGATCGACCACAGACGGTATAGGCAAAGCTAGCATACCAATGAGGAGAGGGAGGGCATATATAAACAAGCAGACCAGTAGTGACACCATTATAATTTCATCCAAGTAAAATATTCACAATTTATTTGAAAGAAAGTCTTTATGTGTGACAAATACACACCTTCCTATCTTTTGGGAGAGCTTCAAAATTTCTCTAACTCTACAGTCCCTATCCTTTCACATTACATTCATGTGAAGAAGTCATAATACATTTTGTGCTAGATTACCATTGTATTCATCAAAAACTGATTTGTCACTCATCAAAATGGCAATACATGTGTCCAGAGATGGTATAGTGTTTACCCCCTTACTGAAACTACATGTACCCCTGTCTGGGAATGACTTCCAACATGACCTTCATACCTGAGTCTCCTGTAATCTATGTCCCTCTCAGCATTCCTACTGTCTCAATTAAAAAATCAATATGCTTTTAGAAAAAAGTGATAGAAACAATAAACAATTGGAATAGCAATTACCTTGCAATGACAGCAGATGGCAATGAACGGCCCACCAGAACCGTACCAGTACCCGGGTTGAATGTGTATGTCTCTGTCCCTTCCTGCAATCTGGAGTGAGGGATATTGGAGCCTGATGAAAAACTAACCTCAGAATAAGGTTAGGGAGGCACACAGGAACCTACAATAGAGGAAAACAAGGCAGTCAGACGACAACAACATCCCTGGTGTCTGCCTGTAAGCTCTTGTAACTCATAATGGACTCGATTGACTTGACCTACTTTTTTTGAGGCCAAGGTCACAAATTCATTTTTCCCCTACAGCATCTTGTTTTTGTTTCACGGCTCTTTCTTAAAGGGTTGTGGATATATCTTGAAGGATGGACTCAAGAAAGAACTTGAGTCCATAAAAGAAAGTGCCAGGATTTTCATACATTTTCAGAAATATTATATTTAATTCTGCTTACTCCGTATACTCAATTAATGACTTACTATTGAATATTAAAAATTTGAATTATGTGAAATTATTCTTAATATTAAAAATCTTTAAATTATTCTTAATTAAAATACAAAACAGCAAAGATAAAAGATAAAAATAAGACATGAAACTGATTGCATGAAAGAATGAAAATAACAGAATGATGAAATTGGTATTAGGCATAATTAAAAGCAATTCTACAAGAAACATTTTAAACTTTGAATACTGAAAGAGATTTGAATGCTGTAACATATTTAGCAGATGGTGAAAGTTAATTTTAGACGCTGTTACTGCAAAAGCTCAGTTTTAAAACACCTTGATTTTAATCTACATTCTGGAACAGCAAGGAGTCTTATATTTGAGGACCTAAGGGCCTTGAAGTGAGACACGGACATAGCAACTCGGAAATGTAGTCAGGCACCAGACCGTGTCAAGCTTATGTGATTGATCAAGAAAAAAAAAATCAATTCCAAGATTCACCGACATCCAGCACAGAGAGGCCAGCTCAGGAATGATTTGTGATGTGCATTTAGTCTTCGTCAATAACCTGACAGCAGAAATCTGCACAATCTGGAGCAATGCCATGGCTTGTTGCTTCAGACAGTATAAAAAAATACATAACAATTACTAAGGGAAGATGATTTGAAAGCGTATGACTTTCTCTGTATTGTTATAAGGCACAATAGAGCTAATGTTTTTAATGTTCCTAAATTGGTGAAAACATGTCCGAGCCTGCTTTTAAGCATGTTCCATGGATCAAAGATGCTTTCTAAATTCTTAGATGCAGGTTTGACATTCAGATTTAAAGGACCAAAAGACAGTTGAACCTTTTGTCTCAGTTTAGTTGCAGGAAGTTTCTGTACGTTCTGTAAATTCAGCTAAACAGTTTTGTTTAACTGAGAGATACAGTTGAGTATCATCAGCACAGCAGTAAAAAATAGATTCTATAAAAAAGAATAACGTTGCCAAAGGATAACATTTAAAGACAACCATATGAATACAGGAATTCTTGAAGATTCTTGTTTGATTAAGTTCTAACCCTTGAGAAATCCACCCTAAAACACTTTAACACAAAAACAGCTATTGGCTATGTGCCTTGCATTCTTGGGTCCAGTTTGTTGTTTAGTGGTGCATTTTTATTATTCCTTGATAACTGGCCAAATGTAGACGATGTGACGTCACGTCAAGATATTTCTAGTGCAGCTACAATGGAGTTTAATAATAGAAACATTTTTCAGCTGTCTACAGCATCAACGGTAAATGTCAGGTTTTGATTTGGTTTCAAAATCAAAGAGCAAGGACTAATTTCTAGATTCACCATTTTGCACCAATGTTCAACAATCATACAGGGAGAAATCCATTGTAGAAAAGAAAGAGGCACCAATTTTGACAGTAGCCTCAATAGACCATAATGCAATGCAGAAAGAAAACGCTTTGAGTAAGGGGCGCGACACTCACTTTTTTTCAACTGGAAACTCTTGCTCTTCTTCTTACTATTACTATCGCTTTTGCTATTGTTATTACTCCCTCCACCCACATGTTTAACCCAGCTGAATGTATGTTCTGTGGGGGCTGTCAAAAGTCATTCTGGGAAATGTACACACTAACTGAAGTAGAAGTAGATGCGGCAGACAGACTTCCTTCCTTGGCACACATATTAAGCTAGCCAGCCAAACCTTCCTCAAAATCCTCTGTTTGTTTGATGGGTCCCTCAAGCCTCTGCAAAGGCCTTGCCAGTATATATACTATT
The DNA here is from genome assembly GCA_034670405.1 of Hoplostethus atlanticus. NCBI lineage: Eukaryota > Metazoa > Chordata > Actinopteri > Trachichthyiformes > Trachichthyidae > Hoplostethus > Hoplostethus atlanticus. The sequence goes on from JAXDDX010000018.1 coordinate 3,544,412, forward strand.
TAGGTTGGCTATCTGTACTGGCGCACCCCAACTGTTGCTTAATATATAGATGTGAACTGGGGGTTTCTCAAAACGCATTGTAGCACTAAGTACATCTTGAAGTAACTCTTCAGGACATAAGTGAATTTCACAAGTGTTTCCCAAAATCTCTCGTTCGCTCAAGATGACCTGGTGCTAGTCGTAAGACTTCAAGTATCGTTTTGCAGGTAGTGTGTAGGCAAGATCCTTTACTGCAGGCACAGATCGCTGTCTAACCTGCACTCCACAACAGCAAGAAACCCAGTCTGCTTTCAGCACTTTTTGTTCACTGAATAAGGAGACAAGATTTGAAAAAAAAACTATTGTAGCACCTGTTTGTATTTTTATTTTTAATTAAAGAAAAACATCACTACACAGGTACAAATGTACAAGTATGCTCTCATTTTGTCACATATTTGGCATCCGTTTTCTTTCACCATAATCTTCCTTAAGGCACCTTTTTGTCTACAGTCATGTAAACTTTGTTCTGGCCCTAGTGATCCAAATCACACAGACTTCCCAACAGGAACAGCTGCGGAGCCCAGACTTGGGGAAAAGAGGTGTGCGTGTGCGTTGCGTGTGCGTGTGCGTGTGCGTGTGCGTGTGCGTGTGCGTGTGCGTGTGGTGTGGTGTGGTGGGGGGTTCAGCCAAGGGACCTGAGCCATCTCGGAGCAGCTGCGCTACTCTTTTAGAGGTGGCCTCATACAGATAAGAACTCATTAATCAGGTATAAGCAGCACACATTACTTTGATATGTTGGTTCATCATTGTCTGAGAGTGAAAAAGAAAAACAGGGCTTAGTTCTAAATGCATAAAATGATTCACTATAAATCATTTAATGTAACTAGATATCGCCACATCTAACTCAATCAGCTACTAAATGACTTAATTCTGATGCGCACAATGCATGTATAATCACATAGTCAATATTACAAATAAGCACATGACTGACTGACTCTTTCTATCTGTCTCTCTCTCTGAGATGGTCAGTGTTGAATTAATCGCACTTGAAGCCTGATTATGCATTCTTCCGTAACACGGCCTTCAGTGGCCACTAATTTAGAAACAGAATCTTCCCCAGGGGTTATTTCTGCTTTACTTGATATATATATAGATTCCCATATAGATGATTCACCTCATATTCCAAAGGCATGGGGCTGTGAACCCATGGGCAGGTCCTACTGGGTCAGGGTTTGGGACTCTATATTTCTCCATGCTTTCATACTGAACCAACCCAGAAAGCAGTGGTCCTTACTGCAGGCAAGCCAAGCCCTTCTCTTGTGGTGTCAAACCAAATGTAAACTAATCTGTCAACCTAAATGTGCACAGCTCAGTATTCTGCATGTCTGTGAGACCCGAGGGGAGAAACTCATATACTGTACAGTATAAAGCAAAGAGAAGACCAGAGCCAACTAGGGGGCCTGGAAAGCAGAGCACACACAGAAATGGTTTGTGAAGCATGTTAAAGAACAGAGAAACAGAGATGTATAGGAAATTGCAGTTGCTGTGGTTGTGGGGTGGATAGGAGAAAATATTATACTTTTCTAAGATAAAATATCTCAGTTGTCTAAATTGGACCATTATGAGCTGACAGCAATCCTAATGTTCAGATGCCAAATAGTGCTGTCCTTTTAAAAATCCTCCACAATACAACCGAACCCCCACCATGGACCAAATGTCATGCCCTATGTGCTCCTGTCTCTCCAGTGACGGTGACCTCCAGTTTGGAAAATACATCCATAAAAATGACATACTATCTCTGGAAATATGCTGGTGAAATGCTCATCATCATCACCATCATCATCAGCATTGAGATTTTTTTTATTCACATCTCCTTAGACACGGAGTCATAGGGTGCTATACAATCACTGCATTGTGCAGATTGTCTTATTGAAACATTGTATTGTATTTATACACTTTTGTAACCTACATTTATGATTTCCTTTTTTTTTTACATGTTTGAGATGTGCGAAGGATGGCCAACCTCACCAGTCCCTTGGGTATTCCATAGTTATTTGTGTGTGAAGATCCGGTGTAGGTGTGTAAAATGTGGCACATTTGTGCCTTCTGATCTCATCTGACAGAGTTGGGAAAAAATGGTGGTGACAAAACAGTGCTGATTTGTGCAGATGTGGACTGTCCTGAGGGAGTCCTTTTGCGCACGCGCTTCATTGATTTGGGTACCTTTGGAGCCAGAGGTCAAAGCCCAGTGCCCTTGTACAGATATCCGCCCTTTTAGTAGAATAAGATGTACACAACATACAGGAATCACACGCTAGATGACAGATGGCTAGATGTCGACTGGCTTCCTGTCTGACGGAATGATTGCATATCAGTCTTTAAGATGTACTGTGCAGGAAATTTTAGATCCTCATAGTATACATTATTTACGTGTGGTATGCCCTTGGATGGGTGCGGTACATGTAGACACTGTGATAAACCATGATGAGAGGTTGAAGGTAGAAGCATTTGTAGGGAATGGCACGGAGGAGGGGCGCTCATTCACGATCCACAGCAAGGCCAGACCCGACCGGACGGAAATATTTATAGCACAATATGAAAAAATACATTTACTTATTTAAACATTTACTTGTTTAGCCCAGTTGGCAAATTATATCTATTTGTAAAAATGTACAAATTTCATTTCAGGGGAAATTTAATGACATACTGTAGATAATGAGTATCCCCTGAGAAACCTTTAGTGGGAAAAGGGCTATTGGTACTATTTTCCTTTCTGGTGAAGGACATCAGAAGCCACTAAATCTTTCCTCACAAACTGCCAGCTAAGAAGGGATGTGCAACTGTCTTTCTGTGCATTCATCATGCCATTACCACTGAGGGACGGTAAGTAAAGCCAAGGAAGAAAAAAGGGGAAAACTTGTAAATTTCATGCTATGTGGAATTGATCTCAGCTGTCAGTGCGAGAACATAAAGTACAGTTCATTGGACCAGTAGTTTAATATCATGGCATATTCCATCATTGTCATTTCACTGTTCAAAAACATCAATCTGTTTGGGAAGTTGTGTAAAAGGCTTACGGTGTAAAATTATATTTTATCCATTCAGCAATATTGTATCGTTCCTGAATTATATGCAGAGAAAAATGACATAGTCTTGTTTAAAATGGATCTCTATAGTCCTTCGGCACATAATGTAATAATTCATAACCAGTCATTTCATAACATTTTATTACCATCATGGCTTGAAACAATTTTTGTTTGGAAAAACTGTTGGCATGCCCTCCTTGTCCTGCTATTGTAAGTGCTGTTGTACAATCAGGACATGAAAGACAGGATTGATTTATGAATCTACCTCCTTCTGCCTGGAGGTATTGATAGACTGCTCGTCACACCGCATCTCATTGCCAGTATTGATTGGGCCGTATTTCAGGGTGGGCCGCTGTGACCTTAGATACTGTTGCGGATTGCCTGACTGTCACTCACTTCACGTCGCAGGTCACACCCCTCGCACAACCCATAATACTCATAAGACCATTCCCTATATTCTACATGAGAAGCACTTTCTCTGATTATCAAGGGTGCACTCTCTGTAGCCATCACAGTGCATACACTTTGACTGATTTTTGTTCAGCTCAATCTAGAGGCGTACAAATTAAGTTAAACTGAATGGATTGAACATGCTGTATACATAGCAGTCATTTCCACAAAATACAGTATGTACTCCGACAGCAAACAGTGTACGCTTGTGTGTTTGCATGTGCAGGTAGGCGTGTGTGTAACATGTGTTAATGCAATGAAAACTGTATATATTTTTGCAGGTTTTGGGTTATTTTCCGCCTTCATTATGTTTCTGTTGCTGTGCGTGGGACAGTTCTGGAAGTGTGACAGGTGAAGCCTCCACCTGGCCCTGCTGGGTCCACCTGCTCCCTCGTTGGCAGGTGACGAGGAGGGGGCCGACTGTTGCCATAGGGAACGGAGGACCAGTGAAAGGGTTTCTTTTAGGGGCAATCTGGAGGACCATGGGTGAGCACTTAGTTCCTCAGGGCTACTGGCATCTGTCGGCACTTGTGGACTGGCACAAAAGGCAACACATAATTAACGTCATTATCTCACCTGGCATTGTGAGTCTGGGTGTTAGCATATTCTTTTATTCTTTAATGATGTGCAGGCTCTATAAAGTATGAAGGTGGGCATCTGTGTGCTGTAAACCTCAATGGTCCAGGGTTATTTCTGTCTCCTGCTTGTGTTCCACTTGAACACCTCCTCGGAAGCCCCCACCCCTAACACGTTGGTACCATTATAGCTCCTTTGTGCACCTAATGCCCCTGAATACAGAAGCTTCCGATGGCCGCAGATATTTGGAGCGCCTGACCATGTGACTATAGCAGGAATCCCGCAAGTGAATATGAACGCCCCCTCCCCTTTCTCACAGACAACACATGCAGTCAGTTACACAGTTACACACAAATGCAGTGAATGGTTGAAAATATTTTGATGAAGGGCTGACTAATGGCTGGAGAATCAGTGATGGGATGATGTGTACACTGAATAAAATGCTCCTTATGAATCAAAACTCCTGACAGAAGCGCTGCCCATGTTAACAAAGAAGTGATATTCTGTAGTGCACACAGTATTCACATGGATGCTGGTTTGTTTGGACTGCAGACGTACAGAGTGACATTCTTTAAATGATCCAGTCCAGAATGTAAATGGATAAATTGAGTCGGATTACATTTTCTTTTTGCAAATCTAACCATCACAATTCAATACAGGTCTGTACAATAATACATAAAACTCACATTTAGCCTGTCATATAGTGCTTATATAAAAAGCCCAGTCAAGTTAAAATGTCTTCAATCCAATTAATCAAATCCTAAACAATGCCAGTAGTATGCCGTGTGTTTCAAAAGAGGGTGCCCTACTATAATTATTGATTGAAGAAGATGCCAGGAAATTTGCATTTCTCAGCAGGATGCAGTTAAGGGGAAAATGGGGAAACCCCCTGAAACAAACAAAGCCCACAGAGATTTTTTGGTTTCACGAAAGTAGGCCTCACAGTGGTTGCAACATGAATGGCATCATAATTGTGTCTCATGAGTGAGGCGTGGGTTAGTGCAGATTTACTCTACAACAGCACACCCATTGGTTCAGAGAGGAAAAGACAGCTCAATCCGCTCCCGGGGGGGGGGGGGGGGGGGGCTGATGAGGGGTGGACAGCATGGAGAGATCAGAATCCTGGGGAGGCAGCAGGCATGGGAAAACATAAGACATCCATAGAGCATCTTGGAAGGAAATAGAGCAAAATACTGACCTCAACCAATTTAATAATAAGATAGATCAACAAAGGTATATGACACAGAAAAAAAACACTATGGTAGACAATGAAGGCTTGCAATATAGTTGCCATGGAGATGAGCAAATCTCCCAAGCCTCGTCATTTCTCTGACTCCTCCCGTGAATGCTGGGATAAAAATAGACGCGGGCAGAGAACAAAGAGCTATTTTAAAAAAAGGACAAGATGAGTGAAGAAGAAAGGTTGTGGAAAAATGGGGACATGTGTATATGAGTGCATGCCTGTCTGTATTTGTGTGTATTTGTGGGTGTGTGTCTGTGTGGGTGTGTGTGTGTGTGGGTGTCGGTGTGTGTGTGTGTGTGTGGGTGTGTGAGCGTGAATGAAATGGTGTGAAGCCACCATGCTTCTCTGTCAAATGGTGGAGTAGCGTGAGTGACAGAAACAGCCTGTTTGTGTGGGCAAAGAAATCCCATGATAACCGTTTGGTGTTATTAAAGCAATAGAACTATCTGAGGGACCACTATCTTCGTCCTTCTCAGCCACAGCGACTACACGTGTGCTGGTCGAGGTCCAATACGAGGTCAATAGATGCAAATGTGACAAGAGATATTTATTAGCTCATCATCTAGAGAGAAAATGGTGAAAATATCACTACAAAGGATTACTATTATTATTATTTGTGGTAGTAATAGAAGTAGTATTAGTAATTGTAATAATTCGGATAATAATAACAATAATTCCTGATGAGGACTGTAATGAAAGCTATGTTAGCACCCGGACACCTAACCGTAGTGGTAAAACCCTATGGGAAACCTTTTCTGCTCCCATATGCTGCTTCATGTGTGTATGTATGTGTGTGTACATGTTTTGTGCTGACTAGAAAGTCATGAAAAGGGCAAACCTTTAGTAGTAAACCTTTAGCAAAATGAGATAATTAAATAGATAAAGGTTTATTCTCCTGACTCGGGGGAAGAATATGGGCCCAGAGAGAGACCCAGAGAGTGGCAGCTGGCCCTAGCTAACAGGACACTGCTAATGGGACACCCCATCTGCCGTTGCTGTTTTTCTGCCCACCGCCCATCCCACTGCCAACCTCTGGGCTTCTGGAAAATGTCCTTAGCTCCCCTGCTGTTAGGCCTCTCATCATCCCACAACATTATTTACAAGAACATCCACAATGCCCTTAAAATGTGACACTGTAACTTCTAGTGTGCCATAATGTGCATCGAATCAAATGGCATACACAAGATCTGATTTGAGGAGACGCAAATTTTGTTTCAAATCAAGACTTAATTCAAAGAGAAATATCTATCACTGTGACTATCTTGGATAGGGTCTAATGCTCTTTGGCTGAGCACCTTGTTAATTGTGATTATCATTCTGTTCTTTACTAAATGTAAAAATCAAAAAAAAAGATACTATGACTTTGATAGTGTGTCAATAGTAAATACGCAGCATGTGTACATTTTTTCCCTAGTCTTTCAAAAACAAAGTCTGTGTACATTTCTCCCTCTTAGACATGTTCTCCACACCTCCACCCACCACTCTTCAACAATCCATAGCCTTTCATTTGGTGCCAAAACTGATGAGTACAATAAGGATTGTTTGTAGTGATGATATGCCTTTTTCATTAAGAAGTTGAGAACATTCTCTCTTGGACCTCTCTAATTTATAAAGTAACGCAAAGCATCACTCTCCCCCCACAGCGTATATAATGGCCTCCTTTTCTTGTGCTGGATTTACAGCGGGCATCACTCAATTGTGTGCATGCCAGACACCCGGAGTTATGATGATTATCCTGATGTGAGTGCTCCTCCACTTCCTCATTCTTCCATCCTCCTGCCTGACTGAGCAACACATGGATCAAACCTGCCTTTGCAGCACCATCTGGTGACCACTGCTGTGATTCGGGGAGCCTCCTCATCGATGACGGAGGAAAAGAGATTCAACCTCTGCTCATGTGGTTCTCCTTTCCTGTAATACCACTTTGATCCTCTGGGGGGGTGTCTTAATCCTTTCTCGATCCTTTCTGTTACATTGAGGAATTTCATATACTTCACACATCCAACACAAGGGTAATGTCCATAGTCTGCTTAATTATTACTGCAATTCCTCTTAAAAGTGTTACTCCTTGAAGGACTTATTGTGCTGTACTGTGCATCTCAGCCCATCTCATGGCACCTGCTCCTATTCCTTGAACCTCTTGCACCCACAGCTATCTCTCTAGATAAAGCTGGAGGCCTGCTGGGCAATTTTATTCTGCTGTTTTCTCATTTAAAGCCTATGCCCTCTCTAACACCACAACCGTGGACATAAATATCCACAGTGTGAAGCCATAGAGGAATCCCATAGGGAGAAGACTGCAAGAGACCTGAATGGATTATGATTCCTGTTAGTCAAGTTTTCTTACCTAAGTTTTGTCTTTATCGGAGTATTTGTGATACAAATACATTTAAAGTACACCAACTGTGTAAATTAAGTAGGGTTGTTCTGCAGTTAAGGAAAAACCAAAATAGTTCAGACATCGAATTGAGCAACATTTTCTGAATTTTCCTTTTTCTTTAAATTTTTAGGTACACGTACATGTACACGTGTGAACACAGTGCATATCAAAAAATGATTCAATGATTAAAGAATGCACAGCTGTTGTATTTTCACTTTTTTCCATTAATGGTTAAAAAATGTTACATTGAAAGCTTGGTGGATGACCTGGGTTCAAGCCCTTTGTCAGCAAACATCTGCCCTGAAGTGTCCATGAGCAAGTCACTGAATCCCGAGCAGCTACAGGGATGCAGTTCTGTAACTGTCCCTGCACCCTGACCTCCCTGGAGCGGGGCAGATGAAAAGAGATTTGACATTATTAAAGTCGTTTTGATGCTGACAGCTGTCGCCATAACTGTGGCACTGATTTTGTAAACAGTAAGTGAAGCTGTAAGTTTCAACATATTTTACACATTGCCACACAAAAGAACAAAATTCACACCTAAAATGATCCAGGTTTTCATCAGATAACATTTTGACTTCATTAGGACAAATGTATGAACACTAGAAGTTTCAGAATAAGTCTGCGCACATGTAGGAGCAGCCTGCACAATTGAATTGAATGGTGAGTGAGTGATTACAAAAGGAAACCAGTGACTTGAGGTTTTGATTTGTGCTCATTTGTGCATTTTTAAGATGGTGACAAAAATCAATAAGATGGCCACCTTAAAACCCTGTTCTACCATTATTGGAATACTGTCAAGAACATGTCAGCATTTAGTTTAATATATAGAAACATTCCATATGTATTTAAAAAGTGTATTGTAAAAGTACAAGCAGGCAAATATAGGCATGCTCCTTCCTCACTCCTTTCTCAGAACAAATGTTGATATATATAAAATAACTTAGGTTTCTCAAGTGTCTCACTTAAGGATTTTACTATCCTAGCCTAGCGATATGTTTGGGGTAATTCATAAAGCTCCTCAAATAGTGCCTTTAGCCATTGGTGACTAGCTAACAAAGAAATAATTTTGGATGGCTTGCATTAGCTTGGTAGATACCACTGTAGATACCACAATGATCAGTCCATCTCAGTTGGTATCTGGCTAGCTAGCTTGAACCCCCCTACACAAACATCCTTATCTTTGACTATTGTATCAATTTATCTGTAAATATCAGTATAGCAACCGGGGTTGTGATTGAGCATTGGTCAGGAGGCAGAGAGAGCCCGGCCAGCTGGTCAACGAGGCGCACCTGCTCCTAATTAAATCTCTCCCTTTATATTTTTGTGTTTCAGTAGATGCTGTCAGGAGAGGCCAAGACTAAACTGAACAGACAAACAGCCACATCCAATAACCAGGAGCAAGGGCAAACACTTGTAGAAGCGCATTATATTATAAGAATGATACAAAAACCCACCAAATGCAGACATCAGGTCACACAGTCATAAGTCTACAGCATCATTCATCAGGTGACACCATTCTCTTGCTACCTACTCTAGCCAATAGCACTACATGGCATATCATTGGGATTTGTTGCACCATCCTTCACTGATGTTTCGTTGAGTCGGGCCCACGACACCTCAAGATGGCGACACCTCAAGATGGCTCAACAGTGTATTCCAGAGTCCTGGAACCACTTCCCTCCATGCCATCTCTCATCAGACTCAACTCAACTTTGCCCCTGCTATTTAATGCCTACGTGCCTAACATCTTATTTATACTTCCCTGCCTCCAACCTAGCATTAACCTAACTGCCTGTACGATACAACAATGGGACAGGGGGTGTGGTTTTGGTTAACCCCAGCTGGGTACGGTCCCTGCTTCAGGAAAGGGGACAGTGTGTATACATGTTTGTTTGTGTGCAACAATCCCTATGCTTGACTGAAGGGCACTTACCTAGCTAACAGACAAACAACAGAAAACTCAATACTCAATACCAAATACAAGTACCAACTCGTCCTGCGCTCATCGACCTCACATGCCACAGCAGAAAAGGTTAGTTGTTATTAAACACACTAGCAACTAATGACATTGGTGTGAATTTTGAGTTTGATTTTGGACTGTGATTTTTTTTTTTGGTACAAAATAAAATATGGATAGAACCAGAGAATTTACTCAGCGTGGATCATCTTGTCTGCTTCCTCTGCTGACTGGGGAGGCACAGCCAGCAGTCCACGGTCTGCTCACACTCTCCTGGAATGATTAGCAACTAGTGAAGAAGGCGATCCTGGGCCAGCTCGGCCTGATGCCAGATGGACATCGGTTCTGAGTGATCTCCTGTGAGGATGCTGGCCGCCTCTTCTCCTATGCGCATTAGCTTCTCAATGGATGCAGCAGGTAGCTGCAGCCAGGACTCAACACCAGTGAGAAGATCATTGAACAGCAATTCAGCTTCACCCAACCAACCCTCCACCCTGGCTGCAGCTGTGACCATGCCGAAAAACCTGTTTCCTGCTCCTCACGTTGTCTGGGTCTGATGGGGAGAAACTGGGCAAGGCGGGACCAAGTCGAGGAAAAGTTTCTTCTTCCAAACAAGTCTGACCCTCTGCTAAGGCTGTTCCACTCTCAGCACACAATCCTGCAACCCCTCCTGTTCTTCCCATAGGGGACTTTCTCTCGAACAGTCTCAGGATGACACCTTACAGCACCTTTACGCAGGAAAATCGGCTAATCCTGACTGTCTTTACAGTCACTGTTGCGTCCCCATTAGCGTTGTGGGCTATTGCAAGTTAGGGGCCGCTCACCTTTTTTGGACACTGTATTCCCGTGTCACCATAGTCCAAGGATAAAACAAACAAACAATTTGTTACACTTCTATTTGGGCTGTTCCACATGCCACATTTCACTGACTCATGGACCAAGTGCTGCATCCTCATGGCTCATATTACTTGGACGAAATCATCATCTATAGCGACAGCTGGCATCAGCGTATGGAGCACCTGAGAGTGGTCCTAGAGTCATTGAAACAGGAGGGCTCACAGCCAACCCCAAGAAGTGTGAAATTGAAATGGAGGAAGGTACAACTTGGGCTGTGGATAAGTCTGGTAGATGAGACAGCAGCCATTGCAGCTTTCCCTAGGCTCAAATACAAAATGGAGGTGAGACAGTTAATGGGGCTGGCTGGCTACTACAGATGCTTTATACCTTTTTTGAGCCGACAGCCACCAGATTGACATCATTCGAAAAGGCGCATCAGATCTGGTCCAGTGAGCAAAACAGTGCCAGTGGGCTTTTGTGAGAACGAAACAGGCTTTTTGTAGGAGAGTGTGCCTGAACTCCCTTAACTTTTTTCTCCCTTTTGTCCTTCAGACTGATGTGTCAAACAGGGGCATGGGGGCCTTTTTGTAGTACAGTGCCCTAGAAAATGAACGTCTTGCCATCAAGTGGGAATAAAGTATGGACAGAATTAGAGAGCTCTCTACAGTGTGCGTCCTAGTGATAGACTCACTTGAGACTATAGAAGCTAACTTGATAAGTATATGCTCTTAACTGAAAAAAAGTTAAGGATTGGATGATCATTAAGAAGAGGTTAATGGATAAAACTTACTTTAAAGGAATGACCGGCAGAACTTTCACACTAATATTTTTTCTATTTTCTCCTAAAGGGCAATGAAGAATTCTTTACATACAGCTACATCCAACTCTTGCTGCAGACACAATCTTTTACCTCTATTGATGTAGCTCTATTTCAAGTGAGGCACAGCAAACTCCAACTCTTGCATAGCAACTTTAAAGCCCTGGCTTGAAATACTTTAAGCAATATGAAATGGGGGAGGGTACATACATAAAGGACTGTAGTGTTTTAAATGTACAATCTGGAACTGCAATTTGGTGTCCCCTTTTGATACCCTGTTACACTGCCCTGCTACTGGCTTTATTTATACTGTGTTTGTTGCCTGAGCTTGTTACAAAAGGATGTGTAATTTGTCAACACATCTGTGTGTCTAGTTTGGAACAACACACATTTTTGTTACTTTCAACATTAATAATAATATATATATTGTGTCAATATGTGTTTTTATTATCATATGTTGTGTTGAAAAGCATGCAGATGTTGTGCGTTGTCTCAAACTAGACTCATAAATGTGTTGAAAATGACTTTGAATTTGTGTTTTCATGTAAAAAGCAACTAAATATTAAAGCAATATAACTAAAGCAACATTAGTGCAGAAAATGTGTATGGAATGAAACAGACCTGCATTTTGAGTTATAATGTGTTGGAAAGTAAAAAAAAATCAAATTCATCCCAGATTGTACACTGTAAAAACATATAGTGCAATTTAGTGAAGCCAATTCATCTTTGATTATTAACTCAATGTATATGGATGTGTTTGCCGATTTCAACGTACAAATGTTAGTTATCAGCTTCATAATTTGATGAGTTCATTACTTAAAATGATGAGTTGAAGGAACATGTTTTATTATTATTATTTTATTGGTTTAGTTCCCATATTCATGTTTGAATAAAGTCACAGGATGGACTTGTTAGGTATGTGAATCATAGGTCTATTTCTAATTTCTGATAAAAATGAAAGTAATGAGAACAGTGATGGAAATTAGTATTCAATTCAAACATTTTACCAATTTTCTGGGTTGTAGTAGTCATTCTTTGGTAGATATGGTAAGTAGTATCCTGTTGCAGAGCCAAGAGGTGGTGTGGAGCCAGCTGCTTACTTCTCATTAGTTCCTACATAATTGTTCTATGGTCACATGAATATTGTAAGGGCACTAAGGCCCTGACCTTTGCACTTCTTAATTCTGGTTTCTTGTAATTTAAGGTGATCTAGGAATTGAAGCTTATTCAAATGGAATGGAATGCAGTCGTTGTAAGTTGCTCTAGCTAAGAGTGCCAGTTAAATTCCTAAAATGTAAATATACAGAGGTGGTGCAACGGGTAAGAACAATGGATTACTTAGACCAGAGGTTCCCAAAGTTTTTCATATGAAGGACCCTCAAACCCACATAGGACCCCAATTTGATAGATTTTTCTTCCAAGGACCCTGAATCTGAGAATAACCTTTATTGTAAGAACCTTATTGATTTACTCCAGAACACAGGCAAAGCTCTCTGGTGGGCCGACCCACTGCAGGAATCACTCGCTTAAAAACCCTGGTTCTTCAAGCAGGCTCACAAGAAGAAACAGCATTACACATAGGAGTGCTAGTCTCTCACTTAAAATCTCTACAATTTATCATCAATCTTAAGAAAAGCTGTCCAATTACAACTCAACGAGTTTCATTTCATTTCGCGAAGACCTAGACTAACCAACTCAATAAAGCTAGACTCAAGAGAGTTTCCCTGTTCTCAGACAATGGAGTTCTTCACACCACATCTCTCCCAGCTTACACTGCAAAATACAGTGTGCTTTAAACTACGCAAGCATCTGCTATGCCTCATGGCTTCTCTCATCGCAGTAATTCCCCTGGGGCTTTTATGTATGAGGATGTGTACAAGACACACTTATACACCCATCCAAACACTTATGCAAGCTTCTCTGCCTCCATCACTTACTTTCTCACAATTCTACAGGACGTTTGTGATAAAAGCCAGGCCTTTTATATCACTTAGGTGTACCCAGCTGCTATCTCATCTTGTCACATTAGTAATCATGGCAAGTCACTAGGGGTGGATCCTTTGGTTGCCCACGTTATGAAGGGCACACACCATTTAAGACTAGTGCATAAACCTGTCATTCCCTCTTGGGACATGTCCTTGGTGGCAGACACATTATTTGTGGCCTTGTTTCCACCCTAGGACTGGGTAGTCCTCTATATTTTGTCCTATTGGACTGCCCTACATATGGCACTCTAATCAGCCAAAGGGGTACATGATTTACATGCACTGTCAGTTCACCTCTCCTGTATCACCACACCAGACATGTTCAAGGTCACTTTGCACCCTAATCAAGTGTATAGTCTGTCCAGTCTTTCCTATGAGGTGTTGACGTAAAGACCGTTTCTCCTCTGCCCTTTGCCTCTAAAGAAGAAAGGAGGCCCATGTCCACTTCTCTGTGCGTGACTTGCATATCTACATCACAGGCAACCACACTTTACTTTTACTTCGCTAACACCGCCTGAGGCAAGCCATTGTCAAAACAGTTTTTGTTGCATAGGCTTGTGTTAATCAGAAAAATAATTACCAAATGTTGCTTTATATGTTCTTATTAGCCCTTTGTTGACTAGTGATGGTTGTCAGGGTTTATAGTTTAAATATTATGACATAAGGTTTTATCAAGCATTGTGGCACTTCATAACACACAGTAGATTGTCACTACTACCAAGAGTGCAACTGGTGAGAGTTGATTATTTCCTGATAGTATCGGTCCTAAGTGATAGTTGTAGCCAGAAATAAGACCTGGGACATTCAGATCAGGTATTCAGATATCAGATATATAAATGTTTCATTTGCAACATAGACAAATATTGGTCATGGAAATTGTGCAACATGTCATGGAATAGTCTTGGAAATGTCATGGAATTTGATGAGCAAAAAGGTGTAGGAACCCTGTCAAAAGGCGTTCAATGACAGCTGTAGCTTTCTTCATTATTCAAAAGACAACCATCATACTGCTGTCTCAAATATGGGCAAAGTATCAGACAAAAACCAGGGTCACATGAGAGGAGAATTACTATGACCATAAGCAATGATTTCCACGTTCCAAGTTTTCTAGAGCTACAAGAGCAAAAGTAATAAGAATGAAAACCCAGAATGGCATTATAGGTACTCATGTAAGTGTAAGACCAATATGTGCACCCACACACACAAACACACACAAACACACAGTCAAACTAAAATGCCTAGGCTTGGCTTCTCTGCAGTGCTTCCCATCACAGCTTAGTATTTCGGCTACATTGGCATGATTAAATTATCATGTGTGTTGTGCTCGTGCAAAGATCACTGAAGGTACTACAATAAAGAGCAAAAAAGGAAGAGGAGGAAGGAGAAAAAGGAAATATATGAAGAAGTCTAAGAGTTCCTGTACGATAATGTGAGAAGGAAAAATAGGCCAAGGCTAATCCCCAACATTAGAGCTCAGCATATGATTAGGGGGAGCAAGAGTAATTGCATAACCAACTATGAAGACCTAAAAATAATAGTATTTGCCTGTCCTCTGACCTTTCCCATACTATTTTTATTATATTTACTGAACTGCAAAGCTTTATATACCATAGAATCTAATCGTATATAGGTAGCAGCTTTCAGGTTGGAGTGCATGTAACATTCAATAGGAATCAGCAAGTAAAGGTTCAAACAACTAATAATACATTATTAGTAATAGTAATATATAATAAAGTAATAATACTGAAACTTTAGTGCTTTGCATTTGGATTTGGATGACTCTACATTACAACTATAACCTTGATAGAGACTTGTTATCTTTACTTAAGAGACGCAAACACTACAACTACAGCAATAACTGAAAAACCACAAACTAACCAAATTGTACTGTAAGATGCTAGAGCTGAGGTTCAGTACTTGTACAACAGTACAGTACAACAGTACAATTTGTAGGCTACCCCACTAGCTCTACTGCTGTAGCAGCATCATTAACTAAGTTGGAAGCATGCAGTGAGTCAGTGATGACAGTCATTCCATTATCACTTCTTTTATGGGTAAACAGCTGCAACATGAATTATTTTCATACATTTAATTTTACCCTGTCTTGGATTTGAGACTCCCAGATGTGGTTATTGTTGAAAAAGAATGAATTCATCAGTTTCATTTTCACTTTCCATTTTTTATCCCGTCCTTACCAGGAAGGGTGTTTCTGAGCATGAATGATGAGCATCATCCTGCTTCACAATTATACACTTACACAAATTCACACCTGGCAGCTGCCCAATACAACCACAGTCCTTTACTTAGCAGCTCCACTGGAGCAATTTGAAGATTAATGCTTGGCTCAAAGGCACTTAAGAAGTATGTTGTGGGAGGGGAGAGCCAGGCAATCTGAATATTCACAACAGGCCCCTTCCAGCCTGACGCCTGCTTATTTTACCTTTACATCTTAGCTGCCCCAAGAGGTGGGTGAGCCAATTAACTTGAGTTCTCTCCCACCCAGCTCAGAGTCAACAGGTGGTTTATTTCTTAAATTTGAAGTGTGATTTTCCAACCAGTTTCTTGCAGTATAATGACATAGGCACCTCATTATCAGAAAACAAAGGGACCGAATGTCCCTAAATCAGGGCTGGTGTAAGGGCAGTGTGTAAGGTATCATCTGCATCACTGTGAAACTTGACACCATGTTTTATGAAAATTATATATCATGGAAGAAAAATAATGGTGCCATTAGTGAACATTTAAATCAGAGATGATATATGAAAATATTATTACAAAAAGCAGCACTCACATCAGACCAGAATCCATACATTCCCAGCAATTATGTTTTGGATCATTTAAAATTCTGGACCATTTCATAGCTTTAGTAAGACATGCTGCACTTAATATAAGCTGTGTGTGTGTGTGTGTGTGTGTGTGTGTGTGTGTGTGTGATAGAGAGAGAGAGAGACAGAGCACACAACTGCATTTGTACAATATTTGTAGTACAGTCAATTGTAGAACATAAAGCCAGCTATAAAAGCTTACAGAAAAAAACCAAAGCATCGTGAAGGACTGCTTTATGCAATTATTTGCATAAGCCTCCATTTGTCTGTAAGCTTGGGATAAGTTAATAAACCTGTTTTTGTATTTACCACTACCAATGACTTCATTTTGCCTGAGTTGGCAATGTGGCAGTTGGCAATGTGGCAATTTCCTTGACAACTGGCTGGTAGGCACCTTCAACTTACTACATATAGTACTGCAGGTACCCAGACCAACCTTCTTCAAGAGATGGGTTTCTATTGAACTGTCATAGATTTGATAACAAGAGCTGTGCGTGATGACGTTACAGCAAAAACAAAATGAGAATGTCAATTACAAAAAAAGTCAATGATCAAATAACAGGTTTGGTGACAGCCTCTCTTACTCTGTGTCAGAATGGGTCCCAGTGCAGTTATCCTCACCAGCCAGTGTGTTGCCATTACATTTCAAAAGCTGGCCACAGGTGCCGGATACCAGGGTGTAGGAGAATTATTTTGAGTGAGTAAGACAACCGTCCATGTGTGCAGTTATGCTTTTTGCAGTACCGTAAAACACAGGATGACAAGGACCTATCAAGATGTTGCTTTTTGTTTAAACCCTCTTCACTAGAAACCTAGCTACTGACCTTTTTTGAATATTTTGTTTTTCTTTTACAAATTTAACAAGACATGTAAGACATAATATACGTAATACATAAGAAGAAGAAGAAGAAGAAGAAGAAGGGGAAAAGTTCACATAGTTTACCCCATGTTTAGACTGAATGAATGACCAGAGGCTTATTCATTGAAGTCCTAATTGATTTTTCATCCCATTTGTACACCACATCTGTTGGGTTTCCTCATTCAATGTTCAATGTTTTCAATGTTAAGCCATGAGGAGGAATGGCCACTATCAAACATCTGGCCCAAAAATCTGGATTGGGCTGCCCAGTAATACATTCTAAAATTAGAGAGTTTCAACCCTCTTTGATCATAGTCGAGAGTCAATTTGTCCAGGCTGACCCTTGGAGTCTTACAATGGCAGATAAACCGATGATCAGCTTGTTGAGAGAGGAGAAGAACGATGGTGGGACATGGAGAGGGAGTGAATGAAACACATAAAGGAATCTAGCCAGGACATTAATTTTGATTACATTGATTCTAACCAATAAGGTGAGGCAAATCCATCCATTTACTCAAGTCATCCCCCACCTTCTGCAACAGGCTGGTCACATTTAGTCTATAAAGGTTCTTTAGATTACTATCTACAAATATACCCAAATATTTATCAAATATAATCAAATACAGACAGTGGTAGAATTTCACTCTTGTCAAAATTAACCTTGTATCCAGAAAAAGAGATATACGACTTTAAAAGCTTCTGTAAATGGAAACGCCTTCTGGATTAGTTAGGTATATGATAATATCGTCGGCAAAAAGGGATAGCTTATGTGTATCGGGGCCAACCTCAATGCCACATACTGTAATATTTGGTTGTTCCTAATAGCCTCAGCCAGCGGTTCGATGGCAAGTGCAAACAGGGCGGGGCTAGCCGAGCAGCCCTGTCTAATTCCCCTTTTAAAGAGGGAAGAGACTGGAAGTAATCCCATTGATGGCAATCTTAGCTTTAGGAGACTTGTAGAGTGATTTTATCAAATTGACAGCGCCAAAACCAAATTTCCCCAGGACTCTAAATAGATATGGCCACTCGACCCAATCAAAGGCCTTTTCGGCGTGGACAGAAACTGCAGCACTTGGTATTTTGTTTTTATTAGCAAGATGAATTTAGTTAAATAATCTTCTTAAATTATTGGAGGACAATCTATTGATTATAAAACATGTTTGATCTAGATTGACCAGCAGGGGGAGGCGAGTCTCCAATGTCTTAGACAACATTTTAGTGACCAGCTTATACCTAGCTACTGTCTTGACCACACATGGACGCATTCACTACTTACATGACTGCACATACATCTGTGAAAACACCAACACACACATACACACAATTTGCTTTGTGTTTCTGCACAGGTTTTGCATTTCTCAAACCAACACTTTAAAAGGGCACAGCATGTGTGTGTGTTGGCGTGCGTGCATGTTGTGTGCTGAAAATATATATATATATGTATTTCAAACGCTCAAAGTCGTGGCAAGTGTTACAGATGTTGTCCTTTCAGATTTGCTGTGACCATACTGACGTGATTTGAGTTGTGACATTTGCAGCAGGGCTTTCCATGAAATCACGCATCATCAAACCTAGAACTCCTCTGTGTTTATTATTGCACTCTGTTTGCAACACTTTGCAACATGTAGACATCAGACGATTGTGGATAGAGGTCATGTTGGTCTGTTTGATCTAAATTATGAATACAGAGAATCAGAGCTAACATTAATGAGATAAGTGTTTCCATGCCATTTATTATCCATCCTCCTTCAATGAATTTACAGGTTATGACCCTCCATGTTAATGCCTTCCTACCACCATGTAGATTAATCCAAGTTATACTACAGACTTTATTGATTTCAAGGAAATGGGATCTAATCAATCAGATTTTCAATTTTTTATGAGGTGAAGATCTCCTACATTTAACACTGAAGGTGTTTAACACTGATAAGGTATCTTTGCTGCTGATTGAAAGAAGCTCAAGCATTGACCTACCTACACGTTATTTTTACCTTTGAACATCGCTAGTGCAAAATCAAAAAAGCTGTTCAAAACGGCATGCTGTCGGCATAATACTTAATTGCAATATCATGAAGAGGGCATGGATGAAAACCTGAGAAATTCTCACTTCCATAGAGTGCATTTGCATTCATGTGTAATTATGCCGGTTGTCTTAGCAACCCCTTAATTAATCAATCAATTTTGCTGTTTTACATTGACCACTGATTAAAATGGCCAACTGTGACCTTTAGGATAATTACAACATCATTTACTTTATATCCAGAAAGTAAAGACTTTCACCATTCATAGGTTGTAAAGTTTGTGTATGTATGTTCCTGACAGGATAGTCTTTTAAGTCATTTAAAAAAAAAAGGTGCTTGTTATTTGATCACTTAAATGGTTGGTTTTTGTAAGAACCTCCAGAAAAATGTTGGATGGATACAAAATAACTTCATTAACTTGTCTCACAAATTAACCCAAACTGTGTAACTTATTGGATCAACCTAAAAATCTATGCAGAATTTTATGATACATGTAATGTCACAAATTCTTTAGGTGAAATGCATTATACTATGTCAACTAGAAGAGAGTTACCCACATGGTCAAACTGCCTGCCACCTGAATCTTCAGGGCCTGATCTCTCCAAAGGTGATTTATGCGGTATGTATTGTTGACCCAGCCATATTGTTGATGTCCAACCACAATCCCTACACAGGGGTGCAGTGGATCTGATTGAAATGACCTGTTGACCCTCAGCAGTTCAATAAATGTATTACTAACTATGTATGATTTTGCAATTTTGCTACCATATGTACTGCCACAAGTTAATTAATCTCATAAGAACCTTATTGTTTCATTTTCATCCCAACTAGTATCCTGTTTTTTCAACCACAGCCACTAGCTGCCCTTTTTTCGTTGCCTCTGAAGGTGCCTTTTGGTGCTGATGAAAGCCCTGGACCCGATTTCCTCAACTGCCTCAGTAAACTGGTTGTGGACGTGGACAGATCCACAGCACCCAACTTCAACAGGGTGTTCCCTGGCTTTCCAGCCTCACTATTCAGCCTTGGCTGTGAATTCAGTGCATTCAAGCTTTTTGCTTCCATATGCCTCATCTACTGCCTCTACTGCATATTCTGTTGGTACAGTGAGCTCTACAAAGTAAACAGATTGCTGAGTGATGAACCACAATTCGAGGTCAGGTCTTAAGCTAGTGTTGGCTATCTTTAGCAGGACAGTAAGTGTCAGGCTTTTGTCTGGTTGCATTTCCCAGTCACTTGGTTTCCCTAGCTGTCCTAATTTATACCTACTTACTAATTATTTCCTAATTTGTTCACCTTTATGTAAAAAAAACCATTATGATGGATAGTGTTCTCTCTCCTTACAGGCAAAGATTTTCAAATTTATTTTTGTTTATGTCTGCCACGCACTTCAACAATTGTTTTTACCTAGCAAGTTACAAAGCTAGTGTGTAGCTAACTAGCTAATGTTAGCTAATTGTAACAAAGAGGAGTAACATGCCTTTTAGACTATTGAGTGTACATTTCTCAAGTTTACTACCTCTGTCCCACTTTCCTACTCTCTGGGATTAGCTGCTCTGAACTGTGGTGTAGTGCTGCTGTTTGCCTGCTCTATGTGTCTCAGTCTAGCGCGCACACACCACGCCCGATCTGGTGGTGGCAGGTCTGTCTCTCTCTCTCTTTCTCTCTCTCTCTCTCTCTCTCTCTCTCTCTCTCTTTCTCTCTCCCCCTCTTTATGTGTTGCAATTCTCTCTCAATGCTTTGAAAATCACTATGGTTATTTGTTTATTCAAAATCAGTATATATGTGTATGAGTTGGGTAGCCTTAATAATGTAATAATGTAATGTAAAAGAAAATAAAAAAATATTTTCAAAATAATAATAAATAATAAAAATAATAATACGAAAATAATGATCTTTTTTTAAAATCACTTAGATTTTCTAGGGGTGGCTGAAGATGTTCTAGGGGGGGCTGAAACTCCCCCAAAAAGGGTCTAAAATCGCCCCTGTTTTACAGTATGATTTTCCTTTACAGTTTTTTTCGATTGCTTTGACTCAGTTTGCACAACAGAGTTTCAATGTGCAAAACTCTTAACACAGAATGCTATACTGCTCATTTTGGGTTCAAAATCTAATATAGCATGCAAAATATAAATACCAGTGTCAAATGAGAAAATATGCAAAGGTTTATCATAGCACCAGAACATTGGATATGTTCATCGTTGAAGTTTAATCATGCATTTTCAAATACAATGGCCATTATCAAATAATGCGGTCAAACACTAAATAATTGTCATCAAAAAAGACAATGCAAGGGTCATTTCCTCATAAGTAATTCAAATGAAGTACAGCAAGCATCCCCTGTGATCCTTTGTGATAGACTGAGGTATATATATATATATAGCTTGTGTTTTTATGTAAGACAAACAAAATATTAGATTACAGTAGATTACTGTATATGAAAGAAATCATACAGTAATGCAGTAAACTCAACTGAATTTTACAGTAAAAACAAAAACAACAGTAAAAGCAAAAACAACAGTAAAAGCAAAAATTACAGTAACAAAAAACAAAACAAATGCATTTCAGTGCTTAAGCAGCATTTTGCCTCTCTGCTGCATTTGGGCTCATCGGCCTGCTCCATGTTGTCAGAAACTGCCATTCAGGTTTCTAAGCAGGTTTCTATGTAGTGGTGAAGAGATTATCAATTGTGTTGCAATGCTACTAACCTGGGCAAGGTTGCTGGAAGTAATGAGACATGGCTACAAACACCTGATGAACTGATTTAGTGACCTGCGTTTGTAGTAATAAGCATTTGAACATTGTTGTAATGTTAGGTGACTGTACTCTGAGGATGGAGCAGATGATTTAGAGTTTTGCACTTTGTATGTCAGCATAGGATGTAGTGTCTTGAATTTTAAAAGTCAGTTTGGCACTTTGCATTTAGAGTTTTGCACATTGAAAATCTGTTGTGCAAATTGAGTCAAAGCAATCGAAAGAAAACTGTAAGAGAAGGTCACCATCTTATAATGCTACTCCTTTTAATATGACTTCTGTCTTTTTTTTCTTACTTTTCTTACTGAGCAATATAATATCTATTGAATGAACATACGATACAAGAAAATAAATCCTGAGTAGAATACAAGTGACACATGATTTTATGTAATATCTTTCACCAGTATGACAAAAAACAAACTCTTTGGTGCCGATTATATAACAAGCTTTCCATAGGGGTAGCATCCGGGGATAAGGGCAGGCTCTCTGTTTACACTGACCAGTCACTGCACCTGTATATGTGAACTTTTTGGGGGTGATCAAAAGCTCTACTGAGTGTGTTATCAGACTTGACACCATGCCAGTGTTTATTATCAACTGATTTAATGTGAAAGTGAAAGGATCTTGAGCTTACAGTATAGAATACAGTGCAAGGATCCATGTGACTGCTGCAGGAAGTGCTCCCTGACAGAAGTCGTTCTTTTGGGTATTCTCCCTCCCAGAATCTTGCAAACATAGTTTCTGTTTCAGAAAATCCACATCACCACTGCAAATTATTTTTAGTCTACAGAGCTGAGTGGCAGGCAAGTTTTTTTTTAAGAAACAAGACATGGTAGCTTGAGGATAAAAGTGGAATATTCTTCTCTATTCTTTTATACAATACAATGAGGATACTAAACCACCAGGGCCTTTCTGAAGAAGCACAACTAAGAAATTGACACAATGTGAACTTTTTTACTCATTGAAGGATAGTCAAATGTTTTATTGAGGTAAAATACAATTTAAACATGCATCATTTCACAACCTTTCCATATGAAAAAACAGCTGACAAACCATACATAAAACGGGTATACAGCCTGCATGGGTTGACATTATAAATGAAGGAGAACTGTGGATATAATGGCTACATGTCATAAGGCAGCACATACACCATGGGTCTTAGAGGATAATCAGCCAACAGCTTGTACACATAAGGTAAACATAATATAACATATAACATATACACATATAACCGGCATTAGAGGATAATCAGTATGCATGAGTTTGAACTTTTTTCTGTCACGCTGTTATTCTGCAGTCCCATTGTTAGAATATGAGTAAGCTGTCTGTCATGAGTCTCTGTAGGATTAAACAGAGGCTTGTATAATGTACACCATTTGCCAACATCATTTGCAGTTTATGAACATTGTCAATAGTATTCATCACTGCAACACCGCGTCCACTGCCTTCTGTAATCGTCAAGGTTTTCCTGAATTTCTTCCCTTCAAATTCAGCATCATAACACCAAGTCCTTATTGTTCCATTCTGCTAGTTGGTTAGCTGCTTAACTGGTCACAGGGATTGATATGACTTTACATATATGATGAACACTGTGGACTGAAACATCTGTACAATTTTAATTTCACCCTCTGATGGATTAAAGCATTTGTATGTATTTATATTCTTTTTCAGGATTCACCCCAGTACATATGTATATTCACTGGGCACCAAGACGACAGCACCATACAACATGTAACGTGTAGCAAACATATTCATAGGCAGAGCAGCATAGGACATTATCTGCCAATTTCTAGCTTTCCTTGAAAGAGAGTTGGCGCTGCTCAGTTTAGGTAACAGGTACTCCAGGGTCTCAGCAAGTGGAGTGCCAGTCACAGCTGCATAACAGGGTTCACACAGCATCCATCCATCCAATTCTCAAATGCTACTGTGTGCACTTGTCTCTGCTATTGCAGTTAGTTATTACAGCAACTGCGCTGACCTAGTTGGAGCATTTGATGTGAGTAATTGTGGTTCCCTGTTGTTGACTGTGCCTAGTCCATACCTGTTTATAATTTCATAATCTGTCCCTGTAATAACGTTGCCATTACTGTTAGATTTAGTGTTATTTACCAGTTTGCAGTGTTGCAATGTCATTTGCACCACTGTATTACTGTGACGCCTACTTCATTATACTTTTACTTACTGTTATTTATTTATTTATACATTTCAGAACCACCCATGTTAACATGCTCTATATCCATCCGTGTATCTGCAAACCTCCAGCACATGGGGTACTAAAGTTCCCTGTTAGACAGTCATTTACTCCCTCTGACAGGGGACCTAGGTGTCACTATAGGTACAAGCTTCAGCCAGTTTTCCCTCACAACACCTGGTATTCTTTTATTCTCAAAACCCATTTGTTCAGTTTGGACTCTGTATACGTCAGAAATACAAAGTGCCTAAAAGGTAAATGGCCATTAGGAGCGGAGAAAATGAAATGCTCAGTTTATGTAAGTGTAGTGTATTTATGGATAGAAAGTGCCATTCTTTTTACCCTCTGTTTATTTAACCTTTATTTATCCAGGGAAGTTTGACATTCACATTCAGTTCTGCACAGTCACACTTTGGAGCTGCCCAGTGCAACCAGTCTTCCACCATCAGCCACTGAGCAGCTCATGGGACTGAAGTACCCTGCTCAAGGACAACTTCTTGACTGAACAGGGAGAGTTTCTCCTTCACTTTCCGCACCCAGAACTGCAAAGTCAGTCCAGGATGGGAACCGCCTTGAACTGCATCTCCAAGCCCTAGGTTACCAGCGCTAGTAGTTAGTGGTGGCTAGATGCTAGACGCTAGAGAAATTAGCAGCTAGTTTAAGAATTTGCCATCAAGGGTGGATTCAGGGGTTCAGGAATATTGGAATTAAAAATATCTTGACTTTAGAAGCTGGTCAGATTTGTTATTGTTCATTTTAAGGGCAGATCCAGAGATGCAGCACACTGAGAATTGAAAAAAAGAATAACTTGATGGGTATGTGTGTGCAAATGTTGCCTAAACATCTTCATTTCATCTTCTTTCATCATCTTCACACTTTAATAAAGTGGAGTGTTGCCTCTCTTTCTGTTTGACCTAGGTTTTGAATGAACAAGACAAAATGCAAGTCTTATAAAGAGTTGCTAAGCATTTCTAAAGCATGTAGCATGCCTCTGTCATTTTCTCTCATTTGGTTCGGTTCTAATATGGTTATGCAACATTCATTTCAGGTTTTCTTGCTTCTCTATACAGATTAAAAACTTCTTCACAAAAAATACATTTAAGCAAAATGAACATTGATTTATATGGCACAGGGGTCTGGCAATTCACATACCATCTAACATGAAAGTGAATTTAAAAAAGAGAAACAATAGGTTTAATCCTTATGGGCTTGAAACTAGCTCCCTACTAACATAATTTCCTAAAGAAATGAACACATCAGGGTAGCAAAAAAGTAAAAGGAGTCAATGTCACTCCAGAATTAAGCTGTACAGTTGATCAAAAAGATATAAAAATTGTAAAATTGACTACTGCAATTTAAAAATCCCAAGGGGCTGTAATATTTCATGAGGGAACGGAGTGGTGATTTTTCATGAGGCCAAAGAGAGGTGAAGGAAATGTGAAGGAGAGGTCAATCATATCAGCCATTTTGTTTGGGATTTTTATACAAAAAATATTTTGGCAACAGTAATATGTGGTACGCTGTACAAAACGAAACAACATCAGGCCAACTCAGTTCATATAGAACTTGACTTGTACTATACCCATTCATTGATTCAAACTATACTTACACATGGCAGCCACATAACCTGACTGCACTAAAACAACTTTGGTGAAGGTTACAGTTAGGGCTAGTTTAGGCAATTACTTACTTTCCACCACGCTTTTTCAGTGTCAAACTACAGCCTGTTTCAGTCACGTGAGCTCCGCCTCCTGTTTCACTCAATTTGTAAAATATTGTATGAAATTAGAGTGCACGGAAATCGGAAATCATAGGACAACAGGCTGCCAAAGCATGACAGGGCGCTCTAGAACAGGACAGCACATCCATAATGCATGAGTAAAGATTTAGGCTTCATGGTGAAAGGTATTGTGTAAAGTTTTACTATCAATAAAACAAATTAATGAGAAAATAATCATGGAAAATGGTGCAGAAATTCACATTAATCTCATTAAAGCATTGCTGTTTTTTGTTTTTTTTAAAAGGATTGCAATAAGCATCAAAGCACATCAAGCAAACTTCAAAACACTGTACCACATTCAAGCCACGTAGGCCTGTGTCTTGAACCATTTCAACACAGCCTTGTTGAGATTGAATTCTCCCGTAACAGCAATATAATCGATTTAGAAATTACCAGTTGGTTAAAAGGAAACTGATATGAAGAGGGAAGGAAGTTAAAGAAGGAATGAACACTTCCTTAACGTCAGCCATTCCCTGAGAAAGGCGTGATTCATTTTTGTCATTTTTAAATCAAATACTATTGTAGATGTGACAGTTACATACAGTGTACAGCGCCAAACAAAACAAATGATGGAAGTCATCATCAAACACAATGGAATATAATAAGGAAGTGTGTGTGTGTGTGTGTCTATTCAGTTTATAACATGAATTATGCTGACAATACAGTACAAACAATACATATGTCCACCCTGTCAAGTGAAGATGGTTATTGCTATCAAGCTAGCTACAATGTTGGCTTGTTGAAGAGGACTTGTTTCACAAATATAAGCCTGACAGGGTTGACCACATCAAACTACCACCATGAAAATATAAAGTGTAGCTACTCGCTGGGTTCACTGCAGTTATTTTCTCTCCACTGAAGAAGCAAAGTCTGCTGGTTGGGCTATCACTGCAGAAAAGTGAATTTTCTAAAAGGGGCATTCACCTCATTGTTACAGGGTGGCAACATAAACGATCAATACACTTTGGAAATAAGAAAATAAGGAAAGTTTTTGAAGATGTTACGATGAATGAGCAGCACCTGGGACATGGCAAAATCGTCTGCATCCAATTAAAGAAAATAGTCTGAAATGCATCAAATTCATTTTGCGGCTCGTGTCATCGTATTAACATGCTCAAATAAGATTACTCATTTATAAGTAAACTTTTGAAATTCATAGGTAGGTATAGGTACCCTATACTGATACGGACCCTGATCTCTCTCTGTCTCTCTCTCACACACTGCCCAGTTCACCTGAGCAGGGCTGAAAGGTTACATGCCTTGCTCAAGGGCACCTTGACAGCAGTTGTTATTGTTCATTTCCCCTGCCCAGATTTCCCCCCAGCTCGTTTCTCTAATTAGTCTACACCACCCCAAGGTCACAGGGTGGGGAATTATCTTTTTTTTCTACTACTGCAGTGACTCAGATTATATTTGCTGTACCACTGTCAGCAGCAGCAGCATATATGTAGGCTTGGCATCTCTTGACAGTCGCGGTTGGACCTTGGGCACCTGCGTCAGTGCTCAAAACGCGCAGATCTCTGAATAAATGGGTCCACTCAGATGTTTTTTTTTTCTCGACTGAGAGATTGTTGTTGCAACAGAACGCGTGAGGAGGCGAAAAGAGAGTCTTCCAGCTGTCGAGAGCACCAACTGACAAGTTGGTCGGTCAACAGTGAGCCCTCTGCAATGCCCACTGCGTGTCCATGTGGGCATTGATCTGTGTGGCAGAATAAGCACCCTGTGGTTACAGGGGTCTGCTTCTTCTGGTCCAGCACCAATCTGAGATGGGCAGGAGGGGGCGGGAAGGTTAGTTTGAAGAGGGAAAGGCTTTGCGCGAAGACGGCGATCATTTCCCTATGAAAATAATAACAAAAAAACCCAGTGGACAATAACAACTGAGGGAGAAATCAACCGGACCAAACGTCAGAACCTTGTTAACTAAAAGGAAACCGAGTCGGGAGAGGGTGGGGGAAAAAACACAGCGAGGAAGACAACGCTTTCTGCTGGTGAGTGGTTATTTTCTTAATTTAAAACAATGTTTGTCATAGGCAGCATCTATAATGTTATGTTATACGGCGTGTTTTGCACGTGTCCCCACGCTGATAATCGCGGGAAATGGTTGGAAATGTGTTTAACTGCAATGTTTCATTCACATGCAACAACTGCTGTTTGTGTACCGCATAATTGATGGCTTAACAGGTTCCCCTCCTCGCCTGAGAAGTGGAGCTTATAGACGTGATGCTGAGCAGGGAATGCGGTGCTGCCGTAGCCTGCCACGGCACACGTTTCGCTGGGGGGGTTTAAGTGCTGTTTGGGCTGCATAAGCGACAACTGTAATGGTATTTATTTTGCAGGCATTTTTCAGACAATGGCGCGGTGTGAATGATTTTCCCATCATGAGTCGACTTGTCAGGACAGTTCCCGTCGAATGGCAACACAATGCGACACTACGGCTGTATCGATACATATTACTTTTTCGTTAACAGTCAATTCAGCAATGGTAAATCCAGACTCCAGCACTGTAACTCCAGCCTTGTGGGGTTAACCCCTATTGGAAACCCTGTTAGAAATAGTCTACCGCAACCAGTGACAACACTGTTGAGCAGGGGAAATGCATAGGGTAACTTAACCTTGGAATTAAAAAAAATGCAGCTCTCTGCGATTTACCCCTCAGGATTAGCAATAAAAGAGAAAACCAGAGCTGTTAGTTGAAGTGTCATGTATACAGGGCAGTTAATGCAAACGTGCATGCTGCTGAATTAAGTTTACCTGATGCAAATAACAGGTTAATTGATATTAACAGAAAATATTGTTTTAACATTTCCATGCACCTTTAGGTTTTCCTGTCAAATATTTGTTTTTCTTATTAGTCTCTCCTAAACAGCAACGCTGTGTCTCTCTTGGTGTGCATGGAGTGAGGAAACATAATCCTGCCTTATTAAAAAAAGAGGGCACAAGTGCTATTCATTCTTAGTAGGCCTATATTGTCTCTCTCTCTCTGTCTGTCTCTCTCTGTCTGTGTGTCTCTCTCTCTCTCTCTCTCTCTCTCTCTCTGTCTGTCTCTCTCTGTCTGTGTCTCTCTGTCTGTCTGTCTCTGTCTCTCTCTCTCTCTCCCTGTTTGTTTCCCTTCCTGTCTGTTTCTCTCTCTGTCTCTCTGTCTGTCTGTCTGTCTGTCTCTCTGTCTCTCTCTCTCTCTCTCTCTCTCTCTCTCTCTCTCTCTCTCTGCCTCTCTCTCTGGCCAAACAGTATCGATTAAACAATGTCATATTGGAATGATGTGTCTATAACATTGGACCCAAAAGCTCAAATTATTAAAATCTGCCTGAAACTGCTCATCCATCACAGAAGTACTTGCAACCCCCCAAAAAATCATGTGAAATTGGGTCAACACAGATTATTTCCAGCAACAACATCACACTATATATTCAGTATTCGGTATATTCAGGACTGTTTTCATGTTGAACCAAACTGGTCACGTGCTGCCCAAAACTAGAAGAAGGCAACAACTGTTCCCCACCCAGGAAGACCCTGACGCCATACTCTTCAAAAGGATGTGAGTTATTTAATGCATGAGTTTGCCGAATTTTGGAGAACACAATTCTGTACTGAGTTTTCAAGACAACATGTTAACAACACCAGATATTGGTTCAGTAGACTTTAACGTGGTTAGGTGAAAGTGTTGTGCCTAGCTTACAGACAGAAATGTCACCTCTGAAATACTGTGAATGCTTCTGCCTTTGAAACCCTACAGCCAGTCTCAGAGGGCCTGGTCCTAGTGATGATACATCATTCACTTTAAGGATGTTTGTCCACTCTGCTGGGTCCTTTGCCTGCCAAATGGTGTCCGTTTGAAGAAGTTCTCCCATGCGCTTCAGACATGCATGTTTTACCACCCGTCTCATTTAACACACCCTACTGTCATCTGCAGCTCTGTGCAGCTTTCTCCTGCCATCTTTCACTCCACATGCTACAGGGCTCATAATGCGATGGCTCCCTGGACTCTGAGTGTGACCACAAGTAAATGACTTTGCTCTGCCAGTTTCTTCATCTGTTGAGACATATGGAGCAAAGAGCCCTTTTCACAGTAAATGGTTGTGTGGTTGAAGGATAGTAAACTCAGATTTATGGGTCCAGCAGGGATGTGTCAGGGAGGAAAGATTTTGTTGAGGGAAATGTTTTTTGAGAGTTATAGACAGACGGGACTGCTCCCTCGACTTAGCGACACTGATACCTCTGAAGTGGCTTGATAAGAGGATCTTTTTGCAATTACAATTCTTTGGATTTTGCATACAGATACAGTCAAATAAAATGAGTAGCGAAGATATGGGAAGATTGTTGCATAGATTAGCATTTCTGTGTTGTTCCTTGAGGCACGTTGAGGCATGATGCAGTAAAATGCAAAATATGTTGAGTGATTGCAAAATAAATGGGGGCAATGTTTCCTAGAGTGTCAAGGGGAAGCACTTGCTTTGTTTTCGCAGGAAGTAAATATTCTACCCACAAATTAAAGTTTTTTTCGAAATGACTCAATGTGCTTAATAGGGTTTACCCTCCACTACTCTTTGACACGTTTGGATTCACAGTCGAAAAGGGAGGTTGCACACACACACATTTTCTTCCTTAACAATAAAGTCTGTTCTGGAGGTGTCGACATGTACTGAGATCTACCACATAGCTCAAGGAAAGGGGGCTAAGGCTATAAAGCTATGATGATGATAATGATGATAGCTGACAGGAGGTAATCAGGAGAGCCCACTAAGTATAGTGAAGCCTCAACCATGATCATGTCAGTTATGACCAAATGCTTCAAGGGGAAATTTAAAGCTTGGCACCAGAGGGCAAAGATGAAGAGAGTATAGGGACAGAGGACAGTGCCATGCTGTTTTGATGCAGGCTAGGAGAAACGGAGACACAGTTACACAACGTGCACAACACAACAGGACTTGTAAGACACAGTGAACCATGGGGATATTGTAAGGCAGTGGAGCGCTTCTACATTCAAGGCTACTTGAAATCTGCGTTCAACATCTGCAGTACTTCCTAGATTTTTACTTGGTCCTGGTTATTTTCTGCCTTGGTGAGCTCCCATCCTTTCCCCATCCATGTGCAGGAATGGAGTAAGATTAATCATTAAAGCTCTATTCACATAGAAATAATAGTACCTTTGGGAGCCCTATGATTTGTAATAACTGCGGTGATTGTCAGTGATTTTAATCACTTTTTAAACCTTTGCAAATCTGTCAGCCATGTCTTAAGAAATCCACAAATGGTCTACTGTATTTTGGCAAAGACAGAGGACCCCTGATAATACCAATCTCATGTGAATATCATCCCAGTAATTTAGGGACTACGAACTGCCTGCCAAAACTGTCAAGTACATTTTTAACAAGTAAATTAAAAGCAAAGCTAATCTTTGACTATTGCTTGATGAAAAATTGTTGCAGGTCGTCCAGTAGTTTGATGTGTTATTGGAAAATGGGTTTAACACCATGCACCATATTATTTTTGATGCAGATAGTGCTTTTGGTGTTGTTATTAATTCCTGTTTTTAATTCCTGTAACCCAATTTTTTACTGCATTGAAAGAAATATTTTATTTTGTGGAATATTTGCAATATTTAGCTGAAAATCATACTCTAACATAGTATTTCAGTTGCAACCAAAAGTGGGTCACAGTTCCTCTCTGTGAACATGTGCCAGTAAAGAAATCCCAACAGGCCTATTGTGATGGGCGGCATCATCTAAACTGACTTTTCTCTGATTTGAGACCATTATGAAAAACCTTTTATTTTGATCTCATATGACTTTACTTACATTTCAATAAGATGAGCTCATAAGTCTCAGGAGCTCTTGGAAGTGACTATGCCTCCACACTCACACACACACTTATTCTCACCTAAACCATATATTCTTTCCGGGAGGACAAGCTAGTGTCATATTAGGCAGGCAGGGTGTCTGCAGGTTCTAAAAAGTCTTAAATTGTATTATCTAATCTCACAGCCTTGAATGGTCTTGAATACAGATTTTAAGTCTTAAATTCACTTCTAGAGGTCTTAAAAATGTTGTGGTTCCTTGGTAAGCTGTTTTTCCTGTGGGGAATCACCCCGGTCACACCGATTCTGATATTGTGATTGGTCAGGTGTTTTCGTTATCACCTTGTTACAACTGTGAAGTTGGTCTCATTATAACTGGGATTGAAAAGGGTTTAAACAGTCTTAAATTTAACTTGATAAAACTTGCAGACACTAAGAGGTATTTCAGAGCCTTCAGGTCGATGAATATGATTTTATAGACGTCAGATTTTGGTCCTGATGCAAAAGTAGTTGAGAACCACTGCTCAAACACTGTTCAGTGACTTTGTCTGCTTGGCATTATCCATAAACAGTCCATGTGTGTCAGATCTGAGACATTTGTCTAACTTCCATTTGCTTCCAGGAAGAAAACTAGCACTTCTACCTTATTCTAAAACTGAAATCAGTGTAGTGGGAGGTAAAATATATTTAGCATATTATTTAGTTTGCACAGCTCAAATATTGTACAATCACTAATGATCTGAATGTATAGCTATATCATGTGTGATTGACCCTTATTTCCATAATCTATCCTCTGTTTGCACAGAAACGTTCCCTCTGTTTTACAACCCTTCCACCTTATCCGTGATTATTAAAACATCACATCTTGATAAGATTTACTTTTCCAAATGCCCATTGTCAACACTTAAAACGCTAAAAGGTGTAATTGAGTTTATCATTCAGAAATTATTATTACATAATTCTTGTTGATCCCAGCCATGAACATGTTTATTCCCTGACTAATTGATGACTATTAACAAGGCAGAAGTGCTTACTGGTTCTCTCAATTTTCCTAACCCTACAAGCACTGTTTTCAACACAGTCTCATATGCTTTATTACATTTAGATAGACCATGAAAGCACATTGCAGACAAATTATACCTCAATTCAAGCTATCACTCATATACCTAAATAAATCTTTTGCTTGTCCTAGTTTATGTCTTTGCCTTTGTCAGAAGCTTCCAAAGCTTTGTCATTGTGCTGCGTCCTGTCTGAAAAGCATAACTGAAACTGATGTAAGCTACTGTACGCTCTATCAAATGTACAAATGCAAGTAACACTTTTTTTTCATGAATTCCAGTTCCTAAACTGAAAAACACCTGAATAAGAGCTTTACAACAGCCACATGGTACATTCATGAATATTGATTCGATCCTTATATAAGCCTTCATTGGGAGGTCGCATAAGACCGGGGCTGCGCCGAGTTCTGCTCAAGAGCAGTGGCTCAAGTGAAAATACATTTCAAACGCAACTGAATGTGTCGTGTTGCGTCGCCATCATCACCGTGTCGATGTTATGTTCTAAGTGCTCCACAGGACGTTGTTTTGAAAGACGAGGAGAGGGGAAAAGAGTCTGTACCGTATAGTCATCAATGTGCAAGTATAGCTTTGGTATTTCTTTGCTATGTGCGCAAATTTAAACAAAAACTGAGCTACAACAACCTACAATACAGTTGCAAACTACGCACACTAGTACTGTAGGTTACAATTATCTGCTTTTTGGAGTATGTTTGACACAAAATCTATAGGCCTTTTGAAATTGAACATCATAACCTATTTGGATTGCCCTTACTTTTATTTTTACGTGAGTTCATCCACCAGAACATAACTAATATCAACTTCATCTCATTTCAATACACTATATAAGAGGATGAGTATGTTGAGAATTGAATCCTGGCAATTTTTAGCTTTGTTGCAGATGCAGTCAGATGCGACACAAAGTGAATGCAATGCGACAGTGGAACAGCTTCACAGGAAACATTCCATCGATGGCTGATGGCAAATCCTGGCTGAAGTGAAGCTTGGGGGATAAGGGCATCTGATGTGGATGGCAGTGAAAAACCTATACACAATACATACTACATTATAGTAGTACATCCTACACACTAGAGTCTCACTGAGGTGTATTAAAGGACTTTATATCATCTTTATTGACAAGAAAGACAGAATTAGAACAATATTGAGTGGAAAATATTCCAATTCAAACCCATAACATCATCATAAATATGAAATGATCACTGGCACACACACAGCACTGGCAAATTTGCCAGTGCTGCAATTTCAGTCAAATAAAATAAGGGGATGCATATTTTTGCACATTTTCTTTGTTTTAAGTTTCCATACCATCTGTCCATTTTCTTGTCGCTTATGTGGTCCAGTGTCATGGTGGCAACAGAGCACAGATGTCTTTTTCGTCCAGCTCCTTCAAGACATTCCCAGACCAGCTGGGAGATGTAGTCCCTCCAGCATGTCCTGGGTCTACCTGAGTTCTCCTGGCAGTCAGCCATTCCTGGTATACCTTTAAAGGGATGTGCCCTGGGGCACATACTTCCCAGGTGCCTGAACCACCTCAACTGGCTCCTTCTAATGTAGGAGAGCAGCAGCTCGACTCTGAGGTCCTCCCAGAGAGTGATCACTGCCACCCTCGGGTGAAATCTCATTTCAGGCTTTTGGGTCCACAACCTCATTCTTTCTGTCACTATCCAAAGAGGATGACCACAGGTGAGGGTTGGAACAAACCCAACTTTGCCCAACTTTGCTTTGTGGCTCAGTTCTCTCTTTACCACCATGGTCCGATACAAATCCCACATTACTGCAGCTGCTGTGCCTAACCAGTAGTCAATCTCACAATCTCTTATACCCTCACTCATAAATAAGATCCTGAGACACCTGGGCCCCATTTCACGTGCGTGGCTTAAACAATCCAGGATTATTTGACCAGTGCCGGGTTCAGTTATCTCATCAATCAAGCTCGGGCTTACGCCATTTCACGAACGTGATTTACGATTTGATCAAGTCAATCCAGCATAACTGCATGCGCCCGCTCTGCTATACAGGGGAGACGAATCGCACGCCAAACAGGATCACACTCCTTATATGAACACAATGCGAGGCGAGACTACCAGAAGGAAGGAGAAGGAGAAGGATCACGTGACAAATTGAAATTTTCTAATTCTCATAATGTAACCTTATTTTGTTTTGTGGTTGACTGTGGTAGACTTCCAAAATCATGGAAAAGCAAGAGAGGGTTCTTTTTTTTTCCAGCTCCACAGAGCAAGAACTCATTGAGGCTTATGAAGCAGAAAAAGAAATCAAGACTGGCAGAGAATTCCAGATAAATTAAATGCATAAGAAGACTTTTATTCGCTAAAGAGTGTGGCTAATTTAATTCTGCTAAATTTTAAAGTGGTGGTAAGCCCCTAATATTTGGACTCTTGTGCTTTCTGGTAATGTCACCATAATGAAACATTAAAGGGCATCTGGCAGTGGTAACAAAAACAAAAAAGAAAATCAAATATAAAAATATATTGAAAACAGGTTGCGTCTTTATTGCAATTCTACATTTTCAACTAGCTAATGTCCAAGTAAGTGGTTAACCTCTCAAAACTATGTTAATGTAAGACTGGACAAGGCGCATCTTTGTCAGAGTCTGACACCCACCTGGAACAAGCTTCTGTGTAAGGATGGTTTGGCTTGTAGGGTTAGGGTTAGGCCCCAAACTCCTGCAGCACCTCCCACAGCATACCTACATGAACACAGGCCACTTCCAAATCCACAAAACACATGTAGACAGGATTCGCAACCTCCCATGACCCCTCAATTATCTATGAGAGGCTAAAAAACTGTCGACTGTTCCGTGACCAGGACAAAATCGGTATTCCTCCTGAATCTGAGACTTGACTATCGTTCACGATCTCATTTCCAGCCCGTTAGCATAGGCTTTCTCAGAGAAGCTGAGCACACCCTCCTGTCCCCTTTTTTAAAGATGGGCACCACCACCCCTGTCTGCCAGTCCAAAGGCACCGTATCTTAGTGACCTCTACCAAGGACATGGGCTCAGATAATATCCCCATCCACTGGGCAAACAACTTCTGAGTAGGAGAGAGAGACCACCCCCTATCAAAGATTTTGGTTCCAGAGAGTGTACCCAGCTACATTTGCTACCTCTCACTTTGGTGCTTCTTCCCCCCCAGAGATCTTATGTTCTACATTCCGAGAGCCATTTCCTGTTGCCAAGCCTGCTCCGCTACAGCCCCTTTGCCCACAAGGCAGCGACCCCACATTGCTGTGTCTGGCCCCAGTGGGTGCTTATATCCCTGTTGTGGATGAGGTTCTCTTAGATATTTTTGAGACTTTGATAGGGAATCCCCTGAATCACAATTTTGGCTGGCCCCTTGCCTAAGACCAATTTGCCTTGGGTGTCCCTGCCAGGAGCACAAGGCTCCCAAAAACATTGCTCCCAGGATCACATGGGCAAGCAAATCCCTCCACTATGATAGGGTTGCCAGAAATAAGACCTGCTTTTCAAAATAAAGTGTGACATGGTATATGTCATGGAAAAGTATTGGAAAAAGTCACTCCTATTAGGTCACTCCTCAGTAATAGAATTTGATTATCAAGAAGGTGTAGGAACCCTGCAAGAGGGGCACAAACTTTGAGCATGATTGTATGTGCCTGTTGATAGTTTGAAAGAAACTATTTGTCTGTTTACTAATGGTTGACTGTAGCTAACCCACAATAAGTCTTTTTCACACATTTTAAAATCGTGGTTTCACTAATAACGCAATGCTGCCCTTCAGAGAGAACCCATCAGCATACAAGGCGAAACTCAAGAGCTGCACCAATTAACTATAGGTCACTCCTCAAACTGCCAAAAGATGCTCAATTGAGGCCTAATAAGGTTTCTGCCATGTGGAAATGAGAATGGGCAGTCAGTTGTAGTTGTTTTCAGTTGTTTTGCTCTTTAATTAAGACATACAGTGAGCTGCATAGGTATTTTGTACCTTAACACATTATTTTTGGTTTGGCATCATACACATTCTTCATTCTATTCATATATTAGATGTGAAATTCAATGCACAGTGGCTATGTGGTTAAAGTTACCTTTTAGGGGATTTTCAGCCAGATCAGACAAAGTATTCGGAGAGTACTTGGAGGCTATGAGGGTGGTTTAGTAACTCAGATACCTGTTAACTTTTTCTCATTTACCTCATCTGTGCACTGCATACTGCCTCAAAGTAATTTAGAACCAAGTGGAAAATAATATTGATCTGTTCTTGCTTTCTGTAGTCATGTCATGTGATTTCTGCCATTTTCATTCTGGCAGACCTAAAATCTACCTAAAAGCCTCATGCAAACTAAACTGGACCTAGTGTGCTGTGTTTAGTAGCAGTCAGAGTTTTCAAGAAGCCAGTTTTCAATTATGGATGAAGAAAGAAAGAAAAAATTTGGGACATTCTTAGTGAATACAAACTTGGGGAAACAAACATCGGAATCTAACATTGGAGGTTTACTGCCCCTGAAGTCATATCAAAGTAAATGCTGTTCAATGCTGTTCAGAGGAGATTGTATGAAACTGGCCTAACTGGAGGAATTGCTGCAACGAAACCAAAAAAACGAGTCAAATTTTGAAGTATTTGGGTCCAACCCCCGAGTATTTGTAAAATGCAGAGAAGGTGAGTGCATGAGTTCTGTATGTGTGGTTCCCACTGTCAAGCATGGAGGAGGCAGTGCCATGGTCTGGGGTTGCTTTGCTGGTGACAGAGTTGGTGATGTTTACCAAGTCCGTTTACCAAGGCAATCTCGACCAGCATGGCTATCATAGCATACTACAGAGGCATGCCAATCCATCAGGATTGTGGCTAGTTGGGCAGTCCTTCATTCTTCAGGCAAGATAATGACCTGAAACACACCTCAATGTTGTGCAAGAAACTACAGTACCTGGCAAAGAAGGAAGGTGAAGGACAACTCAAACTAATGACCTGGCCTACCCAGTCTCCAGACCTCAGTCCCATAAAACCTGTATGGGACGAACTGGTAAGAATAGTCAAAGCAAAGCAACCCACAACTGCCCTACATTTCTGGGTCGAGATGGGAAGATACTGTATGTCGGGTGATTTCCTGCTGAAACTTGTTAACCAAATGCCTCGTGTTCGTGAGGATGTTATTTTGGGTAGTTATTTTGAGGAATCCAAGATTTAGAGAACATTCTTGAAGTTTCTTGAACATTGCTTTGATACTCCTTATGTTTTGTATATTGTAACATGTTTTAAGTATTTACAGAAACTTATGCAATGTAAAACCTTGTCAGTTATGAAAAAAACTAGTGTCTTCAAACTTGAAATGTTTAACATCAGAGGAATGGCAATATAAAAAACAGAGCAATGTATGGTGCCGTGCCTACGGCCCGCCCCAAACCTCTCACTTGCCACATTTGCAACCAGAGATACACTCACCATATCACACGAGCGCACTGCTCACCACAGCTGCTGCCTAAGAAGAGCACCAACAGCTCTACTTATAAAACTCCCACATCCCATTCCTGCTTGACACAGCAGTGGCCAAGGCCAATGCTCAATAGAGACTTGCAGTCAGTCACACTTGTCGTAGTCCTGTTTATCACAGCCACTCCTCAACCTACCAGCTCCACCAGAGTGATACTTGCTGCACCAGCAGCCCAAGCTGCCTTACTCACCAGAATCACACTCACCACAGTCAGTCGCTTGCTACAGCAGCAGCCCACACAGAGCATCCAGAATCATGTTCATCGTAGCTACTCAGTCACACTTGCCAGAGTTGGGCTCATCACAGCCCAAGAAGCCAGCTGCACCAAGGTGATGTTCCTTGTGGTTTGCCACAGTACTAGCCAGAGCTACTTACCTCAGCTGCATTCAGAGCCATTCTCGCCAGAGACAAGCTTACCTCAGCCATAATCAGTCATGCTCACTGGAGTGCTACACAGCCTGAGCAGCTGGCTCTGTTTGCTACATCAGCCCAAGCAACCATAGTCACAATTGCCAGAGGCACCCTCAGCTGCCATCATTCACACTAACTGGAATCCTACTGGCCACAGAAACAGCCCCAGTAAACATCTCTTCCTCAGAGTCTCACAACAGCAGCCCAACCAGAGTTCGTCAGAGTCATGCTCGCCTCATCTCACCAGAGCTACAGCTGAGGGAGGGTTAACTTTCATGGTGGAGGGAGATGGAAAAAGCGTGCGAGTGCGTATGTATGTGTTGGTGCGCTTTTTTGACAAAAAAAGTTTGTAATTTAATTTAATTTAATTTAAAATAGGTTATATGTGAAATCTAATCATGTTTCTGAAAATAATGATCACAAATGTTTATTGTAGACATGGGTAATTTAAGTGATAGAAGTAAAACACTGAGAAATGCTATCTTATAAAACTATCATTCTGCATACTGTATATTCATTGTGTCATTGTCTCATATATAGATATATACTATATAATCTTCCTCCATTTAAACAATAGATCAGAACAAATTTATTGTTAATCCAGAAATGAAACCTATTTGATTAGGAGGCTGCATCATTTATCACAAAGCTATAGTATATAACCTAAATTTTGATGTATATCCTCGAATAGGCTTGTTTGGATAGGACAAGACAACACATTCAACACTATTTCTGGCTAAGAGGCAAAAATAAGCCTATAGTACTTCAAGGTGAACCAGGGCATGGTTGTTTGATTTATGATTTCATATTGTTCTGCTGGGCCAGCCTATTGCATTTGCAAACTACTGACTGAACTCTACTGCTCTTTATGTGGCTATTACCAGAGAGTGAAACCTTGCATTCCAATTACAGTTGGGCTATATAGGTGTCATCCATGTTAGTAATGACTATAGCTTCCACTCAGGCTGGGTCTCTTACCTTCCCTGACTCCTATGCCTATTAGCATGACAGATAGCTGTGCTACCGATCAAGCCACTCTTGTGTTTGTGGATTGTGTGGCTTGTGTTTCAATAGATTGGAGTAGGACATAATTTCAACCAAGGAAATGACTACATTACTTATGGACTACTATCAAGCCAAAGAACCACTATCACATGAAAAAAGGAGGAAAGTTTGATTACGGTAAACCATTATGTGATTGATCCAAAATTGAAAACAAACTTTAGGGAAATTCCTGCTTTTGTAAAAATTTCCAAATGGCAGAAAATCCATCACATCACAGTTTAATAATGAAATGAACAAATTTGCAGGGCAAGGTCAGTTTTATATATGTACCCAGTTTGACATGAATAGGTCTCAAAGTTATAGCCTTTAAAGTGTTAGCCTGATCAATTGATGCAACATTAAGGATTATTTTTTCTTCTGTGGCTCCATTGGTCATTCTGTTTTTTGTTCTTGCTATGTTATATTATTATTATAATAATAAACTTTATTTATAGAGCACTTTTCAAAACAAAGTTATAACAGAAAGAGAAGGAAAACAAAAACAACCAAAACAAAAAAACAGCAGTGATAAAATAAACAGATAATGAAACAAATAAACAATAAGATGATAGCATTAATTCTAAACACAAAAACAAAGTAAAAGCAAGTTTCTAAAAGTACGTTTTTCAGGAATGATTTAAAAGAAGACACTGAAGAAGCAAGCCTGATCTCCTTAGGCAGGTTGTTCCACAATATCTAAATGAGATGATACAGAGAGAACAGAAAGGGATCAAGAATTGAACCTTGGGGAACACCAAACACAAGATGAGTGAAAGATGAAGACATGTTCCCCATAACCACTTGACAAAGATCTGCAGTAAGCTATGAGCGTAACCCTCTGTGGCTCATTTTTCGAGGCAGACAAGTAAAACAGTGTGGTCGACTGAGATCAAGGAGGATTCAAATAGAGCAATCACCATTGCACCCTATTTGTTTTTATTCCAAAAAGCAATTAGCTGAGAGGAAACTACTTAATCTAAAATCTTGGATAAAAGGACAGTTTAAATGAACAAGACAATCTAAATTGTCTAGACCACAGCATGTTTAAAACAGGAAGGGAAAGAACCAGCATACTGGAAACTATTAACATATTATTAAATATCTGGTCCAACTGAACCAAGAACAAAATTATCCTTTAACAGGCTTTTGGTGATTTTCTATCACCTCTTTTTGAATTGCAATCTTCTCCACAAAGCTCA
This sequence comes from Hoplostethus atlanticus, assembly GCA_034670405.1. Taxonomy (NCBI): domain Eukaryota; kingdom Metazoa; phylum Chordata; class Actinopteri; order Trachichthyiformes; family Trachichthyidae; genus Hoplostethus; species Hoplostethus atlanticus. The sequence continues at coordinate 3,585,142 of JAXDDX010000018.1, forward strand.
CATGCAAGGCAAATAATGACACTTAGTGAGCTAAAGCTTAGTAACAGGTGACGAGAGGCTACAGAGCCAGGATCTGCTGAAGCAGCAGAGAAGACTAAGGTCTGGAGAATACCTGCCATGTTCATGCACAGAGCATCTTTGTTACAATAGTGATACAAAGTGAAATGTGGAGCATTTGATTGATGGCAATGATAGTCTGGGAATCCCAGCAGAGAATAAGCAGCCTGTGTCATGTTCTTCCATTGGTTTGTCATTACTCCCAAGACTTGGGTATGACAATTTTGAGACAAGATGAAGAGTGACAGGTGTTTGCCCTCTGCCCCCATCCCTTCCCTTACCCCATTTCTTTCACTACTTTGGAGGTCTGTCTGACAGTTAGCTCTGACAGTCTTGTAGGTGGACTGTGCTATTAATGTATTAATGCCCTTGAATTTTGTAGGCTTACAATACAACCTTGAAAGCTTCGATTTACGAGTCACTGTGTATTAGGTTAATGGACCTGACAATCAACGATGCTGCAGATGTAAATATTTGGCTCTGTCTGTGGTTCAGTATAACTGTCAGAAGTTGCTTTCAGTGGATATGATCTCATTATTCCCGTCGTACCTTTGGTCAGACCTTGCAGTCCAAACAAGAGACCATACGCATAGTGGGTGTGATTCAGTCCTTCATTTAACACCTGAGACCTTCATATCGGTACTTTATTTTGTTTTCATACAAACGCTCCTCTGCAACCTTGAAGATTCGCAAAGAGAAAAGCAGCCTCCAGCAAGATGTGCACTTGAATGGAGAGCTATGTAAATTAATCCATAGCCGACAAAATACAGATAAGTAAATTTCATTATTGATTTAAGTCAGCGACAAATCCATCAGCCTTCTATACCTGAAACCCTAGAATAAGTAAAGCACACATCCCTCTGATATTTGTGAGCTATCCTACACATTGAATTGATATTCTATTAGTGTAAGATATTACATTAGTGTCAAGTTGAGTGGAGCAGTGGGGCTGTTGAATAAAGTAAAGCACACAAAAAAACCAAATGGCAAAGAGGCTAATTAATTAAGGTTAATTGACAAAACTAAACAATGTAAATGTTTAAATAGTATACTCTAGCTTACCAGTTTATTTCATTTGCTTCTGGGCTTGCCTTAAAACATTTGTAGCGATGTAGTTTATTCAAATATTGGTAAATAGATAAGAAAGAAACAAGAGTGCAGCTTATCTATATATACTGCATACTAATAGAACCACAATTCATTGTTCTATTGGCTTCCGATATACCAGAATTCAATATTTCCTATGGGAGACAATCTTCAACAGTTCAGTTGAACAGCAGTTCCGTTAGCGATGGAGGACATGGATTGAACACCATCTCAATCCTCAAAGGTTTCATCATTTATTGTGATAATGTTGGTGATCATTATTATCACATTACTCATGATTTAAAGATTTCAACATGGGTTTTGATTTTGATCTATTTCATTTTGAGGGCTGTTTGTCCCATAATAATAACCCAAATAGTTGACTTCATTGCAGGGTAAGTAGCAAGCTTTCCTCCATGTTGAGTGATCATATTGATCATGTTGCATTGAGAATGCCATTCATGACATCAAGATTTTTTATGAATGTCAATATTCAACAAGTGAAACATGTCATCCGCCCATGAATGTTGCAGGCACACCTTGGGTCAGTCATGTAACAAGATGCATCATCCCTCCAAGTTTCATCAAAATCTGACTAATGGTGTCACCTGAGATATCATGTTTGACAGATTGACAGTCCAACACAAGCCTGATCCCCATAGTCCCCCCCCCTAATGACAGTTTAGGACAGGTTCACAAGACTTGAGAAATGGACTCGCTGACAAGGAACTGACAAAGTGATCGATCCTTCACTAGACTTTCCATCATCTGGACTGGAGGGACAAAGTTGTTGAATAAGCTATCATGTGAGTGATGGCACACAGCAATTCTCAGTGCATAGATAACCATTACTATAGGATCTGATGAAATTATCCTTTGAACTTTTTAGTGTGAGTATGTAGAAACCTGGCTTGGATTTGTGGAGTGATGGGTGCAAGAATGTCATCGGGCACTTCCCATCATAGTTGCTTAGACAAATATCCACACCAACTCTTAACACTGATCAGAGCTATAGTCACCTACACTACCCTGCCCTGACATTGCATCACTGTTAGGCTTACACCTGGGCCACAAAATCTCACCCAATAATTTCTGTACTCACCCTCAAGCTCAACAACAATATGCTAAAGGAGCAGCTGACTCTGCTGGCTCGAAACAGTCCATTAAGCATCCGGGGGAAAAAATGAATTGTACAAACAACCACTTCATTCAAGATTCAAGAACTTTATTTGTCACATACACACACGGGGTGTGTAGTGAAATGAAAAGACACACACACTTTTGGGCTGGCTTACTCTGCTGGGTTGGACACAGCCTAATCAACAGCTCAGAAAATGAATTGAGCCAGCCATTATAAAACAATTACTATAAAACAAATAATCCCAGGAGCTGAGGATGGCGTATGGCTGCCCACTTATGCTTTATGATACATAAAACTCATTTCTTAGTCATGAGATGGATTTCGATACTCTAAATTATGTTTTCAGCCCAAACCATTGACATTGTTTTCAGCTGCTTGGAAGGTGCCTTTGTGGACTGCTGTAATCCCTGACTATGACTCCCTGACCTCCTTGACCTCGCTGACCTCCCTTACTCCCTGACCATGACTCCCTGGCTGCCTGAGTAAACTGGTACTCAGTTATATCGTATAGTATGTATTCTAGCCAACCAAGCCACCAGGCCAAACAGCCAAACAACTTAACCCATTATCCCTTTCATATCAGTAATACATCATGATTATTGGACCAATCATCAAAAGATAATCAAATCAGTCAAAAGGATTGAACATTGGATGTATTAGGCCATGGGTATGGAACAACGGAAAACTGATTTTTGTGTAGTAAGGTTGCTTTAAACCCATACAGACTGGAATGCTAATGGTTGAATATGATCCACTCTCCTCCTCTTGTCTTGAGCAAACATAGTGATTTCTTATTCTTGGGCTTGGCCCAAAGGATTACAGTATTTTAGCCTAAGAACTGCTGCAAAGGATACAGAGAATTACATGACATGGTTTATTCTTTTACCATGACTTTTTTCCCTGTTATTCCCCTTAACATCTACAGCATCTAACCAAACAACCACATGGTGAAAGAAGCACTTCGTGCAGTTAAAGGAGGATAAGTTATATCCCCCAGGATAATGTTTCTTAAATGTGACCTATTTACTTGGCCCCTATTTAATGGAAACCCTGCTTTCTGAAACTTTAAGTTTAAACTTTAAGGCCTGCTCATTAAAATGGCCAACACAGAGCAATTGTTTTAAAAAAAAAATTGAAACAATGAAGGTTTGAAAACCTGCCAATGATGAATAGTTCAAGTGGTAGGCTGAAAATATAATGCAACAAAGCCTTAGGTAATACATTTGCACAGGTGATGCATGCTAGAGAAGGTTTTGGTCTTCACCAGGAATCCTTGATGCACTCTGACAGATTTCACCTACAAGGCAGACCCTATCCCCAGCTGAACAGCTGGTTTCCATTTGAATGAAAAGCGTATTTACTGCATGCAGTGATATGTGTTCAGTTCTGGAGTTGTTCAGTGTTCTCTGTGTCTCTGAGGAGACTAATTGTAAAAGTCACACTGATTTACATGATTACTCTGTTTATCTGATGAAATCTCTCCCTTTTAGAAGCGCAATTAATGTTATTGCAGGGAAGATTGCCTTATTAAGTTTGTAATCTTTAGTATGGAAGGGTATATCGAAGGGTAGTAGCTAAACTATGCTCTTCCAGTTTGAATTGTTATAACAATAACTGATTGTGCCATAATGTGAAATAACCTGTAAATAACCATGTGTGTTCCTCACACAGAATGGACTATTTTAAACCATCAGGTATGTTGACTGTGTTCATATTCCTCATTTAGTTTCATGACAGATGAGAGATGTTGATGTGCTCATAGCAGTTTTGAATCAAAATTTAAATAGCTAGACACAAGAGGTTTTGGGATCAGGACAGTCAGTATCTTTCTCTCCCTCTGTCTCCCTTTTCTCCCTTTTCAAGTAAAAAAAGCTTTGAAGGAGATTATACGGGCCAAGGAGCAGACGCAGACCAGCCCATTCCCTCAGCAGTATATCATATGGGTATTACATTTTTATGGAAGCCAAGGTGACCTGTCTCGGTTTGTTTAAAACATTAGCCGAAAATAGGTAATTGCAGTGATTTCTACTTCTCTGCTGTTGCTCTTATATGTCTTATCAGCCATCTTTTCCTGGCTAGAAGAAGCTTAAGCCACTGAAAGCCTCGCCTTGTCAAATATTAAAGTCATTTTCATCGTCACATACAGTGTCTCCTTAATGTCAGCTGTCATGGAAAATTGCCTATAAGCACTCAGAAATCTTGAAATAACACACAAAACATTGACAGGTTGAAGTACAAAAATATATTGTATACAGATATATTGGAAAGAGAAAGACCTCGTCACAGGTCCCACAGAAAGTCGAAATCTCTCTATGCTCTCTCTCCTTGGAAATCAGCTCACCATAGTCTTTATAGTTTCTTTGGAAACAAGGAAGTCTCTCATGATTGGTTCTCCATGCTAAGACCATATGGTTCATCCTATGGACTATCTCCATATAGTAGTGGTCTGGTCAAGATCAGATTTCTGACTTCCTTAAAAGGCCTCACTGGCTGGTTGTGCAATACTCAGGTACATGTTCGTAGCACACGTCACATGTCTGTCACAAGTGACAACATAGTATCAGTACAACCAGCCACAGAATGATAAATGATAAATACTAGCATTCATAATTTACTTTCACACAGCACACCTAGAACATGTTCCTGGACTAGCAGTTATAATATTACATTTGTTTTTTTATGTTCAGGGGTTGCGACAATGTTTTCCTTTTTAGCACTTTGGTCTGGTTATAGAAATGTTATCCGTTCTATCATGCCATGTAAGCGTACGCATACTGCATGACAATTCAAATCTGTCTCTGTGAGAATAAATACATGTGATGGCTTTAATTCATACAGCTATGTTAATAAATGACTCAGCTATATTATAGAAATGTTGTTTGGTTTTCACTCCTTGAGAATGTGTGTTGTCAGATTGCCAAGCATTTCCAAAAAAACAGCCAGTATGAGACCTTATTACTGCCAAGTGTAACACCCAAGAGAACATTTATCAAGTCACTTCACCGTGTATTCAGAGGAGATGAAATATGGTTTCCTTTGATTGACCTGGACTGTCAGGGGCACTTGAGCTCCTTTGTTTTTTTCTTTTTTTTTCTTTCAGCACCTGTGAACAGTAGACGTAGAATGAACAATAGACAGCCAAGTCTTGACACAGCAATATGAAAATGACATTATGGAAGTTCTCTCTCTTCTGTCCTTAAAGTGGCAACAGGGGCTTGTTGTCATATGGTGCCTTGGTCAGAGGAGATCCACCGTACTCTTACTACCTGTCTGTGAAGAACAAATATCTTCATAATATCAATCTTGGCAATGGATCGTAACATAATATTGATAGGCAAGTGCAAAGATATTTGGCTTTGTTGCTGCTAACTAGCTGCTGGGCCATCCCGTTTCAGTGAAGCAGCACTTGTCCATCTTTGTGATTTCAGCTGTTTCTTTCTGTCTCCGCTTCTGTGCACCACTTTAGTGTTTTTTCTGTACGTGGGTTAACTAGTGATTCCCGATGAAGCGAACGATTCAACCACAAAAAAACTGTGGTTACGTAGGCTACATTATCACGCGTGACAGGTGACGGGGGCAGAGATGATTGAACTGTCCTTGTAGAAGTGTCTGTAGAAGAAATGTGGAAAACAATTTGAAACATACCATGAACTTTCAATTATTAAATTGTAAGTTTGGTTTACTTTTAGCCAGAATTGACAGAGGAATTCTAAAAATAACAAGACTGACGCCAACTGACATGGACTGACGCTAATGGATGCTTGGGCCTGCACGACTTCTCTTTACAAATCATTCACCGTAGTCTTAAAATCAGATTACTCAGAGCATTTAGAGCCTCATGTCGAATGTCATTACATAAGTCATGGAATAACCTTTTATTCCCCAGAATGAAATAAAGGGACAGTAGACGTGACAAAAAGAATTGAAAACAAATCTAGGAAGATAGAGAAATGGAGGCTGTTTTTTGGTCTACTGTCACCTTAGGCAAGCTATTTTTAATTTGCCTACAAAACACCATCCGTCTATTTTCCTCCTTACGCTATGTTTCAAGAGCAGTCAAAGCTCCAGGGACCACTGAGCCCCTCATTTCATGACAGGTATTGGTAAATCAGGCGAGGAATTGGAGACAGCCGCCTGCAGCATTCCTCTCGCGCCTGTTTGTCTTATTCTTGTGTAGACGACTAGTCGACACCTGTAAGAGTGCCGTCTTCATCCGTCTCACTGGTGGATGACTTTTCAGTGAAACTACAATGGGTGCTTGTGTTAAACATTAAGCAGACATTAACACACTAAAAACCACTATAAACAAAACATAATCCTATCCAAGAGGAGATCCTAGGACTAGGACCTAGGACCAGACTGACTGATAGAAAATATATAAAAATATACTGCTTTGAAGGCCCAAACACACTGGGTGCAACTTTTGACGTCGTTAGATGCAGCTCGTTTGACGCTTCCGTGGTGCACTGCAGGCGGGAGAGGCGTCAACACAAAGGCACTGGCGATGGGTAATATATTTTATCGTGACATAAATTCTACGTCTATACCCTATGGTGTGTAGTCTGCTCACAGTCTGCTTATCCGCTCATAAAACTTAACAAACTAGCCGGCTTGACGGGCTGCCAATGGGCGCTGATTAAAGAAATCCATAAACATCCTGTAATGTATGACTGCAAATTAGAAACGTATCAAAAATATGCAGCGTAACACGGGCCGTAATTATAAAGACAAGAATATCTTTTCCTTTTTGCAACGTGTCAAGGCAGTTTGACGCTCCACTGGATGCCCTGAGTAAACGTTTGGTCACTGAGAACAACGGGTACATTATTAGTGCTCATTCTCTTCACTTGGGTTGGCTCCACAATATGTGGGTGTTATGTGTTTTAATTCTTACAAACCATAACCACTCCGAACATCACGACTGAACCTCGAGGCGCTGAAAGACCAAGTATTTTCCAAAGATAAATTCAGCCAGGACATTTAGAGGCTTAAAGATGACACATATGCAGTGATAACCCCCCATGTGAGTGTAACTGACTTGAATAGGTAGTAATTTATGTCAGGAAATTAGCAATGCGGTTTTCAGACAGACATTATGAGGGAAGGAAATGATACCTCTGACTCCAGAGGGCATCCCGCCGTCTTTATGGGGAACATAACATCTCTAATGGCTAACGACCGAGAATTAGTTGTAATAAAGACCCATTCTGCAAAATGTAGAAAGAGGAGAGAGAGAGAGAGAGAGAAAGAGAGAGAGATTGAACATTTGGGCCCAAGCATTATCTGGGACGTGGCTTGTCCTTGAACCAGAGCATCGGGTGAAAGGAAAAAAAAGGTACTTTTTAAATTCAAATTACAAGCAGACACGATTGAGCAGCATGCATAACGTGACGGGAGAATAAAAGCTGCTTCCCTCTCCTGACATTTGTTGAGATATTATCAAAGCTTTTTGTCTGGTACATTTCATTCTGTTTCTCCTGAAACATAACAATAAGGCTATTTCATGACGTATTTAAATATATTAGAGTAGAATTAATAGAAATGACCATTGGCTATGTTTACATGCACAGAGAATTATGTTCCACCCTAAAACACTTTTAACACTGTATAAAAACAGCTGTTGGTGATGTATCTTGCATGCATGGGTCCATTTTGTTGTTTGGTGGTACATTGTTCTTACTCCCATGGCAGGTTGAGGGAAAGTGAGTACACCAAACAAGTAAATTACACTTCATATATAACAGTGTAACACGGTAGAATTATTTTGTCTTGATGCATGGAGATGGTATAACTTGGTTAGAATCACCAGGTAAGCTTGTGTTCAGATTATGAGAAACCTGGCTGGAGACGAAGCCTGGCCTACCCCGGTTTTAAACAGGTTACTGAGGCATGTAAACATCTTCCTCGTCAGACTCACACAGCATAATGGGTACATTTTGATGTTAACAAACATCACCCAGCTTGCTCAGACTACTAATTGGGATCATCATTTCTTTCCCCTGTACTAGAAGTAACCTACTATTGCTACCGTAGGTAACTATAGGTTCCACCACTGGCAGGAATATGCTCTTCATGGCAACAGGGAGACTAAACACAGGGTATCAAAGGTTCATGTAAACAGCATCATTTGAGGACCTTGTGAATGTAGCCATTGACTGAAGTTGTAAACATGTAAGCGTGTCATACTTGATTAAAAAAATAGGACAATAGAATAAATTCAAGTTCCCTGTAAGCTATGTCTACCAATATGAAAAAAAAAATGGGTAACATTTCTACTGAACTGTGTGTGCCTGGAGTATTTTACGTATTCAAATATGATACTAATATGAAACCATGGCCATCTCTCCATTGGGGATAATGGAAAAATCTATTTGTTCATTACTTTTATTCATTTATTATCTTTTAAGTTATTGTCAGAAGAATGGGGTCAAGAGAAAAAAATCTTTATTACGTCCCCAGCCTGAAAAAATATACATCCTCTTTGTCTTTTTCTTCCTCCTCTTCAATCCCTTGTTCTTTCTTCTTCTGCTGCTCACTGCTTTGTTGTAGAGCATGCAGCACACAACAGTGGTCTAATTTGACACACAAAGACATTATTTTCACTAGGCAGCTAAATACCACATGCAAACATTTGAAATAAGCACTTTCTGCTCTTCCCTCCTCACCACCGACACACATAGTTAATGTGTATTCAATTAACTGGGTTAAAAGCACAACACATCTGCAGCCCCACTTCCTTCCACATTTTAGACACGCAGAATTCTTGTGCATCTGACTAGTAGGTCAGAATGTCTTTGACCACCAGCGCAAACATTTAGTACATCCAGGTCTTGAACTCATTCGGTGCTCAACTGTAATTCATATTGAGAATGCCCATCTAAAGTGTTTTCATCTCAGAGTCGGTAGTCAGAGACAGTGTACGGCACTAATACTGCCCTATTTCCTAACTGAGCACTTTAACTTGTATAACTGCATCTGTACAACTGCACATTTGTTTACTCATTCTGTAATGATCTGCAGTTATGCAGAGAACATTGATTCCCCCAAGGAAAATGTTTGATCCTCTCTTTGTTTGGTGGCAATAAAGGTGGACTGAATCACACAAAAGCAAAATGAGATGCATTTAACCATGACACAGCTGCTGTATGCGTGTATGCTTGAGTGGCCATGTAACTGCTGTCCCACAGTGATTTGCAGACATTTCGCTAGCTTGTTCCAGTTCTCAGGCCGCCTCAGTGGCATGCACACTGATCTCTAAATGCATGTTTCTTAATGAGGGGTCATTTAATCTTACTTCAATTACTTGTCATAATTACCAACGGTTACACCATAACTATTGAAATCAAGTATAAAAGGAAATGTGGTAGTACTTTATAATGGTTGAATAGTGTATTAACCTACACATCGATGGGAATAAATGCTGATTTCTGCTGTATTCCTAATCTTGTTCATCTTGAAAGGTTGAACATTAAGGAGGATAGCAAACAAATTACCCTAAAATCAATTTAAAATATAGAGAAGCCAGATTTGAGATCGGATTGAGAAATATGAAATTATATGACATGCAAGCAATTTCAGGATGATTTTACTTTCCAGCTAGACACACATGCGTTTCCAGTGATGGATGTACGCTTTCAATTATTGTAGTGCGACCAATTTTTTGTTTTTGTGCTCATGCTATAATTTAGTGTTACATTTCAACAAGCTTGTTATAAATGAGGTCCCTGAGTCTTTTTTGGTTAAGTTAAAAGGTACTTTTTAGGCCATATACAAAAAAATGAAAAAATACTATCAATAAAATATCAAGAGTGGGGCATCTGTGTTTCAACAGGGAGCTGACATACTAGTTTGTTTGTTTTTAACTATCTTTGAGTTTTGAGAAATGAATTCTGTTTGCTAGTTATAAGCTGTTGGTCAATCTTTGCTAGTTAATACCTTCAATACTAAGTCATCTACCTCTCACTCCTCTTTCCTTCATACAGAAACCTTGTCTTTACGTTGACATGGCTGCCACACTTTGGAAACGTACGTCACTGGACTCCGGCATGTGGATCTCCCTTCTGCTCCTCAACCTCTTTCCTCAAAGCAGGTAGGATAACTTATCTAACCTCTCCGTCTCTCTCTCTATTTTACCATTTATCTTCCTTTCTCTCAACCCATTTTTAGAAAGCTTTTTACGGCCTTTTAGACAGCCTTTTTAATGCTGATAAGATAAAACATCTGTAGGACTGACGTGGACAAGCTCAAGCACACTGAATAACTAGGTTAGGGAGGACAGTATATTATTTGTTCTGGGGGGGGGCTAGCGATATGTTTTATTTGTTTGCCTTCTCAGTGAGTTAGGGTTTGTCCACTCACCTGCTGGACAATAGGGTGATTCCCACATTTCTGGAGCGAGATTAAAAGCAGATTTCGTGGGGGGACCTGGTGGATCAGTGGTCTAAGGCTCAACATCCTGGGTTCAAATCTGACCCGGTACCTTTGTCGCGTGTCATCCCTCCTTTCCTGTCTCTCTCTTCACTGTTAATTGCCCAAATAAATAAAGGCAAAAAATCTCTGTCTTTAAAAAAAAACAGTATCCAAGCCACCTTGCCCTAAATAAGACCAACAAAGAGCAAAAATTTAAGTGTGCCTATCTGAATGTAGCTTGTGCCATACTAAATTTCACTGACTGGTGAATTAATTTGCATTGTGCAGCACACCACAGCTATGATTGCCCATTCACAGCATTTTCACTCCTGCATCCTGTGCACATTTTTCAGACTGTGTGTTAGAGTCAGCGAAAAAGCTACAACGTGTCTAGAAGTCATTCTAATCGCACTAGTTCTTATATCACATGAAGCGATTGCAGAGGTTGCCATGTCTGCATTGTTGATAAGGCGGGATGCTATGGCAGGAAAGATGCAGCTGAGTGTAAATCACTTTAGGATTTCACATGCCAGGAAAGGCTCAATAAACCTGGAAGAAGGCAGACTGGGGGAGAAATGGGAACAGTGTGACAGGGATTAGCCCAGATTGCTTTGTCATTCTGCCACTTGGCTCTCGCTGCTTATTAGCAGCACACAGTACTTGTAAATTACATACATTAAGTAGGCAGGTGTGGCCAGGAGGAGGTGTTGGCAAGAGATCTCCTACAAGAATTTGTGTGCCCTGGCCTTCATTCAAGGCCAAGCCTACGCTGTTCCCTTACAACAACAGCATAGTAGCCAAGTCATATCAATACACAGAGCAGATTATTATGCTTCAAGAAAAAAAGCATTCTAAAAAAAAACAACCTGAGGCTGGCCATCTTCCTGGCCATATGTTGTATTTTGCATTGGAGAATATTGTAGTGCACTGTATCAGAGGCTGGATGGGCTGTTGAAAACACAACAGCTCCTACTGATCTGAGGTATGTTCTCAGTGTTTTCATTTGAGTGAGTGGACATTAGTATTAGTAGGAGAATTATTAGTAGTCAATATAGTCAATAGTGGGAGTATCATTATACTGCCTATTGAGTGAGAGCTCTAACATTCAGTAATCCACATTTGAGACTAGAGAATACTCACAAGTATTAACAGGACTGGGGGCTTACAGAAGATGAGACTGGATGGGTAAAGTTCACCATGCCCAATGCCGTGCACAATAAGCAGCATCAATTGGATAAAAAGCTAAAAGTAAAACTGTCAGTGTTGCTCAGGCCACACATAAGGTCAGTTATGGACAACAGAGTGGAGACCATGGGCTTCATTTCTAAAACCTCAGCCAAATTCAACACTAAATCATTGTAAGCACAAAAGATGAAAACTGTGTACACAAAAACAAATCACTGGCACCTCATGTTTCATTTATTCAACCTCAGTGGTGAGGTTGAGTGAGGTTGACTTGGAGCCCAGAAAAAAATAGGTTTTATTTAATGGCACTGGTATTAGCATTAAGTCAACATTGCCAATATGTCAATATTGGGTTTTCAGTGGCAAAGCAGTCACTGAGATCCATATCGTATCACAATGACGAGGATTTCAGTATGTTAATCTTGAAGCAAAGTCCTTGCTCATCAGTCTTTATGTATTAAACATATACTAGGTGAGATTTTGCCTTTTGCCTTGTTCTTGTAAGGGTTTAAGTGGGGGGTCATTGTGTTATCTTTCAGGAAGTTTATATCTGAACCAAAAATGTAATTTCTCAGGAAATTTGTATCTGAAATGAAAATGTACATTGATTGTTCATTGAAGTTCAACTTGTTGGAAGTTGACAAATAATCCTTTTAGACTTCCGAACACCACACAGCGCACGTACCCCCAGAATATCTCCAGATCGGCAAAGCTGTCTCTCCCTGAGAACTGCCACCTCCCTGATGCCCACTGATACTATCGCCGGGCTCCAAATCAGCTTTGCTACGGTTGAGGCAGAAGACTTTCCTAATGGATTAAGGTGTAACAGACAAATCCTCTATATAAGGTTCTGTCACCCTGTGCATCACCACGTTTCCTCATTGCACACACACACTGATAGACAGGGCATGATTAGAGTATTATCTCCAACAATCCATCTGTTACATATGAATGAGAGGGGCCATGTTTATTTCCATTCTATGAAGGTCTTTAAAGTTTTCAACCTGCCTCACCTCGGGTCCCCACCTTCCCCTCCTCAGTCACCGTGTAACACGTGTGGACAGTCAGGCCATGTTGTTGTCCGTTTTGTTTGTAATCTGTTTCAACGCCACTGGCTTAAATGACACATAATCAATAGCTATGAGCGTGACGGTGCTGTATTTACAATTTAACTATGGATTGGGTCTGAATTTGCCCAGCTTCTCCTGCCTTCCTCGCCCCGTCTCACATGAATTATTCACAGGATGGCAGAGCGTCTCATCACTTTGAGGTGTGACCTGGTCAACAGATAACATTCTGTTACGGTACTGTTGTCAAGGTTAATGCGTCACAGGTCTGGAAAAGGGTAATGTATTCGCGAGTGAGCCTCTTTGCTGATTGAATGACCACCCTTATACTTTCTGCTCAAGTCACAAGAAGAGAAAGTCTAGAGGTTCTAGTGTGTAAATAATGGAAAGTGAATCAAAACCGCAGCATGTCAGTGAACACACGCCCCTCCCTCATTTTATTGGCAAAACTGATATGCTTACCATGTTTCTTTTCAGTGTTCAATTCCTTCTTCCAATGTTCATTTATATAGTGAGTAATTGGTCAAGCAGTATTTGGAAAATGTGCATTTCCTAGAGAGAATGTCTGGGCTAGCTGTAAGCAACTGGAGAAGTAGTAGTAGTATTAGTAATAGCAGTAGCAGCAGTAGTAGTAGTAGTAGTATTAGTAGTAGTAGTAGTAGTAGTCGTAGTAGTAGTAGTAGTAGTGGTAGTAGTAGTGGTAGTAGTATTGTAGTAGTAGCAGTAGTAACATGATAGGAGTGTTCAATTCCGTCTTCCAATGTTACCATTCTTTTGAAATGTCATTGATTTGTGTCCTAATTACTTTGAGTCTCCGTCAATATTTAATTGATATCGTGAGTAATTAATCAATCCGCTTCAAAGTAACTAATTAGTGAACATCCCCAGCAGGCATGAAGCAAGCTGGAGCTCAAATGGATTCCCCAGCAGCTGCAAATTGAACACAGAACAGTCAATTCTGCAAACCTAAAACACTGAACTAATGTTCTTATTAAACCCTCAGGATGTTATCAACCCATAACATGATTAGATTTCAAATTAAGTTTTGTTTTCATCGCTCTAAAATAGTTCAGCTTCCACCATCCCCATACCCACTCCATTACATTTGGAGCTCAACATGCTATCATTAGAAATGTCACATTCTGGTTGTGATTTTGATTCAGTATCATAGTACGCTTGACACAGAGCAGAATCTACAAAGAACAATGACATTAACACATCCCATTTTCTAGTAAATAGCAGCATGTGGCCACAGCAGCAACAGGTAGTCTAAATAAATCTCTCAATGTGGTTTGCATTTAGAGAAACACAGGCCGAGAGTAACTAGTCCTCAGCATCACCTAGTTACATTTTCAGTCAACGGGAGGTAGCGGTGGGCCAAGTCAGATTAAGTCAACGCTAACATATCTGACAATATGCTGACCATTTCGGGATGCTAACTATTTTCATAGAACTGATTTTGTCAAATACTACTTTTAATTGCTCTGTGTTTCTTGTGTGTGTCGGATGCTGGTTTTAGAACGACAGCGACATACACAAACAGAGAAGACACATACAGTTCAAATCCAGTTAAACCTTTCTGTAATATATCCAGCAGGGAGTGGAAGGATGGTTCAGTGTAACTATATTTTAAAAAAAGTATCTTTCTGGATCTTGTTTTTCCATCCCAGTGAGCAAAAGCTTGAAAACAAAACATTAACACTGATCAGATGACAAAATGTCACACCTGGCTATGTTTGAAATAAAATCAACCCTGCAGGCTTTATTCTGAAGATAGTCATTTTTCAGCACTAATTGGTCCATTCTTAACATACCAGTAGCTGCTTACAGGAGGAAAAACAATCTGTCAAGGAATCTATTTGTTGCCTGCACAGTAGAGAGGCCTGCTCTCTGCAGCCCCTGTGTCCATCAGCTTTCACTCAACCTACTGTAAATGATCTGATCTTCATCATTTTATCAGAGCTAGTGCCTCATTTACAGATACGACGCTGATTCCAACTACAGTATACTACCAATAGCATTAATGAGGGTATATAATTCTGAAATAGGCCTACAGAAGTCACTAACAAAAATCAGAACAATTATTGCATGATAACCTACATAAAACAAGTGAATGTCCATTTTGATGAACCATGCCCACCCCTACAAATTATTATTTCATTAAGATGAGATGGAGACTTGTGGATGTTCAATTTGCTGAAGCTTTAGATTTATATTAAATACATTATGTTTAGCCTTTACACATATGTAGTAAGTGCATAGCATAACCTCTGAATCTCCTATGCCTCTCTGTTCTCCCTGTAGCTCTGACCCTGACAGTTTTGCTGCCCTAGCAAAGATGTTAAACCCGAGGGAGTAATGTTCATACATGGCATATTATAATCATGCTAGAACATTGGTAGTGGCAGGATGAGATTTATTACGCCGGTTGGACAGTTGGACTTGGACATAAGAAATTGGTGCTTATGATATTATTTTCTAGTGTTGGGTGCAGTCCAATAATTACCTACTTGTGATTATTGGTTTATTATTGATTACCCTTTAAATTACTTATGTAAGTTGGCTCAATAAGTGTTTTTGTATCCAGATATTATTAATATATATGTATATATTTGAATCTATATTTATATTTTCAAATTCGATTTGGTCATGTCCATGATCCTATTTCATTGATTGTTTTATTTCAATTTTTATTTTATTAATTTTTTTTTTTTTTTAGGACTGTGCAGTATATCCTAAGCTATTGTCCAATACTAATGAACAAGACTACTTAGGCACCAAAAGTGGAACTGTTACAGTAATAGCGTGACATACTGAAGGGGCTAAATCTGTCAAATTATCCAAATGTGCTACTATGCTTGAGTCTTAGTAATAACACTTTTTCACAAGATACCATTACAGATATCCCTAGACAAACTAGCATTGAGGCAAATTGGCCTACTGGTGTGAAACTACCTATTCTGGAAACTCCACTTGATTTTAAATCACAGCATGAGCTCAGACGATTGCATATGAAGGTAAAGAGCCTCTAAAATGGATTTTATTTGTGTTACAATTAAACTGAGCAATGTCACCTTGCAGTTATCGGTGTTACCAAGAGAGTTGCCAACAGGGGTAAGGGCGTGGGGAGCCAATGCAATATAAACAAAATCTCTGGTTACGCTGGATAAAACACTATTTTTTCCAATGCAACCATGTCCACAACTTTCTTTTCCTTTTCCTTAAGTGAGCTAGATTAGTAAATGTACGGACTGAAAACTACAATTTACCGTAGCATCTACAACAATTATTAACTGTTCTTCACATCATTCAAAATATGTGATTTATCCCACCAAAAGAGAGTAGGTGACTATATGTCTAGTCACCACGGCACCTTGATCTAATCATCTTTTTTTTCTCCTTTAACATCTGTCATCAATCCTTGTAATCTCCTTAGATGTGTGGTTGTCTGTGGAAGGTCATCTGAATGTCCTCAGTACCATAGCTGGCATGCTCAAAGGATTTGCTGTGACTGACAATGGTACATGGTTTCCATGTACCATTGTAGGTTTGGAGAGTGTGGAGAATACTGAAGGTGAAAGGTGTAAATGTTTAAAGTGTACAAATAATAATATATACTTTTGTTGATAAAGCCATTTCCCCAAATTCACTAAAACATATTATATACCCAGCAAATAATGTGCAGTAACTCAATAGAATGAGTAACATTTACAGATCCTTATAGGTTGGAAATATAGTCATTTCTGCTGGTGTCAGGGAAAAAGGGAAATCAACAAAGGCGGAGCATAGCGATCAGAGATGAGGAGAGAGAACATGTGTTACAGAGATGGAAAATGATGAAAGGATAACACTGCTGGAAAGGATGCAAGTGATGGAGAGGGAGATAGACTATATCCTCCAATATTTCCAGGCCCTTATTTCAGAGGAGCCAAACACCATGACATCCCCTCCCTAACCAGACACATTTGTTTGGCATTAATCTGTGAGACATTGATGTATGTGTCCATTACCTGTGGCTCACTCACAGCATGGCTTCAGCGTCACAAGGTCGAGGCTCTGTGAGACGGAAATAAAATTAATATTATACACAAAGCCTTTAGTTGGGTATTAAATCAGTGTAGCCAGCAGACTCAACATGGTCTTGTAAAATGTGTTGGATTCCCCCACCTCTACCTACAATATCAGTGTTTACCCAGACGTACAGGCAAGTATAGGCAGCTTTGAATTATTTTACAAAGAAAATGGGAAATAGCAGACTCAAGACTCTCCTTGCCCATCAACTGAGTTGTTTTCAATCTAGTTTTCTTGTGGCCTCGTATGAAATCATTATCCAGCCCTGGTCCTGCCCTCACATGTTTTAGAGGGTCAGGTTGTAGAGCACTCCATATCACCGAGATTGCCCTTCTTAAAGTTACAAATGATCTCTTCCTTTCTGCTGATGCTGGTGATTTCTCCCCTGTAATCCCTTTAGATATCAGCGCTATAGGCCATTCCATTCTGCTTGAGCACCTCAAAAAGTGGGTTGGTGTCACAGACACTGCTCTCCAATGGTGCAGATCCTACCTTTCTGTACGATCATTTTCGGTTGTCGTAGGGAGTGCACGGTCCTGTCTATCATATCTCATGTGTGATGTTCCCTAAGGGCCAATTTTAGGCCCCATGCTGTTTTCATTATATATGCTTCCTCTAGGTCATGTCATTTCCAAACTCAATATCCATTACCAGATGACAATCAGTTTTATGTGCACATAAACCTAATGGTGATTTTTTTATATAAGCATAGCCTTGTGACATTGAATAAAATGTAAATATATTTTTTTGTAGTTGTTTCCAATAGGATATAGCTGCAGACCTCCACCTGTCCGCCTGTCATTAGTTTGATATAACATTTTTCCTGATTTTTCCAAAGGCCCTTCAAATGAAAGCTGGCCTGGTGAGTATACATCCAAACAGCATTCCTCTGTCCTCCCAGTGACCTTGGCTGTCATGACAGTGAATGGAAGTTTGTTAACTCAAAGACAATAACAGATGTAAAAACTGTTACTATCCCACATCAAGTAAGGCTGAGGCTTTCACAGAGAAGGTCTGGGGGATGCAGACAGGCTGTGTGTGTATCGAATGGTAAGAGGAGCAAAGCATTAGAGCAGATAGGAACACTAGTTAACCCATGTGCTTTAACTAAAGGCAGAACTATGCCTAAAATAACACTATTCATGAGAAAATTGCTAGAATTACTAGTATATTTACCTGAATCACAATAGAATTGCAGAAATGTCACCAAAACATAAATACATAATTTAATTAGTGCTAGTGGCCGCCTCGACTTCTCCCAGTAAAAACTCCCATGCAGAGCTGCGAGCAATTATTGAGACAGCTTCCACTGTCAGTGAACGTTATCATTTTTTTCAATACCATAGAGTACGGCATAGAACAGCAGTGTTTGAAGATATGTTGGCCGTACCAGTCTGCCAGTATCTAAAGTTTGTTCGCTGGAACTGTCTGAATATAGCTACTGAATAATAACTTACATTCCAACTTAACTTAAATTTCCAATTTACTTGTTTCCCCTCCTTTCCCCTCCCAGCCTGGCCAGATTATGCCTGTTTGACACTGCCTCTAATGTTGCCTCTGATTGTGATCAATGGGCCAGGGAGGCCCATTATGTCAACAATAAGCCTTTGTGTCCACCACCTCTTTTTTTACTGGTAGTGTGAAACAGATGCTTCGGGGGAATTGCTTAACTTCCAGTGATCATCGCTTGTGCGCTTAACCCATTGCTAAAATGTAAAAGCTTGTTCTCAGCACACCAGTGCTGTGAAGAGAGGTTTACAGTGGACACAAAAACTAACTTGGCATCTATTCCAGAGGTGTTCGGGCACCTGATAAGGAAGCCTCCTCGCCTCCCTTTGGAGGTGTACCAGGCATGACCGACTGGGAGGAGACCCCGAGGTAGACCCAGGACACACTGGAGGCACTATAGGGACTCCCAGCTGGCCTGGGGATGCCTGGGGATCCCCCAGGAGGAGCTGAGGAAACTGCTGGGCAAGAGGACATCTGGGCTAACCTACCTGTCTGTTGCCCAGAGAAGCCACTAGTAAATGGATGGATGGAAATGAACAGATCAAGTTCATTATATAAATAATAATGTGCACCTCTCCATTTAGATATTCACTATTTAAAAACACTATTTCAACCTTTTTACAATTGTAATTATTTTCACATTTCACCACAGAGGTTAATTCAAGTCCATTATCCAGTATGTCTAAAATATGTTTCCAAAGCAGTTCAATTTGCAAATGGAAACCTAACAGCCCTTATTAGCTTGAAGTTGAGGAAAGAAATAAAGACTTGTATTCCTTTTTCCTTAGTGAACTACTGTAATATGTGGCAGGTGTATCTGGAGCCAATCAAAGCTCTCCTAGCAGCTTTTGTGTCACATCTTCCCTTTCTCTCCTGTGCATATTATCTTCTCAAAACAGCCAACTGGGAGATATGGAAGAAAGAAAGAAAAATCAGTCCTATTGTGAAGGCTTTGAATGATACAAACCGTGTCTTTGTAAGACACAATATGCTGCATAATGTGCTGCAGCATATCATTATCAATCGATTGTCGGTGGATTTAAGGAGAGTGTGAGGGGGAGGATCTGGTAGGGGAGATTAGTTGTAGTAAGGGTTAGCTCAATCACCGAATTCAAGCATTTATTAATCAAGAGTGTGGTAATTAGAGATCCCGCCCCCATGCCTTTGCCCCACTCTTGAAATTAGATGACAGTTTTCATTACATTACATTTTCCATTGCCATGATAAATAAATAAACCAGTGCCCATGACGACGGCTGAGGAAAGTCATCAGCTTCCAATATATTCTTTCTACAAAGCTCCAAGCAGCCCCACTAATCCCCTCCATTTGATTTTGGTTGCCCCTGGTGCTCAGCGGTAAGATAGTGAGTGTGCGTTGTCTGGGCCTATCCACTCTATTGGTGGATGGATATCAGGGTCCTTATCAGTCAGCCGGTGGCACACACAACACCCTAGGGGGGTGGCAGAATGATAGAGGGAAGCAGGGTGTGGAGGTCAGGGCACTTACTGAGGCCCACTTTGAATTCAGCTACTAATGTTAGAGTGTTAGAAAGTTTGAGAGGCTCTTTTTCCCTCCCTCTCTCATGTCCTTTTCTCCCTCTCTTCTTAGCCAAGTCTCCCCTTGCTCTGCAGTGTTAATCAAACAGACTTCTTTATTTTCTTGCTGAGCCCCTTGATTTCATCTGGTATTTGGGATAATGAGATGCAATAAGTTAGAATATGATATGTTAAGATGCTAGTGTTTGCCACTGTATCAATGATGGTATAACACTATAGTACCCTTATTTCAAGAACAGTTTTCTGATCTGACTTTTCTTTTCTGCAACGTATTGTCTGCAATATA
Organism: Hoplostethus atlanticus; assembly: GCA_034670405.1. Classification (NCBI taxonomy): domain Eukaryota; kingdom Metazoa; phylum Chordata; class Actinopteri; order Trachichthyiformes; family Trachichthyidae; genus Hoplostethus; species Hoplostethus atlanticus. Next base: position 3,605,509 of record JAXDDX010000018.1, read on the forward strand.
CTTTTATTTGACACACCGTACAGACTTTGAGTCACCTATCACTGCTGGACACAGGGAAGAGGTCCATCATCTCAGGCCGCCTTCCCATCAACCAGAGAGGGGTAGAGAATTGGTCTAGACTGTATCATCATTCATAATTAGCTCAAGGACCACTGTGTCTCCATTGGGGTCCCGTGTGTTAATAACTTTGGCTTGTTTTGGGCAAGATCGTCCTTCTCAAGCACCCAAACATGATAGGGCCCCAGATACTGTCTTAGAACATGGACTCCTGGTTCAGGGATTGAGAAGTTGGTGCTGTTCCCTACTGGTCAACCTTATTCAGTTAGCAAAAGCAGGAATTGTAGTTTGTTTCAGATTGATACAGATAGATAGATTGATCTCATTACTGAAACCTGGCTGAGTGAGGGAGACTCCCTCAGATTTCTTTCACCGACCTATAGACTATCTGGTCATGTGGGCGGAGCAGCAGTTATCCACAGAATGGATTTATAGTATAATAGACCCCCAAAGCTAAAGAGTGAATTCATTCATGATGAACTGCTGGCTTTGATTATGCCTAAATTTGAACATATTTTTATTCTGTTACCACTGTGTGCTTTTGAAGTGGCTAATTTAAAGTCAAGTTGCTTTGACAAATCGAGGGTGCAGGAGCCACTTCCCTATGTGTAAGCAGCTAACAAGGTTGATGAAAACACCAAAGCCGCACTTCAAAATCTTTGCAGTCTAATTAGTTGCATGCTGTAACCACACTGGGCCCTCATGCAAGAATGGCCAAACCTGTTACCACACAAGAAAACAAGCAACAAAGAATGAAGAAAGTTGTGCTGAAATTGCTACTAATACATGATGTGCAACTGTTGTGCAAACAATTAGGACTTCATCTGTCATTGCAATGCAAACGTAGGCTATAGCATTTGCTGAAACAGGCCAATGCCGCGACATACACATACATCATACTTTCTCACCTCGCAGTATATGTTGTCATGCCCATCTCTTGTTGATTGGAAAGCCTCGGTGTGTTTTCTCTTTTCATTAGGAAATATGTAGCTTCTTTGTGTTTTGTTTGGTTTGTATTGGGGCCAATGTCCCGATTCTTTCAGCTTAACACAAAGTACAGCTTTTGTTAATGTTACCGATCTCAGGAGCCAATATTCACAATTCACTTTTAGCTACAATGACAAATACAATCAGACAACATGACGATTATTGGAATTGAGTATTATATATACGCTGAACCCATGACCAATATCAACATTTAAGGGGCCATTACCTTTTCTCTTTAGATAAAATTCATACAAAAGTTTCATTCAAACGATGTCAGTTGTCAGAGGAAAAAAACAGATATTGCTCTCTTCAACTGCTCACACTATTTTTCATGTGTAAATTTTGAATGATATTGCCCAATTACTGGGATGTGGGCATAGTTCAAGGATAGAATGACTCTTCTATTCTTGTTTCATTTCTGATAACTTATTTTTACTCCTCCTAATGAGATAGAGAGAATAATAAAGGAGAGGGAGGAAGTAATACGAGTGGCTGGCTTGATGATAAAACCTGTATAGTTCAGTAAAGAAGCTGTCAGATTCAGACGGATTGTCACATTTCTCTGCCTTCATCAAGGGGCTATGGGTTGTTTTTTAGCAAAGCTGATTGATATTGGAAGATGTTGGGCTATGTGTATGTATGCTTGAGTATAACAGCCACATACTAGACATCACACAAGTAGTTTTGTTTTTCTCAAGTGGGTTTGCAGTGTGAAGCCGACGCTACAACCAAGTGGTTTTGTTAGAATGTTTTCTCAGAGACCAAAGGTTTCTCATTAATTTTTGAATTTCCGCTAGTGCTCTCCAAGTGGTTGTGGAGGCCTTTTATGTAATATATGATTCATGTTGCGTGAGATATTATCTCCTGCAATGATACTAAAGCAAAGCCCTAGCTGTTTCTAAAGTTTTAGCTCACACTTGGTGATACAGTATATCAGATAAAGTCATTCTATTGTGTCTGTCTTGATTTCTTTGTTGTGGCATCGATTTAGAATTAAGGTGTAGTAGCTAATGCCCCAAAATCTTACAGACCAGTGAGCAGCTGTTTTTGTGATACTGCTTGTATGCCATACAAAAAGTGGTTGGGCTGTCAGTACTTGGAATGGTTGTTGATTGGGGTTACTTGGATATTGTAAGTCGGGCCATCAGGGGATCTTGGTTTAATTAAAGATAGTACTCATTATCTCATCAGTGTTCTACCTACGGTATAGTGGTCTTTTCATCTTGCCATGTTGTTCTGTGGGGAATTGTGGGCCAGTAATTAAATGATCAGTGGCTGACTGTGTATGATGAATTCTATAACAAAATGCTACTGTATAGTGTATCCATTTTGGAAAAGAATGATCACCTGAAAGTCATGATTCAATATCCTCTATAAGTCTAGAGGGAACACTGTAAAAGAAAAACACTATGCTGCGATCTAAGGAGACCCCAGAGGAGCTCTGGAAGAGAGGAGTGAGTGTGCATCTGTCTGGGGAAGGTCTTTTGTCAACAACAAAAGACTTAGGTACTTAGTTACTTATTATGCTTTAAATATCACCATAATTCGTTTTAATTGTAGGCTATCAATCATTTTTTTCAGTTGTGACTCATCTCTTTCTGGAATGATACTATTTTGTATTTTTTCCTGTAATAACAGGCCCCAAACTATAATGGGTTGCCTTTTTTAGGCACGAATGAAACAATTTGGTTGAGTCATGAAAATTATAAGCGCAGCAAATTATTGATTTTCAAATGACACACTTCCTCCCCACCTCAACACTTGTACTTTTACTTTTTGTGAAAGTAGACCCATTTCTTTGCTCGATGAGTCTACTTGTATTTACAGAAATGATGAATGCCAGTCATTTCTACAAAACATTATTATCCAGAAGTGGTAGGCAGAGGTAGATCACTGATTTGAGAATCTGATGGTGAGAAATATATTAAAATAAAATGTAAATAGTATGTTAATTATGCTAATATGTGTAGATGTGTATGAGTTTTAGACAATTTGCCTATCTGCATGAGCAGAAATGTAATCCTCCTAATAGAAACAGAGGAAATGGATGACATTTATTGAATTATAATGAATTATTAAATCCTGTTTGGACAGGCCTAAGCGTATTTCTAGATGACATATGGCCCAGACCATGGTCAAAATTTAAAATAATTCATCCTCTCACATCATTTATCCATACTGCTACAGTATCTACCGTATATCTCATATGTTCCATTTTCTGAGACCTAAAAGTGGAATGATGCCAAGTTGAGTGGCAATTTTTATAAACTTTCCAAAGTTACTAGTGCTGCAGGGGATCAGGGGCTCCGTAGTGTGACAGTTCTTTGCCAAAATGTTGCCATCTTCAGAGGCTACTCCTTCATGGTCACTGTCACTGTGTGTGGGTGTGTACCTCAGCAACGTGCAAGCTTATGTTGCCACCTGATTGTCTATTGGTGTTAAGTTTGTCTGTACCCCCAGGCCTATTTCTTGCAAAGTTAGGACAAATAGAATGTATAGAATGGGTATAAAAAACCTGTAATGTGCAAATTGAAGTCATATTATTATTATTATTATTATTATTATTATTATAATAATCTTGATTTATTTATATAGCAGTCAAAACAAAGTTACAAAGTGCTTCACAACCAAGAAAAGAAAAAATGAGCAATGACAAAGATCAATAACGGAAAGAACAAAGAGGTAAAAAAAAAAACAGATAAAAGGCACAGGGATAAAACAACATGGATGAAATGAATAACAGCCAAATATACAGAAAGGCCTTACGTTTTAAGAAGTGAGAGAACAAGCACACCAGTCTCAGTGTTTAGTTTGGAACAAAATGTTAAGCTTTTTTTTTTTCTGAAGCTTCAAATGTTTTTTGGGGGTTATTTTTGACTCCCTCTTCTTCTTTCCATTTCTACCTGCAGGGCAGTAGTGGGGCACAGAGAACCATTGCCTGACGACAGTAGAGACAATATCACCATTTTCACCCGAATCCTAGACAGGCTGCTGGATGGCTATGACAACAGGCTACGCCCTGGGCTGGGAGGTAAGCTACCTCTACACACTTATCTTAAATATTTACCTATTGACCCCCAAGCAACAAAGAGACTCTGTTTTTTTTTGTTATAAATGCAACATTAGTCATCCTGAACGACTGCTGTATTCTTGTGCCTAGATGCTGAGAATCTCTAATATTTTGGCATCAGTCCAATACTAATACTAAATGCTCACACATGTTGACATGGAATTTTTACAGAGATATTGCTAGATATTGGCATGGCAAATTGCCAGAGCAAATCTTCCGGAACAGACTCGTCTCAGCATAGTGGGCACCTGAATAAAATCATCAAACTGGTGGTAGTGAAGGTTGCTCCTTTTATAGGTTCCCTATACACAATGTGAAGAGGATTTGCTGGGCCTGTTGCTAACAGGCAATGTGTCCTAGCCGGGTCTCCTCAACTGGTTAACTGCTAGCTAGCGCGTATTATTAGCACTCTGGTCATTTTGTGCAGTGCTGGTATGGGAAATGTGCCTTCCCAGACCCTGGGGTTGAAGTTTTTTCTCAGTCATGCCCAAATGGCAAATGAGCGCATATGTCACTCTAAATCACTCTAATTGATGCCATGCTGGATAAACATTTGGCCCCCATGGACAACTGCCAATCAGCAAGCCCACATGGCCAAGCAGGCCTTGCCATTTCTAAGCCACCCAGCTGGAGTGGTCGTGTCTGCTCAGTGCTTGCTGCTAGAGACATGAGCAGCCTGCCAGGCTCCAGACATACCATGCTGGCTGACCTGGGCTCCATGGCGGTGAGCAGAGAGCGGCACCAAGCACAGGACAGCTAATGTTGTTTTTTGCCTCTGTACATCTCCAAGGGCAAGGGGATGGTGGATGCAGGACTGGGCCTGCACCACTTATGGCTACCACTCATGGTGAGTTCCTTTATGGATCAGTGACTTCACTTACGTGCCTATATGGTGCAGTGAAGCCAAGTGGGCTTTTCCATCAAGCCCTAGATGCAGTCCAGGCCAGATTCAAAAGCCAAAGGAAGTGCAGCCACAGGACAGTGTAGTCCAGACAGTCCCTTGGTAATTTCTTTCCTGTATTTGGAAATTGTCACTGAGCCGCACGCCAAAGCCATGTTCACACAACACATTTCCTGCAGTGCCACTGCGCATATTGCTTCTTTAAGTTTAGTCACCCCATGGTTGCCTTAATGATGTCGTCCAGGTCCAGAGGAAGAAAAACAGCCCCAGATCATGACATGCTTTGGGTTGTCACCAAACATGGCATTTTTGATTGGGAACAAACAGTTCAATTTTGGACTCATCTGTCCAGAGAAAAGACTTCCAGATGGATTGATATGACTTTATAACCTTCCCCAGACTGATGCACACTCACTCCTCTCTTCCAGAGCTACTCTGAGGTCTCCTTAGATCGCAGCATAGCATTTTTCTTTCACCTGCATTGGTAACAACAAACTGGCCAGATTTCTCACCTGGATTTATGGGAGTGCCACACAAAGTCCTCCCTAAAGATCTGACCTGACTGGTTAAATTCATACCCAATTATTTACCCACCTGGTTCTACTTACTTGAATTAACTAATGCAAGAGCATTTTCACTTATTTTTGCACCTGCACTAATTAATTGCACAAGAGGTTCACAAACTTTCAAGCATGACTAGATTAGCTGGCTACCTTGCTCCGATGCATCATGGTACGTATAAACAGATACAGGGCTCATTTTATTCCCCTCCTATCTCTGTCATGCGAACTGCTGACTTGGTGTTGTGATCATCGCCTATTTGTGAGGGCCATTTGTATCTCAAGAATGATTAATGTGGAAGTGGATCTCCTCTCTCAAGGGGATCCTTTGCCAGAAGATTGGAGACTTCATCTGTGGGTGGTCTCCTAGATCTGGGACAGATTTAGAGCTGAAGATCTGTTCGCTTTCCGCCCATTGCTGCCTGTTCTTTTCTGCACCACTGGGATACTCTGTCTCACTGATGGCTCAAAATCTTGCTTTACACATTTCCCCCAGAGGAGCTGATTCAGCTCACATTGAAGAGGATATATTTTGAAATGTCATGACTTTCTTATCATGCCCTACTTTTACCTCATTTGTAAAATATTTAGTAATATTTAGGAATAAAGTATGCTTGTGTGCAATGATACATGTAATGAATTATAAATATAATTTGAAGAAATATATAGGCCCTTACAATAAATAGTTGACTTGATAACTTGATAACACAGGCATGCCAGATTCATAATACATTACACTATATTATGTAATTTTCTTATGTTGTTATAATTTGTTTATGATGCCATATATTGGCAGCTCAGGTGTTACTGTAAGTGAAATAAAGAGAGCATTTAAACCCTGCATGTCTTTTGCTGAGATCCTGTGTTTTGTTCCCGAGCCAGTCCCTTGGGCACTGTTAAATGTTTTTGGCAACTAAAATTCTTTTGGGTCAAAAGGGATGTCTTCTCTCCAAGGAAATGGACTTGGGCCTGGCCCAAAGCCGATTTTATGCTGTTGTGGAGAGCTAAAAACCTGGCTTGACCCAAAAGAGTTGTAGCCTGCCTGGCTCAAAAACATTCAAGCCTCGAAAAGACTCTGTGAATTTGTTAACAGCACCATTTTTGGCTCCTGATTTGAGATCGATAACCTTATCCAGCCAGGATAGTTGGGACTGCTGCATCCAATGCTATCGAGCAGTGCTTGAGTTTCCCTTTTGTAGGACATCTGTAATATCGATGACCCAAACTAATTTAACCCTTGATGTGTTGTCAAAAATGATACGAGGGCACAGCAATATGACATGATTTTGACAAAATGTTGATGCACAAATAACAATCCAGGTTTTCAGCTGACCAGATTAGTCTGCACTGGGCCAAACCCAAGTCTATTTCCTTGAAGAGTAGACATCCTTTTGGCTCAACAGATCTGTAGTTTTGCCCAAAAACCTTTAACTCCATGGTTTAAAAAAACACACACACACAAACTCTTGCATTTCCAGTCCTAAACAGTGCAAAACCAAAAACAGTACAATGCTAATATATTATGTTTATATGTTATAGAAAGGTGATGTACAGATTAAATCGTTGCACTTATACTGTATGAGTTGTCATGTAAATTGTCAAAATGAATTTAATTAAAAAACCCTAGGGGTTAAACATATAATGCACTTAAATCCAATTTATGTCTCAACTCGCCTCCAGGCCCTTATATGTTCAGGGAAGGACAGCTTGTGTGAGAATGCCACTTAGTGTAACTCACTTTTTAAGCTCTTCAATGTTAGGGCCTGCAATTGAACTGTGAGCCAGCCAGCAGTTGGCCACAGGCAGCAATTCAGTGAAAATTGCCCCATCATATAGGCCCAAATAGGTTTCTCATATTCTCAGTATTTGTCATAGTTCTTGTTTAGATTGTGATAATAATAACACAAAAGCTTTCTCTATAAGTGAACCTTGCCAAGTAAAATACTATCTGCCAAGAGAGCATAACCCTTGTTTTATTTGGTGGAAGGTATTAAACATTGGGGGGTTTTAATGCATATTGGATTTTTGTTGAATTTTGTTTACTTAAATGTAAACTGTCTGACTTAAAAAAAAGAGCTGCAGTGTGGATTTATGTATAAAGACTGCATGTAATGTTTTCTGACTCCAACCACTGGCTCTCTTCTCTCCTTTTACTATCAGAGAGTGTGACAGAAGTGAGGACGAACATCTATGTGACCAGTTTTGGGCCAGTGTCAGATACAGACATGGTGAGTATCATCCTCTTCGTCCTTCATGACTTTGTCCGTCACTTTAGACTTTTGGTTGTCTTTTTTTAACTTGTTCCCTATGGCCAGGTGAAAATATGAAAATATGTTACAGTGACTTTGAAGTTAACATATTTCAAAATAAACTATCAAAGGGCTAGACAATTAGAGATGGGCAAAAAAATTAATATTGGCTTCAGCAATCTCCAAATTGCAAGAAGCTGCAATTATTTTAAAGATCCAGTGCAATGATTTTAATTGAGTTGAGGAAAGCTTGCTATGGATTTCTAATTGGAGTGTCATTTTTTCAGCTTTTGATGTTTCATCTAATTTGTCAGAACTGCTTAGAAAACTCTATGCTCAGCCAATTCTCAGTAGGTTGTGGTCCTGTCAACATGCTTAGCACCACCCACGTCTTGTTGGCCATCATATCCAAACCGGAAGCATCTAACGTTCACGGTATAAGTAAATGTGCTGAAATAAATTATATATTGAAAAAAATAAATCAATCATGAAATATTTTAAATGCCACACTTGCCAATATGCCAAATTTCAAGTTCAAGCCAAGGGTTATCAACAGGGAATTCTCACTCTCTCCCTCCTTCTGTCCTAATCCCTGCCATACTCACATACACACACATGCTTGTCTTGTCCACTTAACTTCAGTAGTTTGAGAAAACGGAGAAATTACAGACAACCACTTTACTGTCATTTTTTTTACTAGCCTACATTGGTCTCGACCTGTCCACTTGTTTCTCCCACAAAGTTTCTTAGCAATGTTTTTCACACTGTAGGTCCTAGTGTTTTATCCATTATAAATAGTTATCTGGTCTCTGGCGTGTTCCCCTCTAGCTTTTTGCATGCAGCGGTTCAACTCCTCCTGAAGAAACCTAAGAATCCTTCTTAACAACTACCTACCTCTAAGCTTTCATTTTCATTAAAAATTAGTTTTTACATAGCCAGGAGCATGGCCCTTCTCAAAGAAACTGAGCTGGAGATTGTGCAATGTTAGTCCTATTGGACCTTTGTGCAGAATTCAACACTATTGATCATGCAGTTTTAATTGACCGCCTTGAGCACTGTGTGGTATCTCTGGCTTAGCACTGAGTTGGCTCAGGTCTGACTTCCTACTCTGTTACAATAGGCAATTCTTCATCTTCCTCAGCCAGTATCACCTGTGGGGTCTCTCAGGGCTCAATTCTAGGCCCTATCGTTGTTTCTCTATACTATACTATACTCCCACTTGGCAACATCATTTGTAAACATAATGTCTTTTTCCATTGTTATACTGTACTGATAGCCAGTTACGACTTACATTCAAACCTTGTGACCCAAACTCCATTAACAATCTTTAGTGTTACAAATCTGAAACAATCTGGCGATCTGTCAAACAATCTGGGTTCATTTTATTCATTATATATCATTATATAAACCAAGCAAATGTTAAACATTAGCACCGCCCACTTGGTCAGATCATCCATAGACATAACGGCTCAAAAGCAAATCTGACATTGTTCCTTTTGTAGTTGCCAACTTTACAAATACACTCAATTTGGACAAGCAGGTCAAGAGGGTATTGCAGTCCTTCTGCTTCACTCACCAGAGAAATACTTCCAAAAGTAGGGTTAACTAAGGTCATCCATGCTTGTATTTGTTCTTGTTTAAACTACTGCAACTCTCTATACTGCTAATCAGCCGCTCTCACATCTTCAGGTTGTACCGAACATGCTGCTGCTAGGGTCCTAACTGTTTTTAAGAGTGTTATACCGCTTTCACGCACAAATCCCGGGATTTACACGGGTTATGAAACACGGGTCATTCCCAGACCACACTACTGTCCTGGGGGTATCCCAGGTCATCGACCATTCAGACCACCTGTGTCACCATATTTACATCTGTATACCACTGCCACGCAGGGCCGAACAAGTACCTGTGTGATATCGCCGTAGATAATTGTATCTTTTACCACCCCGGTAATTTGTCGCTTTATTTCTTCTTCCCCACGAATAGACAGAAGCTCTCTGATTTCGTAGTCTTTCCAATTCTCCGTTCAGTGGCAACGTGCCCATTCAATCTGAGGGGGCACATGGGCCAGATTCCAGATTTAGCTTTCTCAGAATCTATCTACATATAAAAAACAGAATTTTGGTAATCATCTCCTCCTTCTTCCTCCTTCTTCATTCCTTTCTTTCATGAGTAAAGATCTTAAATGAAGATGTCACTGTAGTGAATGAAAAGGTTCTTCAGCCATGAGAAGTTGCACATCTTCCCTTCCTGTGTAAATATCTTTGCTATTGGCTACGCTACCCAATGCATAGAATTCTGATACAGACAGAGATCCAGACTTCCACTACATTTAGTCCTAATAACGTATTTCTGAGAGACAATTTTAGCTTTTTATTTTATCTGAGATTTAATTTAGAAAAAATGTATTTAGAAAATGGTTGTATGACTACATGTATGTGTGTAGCAACAGATAATGTAGTAACTGCCAGAAAATGCCCCTCAAAATGAGACAAAAAATGTAATACAATCTGTTAATAAATTGCTAAATAATGTAATAACATCACATTATTACATTCACATAACACAACAATTCTTACTTTATAAGGGCTGTAACAGATTTTTAACTGATGATGTAATAATAAATATTGACTGATGATGTAATAACTTTAGTTATTGATTTTTTTCTTATTCTCATCTCTATCACATTATTAGTCAATTGTATTATTACATCCTCAGTTCTAAATATGTTACACCCCTTTATGAAGTCAAAATTGCTAAGTAATGTCATAATGTTATTACATTATCCAGTAATTTATTACATTAGCAGGTTTTATTAAATTTCAACCCATTTAGAGCAACATTTCATTACATTACGACAAGTCATTACATTATCCGGTCTTTATCACATTATTGGTTGCTATGAGAGCTCCCAGGCAACATTTGGACAGTCCACAGGAACAAAAGAATCATTAGTAGCAAGAGAATTAGAGCTCAGGGGTCCTTCAAGCAGAGGAGGGAATAAATGGAAAGGAGTGGCTGTTATACAGTAGAGGAAACAAAGGTAGACTGTAGGCTGCAGTAAATAAATAGGTCTTGAGTCTGGACTTAAATAATGAGATGGTTGAATCGTTGACATGAGTAGGAAGCTGGTTCCAAAGGGCGGGCCCCTCCGAGCATGTGTGGGAGGGTGGGAGGCTCTGTTTTTTTTTAGAATATGGAGAATAACAAGGCGCCCTGCATCCAGTGCACAGAGATTTCGAGCAGATTTATAGTGAGCAGGTAAATCAGTGATGTACTATGGGGCATGGCCTTTTCATGCTTTGTAAGTTAAGAAAAGGACTTTGTTGCCACTTTGTTCTAGTACTGAGAGGCAATGAAGGGAAACCTAGATCAGGGTTGTGTGATCGTGTTTTCTGGTTCACATGAGTGTTCAGGCTACTGTGATAGTTATATGTTTTGTGTGCAGAGTGGGACAGCACCAGGGCCTGGTTTTTGTAGGTCAGTTAAAGGAGAAGAAATGCCAAATCTTGGAGCTATTTCAGTGAAAATACCATAAATATATATATATATATATATATATATGGGAGGGATATGTGTTGATGTTGATGTGTTCTTGATCAAAGACAGCTCCCAAGAGTTTAATTAATTAATTTTGATGATGATGATGATGATGATGATGATGATGATGAATTTGGGCTTACTGTACAGACTTTGAAATAAAGTGAGAGAAATTTGTTGTTTGCAGCCATTTAATAAACCTCTTTCATAAGCCATGCATACCTGGTAGATAAACTACTGTTTCCACTCTATAGAATAAAATAAAATAGCACCAATTCTGCCATTGGTTTTGATGCACATCTTTCCCAGTCTACTGTCTGCCAGAGAATTAAGCCCAAGAACCCCCAGTCTGTCATATCTGCCTTTATGTTGAAATGCTAGGTTTCTGCCGTGATCATATTTAAAAACATACTTATGCCAACTTTTGGTAGGCTTAAAGCTGGAAAGAGACACAAAGGGATTTATTCAAGACCTATTTTCAAATTCAATGGGATAGCATTTAAGGTGTGTAGGATGGGTTTGTTTGGAGATCAGCATATTGTTTGTGGGAGAGGGATGGAGGATACGCATGCATACTAAGCCCACACACTATTGGGCTTGGCATTTAAAATTAAAATTAAAAAAAAGACAGAGAGAGCCACCACATTTTGCAAAGGCCCTTGTTACCTAGCAGTCACTATAGATAAGCATATTATGTGCCATGTTATTTGGATCACATACACTGAATAAAGTGCAGGTTCCAATTAACTCAATAATTGTTTGAGTATCATTTATTTAAGTTAGTTAATTTCTTGAAATGGACTATGAATTACCAAAAAACAGTATCTTGAGATTTTCCTACATCGAGGACAATCTATTCTCAAGGCATCTCACGATTTATGTCCTGCACATCCAGTGGTCCAATTACCCATCTTTGTACCATCAAGTGTCCCAGAAATGTCTGCTCCTCCCCCACCCTGAGGGCCAGTCATTCAGCCTTCACATTAGACCCCAATATGCCACATCTGCCTTCAGTATCCCACTATCACAACAGGAGGGAAGTTAGCTGCATGATCAAAGTGGAACTCAGATATCAGACCAATAACAGGGCACGTTATTCCGAGTCTATATGGAGCACTTATGGTATCTGACCGTGGCAGTTTCCACACTACCTGTCACACCAATCCCTACAATGTGGGTTACTTTCTTGATGCTGATGTCTGGAAAGTAGGTGGGTGTGCTGCTCCACCTCCAGCCTCCCCTGTCTCTCTCTGTTTCTTGCTCTTTTTGCCTCTCTGTCTCTCTTTCTCTCTCTCTCTCTCTCTCACTCTCTGAAGGTTTATGGATTACTATCAGATTCTCGTGTGCGCAGTGTTCCTGGCTTTGACAAGTCTGGTCTGATGAAATGGAGGGCTATTTAGTCTGTCACAGGTACTGTGTTGAAGCTTGCTTGACGAAGATGTCAGTACTAGTCTGGTAGGCAGCCTTGATCCCGTCACGTTTTGCTCTCATTTCACAATCTCTTGGGCTAAACTTTTCTGGAATATCTGAGGTTTGAACGCACCGGTGTATGCATAACTTTCAGAGAATTCAGCTTTGAAATAGCCCTAGTGCAAGACATAGAAAAGATGTGAGGTCTGTACTTGTCTGTTGTTTTATTTACCTTCTATTTTAGTTTTTTATTTGAAGCATAAGCAAAAGAAATATTTAATTGAATCAAAGTGTCGATTTATGAGCCAGCTGGCATACTGAACCTTTTGAGGCTCTGATGATCTGGGTGCTGTTCCATTACATTCCCCCATGTATCACCCTTTCCATCAGGTATCATATTTCTGTTCATTCAACAGAATTATTCTCTTGTTCATCCGTTATTATTTTTTTCTTTTTAAAAACAGCAATAACAACAAAACCTTTACCTTTGATGTTGAACACTAGAACGTCCGTACAGTTAAAGGTCCTCTAAACAAAGCAGATGGAGGTTAGTGTTGTTCAAGTTTGAAGGTGAATGCCAGGATTCTCCATCAGTCATTTTATCCTTGTTCCAGGGGAAACAAGCCAAGTAAAGTCCTTTTTTTGGAGAATAAAGAGGGATGTGGAAGAGGTAAATTTGAAATTAAAACCATTGTCTTGGAGTCCTTGATCTTCTCTCCCGCTATGCAGGTCGTCAAGTCCCCCTTTGTCACAACATGATTCACGTGCAGTGAGGGAATAATTTTAAAAGCAGAGCAAACACGGTGTTTTTGCACCTCAAGAGCCTGTATTTTGTTCCCATAGTTACACATAATGAAGGCAATATTTAAGCGGTACTAGGCAACATGATGTTAGTAAACTGAACAGACCTATATTTCTTCTCAGTGGGGGTGGGGCTGAGGTGAAGAAAATCTTTTCACTCATGGTTCAGCCACCGTTGGTGAGTCCAGTTTTCTCTGGAGGGAGCTCTTGCTTGCTGCTGTTTAGGAGAACGTTTTGTATTTCACTTTCATGTTTCGATTCGTTCCTGTGCACCAAGACGATTTCCCACCAGTGACCATCCCCAAGACCAGAAATTAATTTTGGCAAATAGGGCGAATCTATGGTGTCTCAATTAGAGAAGGGCACTCTTTTCTGTTGCAGCCCCACTTTGTGATTTAGGCTGATAAAATATTTGTGTATATTTACATAAAAGTCTTGTCTAGTGCAGCTTTGAATCCATGCTGTGTAGTTGTGGTGCAACACAAGCGTTCCTCCCCCAAGTATCTCTCATAAATATTTTGATACAGTCTCTCAATTATTAAACTGAACCTACTCAGTCATTTGAAATTATTATTTCTGACATCTTGTTTTGAACTGTGATATGTGAAATCATTCACTCTTGAAGCACATATGGTCTATGTGCATAGTCCACATACTATAATTCCCTTAGGATTCCACAATTAACAGCACAATCTCTGGGAATGCAATCATATTAAGTTTCCCTTGATTGTGTCTGTGAGTCAACTTAACGAAATCCACTGGAACTTGAGAATAAAATGTGATTTGCTCATTTTGTATGGTCACCCACATGATGGAAAGTGGTTTTGAAACCATACTTCAATCAATTTGTTCTTGAGGGTGTGATACTGGACCACTTGAAATATCTTGTCACTATCATTTCTCTGAGAGCAGCATTAAATCACTGAACAAATAATGTGGTTAAGACAAAACAACAGAGTCATATTTTTAGTGACTAAAGTCAAACTACTAACATGTTCAGTGCCAGATCTCCATTGTTTGTTTGCTACCATCTGAATTGAGGATATTTTTGGTGGAATATAATAGTATTGTCAGTCTGTAACAACCTATCCCTAAAGCATGTTTATACCTCAGAGTTGGGGAAGCTGTTGAAAATAATTGGGATTGATATGGGATTCACAGCTCATCGCAAGTCTCACACAGGTTACACTCCCAGCAGGGAAAGGTGAGATGCACACAGGGAATGAAGAGAAAGAGAATAATTGACAAAGGGAGAGCAAGAAAGACTTGTAATTAAGTCATTAATCAGATCTCTGGCTAATCATTACGCTGTTCAGAGAGTGAAGAAGTTCAGAAGAGCCAGACTAATGGATATGTGGCCTACAGCAACTGGTCTGTATCATTGTGGAACTCCTGAGTCTGGCGGGTCCTGACCTAGCTTTTTTTTTGTTTTGTTTTGTTTTGTTTTTTTTATGTAGCTGCAGGCTGGTGCAGGTAATCATGTGAGAATGTTGCGGGTTGAAAAAGGCTACTGCTCTGACTCAGTCTTGTTTCAGTTTAAAATCCCCCACTAGCAAATCAGAGCATCACTCGCGTCTCATATCCTATCTTTGGCCTGTCATGCACAAGGTCTGTTAGATTTTTTTAAATTGTGGGGATCACCTCTCTTACATTTCAAATCTTTCAATTGTTTTTGTTGTGAGTTTGTTTAATTTACTTGTTTATTTGGAAATAGAAAATGATTAGAGGCTTAGAAGGCTTTTAAAATTGCAGAAATCTTGTTAGATTTAATGGCATATTCACTCAAATATGACGTGTTAGTTGTAGAACTACAACGGAGAAGTAGGAGTGAAATAAACATAAACACTAGACTAAAATGTCCTGATCTGTTGAGTAAAGCAAAATAAGAATTGTTGAACTGATTAGAGCGTGGGGGTAATAACTAAATGTTCACTATTTAATGAACTCATTAATTCAAGTTAAAAGGCTGCATTAATATTATAGCAGATACGAGACACAACCTTCCTGCCACTGTCAGAGAATCAGACACCATCTCATTTTGAAAGTCTAGACTCAAGACCGATTAATTTAGCACAACCTATACGTCCTCCCTTAACTCCCACCTTATCAGCCTTTCCCTCCATTTTGCCTACTTCCATACAGTCAGACAGCCTCTTACTTCTTCTCCCCTGGCGTTGGCTTGTGCTCTGCACGATCCACTCACTCATATCCACCCACACTGATGTCTGCCGGCGCACACAGACACACACCAGCTCTGGACACATTTCTTAGAGTTTGAGATGTGCTGGTTCTAGCTCTTGTTTTTTTATCCTTGTTTTCACCTGTATGTGTGTGTGTCTACTGTAAAGCACTATGTGACAATCCAATGTTAAAAATGTCCACATCACTATGAAACGTCATATTAATAAATTCTCAGCTGAAAATCATTCCACTGCTGACAAAGTGATAGTAGAGACCAATATCTTAAAAGTCATTAGTGGATCTTAGATACACTGTACTGGTCTGTATCATTGTGGAACTCCTGAGTCTGGCAGGTCCTGACCTAGCTTTTTTTTGTTTTGTTTTGTTTTTTGTTTTTTTTATGTAGCTGCAGGCTGGTGCAGGTAATCATATGAGAATGTTGCGGGTTGAAAAAGGCTACTGCTCTGACTCAGTCCTGTTTCAGTTTAAAATCCCCCACTAGCAAATCAGAGCATCACTCGCGTCTCATCTATCCTATATGACAAAGTGATAGTAGAGACCAATATCTTAAAAGTCATTAGTGGATCTTAGCTACAACCAACAACCAAGTTGACTCCATTGCAATTCACCTATATGACACCTCAGTGATGGTTGCTGCAATGGACCAGAACCTAATTGGACACAGTGAAGCTTTTTCACTAGAATTGAATAGACCTATTGTATATAAACTCACAGTATGTCAAAGCATGTCTGCAGAGAGCGCCCAAAATTGCTGTTAAAATGAAAACAACGTCAAAACACTATCAAATTGTTTTGGGGTTTTTTTTTTCTAGAAGGCTGCTGTCAAACAAATGTTTCAGGTTAGGTCACACCTGAATGTCAAGTCAGCTATAAGGCAAATCTTTTCTCGCATTTCTACAGCCGCACATTTCATGAGTAACAATAAATAGAGGTAACGCATTTGTCACAACGGCACAAGAATTTCATGACAGCTACATGGCACATTTATTAATACAGTTTCCATCTTTATGGCAGCTTTTCATGTCAGGGTTTTCATAATACTAATGTCATTTGTGAAAATCAGCGTAGCAGTGTT
The DNA here is from genome assembly GCA_034670405.1 of Hoplostethus atlanticus. Classification (NCBI taxonomy): domain Eukaryota; kingdom Metazoa; phylum Chordata; class Actinopteri; order Trachichthyiformes; family Trachichthyidae; genus Hoplostethus; species Hoplostethus atlanticus. The sequence goes on from JAXDDX010000018.1 coordinate 3,622,361, forward strand.
GCCATTTATTCAGCAAAAGTACCAAAAGAAGTCCCGCTAGCAAGTGCAATTTCTTAACTGAAGCCTTGGGGTCAGCCATGGAAATTTGTGTTATGAAGCTATTTTTCAGACATTGTATTCTGAATGCTATATGCATCATATATCAACCATTTGTACCTACCATTCCACCCACTATTTACTCACTCGTTTCACTGCCCGTTCATGATCCTCCCTCACATTAACAACCCCAACCCCCCGTTTCATTTGAGAAAACTGTTGGATAGATGCTCCGCTCTGTCACCTCTGTTGAGAAGAAATCAATCACTGTATCCCTGGAGGAACACCAGCTGGCATGTGAAGTGGGTATGCCATTTGGCTTTATGTGGTGATTGACTCTGCTTCGTTCCTTTCTTTCAATCTTCAAATGAATTACCCATTTTGACACAATTCCCCTTTCCAAAACAGCAAACAAAAGGCCCATCTAAGCCAAACAGTGCTCTATTCATTGCTGGATGTTTTGCATTGATCACGGTGAGAGTAGGAAGTATTGTTGGACCTAACAAAATCCATAACATGACTCTGACCTCGGTAACGTAAGCTAATATGGCCCAAGGTCCTTGGTATGTATGACATTAAAGTCACCCTGTGGCGCGTCTCCTAGCTTCTAATGTATAACGTGTTCATCAATCTTTCCTGTGACTCGGAGAGTGCTATGGTGTTTGCACTACTTAATTATCACCCCTCAATTTGATATGACTAACATACAGTTGACACATGACAGCTAAATTCGTTTTAAAAAAGCTGATAGAAGTCAGGGAATAGCTCAGAGAGAACTGAAGAGAAAGTACAGTTAATGGAGGAAAATAACTCAAGAGGGCATGAAAGAGAAGAAAGGGAAATGACTTGAACAGATCATACGTTTGTCAAACTTCTGCTCTAAACTCTATTTCTGCTTTTTCTGCTTTTAACTGTCTACGGGGCTGTAACTGGTCTGCATTTAGACAGGTGCAGTGTGACTATTTTTGATAGTATTGAAGGTTTTCAAGCCATCAGGAAGTCAACCGGGTCAATTTACAGCCACTGAAGAATGGCTTCTTTTGCTTAGGGAGGAGTCAGGATGTTTTTATTGATTACCAATAATGTGTATTTCTGCTTGGGATACAGACAGTTTACATCGCTCTGTCTGCCACAGCCGCAGTAAGCAGCTGATGAGAGAACGCTGTTGCTAGGACACCAAGTATTGAAAGAAGGATGTGAAATATATTCCTGATTTTGCCTCACTACTTCCTGAGACCAGGTGTAGTTAAGTTAAATTGTGTTAACGTGAATTAAAACAGTGTTGCAGACAGGTTTCGTGCTCTCAGCATGCGGTGTTATACTATGCAATTGAGATGCAACCGATCTAATGTCAACCATAGAGGTAATGTGGAGTAGTCAGTTGATACTTCTTGTTCAATAATACATTGTTTTAGACCTGATCCAAATCAAAATGTTTACATCTTTGGGAAATGCTCGTATGAAATTGAAATATATCTGAATATCATGTTCACACACCATTTGGTAAGGTTGTCTTAAATTGTTGACACACCATATATTTCATTCATATATTAACACATGTATGCCCCTAATACACAGTGTCAATTGTCATTTTAACATTAATTGTTTTTAATGTAACTATAATAATGATTACTTCCTTTGTAATTTGTCATTTGTTGTTGCCCAACTGATCATTCTCATTTCCTTCTCTTTAGGAGTACACTATTGATGTCTTCTTCCGTCAGAGTTGGAGGGATGAGAGGCTGAAGTTTGATGGGCCCATGCAAGTCCTACCCCTCAACAACCTCCTGGCCAGTAAGATTTGGACTCCTGATACCTTTTTCCACAACGGAAAGAAATCTGTGGCCCACAACATGACAACTCCTAACAAGCTGTTGCGACTAGTCGACAACGGCACTCTTCTCTACACTATGAGGTGATGCACTGTTGCAATTACCCCCCAATGAACACTACCCCTTCATTTGTAGGATAGTTTCAAAGTTGTCACGATGTCACTTCACCCACTGGGGATGAGCCGCTGATAGACCAGTAAGTTTTGTGACCTGTACACAGATGTAGCTTGATAAATTGGTAATTTGAGTCGTAGAGAGCCGATCCATCAGCCACCTGGAGCAATGTGTCTCACTGCCAGAGAACTGACTGGGATCCAACCTGGCACAGCCACATATGCTTCACAAACAGACTGTGTAACTAGGGTCAGTGAATAATGCTCACTCGATCAAAGGATTGCCACTATGCAACACAAAGATAGATAGCATCAGCTACTACCAAGGGATGCGCAGTCAGTGAGCGTTATTCTGTGTAGCTGAACATCTTTATCTAGAGGACCAAAACAAAAACAGAACAAAACTAGACAACTACACAATTATGCCGAGAAATATTGAATGTTTCAGTCTAGCCAACCTTCCCTAAACGTTGAATGAGTTGCAAACATGATGCTTAAGATGCTCATGCAGGCCAGTGGTGATTTTTAAGGTCGTTCTTGTAGAATTAATATGCCTGTGTGTTACATTAAAATATGATAGGTCCCTCATGAGTTCAATAAGCCATCATGTACCCAGTTTCTGCTGTGTTATGAAACTACCAGAAAACTGAATTTCTGGACACAACATTATATGTGTTATCATTGTACTTTATTTATGATATATCAGTTTAATTCGATCATTCGTAGTCCCTTGCCAGCTATTTGAACTGGGAAATGTAGGAAATATCATGAATCATAATACATTATAAATACCTAAACGTGAAATGAAACAGCTTACTGTAGCATGTAAACTTCTTACTCTTTTCACTTTTGGTTTTTGCCACCTGTGCAAATTCAGACTCACACAGGGTTATAGAATATTTTGATGTCAACAAAAAGCATGGTGGCCAGCAGTATTTACTATTACTACAGGGATCATCATTTCTTTCACATGTATTAGAACTATATCTGTCTATCTATCTATCTATCTATCTATCTATCTATCTATCTATCTATCAGGAGTATAAGTGGACAGGAATATTATGCTAACTGGTTTATTCATGGCAACAGTTATACTCAATCACAGGGTATCAAAGGTGCACGTCTACAGCTTACCAGAGTATGGCCAATAGCTGGGTCTCTCCATGCATGTAAACATACACACTGATTTTCTTCCCCAGGTGCATCACAGCAGAATCAGCCTAGGACATTTATGGTCTATGAAAACATGCTCTATAGTTTTCTGTGACAGGTGTCGTGTTGTGTTCATGTGGCAGTAAAAACAGCCACCACAACCACAAACCACATTGCAGCCTGACCAGTGAAGTGTTTTCTCTCTCTCTGTCTCTCTCAGGCTGACCATTCATGCTGAGTGCCCCATGCACCTGGAGGATTTCCCAATGGATGCACACGCCTGTCCTCTGAAGTTTGGAAGTTGTAAGTCAGTCTAGATGGTCGCAACAAAAGAGAGCCCAACATAAAGTCCCACCACAGAAAGAGTGGTGGCGGTTTCTCTGCAGGTGTTGGGTGTCCTTCCCTGTCCTGGAATAACTTCAGAGGGCTAATCAAACTGTAGTCACAACTAAAACTACTATACTGAGTGATAACTGTCATGCCATGAAGCATCCCTTTCTTGAAACACTGTTCCAGCATGACACAGTTCCTGTCAACATGGCAAGAATGGTCACCAAACGGCTTGTAGTGTATGACAGTGATGTTAGGGGAAGTACCGTGCCCCAAAGCTCAGCCAAAAACATCTATAGAAAATTAGCATTTAATTAGCTATTTCAAAAAAAGAAAAGCAGGTATAACATTCCAATAAAATAAATAAAGCCAATGTGCAGAAGTATACACAACCTTGTTTCATTTTGGGCAAAATGGTGTCAGTGGCAAATATGTGTTCAACATTTCATTCATATGTTACTCATTGTAGCTCAATGGGATTTGAGAGTGTCGAATGGACTCAGAGCATGAACAGTTTCGCATGGCGATGGCTCCTGAGGTTTCAAAGACAAAAAGAAATGATCACTCCCACTACTATATTGAAAATATATAGGGTACACAGCTCAGTTTCTCGGTGTCTTATTTCTTGACGAGTGTAAACTTTTTTTGCTCTGCAATAAATGTTGATCATCAAAGCACGGCTAGATTAGAACTGGTGGACATTGGAGGAAAATGGGAAAAAAATGGCCTCCTAAATTGACTTGACATCCATGTATTTCACCTGCTCCTTTACCCTCTCTCTGTTGCCCAGATGCTTATACCAATAATGAGGTAATCTATCTGTGGACCCAGGGAGACGAGAGGTCTGTTGCTGTAGCAGAAGATGGCTCCAGGCTCAACCAGTATGACTTACTGGGGCACGTTATTGGAAAAGAAACCATCAGTTCCAGCACAGGTACACGATACACTGTCCTGCCCAGGTAGTGTTGTACTATCAAGGCAGTAATAGTGGAACAAAATTGGAATGAATGTTTCATGGGAAAACATTTTTAGTTCTGTTTTGCTTAAAAGGTTTGGTAAATTCATTTATCCTCCTTCTCCTTTTGGCATAAACATTCCTTTGTTTCTTTTTTGTGAAAGTAATTGATCTGTTTTGCAAGCTCCTGTCAGAAATTGTTTTTTGATGCATTATTGGGGTCCAGAAAGAAAATGATGACTGTTTTAAATTTTAGGAAAAATATTCAGCAGATTTACAAAGATAATATGAAGCGGTGAACCAGAGGTGAAGCTCTGTTTTCATTCTGTTTTGGGCTGTAGTCCTGAGTCAACTTTAATAAGCACAGAATTAATCTGCCAGCCCATACTTTTGATCAGACTTTCATTTGATCTTAAATTCTCCTTGCCATAACTGTTGAGGAAACCCTTTATCTGTCACAAACAATCAAATCACTCTCCTACCGGGTGACTTCAAGCTTATGGTGGCACTTTAACATGAAGGAATGAAATAACAAGGTAAGGGCTGGGCAACGACACAGACTAGTAACAACAATGAAATCCACATCAAGTATCTGGTAATATCTAAAGGTTATATATTAGGTAATATATAAAGGTTATACAAGTATGATTGTAATTATAGAGTACAAGTGCATGTGAGAGGGCACATTTTGTGTCTTTACAGTTATCAGTACTTGCCTCATCATTTACAGACAATGGTCAAAACTCTGCAGCTACCAAATAACTTATTGTTTATGAGTTGTTGGTAAAATAGGTTCAAACAAAGATCCATACTGTTATTGACAATCATCAGTAATAGTTAAACAGTAATAATTCATCTCTGTCAGCTGTAGATAATAGGTTGCTTCAATGGGGAAGGTGGTGCTTAGCTTACAACAGAGTGCCAGTCTGAGGCTTTCCAGTCTTGAGAGCTTTAACCTCTGGGGGAAGCTGTTTGCGCTCAAAAGAGTCACAGAGATCTGCCTGACATCACGCTACAATCTGCAATTTGTGCTCGAGTGCACACTCTCACGGCTATGCAGGAGGAATTACAAAACATATGTGCCCTAGAATGTAAACAGGTTGTTGGCTAGCTAGCATGCTGACACCAACTAGCATGATATAAAGATATAAAAAGTTCATATACTAGTGGAGCAAGAGTGCAGCTATTTCTTCGTGTTGTAGCAGGAATGTAGCTAGTTCTGGATCTTAGAGACTCTCATTCGTACTGCGACTCCACCACAACTCAAGGTTACTGGTTATACTGTCATCCATTTTCCAGCATGTGAGGAAATGAGGGAGTGCACCCTTGCAGTGATCTCTTGATTCCCTACACGTAAAGGACAATTGTATCACCGAATCTGCACCCAAGTCTTTCAAGTCAGTTATATCGTCTGCAATTCCAGTCCTCCCAACCATTTAATTTCCACTCTTTCAGCTTGCTTACCTGAATAAATCATATGTTGAGTTGAATTGAAGTGAAATGGAAGGAAGAGAAGTGAAGTGAATTTGTCTTACATGAAGTGCACATAACAAACTCTGCTTAGATCACTGCAATATTCTTGCAGCACATCTAGCACCAGACATTTTTCTGTCTCATCATGAGCTATAACGGATAGACTATCCAGTGAGCTGCTTTGATAACGTAGCAGGCATCCATGCTCATGTATTCATTTTCATTAAGTATTTCAGCTTGTGTTGTCTGAACTGAGTATACCTGTATTAATAATTATTATCCTCTCTTATCATCATCTCTCGGCCCCTCTCCTCCTATCTTTCTCTCTTCTACCCCAGGAGAATATGTCGTGATGACGACGTATTTCCATTTGAAAAGGAAAATTGGCTATTTTGTGATTCAGACCTACCTCCCGTGCATCATGACTGTCATACTGTCTCAGGTCTCCTTCTGGCTAAACAGAGAATCAGTTCCAGCGCGCACTGTATTTGGTAAGTGCCATCTCCTGTTTTCTTCACTTCCAAATGTACTTAACAACTAAATTGAACCATTGCAATAAATGACTGAGTGGCAAAAACTGACCTCTTAAATTATAAAGTAACAGCAAAACAATCTGTGGAGCTGCATGAAATATAAAATACAGCTTGGTCCACATGTGGGTTCAGTTGGGTGAGAGATGATGCTGCTGAGTGAATGAATGTGCTTTGATCACAGGCGCGTTAAAAACACTCTTTGACTTGTGATTACCTTGGCAAATGCAAAACCTACCTAATTAATTAAAGATTAGTGGGAGCAAAGTTGGAAAGGCTGTCCACCTTGAGAGGAGGGGAAGTGATAGAGAAAGGTGTTACAGTGGCATCTGGTGAAAGGGATATTGGACCACTTTGTGGAATGTTACAGCCAGCCAAGTTTTAAGTGTTATTACTTGCTGAGCTCCAGCTAATTTTGGCAAGGTGTCTAGTTTTATCTACAGCAGACAAATCATTTTCAAAGCAGAGCTAATTCTGCCCAAACCACCATAGACTCTTCGGAAAGGTCAGATCACTCTCGTACTGCGACGGGACAAAATAAACCATGACCCACTTTGAATTAGTGTTTTAAAGAAAGAAGTTAGCCCATTTAGGTTTAGGGGAAAAGACTAAGAAACTAAAATGCCCCACTTAGCCCTCCACAACAATGTCACGGCTAATTATGAAAACACATGAAGGAAGGAAAGGAATTCATTCTAATCCAGGTTTATATAGTAGTACCTCTTATTTTCTTAAACACAAACATGTCATAGCTATTACTTGGTTTGTAAGCTGTATAAAACCCATTTGCCTAAATGTGTAACATGTTCTGTGTTGCTCATGTAACACAACACTTCACCGTGGTATCCTCTGAACTATGACTAATAATGTAGAAAAGAGACAATGTTCCATCTGACGTTCATGGAAAATGTACAGTTTTGCTTCATAAGCTTTGATGAATGTGCCATTGCAACTCGAAATTGCAGTATGCCAACCTATTCAAGTGATTTCTAAGTAGCCAGGGCTCCTTTAGTCGTGCTGCTTTCACCTGCATACCCATGTGGACGCTTTTCATTGTATCCTCTAAGCTCATGCAATCATTTCAGTGCCACAAGGATTCCTTATTTTTAGAGTACAGTTTCATTCTGCTGTTGCAAAGAAGCTTTAATCAATGTCATTATCTCAGCGGCATGATTGAGAAATTTACTGTGAAGGATGCTGTTCCCAGTAGCAATGTCACCTTTTACTGTGTTCTCAATGCTATATTGTTTAGCTGAATAAGGGTCTTTTCACTGAATTCTCTGCTTTTGTGTGCTGGGATAACAGTCATTGCTAACTATAAGTTCACTAGATCGTTCAAAGTTCAAAATTGATGAGAATTTAACAGCACTGAAGCATTGTTAAAATTGATATTTATCATTTGTTCCCTGGTTGGTATAGGCAGGCTGTAATGTGATGGTTTCTGTGGCAATAAGCACCATGGACAATCCTCATATTACATTTAGCTCCCCATTTAATGCAAACTTTTTACTGTTAACATTTTGCTAACAGGCACTACTTTCCCTCTGAAATGATGGAAGGATTAATATCTTAATTAAAAGGTAACATAACATAGCGTACGGTTAAGATGTTAACATACAGCCGAGATGTATAGCCAGTATATCCTTAGAATAAAGCAATATCTATCATTTATGAATGTGAACAGTTATCTATCAATCTTCTAAGAGTTAATATAAAAAATTCAGATTCCTCAAGGATCACCGAAATGAGTTGACCTCTCCTGCTCTGCAGCACAATATTAATTTTTTCGAGCCTATATTTATTTTTCAACAGATGAGACAGGTGGGAACAGACAAAGTGATTGCTTTTATCTGCTTGGATGGGCTCCCATTCTCTGCTCCCCATTTCATTCTCAGCAACACTGAATATAAAGGGCAGGATGCAAAATGTTCTACGAAGGTTTATACAGCAACGAATGAATTCTAGATTTGTTTTTTTTATCTTTCTGTTTGTAATTTGAAATGTTCATCGTAGCCAGCCTTACCTAAGAATGCATATCACTTGTTTGAGATTGTTTTCAGTAATTGAACATACAGTACATTAAAGGGTGTGTTTTATTTGTTAAGCCTTCAGTAGAGACTCTCTTGGCTGATCATTTCATTTTATCCTCAGGGGTCACCACTGTCCTAACCATGACCACATTGAGCATCAGTGCTAGAAACTCCCTTCCTAAGGTAGCCTATGCCACCTGCCATGGACTGGTTCATGGCTGTGTGCTATGCCTTTGTCTTCTCTGCCTTGATTGAGTTTGCCACAGTCAACTACTTCACCAAGCGCAGCTGGGCATGGGATGGGAAAAAAGAGGGCATGGAAATAAGGGTGAGTGATTCTGATTTAAAAATGCATTATCAAGAAATAGATGCATGTGACATACCAGTACATTCAAGTAGTTACGGTGTATCACAGCACGACAAAACATCTGCCTACCCCTTATGTCTCTTTTTACTCGTTATGCACTTGCTGGTGTTGCAGAAGTTGCTAATTACAAACACGTCGCCATCCACATGAATCTGCAAGATAGTTTGCCTGAAATGAGTCTCTTCCTTGGCTCTTCTCCTCCCTAGTTTTGAAAGTTTTTTTTTGCTTATTCAATTCTAGATTAATTGCTCTATCTTTTCCCATGATAACTTCCTGAAAAATGAGCATGCTCAAAGCTGATGGCTTAGAAATGCAGTATGGCAAGCTAAGAATTGTACATTGGCGGAGGACAAATTGCACTTCGGAAACACTGATAGAAAGTTCCCTCCTTAAAACAGCCCTGAGTACTCTATAAAGACTATCAAGAGACCTTTTATTTATTCATTAATAGCCAAATGGAACAGGGACAGTGGGCGGCACATTGAGAGCAGAAACAGGGGTAAACTCCCAGAGACAGTGCCCCTGATTTAGGAAGGCAGCATATGCTCCAATCTTATCTTAAAACGACTGTAGGCTCATCTAGTCTGCAGTTCTCTGCATGTTACAGATGCACAGAGTGGAAAAACAGGGTGTATCATTTATTAAAAACCTGCCACTTGAGACTATTTGACATTTTTATTTTAATCATGATATCTGTCAGTCATAGCTCACAGAAATTAGATTTGTGAATAGGCTGTCCTTCAGTCACTACGTTTTGTTTTTGAGGATAAGACTATAGGAAATGAACTTCTTGTTGTATCAGAAACTAGAATACAGACGGGTATTGAACATTTCAGTATGAAGTAGAATATAAATTGGCATGCATGACGGATTGGAGCTCTACTTCTAACGTGTGTTTTTTATTGGTGGGAGCTGCCAAATGTGGGCGTGGGGGTCTAAAGAATATGCCTTTCACTTCGCAATTCTGCACTCAAACTGAGCCTATGGGGAAGCTTCATGAATAAAACCTGACAAGTTTCTTATGATAATCTCAATACTTAAATTTGCCATGATTTGTATGATGTTTTATAGCTGATGGATAGTATGTCCATGAAATAAACAGTCTTTGCTATAGATCAGAGGCATGAGAAAGTATGGAGGTAGGCACAGAGACGTGAGGAGGAAAATAATTCACCTGGTACTGTGATGAATGTATGAATATACACTCATTTTTCTCTTGAATTAATTTAGGTAAAACATACATTTTAAATAGGCCCATTCATTCCATTGTTGAAAGGAACAAGTACATTATTTTCCTACATTCGAGCCCATCAATGACAGAAACAAATGTTTGATTAGATTAGCCATTCTCAGACGTGAACCACAAAATATACTTTCTGCTCACAACAAATCTGTGGATCTACCAATTAATGTTTAATGATTTCCTCAAAATGGAAATGTTTTTGAGATCAGTTGCCTGTAACAAGTGCAAGTGCATTCAGTGATGGTGGGCAACCAAACAAAGTGTTATATAAGATAACTTGAAATTGGATTTACATGAATGGTATCTACCAATTTTGCACATCCACAATGTTGTCTATGAAGATTGCTGGCTAGTGACAGCATGAAACCTTATATTTCGGATGTTAGAAAAATGTAAATGACTGAAGGTACAAAAAAATGGTTCATACTTTCATTACTTCACTTTGTTTCAAAAGGAATAATTATACAGCTAAACTGAGAATAATTTGAGAGAATGTACAACTTTTAAAAAAAGAAAAAAAAAAGTAAAACTATTTTGAAAGGATTCACATCGGCCTTCTATCTTACATTAATTTCAGTGGAAAAGCATGTTTACACAAGAATTATGAAACATGCCTTGTTTGGCCTCATCATTCTCATTCATTAAGAATTAATGGTCGCTAAATATTTCCCCATATTTTGCCGAAATACTACGAGCACATTGGAATACCTCTATCAGCCACAACATATTCGTTCCTCTGCAACAGACAATACAGTGCCTATTTTCTGCTACTATTGTACGAACTGTTTGCAGCAATCAGTCCTTTTACAGTTTGACATTTGGTCCTCTGAATGATTGGCAGAACTGAATATTGCTGCCGTGAAACTTTTCAGTCGGCAGGGATAATTCCCAGATTTACACTGCAGAGTGTAGTTTTTTTTCTCCTTTGATGCCTTGTCTTAATGGCAACAGCCTGTGCTGTGTTCTCAAGGGCTATGCTGAGCATGCAGTAGTCATGATAGATAAAAAAGAATGGGGTCACACAGAGAGAGACATGGCACAGTCCTCACTAGTATAAGCTACTGAAAAGCAAAGGAATAAAACTATACTTGCTTTATCCTTGTGTAATATATTTACGTCAAAGAGGAGCGTATATGAAGGGGAACTGTGGAGGAAAGTGTGATTTTAAGAGAGAAGTGTTAGCGATGCAAGGTCCCGGTTAGACTACGGTCCCTATCAGAAGCAGGGTTTCAGCCGCCACTCTTACTGGAACCAAATAATGACTTCATTGGCCCCAGGCTCAGTCTTTTTTAGGCTTGAAATCGTGAGCCATAGAGGAGGCAATGTGAAGTAATTTATTTTGGCGGTTACGGAGCTTCTCTGCTCTCGGTGTTGCCCTTTTTTTGTCATATGCATCCTGTTCGGCCAGCGGTCCACCTAATTAATTCTCCCCTGGCTGGTTGTGTGTTGTGCTAATTAGTGAAATCATCTTGTGTAAAGTTTGGTTGGAATGAAAACCTTGCATACACTCTGGCCTTTAAGGCACAGGATTGGACACTACTGTGTTAGACATTATCTGGTGGTCCCATTAGGTACTTGACGAAGGAGTTGTGAGGGTTTTTTTGAGGTGAGCTTTCTCTGATCGATGAAACTAGGATTAACCTTTGCAATACAGTGAGATGAAATTATTTTGCATCAGACGACTAAGCATCTCTAAACTGATATTTTATAGCACATTAGCACATTATTATAGTCTAAGTCAGAGGAAGGGTTTCATCATTTCAATTTAGCAGTATCTACAAGTTAAACATTTTCTATCCGGTGAAGAACTGATACATTTTTATGTAGTAGTAGTAGTAGTAGTAGTAGTATGCCGTGAAAGTCTTTGAGAGGGACTGAGAGAGAACAAAGGAGATAACGTGCAGGAGCAAGTGAGAGGGGGGGGGGGTGTGAGTGTTGCGAGGAAGCAGCATTTATCTTGCATTGGGATTTTAAGGCATGTTTAATTAATGCTGGCCGACAGGTAGCCTGTAACACACACTGTCTGGTCTCCGCAGAGCCCAGCCACCTCTACAGCTATCAGTAATCCTACCAAGATAGTAGTTCAGTGCCACTACACAAACACACACACACACACACACACACACAGCCAGACAGACAGACATATACTCTCTCATAAACACACATGCTCACATGCTTTGGGCTATAAAAATATGCCAACACCTCATCTCCAGTCAGAGAGAGACGGTCACGAGGTTTAGTTGCACACACAAAAAAAACATGCACAAACACACGCACTCATGCACACACACAGTGCAAAACAGCAAGGCATAGCACGACACATTTAGCCCTGAGATATTTAATCACACAACACATTATAATTCTGATGCAACAGATGCCCCGAACATCCAAAGACAAGGTCAATAGATGCATTGTGTTCAGGGATGTTTGGGCCTGCAGCTAGCCAAATGACTTTGAATAGTGCGTAAGAATCTCTGGCTTGAAGCGAATTAGTTGAGTCCCAGGAAGTTCATGAAAACATACACAGTCCTTTGGCATACGCAGTTTCCCACATAAATTACTGCCCAGCTAAATAGCTTGATTGACAGGAATAAACTTTGCGGGGCTTGTAGTTCAGGTTGGTGGGCAAAGAACATTCCTAATACTGGGGATTAAAGCGTTTAGGTTTCTGTGGTAATGGGTCATGAGACGTGTTTTAATAGTGATCCCCTATTCGTGCTGATCTAAGCCATCACTGTGATAGAGGGAGCTGGCGGTGTTGTTAGATCTGGAAGAATCGATATTCTGTGAAAGCATCTGTTCATCCAGGGGGCATCACTGCCAGTATACGCTCCCCCCTGTACTGATGTTGGCAGGAGATAGACCCCTTCAGACGGCAGCTCACAGTTTCTCTGTTTGATACCATCAACTTTCTGAAGCTCCGTTAGTTTCCTGCCAGACCCTGTTGAGGAGCCTTCCTATTTGTCTAGTTCTGATTCACTTGTTTTAGGGTGAAATTAACGCATTACCACCTAACCAGCCTACTTACCAGGTTAGATCACTCCACTCTCGTTGACACGGTAGCGTGTAGCTTGGGTTGCTGTGCCCTACTACCCACTACATTGCCAATACTGACTTTTTTCCACTGCATGTCACACTTTAGATTAAAAAGTGGTTCTCCTGAGTGTTTCAGTATAATAGCGACACACCGGCTTAGTTCAGACACTAAACATTCTTGTAAATGCCTTGTCACATGTGAAAGTATTTCTCCGACTCCATCTCTGACTGTTAAAAATGAGTCTTGAGGATATAGACATAAGAAAACAGTTGGCGACGAGCTGTGTGCGAAAAGAGACCCACCGTGCAGCATTTTGGAGGGGGGGGTGAGGGGGGGGTGAGGGAAGAGGGGAGATTAGTTACGCTAATTAAAAAGATGGAGCAAGAGGAAAGGGAAGGAAATTAAATGAAGCTGAAAAAGTAGAGCAAAATCACAGCCAGGCTCGAAAAAAAATAGTGAAACAGTGAACGGTGAAAGTGAAACAGTGAACGGTGAAAGTGAAACGTTTCGCCTCATGACACAGGCTACTTTTATTTTGATGCAGATCTTACAGTGACCACTACGGGTATGAATAACGTGTGCAGAAAATCGAGTACAGGCTCACACCCTCTCGATGATTGCTCGGTGATCAATTTTGGTACCCTGCTTGTTTCTCTGACAGTTACCCTGCGCACTGCGCTGGTCTTTTTTAAAGGTTAATAAATCATCAGGTGAAGCAAGTTTGGCAATCTGACTGTACCAATAACAAATACAATTTTAATTCCCTCCTCTCGTAATGTGAAAGACAATCAATCTAACGGAAGCGAGTTTTATCGCGTACAGCCTTTGCCTCGTTTCTTCTCTCACAAGCTGCCGCCTATAGAGGCCCGGTTAATAGTTGGTCAGACTTGTTTACAGGCAGCGTGATTTTGCTTCACCTCTACTCCTGCTCTGTTGCCACTACTTCTAGTCTGCAGCATCAGCTCAGCCCCGACCCTGTAGTGATGCAAAATAGGACTGTGCCCATTTCCACACTCTTCATTTCCCCAGCCTGATAATTTTGTCATGAATTTTACCACGGCTTCTTTAACAGCTAGAACTGATATGATTATGATTAATGATATGACGATGTAATACAGATTTGGAGTGATAACAATGGTAACATGTTATACTGTACTTCCAGGTAGATGATAATGAATAGAGTATGTAAGTTGGGTAATTTGATATAATTGGTAAACTTTTTTTCTTTTCTACTTTCCTTTTCAGGAACCCTTTCAGAGTAACATTGCCAGGATTAAAGATATGGTTAGGCTTTGTTTTGTTCTCTAAGTGTGTCGTGTCTTGTGGTGTTGCTTCTATTTCCTCTTTATGAGTTCAAATGGAAGTATTGTTTAGTTTGGTGCTTTGGCCCTGACACACTTTACGGCTTTCTTCCTTTTCAGAGAAGAGAATCGGCTTCTTTGTCCAAAAAGTCAAACAACACCTTCAACATTGTTGGAACTACCTATGCCATCAATGTAGCTAAAGATCAAGGTTTAACGACCATTTCCAAGAGTGCCACTTCAGCATCTGCTAAGCATCCCTATCTCCAAAAATTGGACGACCCGTACATGGAAGCCAAAAAGTCTTACAACCGTGTCAGCAAAGTGGACAAGATATCACGCATCATTTTCCCCGTTCTTTTCTTCATCTTCAACCTAGTCTACTGGGCTACATATGTCAACAGAAACCCCGCTATTATGAAGTCAAACGACCAAAACTGAATTTGACCAAGTTAACATGCTAGGTTTGATGGTTTGGTTTGAAGGTTTGATAGAGGCCAAGTCCATTACATCCTATGTTGTGTGTGTGTGTGTATGTGTGTGTGTGTGTGTGTGTGTGTGTGTGTGTGTGTGTGTGTGTGTGTGTGTGTGTGTGTGCGTGTGTGTGTTGTGAGTCTGCTTTTTCTTAAAGTCTGATATTTTGCACGTGTGTATAGGTGGAAGGCAAATTTTAGCATAGATTCACATATAGTAGTGGACCTTGGAGGGAGAAAATCTTCACATCAAAATGTGTTTGTGTAGCATTTTATTTTCTCCCTTCCATCCTAAAACCTGTCACCCCCGCTCCCTGTTGTGAGTAACCAAATGTTCCTTTGCTGTATCTTGATTGCTTGCTGTTTTTGTAGAATAGTCAAACGTATTTTCAGTCTGTTTTGGACATGTTTTTTCGCTTCTCTTAGAAATGAGTTAGGGTGAGCATGTGTTTGAAGTTTTTATTGTAGCTCATTACAGATGATAAGGTCTAGACACATCTATTAAGTGAAAACCCACACACACATCGCACGCGTACACGCGCAGACGCACAGTGATGCATCAGAAAATGCCAGCAGAGCCATTCGTCGGCTGCCTATTGCTAGTGTGCTCTCTTAGCCAGGGGCAGCCTGTATAGCTCCATAGGAACATCATTAATAATCGTCAGTGTCTGGCCTTCAGCTTGCACTGAATCTCAACAGACCCAATGCAATATCATCTGGAATTGCTTTTGTGTCCCATGGGCCTGCCTGTACATTTTCTAGTCCAGTGACTCTTATTGTTTTAACAGGCTGAGTATGTTCAACGACAGAGAAGCAATGTGCCTTTGTGAATACCCACATCATAAAGAAAACGCTTTTGACACACACACACACACACACACACACATGCATTCACTGTACACATGCACACAGACATTTGTGTGTATGCAAACACATACATGCAAACACATACTGGTGTCCACAAGGTCCGTACAGTATGTGGCTATGTCTCCTTCTGCCCCCCCCACCCCACGGCCCATGGCAGTGTAAAATTGCTCATTAGTATGGAAGGTTAACAGACCTCTGCCTGTGAAACGGAGAAGTAAAGAGATTATAGGATCCAGCATCGTCTAGAAAAAAAAATGCTCATGTGCATTGTTTTGGCTCATGGTTGCTGCATCTCCATGAGCTGAACAGTCATAAGAAACTGACACCATTACCTCAGACTGAAGTCTAATTTTCAATTACAGTTGATCTGGGGATGACATCAACTATGTTTTATACATAAAGTCATACCACATACACTTTGCTTCTATTTTGTATGAAAGTTTCCAACCCTGGTGCCTGCCCACTGTTTCCTTTATTACATTCTTCTCTCTGCACTGGTTCAGTTATGATTTCTCTGCAATTCTGCATTGTCATAACCGCGATTTTTGATTCACGTTCCAGTTGTACTATTGCCCCTTTTTAATTGATTGTGTAAAGTACGTTGGTGTTGATTCATGTACATTGTATTGTCTACATATACTGTATTGTTTTTGTTGTTGTGTTTTTGTTTCTGTGTTTTGTAGTAGACAACAAAAATCAATAGGTCACCAACATATTTCTAAACACATTTTGGAGACACATCGTTATCACCGGAGACATGCATTATCTCACACAAACTGTCAAATTGCTAAAGTTTAATTTCATCATTTCCTCCTCAATAGTGGAAAGCAAACGAATGGATCATAATAACAAGTGATGGTTGCAAAGTGGTTATTCGAACGCCGAGATTGTCTCCCGCTGTGACAGCTGTCTCCAATTTTTGTATGTTGTAATGTGATGTGTGTATTTTTGTTGTGTGTTGATTTTAGCTATGTGTTTATACAAATGGTATGTGATTGTAAACCAAGGTTTTCATTTTTTTTTGCCAAATGCACTCTTTAGACATTTTGCATTCATTTGATTTTAGAGTTTACAAATACCAATGTACTTTTTAGACCCCAACGTGTAGTATACCTCTCGAGCATCTCCAACATTATCTTCAGCGGTAAGCACCTTTCAGTAGGAGAATGAATGCAATTGTTTTGTGGCTTCTCTAGTGAAAACACAAACCACGTACAATGTATCAAACATAGGTTAATGCATGACAATCTGTACATGTGTATGTCTGCAACCTCCAATAATGATGTTTGTCACACTGAAATAGGGCTTAGTATCAATGTATCTGTAGTTTATCCCAGTTACTCACTAATTACCAATCATAACTCGATCAAGGTCTGCATATATTCACTCACGCTCCAGTTATTTGTGGATATCGATGTGAAGTTAACGCAATAATGCTTTCACAAAGTTCTGGAAGTGTTTTTACCCTTCGTTTTGTCACACACAGATTTGACCAAAGGTTTGGTTCAGTGTGGTGAAATACATTGAACTGGTTCTACATCCAGATGGTCAACGGATGTGTAACTTAATTTCAAAAATTAGATTAAAAAAAAAACTCTAGGGCATAAGTCAGTTTTCAAACCAGTTTAGGAGATTTGTGACTTACACAAACTTCAATCATTGTATTATGCTTTGCTCTGGTCATGGGGTGATCAATGTAAAGACCATGTCCCACCTTAGACAACCCATTCTGGTCACCTTGTAATTACAGGTTAATAACTCAGGCTTTGTTGGTAGATTGCAAATTTTGTATAATTCTGTTTTCTAGCTCATTGTCCTTCAAAACACCATTCACATTTAAAGTGAAATGCATGAGTAGAAAACTAGAAAGTCAATTAACAGACAAATTATCGTTAATGTGCTTCTCATGAGATGCTAAGTTCAGCTCAAAGGGTCACTACCATTACCACGCATGACATCGGTGTAATATACAGTAATGCTACTGTTCATGAATACATATGTGTGTGTGGTAAGCACAAAGAAAAATATGGAGAGCCTTGACTCACTAGGCAACACCAACTGTATGTTTTAGTTTGGAAACTAGCAAGGCTTATTAATAATGTGGTAAAATCATGGGTCTGACATTAATTCCCCAAATGAAACCTGAAACATTCTGAATCAATGGCCATTAGAGTAAAAACTATAAATAAATGTTGTGATAGGTGGCAAAAAGTCTTATTTGACATCTTAGTCAATCAGACCTTTATCAGTAATGAAGTCATCAGAAGACAATTTATAATAATTTAATCCAACCAAAAACTTGATACACATGTGCATGTGTATCATGGAGATCAAATGTATTGACAATTTGGACAGTAGATACATGTTCATTCTAGTACACACTCAAGAGAATCACATCATAAATGGAATATCATGAAAATCTCCTGGTTACCCATTTCAGGTCATTTTCAGAGTATCCACATTACAAACTCCAATATTTACTAGACTCACACATTATACACAAGGGGATTTGCAATATGAAGGTGGATATATGGAATGCTTCCCTTTTTTAATAACAATTGTTCAATATTTCTGCCTTTTGGTAGTCATTCTATTTTCTCATCACCATGGAAGAGTGAGGTTCAAATGTCATGGGAGAATGTACCACTGCAATCCCTGTCATTCCCTCTTTTTGATTTAGTGATCTTTGTGTTTTCCCCTCATAAGCCATACTGCTGAAACAGCATGGATATTTGAATCATAAATCTTTCATGTATTGACACACAGGTGATAGCACTGTTTATGTGTAAGAAGGATTTGACACCCTGTTTCTTTTTCAGACTCAAAATGAGAATTTTTTATCACTCTGACGCAAATTGATTGCTCTATGATATACATCTATGGAGGGTGATAAAAGTCTGCTGCTAATTCAGGATCAGATGACAGTAAGTGCTAATGCTTCTTTATGATTCCTCTGAGTAAGTGTGATGTAGGGCAATAAGTAGTTATAAAAGCAATTCAATATTCACTATTTTTCTTTTGGATCTTCTTCTTTGCCTCATAAGAGAATCATCCTCTGAGTGAAAACCCTTTCTGAGTGTATCAAATTGACATATTGACAAATTCACAAATGTTCATTGCTTGTTATGAGGCAGTTGAGATGGTCAGTTCATATGATTACCAAAGATCCATTCACAAGGAAATTTCAGTGTTCATTCAATTCACATTCATCATCCAAGAACAGACAAAAAATCATTGCACATATTTTTCATATATATTTAAAAAACTTAATGAGTCAAATTATGAAAGCAGATTTGCCCCATGCAAATAATGTCTGAATAACAATTTGGATAAAGGCTAAAAAGGTTGGTACTTGAGTGAATTAGGTAAATATCTAGGAAATGGTCCAAGATGGTTTACCAGGAGATATTCATTCTATTGCTTTCGTGATGTGACTCTTGAATTCTTACTAGACTTAATATGTATATTGACAGTATTGTAAATATATCTGGCGTCTATATGTTTCACATGCATGAGGGATAATGACCTTTGATCAATTTTTTTGGTATGTTTTCTGCTCCTCTTCAATTCTAATGAAGGCCTGATAGACTGAAATGTCAAATTCTAAATTCAAGGCATGATTTTCTTCTCTATGTAAGATGGTGACCCTTTTGTCTCCTTTGCGCAGACATTTGTCGGGTGTGCAATCGATTGTCTGTGGGTAGCAAAAATGGGAAAACACTTCCAGAGCCACGCGCTCTACAGTTGAATTACAGTAGAACCTCTTTCATCCAAACTGCTTACCTCAGAGCTGACCACATAACCGAATGGCCATAATGAACAAAATATGCAGTGATGCAAAAAATATTTTCTATTAATTGCGGCCATTCCATTGAAAGCCTTTTAATGGAAAAAAAAACATATGTTACGGGGTGTTTTGGGATGTTTGCACGCACAAGTTGCATATTAGGACAAAGGTTTCTGTCTGGTATTTCAAAGTACTTCACGAATCCAAAGATTTTCATCCTCTGAATGACCTCCACTCCTGAGGGGTTTTGATAAACAAGGTTCTACTGTACTGTTGTCGCTTGGATTTGGTTTGGCTTGTGGTATTCATCTCTCTTTGAACTGGGGAAAGCTTTTCCTTACAGGGCCAGAGTTAGCTTCAGCAGAAACATTTCACTATATATATATATAAGATATATTAGGAATATATGAATATATTTATGCTATTCAATACAGCATTAAACATGATATATGTTTTATACAACGTAACCTTTACAGCATTGGCGCAAATTTCTTGATGGGTAGAAAGCCGTAGACAAATAGATGAACTAAACAGATTATTAAAACTAAATGGCAACAATTCTAATTGCTCAGATTAGTGTTATCAAGTTGTGAATTTGTAGATATTGTGAATCGAATTCCAATAGTTTTTGTGAATATTGATATGTCAGGTTATTTATTTTTACATTTGATTTTTACATTACTGCTGTCTTACATTCAGCTCTGTAACACTAAGTGTTATGGTGTTTTTAAACGTACAGTATAAATAATATTCATCAAGCTACTTACAAGATCTTGTACCTTGTGTGCACTTTTCAAACTTAACTGTGAATTAGCAGCTTCCTGCAAGCAAAGTTGTACACACTGTGTTCTCTCTCCAGCAATTTCACTGCATGTCCCTAAGCACTGAGGTAGCAAAGACTCCCTCCACAAAGAGAGCTCCAGGAAGATAGTGGACTTGGATCGTTGTTCTCTTAATTTGTTGTGTCTTTGTTGCAAAACCATGCTGAGAAGTTGCTCTCTATATGCTCAATGACTGGACTTTGTAAGTTGCATAAGCCTCTCTCATTCATGTGCTTACTGTATGAGATGTAGCAAATGGCAGTGGGGATTAAAAGGACATTGTATTTTGTCTTGGAGTTACAAGGCCTTGCTTGGTTATATTCAAAGGTCAAAAGTGCAAAACTTCTTCATCTGATATTCCTTTAGTGGCTCAGTGAAACTTATTTCCTCTGATTATTTTTTCTCTGTCATCTGGACTGTGATCTGATGCATGCAAGTCATTTTGTTTGTGGTGTTTACACTGTGACTTATTAGGAAAATGAAGCAGTACGGCGCGAGGACGTCCTACAGGGAACACAACACATTGCACAGTCTTTGTTGTGACACTTGGTCGATTCAAAGCACAGTTACCTGATATTTGTAGTGTTATTTCTGTGAAGTGCTGCATAAACAATATGCAATCCAGATGCTTACAATATACCATAGTAATACCTGCACATACTAAATACAAAACAGGTGATATAGTCATTCCATGATAACAGCGTATAACTTAGGATGTACACATTTTTCATGACATCCTTTCTTAAACATCTAATTTGGTGCCTCAGCATTACCTACATCTCGATTGCTGACCACTCATTTACTGTGTCAAAATATTTTTTTGGGAATGACAGCAGAAATCCTTTGCCTGAGGATATTTCAAGAGTCACTACTCAAGAGATGAGTTTTCCTCTGAAAATTGCTGGTAGCTATTAGATCTGAATGTTGACCATATGATGGTGGAACAGCTCATCCATCTGACTTAATAAACAATTTAGCATCATAACTAAAAAAAAAACACCACACCACCCAATATTGCAACTCTTCAACCCCCTTCGCTATAAGAAACCATCTAATTGACTTTGTGTCAGTGGTTTCATGTACTACATATATAGCACCAACTCTATTAGCAGTGTAATAGGGCCTCCATTATCTGAACCAGACACCATAATGGCATAGAGGACAAACAGTACAAAAAAAAACATGAAATATTATATTATGTATAATTGTTTGATTTTCCTTGTTGATCACAATCAATTCACTGCACAGAACATTGGATGAAGTAGAAGAATATGTGTGTGTGCACATTTCATATTGGGTTATAACCTTTAGTCTGGACTATAAATGCATTTCAGTATTCTGAACATTATAGTTTGAATAAACAAGGATCTAGTCTACAGACTTTTGTCAAGGCTAAAGGAAGCTAGTGTTACTCTTTAGCTCCAATTCAGTACGGACTGCCTTGTAGATACTTTGGACCTCACAGAAACTCTATTATGTTTAGAGCTAAAAAGCCTCATTTTTCTCAGCGCGCAGGGAAAAGAGAACTCCACATAGATATATAAGGTTATCCACTAGGTTGGACAGGATTTGTTTTTGCTTGCTTGTGCCTGCTATGATAAATGAAACGATCAATTGTACATTAAGCGGCTATTATTCATACCATTTTTAAAGCTGTACTAATGCTTTGTGTTTGTGTGCTGCACCACTGCTGCTGCTACCTTCTAAGCCAGACGCATTTCAAAATCTTCATCACAATAAGATTCAAAATCTCTACACATTGAGATTTAGTCCGGGTGAAATCCATCTGTGGTTACTGTGTCATTCGCCCTATTTGTACTGGAGCAGTATTACATGGAGGGTTAATGGAAATGAGAATACTCCCCACACCACCACAACCCCACCCTCCGCCCTCGCCCCCAAAACTTCATTGTTTTCCACTGGTGTGTTCACAGGGGATTGGTGTAGGTGCACGGTTTGTCCTGCAAACAATGTTTCAACAAACAACAGCCAGAAGACGTTTAACATGTCTGGCAAACCAGGAATGTGTCCACACTTACAGGAATTTGGATTTTCACAAGAGCAGCAACCTGATATCAGGGATGTCTGTTTTCATTTTAAAAAATGCCTATTAGTGGAAGTCATTAAAGTGATGGCCTTAGTGATTATTACATGTCGATGACCTCAGGTAATACTGAACCTGTGCAAATAGGGCTGTTATGCTTCTTACTCTGACCTGTAGTTAGTTTTGTCAAGAATGGGATACATAGTTAAAAAAAACAACTGATCTACAGCCAGTATTCCTCATGTGACTTTGATCCTCTAAGTGATGTGAGGACCAGGAAGTGTAAAAGGAGGTTTATATCGGATCTCCGCTCACTGTGCTCTTGTGAGGGTGGTGCAGGGAAATCCTGTCAGAAGTAAGGATGTTTTTTCTTTGTTTTGAACCTTTGTTTTGAACATGTTCACCTTTCTATTGTGAAGGTTTGTTTGGAGGGCTACTGACAAAATGTTGTTTTTTCATCCCTTTGTCCAGGAATTGCAGTTATTTACAGTAAATAAAGATAAAGTGCTTTCATGTGTCTGTTATTGTGATTGAATGTTTAAGGAGTCCACAACAGACACTGCTGAATCCGCACTATGGTAAGCATTTCATACACCTTCCTACTGTTGAGTTGCACCCCATTCTGCACAATCCACATCCACGACTAAAAACCTTATGAACGTCTCCTCATCTTCAACTCTATCTCCCTTCATGGCTGAAGTGGATTTAATAGGTGAAATCAAGAATGAATCACAGCTTTCACCTGGATTCACCTGGTCAGCCTGTTTCATGGAAAGATCCCTAATGTTTTCTCCACTCCACTCCACCAAAAAAGCCTCTAGCAGGGGAGTCTTCATTGTTATATGCTGCAGACATGCACCTTTTGCACAATGACATAGGCTGACATCCCTAAGATGTGGCCAGGTGACAGGCACTACTACTAAAGTAAAAAAAGACATTCAGTATCTTCCACATCATAGTGTCATACAAGCATGAATCTTGGTGTACAGTATATCCAGATATCCTAAAAACTGCCTCTAAAATGTTTGTCTGTCAGTTAGACAGTTAATGATAAGTAAGTTTGTTAACCAACAAAGAATTAACCAATAAACTTGAATATGTAGCCTAGTCCAAATGTACAGGTGGTCTCTAACAACCCCAGTTCTTAAAACATTTTCAAATCCTATCACGCCAAACTTGATGCAAAATCTTTGAATGTTTGGCCATGCTCTGTAATGTTAATATAAGAATGGATGTGTATAGCTTATAACCAGCACTTTGGCAGGGAATTAGATAAGCAGGCCAAATTATTCTGATCATATCAGATAGTTTGGCAAGGCTGTTCACACACAGTTAGGTATGTGACACGGATTAGATTGGTGTCCAGACAGATGTATGGTGAAACAGCACTGAATGTCAGCTGTGGAGTTACTAACTTACTAAAGTGTTCATCTCTCCATGGGAATATAGGAGATAGAGAGATGTTCTTACCGGCTGGGAATTGTCGAGGTAGTCAGGTAGAGTTTTGAGATGATACAGGCTTTGGTAATGCATGTTATAGATAAAACATAGACACAGACGTCCACGGGGTTCTTTGATTCGACCCAGCAGTACAATTATAGTCACAGGTCTCCCTGAGAACCACAGACAACCCAGGATTAGCAGCCTTAATTAAGCCCGTGTGATGAGCCTTGCCATCCTCAAGCCTTTGGGGCTGTTTCTCCTTGATTTGTTTATGTCAGTTCAACCGACTTTTACTAATTGTTCCACTGTATTGTTCTACGGGTGCCTCTCTTAATTTACTGATCAAGGAGGGATTACATTTGTGCATGATTCTTCACAACAATTCAGTCTTTGCCAGGTCCAACTTCCACTGCAAGCATAATGCCCTCCACGGCTTGATATTATTCTTTCAGCCACTTGTCATTTGAACAAGTGGAATAACCTTTTACTTGTCCAAGAGCGTACTTCTCCGGAAAGAAGAAACGTGTCTGCACATCACAATCTGTGTTTTGTACTGCTTACCCAATAATATGCTCTCAATAAAAAAATCTAAACTCTTATTGCAAGAATTATATTATTTTGATGTGTTTGAAAACTCCATAATAAACTGTTCTCATAACAAATCTTAACACGTAGCACAGTATTTGAAACTCATGTTATTGTGTCACATATTTTAAGTGTTGGTTAATTCACTTGCCACCTTCAGGCCACATTCTGCAGCATTGCACCTCTAACGACGGCGCTCCAGACTTCTTCCACTGGGGCCACTAAAGGTTTCAAGTGATGATTTAATGGCGCTAATATTTTGGTTCAGAGATTGTTTCACACACAGCACCACCAAGGGCTCCAAGGCTTGAACTTCACGGGGGCTCAGTCCCTCGACCACTGAATATGTTTTTTTTTAAATGAGAACAATGATTCAACACCTCCAACTACAACATCAAGAGCAGTTTATTGTTGAGAGATACAGTATTTGTTAATTATTGTGTGTCGCGAGTGTAAAGCCCCTCTTTTTTTGTCTGTTTGAGACCAGATTGCCTCGTGATCTCTGATGATTTCTGAAGCATACAAAAGTGGAATGATATAAACATTACGATGAGGCTATTCATCTGCCTCTCAATTCTGACTCCACTGATTGGACAAACAAAGGCCCCAAGGTTTCTTGGAAGGAAGACGACAAATGGTGTGGGAAATAAATATAAAAATACCTTTTAAAGTTCACATAAATTAATCATATGTGCAAATTTGGGAGAGACCGGGGACACTCAGATGCAAACGCCGAGTAGTTTACATGAAATGATGATGACGTTTTTGGGGTTTTGGCAGAAAGGTAAAGGGAAAAAGAGGGATGTTGGCTGTATAATTGATCCCTTACCTTCAAGCATACATTTACAATTGTACAATTGTAAAAACAATTACATTTGCAAATAATTGTGCACATTGTTTAACCCACTTATATCTCGGTAGAGTGAGATATTGACCATCAAGGATTTCACAGATCATCTGGTAAAACTATTATGTATTTTCTGTCTTTTAAAATATGAAACCCCCAAAGGGCTCTTTAAAAAACAAACAAAAAAAAACCACCACTCAAGCATAAAATGACATTTAAAGATCATGCCTATATGGATAACTCAAGTTTGATTAAAAAAATAAAAGAACCTTTTAAAGAATCTTCAGATAGAACCTTCTGATTCCAAGCTGATAGTTATGTGTCAGTTATGTTGCTATAGTTACTACACTAATTTCACTTAATGATCCACGGGGCAAAATTCTACCCATCTGTTCTTCCAAGAAAGTTAAAACAAATACTAGGATTTATTAATGGACAGCGGGGTAGCACAGTGAGTGTTGAGATCGCCCCTCGACCGGACCTGGGTTCAAGCTTTGTGTCGACAAATGTCCACCCTGATCAGTTTCCCTGAGTCAAACACCGAATCCTACGAGCTCCCAGGAGGCTGAGCCTGCACTCTGACCTCCCTGTTGGGGAATGCAAGGATTAATAAAGTATCACATTATCATTATTGTTGTTGTTGTTGTTGTTGTTGTTGTTGCAGAGGATAACAAACAAGTTTGAGGGATGATCTTTTTATTAGTTGGCTGGAGCTAAGCTGTGTCTGTTATTGTTAGAAGCTTTCTGCCTTGCAATGCTGCTAATATGCTATATTACACCATGTGCAACCATTTGTGATGTTTTTATTTCACCCGTTTAAAGAAATATGATTTCATAACAGCAAGTACCAGTTTATAACAGTAGCTATGGGTGAATAGCTTCCCATTGCTGTACATTAAAGGAATGGAGTTGAGTTGAATCTGAAATTCCACCTACAATATAGTTTAACTTTGGTTACTGCACTGATCAGTGAATTAAAATGGACTATATGTTTGCGTGTGACTGTTGCAGCTGGCACACACAGTCCCAGTACATTGGATAAGCCGTGGCGTGGAAAGAGCCGATGCCCTGCAGACAATATGGGGTACCCTCATGGAGGAAATGACTCCACAGCTGTACTTGTCCTTGGGAACATAACCCAGTACCTACAGAGGAAGTAGTGAGTGGGAGGAGGAGACATGTTAGAAATGTGAAAAAGGAGAATATGAGATACAGCATACTGAAGGTAATGAGAAAATGGTTTGCCCCTGAATTTCAATATTTCCAGCTACTTGTCTGGCCTATTAAAATATGACTGGAGGTTTAGATGGAAATACGATAAAATACATTGACATCTACTGCAGAAAAAACTATTACTCTTCTTTTCCAACAAGTTTTTTCTTTTTCAGGTCTGTTTGCTCATTTCATTTTGGACCAGTGCCTTCTCAGATATGTCTGAAGTTTTGGTAATACAGATAATAGTAAGGTTCAATGAGTTTTGTATAAAATTTCACTGTTAATAGTGCCAGCCTCTTCAGTTTGGGCTGTATTCTCTGAGTGCCTGGAGTCAGTCCATATCCTATCTTATGAGATTGTACCCTGACATACTTACCCATCCCTCCTCTCCCTCAAGCCCCCTACCTCCCTCAGGAGCTGCATGGATGAGCGAGCTCATTCTCCTCATGGGGTGTTCCCCATGCATGACTGATGTTTAGATTAATATCCTTGACTGATTCCTGCTTTGCAGTGAAGAGGAGTATCAGAGCACAGCCACCCCCTCAGGAATCCATTGATTTTAGCACCATTCTGACAAATATAAACCTCCTAGACTCACAAAATACTGTGTATCTTGTCCATTTAGTTGCCTTCTCCTTGGGCCCAGCAGCCCGCACCTGCCTTTCTAAAACAGCTGTGTCTGTCTTCACCCTGCAAGTTAACATTTGGATAGCCAAAATATATTGAAATATAGATGTGAAATTTGTTTAAAATATGCATGTGCAACTATTTTAAAAATGCCTTGAGCTGTCTCATTGGAAATATTTATGTTAATATATAGATGAAGTGAGCTCCATAAACATTTTGACAGCAACACCCTGGGCTGGGCTCCTTACTCTTAATGCTTTTACTATATGAAAATGACACATTGACTATGATGTGCAGTCATAGTGCTGTGGTACAGCATATCAGATGAACAGTTCAAGAACTACAGCCCTTTTTGTAATTGGTACCAAATTTCAGGATAGAAAAAGTATTTGGGCAGGTTAGGATTTTGTCATACATATTCAATATAATTTGTCATACATCCTCAAAAATGTTTCATGTGGAAAGACTTCTAAAAGTCTGCAACCCATAGGGAGGAATAATGGTAATGTCGCCCCCTGGTGACAATAACAACTCTGAGGAAAGGATTCCTATGGTGAAGTTGCTGAAAAAAATGTGTTGCAGCATGACTCAGTTTCCATATGAAACAAGCTTTTGTAATTATTTTGATTGTGTGGATTGTACCTTGGCTGCTAAAAATGAAAGGTTTTACTGCAAGTCAAATAAAATGTATTCATAAATCTATTTTAACAAAACATGCGTATCTCCAATTTTAGTACAGAGCAGCAAAGGACAGAAATTTTAAGATATGAGATGAGATTTTGTGTTGGTGTGTGTGTGTGTGTGTGTGTGTGTGTGTGTGTGTTGCAATGAGTGTAGATTCTAGTCATGCAAAGCCCATGATGTAAATAATTCATGAAAACGATATTTTGGATTAGTCAATGGGAACATGAATGAATAAATAAGGGTTTTCATCAAGAATTGACATGAGCAGCAGGACGCCCGTTGTCTCTTTCCCTCCACATAATAATCACCAGAATCTTGATATCCTATTGTTAGTTTCTCTCTCCAGCCTTTTAGCATTTCAGTGTCTATGAGGATTCACTTGTGGCTATGCTTGTTCTTGTCATTTTCCTGTGGCAGCATGGAGGGGTCTAAGAAATCAAACCAGCTTTGAAACCAAATACTTTTGAATTTGCCTAAACTTACATACAACGTTGATGTTTTTTTAATTTGTCTATTCCTAATTTTCATTTTTCCTTATAGAGAATTTTGGTCATTATTGATTGAAGGAGCCCAAGGCTAATGGCACGTAGAGCCTACAATTGGGCGGAGAAACACAGTAACAAAGGGTAGGGGAATGTAGAGGAGAGTTGACACTGCAAAACAAGCCATAAATCATTAACTAGAAGACTAAGATGATAGCAACACGGGCTGTAAAGTGAAACATGTGACAATAATCATCACTTGCATAAAGAAAAGTCTGTGGAAAACCTACATCTTCCCATTCAGACGGGATCAAAGTAGTAGTCGTTTTTTCTTCATCTCTTAAGAAATAATTTTGTGATCACCTATTTAGGTAGCCTAGCCTCCTAAACCCCCCTTAGGAGTGATGAGGAGATAAGATGTTAACATGTGACCTATATAATGGCAATGAGCTCCCACTATATGGCTGCTGCCGCCATGGCTTCAATATGAAAATGCAACAGTATGTTAAAACTGCATGTTTGAGAAGAAGTCATAAAACTTAAAAGACCTTTGAGATCTTTTTCTAATCACATGGTCTCAGGAGAGTTAAATGACACTTATTTCAGATCATCTGGAGATCTCTTGTTTTGATCAGAGTGAGATCAACATGAGTTTATATGTGGTTGTTTCTCTCGAGTAGAAGAAAATGCCTTTAGTCTCATCTTAGCATTAAAAAGAGCTCATTTGTGGAGATAAAAGGTATAAATATGAGATCTCTTGTTGGATCTATCAACTGCTACTGATATATGGGTAGAGTTAGACTTGTCATTTCAACATGATTTTTTCCCCCTCTGATTGTTATGGGTCTCCTGGGGCAGTATTTGTTAGTAGTTATTTTCTTTAGTTTTATCTGCAAGTATAACAAAGAAAACATCAAAGCTAAACGTCAAATTTACGCATTTTATTGAGGAAAATTATGTCGGTGTTGAAAATGTCATGACTTGTTTTGTGTTTTACGTGAGAAGAGGTGTTGGCCAAGAATGGTGTATCGTCTGCCTTCTGTGTTTCCTGTCGAAGAACGCAGCCATGCATCCACAGTTATTTTTCTTTGCCAACTGTTGGAGAGAGAAACAGATGTTATCAGTAACAGAAATATATGTAATAAAGCTTTAAAAAAAATTCTGTCTGTCTGTACCTGAAGTTGTGCTGCTGTGCTTTTCTCCTCCAGCAGTAGGATCTTTGTGTTCAGCGCCGCCTCCCGCATCTTCCACTCTGCCTCCATCTTGAGCTGGCTGGTTTCTTTCCACCTGAAGCTGAAGGGTCTTTTTTATTTTTCACCAAGCTGTCCCTGTCTGACAGTTTTTCCTTGAGTTCAGCCTGTGGCGCCAGGAGACTCACTCTTCATCCCACTGGATGTGGTAGGAGCCCAGCTGATCTTTAGCCTCCTTTCTGCTCCTCTCCACATCCTGAAGAGCGCCTGAACCTCGGCGTCAAGAGAATTTTCTCTCCTGAGTTTGAGAGAACATATTACTCTTTTAAGGGTGTTGAAGATCTCCGTTTCTGTGTCTTTCTCTCTCTCCCACTGGGTCAGCTGAAACCTCAGTTGTCCCTTAGTTGCTGTAATAATGGCCTTGCTGGTCCTCAGCTGGCCCTCAAGGTCTGAGATAGTGGCCTTCTTGGTCCTCAGCTGGCTCTCGAGCTATGTGATGGTGGCTTGTTCAGACTTCAGCTGGCTCTCTAGTTCCAGAATGGAGGCCTGACTCACCTCCGCAACCTGTTTGGAGGTTTCCAGGTTGAATAGGGCCGTTTCTAGCTGCTTCTTGGTGTTGTTGGTCTTATTTTCCGTCTTCTGTAAGCAGTTCCATGGCAGTCAGGGCCTCTTGTTTCTCACTGAGGAGATCTGCCTATCCTTCTCCATCTCTATCAGCCTGGAGTTTTTCAGTGGCTTCAAGTAAAATGATTCTCTTCCCCTCACTCTCAGCCAGGGCCATGTAGATCTCAGCCATTGTAAGATTGTTCAGCCAGTCTTTTCCTTCTCCTGTTCCATCCTGGCTCTCCCAGCCCGGAGCTCATCGTTGGCGTCCTGCAGAAGGGTTCGCTTTCTTTCACTTTCAGCGAAGGCTGTGTCGAGGTCATCTATGTTACCTTTTTCCATCAAATGTAAGCATCGTCTTCTTAAGTATCTCAAGACGTCCAAGTGAGGTCAAGTCAAGTCAAGTTTATTTATATAGCCCTTTATCACGAAAGTGCCTCAAAGGGACTTTACAGGCCTAACTAGGTCAGGCTGATAGACAATTGAAGTATGAATTATGGTAAGTATGAGTAAGGGAGAAATCTTGGAATATCAAATACCCTCAACCTTCAGGGTTTATAATGCAATCACTTGTAATGAAGGCTTGCTGTTTTCTTTTGTTGAGGTAAATCTTCCTGCATTGCTTTTTCCCACTCTAGCTCTCCATCGCTTGCAATTCAGTTACATTTCAATCACAACAGGAGCCAGTTGCTAAAGGGGAAATTCAGCTCTCCAGATCAAAAACTCTTCCAGTTCTTCTTCCTTCAGAAACTCCTGCAAAGAGGAGCGCTTACATAACCTGCAGCACCGTCTGTGTTGTTTCAAATTTCAGGTGGTGCACGACATCACAAACAGACCTCTCAAATGCAGCCAGTCCGCACATGCACACTCCATTGCATCCATTTCCGTGTGGAGCATGAACCATGTCTTGCACTGTGTTCGAAACTGTAACCTACTACTTGACTTTAATAAATAATTTCTGAATTTGTATGTTTACACACACACTACTCTGCCAAACATAGCATTACGTGATGTCAGCCAGGAAGCACCCTGATGAAGCGTCGGTGGCAATTCAGTACAAATCACTGCAAGGAGAGAATAGTGTGCGACTTTCATAGATTTTTTCAGTTTATTTTCCATCAGTTGTTTCTTCAGTTCAGGAAGCACAAACATGAGTGCAACTATCACCATATATAGATAATTTAACAAACAAGTTAATTTATATTTCTATTTATAATGGGAGCAAGTGAAACAAAACACAGAATGTCAGTGTTATTATGTCTGTACTTGTAGGCATTGCTGCTGTGGCTGTATGTGTGTGTGTGTGTGTGTGTGTGTGTGTGTGTGTGTGTGTGTGTTGCCATAGCAAACATAAGGTGTAAACTAATTCTGCCAACCTCAACTCACTTCATACTGCCAAGGAACTCAGCCAAGAAGAGAAACAAAATATTGCCTGAGGGTCTCCTCATCATCACCATCATGCTGGTACAGTTGCTCCTTCACTACAGGTGTCAGATAGTTGGAGTGGATGCAGGTAGCCTTGATGATGCTGTGTGCAACTTCAGCACTGACCTGCATACATCTGTGGTAGACTCTCCATCATTGGTTTCCCATAATGCAGAGTTGGCAAAGATAATCTGCATCTACCAAAGCCAGTAGGACAACAGAAAATGCACCTTTACGATGAAAGAACTTGGATGCAGAATTGTTGGATGTTTTAATGACAATATGTTTGCCAATCAATGCACCCAAGCAATTTGGAAAGTCCCATCTGCTTTGGGATGTCTGTGCTGTTTTCTTCCATGCTTCCTGAGGTGGAACAGGCATGTAGAGATCCCTCAAAATACCCAGATGGCATCACAGCCCTCCCATACAATGGATCCCACAGCGCTAAAGCCAAGCTGGAAACTGCTTGCAATCATAGTGAAAGATTCCCCAGTGCTGAAATGTCTAGAATATAAAGAGAATGTTTGCAGTTCACAACACTGTGTTCGGTTGTCTCTTCCAATCTCATATTGGATAATTTCTGTCAGCCAACTCACGTATTGATTATGACATTTTATATGAGAATAAAATGTAAATGCGATTTAGTTTGACGTCAGGACCCTGTTGCATCGCTCTCCGCCTAACTCACTTAGCCAGCCGAGTGATGCAGGGAGCGATCGGCAGTAATCCCCTAGGGAGGCTAAAGGAGGATGCTGGGGTGGTGGTGGGGTCAGAGCTTCATCAGCATCGGCATAAACAGCAACAGAGCAACGCAGTGTGCAGAGCGGCAGCAGCAGAGAATGAGCAGTGAGATTGATGGTTTAAATAGACCGCGCAATTGCAGTGGCTATGTATGCTCTCAGCTGACGAGTCAGCTGACTGAGCTGTACGCCTCCTCGAGTGTGACTGCCAGAAATAACTCCGCCTTGCTTCCGCCCAAACACCTCAAAAGGCTAATTGATTATTGGTTATTGAATAACTTAACTCTCTGTAATAAAAGTAGCCACACTCACTGTAAAAAAATGCTGTTCAGGGTCAATAGGCTCACGGTAGTTGGTTTTCTGTTTTGTGATGTGGGCGCTAGCATTTGACGCAGCACCTCAATCTGAATGTACAATTTAAGCTCCTGTATGAGCCCGTGAAATCCTCTTTACTCCTTACAGTTTTGTAGCATAGGGGGGACCTAATATCTCCTCGTTCTTTTCTTTCTGGAGAGCAAGATCATCACCACAACAAATTCATTACTGCTGGTATACTCCATTTTTTTAACGATGTGTCTGCCTGTGACACAATTTGATTTTTTTCTGACTGTGCCCCCACAATACCTATCAGACTTGGTGTGCTAAAGTGTGTAAAAAATTAAAAACAATTATTTTGATATTTTCGTCCACGAAAATGCATCAGACTTGGTGTGCAAAGGCCTTAACAGTTGTAGTTTTCAAGATGACTGGGGAAGGGTTAGTAATGTAATGTAATTTTGACATAGCAACTTCTGAAACCCAGACTTCAGAAAATATCCAAGCAGAGTTGATATTTCCAATCAGAAGCACTGACTACAAGGAACTACAACAGTAGGTGTGTGTTATACTGCGGTATTGCCTTCCTTTAATTGCAAGGTATTGTCTGGCAATGTTGACAATTGTCTTAGCAGAAACACATGAAAAACGTCCTTGGTCTTATTTTCCACCATGCTGATGGAATGGATAAAGAAGCCAAGGGGTTTTGAATAGAGCTGAAACAATGGATTACAGAAGTAAAATTCCCATTCATTTTTCCCATAGGTGATTTGATTATTAGCCATAATGTTTTTCCAGTATGTGGTAGACTAGAGTTATAAGATTGTGAGGCAACCATATATGTTTCTGAGGAGCCATCAGTCAATCTGATTTAAACTTTGTTGTTGTTGTGTTGTGTTTCATTCCTGAGTTCCTTTGGTAATACTACACTACCCACAAGCTTAAGTGAGTTCCCAACAATCGGAGAGGGTTCTGTTACCATAGCCATTATAAGCCTGTGATTGATCTTGTAGCTGGTTGGATTGGTTCAAAGCTTAATATTCTTTATGTCAGGATTTTCGGAAATGTCTCTGGAGAAAATGAATGGGACATTTACATCCGGAAACAGGGCCACTGAAAAAAAGGGGACAGGCACATTTCAACTCTGTAAACTTGTGTGCAAAGCAAGCAAAGGCATGCCCAAAATCCTTACACCAAGTCACAGGAACAGCGCCAACGGGCATATCTCAATCGACGTAAGAATGCATCACACCCTTAATGTGTAATGTGGGATGATTAGATTATAAAAATTGCATTGAAACGAGTGTAACTGTAGCCTACTTCAGGGGGTCCCAAACGTTTTAATATCAAGGACCCCTAAACCCCTAAAACAAAACACTCAAGAGCCCCTGGAGGTCTCGAGACATCGCTGTGGAACCACTGGCCTACACGACCAGAACGCAACACTGAGACCGGAAGTTACCCATTTTCCCTGCTTTGTCCTGAACGCACCACCGGCTGACATCACGTGTTTTGGGTCTCCTCCTCGCGCTCATCAGAACGGTAGCCTGGTAGTTAGCTAGCTATCTGGTTGGGGCAAACGCAGCATTGTGGCTAACGTTAACGCGTTGAACCATATCTTAACTGCTATCTAGCTTTGCAAGACTAAGAACTCGTAGCCAACCAGTTTGCGCGCTTCGTATTATGCTGATGTTCATTTGATTAGCTAAATTAGCTTGTAAATTGTGTAAGAGGCTTTCTATTTAACACTGGCTACTGTAGTATTCAGCTGCCTCCTGCTAGCAAAGTTGCTGTTAGTAGGCGGAGGCTGTAGTTTAGTCATTTAACGTTAGTTAGCTTATTATCAGGTGGTGGATACATGTCTACCTCTCAGCCACAAGACGGATTACGAAAGAAAATAAATCTTGCAGTTGATGTTTCGCCAAGAAGTCGGTGTGACGTCTTTTATTCCGTCTTGTTCGTATCTTTTCCAACACGAGAAGAGGAATATGTCCAGATATAACATATACAGTCTGTTAGACTGGATTTATGGCGGTGTGGACCCGAAGTTCGAGGGCAATGGGGGCCCCGAGTGTGCTGCCTTCATTGGACCCCAACAGCGCATTACTGAAAGTACTGTCATCGTTATTATCTCCATCGTGGAAGTTGCCTTGGCACTGAAGAAGATCAACGTCTCTAAAGAAGCCAAAGCGATTGGAAAAGACTGGACAAGGACAAAGGAGGACAGTCTAGGCAAGAACCTGTTGCTGGTTGCCCTATGCATGACTTTTGGAGTGGAGGTTGGGTTCAAATTCGCCACCAAGACTGTGATATACCTACTGAACCCATGCCATATTGTGACCATGGTCCAGGTAAGAATGGTGCATTTATGGTACAGTTATGGCTGATGGGCGTCTAACCATGTATGCACTTCCTTGTGAGCATAACCAACGTTAAAGCAATACCCAACATCTGCATTTGAAGACATGTTTGTAATTCAACTCTTCTGAACAGATTAGCCATATTTGAGTGACAGTTTATTCTCAGCTTCATAAGATGTTAAGTCTGCTTTGATGCTATTATTTTTCATTGACTATACCTTGTACTGACTTCATCCACCTATGCTGAAACACAAATTTAGGCATTTTCCATTCAGTTTTACCAAATTAGTTTTTGATTCCTCAAGCTAAATTACCAAGACTGTCATTTGAACCCTACACTGCTTGATACTGTGCTAAAAAGCTTTCCAAGTAGCAAACAGATCACTGTCGGTATTTTATATAGATATCAGAGTTAGTCCAAAAGGCTAGATTAGTATACAAGTTAACAATCTGTTTACTGTAGTCGTTTTTTGGGGAAAAAACTATGCAAGATAGTGTAAAGAACAATATTTATAGTCTATCTCAAGTAAACTATATTGTCACACATTTGACCAACGTGGAACATGACTGTCTACTTCCTTTTTCTATCATACTTCTTCTACTACTACAACTACTACTAATGATAGTAATATAATTTATTCATGCAGCACTTTCAGGACCCGTAATAATGATTTATGTTTTGTCACAGTTGAGATTGAGAGAGGTTGTTTGCATCCAACATTTTGTTTCAGTAAGTAAGTTGGTGAGGGCAGAATGGGTGGCAGCAATGATGAACTTTATAGCTATTTAGAGTGTTGTCAGCATAGGAGTGTAACTGGCGGTCAAATCTTGTTTTGTATAGCCCTTTATCACAGTTGGTCTCAATAGGCTTCACAATGCCTATATTATGAAAACAATAAATGATGACACACGACACCCCTTAGACCTTCACTGAGGACAAGAAAATAACTTGCATGAAACCTTTGAAATGGCTACTTGGAGAGGGAGCCCCCTATCAGGACGATCAGGCGTGCAGGGAGTGGGCAAACAAAGATAAAAAAAAGGGAACATATTAAATACACAGAATTAACACAGTCATGATGCTTGGGTGAAACTTCAAGATCTGGTGTGAGGTGACAACAGCAGCTCAGTCAGCATCGTTGTAAGAGTGGGAAACCATAAAGATGCCAACACTGCCCTGCCACACCCTGGAAACCGCTAGGAGACACACTCACACACATCGCTCCTTTCTTCCTTTCCACTGTACAGACCGGGGGAACAGGACATGTAAACTAAATACCTTTTGGTAGAAACCAAAGTAGTGCAAGGGAACTAGTCTAACCTTACTCTAAGAAGAGAATGAGCCACTCCCAGTAATTGTGCAAAACAAACAAATGATAGAGAAATTAAATAGGTTTTTAGCCCCAATTTAAAGATATCAAAATAGATATCCTGTGATCGGAGGGCGCAAGGCGGTATACATAGTGCAATGGGATCTGCTAAATAGGATGGATGGTGCCAGGTCGCGTAATATTTTGAATGTTAGCAGAACCACCTTAGAGGTCATGGTCGCAGATGATGTGACCAAGGCAAGAGTGCAGAGATTTAAATACCAAGCACTGAAGTGTTTGTGAGAGAGACCGATTCATTCATACCTTCAATCAGAGAGGGGGTCACTAATCAGCGAAATCAGCTGGTGCTGTATTTGGTTGGAATGAAAATCTTCATACTCCTGGCCCTTGAGGGTTAGATGCCAGATACCAGATGCATGGTTGGATACCACGGGTGTAGGCAATAGATTACTGTGGATATGTGTTTTACATGGGCATCACAAGGCATCGGCCCACTCAATCCAAAACAATTTATAAGTGTACAAAGTTAAACTATTCCCTCTTTTCGAACAAAACCTACCAATGAATCCATTTTTCTCCAAACAGCAGTGGAGCTGCTGATGCTGTAACCTGTTAAGGAGCCACAGTAGTGTGTGGTACATAGTAGAAATAGAACAAAACATTAATGATTCATTCTGATTATTTCAGATTACATAGGGGTGGGGGGTTGGTAGCCAGTGGTATCGTGGTATTTTTCATGCCTGTTAACACTGACGTTGTCAGAAGGGGAAATGAAGGAGAAATCAGAGAGTGGTTGGCAAAAAGGGAAGAG
Organism: Hoplostethus atlanticus; assembly: GCA_034670405.1. Lineage (NCBI taxonomy): Eukaryota > Metazoa > Chordata > Actinopteri > Trachichthyiformes > Trachichthyidae > Hoplostethus > Hoplostethus atlanticus. Next base: position 3,659,410 of record JAXDDX010000018.1, read on the forward strand.
ATGCACTTGGGGTAAGAGTGGGAGGAAGTAAAGTGGCCAGTTTATTGTAAATGTTCTATTTTATTTAGGAAAACTAACAGAAAGCAGTTGTATTTATTGACTAGGAAGGCTTTGGAGTGTATTTGTTATGGGGAATAGGAGTGGAGTTGCCAGAGCCTGACTGTATGATACCAGAAAAATGGGTGGAAGAGGAAGTGTGGTAAGCATCCTTGCATTGTTGAACATCTCTGTGGCCTTGTTGCAGAGTTGTTCTCCACAAGGCAGATGGAATTGAACAAAATAAAATCAATACATCTGACTTACACCAGGATAAGATTGTGCTATTGTGCTTCAGATTTCTTAAGATTTACCTAAATCTTGTCATCCCATGACACTTAGTCTATCCAGACAACTGAATTCCCTTTTCAGTTTATTCTAAAGGGTTGATAGATCCGTGGTTATGAACCAGACCAAGATGTTTTGGATTTGCTTTGGAATTGATTTGATTTGCATGGTGATTTTCATCCAATATCAAAACAACCACCATTAATCACCAGGCAACAGGCTAATTTAATTCTTTGTTCCAGGCCCTGACCTTCCTCCATTTTTTAGAAGTGGCCATTAATCTTCATTAAAGGTTGATAATCAGAGAGCTATATAGAGTTTGTTTTAGGTGTATATCAGGTAGCACAGGTAGCTATTCCTAAAAATCGGACCATATAACTAGGCCTCTGTGCGTCACGCATTTCAACTGCATCTGCACCATTCATTTTGAGTGAAAGGGTAATGGTGATGAGGAGAAACTGATCAGGGAGGCATCTCATACCATTTAGTGGGCAAATTTAATGTGAGGTGTGAAAAGTTCATCTGACCAGACTAGATATTGTCAACACCATTATCAAGGCCTATCAAGACCATCCAAGCAAGACTACATGGTAGGCCAGCAGCACTAGGTGGTTTTACAATGACAACATTTAACATACACTATATGGCCAAAAGTCAGTGGACACCTGACCATCACACCTATATGAGCTTGCTGGACATCGGCGTTCTAATTCCTCCCAAAGGTGTTCAGTGGGGTTGAGGTCAGGGCTCTGTGCAGGCCAATCGAGTGCCTCCACACCAAACTCGTCTAACCATGTCTTTATGGACCTCGCTTTGTGCACAGGGGCACAGTCATGCTGGAACAGCAAAGGGCCTTCCCCAAACTGTTGCCACAAAGTTGGAAGCGCCCAATTGGCTAAAATGACTTTGTATCCTGTAGCATTAAGATTGCCCTTCACTGGAACTAAGGGGCCATGCCCAAACCCTGAAAAACAGAGTGGCTGAAACACCTGAACTCAATAATTAGTAGGGGTGTCCACTGACCTTTTGGCCGTATAGTGTAGTATTTTTTGATATCCCATGTTTCCAGATTTAAAACTAAAAGTTTCAAATCATTTCCCTAGAGTATGCTAGAGCTGGTGCTACCAAAGAGCAGCTCACTGTGAGAGAGCCTGCAAGCTGCCTTGAGACCACCACTTAGGACCTTGTGAAATCCTCTTGGAGGGGTCTCCGAGGAACAATTTGATCCAAGCCCTCCTAATGGATGGATGGATATCTCCAAGGTGGCCAGACAAAAGGTGTGTGTGTGTGTGTGTGTGTGTGTGTGTGTGTGTGTGTGTGTGTGTGTGTGTGTGTGTGTGTGTGTGTGTGTGTGTGTGTGTGTGTGTGTGTGTGTGTGTGTGTGTGTGTGTGTGTGAGTGTGTGAGAAATGGAAACCATTCATGCCTCAGATAATACCATGATGAAGCTTTAGCTTGGCTTTCTATATTAAGTTAGAGTTGTATACATATTTTCAAGATAATGGTGGTTGTAGTTAAGTGTTTTGCAAAAACATTATGGATGTGACATTTTGTTAGTATTCTCTAACTCCTGCCGGGGGTACTATGAAGTTATTTGAAATTTTCCCGAATTTTGTTTATTTTTTATTTAGTTTATATATTTCTAAGTGTTTTTACACAGAGAAATGCTTGTAATCCCAAATTTGTCTTAATATGTCTATGTTTAGAGTACACATACAAAAATGATCTTTGATCATTGTAAAATGATCGAAGGCTACTGTAAATATATTATAAAGTTTATAATGAATCTTTAGAATCTTGAATGGTTGAGTTTGTCGTTATTGTTTAAATGCTAATCCTTTGGCACTTGCATCAAGCCCAACATACTTACATGCCCATTTGTTCTGCATTATAGATTAGGTCAAGGAAACCATTGTGTGTTCAGTGTTATGCGTCCAATTGACTGATACCAAGGAGGTGGTATCAGTCCCCAACCCCCTTATCAAGTGAACTCATCCTCTTATCAGCCTAGGGTATGGGAAGACGGGATCAGTAGGGAACATAATGTCAGCTGTTAGCTGTTAAAAAAGCTTTCCTATAAATTGAAGCTGCCCCACCATTGACAAGCTGGGCGCAAGAAACATTAATTTGTTAACCTTAACACCAATAAAATGGATTGTTGACCGAAACATTCAGTTAGCTTACTGTAAAAAACACGATACTTGTAAATAAAGAGGAGGGAACGACTTAACAAACTAAACATTACTTAATCTGTAATGAGTCATGGCCACATTTTATGAGTCAATCTTCAAATCAAATCACATTTATCTGTACAGCCCTTAATCACCGTTACAGTCTCTAAGGGCTTCACAGTGCCCAGCATGCGAAACAATAAATGGTTAGTACACGACATCCCCCAGCCTTGGACCCTCACCGACGACAAAGAAAAACTCCCACAAAACCTTTTAGGAAAAGGACGATAACTTAAATTTTATAAATCATTGAACAATCAAAACTGTACCTGTACTTTGTAATTGCTCTCAACAACAAGGACTGAGCATCTTTGTCCAATCAAAATTAAGTTCTTATATTTGCAATAACCATATCAAAGCACACTGTTTTATCAGTTCTTCACTTGGGTGGTCTTTTATTTTTTGTTGTTTTTCTGGAGGCTGGGTTTGGGAGGTGTGACAATGCTTCTTTGTATTGGAAACCGTCTCATCTCATCGTAACAGCTCACACATTCATCTCTCCCCGAATGACTACGTTTTGCTTCCCAATGTTATCATTCTGATCAAGGCGGTCTTCACCTGTACAACAACAAAAAAGAGATCTTTGTTACAATGTTGTTGCTTTTTTGCCTTTTTTTTCCCTGTAGATTATTCCATATTTTTTTCCACTGAACAGTAAATAAAAGAAGAGTGCCAGGAAACACAAGGCATAGATGCTGGCATGTGCCGCAGCCCACCGTGCCACAGAGGTCCTCTAGATAGATTTATATTTCAGTTGTAAAATTGGTAGGGAGGAACAACCATTAAAGTTAATTGTGCCTATGAGTACTGTAGCAGTAGTGTCAAGGCTGGTTTGACACTCATAACCTTGTTTATGCCTGGTCTTTGGTTGGGATATAGTCTACTAATAATATAATTATTTCACTGTTCATTAATTGAATCTCTGTCTAGGTTGGGACTTATGTTTGTAACGTTACCTCGTCCTTTAGAAAATGTATGGAGTTAGAAGAACATGTAAAGGATGCTTACCCTCCTTTCATTTCAATATGGATTTGCTTAATTCAGTTAGCTAGCCCTTGAAACGGCGTAGCTGGTAGCTGCAATAATCAAAGAAGGGAAATGCTGCTGTTTACTCAATACAAATGACTCAATTTAAAGATCTGAGTGTGGAACGCACATTTTGTCTCACCCTCCTGATGTGCAATTGAATTATAGAACCACTTGAAGAAATCACTACGTGCATATCACCAGATACAGTAGTTAGTTTGCAGACAGAGAATGTCACCGAGTACCTCCTTTTCAACTCAACAATGTTACTCATTTGTTGGAGTTGCTGGGTTGATAGTTTACCCGAGGTCTGAAATGGTGAAGTGCGTGTGATTGATGGTGGGTAAGTAGTCAAAGGAAACTGTACCAGAGATGTTTGTCCTGATGGCTCAGGCTCCGATGCGGTGGTTAAACCCACTGCTTCAAGTTGCTGATTAAGCAGAAGCTCAATGTCTTTCAAAAATTACCACATTCTGAGGGGGTTTAGCAATGATGACAGTAAAAGCACACAACAGGAACTGGTATTTCACAGCAGGTTTGACAGCGTGCCATCTGCAATGTCAGTTTGTATTACACTCTCGGAATACAAATGGGCGAATCTTCAGAATGGCAAAGAAATGTCAGTTTTCAGAGTTAATGTGACAAATCAAATTCTATTCAAAGTAAAAGTATGTCTATTATTTGATAGGATGCCAATGAATGTACCTCTGACTAAACAGGCGCGTTAAGCACTGTAGCCCATGACAACACTTCCAGTATTGTAGCTTGATGTGCAGTGTGTGAAGAGGATGAGCACGGTAGATCAAACCCTTGAGCTGACGCCGTACTAGATTTAGGTACCGCTTTGCATGTTTTGTATGCAAATCCATGCAAATTACACAATACATCAGATATACAAGTGTTACTTTTGAATGAAAGCTCAGGGTCTCCTCTTCCTCTCGGTTCCAATATGTACTGCACTGGATTATGAGGAAGTCCTCTTCAGGTAGTACTTTTTACAAGTAAGATCATGATTTTGCTCGCTGTATTTGTTATGTTATGTGCACATTTGCATCATTTGCATTATCAAGCGTCCATAGTCTAGAATACAGTTTTTCCTTGTCATTTAAACAAATCAGTTCAGGATATTTGTACAAAACTAGCCTCAGTCGGATGCCATAGTTTAACTGAGCGCTGAGCAGAAATAACGTTTGCTTAATTCTGCTCACATTGCAGGTTCATTTGCTTTGATAAATAGACTGCTCCAGTCTCCTTTTGGGAAAAGAAAATGTATTCAAAAGTTCCCCGGCCCGTGGGTAGTTCTATTCCCAAGTAAATGGTGATTCTGTTTTCAACCTTTTCTTAGGCAAACCATCACTTTGTTGCGTCAAACCCTATTTTGAACCAGTCCACGTTTGCAGTCTACGGCCCCTCGTATTCAAGCAGCATAATCCATCACTGGGCGTACATGAGACGACTGACTAACTAGGTCCAGGATCTTTACATAACTTTGTACAACACTGAAACCAAGCCCCTATCAGCAGACCCTAGTGGGGCGCTTATAACCTTTTCATAACTGAAATATGAACCTATTAATATGAATGTGTATGTCAGAAATAGAGGTATTGAAACTGAACTGTGCATCCTTTGTTCTGAAATGTATAAAGAGTTTTTAATAATTCAACAGGAGCCTCCATTTTGAACACTAAGAGCTGACAATATCTTATAGGATAGGATCTTTCGTTAAACCATTTCTGCTAAGAGAATTGTACCACAAGCGGAAAGACGTCTGCTAAGAATTGGACCACAGTTGGCATTTGAAACTTCTCAAGCTGTATCATTAACACAAAGATCAAGCAAGGCTGAGGAAAGCACACCGCCCTTCTGTACACTGAGGGAAGTGGGGTAATAACTCTGAAAGGCATCGATCGCATTATAGATCCTTCCGTCTCTTCCATCAGCAATGAGTTGCAGTTTAAGGAGGTCTCCATCAATTCAAGTTCATTTTAAAATCAAACAATGAAATTCTATTTATAGCGCCAGCTGGCAGTCATTTTAACGCTTTCAAATCCTACTGCAATTGTGGTAGGATCCTCCTGTGCATCTCTTTTAGTCTGTTGTATTAACTGGGCATCTATATTAAGATAGAAGAGTTTAACAGTTGGTTGTGGGATGCTCTGTTCATGGCTACTGCTGTTACTATTGAAAACCCATTTAAAGCACAGTCCTTTTTTGCTAAAAGTTGAAATAACTTAACTCATAACACTCAGTGGTCTAAGCACTAATAACATTCCATCTTTCCAATATCCCCTACGGCAGTGGAGAAAATGGGGGGGGGGGGGGCGAGTTGAACATGAATTTAATTGGAAATTTCTCTTGTCTGTGCTTTCTTTGACAGATCTTCCTACTGGCCTGCCCGCCATGTAAAACAGCGATGGTTGTATTTAGGTGAGTACTGCATTCCACCAGGATCAGACATTGACCCTCACCTCCAGCCGGTGAGAGGTAAACTTGTTATCTCGCTCTCTGGCTGGTGGTTGCTCAAACCTTTGACTTCTCAATAAGGAATTTGACATTATATGACTATAAGATTATATGACGTAGTGCACTGAATTAAACATGACACGTATTTACTTTCCATGTAAAAGCAAGCTGCCTTTATTGATTGTAATTACTTGTAGGCTACTACAGATTAAATGGGGGTTCTACATTGTTTTATTGCAATGAATTTTTTTGGAGGTTATGGCTTCGACCTTATCTGGTCCAAAACTGCTCTGGTTCGGCCAGTTAATTATTCATGAAAAATGATTTTATATTTGCCAGTGGGGAAAATGAAGTGCAGTTTGCTGAGGAATGAATGCAAGCTGGGTCACTTTCCCTTCCTATAGCCCATAGGAATCATGCAGAGAGTGCACCAAAAAAAATCACTAAAGCATTAAAAATAAACCCGAGTTTCAGAAGTTTTATGAAACACTCCCAAACAAATCTGTCCAACCAAATGTGAGGAAAATAAAATACTCACGTGAGCCACTTGAGGAAGAAACGTAGGCTATTTTAACCACCAGGGCAGGGTCATGTTTTAGATTAGATTAGATTCAACTTTATTGTCATATTGTCATCCAGAGTACAAGTACTGAGATAACGAAATGTAGTTTGGCATCTAACCAGAATGAGTGCCAGTGTATAAACTCACTCCTCTTCATGCAGTGGTGCAGCTCCATCTCATAACAGTGTGACATCAGTGATTCGGCTATATGGCTTCTAGCTTTGTTGTTCATTTTCCTAAATATTGAGTCGACAATAAGAATAAGAATCGCATTCATACACTGCTTATTATTTAGTACCTCATTTAATTTTTGAACAACAAATTAAATGAAATGCAAAAACATTACTAGGCTTTGTTACGTCCCCGGTCTAGGAGTCGGGAGCGCAACATAAAATAGAAACAAAGAACGTAAATAAGTGCAAAAGTGAGCAGTTTATTTACAGACAGTGACATATACAATAAGTGAAGCTGGACGTCGGGGTGAACCATTGGCCAAAACAATAAACAAAACACTATTTCCTCAATAATCTCTTACCTAAGCCCTAACCGAGTAAAAGAAACAAACAAAAAGACATTTGCTAAACCTACCTACCTAAACCGAACCAAAAACAAGAGAAAACAGGGATTAAACAAAAATGGCAATTCACCCCTAGCACAACGAAAATACGGCTGGCCGTAACAGGCTTACAGCATTTTAAAAAGAAAATGTTAATGTTTGATACATTTTCTGAATTTTATAGGACTAAAAACAACTTATTTTCAAAATGTTCTCTAGGCTCCCAAACTGACAGGTGTGGGTATTTGAACAGACATTTCAAAACCACTGCGGTGTTTTCCCAGTGACCTTGGTTGTAACAACAGTTAATTTGGTTCATTAAGCTCAAGGACAACAAGAGACAAAACAAATGGTAAAATCAGAGGAGACAGATTAAGGTCTGGGCTGTTACACAGAAGGTTTGGGGCTTTTATATGTGCCAGTTCTCAAAATAATTGTTGATTAAAATAAACATCTACCCTTATTTTGGACTTGCAGCACCGCAAGTTAACTAAACAAGCCACACAGTACCTCTGTGTGCAGGAGGAGCAGACAGGCTGTGTGTGTATTGAATGGTGAGTGAGATGGGAGCAGTACTAAAGAGAGCAGCTGACGAATCTGCACTAACTAAAGGCTGAAATATGCCCAGAATTACACTAATTGTGATCGAGTAGCTACAATTACTAACCGATTTATCAGAATCATGATAGAATTGTTGCAATTCTGTGTGATTTTTTTTCTTAATAAATCTGGAAATATCTCCAAAACATACAGATAGAATGAAAGATTCAATTAGTGCTTGTACGGTCACTGATTTCTCCCATCAACATTTCCAAGAGGAGCCAAGCAGATATTGAGGAAACTGCCGCTAACCGCATCAGGGATCTTATTTATTTATAACAACATAATAATCAGCGCTCACATCCACCTATTACTGCGTGCTTCTAAAAGCACTAATCAACCCTATAACTAATTGGTCAACCTAAGAGGTCGGTCAGCCTCTACTTGATGTGTCGCACGTGGAAATGATTGTTGAAATTTCTGCCAGGAGTCTGAGGTAGATGCTGCTGAGGACATGAAGTAGATCTATAGTCTCTTTAACATATTCACCTGTCGGATGCAGTTACGTAGTGTAGAGCACAGGTGTGGACTGAATTCTTTAATGTCAAGTGAACTTATTTTTTGATGTGTGTTTTTCAGGCTTCAAGTCCACATGCTGAATGGCGCGTTATTGGCTCTAGTGTTCCCTGTCGTCAATACTAGACTGGTAAGTAACCAATACGGGGGGGGAAATCTTCAACAAACCTTGCTTTCATTCTTGACTAACCTTCGACTCTTGTCCCGTAAGATCATAGACAGTCCTTTCCATTGTGTGAGTGTCACTATATGGGATCAGACATTTTTTGTGTTATTTGTTAAATCACGTTGTTATGACTCATGAAGAGCAGGCCATATTTTAGGAGTCATTTATGCAGGCAATTCAAAAGGGTTCTGAAAGTTTTTTTTCTCGTAGCTCATACACCACATGCACCAAACACAAGTCTGAGGTCTGAACACCAACGTGCTCAGTTTTGATATTAAATCCTCACTGCATGGACTCAACTCTGAATCGCAGCCTTTATTAATGCCTAAAGACTTGGTTTAAATCAGGTCCCCAGAAATCTGCCAGTAGAAAGAAATGTATTAACAAGAATTACAGAAATTACTCCACTCATTTATCTCGAACAACTTAAAAGTGATACTTCATTATGAAGTATCATGTATGAGGGGTCAGTGATACCTCAAACAATATTAAAATATGGAAAGTCATCAGTCAGCTCTTCAGCCCTCCACTGCCCTTCCCTTCCCTCACTATTTATTTATGAAACCAGAACTTATACTGACCCTTGTATTCCTTGTGAACAAAAAATCTGAACTAAGCATTTAAGAGGTGAGCAGTTGTAGCCAGTTACTCTGCACATATTGTCTTTGGAGGATCACAAACATGCCAGCATCAATGGAGGTTCTGGAGCATTTCAAATCTGAATAGTTTTGTTTACCCTCTCCTCAGCTGCCGTTTGAGAAGGAGGTCTACTACATCCAGCACTCCATGCTCTACTTGGTGCCTTTTTACCTTCTAAGGAAAGGAGGTGAGTGCTGCTCTTTTGTAATTACACCTGTGTTGTCTGCATTCACTACCCCCCCAAGAGGGCAAACCTTTACTGTTGAAGTGGTAATCTGTGAGCTTCTTGTTTTGGTTTTGGTTTTTTTGGTTTGGTTTGTTTGGTGATAAGCGGTCATAGCTGTGGTGTTTCTGCACTGCACTTCACAAAGAGCACTTGGCAATCAAACAGTGTGGCCAGTACTGTGATGTATTTTTCCTTGGAATCTCTGAAATCTGAAATTTGAACTTCTGTAGGTACCAATAGTTTCTGCTTCTGTTGAGCCACGGTGGCTTTTTCTTAAATAGTTCTTTGGTCATTACACTCAGGGCAATGTAGCGGAAGGCCTCTACAGTTGCACATAAACAGCAGTCCTTTGTATGTCTGGAAAAGGTCCCACCCTTCCTCTGGTCATAGGAGGTAGCGCACAATCATAGACAAACTGGACCCCTCTCCCGTGTCCTTGGAGCTCAAAGCAGTGGTGTAAAAAGCACTGTCAAGGTCCCCTGGAGTAAGGAAATCACCCAGTGGTGCTGCCAACAGTAGAAGACTGTGTTCTACTGGGCAGCTCCCAGGAGTGAATGTGACGAACTGTACCAATGTGAAGCAGGGTGGAAAAGAGCAAGCGTGCTCAGTTAAATTTCCTGGATAAATAAAGAAGAATTTATTGTATCTCGTGATTCTATTGTATCTTGTATTTCTATGTACCCTTTATGATTCTTGTTAGTATGACATGATGAACTGTTTAAGTGCCTCGTGTGACTCAGGTCCTGGATGCACACTGTGCATGTTCCTATTTGACTATATGGATTGTGTTTAGATGATAATGGAAGGCCTGTCTCGTGAAGAGACAGAGGAAAGTCCTTTACCCATGTTCCTGATCAGAAGCACTCTCACACAGACCAGATTCAGACTAACGATTAGCATGACCTTGTAGATGTTTAGAAACTAGCCCCCTTGTCCTCCCTTTGCTTCATAATCTCTGTTCAGACGTTTCTCTGGCAGAGATCTGCACACCCTACCGTGTGTGTACCTCTCTCCTGAGCTTTTTGTGTTACTAAATATACTTCAGTAAATCACAACTTGACTTGACTCTGAATCTTTAGTTAAACATTTTTATTCAACAAAATGTTTAAAAAGGCTTAAAAAAGTAGTACAAACACAAATTCAGGTAAAATTCAAACAGTTGCACTTCATATCTCCTTGTCCGTGCCCCAGTACCAAGTGATAAAAAAAATCAAAACACTTTGGTCACATCTGTCATTTTAAGTTCACTGCTTCCTGCCTCCTTGTAACAAGGATTTAATTGGAAGATGCCAATTAGATTAGTCACAGTGGATTATCCAAGGCGTAGCAGAAGAGTGGAAACTCTCCAGCAATGCTTCAGTGTTCATTTGTAACATGACACTGCAGTGCCAGAAAAGGAAATATTCAGCATGCTGTCGTTAAACTGAAATAAGGAATGTGTTTGTATCTGGATGTCTGTCACGGTTGCCCTGGCATCAGTCTTTCATTCATGTTTCCCACCTGATGTCCTCTGCGTCTCCCTGTCGCTGGCTCTGTTGCAGTTGCAGGGCATGTATGGCATGAAGCACGGAGCAGTACGGAGCTGAGGGGAAATAGTATTTGGTTTCTTTGCCTTGCCAAGCTAAACAGGTGGCCAGTGCTGGCAGTGAAGATGCATTTTGTGTACTTGCATTCTCTTTAACCTACAATTGAGTTCAAATGTTTCATGAGCATTTCTTTCTGCAGGTGTGTACAAGCCTGAGCCCCTGGGGGACATGTGGTGGGCTGTGCTCTCCACTGGCATCCTGTTCCTGTATCACTTCCTCTTCTTGCAGAGTCTGGGCCTGGTAAGATGGAGTCCTCTGCTGGACATAAATGATATTTCACTATGAAAAATATATTTGTTTTGTGGATTTTTCAGCTAGTGACACATTCCTCGACAGAACAATGTGTACAAATAGCGTAAGCATCACCCCATCACATGTGTTTAGCAGTGTCACTGATCACATTTGGAGGGGACAGTTGTCCAAAAATAGATATAAGTGGTTAGATACCCAGAGAAGGGACGTCCTGGTGGTTCAGGTTGTCTAAGGCACATACCACATAACCGCAACGACCTGGGGTTCGAATACGGCCCGAAAATGCAAACATTGGTTTAAATCATAAATTATTCAAGTCAAATACTAACATTTAGAGAATTACATGCCATGGCCTCTCATCCTTCATTGTCTTCAGTGATTACGTTTGTGGAGCAAAAATCCAGTTAGTTCGATAAGCACAGTGAAGTCGACGCCATTTGTATGAAAAACTGATTGTCCAGTTGGGAAGAACTCATTATTATGACTGGTTTTACTATACTTTGTGAAATGAGCATCAAATTAGGGCTTTTGTGTTTAGTAAACCTGTCTGTCTCTCCCTGCTTCTTTCTCTGTTCCCCTCCAGGTGACTGAAGTCAATCTGAACAACATGTTGTGCCCGGCTGTGTCTGATCCGTTTTATGGGCCGTGGTACCGGGTGTGGGCCGCTGGCCACCAGACCCTGCTGACCCTTAGCCATGGGAAGTGTCTCACCTTCCTCTCCCAAAACACGGGCCCCGTCTGCAGTTACTTGCTGGATACTGTCCGACTGCGCAACAAGAAGGTTGACTGAGTGTCTACAAAGATTCACACAGACATAGCCTTTTGCTCCAAATGCCTGCTGTTACATTGGGGGATTTTTTAATCAACATTTTAATGCATCTTTTAACACTCGCCATCTGTTTTTACAATAACAAGTGAGCCTTTCAGGGTCAATGAATCAATGTGTCATTCTTTTTTTTTACTTTTATCGCTGGCTTGCATACATACTTGCATGCACAAACATAATAGAAAGACATATTAAGGCTGGTAGATAACATTGTGGAGCTGGCCAGCTTTAGCCTTTTTTTGGGAATATAATTTCCAGAATAAAGTAAGTGAATTCGTGAGAGATGATTTGATTTCTCAACTTGCCTTTTTGTAAATGTAATGGTCTAAGGAGAGAAAATGGGGCAAACCCAAATGTTGCTACTGATCTGTAATTCTTATCATTTCAGTTCTTTATGTGGTAGTTATGCTAGTTCATATGTGAAGTGGGTGAAGTTGCCATTTTATTTGTCTCAACATTTTCAAACAGATTGTGATATGTGAGCTATTGTAACATTTATCACTTGTTAATAGTGTGTTTTAAGAGTTGTGGTCCATGGTTGGGTAGCTTTCTGGTAGCCATTTGTGATCACCTCTTGGTGTTGTCATGACTGAAAATAGAAACTTATACATGGTATATTTCTGTCGCCACGTTACCTGCATAAGTCTGGAGGTTAAAGAAGCATAACAATACATTAATAAGTGGCATCTCCTGCAGTTCCTTCTCCTGTCCAGCCCATTTCGATCACTCCAGTTATTATGATCAGGTGACACGAGGATGTTGTTTTATGCTGAGATTCAAAGAAAGGGAGGAGCAATGTTCTATAGACTTACACTGGGATGTACTTTTGTTTTTTTACTTTTGCGTCATGTTGATCTTGGACCGTATTCACTGAGGTATAACCTTTGATGAACAATGTTCGTATGAATATAGTGTGTCCACCAAGATGAAGTAGTTCTTGGAAAAAGTATTTATCTAGGCTGGAATTGTGCATCATAACACTTGAATACAATTTGTTATTTGACCCATCAAGTTATCTTACAGGGTGTCCATACAGGGTACCTGGAAAACGGTCAGTTATCTGCATGTAAGTTACTTTGGGTCATTTATTCAGTTTTAAAGTAAGTATTAACTTACAGTGATAATTAAAACATGTCAGTCATGGTATCTCATTTCAAGTATGAGGGATGTGTGTGTTACTGTAGCATATATTTAACTATATAAAAAGGGATAAGACAAACTTTTGTATTTTATGGGGTCAAGTGTACTGTGCTGTATTGACAATAAAAGTGATTTCAGTCGATCTACTGGCCAGCATCTTCATCATCTACTATTTCACAAAAATGATTTCCTCATTGTAAAGATCTCCTGTCCTTAATTGTAGATCAAATGGTAGGACTTTACTTTATGGCCACGTAACTAACTAATCAGTACGTAAGTAACCATGGTAACATATTAGTTCATCATTAACTATGCTTCATCTATGTTAAACTAACATGCTAAACAATGTATAAGTGCTAAGTAACAAATTAAGAACAGTGTTTAATAATACAAATTTAGGAATTTCTTAAAAAAAAAAAAAGCTCTTAAGTCTTCCATGAATACGAAGTATGCCTCTGAATGTGGTGATGATTAATAACAAGTAAAATAATTAACAATAGAACATACTCGTTAGCATGCTAGTACCTGATCAACTGCTATACAAATTAAGAATGAAATACTTGGGGGGAACTACTTAGGAACAAATCAGTAACTGAAATCTAAATTTGTTCATATTTTTTAAATGGCTTTGATTGAAGCTTTAGATTTGTTGCTGCCATTCGTTTATCTGCATGCATTAATCACTTTTTGCAACTTTGTTTGGAGGAACCTCCTGGGGCATAGCTTATCTTAATACATCCTCCATCATCCAACCTGAGCAGATTTTCAGAGCATACTTTGTCAGACTTTGTTGCCTTAATATTTCAAATATTAGTAAAGCATTTAAACCTCTGTGTTCTTTATTTACCCGCAAGCAAAGTGGAGAATCATCATAATCACACTAGTAACTGCCAAGGAATATTACTGCTCTGTGCCTCCCTTAGCACACCGGACGATCGTCTTACCTTACCCTTAGGAATGAATTGGTATTTGACCTATGGAGCTCGAACTCCCAAAGCCACCACACTTATGCCAGACATTGTGCTGCTGTCTGATACGTCAAGACAGGTGGTTATGTGCTGTAGAGGGGCAGAGAAATGCTTGAAGGCTGTTTGAGCTGTGTGCTGATTTCTCTCCATGCTGCAACACGATGTGGCAATTGACTTCTTTGACAAATTTCCACGACGTGCAATATTAAATTCTGTCATCAATTCCTTCATATGTGAATGAAAAACAAGTCTACTTCTACTTTGTCTGGTTATGAGACGAGAAACTCTAGAGCGGCCAAGCAAATGTTCCACTAGATTATCAGGTACAGAGACAGTATTCAAATCAGAGCACTGAAAACGGTTTCAAATTTCCTCCCCATGGTGGAATTCACTGTGAATGGTCTGAGGAGAACAGTGGCATTAATACATCAAGAACAAAACACAGAAACATCTTTCACCTCCACATTACGGGGTGTAAAACCAAATGACAGCACCAAATCAACAGTGAGCTCCTTTTCTGTGTGGCTTCCTTAACAGACTGCATGAGATGAAGAGACTCAACAAGGCTGGACGGGATGGACGGCAAGCGTGAATGTTAAAATCTCTGAGAATAACAATTGTGTCATATTTGGGCTGTATTAGCACTTGAATAAGGTCTATATATATTAAAACACAGAGGGTCAAGACTTTACCACTGATTGAAAAGGTCATTAGCATGTCAAAATAATTAAAATCACCAAAGGAAATAGGAGAGCATTTGAAATTCTCCTTGTGGATGGCCGCTAGTCCACCAGAAAGCCTGATTGAAGCATGAACTGAGAGGGGTCACTTCAATCAAGGAGACACTCAGTTGAGTCACGTTGGACATAATCAAATCCTGCAAATTGACGATTTGTTTGAATAGATCAAGGCACTATTATAGTTAGACAGGGATTAAGACAAGAACATGTATTGAGAGATTGTTAAGATCCTTTGGTATACATACAGTATACATATATATATATATATATATATAGACAGATAGACAGTTATGGTGGAAGTCGTTGCAGCAAACTGACCTCGTAGACTCAGGGGTGTAAATGAGTACGACAGTATGACAGGAAGCTTCAAGGTCTGTGCAAAATCTATGTGGAAATGAAACGTTTCATCAAACTACACATTATTCCACATAGTAAGCAGAGACACGTTCCCTGAAGGTCAGTTACTTAACGGACATCCGTCAGCCAGCGCCTGTTCATGTTCAAAAGAGCCACATGAGCCACCAAGTCTTCCAGGATGGACTATTTTCTCCAGTCGGTCGTGACGGCAAGTTCCTTCCACCCAGAGGCCACAACTATGAGGAATGATGATGCTGACTCACACTGCCTTCCAGGATGACAGTTCCTTTCCAGGACATGAGTGTTTGTTGTAGATTGTTGTAGATTATGCCCATTACTGTGCTGGATAAGTAGCATGCTGCTGGTGAGAACATCAAACACTGCAGTGCTACCATGGTCCTTTTGATGCTGACAATATACGACAATGGCTATTCACCATGTGGTAGTGACACTTTGTACACAAAAGGCATCTTGATATTCACAGCAACAAGATATGTGGGTAAGAAATGACACCGCTAAGTGGAAAGAATGTGGCTTGTATGGAGAATGAAAACTAAAAATAAGAACGCTCAACCAACAACATATGATTAAATATCCAAACACAATGGAAAGCAAGAAAGTCAGCATTTCTACCGTAGGTGCATCTGCAACACAGGACAGTTGAATATTATTTGTTACATACAAGGATTAAAAATATGACATAAAATAAACATAAGACTGACAGCATAACAACAACAGACAGTCACCAATGCAAGGCGTCAGTGTAGAGCTTCAATCAAGTATCATAAAACAAATCACACCCATTAGCTGACATCATGATCGACAAACAATCACGGCCTCGCTTGCTCCTTCCTCTACTAACATTCAGAGTCCCGAGGCAGCAGGGATGACAGAGGTCTTATATGTTGCTGTATTTCAGATGGCCGAGCCTTAAGCACAGGGAGGAAGGGATGACGGCATTTGCTTTGTTTGCCACCTGCCTGTTGTATGTGTCACTCAGGCTACTGAGCTGTCCTCCTGCTATCTCACTGGCCAGCTTCACAGTTTTCGCTGGAGCCGTTCTTCCCTCTAATGCCACGATTACCATAACAACAATTGACTGAGGAAGTGAGTAGCCACCAGACTCACCAGGGGTCTTATCAACCTGGACCACAGCAGGAGAGCCGCTGCTGTCCTTCTTTTACACAACATTTGAGTTTTGCAATCAAATTTCGATCTAGCATCAATCACGGTGCCCAGCTACTTGTAATAAATTGTAATAGATTACAGTGTCTTTCCACCTGGTCCTTACTGATAGTCGTGTCTGGATTATCCTGCTAGGGGGCCTAGGGCAAGTATGTTCGATGGCCCCCTGCACTGCCAGTGGTCACCGTTCGACCCTGTCAAGTACCCACTCAGGCATCACGTTAGGCAGATAATACTGAAAATGCTCAACGTCCAGCTATTACAGATGCCTGAGATACTGTGGAGACTTGAATGAGAGCACAAATTTACAGTTAAATTACAAATTTATCTACATGTGAACCTGGGGCTTTTGGGGCCCTTGGTGGTCCGGGGCCCCAGGGCATGTGCCCGGCATACCCTGTTGGTAATCCATGCATGATGATAAATTATGACAGCTGAAGTCAATCTTTAGAAAACATTTTTAAGGGTCCAGCTTTTCCATTATGGAAACAAATCTACTTGAATCAAACATATATCTGTCATGTTCTATCATCAAAGGCCAAATAAATGATAAGTTATAACATCTCGTCATATAAAGTGTAAGTAGTCATTGCAGTATATTGTCAAATGTTTTTGGTTTCACTGTTAGGTGGGATAATAATAACATTGACTTGAATTGAACCGAATATATACAATGAGCTGTGGTGAAGTACTTGGACAGTAACACACATATTTGAAATGACAGCATGAATATGACGTGAACAGGCGGATCCCCAGCTTCACTTTGAGGGGCTTTTCAGAGGTACTGGGTTAACATTTAAAGTACTGCAGCCCTTGTTGTTTTTGGCCCTCCATTTCAGAGTCTGTCTGGACAGATTAAAGTTACATTCAAC
Source organism: Hoplostethus atlanticus (assembly GCA_034670405.1). NCBI lineage: Eukaryota > Metazoa > Chordata > Actinopteri > Trachichthyiformes > Trachichthyidae > Hoplostethus > Hoplostethus atlanticus. The sequence continues at coordinate 3,676,644 of JAXDDX010000018.1, forward strand.
AGAGCAGGCATTTTTAGTATGTAGAAACCTACACACATCACTCTTATTTTCAGGTTTTCCTTGCAGCCTTTTTTGCCTTTCAAGCATCTCAATTAGAGTTCAGCTGTCACTCTAACTCTGAGGCGGTATGCAGTATATACATGGGATAGTTGAGGACAAGTAAACAACAATATCACCTGTTACCAAATTAATAAAACATATCTATTCAGACAACGGTGATAGGGTTGACAGACACTGGTTCTGCTTACAGTCTAATGGATCTTAGAAATGTGCCTATGACGAAATCCATATCAACATTGGTATTTATAGCATTTAAACCTGGAAAAGTGAAAACACCTCCCAACATGATGTACCCACATATGGAGAGATGTAAGACGCATGAGTATTGATATTACATTAAAAAGCCCTCATTCTTTTGTGCACAGCACATTGCCAATAGGGGAGCCCTAACTAATGGACAATAGTGAAGGGACTTGTATAGTGCAGGGAACTGAAGGATTCCTAAGGCCCATGAAAAGTTTACTCGATGCTGAAAGACAAAGTAAAACATGACACATTTTCTCTTTTCAATTGATTTTGTATTTTTTATTGAATAAATGATTTTAAAAGGTAATAACAATGTTTAAAACTACATTATCATCTTCACAGCCATTGCTTACATACTCACTGATAATCCATCTATATATTTTTTTTTTTTGACCTTCCCCAAACAATCTTTTTGTTTCTTTTTTTTGGAGCCATACTATCATAATAAATGCCCATTTCAAGTCTCATCACACTAACAGCAATTCAATAGGGAAGGAAGAAGGATCTAGCTCTACAGGGGATGTACTTTAAATTCCCAGTTCATATTACTCCAACATTTTCAAGTTACTAAAGCAGAGAAAGAAAGATCCAAAAACAAAAGGAAAAGAAATAAAAGTTGGTATGAGGCATTACACCAGGTAACCCTCCCAGCCCATCAGGCCACTGCAACACAAAAAGTTCCTTTTGTACAGTGACACATCTTAGTGTCTCAAATATTCAGAACATAGAAAACCACTAAAATAATTCTGAAACTAGATCCAAAATATTCTTTTGAAAAGAATTTATTTTGATGTACAAAAACAGTCATTTTCTCTTTATTTATTTTTTATTTTTTTTAAATAAAAGTTTCAAACACAAGTTTATTGTAGTTCTTATTTCATTTGTCATTATCATTATTATTATTGATTCATTTATTCTTTTTTTTTTATTATTCATCTATCAGTGCGATTGTATACCAGTGCAGCTACTGGGTCCAGAGTAAAGAAAACAGGCTTTTTCATCTTTAATGGCATAAAAAATAAAGAAAAATCCATCTTTTATATAAAGTATAACTGCTGGTCTTTAGGGAAAAAAAACATTTATAAACCCATAAAGCTAGGAGGCACACCATGGGATTTTCATTTTTGTAAATTATAGCAATAATACGAACAATAATAATAATAATAATAATAATAAACAAGTAACAATAAGATTTGCAACCATTTTAACCATCACTGTGCCACATACGGCTTCAGAGATGGACTCAATGAAAATTCATTGAAAAATCGGATTGCTCAATAAGTCAAGACAGTTGAGAAATCGCACAAAAAATAATAATAAAACAAACAGACGGATACACAGAACATTTTGTCTTTGCAGGGGTGTTTTTTGGAAGGACAGGAAGCCAGGCCTGAAGAGCAGCATTTGGGCATGGCCGGTGGCATCTTTGGTTCAGTCGAACATACAAAGGTAACATGAGCTTGAGCATTCCACAACAGCATATGAATGAAGGAATGCTGAGGCTGAACTCTAACCCTGGTATGGAACCAAAACACAATCTGCTACAACAAACTAGAAATGCCTTTCCATAATGTACTATGAGGTATCAATACTTTAAACAGTTATCAATACGGAAGCAGGACTATATGCTGTGCATTCTATGTGATACATGAGATGCCTAAATAAAACTGAGACTGACAAGTCAAGGTCCAGACTGGGGCTGGGGTGGGGGTGTCAAACGATGTAAGTAATTTTACTATCATGTGTATTGCCACACATGGATGAAATGTTTTATGTTGTTTGAGAGGGGCTTTGAAAGCTGAATGAAAACCTGTCCAACGGATAACAAATGACACCTTGATTCGTCATAGGACAGGGTCAAAACAACAGTTAAGCAGCTAGAGGAAAACTGTGGGTGTACTGCACCCAAACGTTGCACTTTCACTGCCACGGATCTACTAAATGACAGACATTACACCTTGACAAACTAGGCAATGAGGTTGGGCCACAGTGTAGGGAGTAAACAAGGGAGGGAGGTAATTTGTGACTTCTTGTCCTTTCAAACCTGCAGGGGTGTCGACTTGCACTGGTAGGAAAAAACACCTGTTGAACAGATCTGCATATATCAAGGATATTAAAGGTAACACATGTAGGATTTTCTCTTAATGCATCATTGTCAAATTGTGAGAACGACCATCACCAATACACTCTACAGCCCCTATGAGCTGCTCTCCATTATGTCCCTTTCTTCTTCATCTTTATGTGCAACCTACAAGGATATCTACCAGATGGGGGTTTTCCCATGGGGAACTGAGCCCGTGAATTTGACAAAATGAAAGCATACAGAGAGCATCGTGGCTGTTTGCATCGGTGACAGCCACATCCTTTGATAACCAGTCGTTATGACCGGTTTGACAGCAACATATTCGAGAGAAAATCTTACATGCAGCATCTTTAAGTATGATATGATCAATGAGTCCGCATGACCAGTCACATAAGCTGTGACCACCCCAACATGAGGTCCGATAGCACCATATTTGTCTTTTAAATCTCTTAATGGTTAATAAGAGTGTCTAAGCCATAGATCAAGCATATCATGGATAAAACCATAGGTCTCATAGTCATACATACATGCAACAAAATACATTGCATGTGTATACAAAGACATTTATGTAAAAGAGCATGGTCAATTTGGTTTTGCAGCAGAAAAATTCAGGTTGTGCTGTATTAAATGGACCAGAAAATGAATACCTGACTGTTCCACTTGGGAAATGTTTACTTAGTCCTCTGCAAACTGTATTTGTCATTAAGCATACAACTGACCAAAAACACAAAATTGTCTTTAGGGCAATAATACCGCAACAATAGGATAGTTTCATTAAAATGTGTTAGTTACTTAGTCTTTATAATTGTAGCTATAAAGAAAATGTGAGGAAATAGTGTTGAGGACCAGCAGCTAGGCTGAAAGTGAGCAAACAGGAGAGATTGCAGCGATATTGGAATTTCCATACGCCTAATAAAATGTTAACAATTGCATTTCCGTGAGGGAAAACATCTTTTGGGGCCCTTTCCTAACTTGTGGGGTGAGGATGAAGTTAGAAAACGGCAGTAGGGGATAGAGGAACACTCAGAGCATCATATACTGGTCCATTATTTATTAAATCATTCATTTAAGGCAACAAAACTGAAATCTGGGTCATTTCGGGTTACTGTGGATGGAGTGCCAAAAGCCCTTGACATTTTGCATAAAGAAAAATAACCTGTCAGTTAGTAAAGGCTGTTACAAAAAAAAAGAAAGATGTTGGTCAAGTACAAGAACCTCTCAAAAATTCCAGTCAACAAAACGAAAACCAAACTCTAAAGAGCGGATCACATGACGATCCTCAACAGTTCAACCATTCTAACTAGTGTGTGTGGATGTGACTCACAACAAGCAACATTTGGATGGGAAATGGCTTCTTTAGTCCTTACAAAGCCCTGGCTTTTATTTGTAGACCTCAACTGTAAGCAGCCTGGCCCCTTGCAGAGATTCTGTTCAAACTAATTCAATTGTTTGTTTGCTCTAACCTACTGCCAAACAGCTGACAAAACAGACCAAAATCACATTTCCTGTGCCACAGACACATTGGCCGACTGGTTCTCACTGAAGAGCAGAGGATAAAAGAATTAGGGTGGCGCTGCAATTTCAACAACTAAATCCAAGGGCTGCTTTACAGGAACTACTTGAACTCCAGAGTTTAAAAAGCACATTGACATGCAGTACTAAGCAAAATGTAGCATACACATTTTAATTGAATGTCACATTAATACGTTACTTCCTTCGTGCATCAAGTGGTACTGTGTCTTCATTCAAAATGACAACTTAAACGTAGTATACTTGTAGACGAATGCACAGAATGAGGGTATGTCAATACCATAATGCTTAGCTATAATCTGAAATATAGATTATCTCAAATTGAGAAAGGCAAGAAAATGTCTTCTCAACGACACAGGGGCACTATACAGGACATCCGATTCATGAGTGAAACCGTCAAGGTTCAACAAGAAGCAATGCAGCCCTGCCTGAGGCTGACTGGTACAAGTTTGCATTCAGACTTACAAGACCCAATATATTAGAGGTTACCAATTAAATGGCATTGAAAGCAAACACTTCAAGCCAAGCAACCGACTACTCTTACAAAGCGTGGATTAAAAAGAGAATATGGCTTTAAGTAGTTATAGCATGTCCCTGTCAATAGACTCCCTGCCAGTAAACTCAGAAACCAACAGACACAGTCAATTCAAATATAAGCCTTCTTCATACAAGTAAATTATTTCTATGGATCTGCAGCTAAGCCTGCTCCCCCACAAACAAATGAGCATGTACCCCCACTTGTAGTCCATTTTACATAGATAATTAACAGATCACCAGCTTTGACAAGATCCCCCTCAGACAAAATGGCTTCCTCCACAATTATCTCATATTTGAAAGAGTTAGGAAAAAAAGAGGGAAAGGAGCTGTAAGCTCTCGCCAAACGAATGAAGTTCAAGGTTTACAGGGTCCATCATAAAACACCACAACGACTCAGGGGGAGTATTCCCAACATCTCTGTAGGGATTCTTTTGGCATGATCCAATTTCTAATTCACTCTAGCGGTTTTCATCTTCTGGCAGACCAAAGCCCCCTATCCACACACAGGAAAGCACACACACATGATTGTGAGCTCAAACAATAAACACCACCAGCAAATGCTGGCCAAGTGGCATCACAACCCTACAATCTATACTTTTGAGTACATAGATCCCAATATCTATTTCCAACTACAACACTACAAGTGTCTACAAGGCCAAAATAACCTCAACAGTCAATCCTTTTTTTTGAGAGGACTAATGAAAGAGAAGATACAGCCTTTTAGAACTGCAGTTGCCTTGCTACATGGTATACATAATGGTTGGCTATTAAGATACAGAAAAAAAAAAAAGCATATTTCCCCAGTAAATGTAAAACTGTAGCAAAGCCTAAACAATATAAGAGCAAGAATAATCCACCGTAAGAGACTTCCTTCCATCCACAGAATCAAAACCTGATTAGGTTTGCTGAAAAGCCTAAAGTTTAAGAAAATCTATAATTTGTTTAATTTTCAAAAATACGAATGAAAGGGGTTATAGATATAGGTATATATATGCTGCAAAAACGTAACTGCAGGTGAATAAAAATAAAAATGTTGATGTTCTTGCCATAATCGAATGATGATTTGTTGCCACCCGTTGCCATGTCAACGTCGGGGAGACGGCCAGCATGGCAACGGAAACTATCATCATAAAATGGTACAGTAGTAGAAATAGCTAGACCAGGAGGGGGCAGGCTCTCCTGGGAAAAGGTCCGCGGAGAGGTCCAATGATTGGTCATGCGGCTCGCTGTCAGGAATAATGGTTGTAGGGTGGTAGAGGGTGCCCAATGCCATTCTGGTAGTGATGGTGCTGGCGGTGGGCGATGTACTCTGCATAACCCATTGTCATCTTCTCGCTACGGTACCTAAGGAGGAGGAAAGTGGCGTCAGTAAAGGTGAGTTGCCCCTCGTGTAGCTAGTACTACGAAAGCTATATCAGCCTCAGTCAACACTTTTTAACACAGAACTACACCTACTGTTACCCTGTACAATCACGCTTGCACAGAGGGGCCAATACTGGACTTGGGAAACCTCAGTCAGAAAAACAAAACATTTCTAAAGTGATTCTTTAAATTAAACTTAGCTTTTGGGTGACTTTTCTTCATATACTGTTTTTAGATATATCTCCAAGGAGGAAGCCATTAGATCCCATTTCTGACCAGATGCGTGTCTTGTCCTGTTAACATTCATGTCAGCTTTGATAGGTTTCATCTTTTTTTTGATATATACATCATACGAATTCTGCAGGAATAATGTTAATACCATGTTTGGCTAGGAGGGACTCTTGCATACTAACATAGCTACTGTGGCTGTCACTTGTGTTACTTATGCTGAGTTTGCAAGCTAACTGGTTACACAACAGTGAGGGTCATTCCAATTACCTTTAATGTTAACCTAGCAACATTTCTTGAAACTATATTTGATTCAGCATCCTTGTGACGCAATGATTTTCTAAAATATTGATGCAATATTCATGTAGAGCCTAGTTTCTCATTACTGACTATTCTGTCACTGTTATGTCATGTCAAGAGTCGTTACCATGGAGATGACTGCGTGCACTTGAGCAGTGACTTTGATTGCATTCATTCAATCTGACTGTATTAAACAATTTGTGATAGTAAGTCCCTTTTTAGTGAGATAAGTTGGGTAAAATTGTGGGGCAAAAAGAGACCAATTCAGGGGTATAAGAGCACATTTGGAAATCAATTTCATCCAGTGTGTGTGAAATGTAATCTTACCTGGTTAACTTAATGGTCTTCCTGAAATCATTTGTGATGGGAGCTTTGTAACCTCCCTTTCGTAGTAAGGAATCTATGGTTTGAATGTGGTCCCAACCTAAACAAAAAGGGAGATCATTTCTTTACACATTCCTGCATACCCCAACTTTCTGTAACAAAGGCTCTTAAAATGATGATGCTGACTGGGGCACAAAAGGATCTCACCTTGCTCCTTTGCAACCTCTGGTAGGTAGGTGGCGGTGCGCTTTGATCCTTTTTCATTGAAAAACTCTATCCTAATACCATGAACACCCACCTAGAATTGAAGTTAAACAGAGGCACAAGACATGAGAGACAATAGCAACAGTTTTTATCAAATAAATGATACCATCCAACACTAAGGAAGCCTGTCACTGCTATAAAGACTTGATCAGTGAGAAATACAAAATGTGGTTCATGATGTGGCTGTGAAGTTTATGCTAGCATGGGGGGTTGCTCTCTTTTACAACCAACCCAGTGGGGATCACAGAGTCCCATCGCTAGGTTTGTCAAACTCTTAATACAAGATCCTTGATTCAAGATAATAGTAATTAGAATGCCATAATGACTTATGGCCTCCAGTCATATGAATTATGCCCTCTTGTCAGTCAATGTGTGATTGACAGTGGTTCAGATATTGATAAGCAGTCCTCTGACTTGTCCTCTGATTGACAACCAACTGCCTGCAGCCTGTGGGGTCAGAGGTAGTGTGGGTTGACTGCCAAAATAAAAGCACTGTGGTTGTTCAGTAAATTGACAGTGGTTCAGATATTGATAAGCAGTCCTCTGACTTGTCCTCTGATTGACAACCAACTGCCTGTAGCCTGTGGGGTCAGAGGTAGTGTGGGTTGAATAAAAGCACTGTGGTTGTTCAGTAAACAGTAAACTGGTGTATTTACAAGAGCATTTCAACACAGTCGAATGAAATAAAAGCCTTGTTCCCAAGCAGGAGGCTGTACATGCAAGATGTAAAGATATTATCATGCAGCATAATTTTAAGCCCCCATAATTTCACGTCACAAAAACCTCAATGTACAATGATGGGCTAGTTAAAAAAAAGACAGGTGTAAGTCTAAAACAATGTTATTACGATATATCTAGAATAGTAGACATAGTCTACTAGTTAGTGACTAAGGGGCAGGATAACCTTACACATGACTTCTAACTTAAAAAGAATCAGAGCAGGCGTGTAGCATCTTCTGACAAGCCTCCTACCTGTCATCAAAAGGCGTGACTAGTTTTGCATCATCCAACCCTCATTTTGCTTGGTATCACACTAATCCATAATACTATGCACAACCCAGATTAATTTAGGTTAATAATACACATCCAAGTAGAGTCTTGTCCCATGTGAGATTGATCTTTGTGAAGAAAAAACAAATGGTTATGAACATCCTAAGTACGCTCCTTAGATTTGTATGCTCCAACCCTAATCAGTTATCTGCTATCATTGCGAAAGATTGTAGGAGATGGGATGACAGTAACGCATGGATAACTCCTACTACAACCTACTGGTTTGGGGAGAAAAGTTGGGATTTAAACTCCTCACAAACATAAATGTACATCAGTTAAGGTTTCAAAAGTAATTTGTATTTTTGTAATGGTTTATTGTTCCTTTCCTGACTCCTTCCAACTCTGCTGTGTATGCATGGATGGGAACAACGTCTGGGTACCTTTGTCGCAATTCTCATACCAAATAAGTACAGCGTTGATACATTGATTTTAGACATATCACCCCGGTCTCACTAAGTCACTATCATGATGAAAAAATGTGATCCAGAACGTCCTGGGAAATGAACCTTTACTTTGAAGTTGACCAATACTTCTGCAGTGAACTGTGTTTCAAGGACCTTGTCACGCTCATTTTTGTACCAAAACACATTAAAATTTTTATTCAGAAAATTGTTAATTATGTACTTTTCTTTTCGAGGCAAAATTTCTGAACCGGAATTTGGTTGACGCTAAACCTGACGTTTAAAAAAAAAAAAATAAACAACGGATATTGATTGAACAACTTATTGGTTAGGTTTTATTCATCTCCAATATGAAGTGAAACTGTTGCCTGTTGCTCTAAGATGGGTTTCCATTCTTTGGGTCCCAGCTGCTGTCCTCCATTTTTAGACAGAGCCACCGGCTGCTCTTTTCAGCTGCTTCTGAAGCTGCCTGACATAAGCCAAGACTACAAATACCTAACTGTGAGAAAACTGGTGGCTGGATGTGGCTTCCACAGCGTGTACCCTGACTTCCCAGCCTTGCTGTTGCTAGCTCAGCCTATCTAAGCTTCTTCCTCTCATATACCTCATCTTCAGTGTCTTCACATGGCACAGTGACCTCTACAAAGCCAAAATACCACTGGGCCACAATACTGGGTCATATATTAGATTGGTGCCGCCCATCTCTGGTGTATCTGGAGGTTGCTGGCCTGTGTCTACGTGCATTTCCTAATCACTACCCTCCCATAACTGCCCTAACTTAATAATCAATAAAAAAAAAACTTAAAAAAAATGCCCCATCTTTTTCTTCTTAACACACAAAGCCACTATAACACATAAGGTTCTATCTCCTAATGGATTGCAAATTAGTTTTTGTTCACTTACAGTCTTGCTGCAGCAAGACACTAGGTAATACCACCAAGTGCAACAACCTTGAGAAAGACCAACTTTACAGACAGAATATGTCAAAGCTTTGCTGTGTCATAGCACAAGAGAAAGATGCATTTAGACTCCTTACCTCCCAGTCAAGGTAATCACCAACGTCTTCAAAGTTGGTGAGAAGAGACACTGAGCAGAAGAGGCGAGGCAGCTCATCCCTTGTCATGGGGGGAAAGCGGCTGTCTTTAAGGGCACTGCAGATATAAAAGCACAAAAAGATTTAGAAGAAAAACATCACAAACTTTCATGTAAAAAGGTGCCTAATAGTTTGATTACAACACATTTGTTTTCCTGTGTAACTTGAAGTAGAGACACACAACAACAAAGAATAAGGCTTCCAACCCACACAGAGGCGAAGACGTTTTATGGGCACGGGATACGTGGGTGTCCGGAAACCGATTAATCTCGTCAGCAGTCACAGCGTTATCAAGACAAATGACATGTCAAAATTTTTCTGCCCTTGTCGTCTCAATAAATGCTATTGCTTAAAGATCAGGTGGTGTTGTCAAACGACAGATTTTTGAGACCTGGGACAAAACATCCCACGAAGAAAAGTGCTGCTCTTGCTGAAAATTAATACAAAATTGATCGAAAGAAATAATCACAATTTCAAATTGATCAAAAATTAATTTTTAAATATAAGTATCAACTGAAAGAGGTGCATCAACACCATAACAAAAACCAAATGCAGTGAATTTTAAACAATACCATGACTATTATCTGGTTGCTGAAAATGAGTTCTGAGTTTTCATCAGCACTGTCAGGTTTTTTTTTTTTTTTAAAGCAATAAAATCAGGATACCACATGGTCAGCTATTACCCCGATCACTCCCTCTCCACTTTCCACTTGTGCCTAATGCATCAAGGTCACACATGTTTAAGTAAGTTTGCCATTTTTTGATAACCAAACCCTATTGTATTGATATTGCTGCCATCACAGCCATGGTATGCCAGCACCATATCTTTATAATGGAAAGATATGTTTCAAATTCTGAACTAACTTTATGCATTTTAAGTCGGGCCCAGAGGCAGCTAGCAACAGCAGGAAAACAAAATGGCTGCTGTGCAGGACACACAGATAATATGCAAAACGTTGCATCTTGTAAACACAGTGAGGTTTTCTGTTTGATGGCGTGGGCAGATATCTCCAGAGCATCTTTTACGGTGGCTTGAGAATCATTTATGATCAAGTCTTGTCGTGTTTTGTTATCATATGTATTTATAAGTTAATATAATTTTCTCACGATTCTTCCACATATACATAACAGATACACCTGATGTTTCGTTATTGTGAGATTTGATGTATACCTGTAATCATTAAAAACATCTAGGTAAAACCTAATGTTATCGTGCTCCTAGATGTTACGTTTTAAATCAGACCTGACTTTAGAACTTTTAAATACTATGCAATTACATAGTATGGACTCATTTCAAAACCTCATCAACTTCAGTTTTGGTGATTTTCAATTATTTGTTTGAATTAGAGGGTTACATACTCATTACACTACAGTCATTTAGCAGACACTTTTATCCAAAGAAACGTACAAAGATACTTGACACTATGTGGGGATCGAACCCACGACCCTGTGGCTGTGAGTCTCATGCTCTACTGACTGAGCTGTCCGGGCCAGACAGTCCTCAATAAGTAGGTCCCAGGTCTGTGTATTCAAGACCATTTAAGGCCTTGAATGTAGATGACATAACTTGAGGCATTTTAAGACTTTTTCAGGGTCTGCAGGCACCCTGATATAGTGACGGAAAGATCATTATTTTTCTTTGAACTGGGATAAAGTGACACCGGTATTTCACACTCTGTCCCAGCATTCTGACAGAGTACAATGAACAAAACAACTGAAAGTGTTTTTTTTCTTTTGGAAAAAACTTTGAGTAGTCTACTGTGTATATTGTGTATATAGTATATTGTGGCCATGCATGGTATGAGGGGGGTTTCATTTGGGTAATTTATTAGGTGAGGTTTTGGTCTGTTGAATGTTGTCTGGGCAGGGCTCTTGCTGTGCTGCACTGAAGAGAACTGGAGTGAGCCTGAGCAGTAGCCTAGCGGTTAGGCAATATGCTCCTCATGCACGTTAATTTACCCTAGTTCCACTCTACTGCTCCACATGCATGCTCTGTCAGAGTACCTAGTCTACAACCTTATTATACAGATAGTGACTGAATTTTGAGGCTTACCTGGTAAGGGTGTACTCCCTGAGTCCTGAGTGCAGATTCATGGCAGAAAATGTACCTATACAACCCCTCAACCGCTTGTCTCTGCCTATTTTCCATGTGACAAATAGCGGGCTGAAAAAGAGAAATGAACAAGGCATGGTGTTTAAGCAATTCCATTGAAACTGAATGTAGAAAGGTTGATTATTCTCCAAGTTGCCAGTGCCACCTCTGGGACCACTTTTTACATGCCAACATCTTTGAAATGAACTTGAAATTACACAAGGCATGTTTATTCCATGTTATTAAATCAGTGGTCTCCAAAATGAACAATCATGTGAGTCAATCATATGAAAAAGAAACAGTCAAATTTCTCTGCATGTGGAAAAATTGAAATGGCTGGGGTTGCTGTTTTCTTCTGATAACCTATTAGGCCAATATGAGACTTGATCATGCTGGGGGTTTCCCAATGTGGCAGAGGGCTCGGCGACAGAGCAAACAGCAATTTTTTCTCCTGCCACATTAGCGTGTTGTAAAAAAGGCCTAGTCAGCAAGTTTTTTCGATTACACATTGTAACAATTATTGTGCAAACCTGCCTGTATTAAGTTTTCAGTTCCATGTTGCGGCATAAGTCAATTTCAGCTGATTCTGTTTACATCAGATCAGCAATACACATTGGCCCAAAAAATCCAGATGAGAGTATTGTCATTTGAAAGAGTGAATTATCGATTCATCGTTACCATGTTGCCCTGTATTATGCAATTGGCCAGTGGTCCTCCAATCTGAACCTCTGGGTCCAGTAATAGTTTATGGTGAAGGCTGAAGGTATGTGGCCAAATGATTGCTAGTTCACTTGATGATAACTTGGATACTTGTTTGATTAACTTAGATTATTTTCTTGGGGAAAACATTAGTTGTAATCATCCAATAATTATTTTCTTTTGTTTGCTATTTACAGTAAATAATGAATTATGAAAATGCATCACTTATCCAAAATACCAATTTGATATAACAAATCATAATTAATCATTAAAATGTGTAAATGACATTCCTAAATAATGATATACACAACTTTCCAATGAAACGCTGCATAACAGAACCCAGCAGTGTTCCAGGGGAGCATAACATAGAGCTGATGTGTAGTTTTTACCTTGCATTTTATCTTACTGCAGCTTACATTTCAGTCGAAATGTAAATGAACTGATCAGTATCACTACACATAGGAAAGATCACAAGTGATGTTGACTGTGTAGAGTGTAATTTGATAAATAAATCAGGGATTGTTTGACATATATTTTGCATCTGCCAATGTGAAAAAATATACTGATTTGTATATAGCACAAATAGCCTATGCTTGATTGTGGCCATATGAAGATATTACAATTTAGGCCTAGTGGAGTCATCAATAGCAACACTGGGAAAAAGCTCTTTTAGAGGACTGGGGGGAAATATTCTCTAGTGGCACACTAGTTTGGTATTTGTCAGTGTCATTAGTATGTCCTCTGTATGGCCCTTTTTACATCATCATGTGACTAATAAGAAAAAAGACGCCTCTATATGTTGAAAGACACAATCAAGTAATGTCTTTGACTAATATATATCATCCTGCAATTCCAAGCAAAAATCCAGAAGTGTTTTACTCCAGCAATTACAAACATTGAAAACGTAAACAATCCTTCACGGACCCCAAATATACGTTAAACTCGTTTGTTGGGGTCACTTGCTATCACATACAACGCTTGTATGCGGTGGGGGAAGTGTTTCGATAGAGGGCGCCGTCCTGCAGTCACGGCCAGTCCAATTGTCTAATTGACATTCAAAAATGAATTTATTTGTCATAATATTAATACAGCGATAACATTAAATGGTTAACGTTCAGCGCCTGCTACAAAATCCAAATTTTATACAGTTTTGCCGCTGAAAATACCCCTAAATCTGGCGTCTGGCGCTTGCTTGGAATGCTGGGTAGTTAGCAAGCAACCATCTTTTCTTTGTTGGTTGATGCCAAACACAATTGTTAATGTTTAGCCATAGCTCGACAAGAAACATAACTTATAACTGTCATAGGAAACCTGCACACCAACGGCCGAGTAATTATACACTTGTCTGGCCATGATGTTCAGAGACACTTTTTGATACAATTAACGTTAGTTATCCGCAAGAACATAATCGCCTGCTATTATAGCTACTAGCCAATATAGCTACTAGCTAACAAAGCTAAACCTAAGTAGGTGGCAATCCAGAGTTGATTTTACAGACTATAGGCAAATATTTAAGACTACCTCTCTGTGTTTTGCATATTACCTGTTTAATACGATTGTATTAGTTAGAAATCTGGTATTGTTATATTGAGGTTTTGATTTTAGCGAGTTCTTAACTCGTCCACCCTCTTCGTTTAAAGTCTTAACTGGTAGCTAGCTGATTGATTCGCTGGCAGAAAACAGGCTTAGATAAATACTGTTACATGAGTTGGCCAACAGTAACGTTAATTGTTTCTATGCTGCATACTTGGGCGGAATCCACAATTTAAAGGAAAGCAAACTACTGATAGCTAACCTAGCTTGGAAACATCTCATAAAGTCATTCATTGTAACGTTAGTGTATACAAGAAGGCCAGGGCAGGCTATCTCCTCGACAAGGCCCAAAATGCAACTTGGACTTATTAAAGTGTGATCACAAGCTTTTCAAAATAAGTTAAATGGTATTTCATCTGACAGTTTTGCCTTTTACATTTGAGCAAACGCTTAAGATAAACTGATCAGTGTGCCATGACACGTTTGTTGTAAACAATGCACCAGCCAGCTCTGACATATAACAACAACAAAAAGACAAAAACTCACTAGGGATCGTTTGTAAACCTGGGTGTTCTCGGAGGTTGGTATCCATACAGATGGCAATAAAGCACGTCGAAACAGAAGCAGCACATCTCCGCCGAGACAACCATTTTTCTGCCTCCACTTCCCGAACCAGGTCCTGGACTAAGATTCGGGGAGAGGCCAGTTGAATTGTAACCAGCCGGGGTTGGGGACAGCGCGTTTGTGCTGCTGCTACTACTACTACTGCTGCTGCTAACGTTACCCCCAGGTCCCCCCAGGCCGTTGGCTCTGCTCACGTTCCCTGCTGCAACGGTCGTGGAGGAACCAATCCCCAAGTCCGATCCACAATGTCCGGTTCCTGCCACCCCGCTTCCCGCCCCCACCCCGCCAGGACCCCCCGACCCGGGGGATCCCGACAGCTTCTGCTTCTTCACCCCGCAGCACCCGGCCGCCATCTTGGAACAATCTGCACCGACACACCGCTTCCGACCCATAACCGTCACCGCGGGAAGGGTGGGGGGGAACGCCGACCAGACGTAAAAATCCCACTGCGTTGATACGTATGACGGACAATACTCCACTTTCACTTTTTTGTCGGACGACGAAATAACCGATATGGGGAGAGACTGCAATGTCACCCTAGCGTTGCCTTTAAAAATGCGTGACTTAGCTACGCAAAATCCATAGCTGATAAGCGTTTTTCCTTGACTAGTCAGTCAGTCCAGCCTCGGACCACGGTGTTTTAATGGATCACAGATAAGCCCTAGCTAAATATTCACCCCCTTCTCCTTAACCCGAGACCCTCCGAGGCGATCTCAACCAGTTCCCCTTAAACACACAAGTTCAGAGACCTCACAATCCAACCAGGCCGCAGTTGACTGTAGCCAGGCAATCCAGATGTGAAGCTGACAGCACACCTTTTTGTGTGGAAGCCGGGAGCTTGAGTACGCAGGACCCATAAGCTTCAGCACAAATTGTGCACAATGCCTCGGACCATGTAGCTCAACATTTCACCAGGTTGTTTACTACTTTCTCACGAACTTCTAATTATACGGCAGGCCCAGTATATTGGAATTCCAGACGCTGGGATAACGCAGAGGAAAATGGCATCTGACAATGCAGGTTTGGCATGGCACACTGAAACGCGTCAGCGTCGACCAAGGCATTTCAGTAACATTAGCCCATAACCGCTTCAGTTTGCACCTGCATAATGTCTGTTCTTGGACCTGGTTTAAAAATCTCAATAACACCCCCGCGTCAAAGGTAGAAATGAAAGTTTGCTGTAGGTTTGTTTGGAGGTTGCCATCCGTTTATGGGGATACTTATAGAAGATCATTCTAGTCCATGATCCGTCAGAAATCCTCCGGGTTTGGCAACCCTCGCTCCGCACCCGTCTCTCAGCTGCTACCATTCAGTGCTGTTCGGGTAAAAGCCCTGTGATCATCCTGTAGGCACAGGCATCGTTGTCGTCTCCACGCCGAAATTGGATTCAGAAAATATCTTGCGCCCGATTTCTACACATAATACGTAGTCTCGGGAACTGTCAAATCTGTAATTCAGGAGAACTGTAGGATACTCCAAAAGTATGCGTGCGCATGACGTTCATGCGTGCGTGCGTGAAAAAAACACTCCTTATAAGGCATAATTACCATGGAGTAATCGTTGTCTAGACCCACTTGGTTCAAAATTATACTATGAGAAATTAGCGATGACTGCTACTTATGTTGCTTAAATTGCCTAAAAGTAATTGTACATGCTCAAAAATGTCTTCCTATTTCATCCCTAAAGCATTCATCTCTATGGGTTAAGCTAAAAGGGTCAGTGGTTTGGGTTACTTTTGCTCTAATTAGCCACCTATATGTCCATGTTGGTACATCCAACAGTCAGTCAGAAGTAAGTTTAGCAATAAATAGAATAGGGGAAACAGCCTAAATGCAGGTGGTGAAAGATCAGATGAGGTTGGAAGTTGACCATTCATTCATCTGTGTGTTGGAAAAAATAGAATACACCAGAGTGAAATGTTGCATTGGTGGGTTGGGTGGAGGATGGGGGTTCTTCATCCCAGGATGCTAATCTATATGTATCTCAAATAAAGATTATATTCTATAAAGTTGTTATAAGTGGACCCCACCCAAAGCATTTCATGGTATTTGGATGCAATTTCAACTCCACTTGGGTCTCATGTACATGTAAGGTTAATAACTACAACTGTATTAGGGTTTGAGTCATCAAAGTCAACCACAAATTACCATGCTCCTGTAATGTTGATTTAAGATGTGAATGATTGGCAGCTGTTTTTACATACTATTTTTTCAATTGAACTAGTGGAAAATTAAGTCATCCCTAATCCCTAATAAATCATCCCTGCTTATCTTCAAGGTAAGGAAATACCAAGATGGTTCAAAACTGATTTGATAACTCAGACAATCTTGTAGTGATTTACCAAACAATGTGCTCCATAATAATAATAATAATAATAATAATAATAATAAAGTTCTACTATATATAATAATATATTATTATAAGCAGTAGTAGGGTTAGGGCTAGAGGTCTGGGGTTGATGAGGAGCAGGCTTTGGTAGCAGGCTCTTCAGGCTTTGGTAGGCTAACAGACATTTGGTTTTCTGTCTCTTTTATTGATGGGGTATCTGGAGCAAGGCATACCTTCACAATCCATTCATATCTTTTTGAGATCATTTAAAAGATGTTAAATTAATGGATGTCATTGTATTATGCAATATAGTGAATTGAAAATATTTGCACACTATACTATTTGCTCACTTCATGATCACATGTTTAGCTGAAAGTAAACATCATCTTACTGCAAAACATGTGAGTCTATAGAGTAATGTTTGAAGATGTCCATAGTTATGGTGTTAACTTAGGACTAATCAGTTAGAATTTATGTGGAATTTAAGCAATGGGTGAATTGAACTTGCTTGCTATCAGCAAATACCATGGTAACAAAAGTGTTGCTCTCAACAAAATACTCCAGGTCACAGTAATTAAGGTAAACAATGATACTTCACAAACTTTATTATCATCAAAACACCTTTATTTAAACTACAGTGCTTTTGATCACTTGTTAAACAGTCAAAGGGGAAACTCATTTAGGCCATTTAGTAGAGCATGAAACTGGCATACACATGGCTTAGTGTAGCTGAGGGGGGTGTATTCTTGTCAAAACCCCCATTCAAGCAACCTTTGGATTTTAGGCATGGGTGATGTCATTGCAATACAATCCACCACATCCAGATTCTCTTTTAAAACTACACTGGGAAAGGGGAAGGTAGGCTGAATTTCCTCCCTTTCCAACTGGTGTGTATGAGGTGAAGTGAAGAGGCTGACTGAGGGGATTTATTGTTGGTATTGTTAAATCACTGTTGAGCTTAGTTCACCCTTACTTGTAGATCTTCCTAATTCAAGGAAAAATATGTGCAGTAATCATTCATTGTATATCCATCCATGTGGATAGAATTGGTTGATTTGTTCCATTCATTCACTGGTCTATTCTGGGAAGCAGTGACAATCTGGCATGTTGTTATTAAGCCCTGTGGTGGAATTTCCCCATCAAGAGCACTCACTTGCCTCTCAGAAAGCTCAGCTGACTGAGGAGAGAGAGCAGGCCATACTGAAAAGATCAAGATCAACAAAGATCAAGTGTGAAATCAATCAGAATAAATTTGAAAAACTCATTATAACTTTACAGGCACATAAAAGTCTGAAAAAACAAAATAACAAAAAAAACCCATAGCCATTTTAGGTGAAATGCAGTCACTGACATGTTCTGTCATGCTAAAATGAAACAATATCTGATCTGATTGAGCAGTTGCAATGCTAACTCATTCACTTATGGAATGACTGGTTCAGAAAGTCATAATTCACATGGCAGGTTGGAGTCTATTCAGTATTCAAACCTGGACACGTTTTAGAATTTGTGAGGTAGTGAAAGCCTCCCAGGCCTAGGGAGGTATGTGCCTAGCAGGCAGCCATCACTAGTGACTGCCTGCTAGGCCTTCACTCCAGGAGACCAAATGAGTGAGATAAGGTTATAGATCTTGTACATTCACATGATCTGTTATTGGGAAGGTAATCGAAAGATGATGGCAGGAGGAATGGAGATGGGGATTTTTGAAAATGGCACTAGTGATGAGGATTGTGTATAAAGGCCTGAACAAAGAAGAAAAGAAAGAAAACTGATGTTGGAAATGAGTTTGGGTTTGAAATTTGTGGAAAGGAATTTTGTAATATCTTTTTAGCTTGAGTTTTGTGGAAGAGTTGCCTGACAGGGTTTTCTTAGACCATGGTGGTTACTGCCTTCGCATGTATTAAAATGCACGAAATTATGCACACAGGTCCAATCCCATGTCAAACAACACTCTGTTCTCATGGAGGCTCTACAGCAATCAATAGTGGTACATCCTGGAGAGCTCTACTATTTCCAATACATCTGTCAATATGTGAAGAATCTTTGCTTTACTGCAACTTTTAGTCAATTATGAAGTCAATCACTCTGTTCAGACCAAAAACTGTAAAACTAATTAAAGCTAACTCCTCCCACATTTTATGTTCAAAGGACACCAAACTTGCTATACATTATCTTCAGACCTTCACCAATAAATGATAAGGTTTTTTAAGTTCTCAAAAATTTACCGTGGATTGAGTATGAAAATGACTGTAAATTCTCGCTTAATAAATGTTTGCGAATCCAGTTTGTGAATTTCAACTCTAAAAGTCTATTTTTGACAGCTTTATAAATGCTGCCCTCATGCACACAATTACAATCACAACAGAGCATCTTTAAACATCAGCTTTTTGCTTATGGAGTGTTCAGTCTTAGAAATTACAAACATTTTCATATTGTCTGTATAAATTATGCCAATTTTCATAATTTTACCTTTAAAATTGAATTTTTTTAATTATTTTGAATTTTGCCTTCATTTGGAAGGAAAGTCCTAATCATGTCCCTAGTGGCTGCATTTCTCATCTTTTGAACACATTCACTCTGGTCATAGTGTGGAACAACCACTAATCCACTGAATGAATTCATGAGTTACCACTGAGACCAAAGGTTGTGAGACTTCAATGCCTGGACTTGCGGCTTGTGACTATATTCCTTGTTTTTTATTTCTTCCACCATTTTTCATATTCTTCTTCTCAATTCTCTCTCTTACAGTATATCTATTCTAGTTGATTGATTTAAGTTCGTACACTAGCCTGTGGAGGTCAGCAACACGTCAGGGGTGCGTCGAGTCTGCCGTAAAACTAGTAGAAGACGAAGAAGAAAGAGGAGGAGCTGGGTGTTTGAAAGTGGCGGGCAATAACACCATTCAGCCGATTGCTGCAGGGGACGAAACATAACAATTCATAGAGCAAGCTAGGTTAACTTTCAAAAAGTACAAATTTTATTAAGGTTGTCAACCAGAACCATTACATACAGTGGATTTCGGACGGAAATCCACCGGAGGAAGGGCAAAGAGCTAGCGTCTTGTAAGTATCAAAAGGGCAGCTAAGTATACGCTAACGTTAGTTTAGTTATCCCCGTTGTTGTCCTGCCATTGAGGCTGATGCTAGTTAGCTAACGTTAAGCTACCGTCGTTGCGTTCGATTCAATAAGATTATATCTGCAAGTCAACGCTAGCCAAATGTATCAGACTTTACCGACTGTTAACCAAAACGTCTGTTTGACAGTTCGCCTTCATTGAAATGACTCACTGAAGACTTTGTTTGGCCACGATAACGTATGTCAACGTTAACGCCAGTGTGTTTAGTTCGTGGCGTTTTAACAAGGCGTTTTGTCCGTCATTTATATAGGAGACATTCATAGGGCTCTTTTATATGATGAATTACAAAGGAGAGTAACTGTCATAAGGTATCCTCTTTCCAGTATGGGACCTGGAAACATAATGTCAGCAGCCATCTTGCCTGAGTGCAGTTCAAAATCTGTTATTATTGGAGCCTGTGGGGAAACATGTACAGTGCTTGTTGCTAATTTACGTTTAGCTTTTAATTACTTTTATTAGGATTGCAAATTAACATCAGCAACACGCTGAAATATTTTTGTTGTGGGTGACAAGTATGCATACACTACCAGCCCTTCTGGCAGAAGCCAAAACTTAGAGGTATTATTCTGTTCTAAAAATCTAGTTGGTTAGTAGGGAAAATGGTTGGTTAATTTGAGCATATACAGTATGAGCCACTGTCCTGTAAACAAGTCAGTCAGCTTCTATTGCTCACTTTGTGTGAAATCCTCGGGTGTCCAGCATTTATAATCATTGATATACATAGGAGATTAGAATATCTACTGCAGCCTGTTCCTGCAAAAGTCTGTAGTCCACTTTGCCAATCAAAAGTAATGCAGTGACATGAGTCAAATGTGACTTGGAGGGCTTGGTCCAAAATTATGGAGTGCCAGTGAGTGCCCCCCCCCCCCCCCCCAATCATATCCAGAAAGTAAGACTGTCTACTCTTTAACTACTCATGTCAACATCTGAGGAAAAATTGGCTTTTTCTACCGAAAGGTTAGATTAAATGTAACTAACTCTTTCTGCCATGACAGCCAATGCTGGCGCTATCAACTTTTAGTGTTGTCTCATTTAAAATGATGGATAACCTGTTTAACTGTCTACTGTCCGTTCTAAGTGTGTCATGATATGAAACACTACCCTGACCCTTCTCTTAGCTCTTACTTATATGCTTATATGCTTCACTTATTTGTCTTAGCTCTTGTTTATTTGCTTCACTTATTTGTCTCATTTGTTTAAATAAAAAGTAGGTAGCTAACTTATTGCACTTTTACCTTAGCACTGGTTATGCTCTTAGATGCTTGTGTAGGAAGGAAATGCAAGTTCTTGGGGACTAGTAGTTCTCTTGCCTATCTATGTTGAATGCACTTATTGTAAGTCGCTTTGGATAAAAGCGCCTGCTAAATGACTGTAATGTAATGTAAATGCTATCTAAGACATTAATTGACTTGATATTACATAGTCACATTTTGATATACCCCTCTCCTGTTTGTTTCGCTTGTTACCAGCTAGTCATCGGCATCTTGCATCATGGCTAACGAGGATGCTAAGGTGATCCCAGTGCGGGTCGCCTTGCGTTGTCGTCCATTGGTACCCAAAGAAATTAACGAGGGATGTCAGTGCTGTCTCACGTTTGCACCTGGGGAGCCACAGGTCTGTATCCAACAACAGTGTAGCTTAAATTGTCTGGTTACAGAAAATTGACTGGTTGACTAGTTTCTAGTGTTTCCCACCGTATCTAACAGCCATGGTAGTCTGACTGTTAAATTACTTGTGTAACTCATCTGCACCGATACAATTAGTGATGGACTGATATGGATTTTTGACTCATGATTGATCTCTGAAAATTACCTATTTTATATTAAGACAAATGTTACATTTTTATCTTTAGATAGTTCCTATATCAAGGTCCACATTAATGTGAAAAAAATAACTCACATTTCCAGATAAAACCAATTTAGAATTCATATCAAAGGTGACATTTTCAAACACTAATTTATTTATTTTTTGACAAAAATGTGTGATTCATTTTTTCTACACTAAGATGAACATGTTAATAATGGGCTGTAATGGCTGTCAAATCACCTAGGGTTTTAAAAGGTAGAGTTTGGAAATGGTACATGAGCCAGTCAGATTCATTACAAGATGAGCTTGATAAGCATCATGAGGCTGATGATCCAATTATTGAACTTTATTGTTATAGTGGTGAAAATTCCTTGATTGTTTCCTGATACAGTAATTTTCACCATTTAATAGTTGATGTGTTTGCTGATGTATTGTACTAGTGTGTTGAACAATTGGTAAAGTTGTGTCTATTTTTAGGTCATTGTTGGCACAGAGAAGGCATTCACCTATGATTATGTATTTGATCCCACGGCCGAGCAAGAAGAAGTCTTCAGTACTGCCGTGTCACCATTGTTGTGTGGGCTTTTCAAAGGTAAATATTTCACTGTGATACTTTATTAATCCCCGTAGGGAAATTATTTTTGCTTGCACTTCCTCCAGGGAGGCCAGAGCACAGGGTCAGCTACAGAACAGCACCCCCGGAGCTGGTAGGGATTCAGTGTTTTGCTTGAAGACACCTCCGCAGGTTTGTTGCTTGCCAACGGGGTCTAGAATTCAGGTCATCCAGTTGAAGGACAGACTCTCTAAGCATTAGGCCACCCTGCTGCCTGTAACAGTTTTTATGAATTGTTGTAGCTATATTGGGTTATTGGCAGTTGTACTAATTTATTCTGGTTATCAGACCGTCATGTTGTTGGTCAGATGATTATCCAGCACAAAGTATGGTGTAATGCTTTTGCACTTAATTTAATGCCGGCTAACAGTGTGCAATTTCTTCCTAGGTTACCATGCCACAGTCATTGCATATGGACAGACAGGATCAGGGAAGACCTTCTCCATGGGAGGAACTTATACATCAGCTCAAGAAAATGAACATTCAGTTGGAGTCATTCCAAGAGTGATCAGACGGATCTTTCAGGAAAGGGAGAAGAGGACAGATAGTGAATTCTCTCTGGCAGTATCTTACCTGGAGGTCTGTGGCTGTGTGTCTACGTGGAAACATTATGTTTCTGTTTAGATCATTGCCTTAATGTAATTTACAAATTTACAAATCTCCTTGCAAGATTGCCTTTTAAAGTAATTTGGGCTTATGCTTTCCCGTTAATCGTAGATCTATAATGAAGATATACTCGACTTGCTGTGTCCTTCTAAAGATAAACCTACCCTCAACATCCGGGAAGACCCTAAAGAGGGCATCAAGGTGAGTGATTGACATGCTGACAAGAAAATAAAAAACATTGTCTGATTGCATATGATGAATAGAAATGTAAACCCAAATAATTGTTCATCCCAGTAAATTGCATCCATCTCTATCCCATACCAATGTGTACCTATGTAACCTTTTCAATGTGCAATTGTCATATACTTTAGTTGGTGAGCATTTTTGTTGTATTGAAAATATCATCCTCTCTTATAGATTGTGGGCCTGACTGAGAGGGAGGTGATCTCTGCCCAGGAGATGGTGGGCTGTCTGGAGCTTGGAAACTCTGCTCGCACTGTAGGCTCCACAGCGATGAATGCTGCCTCATCGCGCTCACATGCTATCTTTACAATTACACTGGAGCAGCGCAAGGGAACAGACAAGTCAGTTGGCTCATCTTCCCTAATCATTCCTTTATCACATTAGTCCCCTTTGTCTCAACAAAAATACAAAAACCTATTTATGTGTTTCAGAATGTGCTTGTGCATAATGATGTTAGGGGGCGGGGGTCTTGAGATGCATGCAGAATGTGTGCTGTCTGTGCTCCATGTGACGTGATGGGCAAAAAACACCAGAAATATTCAGGAATGCAGTGGATTACCTCTATATTTGTGGTATTTCTGCTTTCGAAGTAAGGAGTTTCTAAAATCAACAACTGTTGGTTTTTAGAATAAAAATCACCTTTCCCTTGCTATTGGATGTCTGCATTGTTTTTTGAAAAATAAATATAAATATCCCCTAATGGAGAGTGAAACCTGAAGGGAAGGGGATTCTCTGAGGTGAATCTCATCAAAGGTGGAATATGTATCATTACATTACATTGCATTACAGTTATTTAGCAGACACTTATCCAAAGTGACTTACAAAGTCATAGTTAACACTATGTGGGGATCGAACCCATGACCCTGAGACTATCATGTACATGTGGGGCAGAAGTTACTTTCTATTCAACAAGTCCGGGAACAAAAAATATTAAGGCTGTAGCACGGCTCTTTGGGCGAATGCCATACAGCCATTCAAAATATGACAATTCATGCCCATGAAATGGATATAAAATTTGGAACAAAACAGAATTACTCAATCAAATGCTGTTTTTTTTTTTCTTACCTGTAAACATTAAGTTCCTATAATACCATCTTCTACAAGTTGAATCTTTGTTTTATCTTGGGTTGCAGAACTGACTCTGTTGTGTCAAAATTACACCTTGTGGATCTGGCTGGTTCTGAGAGGCAAAAGAAAACTAAAGCAGAGGGAGATCGTTTAAAGGAAGGTAAGCTAAACTGAAGTGTTTATATTTTAGAGCTTTTCAGCACTCTCTTCACTTGTTTGTTTTTGTTTTTATAGCATCGCTCTGTTTCACATTTACCTGCATTTAACACTGCCTAAACTGCTGCTGTGTTTAACATCAACCCCCTGAATCCCACATCAGTGTCATAAAATGTACTTTATGGCGATTGGTAGGATCCACCACAGTCACTACTGTTGACCACTAGCCAGCTACATTGGAGCAGTTGGCGTTTAAGTGCCTTGCTCAACCACCTTGATAATTTCTCAGCTAGTCTAGTGATTAAAAACGGCATCGTCAACGTCAAGCCTGCTTCTCTAACCTTTAGGCTACAGCTGCCTCAATTTATGATATCCTTTCCATAATCACAAGAAGAGGATAACATAACGGTATCTTGATTGTTGTGCAGAAGAAATCGCAGAAGTAAAGAACTTAGGATGGCTAGAAAGGTTTTAATAATAAAAATAACTTTAATTCAAGAGCGCCTTTCATACCTAATTTTCAGTTAGTACATTGTGTTAAGAGTTCAAATTCTATTTAACTAACTTTTAGAACTGAACTGTAAATGTCCAGATAAAAATAATTAAAGTACTATACTAAGTATTGAAGTTGTCACACCCATCCATGGGACAAAATACTCAAAGTTGGTGTTAACCCTTGACTTCTAGAAAGCAAGTTCATATTAACTCTTTGACATATATATACTGTAGTATACAATTTCTGTGTGCCATCTGTTTGTATTGTAATAGTAATTTCTATTCTAATGCTATTCATTTTTGTCTTTAGGCATCAGCATCAATCGAGGCCTTCTGTCTTTGGGTAATGTGATCAGTGCCTTGGGGGACGAAAGCAAGAAAAGCACCTTTGTTCCTTACAGAGACTCCAAGCTTACACGCCTATTGCAAGGTAATCCTTGAGAGTGAAAGCACAAAAGATACATAATGAAAAAGTGGGGTGGGGGGGGTGACTTGTTATTGACGTTTTAAACCGTCTCTCCATTCAGTTTGTGTTGACACAGACGCACCACAACTCGATAGAGCACAGATACTCTGCATCATAGGTGCAATGAATTATCGTCATTGTAGTTCACAAACAAACTTTCAGTGCTTGGCAGCATTAGGCTAAATCTTGATTGTTTGAAAACTACATCTGTGAGAATTGCCAGTTTAAGGTACCCAAAATGAATTATTTGGTGGGCTAATAATTTACCTGAGTGCAGGTATGGGAAACACTGGTCTACTAATTGTCTTTCATTACTTGATGGAGATTTTTTTCCAACACGTTTTATCTAATACTTCATGCAAAAACTAAGCTAACAGAAAAATATCTACAGTATATTGGCATGTTCTACAATCAAGCAAGGGCATGTTCATCAGCATCTATACTAGTACTACCATTATTCCTGCTTTATTTAATCGGCAGATTCCTTGGGAGGCAATAGCCACACGTTGATGATTGCATGCATCAGCCCTGCAGACTCGAACATTGAAGAGACCATCAACACACTGCGGTATGCTGACAGAGCTCGCAAGATTAAAAACAAACCTATAGTCAACATTGACCCCAGAGCTGCAGAAATGAAGCGCTTAAAACAGCAGGTATAGTAATTATATGACACAATCATATGAAATAATTGTCCATCCTCTTGTTTTGTGATGCTGGGCTTGCTTTCAATTAAAAGCCTTTTACTTTATATCATATCTTAAATTGTCATAGCAGTGATGTCTGAAGTTGAATGCAGTTAAATTACTTGTTGGAGAGGATATTATCCTCAAACTGATCTTGGTTTGCAGTCAATATCAATTATTTTGTAAACAGGGATTTCTGAGACCGGGTTCAGAGCAAAGATGTAAGGATAAAAAAGTATATGATGCACACCTTTCCTTCTACCTTCATAACCTAATATATTTCTTGATTCCAACAATATTACTACAAATATTAATTTCTTTCATAAAGACCCCAAAATAGAGCCTACCGTATATGTGCAGGTCAATGAAAAAGGAAGTAGAATGTATGTAGCCCTACACATGGTGAAAATGCATGGTGTGATTCGGCACACTGCTCAATAGCTGTTAGGGCTGCTCAGGGTGCTGAAATAGTTGCCATTGGTTAAGAAGCATATGTTTTACTTTTTTGATGAAGAGGTCAAAGGGCACATTGGTGTATACATGGAACTGAAAAAGTACCCATCAGTTTTTGAGTGTCATTTGATGTACTTAGCTGCTTCATGCCTGTGGGCCTGCAGGTCCAGGAGCTGCAGGTGATGCTGCTGCATGCCTGTGGAGGTGTGGCACCGGTACTCTCTGGGTAAGGCTTCAAATCTCAAACAAGTGCTCTTTTTCCTACTAAGATGTAAGATAAATGCATCCGGGGCACTCAGTACCCCTAACCAAAGGCCATAACCTTTACTTAGTCTCTCTATTATAGGCCAGAGTCAGCTGAGAATGTGACAAAGCTCCTGGAAAGGAACCGCGCCCTGCAGGATGAGAATAATAAACTCATTAGGGAGCTGAGTGAGGCAGCTGGACAGACTGCCTTCATGTTTGAGAAGATCCTTATGGTGAGCTGTACTTGAATTTGGAGTATGTCTGGTATAGCCTTTACAACATTTGCCAATGCTTCCTCTGAATTCCTTCAGCAGGTGCAGCCCTGGTAAATTGTTGAAAGTTGTGTCCATTTGTACCCACTGGTAGAAAAAAGCCAAGAGAATTGAAATTCATCATTTGCCCATACTCCTCACCCAAAATGCACAAATACAGTAAAATTAGTGAAATTATCATGACAAAAAATTTCAAAATAAAGGTAATTCAACTACACTAGCCATCCCGACTCCAAGAATCAAAATGCATCAACCCCCAACAACTATACCAGAACAGTTCATACAGTTCCAAAGAACATGCCTGATTTTAAGTAATAGCTTTATGTTACAATGGTACATCTTAATGATCACAAATCCCGTTGATCAATGGGTGATTGTATGCAGTGCATTCAGAAAGTATTCAACCCCCATTATGGTGTTACATCCTGAATTCAAAATGGCTTAAATTAGGATTTTCTTTCCCACTCATCAACACACAACACACAACACATAATGCCAGAGACATTATGAGAAATAATGTCCATGGTCTGTCTACAACTTTATTGGAGTCCACCTGTGGGCAATTGATGGTAGAGGCTGTATGGTAGAGTAGAATGAAGCTGATCCTGGGGAAAGGCTCTACGTATATATGGACATTTGTAAAAATGTGGGTGTGCACTGGTGAAACTGCAGGAAAATTTTTCACTTATACAGTCTACAGCTAGTCATTTTGGTTGTTTAAGAAAATAAATGTCCCTATGAAATTTGGGGTTTTAGGCCTGTATCTAATATATGCATTTTTCATCAATAATACGTTGCTCACACGTTGATTTTTATTTTCTTATAGACAGAACAAACAAATGAGAAACTGCAAAGCAAACTCGAACAACTGCGGCAACATGCAGCGTAAGTTTACAAATGCGTGAAGCCAGCATGGTTTAAGGAGATTTTGGCAAAGCTTACAGGAGAGCTGAAATACTCACGCTCTAAATAATGTTTGATATTGTGTTGCTTATTGTGTGAATTTTGGTCATAATTTCAGCAATTTGCCATTGTACGATATAGATCTCATCAAGAGCTTTAAAAGTAACATTACATTACAGCCTTTATAACAATAACCCATTCAGTTCTAATCAGCTGTTCTCAGAGCCAGTGGAAAAATGAAACTCAGTTAACTGAAGGACATGTCGTTTTTTGCAGTCTTCCTACCGTGGATCACCTCCATAATACTTATATTGAGACACACTCTTTTATTTCAGATGTAAAGTGGACCTTGAGAGGGTGTTGGAAACCTTGGAGGACCAGGAGTTGAAGGGTAAGGTAGAGGTGATGAGGAACCTACAAGACATCATCTTGGAGCTCCAGGTATGGACACTTGAGCTGGCTCTCACTGAAATGACAACACATAATACATTAAAGCACATTTCCATGTCGCAATACAACTCTGCTCATAATGATAGTTTAATTTGATTGACAATTAGTCTTATCAGGCAAGTTTCAAGTATCTCATCCCGCACACTGCATGTTTTCTTGATGTGCATAATAGCATTGTATTTTAGATTGACCCTCTGCATCAAAAACACATATTTTAGAGCATATTTTAGCAGCATTACATTATGTGAGTAAAAAAGTGTTACAACTTAAGCTAATGTTATAGCCATAATATCAGCCTACCTGGTCTAAAACGTTGGCATTTAGTTCCATTAGCTAAATGGCCCCCACTGTTTATTGGTATACTTTGCAAACTAATTCAGTCAAGTTTATGTACCCTTACATATTAAACAGATAAAAATGGCAGATAGAAAACAAATGTTATTTATATAGGCATTGAGGTTAGTCAACCACTACCATCTTCACTAACACATTTCTTGCACATTTCTCCTCACACTGAAATGGAGAAGCATACGCATGAGCATAAATTATGCTCAAATTGATTTAAAATGTATTTAGTATGTCATCCATTGTGTGCCAGCATCTCAAATAGGATAATCCGGCATCAAATATAGATATTTAAATAAATATATTTTTGTGTGGGAAATTAATTAAATGGATGCAATTAAATGTTGCATCATATTTAGGCACATAGGGTTGAAAATAAAGCAGAAATAAACCATAAACAAAGTGCTCATGCTTTGTTATGTTTTGTTTTCTTAAATTATATTAACCAACCTTTTTATTAAGTTTTATCTTTGATATTTTGGTACTTGGCAGCAAAGTTTCTGCTACGGAACCACGTGGAAATGACAGTAGCCCCGATGTATGGCCCTAGCAACCAGGCTATCTAATAGCAACGAAATTCGAAGATTACATATCGTCAAAATACATGATGAAGGTCATTTTATGCCCTCAAAAAAATTCTCTATGCAGGAAAAACCCTGCATACAACAAGCCACTCTTCATTTCATGGCAGCAGCAGTTTTGAATGTACCAGCAAACATGACCGTTTTGTTGATTTAGAATGGGAATATCCTTTCTGTCCATTCAAGTTCTGTGGTTTTCTCTCTATTTGCTTTCTCAGAATGAGAGCGCAGGCATTGCTGCCTCCATTGATGCTATGGGCTCAGGAGAAGATGTACCTGAGGGATTGGGGAATGGCAGTAGAAATTCAACAGATGACTCTCAATCAGTATGTTGATGATTTCTTTTTTTTTTTTTATCTTTACATTAGATGCGCTTAGTCAAATTATACAGACACTATACAATATTGACAATGACTTGTATAGTTGTATAATCTGCCATGCCTTTCTTTCCATTGTTTGACCTGACCATTGTTTGACCTGAACATGTTGTTTTTGTACAATTCTCCACAGGATGTGACTGTTATAATCATCCTCTACACATTATAATTAATCTCAAAAAAGAACAAAACATCTCCCCTATCTCCTCAACTGATTTTATTGCTTTTCCTACCCAATGTCATTTAAAGCGTTTCCCCCTCTACCACACTAAACAGGATGTCACTGCCACTGTTGATAAGGACTCACCAGAGGGCTATACGACCCATCATGCACTGCGCCAGGCCCAGATGTCTAAGGAATTGATTGAGCTCAATAAAGTGTTGGCTTTGAAGGAAGCTTTTGTCAAGAAAATGTGCCAGAATGACAGCCAGTTGGAACCGATACAAACAAAGCACCAGGTAATGGGATTCTACGTTTGTCTTAGACTTTATGCATACCTGCATGCATTGGAAAAGAGACAAACATTCACTTAACATGCTGTACCATGCAGTGGTTAACAGGCTGTAGTGTTCCACCTCCAGCTGTTGAATATGAGACAATTTTGAGATTCTACAAGAATTCACTTTTCACTGTAGTATTGTTTCGGAACCAGTATTTGCATTAAGGCAGTCATTTGTACAAGAAAATCAAAATATTTATGCTGTGACAACACTGACCAGATTCCTGTGGAGATGGTAGGTGAGATGGGTTTAGTTTAAAGCATTGTTTTGAACATGATGCCGATCCTCCATCTTGGCCTTCTGTTGTCTTTTCAACCTGTGTATTGCACTTAATTCTGGAATTTATTCTCAAATTGTCATTTCTAATGGTAGATTAATTTTAAGCATCTGGGCGTTTTGTCCCGTTACAGAACAACATGCAGTCTCTACAGTCGGCAGTGGATTCTCTGCATAAGGAGAAGGATGACCTCATTTTGGCGCTCCAGTCTGCAAAGAAAGACTCCAACCAGGCTAAGTAAGGACAGTTAGACATTTTGGCTGTGACTGGTCTAAATACAATGAAAAGTTAATTTCTTTCTAATTTCTCCTAAAATCTCAGTATTTTTTTCTCAAGCTCTTTCTCTCTGTTTCTGCCTTCGTCCCCATACACCATCTTCTCTTAGGCTTAGTGAGCAGCGTAGGAAAAGGCTGCAGGAGCTTGAGGGCCAGCTTGTAGACATGAAGAAGAAGCTTCTTGAGCAGTCCAAACTTCTGAAACTCAAAGAATCCTCTGTTCGCAACGTGAGCAAGCTCATGCAGGATATACAGGTAATTTCTTCCAGTTCTGTTGGTAGTGAGGTGGATTATGTTTATGTCATACCATATCATGTTTCATCCATATCAAAGCCCATTAGCCACAGTACACACAATTTGTTTCTATGGTAACTGATGGAAAAGCAAAACAGATATCACCTGTATCCCTTCTAGACACAATCTGACAACACATTTGAACAGAAGTAGTTTTGTCAGGTGGGGCCTCTGAACTTATTGAAATTGCAGTGAAATGATTGCTATGGTGACAAATAGAGGAGCAGAGTTCTTCATAAAAGTGAAAAATGAAACCCCCCCTTCTGGAAGGTAACAGGTTTTAGAAGACTCAATTTCAGGGTTTGAAGAAGGTCACAGATGCCAAGTATGATCACATTAGCACCTTGTCCCCATAGTCTATGAAGTCCCAGCGTGTGCAGCTGATGAGGCAGATGAAGGAGGACTCTGATAAATTCAAACAATGGAAGAGCAAGAAGGACAAGGAGGTCCTCCAGCTCAAGGAGAAGGTATGTGGTGATCAAATTCTTTTGCGCCACCACCAGTCCATATTCTTTAACCAGCATGCTATTTATTTATCTGAAATTCACCCAAACACAGCCTGCTGTAAATCTTTGATTCCTTATACATTTTGAAAACAGTAGTTTTTGTATTGGAGTTAGAGGAGCAGCAACAGCATCCATTATTTCTCACCTCTTTTACAGGATCGCAAACGCCAGTATGAGTTGATGAAACTTGAGAGGGATTTCCAGAAACAGGCTAATGTCCTGCGTCGCAAAACTGAGGAGGTTAGGCCTCATCTGAACGTGTGCAGATCAGATGTTTTGGGTGGATTTTGACTGTTTGCTGCTGTATTGGTTTTGCACCTTTTTGGGGGGTTAGTTCACATACTTCCATGGCACTGAATATGGCAAGTAGCAACTCATCTGATGTTTTCCCACAGGCTGCAGCTGCAAACAAGCGACTGAAAGATGCCCTACAGAAGAGAAGTGAGGTGGCAGATAAACGCAAGGATGTCCATAACAGAGGAATGGATGGAGCTGCCGCGAGAGTTAAGGTGCTAAAACCTGGTTCCTGGTTGTGAAAGGTTTCTTTACATTTGTTTATGAATGTTTGCATAAGACCGACATAGTTTTAGTTATGATGGCCAACAAAAGTCCTCACAAGATTATTTTACATTTTTAAATTAAAACTCTTCAAAAACATACCGGAATAGATCCATCAGGGAGTTTTGCTGCATTAACTCTGAATCTGCATTTCTGTGGTCAGACATGGCTTCTAAACGAAGTGGAGGTGCTAGTTAGCACAGAGGAGGCCCGGCGCCACCTGAAGGACCTGCTTGAAGACAGGAAGATCCTGGCTCATGAGGTCAACCAGCTCAAACAGCAGATGGAGGCAGGGCAGCGACCTGCTGCCAAAATCAGGGTGAGATGGGAGTTTCCCTCTGTTCAGGATATATGAAATAATATACATTTGAACAAAATTAGGAAAATGTGAGATATCCAAGCCACTGGTGAAATTGGAATACCAAAGGGAATCAATCCTTCGCCGTGTTTGTGGTGTCCTTCCATGCAGCGTCGAACACTGATCATCTCTGAGCTGGAGAGCCACGGGGGGCTGGAAACACCTCTGAGTAAACAGGTGGAGAACCTGGAGACAGAAATGGGCCTCAGGTGAGTCCAACAAATCAGCTCACTCATTACCCTAAGCAGCTCATTTTGGGGGATTTTTACATTTGACCACATATGGTGACATGGCTGTTGCTCCACCTTGCCTGAAATCCCACCACCCCATCCCTTTTTGGCAGAGCTTGTATTACATTACCCATCTACAGTATACAGTTTTACATAATACACAAAAATGTTTCAGAAATTTTAGTAATTATTATCGTAACATTCTTAAATGGTCCCTTATTTTGTTTTCATGTTTTTTCTTTTCAAATGCGCTGTGGCTCAGGATGAGAATAATGTTCTTTATGATGTTTTGAAAATACATTTTATTTAGTTAAAAGTTTAATTAGTTAGGCTTTCTGATGGGTGTGTCATTTCAAAATGCTGTAAACTGTCCTGATTGGAAGGATTTCAATCATTCATTAGTGAGGGGAGCCAATCAAGACCAGGTTCAGTTGATACTTGAATGGGCCAAGGAGGGAACAACAACTAAGTTATCCCTCTGCCCCCACCAAAATTCAAACACAGAAATGAGAATAATTTCTGTACCTTATTGTAGTATTCAAAAAAAATAATATGCAGAGTGATTTGTACTTTGATAGGAGTGCCCAGATAGCTGACCTTCAGCAGAAAGTTCTTGATGCAGACAACGAGGGGCGCTTGAAACAGCGCTGGGACAGCGTCACAAGCATCGTGGATGCCAAGTGTGCCCTTAAGATCCTGATGTCTGAGGTGAGCAAATTGGATTTATATGGGAATTCTAAACTACAGGGGGTCCAAAAGTCTGAGTCTACTACCAAGAACTCTCTTGTTTCATTGTTTATCAAAAATGAATACAAATTTTTAGTCAAAATGTATTTGTCAAACAAAATTACATAATTTGCAATAATGCACAGTGGACCATATTTAATTTAGTCAATATCTGCTATTATTTGTTAAAGACCAACACTGTGTATTAGAAGCATACATGTGTTAATATTTGAATGAAATAATGGTGTGACAACAATTTGAGAAAACTTTACCAAATAGTGTGACAACAAGATATTCAGATATATTTCAATTTCATACGAGCATTTCGCAAAGATTCTTCTTGAATAAGAAGTAACAACGGAATAAACTAAATTGTATTCATTTTTGATGAATGATGAAAACAAAGTTCTTGGTAGTGGACTCAGACTTTTGGTCTCTGACTAATTCACTGCCAGTATTTCTAAAGGCCATCAAATTTTCTCTTTATTTTAGCTGGTGTCTGCTAAAACGGCCAGTGCCAAGCTAGAGAGCGACCTCAAGCAGGAGAAGGGTAATGTGCTGGATTTAACAAAGATGCTGGCTGATGAGAGGAATGTGATGTCAACTATGGACATGGAGCACCAGCAGCAGTTAGTGGAACTAGAGCAGAGCCATCAAGAGAAGGTGCTCATATCATTCATTCTATTCCAGTTTGCATCTCTTCAGTGACATTGTGCCGTCATTGTTTTTATTTGATGCTTTGCTCCATATACCTGATTCACCTCTCCCTTTCTTTCTACAGGTCCTTTACTTCCTTAACCAGCTACAGAACAAACCCATATGTGAGGAGTCAGATGAAACAAAGCAGAAAGATGAGGAGACTATAAAGGGGAGGGAGCTTCTGCAGCGCCTCAAATTTCAGGTTTGGCTCTACTAGTCGAAGAACGGTGGGTTTCATCCACCATTGACTACACCTTACCCCTTGTTCTAGGAGTAATGGACCAGAAGAATCTTGAAATGTTGATAATCCTGTTGTGTATACCACCATTTTAGGAAGAAGAGATTGAGAAGCTGCGGGACTTAATGGCGCAAAACCAGAAACTGATGGATGAGAATGAGCAATACAAACAGGTAAAAAGGTTAATACGCCATTCAATTTGGTTCCTCTTGGATTGTTCCTGGACCCAAAAAATGTTCCTTCTAGCGAGGAAGTACTTTTTGAGGGACCAGGAACCGTAGGGGGCGGAGTTGCAGTACTGAACAACGCTGATTGATCAATACAAGCTATGCAACGCCAACCACCGATTTGAAATACTGGTAAACAGCTGCGCTTGTTCAATACCGGTAGCAAACTCATTTTGTATCTCATCGAACACGTCTCGCAGCTATTTATTCTTTTGGAAACTCTGCTTGCGCGCTCGCTCAACTTGGCACAGCGTTACAATGTGCCACAAAACCAGCTGTTTTGTATCCAATCACGTCGCTAATAGACCTCAACAGTGAGGTTCCGGAAGTGAAAATCCCATTCATATTCTGAATCGGGATTTTGATTATTAGCCATATGTAGTAACCATCCAAGGTAGACTCACCACAAGCTATTAGATTGTGAAACGATGGTGTATGCTCCTGTAGAAGCCACAAGTCTGTATGATATCAACCTTGTTTTGAGAAAAACATGTTTTATTCGCGATGTCATGGAGAAGTACTACACTACCCACAATCCTAAAGTGTAACAGCGACGTCTCTGATTGGTGGAGCTCGCTGTTACCATGGAAATGTTTACCGCACTAGCGAACATCTTGTCAGCTAACGTTAACGTTAGCTACTAACGTAACCTAGCTTGCTGCTTATCCTATGCAGCTGTGACTACCTCACGTAATATTAGCATAACGTTAGTTACGTGAATGTAACTGGATCGAATTCACATTTATTAAAAACGAGTAACGTTAATAACTTATATATCTGATCCACCGGTTCTTCACCAACACACTGGTGGGGAATCGGTGGAACCGGCATTGATGGACGCCCGAGCGGTGATTGCAGTCAGCAACGAAGCACTGTACCATGTCGATGACAACACTATACACTATACTATATGAAACACTATATATATACACACACACACACACACACACACACACACACACACCAACAACAATATAAACACTATAATATTGACAAATGTTAAATTCAAGAAGAAGCGCGATAAACTATAGTTAGGTTGGAAGTTTTTGGAAATGTATCATTCGCAATGGTTTATGGGATGAGTAGTTCCTTCAATCTTAAAATTATTATGTACACAGTCTTGTACCTTTGCCTTTTTTTCCGTTTTCCGATCTTTTTTTGCTCAGAATCAAATGTTTTATGGTCACGATTCATCTCGTAGTTGGCTGGCTTGGTTCCAGCCTTAAAACTCTTTATATAAGGATTTTCTGAAATGTAAATGTAGTGAATGAATGGGAAATTCACCTCCGGAACCGGAGCCGTTCAAAAAGTGGGTGGTCACTGTTGCGCTCTGTTGCAGCTAGTATCATCGAAAATTCTCTTCATCCATGCGAAAATCCCAAAGTTTGTGGAAGCAGCCTGATTGGATACAAAACAGCCAATCAGGATTACTTTCTCCAAGTCTGTGATTGGCTGGTTTTGTGGCACATTGTAACGCTGTGCCAAGTTGAACGAGCGCGCAAGCAGAGTTGAGAGCGCACACAGCGGAGATGTTGGGAGAGGAGAGGACACTGTGAGCAAGGGCGCAGGTGCTTGCCAGCGCATAGAGCAGAGATTGAGCGAGCGTACAAGCAGAGTTGAGCACGCACAGAACAGATTTTTGTTTGCTCAGATTAATATTTTCTCTTCAAAATATAATTGATGTGCTTGCGAAAGTCCCACTGCGCGCTCAGGAAAGTCCCACTGCGCGCTCGGCAATGTGGCACAAAAATAACGCCATAGGTCATGGCCTAAATGACGTATGAAACCAAACAGTCACAATGTGCTAATTACATTTAGGTAAGGACTGTAAACATGGATCATCCACCATGGTACAACACAAATAATCACATAAATATTTGGTGTGGCATGTAGATCTCTTTAGTTAAGCTTTTTGTTAAACTTTTTTAAAATTTGTTCTCCACAGAGACTAGCGCTGCTCCAGCTCGCAAGTGAGAAGAAAATACTTGTGCCTAACTCCAACAGTGAACAGAGTCCAAATGACCCATTTGAGTATGTTCCACCAAAGGTGAGGTATTAGATATTCTGCCTTCATCACGCACTGTGAAATCTATACTTAACCACTTAGGTTTTTAACATCAAATTGATACATTACAGTCATTTAGCAGACCAAGAGCCAAAGAGCCAATTCTGCAGATTCTGCTGATCTGATGTGAAGTTAGACTCCTGGGATTGAAAGTGGGTTTATTTTCAGGAAAATATTGATATATTAAATATTGATCCCAATGACTATAGGGGCTAATGCTACTTTCACACCTTATAGGTAATCATTGAAAAAGCCACTTTTACTTTCAATTAGTGACCTAACACGTTGTTACAAAGTGTGATGGTTACTCATACAGCTGACCACTTTCTATTTAATGGCAATAAAAATGCTTTGTTGTGAGATTGTGAGAATTCTCTGCATCATACATTTGCATTGAAATCAGCCTACTATGCTTGAAATGCTTTAGCAACATACTACATAGAGTCCAAGATATTGCTTTTTTCATTGGTTGTGTTCTCTGTTGGCTGCAGCCCAAGGGGAAACGCTTCACTACAGCCAAAGCACCCCAGAAGATGGCTATCAAAATAGAAGAGCTGATGTCTGCCGATGAGGATGAGGATGAGGAGGAAGAGGATGAATGGCATCCTGAGAAAAATGAAAAAGGCCGCAGGGCTTCAAAGAAATCCAGGGCAACTGGGGTAAGATTGGTTTATATGTAGAATTGATGCTTTATCATGATATTGCACATATTAGGGTCCATTGTAAGCCAGTAACCATAGAATTTTAAAGCACAATCAGTTTTTATCGCATGTGATAGGTGCTTGATTTTGGCTGGAAAATACAGGACCAGTCAGACCCAAAGGATCAAATTCAACTACAGAATTCAAGCTTTTAAGCCCAAATCCACATCTTTTTTAAATTGCAGGAAGACTATAATTTTGTCGACTCTTGATTATTGTTATATATATGTGATTTACAAAAATATTACCTCCCCTTCCCCCATCATAAAAGGTCAGTCACATGTCACAACATGTGGTAATTTAGAACCTCTTAGTAGTAACCTCAAGTTGATCATTTATCAGCATGATGCTACTGTACCAGGATGCTAAGTAGTTTTTCTCTCTTTAGTGTGCCTGTAAAGGTCGCTGTAGCAACAAGCTGTGCAGGTGCCGTAAAGGAAAGATGACATGTGGGGAGAACTGCCAGTGTGATCATGAGAAATGTCGTAATCTGGACATCCAGGCATCCGTTGAGGTAAGTTGGTATCTACTGACTGTTGTGTGTGAAGATGAAGAAGAACTACGTGAAGTAAAGCTCTTCTAAACAGTCACATGGTTAGGAAAATAACCAGCTTTTTTCGCTTTGGGGATAATTTCATCCTTTGGGTACCATTGTATTGATTGGATATTGAATTTCCTTGTGAAAATAAGAACTAAGTATTGTTCTCAGTTTGGAGTGTTATTTTTTTCCTTATTTCAGGACTCAAATCAGATGGACAGTGGGCCCAAAGATCCAGTGTCACTTCCTCAAGACCCCACAGCCATGAGCCCTGGCAACACCACATTCTTTAAGCCACCGTCTTGCACGCCCACTAAGAAGGTAAGTCATTTTAAGTAGTAAATGACTCATTGAATTTCAATGTAAACCAAATAATATAAATAAATACATTTTACACAGAGAAGATTCATCTCAATTAGGTGGGGGGGGTTGAGATTTTCCTTTCTATTGCAGCCTGACATTATGATTTTGGGCTGATAAGGTGTATTTGTACATGTAAATCTTGTCTAGTTCAGTTCGAAAGTGAAGTATGTAATGTAACACTAACGCAAATGCACTGATACATATCATTTTAGGTGCTCAAGGAAATTGGTGACATGGGACACATTTCTGCAGACCTAAAATTAGACAGGAGACCCATCTTCCCAGAAGGAGAGGAGGATGAAGATGAGGAAGAGACCGGCACAGCCAGCTTCCTCAAGAAGAAGAAAAGAATTCTTACAAGTTTTCACAACAGTTTTTTCTCTGGATGCACACCAATCAGGGAAGAATCTTAGACGGGACAGAGCAGGCCTTCTGCTTTAGGTTTCCTCTTCATGTGCTCTGGTAAATGTTTTTGTCTTGTGTCTTTTTTAGTCTTTTTAAATGTTATTAAAATGTGTACTGTACCTATTGTAGCTATTGATTCAAAAACACTGTTTTCATTGTCTATAGGCATAGTGGCTAACAGACTCAATTACATTGAATGATGCAGTCGTGTACTGGAATGCACACATGAGCTGATCAAGAAGCCTTCATGAAATTCTTTGTTTGTCCCCAAAGAGTGTCACTGGATTTCCACCACTAAAATGTTAAATTACCAGTCAGCTAACCTGCTATTAACCATTTCAACATAATTTAACTTCATAATTACGCAACACCATCACCATTACACAATATCCCTTCTTTAGGATTTTCCACAGTGTTTTTAGTGTCAGATTAATAAAGTCTTACTGTCAATTCTTGTTTTTAATGACAAAGCAATGCATTTTTTGTCTCATTGTTGAATGGCTTAACACCATAAATTGTTAGAAAGACGATGTATTTCATTCAGTAATCTTATGATTAATGTCTGTCTGCACTTTCGTAGCTGCTTTTGAGAGGCCATTAATCTTTAGGGGAAAGGTTATTTAGCATTGAATTAGACAAATCTTAAAACGGGTACGCTGCATTCATTTCTTGGTTATTTAAAATCATAGTTTTGATAAGGGTAAGAGTTTTTCCATTGTGAGTAATACGTGGAATCAGTGATTGATTATATTACAATACAAACACTGCGTTCTTATAAATCCCTAAAACACTGAATGAGGTAAATGACAGTTCATAAATGAATACATAATAAATGGACACTGAAAAAGAGAAGTCCCTATGATTCATGTTTTTTGTACTGTTAATGTATTGCAGTTTAGTCTGTCCATCCATTTTCTTCCATGTACCCGGGTCATGGTCATTACTTTGTATTTCCTTCTATCTTGATCTATTCAAAACCTTGGAGAAAGTCCTGACCAAAGCCGTTCTATTATGAATTATTTTTTTCACAGACTTAATAATTACACTAAAATTACATTAATTTCACAATCTTTTAGAAGAGTCTTTTTAGAAATTCAGTCAATAACACTGCAGTATTGAACTTTGGCCTCTGCATTGCATAAATATCATGTAAATATGGCTTACTTTAAAAGTAACTTAGGAGGCAAGGCAAGTTCATTTATATAGCACATTTCATACACAAGGCCATTCAAAGTGCTTTACATAGCGCAGTGGTATCCAATCGTGCCATGGAGAGCCGAGTTGCAGGTTTTCACTCCAACCAAAGACAGTGAGTAGTTCCTCCTCTCTGGATTAAGGTGTGTTAATCAGTGAAATCACCTGGTGTAGTCTTTGGTTGGAGTGAAAACCTGCAGACTCTCAGCCCTCCATGGCACATGATTGGACACCACTGACAGAGCATAAAATACATTATAAAAGAAATACAGAATGATATAAAAAGAATAAAAGACAACATAAAATTCATCAACATTCAAATAACAGTATAAACAAATGTACTCAATACAACAATTTAGGTTCTGACTGTTATAATAGTACTTTTAATTGAGTAGGATATGTTTGTACTCTTTCAAGCTCTGGTCTAATACTAGGGGGGAAAGGGGGGAGAATTCATCTGGTCTCAAGGAGTGCAAATAGGTTATGAAGGGTTCCCAAATACAGCAAAAATGTTTTTCTCCTAGAAAACCTAATTTTCTCTAGATACAGAGAGCGAAGGAGGGGTGAGGGGTTGCTTCCATTTGAAGAGGATCAGACATTGAACCAGGAGTGCTGAGAAGGAAATGTTAAGCCTCTAGGTGCTAAACCAAGTAAGACTAAAAAGGGCCGCAAGTCTATGGACTTGCCCATAACTTCCCAACCGTTTTTAAAGGTGGATTGCCAGAATGACACCAACAGAGGTCGCTAGAAGTGATGAAACGGCCCTTTAAGGTTAGTAAATCTTTAGTCTTTTTTTGGTGGACGTTTCATTGCAGAATGGCAATTTCTACGTCCTTACAGGAGCTTGCAGACAATCAACTCCAACTGTATTAGTGCGTCCACTGCAGGTGTTTGATTACACCCCTTTGGTGCAGCAGATGGTGGGGTAGAGGACTTGTCACCCAGCTCCACCATAACACCCATATGTGTGTAATAAAACTTAGACTGAAAATGTGCATCGTTGGATATTCACATTAGTAGATTGACAGACAGGAGTAACGTGTACAGAAATGTGTTCATAAGGGCAAATGTGCATTAATCACTGTTTAAAATCTGATGATGTGCAGAAATGTTCAATAACATG
This sequence comes from Hoplostethus atlanticus, assembly GCA_034670405.1. Lineage (NCBI taxonomy): Eukaryota > Metazoa > Chordata > Actinopteri > Trachichthyiformes > Trachichthyidae > Hoplostethus > Hoplostethus atlanticus. Next base: position 3,717,575 of record JAXDDX010000018.1, read on the forward strand.
TTATTTTTCTTTGCTAATTTATATGTGAAAGCATTTCTTGCCCGTTGCCTGACTTGCCTGTTGATTTGCTGTCCTCTGTTGTCAGACCTACTGTGTGGAAATCACTTAATATTATTTGTGTCAAGGTTGGTGTCTGTTTGAATATAAACTTGAAGTCTGCATGAAAGAGCAATCAGAGATCAGTTTACGATGAGCTCCTCGGGTGAAATGGAAATAATGAAAGAGTTATGCAACTTGAACACTTGGAGTGCATCCAAGGTTTGTGAGGGTGGCACAAATTTACTCTAATATGTCCACAATACAAATCAATAGAACAGAGATATTTTAACATACCTTTGTTATAGTTGTAGCTTGGTGAGAACGGTACTTTCAAATACAGTTACCTCAAATGGTCAACTTATTTTAACTCAATACATGAGGAGGGGACAGGTGGATTACTGAAGTATTACCTAATATTGTATTATGACTAAATATTACAGATTAAAAGCTTTTTGTTTCTTGATCTTAGCCTTCTCGTATAAAAACATCTGTAAAACAATGAGGGAAATATACAAAGGCACTAAAAAAATAAAATTCTGTAGAGACTACTTTCAGTATCTGAGTGACTTCAACATGATTTGTTACAAATTTGGCAGACAGACAACAGCAAACAACAATGGTAAGCAAAGTTAAAGCAGGGACTGGGCCTAAACGGTTATGCTAGTTAAAGAAATCTCAATGAGATTAACTTCAGTTAAGATTCAAAGATTGCATGTGACCTTGTATGTGCTTTCAAGATAATTTCATGTACAGCAGATTGATGTTGTTATCTGATCTAAACTGCAGCAGAAATTATTATGACCTTAGGTACCGTCAATTCAAAGGTATGAGCAACACCTTTATCTGTATTGTAGATTAATGCTGCCCACATATTCTCTTTCTGTCTCTCTTAGAGACACTGGACTCTGCACTCAAGCATACCAATCCCTTGGACTTCTGAGATAAGATAGCTCAAGTATGAATGAAAGAGGAGGCAGAGAGTATAAAGCAAAAATCAACTATCACTCACTAGACAAAAAATGTTACTATTTCTAATCCAAAACTCACTCCACTATAGAATAGGCTTTGATTGGTTTAGTGGGATGGATGAGGATCTTTACAGCAGCAATGTACAAATGCTAAACTTCCCATTTGCAGGCAGTGGAAAGGAATGTGTAAAGGAAGACATATTACTGCACGGCACATGGGTGTATATTGGAGCCAAGATGGAAAACTGTCAGCACATTCAAAGTTAGTTTGGGTTTGGTAGTATTAGTTTTTATTCTTCACAGATGATTCGTGTTAGTCTAGTTTTTAACTTTTTTAAATTTATTTACATGAATTTTCCAATTCAATTCAGTAAAAATAAAAATAGCCACAAATTCTCCACCCAAAATGAATTCTCTTTTTTATCCTTCCTTCAATCCCTAAAAACATTTCACCTAAATTTTTATTTTCATCTGGTTAGTTTTACAAGTAAAGATCAGTTTAGTTTTTTTCACACAGCCTCGTTTTTATTTCAGATTACAACAGTGTTTTTTAACACCTAGTTTTTGTCTTAGCTTTAGTTTACGATAATAACCTTGGAGAGGACAAGTCTTTATTTCAGATCCATAAGAGAGTGAGGGTACAAGCCATTGCAAAACAGCAAACTTTAAGTGTTAATGTTATTGTATGAGATTTTACTACAGGCAGTTTGTGTCACACGTCATGTGCAGTCCTAAAGTTAAAGAATTGCAGTTAAAGAATGACACAGTTCAGTTTCAGTCTCATTCACCATTCATACAATAACTAAATTTGCTATGTTTTCACCAAATGATAATCAAACATCTTCGCCCACCCCTACAGTAATTTGTCATTTCTATTTGTTATTTTATTATTATTAGAATACTTTCTTTGTTCAGACACATTAAAACGTCTTTAATCTTTAACGCACTCTTCAAAAGGTCTTTTATTGTGTTGTCGTTCTCGCTCAGTGTCTAGAGTCCAGGCTTATGCTTCCTCCTGTGCTATTGCTTCATACCATTGAGCTTCATATCTGCTTATTCCAGTAAATGTGTGTGTGTGTGTGTGTGTGTGTGTGTGTGTGTGTGTGTGTGTATGTGTGTGTGTGTGTGTGTGTGTGTGTGTGAGAAAGAGAGAGATGAACGTGACAATGAGCAATAATTTGTGCACACATACCGATACTGTAGTTAATCATACTGTAGCTATTACTACAGGTAAAATAGTTTCGATATCAGTCAATAGGTGAGTGGTGTGTATATACATATTGAAATACTGTAAGATTGGGTCTGTTAATACATTCCCATTGATCCAATGGTGGCATAAGGTACCTGCAACCAAAACACAAAGAGTGTTCTCCAACACATCTTGCCATACCACTACAGCAGGTAGACAAACTTGGGGACAACTGTGGGTTCAAATGAGTTCCTTTTATAGCATAAATCTCAATTAATAGGAACAATTGGTAACAACTCTTGTGGTCACACGGATAATGTATTGCAGTGAGATAAAGTTATTCAAATCACAGGTGAAGACGTAGAAGAATACTTCTCGCAGAGAGTACGCTCTTAGCTTTTACTATACGTATGATGCTGAATGTATATTTTGTGCATGGAACAAAAGAGATGTGCTTCACTTTGGCCCTACCCTCTGTGTCAGTCAGTGTGGAATCAGGATGTTGGATTGAGGGGCAGGGCATTGAGCCTGTTAAATATTGACCGGGAGTGTAATAATTAACCTTTCTCCAACTCCTGATCTCTTAAACTGGCTGCTCTGCCGCTCTGCCATTGCCTCTCTGCCATTGCTGACATACACATCTAAATGCGCTTCTTTTTCATTTTTCAGTATCAGTATCGCCTTTCTGTGTCTTGAGTTTTCTTAGTCCTGTCTTCTGTATTTCCACTAATTCTGTAATCCCTACACTCTGCTCTGGCTCTGGTCCCCGTGTCACGACGCCGTGCCGCTCTCAAACCTTTGGCCTCCTCCGGTGAAAGCCACCAGGCCGTACTTCATCTGAAGGTAAGTACGGCTCCTGCCCAAACTTGACTGTATTCTCCAATGTGAAATTTAGTTGTGACTGAACCAATCTATTCGGGAAACTCTCAAATTTTGCTCACTAGCAAGAGTAATATTTGACAAAAACAAGTAGCCAACCGTGTATATCAGCACAACTTCTTTTCACTTACAGTAAAATATCAGTATATTGGGAGAGGCATTATCTTTTACGAAACAATAGCTTTCCTATTCTCGTAATCCAAGTTAATTATAATGATGAGTTCTGTGTTTTTCTCACTTTTCTTAGCGTTTGATATACAAGGCAATTCTAGCAGTAATACTAAATTAGCGTGGCGCTCACAAGAGCCAGAATGAGAGAGACGGTATTTGATAGTGCTGTCAGTTTCACAACGCTCTCTTCAACAGAACAAAACGAAGCAAAAAGAAAATGTAAGGTGCCAGCCTGACGGTGCCTGCATTCGTTTAATTGCTTTATTGTTTTGTTTTTTATGAAGATACAGAGGAGGTGGGCAGAGATTTACTGCAAGGCAAAGTCTACAGAGATATCACAGGGAAGGTTGGACAGGAGACGATGAAAAAGAAAGATAAGAGATTGATAAAAACTATACTATCAGGTTCAATCTGATAGCATACTGACCAAATATGAAACAGATCTTTAGTAGTTATGAAGAAAAAATATTTCTTAGCAGGAAATACAGAACCTAGTGGCTCACAGGTCAGACACACCCATTGTATGTTCACACACTGAAAAGCGCCCTCATGTTGACAGGTACCATAAAATCTGTGTTATCTACACAGGCCTTGGCCCTTTGGCCATTCAGTTGGAGGAGTGTGAGCAATGATGCCGTCTATTCAGGTCATAAAACTGGGAGGAGGAAATTGCCAGGTCAAAGTCAGTTGCAAGTGGAGACTCCTCACGCACTACAATGACTGCCTCCAAGTCCTGAATTAACCTTGGTGGTTCCTTTCGTTCATTCTGTTTGCTCTCTCTCGTGCTTTTGTTTCAGGCGTTTCCACACCAGCCCCCCATCTGAGGAAACTGAAAGTGTGATCTGATTATAGGCCTGTCTATCTATTACATCCATGCAGTGCTATTTCCAACCTGGAGGAGCAACGATCTGCTGTCAGTAGGTAGTGGACGCCACTGGTGCTCACTGGATGTAACAGCAACTCCATGTGGAAGCTGTTTCCGTTCCAGTGGAGATGCTGTTACCTGCAGGGAGTCACCAAAGACAACTTTCAGTCTGAAGTCATGTTAATGTAAAATGTTTTCCCTATTAGGTTGTTTCACTTTAGCTCAGTGACAGTTTCTCTTTTAACTCTCCATTGTGTATATTTGTAAATTTGTACAAAGACTACCTCAAGTTGCTTTAAAGATCAGAAATGTCACTATTTAATAAATCTGGAAATGTGTGCAATAGGTTTTGTGTTGAACGTAGTAAATTGCTGAAGAGTGATGGGGCGCAAGGTGATGACCTATGAATTGACAGCCAGTGCTTGTGACAGCTGCCTGTCAGTTCTGTAGGCCACTGCTATGTTTGCCCCACTGAACATGTACAGATAGCGGCGACGTTTTGGTGTGTGTGGTGTGTCTACAGCTGGTCTAGCAGCGAACCAGCAGTGATCAAAACTGTTAACATGCTCTAATTCATCTCATTCATGAAGCATCTTTTATAATAAATAAAGATTGAAAGCAACTTTCTGTGTGGATGAATCTGTCAGTCGCCTAATAATACATGTAGAAAACCCAATAAATCCAGAATTATTAGGCTACCTTAGATGTGCTTCATATAATACTATACTATACAGAGCACTATGCAAATATAACTATAATATATTAATTGTTACAAAATTTTGGAGGAATAGCAAACATGAATGTACAATTGCTTTACACCTTAACACACCTCAACACACACACATAGACACATTCACTGATTTCACCATAAACTGGAGCTCGGCCCAATTTAAAGTTTCGTCTGTTAATTTAACTGAAACTTACTGAAGCTAACAGAAATCTTGGAGAGGCATGTGGTGAGGAAGGCCAACAGCTTTCTAAACCACCCTGTCAGCCCCTTACAGAGCAGTGAAGCCCTCTGGCTGCCTTAACTCAAGAGGAAAGGAACCAAGGAGTTACTTCTCTCCTCTGTATTTAGATTGTTTCATTTGCACATGAAGCAATGTGCTTGTATAAAAAACGTATTTTACTGCGATGAGCTTTTTATCACACTAATGACTCCTCTGGCCTTATCCACTGATGTTTGTGCAATATATGATGTGATTATGTGTTATTCTCATTTGAAATCTGGGCCGCAAAGAGAGCAATAAAGATTTGAATTGAATGGAATAAAATCTTAATCTCTCGTGGTTAATAAATCATCGTAGATTCAACAAGGAGGAGACATTTCCCCCACTCAGCCCTTCACTTGCATTCAATTCTGTTGATAATTCACCAGCTTAAAGAGTGTCACATGTTCATCAGACTCAAAAGCCTTGCTGAGGATGACCAGTGGCGTATAATAAATACAAAATATGGAAGCAAAAACAAGGTAAGCGTTAAAACCTACTGAGTTATTCTTTAGTAAGTGTCTCTGGAACATTTTGGATTGATTTATTGTAAACAACAATATCTTAAAGCTTACTAGCTGACAGTTTTATGCTTTCATTATTGGGGTGATAAAGGTCGCTTACACGTGATGAACGTTTTGTGCTGTGGTCACCGGAAAGTAGGACATAGGAAGGCTTATCGGGACATCGTGGAAGTGTTCATGGGAGCAAGAAAGTGGGGCATATAAGAATCTTAGCTCACACAAACATGTCATACAGTATATTACAAGGTTGCAATGAGTTGACAGAAAATATTGATGTAGACTAGGAGAATTTATTTTCAATGCTAATTCAAGCTGCACGAGGCAACTTTGCACGTTGGTGGCCCCAAGAGGAAGGTAATGTTTGAATTTTGAGGACGATCCCCAGAAATCATGTAGCATGACGTGAGTAAACTGCACACTCCACAGAAATCTTTCCTAAATTTCTTCCTGGTAGCTGATAGGGGTGGAGGCGGTATAGAGGTTCAGTTGTCGTTTGTCAGTCCAGCTTTCTCTAGATGGAGCACTCACTTGCTGCTGTTTAGGAGCAAGTTTTAGATTTTGATTATCCACTTCCTGTGCACAGAGATTTCCCGTCAGACTGAAGTCGTTCTGTCCCATAGGCAGTGTCGGCAGAATCGCAGTGTGCCTAACTTCACTGTCTGCCAAACAACTTTAACCTGCAACTGCCTCTAGAGCTGAACTAGCGTTTCTGTCTCAGAAATGTTATATAGTCTCCTGAAATACCAAAGCAATTGTACTGTGTTGTCAATAACACTAATGCTAAGACAAAAATGAATGCGTACAGATTTTAAGTGTTACACACTATGAGAAGCTCCTGTCTGGATGGCTGTGAGATCAATACATAATACTTGATTAGTTGAGCTGTTTGTCCTGTCTATGCCACGTACAAGTCGACTTTGAGGGCAAACTTTACCCATGTGCTTAGAGAAGAAAAGCTCTGTTACAAATAACTCAGAGGTCCTCAGGGTCCATAATACTGATGGTTTTCTATCCTACTAGGTAGTTAATTGCATTCACGTCTTGTCCCAGGTCTAAATCAGTACCTGGCAGCATAGAAAACCAGCAGTATACTGGACCCAGAGGACTGGATTTGACGACCACTGGCCTACAGTCTGCGTACTTAACTTACATGATAGTGCCCAAATGCCCATGGAAACCACATGGAGATCATATCAGACATGCGTACAATGTCTGAAATTAGAATGTTATGAACAGTCAGCTAGATAATCCATAAATCAGTTAGGCCTACTTTAGGCAAGAACCTAACAAGAACACAATACATTTTTTTTTTTTTTATATTTGTACTTTTTTGTATTTAAACATCACGTCAATATCTCGCAGTGGTATCCCTAGATTACAAAGACCTTAAATATCAAGCTATTAAATAAGCTAAATCAATAAGCACCCTAGAGGAGAAATAAATTCAACTGAATGTAAAACATTGGCTCCCAGCCACATAAAGACGCTGTCTAGTCTGGCCAGTCTGAGTCTGCCTAACGGGGATTTAAGTGAAAACGGAAGTAGGGAGGAGTGAACCCTCTAGCTTCATGTAGCTATTTAATCGTCGTGATGTCATGACAACAGAAAAAGTAACTTCCTGGTAGTAAATCGCCAACACGGTAGGGGAACGAGGCTAAATCGAGAGTTCAAATGTTTGTTATTATAATCAGGTTCACATATGTGTAGTAAAAATAAAATGTCTAAGTAAATCGGGCGTTTCTATTGTGTGAGTTATTAGAAAAACATAACAAAACACTGCCATCTAGTGAGACAATTTCAGAACTGTACTTCCTCTAACCGAGACAAACCCGCTAAAACGATATTCCGGTGAGTGAGCAGCATGGCATCCGACAGCACGATGTCTAACGGACGAGAAACTGTTTCTCTGAACGGAGAGCCGGTTGTAAAGCGACCACGGGAGAGTGCACAGGAGGTTCTGCGTATCCCGAAGGAGCCTCAAAATAAAGTTACCGTGGTCCTGGGTGCGCAATGGGGAGACGAAGGGAAGGGGAAAATGGTTGACTTGCTTGCAATGGATGCGGATATTGTATGCCGGTGCCAGGTAACAGTTAATATGCTAACTACCTTGCCTGTTATACTGTTATTGTGTTATTTACTAAATGTCGGCTGATTTTAATGGGGAAGTCATTACGGAGAACTCGTTTAAGGGCGTACATGACGGGGCGGAAACCGGCCAGGGCCGAGCGTGTAGTAAAAACTCCATTGAAATAACCCGTGGTGGCGGCAAACCAACCTTGTCGTGTTGTTTGTCTTCTGCTATGTGGGCTTGTTATTATTGATGCAGTCGCCTTCCGAGCGGGCTGGTAGGTCAAACTCTGCCCGGCCGGTACGTTATTGACCGACCGGGAGCTCACAAACTACGGAAAGCCATTTGGTCCTAACCGTCTACGCTGTCGTGCCGTAACGTATAGTCACGACCTGGCCCCAAAGTCAACAGCATGGTCAGCCCTTCGGATATAAAGTGTTTAGTGCTAGCACGAATTTCGGCTCATGGCTTTGATCTTGAGGCGTTAAAGTAGGCTGTGTGCTGAATCTAGATATGACCTCCACACAGTGATGCCCTTTTACTGACTTTTTAACAACAACCTTATATACAGGGTGCCTGCAGGTCTTTATTGGTTTCGTGGTGGTGTTTTCCATTGAGACATTTGTCCAGTCACGCAGACCATATTCTGATAGGTCTACAGTTGTTTTGATTTTGATGTTTTTTCAAATGTGAAATTGGTCTTTTGGCATTTAAAAGGGTCTTAAAGTCTTCAATTTCAGTTGATGCTACTTCTAGACACCCTGATATAAGGTGTAAACACATTCACACTGCCCACCTGAAAGTATAGCAATAGATAGATGGATAGATAGATGGATGGATGGATAGATAGATAGATAGATAGATAGATAGATAGATAGATAGATAGATAGATAGATAGATAGATAGATGGATAGATGGCTCTTTATTGTTCCCAAGGGGAAATTTCAGTTTGCAGCAGTACAAGACAAGAGAGGGGCACACATCACTATACAATGAACAACTTTGGTCAACAGGCTGTATAAAAATATATCCTGAAAATATACAAGAAAACGAAATGTACAAACAATATAAAAGTAGTGCAAGGAATAGTAATTTAGTGCAATTTACAGTTGTGCAATTTGCAGTTTGGTCACCTGATTTACCTTCTAGCAAATTAAATGTGTGAATTAATTCCAGGGAGGCAACAATGCGGGTCACACAGTGGTGGTGGACTCAGGTGGAGTACGACTTCCACCTCCTGCCAAGTGGAGTGCTCAACAAGAAGGCTGTCTCCTTCATTGGTAGGCTGAGTTCCCTGCATTACTTTTCTACACCGATTCTTTGAAATAATCTCTCAGCAAAATCCTAAGTAGTATCCTGATCTGTTTTGCTGGTGCAACGACCAATTTGGGGATCATTAAAGGTTTTATCTTTAATCCACAGGCAATGGCGTTGTGATACACCTACCTGGTCTCTTTGGGGAGGCTGCAAAGAACCTGGAGAAAGGCAAAGGTAGGGTAAAAGTTTGCCAAATAGGAAACCTGCAGTAAATGTGGTGGGTAGAAATACTTCTTAACAAAAGAAGTTGAATAAGAGTTTCTTATAGCACAAATACTTGACATGTGATTTGTGGTATTTTATCTAGGACTACAAGGATGGGAGGAGAGACTAAAGATTTCTGACCGCGCTCACATTGGTAAGTCAGCATTTCTATGTTCTATGCTTGTGAATGTTTTCTGTAATAAAATGGCATCTTCTTGACAGTCCCTTCAATCTGCTCCTAGTGTTCAACTTCCACCAAGCTGTGGATGGGATCCAGGAACAGCAGAGGCAGGAACAGGAAGGGAAGAAGTGAGTCTATTGCACTGCTATAACTATAACCTTTACTTATAAATATAATTCCCTCATTGGATTTTTACCCATATAAATGTTGTAGTGCATTGTCTAATACAACGCTGTATTCTAGTGCTGATGACTTCTTTCTTCTGTCTCTGTTTCTGCTCAAGTTTGGGAACCACTAAAAAGGGTATCGGTCCTGCCTACTCGTCCAAAGCTGCTCGGAATGGTCTGCGGGTCTGTGACCTCGTCTCTGATTTCAAGGTTTTTGAGGAAAAGTGAGTGTTTTTCTTGTCTTTTCTCAACATTGTGCAGAAACTCATCATCAGGGAGCCCAACTGAGAACTACACTGTCATAGATGTGACAGTCTGGCATTTATAGTCAGTATTGTAAGGCGCCTCAGGGTAGGTGCCATTAGTGAAGGTGCTACGGTAGCACTACGCTACCATATTGGGATTGCCTATGACGAACCTCAAGTACTACGCCAAGTTTAAACATTCATACTGGAAGAGGTTTAATATTGTATCGACATGCTGAAAGTAAAACGTTTTGTCATAGCAACTTAAGGGTGATGAGAATATCCTTCATACTGTGTATAACACTTAAAATCTGTGTGCATTCACTTTTGTCATTACTGTGATTGACAACGCAGTCAAATTGCTCTGGTGTTTCATATTTGCTTTGATTTGCCTTAATGTAGTAATTGAACGTCTCAAATTAGAGGTCCTGAGATCATGAACATGGAGATATAACTTTATCCTGAGAACAACTTTATATTAAGCATTCATTTTATAGCCCACACTCAAATGTATCTATCACAGTATTTACTAATATATGTGTAGACCAAATGTAATGACGCTGTCAACAATGACAAGTTTGAGCTGTTGTGGGCACGTGTATTGATCGATTATGAATTACTACCATGACCCTGTGGACATTAGGGTTGGGCAATATTTTATTTTTTTTCATATCATGTCTATATTTACAATTTTATCATGGTATTGTGAAAATAATGTGCCGGCCCGGTGCCAGTCGGTCATAACGTCATTTCTCTTCTGATGTCGATGAAAATGTTACATCATCTCCGGCCAGCAGGTGGCAACACCTGGCTGCGGTATACATTTTGAAAAGTGCTGGTGCCCAGACTTTACCAAAGCATAGTATTCTTTAATGCCTGACCATCCCATATCTCATGTTGTCACATACAGGCAATTGATTTAATTGTTGGTTTACAAGGTTGGGTACAACAAGATCGCTGATATCACAGAAATAAGGTTCATGGAATCTGCTGTCAAGATGTGAGATGGAAATAGGCTGGGCAAGTCTAAACATGACAGGATACAGGGAAGAGAGTATTACTGGCCGGCGCACCCTTTTATTCAATACACAGTATAAACACAATAAATCAGGCCACCATGGAACTCAACATAAATCTGTTACTCTGGCCTTTAGCTTTTCATCTCAGTCCTTCGGGTCAATGTGCCTGAAGACAAACACACAGTGAAATGAGTTCCAGGCTGCACTTGTCCAATTAGTCTTAATTGGCCGCAGCTGGTGTCGGATGCAGGGAGTACCAGCCCGCCAGTCTGGTTCTCTCCCGCATCCAGCCAACGCCTCAACCACACACTTATTTTACTGTCCGACTCCTATAACCCGTCGTTTTTCTTTTCTGCAGGTTCCGTATGTTGGCGGAGCATTTCCTGGCGATGTATCCCAACCTTAATGTTGACATTGACAGTGAGCTGCAGCAATTAAAGGTGAAAACAGCTCAACATCTGGGGTCTTCCTGGGGGGTTTTTTTTTTTTGATGAGTGTCCAGATTGTCTGCCTCACTTGTCTGACTATTTGTATGAGCAGCTAATAAAATGACAAGTTACTTGGCAATATGTTCGTGTGAGACAGTTGTAACTGGTATGTTATACCGTACAATATTCCCATTATTTTAGTCATTACTTTTTTTTAACTTTTACATAGTGATTTAGAGTTGTAGAATTAAAATGGGACTGCTAGAAATGTTCCACATCTCACTTATAACTAAGAAGTTGTATCACTGTTTTCCCAGAAATACGCAGAAAGATTGCGTCCTCTGGTGACTGATGGTGTGTACTTCATGCACAAAGCGCTTACTGGCCCCAGTAAAAAGATTCTGGTCGAGGGAGCCAATGCTGCCCTGCTGGATATTGACTTTGGTGAGCAACAATGGGGTTTGTGGACATGAATGGTGAATGGGCTACTGTGTGGAGTTAATTGTGAACATTTGGCTACTCAAGTTAACAGATGTTGCTTTATTTAGGGACCTATCCATTTGTGACGTCGTCAAACTGCACCGTTGGAGGCGTGTGCACGGGGCTTGGTGTGCCGCCCTCGTACGTCGGCCGAGTATACGGTGTCGTCAAAGCTTACACCACCCGGGTGGGCGTTGGCGCTTTCCCGACCGAGCAGGACAACGTGAGTAAAGGGACAAATTGACAAGTGGTCTGCACATTTATGCTTTTACATTACAGTCATTTAGCAGACGCTTTTATCCAAAGCGACTTACAATAAGTGCATTCAACATAGGTAGGCAAGAGAACCACTAGTCAGTAGTTCAGTTGGTTGGTTTCCTAATTTATGAATATGAGAGAGATTCTTGCTTTGTATGTTGTTAAGCAGAATAATCGAGTGTCTCGTGATCAAAAGGCACCAAAGGCTTCTCATGCCCACAGAATTTTTGAAAAATAGCTATCATATTGCATTTATTTCAATGGGAATGTGAGATGGTATACGTTGTCATTGTCAACTTACCCCAGTCCGATACCATAATGGCCAGACAATGTTCAGGCTTTAGATAATGCCCCTACTCACCCCCTCCTGTTTTTTTTTTTTTTTTCAAAACCATTGTTTTTCCCAATCCCACACTTCACAGTTGACAATATATTTCCTGTTTGCTGTGTTTCAGGAGATTGGGTCTCTGTTACAGTCCAGAGGGAGGGAGGTTGGTGTGACTACGGGCCGAAAGAGGCGTTGTGGCTGGCTGGACCTCATTTTGGTCAGATACGCCCACATGGTCAATGGCTTCTCAGCGTAAGGAACCATCACCATTTCTTAATATCCTCACGTACTGATGTAATTACGCTTGACTGGAGTTTTTGCTTGTACACAATAGAAATATGCTCCATCATGTGCTCTTACTATCCATCTCCCTCAGATTTAACCAGAATGATTCCTTTTGCAGAATTGCTTTGACTAAGCTGGACATTCTGGACACGCTGCCGGAGATCAAAGTGGGTGTGGCCTACAACGTTGAGGACAAACCTCTGCCCAGTTTCCCTGGTGGGTGGTTCCCTCTTTAATGATGTGACAATTATGTAGCACCAAATTTCACTCAACAAAACTGTGATGGTACAGAATGTAGAGGTGTTTGTTATAGTATGAACATTTCTGGATGTTGACTTTGGCTCCCTATATACTGAATCTTTACAGTCAACTCAGCAATTCAGAAACTGTAACACACCGGTAATAGTTTATTGTAGAGGAAGAGCATCTGATCAAAAGTTCAATTATTTTCAGGGCTACTGCTCTGAGGTTTTGACATAGGGTACAGTTGAATGAAAATGGCTTTAATGCTACTTAAGGTTGTTTTACTTGGGTCTTGCAGGAAATGCAACATCTTCGAAAATCTATTTAGCAGCAGAGCTGATGGTACAATTATCTTCTGTATTACTCTGCTTGTAATACTGCTGAGTGTACTTTATGTTTATTTAAGAAGCTATTTTTGATATTTGTTGCTCCAAATTTTGTCTGATGGCACATCAGAAGTTGACAACACGACACTTCAAAGATTGAAAACACTTTCAGGGGCCACCTAGCTGTATCTCGTCAAATCAGATTAGAGAGTGGCTGCCTTATTTGCAAACACCCCCTCAAAGCCAGTTAAGGACAGCTCTGTTTCCCTAACATGAGTTCTACTGGCTGGAACCCTGTGCTGTTTCTAGTGAGAAATAATAGTTGATGAATCAGTAGCTACTACATTGTACTGTAAATCAATAGTCAGTGTTCCTTCTCCTGTATTAAATTTGTTTTTATTAATCTGCTTCTGTTGCAGCAAATATGGATGTTTTGACGCGGGTGTCGGTGCAGTATGAGACCTTGCCCGGCTGGTGCTGCAGCACTGAGGGAGTGCGAAGCTTTGAGCAGCTGCCCTCTCAGGCCCAAAGTTACGTCCGCTTCATTGAGGACTTCCTGCAAGTGCCAGGTTAGTGAAGCGACACCATGTCAGTGGTTCAGTGGAGGGAATGCAGTGCTTCAATTTGAGGAACCCTCCGATCACGGTGTGTCGTTTTTCTCTTTTCAGTGAAATGGGTTGGAGTCGGCAAATCCAGAGAGAGCATGATCAAGTTGTTTTGATCCGCTGTGATTTCTGGAACTGATGTCCCTCTTGGTTTCTCGCAAAAGACGACAACTGCTCAGACAAGAATTTCATATTGTGATAAGATAACCTGATTTTAAAATCCAAGTCTATCCTACAGGAAATACATCACCAGCAAAGTTATCTGTGAAATTTTTAGTTGCTTCTTGTGCTTCACAATTACAGTAATTCTTCATGTAATTAATGCTGCATTCCACAAAATGTTTTCTATATTTATTAGGGTGTTAATTTTTAATAGCTGGAGGAAAATGGATCGATTATTCTTTATTTAATTCCACAGTAAAGCATGATCAATTATTATTTGGTTTCATTTGAAGCTAAATAAGGTAAACTGATATCACTTAACCAGAGTTATTTTTTTACATAATCAATGTTGAACAATAAGCCAATGTTGAACAGATGTAGGAGCCTTTGGGTGAGAGGCTTGTCATAAAGTAGGAAGGGATCATTTCATTTGTTTTGTAATGAGTAGGAATAATGTTTGAAAGACTTTGTCATAAGATCAGTAAGATTGTGAACTTTTTTTTAAATTATTGGACAATTTTCAACACTGAAAACTTGCATGTATCTCAATTATCGATGTTAACGCATAAACGTTATGCGCAAGTTAGGCATAAAAGTTTCCATTGTGGGCCTTGGTGTTAACTAATGTTATTAAAACTCCCTGAAATAGACAAACTACAACACTAAGTTAGTTACTTGTATTCCACTTAATGTTTTTCTTAAAACCCCAATAGAAATTCCACACAAACACATTGGCTGGTGTTACGAAGGTTTGTGTAACCTTGAGGAAATCCGCACCAAAGCTTCTAATACAAATCAATGTGTTACCGATAGCATTCCATTCATTTTGTCAAAAAAATGTAAATAACTTTCACTCTGCTACAACTGAAAATATTAATAAAAGCAAATTGTCGACTTTGTTTTTATTATTGATAGTAGTAGTGTTTACCTTTTTGTGGTTATATTGTAAATGGATTGCATGTAATTGGTTTAACAATAATCTAATTACAAATATATGACTAATGTTGAAGGTGAAACATTAAGATTAAGAATCTGTATAGGATTACTCTTTAATTCACTTTAAATATATAGATGCAAACATTTAGTCGTGTGTAAATTGGATTGCATTTCATTTTCTGTACACCTTGAAGACAAACTAATCCAATACTTTCCATTACTAAATTAAAGTAATGATATTGCATTAACAAATTCAAGCAGTGCAGTCACTGATGACATGAAGCAGGTAATCTGTAACAGATTGTCAAGCACCTTTACCCCAAAGATTATAATTAATAAATTAGTCATTTTATAAAGCAGCCAGAACTTTGTGCTCTCTGTGTCTTATTTCATCTGCTTTTCTCAGGTTTTTGAAGATTCAGGTGTGGATTTAGGTTGTCTCTAAATCATCAGTAAAGTAAAGACACTCTTTAAAAGTGTAGTAGGAGTCGGCGTGGAAGATTTGCTCTCAGCTACAATTTTACTAAACTGCAGTGGAGATATTTTCATGGTTGCTTTCACAAGGTTGCCTGCAGGGGTCGCCAGCAGCTATAGCAATACCAGCTCTGATGGTTGGGATTTTATTATGAAAGAAATCTGCAAATCCCTCACATTTAGGGGCAGAGGCAGGACCCTGGGTTCAGCAGCCGTTCAATAGTAGAAAACCATATTCTAGAGATACTACCATACCTCTGTAATAAGCTTGGAGAAACAGGCCCTTCTCTCAGCGTGAGTGGGGCAACTTTGTTCAGGGTGCTAATCAGGTTGTTGAAGGCATTAACCAAGTCTAGTGAGCAGCTCAGATTACATGGATCAAATAAACTTTCAAGCTCAGCAAACTTTTATAATTTATAAACCGCTTTTATAATTCTTTTTTGAACCATTTCTGTTTCTGGCTGTAGTCAAAAGACTCAACAATGATCAGCGATAGGGATTTGGGACACTGAAACCTTATCAATAGTTAACCCCCGTGACATTAGCGGACTTCGCATCCTTGGCACAGCTGGCTGGCAACTCGTAGCCAAAGTTCGAGGTGGATGCTGTGGGGGAGTTAAAAGAGATTAAAAAATGATGCTGGGGTGGCGGAGTGGCCGAGGGGTGAATTTGATACCAGCAGTGACCAGTTCTTTCATCTGGTCTGTGAAATCCAGGTGAGGAGAGCAGGGGGAAAGGGTGACCGGGGAGGAGGGTGGCCTGGATGGGGGAGTGGTGAGTCTTCAGGGTGGCTGGCGTGTGATGTCACATTCTGGCGTGTGATGTCACATTCTGTCTTTGCTTTGTCTCTTGTCTGTTGTCCTTGGCCGAGTGAGCAGATGTGTGACGCAGGCCGTAAAATAGATTAGATATGACAGATAGATAACAATTTTACTCCTGTTCTGTTGAAGCAAAGTCCATCCACTTTAAAAAAGATGTCTGTGGTCCCAGAAAAAGTTGAAATTGTCCAGAAAGGGCAGTGCCACCAGTCTGCTGAATCGGTTAACTCCTCTTTGGACAGGGGGCAGATTCAAGGACTGAAGCACTGAAGTCTTGTTTCAGTATTTCTGATTGTTCTTTAGCAATGTCATTAGCCCCTAAATGCACTTCAATGTTTTTCACAGTTGGGTGTAGTCAGGATCTGTCACAGACCACATCCTGGGGAAAGCAATATGTTTTAGTGTTCATCCTGGTCATGGCTTTGACATCTTTAACAGCAAAACCACCCCCAATCAAAGTTTGAGGCCCAGTGGCTTGTTGCTATTAGTGCTAACTTACCCTGTTTGGTGTTGATGAGGGGTCATCTAACGGAGACACAGGCTCACGCAGTAGTGGTGTAAATCTGTTTTCAATTTGTAGAGACTGTTTCGGGCGAGATTTATTTATATTCCTTATTGTTGCAGGCATAACCAAGGGAAATTCACACACTTTGTTTTGAACGTTTCCATATTTACGCACATATATTTTCTTGAAGCTGCCAGATAAGGTTAATTCCTGAATGCCACATGGAAGCTCTTGGCACAAAAGCAACGAACAACTTTCATTACAGGTTGATGGATCACAGCTTCACACTGTCACCGCTTTATCTGATGGCATTTTGAACTGAATGGGATAACTTGCAGCAGAAGGTTATGCGATTTTAATGGGCACTGAATGCTTGTCAGGTGAGTCAGTTCCTCCTTATTGAATAATACAGCTGGCAAGTTGGTTTTCTAAAGCCTTAATACATCATGTAGAAGACAGCTCTCTGCTGCATCGCTTCCTCCGTCCACTTGCCAAACCACCCAAACTACTCGCTAGAGCAATGTCTACTAACGAGGGCTGGTTCCCGTTAATGCAGAGGATGGTGCACGTTCACAATGCCACAAAGTCCATAACCGCTTGAAGGCCGATGCCCTGTCTAATGCATTGACCGGAACTGGCCTCCTTTGCATTTCATGTTTGAGTTTGGGGTCTGAAGAGGTCACAGCTGATGAGTCCAATAAAGCCCTGAAATCCAAATGGCTCGCTTTTGTTATTTGAAGCTCTCTGCTAACGTGCTACTGTTGGCTTTACTTGTACTTTATGTAGTTAAGTGAAGTTTTTTGATGAGTTTAAGTTTCCAAAATTAATCTCAGCATCATTTTTTTTTCATTTCAACTTGAGCCAAGATAACTAGACTGGTCTGAGAGGTAAATATTTACCCCATAATTGGCTTTTTAAAGGGGATATCTGTATCATGGACTGCAGCCTGTTGCAGGTATAACCAAGGGAAATTCACACACTTTGTTTTGAACCTCATGCGTGCGCTGGGCTGATGTCTGTGAATGTGCACCCCCTTTCCCCAACACACACACCTTTCAGTCTGTCAGCCCATAATATTTTTTTTTCCTGCTCTTTCTTACTTCACACTCTCTCTTGTTGTGTTAGCTTCCGCTCGCGGTTTAAAAGCTTTTCACAATTTGTAGGGATTAGATTAAAGTGTAAAGTAGATTCCTTGGCGAATCGATGGGAGGTGTAAGATGTTCCAGTGTCTTTGTAATGTGTTAAGCCTTTTGGATCATTTATCTTTTGAAATATTTAATAGCCTAAATGTGTTTTGATCATGTTTCTGCAACGAACATAGTGTGGTATACATCCTTTCATAGTATCTCAGTGTAAATGAAGATAATGTAATGTGTTAGAATGGTACTTTATTATTATTGACCAGGGTTAAGAAAGTTAGTTTCAAAATGCAATCCATTACTAACTGCATCCTGCTTAAAATCGTGTGATTGATGTGGTTTTGTCTTATTTACCTTAATCTACAGAATATAGTTAACTGACCATTACTACAATTTGAATAGTTATTGGCATTTAAAACCCTTCAAGTTCTGTAAATCAAAATTCCTTATTTCCCATTAAACATACATAAACTAACAGGTTATTTACGTTATTTCTTCTCAAAAGAATTATGTTTTTTTTCCCCACAAACTGTAACGGCTTGTACCTACCATTTTTGTACTGCTGTCTTTAACAACTGAAAACAACGCCTTTTTTCTGTTGTTTTCACTACAATATTGAAAGTGCACCTTCAGTTAAATTAACAAAGTTGCAGACGTTTGCTAAACAATCCATTTCCAGATCTAGAAGTCCATGCATCATCAGAAATGGCAGAAAGTGAGCTTACAGTACATGCAAGAAGGCTTAATTGAAAATAAAGTGCTCATAATAGCAGTGAAGTCATCTACCTACTCACTTTTGTCTCTTTCCCCCTCCCTCTCCGTGTTTTATTTACTACCACCTTCCTTTACGTGTGTAATTGCAACCATATTTTACATCAGCTCAATCAATTTGAGCATTTTATTCTACATTAGCTACATTTGCCCATCTTTCGCATGGGCCCCATCCCTTATCTTTCTCCATAATCCGTGTCATGCTTCTCTCCATTGGATGTACCTTTATTAGCGTATCTTTATACTGGTAAAAAAAACAAAAAAAAACAACACAGAATTTTAAGAGACTGACAGAAGAACAGTTGGAATTAAAGGACCAGAAGGAAGAGAAGTAAGATTTTTACATTTTCTAACTTCCTTGCATGCAGCAGATGGAATTTCAACACTGATTTATTTTTGTATTATTGATATTATCAGAAAACTGACGCAGTTACCTGAATTACACTGTACCGTGCCGTAAAAGAAAGCCTATGAATGTAACACTGGAGATAGATATGTCTGTCTATTGTTGGTTGTAGACGTAATTTCTGAGTAGAGATGTAATTCTATTGATGGAAGCTATAGAGTGATGCTTGTATTTCTGATGGTATTTCCATATTTAACTATGAATGAAAGGATCATATCTGCTGCAGAAAGAAAGTAACTTTTTGTGTGACCTATGCAAGAATGCTGTTTGATTCCAGTTTCTATTCTTCTATAGTGCCTTCAGCTAAAACATTGATTGGTTCATCTTTTCCTTCAATAATCATCTCTCTTTTTATTTACCTTAACATTCCTAAAGCTGCACATCTCTTGCATAGCACCGCCTCAGCACTCCGATTTCTTCAGCCAAAGTAATAAGACACCTGTGTCATAGCAGTTGGACTCAGTTCAGTTTTTGTGAGCACAGAGAGACAGCAGCTCTCACACAGATTGAATTGAGGAACCTAAGTGTATTTACCAGTATATTTGGTGAGTGCATATAGCAAATCAAATTCTGCTTGTCTGCAAGTGTGCTTTGTGCAAGACAAAGCACAGTATTTGGAAGAAAAGAAGAAGAAACCAGTAGGCTGTTCCTGATCGGAAACTGTGAATCCTAATTACTTTACATTACAATCATTTAGCAGAGGCTTTTCTGCAAAGCGACTTACAATAAGTGCTTAATATTGATGCGTTGATTGCTATTTTACGGCTATAAATCAAGTGCAGACATACAGTCATTTTTGTTTTTATCAAGGGCTCATTTCACCGCTGCCTCTATGGTAGCAGGGAGGCTCACTTGACCGAATCACATCTCTTCATTGTCTATAAAGCTGGTGGATACCAGCAAGCACTGTGCATGCATATTGGAACAATGGTTGGGGAGGTGGTGCGGTGGGCAGGGGGGAGGTTAAGGGAGTGCCCACCTCCCTTTTTCATAGCAGTCCTTAAACAGACAATTTTGGTAACTTTAAGATATTTTTGTCACTGTCCTCTTTTTATTTTAATACAATAGCCTAAATTCTTTAGATCATTTAGATCAATGAGCATTATGTTGCTGAAGCCTACACTCATATCACAACAGACGGTAGATAAGAAGTTACATATTGCACAACAGAACAGCTCTTGAATGAACACTTTAACTGTGAAATCACAAGTTACAAATCATACACCCGAGGCAAACTGGTCTCAGGTCAGGCCTGGGAGTGGTGCTTGCAGGTGAGCCTGGTGGCTGGGTGACCCCCGTAGCTCGGCTAGGCACAGAGCAAAAGGAAGTGCTCACATTCTTGTCATTAAGTCAAGCTCGTTCAAGATTCAAGATTCAAGATTCAAGAATTTTATTTGTCACATACACACACAGGGTGTGCAGTGAAATGAAAAGTGGCAATGCTCAACGGGAATGTGCAAAGGGCAACAACAGTCACAGTATTTACAATAAAAAAAGCAGCACAATATTTACAGTAAGAGCACTATTTACAATGATATAGAAATATAAATTAAAAATATAGTACATTACATTACATTACAGTCATTTAGCAGACGCTTTTATCCAAAGCGACTTACAATAAGTGCATTCAACATAGGTAGGCAAGAAAACTACTAGTCACCAGAAATCGTAAGTGCATTTCCTTCCTAAACAAGCAACTAAGAGCATAACTAGTGTTAAGGTAAGAGTGCAATAAGTTAGCAACCTACTATATCTTAAACAAATGAGACAAATAAGAGAATCAAATAAACAAGAGCTAAGACAACTAAGTGAACCAAATAAGCAAGAGCTAAGACAAATAAGTGTATCAAATGAACAAGAGCCAATAAACAAGAGCTCAGAAGTAAGGTGGGCATCAGATTTCGTCAAGATGCACTTTGTCCCCTCTCCTGTTTGTAGTATTCATGGCCATGATATCGAGGCACGGCCGAGGTCTGGAGAGTGTGACATTAGGTCGGCATCTCTGCTGTTTGTGGATGACGTCTTCCTTCTGAATCGATGAAGATCATAATCTCTGATGTGCAGTGGAGCGGTTTGCAGCATGTGAGGATCAGTACCTCCAAGTCTGAGGCCTCGGTTCTCTCCAAGAAAAAGGGGGTCTGTCCCATCCAGGTGGCGAGTGAGCAGCTGCCCCATGTGGAGGAGTTCAGGTATCTTGGCGTCTTATTCATAAGTGAGTGTAAGAAGGATAGTTAGACTGACCACCTGTTGAATAAAACCATTAACTAAAGATTAAGAGTTCAGAGTCGTGATTTACTTGAGTATATTTATTTGGCAATAGCTGAGCGCTCAGGAGAGATCTCTGAAGGAAGAGCAGTTGGGGAAAATGGTTGACATGAGAAACACTGAAATGGTGCATAAAGTATTTTCTTCTACCACACCACCGGTAAGGTGCATCGGCTGCAGTAATGCAGACCGTGGTGGTGAAGAGAGAGCTGAGCCACAAAGCAAATGTCTCAAATTATCGATCGTCATTCTGACCCTCCCCTATGGACTCTGGGTAGCGATGAAAGAATGAGATCATGGATACAAGTGGCGTCACTCTCCGTGATAGGGTGAGGAGCTCAGTGACCCGGGAGGACCTTGATGTTGCGCCGCTACTCCTCCACATTGGGAGGAGCCAGTTGAGGTGGTTCGGGCACCTGGTAAGGAGCCTCCCTTTGAGAGGTGTACCAGGCATGACCGGCTGGGAGGAGACCCTGAGGTAGACCCAGGACACGCTGGAGGGACTACATCTCCCAGCTGGAAGCTCCTGGGGAAAAAGGATATAAAGGATGTCTGGGCTGCTCTGCTTGCCTGTCAAGCGGCTAGAAATTGAACAGTTGGATGGATGGACGTGCTAGCATGTTGTTGTAATATAATTAAAGCACAAATCCGTGTACATTTTGATGCAATCTCAGTGATCTAGAGCAGAAAAGTGCTCACACAAAGTGTACATTGTTTATATTTCCCCTTGCCTAATTTAAAAAAACAGAAATATTCAAATAAACACATTTCTTTGCTGACTTTTCTCCCTGAATCATGCCAGCAATGCAAAATCATTTCAGAATATGAAGACGATACACTATAGTTTACTCTATGGTTATCAATTCTCTTTAAATTACAACTACACAGTGTGTCATGTATATCCATGTCAAATGTATAGTATTACAATGTGGCAAAATTGTAGTTACACACAAAAGCAATTGCTTGTGCTATTTAGGATGCGCACCTCTGTAACCTGGCTTGGGTGAGAGCATGTTTGTCATCGGGCTTATCGAGTGGTCACCCCCATCACAGATGTTTGTTTGAATTCGGCCCATGACGCCTCCAAAAGGCTCAACTTCATGTAACTTCAGAACTCCCCTCCACACCCACTCTCAACATGAATCGGACCCACACTCCTCTACGCTACAGCTGCACTACTGTGACATTGCACCTAGTTTACAACATGTCACTCAACTTCCAACCTCATCATCGATCTCAACAGCAAAGGGCTAATGGGTCCATTTAGTCTTTGTCAACCAGATCCACTGGCGGCTCTTTTCGGCTGTTTCAGCAGCTTCTTCCGTGACCTGCTGTAATCCCTGACCAGCAAATCCCGAACTCCCTGAGCAAACTGGTATTGAATGTAGGTACAAATGCATGGCACCCAACTTCCACAGGGCGCTTCCTTGCTTTCTAGCCTTGTTTGTCAGCTCAGTGGGTTGAAGCCTCTTCCTGTCCATGTCCTCATCTAGCACATCTTCCGATGGCACAGTGAGCTCAGTTATACTCTCTTGTGAGGCGATCAATAGCTGACCTACAGTATGTCAGTGTTGCCAGTCTCTTGTTTCCCTTAGCCGTCCTAACATTTGCTTACTCAATGATGAATTCTTTCCTGACTTGCTCACTTTCATGTATAAAGCTAATTTCATACATCGATTTCTCTCTAATGACAGGCAAAGAATTAATTTATGTTCATTTACTTCCAGCAGCTTCCAGAGACTTCACTTGAGTAAATACCTTGCAATGTGTGCCAAAGCACGTTGTCAACCTACAGAAGGACAATGGATAAACTGGGTTAGCGTAGAGAGGACGAAGCTTAATTGGAAACAGGTTTGGTGATGTAGAGAGAGAGAGAGGTTTACTACAGAAAAATTCATTCAAACTCTTTTATCTTGATGCTGAGATGCATATTTCCACATTTGACAAACATTATTTCTGTGATTGATTAGACGATGTGTTCAGTGCATTAGGTGTGCAGTGATTAAACTGCAGAAAGACTATCGGAAAGTTTGTTTTCCTTTGTTTTCCTTCCTTGTTAAGCTGCAGGCCAATATATTTGATCTCCACAGACAAGAGAGTGAGCAAAATTTAATTACTTTGGGTAATTGCCAACGTGGCTTTGTAATCTTAGTTGCTGGAAACAAAAATGATTCCTTTTAGAATCTCTCAAACCAAATCCACCGCCTCTCACTGTCGCTGATACTTATATCAAAACTCTTATTTCAGCCTTACTTAGCAAATATTGTAATGAATAATAATGCAGCATTGATGCCGTTACTTTTTAGTCACATAGTTAATATGTAATGATGCATTTGGCCCCTGTAAAGGTCTTTGGATATTTCACTTATTTTGTGGTTAGCTCTGTTTAACTTCAGTCCCCAAAACATCTTCACCACTTTTTGATGTGGTGAAAAAAACAAAACACCAAGCAACAACATTCACAACATAACCTTTCTGTATTTCATGTTGATGCTATTGCAGAGAGAAAATAAGCCGTGAACATATTTCAAGTATTAGACAAGTGGGCTGAATGCAGAAATAGACTGTTTGTTGTTCAAAGTAAAGTAAGATATAGAGAGACGGTATTCAAAGGGAAGGAAACACTAAGAAACTGCAGCCATGAAATAAATGATGTAACAATATTACAATTTGTAACCAGTAATCAGGAATCTGTAACAGAATTGTTACATTTGCAACCATCCTAACCCCGCCGGTAGAGTGTGTGACAATTAAATCATTGAAAGGAACGCCTGAGAGTTCATGTCAATCTACTGGATGTGCCTGAGTAACCTTATCCCAGCCCTGTACATGCTTCACACACACACACACACACACACACACACACACACACAGAAAGAGAGCAGCAGCAGCAGCAGCAGCTCTGTCAAGCAGCCAGCTTGTGAGGAAGATGGGATATTCAGGGTGGGGGAGAGAAGGGTGGCTGAGCTGGCAATGTAGCACAAGCAGATCTCATATGAAGTCCAAAACTGATATGACTCCAATAGAAACATCGATAGCAATGCAAACATTTGGTCACATAGTTACCACTGTGCAACAGAAAGTGATCTTAACATCATTTCCAGGGAGGAAAATGTCGTTGAGTCAGCATGACGTGCCCGTGAATTCATTGTCATGTGTGTGTGATGTACACACAAGGGTGGAAGTAACAAATTACATTTACTCTAGTTATTGTTATCAATTAGCTTTTTTGAGTATTTTTTCAGTCAGTAATTTTACTTTTGTTTGAGTATGTTTAGTAAGTTTTTTACTACTACATTTTAAAGTCCATCCATTACAGAGTACAAATGTTGTAGCCTCTCCTCCATAGGGATTGCATTCAATTCTGGCCAATGATAAATTAGGGCATCAAACCTGCACAAGCATGTGGAGGAAACATTTTAATTTAATTTAATTG
Organism: Hoplostethus atlanticus; assembly: GCA_034670405.1. Lineage (NCBI taxonomy): Eukaryota > Metazoa > Chordata > Actinopteri > Trachichthyiformes > Trachichthyidae > Hoplostethus > Hoplostethus atlanticus. Next base: position 3,742,265 of record JAXDDX010000018.1, read on the forward strand.
ACTGTAACATTAAATGCTCAAATGTATCCCTGATAGTAGCTGATTATTTAGTAATAGTTAGTTAGTAATAATAGTTAACATCCATCCAGCTACATTATTGGTTTGAGTGTGTCTGGTTGTTTACTAGCTACTTTATTAGCCTTTCCAGCTAGTTGGATATTAGCAGAGGAAACATCAATATAATATATATTTTTTTGATCACAGATCACTGAGGTGCTATAATCCTGTCAATACATTTTTCTGCTGATTCATGCTTTACTTTATTTATGCATTTTATTTTGAAAAGTATTTTCTCTTATGTGTTTCTTCTTTCGTTTGAACTCTGCCCTGTCGTCCTTTGCATTGGATGGAAAAGATCATATGTAACAATATCTGTTTATTAACTCAGTAACTTTTACTTAAGTAGATTTTGACACCAGCAATTTTACTTCTACTTAAGTAAAATGTAAGCAAAGTAACAGAACTTCTATTTTAGTAAGATATTTTAGTACTCTGCCCACCCCTGTGTATACAGGAAGCGTAGCCTTGACCTATGAGAAGCAGACTGATCCTACTGTGCAGGCGTCTTTTGCTTATTTCTAATGAAACTTTCCACATCCGTTTACAAAATAAAGCGACAAGCTTGTTCTAACAGAAAGCAGTGGTCTCTACGTTCATCTCTGCACGTGTTTCTCTTTCATGCATTACATCTCTTCCTACATTTCTTCTGCTCTCTCTCTTTAAGTCACTCTCCCTCCTGTTCACCCTACACAAAGTCGGTTTGATTGAGTATCTTTTTCTCTCTTGTGCACTCAGCAACAGCCTCTCCCACACATACACTCATGCATTGTCTCTGTGTGGCTGCCTGAATTCATGAAATACTCTGAAGTACTGCATGAGGCGACTGATACTGGATTCTTGTGATCGTTCATTTTGAGGTAAGCGAATAGAGGCTGGACTGTCTGGTGCATTGGTCAGTACTATAGATCTTAAGGACCCACAGGGACACTAAGGGTATAAAATGGGATCACTATGACTATGGCTTGGTTGCAGCAATACTGTTGGCACGCAATGTGAGCCTCATTACAATTTACTTTTTGTCTAGTGGTGCATACTGTCTGGCATGCTGTGTTACTGCGTGAGGTAGGTATACCGTAGATATACTGGCTATTCGCTGTTTTCTAACAATTCAGGTTTGATACATGTTTATGGATGTGCTGTACATTGAGGCGTAGTATGCATGTCCATGCATGTCCAGATATATTCACTGTCTAGTTGGGCCAGAATATGCTACCATAATGTATTTGGTGTGAATGGCTTACTGTGAATGCCATTATAACCTGTCAATGAAATACATAGTAACATGTGACAATCACACTTGTATTGTTTCATTAGCACACTTTTTCCGTACCTCTTTTCTATATGCATGACATTTATGTACCGTATGAACCAGGTATGACATTTAAAAAAAGAAACTATTGTGATATAAGTGTGATTATTACATGTTACTTACGACATATGCCACTAATTGATTATTGTAATTTGTTTGAAATGCAAATATCTTCAATTTAGTAAGTGGACCGTCAGTTTGTATATTCCGACTAGCTCCTAAAACTGTTTCAGTATATTTTGCTGTCACTGTGTGACAGTTTATTGGACTAATTTTGAATCAAGGCCAGCAGATCTGCTGACTGAAGGACTGCAAGAACAGAAGTTCTACTTTCGAAGCTTGTTGAATTCTGGCTTGCAAAGCACTGATGCAGAGTGAATTGCAAGTGGCAGGGCTCCTGGTCCAAATGATAAAATCCTTCCTCTTTGAAATGTTCCAAAATGTCCTGGACAAGGTAGCGTTGTCACTCACTGAGACGTCTCAAGTCCATTGCATAAAGAAGACAAAGATGTGTCAGACTGCAGAGCTTTTGCTTCAGTTTCACGTTTAAATCTTGATGTTGAAATACTGCCTATGACCAATATATACCCTCATATAGTCTCAACAGACCAAAATTTGTGTCATTGATAGACGCCACTCCTCCTCCAAAGTTGCTGCCGCTTTAATGTTTACTCCCACAGATGATCCACAAAGGTCTGTGAAGTTGATATCTATTTGGAGGCACCTGTTACTTCCTCCTTAACTGCCGACCAGCATCGCCTAAAGAAAATGTACTTTAATTTCCCTCTCCATCATGTGGCGGTAATCCCTCTTTGGCATGTCCCCGTTGCAAAATTGCCTGCAAAATCTACCTGGGAGTGGGTGGGAAAACAAAGACACCCAACAGATGGCTTTGGTTCCACCACATTAGCACCTCTGTGTGTGACAGAGCCACACCTGGCAGCTTCACCTCGTTAACCATCCTTGTCTGTCATCAGTGATATTCTTCCCACAACTAAGAGCTCAGAGGAATAACGTGTTGTTTTTGTTCCTGGTGACGTGATGTAATGCATGTATCAGGTTGGTGTCACGCTTGCTTGAAGTAACTCAGTAACTCAAGGTTTGTGGTACCTTTCAATTTGAAACACTGACAAACTAAATCGCTGTAAACTCTTGAACTCTACACTAAGCTATGAATGTTATACAATACATAACTCTGGCCCTATCCAGTGTCCCCCCCTTCAGAGTGTGAGGTGAACGGCCTCCCCAGTGATTACGGATCCAGGGACTCCATTCTCAGGCCTGGTGGGAAGAAGGGTCTGGAAAAGACGAAGGCGTGTCCAAGAAAGAAAGAGAAACAGGTAACCACGGCTGCTATGGGTGTTGTGGATGAGTCATTCACACAATCACATCTGTTTGAAGTGTCAGTCAGAAAGTAAGAGGACCGGCTTTACTCGGGATGTTGCATTTACTGTGTGTCAGCACTGTGGTAAGGCTGCAGTCCATTTATTGTCTCGCTTGCAGTTAATACGTTGGTTGCAGACATGTAGTATGGGGGTTGCTCTAAGGCACTGTGGTCAATGAAATCCTTGTGTTCATGTGGTTGCTGATGTATCAGCTGCAGCAGTTGGGATCCAGACCGTTCCAGCACTGACAGTAGACGAGGGAAACAGCAACCTGCCTTTGATCTGAGTGGAGGTGCAGCCATGCGCTGCTCCACCCTACTAGCCATTCTGACAGGGGTGCTTCTCTACTTGGTTTTGGGGGCTGTGGTGTTTCGCACCCTGGAGGCTCCCCGCGAAGAAGGCAAGCACATGCAGCTGCAGGACGCGCGCCGTAACTTCCTGTTGAACTACACTTGCGTCAGCCCAGACAACCTACAGGACCTTATACAGGTACAGTAAATCGACACACGGACAGACAAGAGCCAGATATAATTTTGCTTTTATTTTGGAATAACGTAAAGCATTCAACAGATAGACAAGCACTGTATCAAAGATGTTGTAATTCTGTATAGACAGCAAGGGGTCTCTTTCCTTTTGTTCTCCTTTCAAAGTCCAGAGGGCGTGGCATCATGGTGGGGCATCGAGCTAAGACGCATAAGACTCCACATCAAAACAACACACTGGGGCCTCAGTTAGTGAACCCACCCATTCTGCAGTATCAAATGTTACAGTGCGTTTATATTCCTCCCTCTCCATCTTTGAAATTCACATGCAGACTCTTTACTTTTGCCTTAGAAACTTTGCTAATGATGAACTATTTTACTATCATTTTTAACATTATTGGGTTGTAGAAACTTGACACTGACCATCCAACGGCCCTAGGGCCCCATGACAATGATACACCCATGAAGCCACTGTGGAGCAGTGCAACATGACTGCAGACCAGATAAGGTGCGTTTAGGGCGTTTAGTGTTAACTATGCAAACAAGGGCCGGCTCTACTGTACAAGTGAGTGGTAGCCGAGCAAGGACACGTTGAGTATTACGAGTCAGTTTTGCAGCTTTGTCGCTGATCTAAAATGATGATTGTAAATTACTTTTTTAGGCTGCAAAGTAATTTAAAGATGCAGTAGCTGACAGATGCATGAGGGTTACTGTAGTCACATGGTCAAGCGGCCAGTTTATTAGGTACTCCTGCTCATTAACGCAAATAGCCTGCTCCTCCAAACAGCGAATCATGTGGCTGCAACTCAATATATAAAGCATGCAGACATGGTGAAGTGGTTTAGTTTCTCTAGAGTTTACAGAGAATGGTGGATAAACAAAAAACATCCACTGAGCCAAAAACACCTTGTTGATGAGAGAGGTCAGAGGAGAATGGGTAGACTCGTTCAAGCTAACAGAAAGGCCACAAATGCTCCAATAACAGCTCTTTACAACAGTGGTGTGCAGAAGGGCACCTTGTTGAATCCATGCCGGGAATAATTCAGGCTGTCATATATATATATATACACACTTTTTTGCTCTTTAGATTGTTTAAGGTAAGATGTCTGTAGTGTAGCCCTTTAGATGTTCAGGCCCATTTACAGGCTGGACAAGATTAAAAGATTGAATTCACACTGAGGACACATTAAGGTTCATAAAATCAATAGTGAGTACATTATACAACAACAAACATGGATGATTAAATCTGAGGGGATCCCAGAGTAATATTTGAAGCATAATAAACAACAGAAGTTCATTTTTTGTATGAGCTGTCTTTGGGCACCGGGAGAACATCTTCTCTTACAAGAGCATTGCCTACAAATTGATTCACCTTTAACAAAATATCAAAATAAAAGGGAACCCAAGTGGAGTCCTGTGACTGAACTAATATATTGATGATTTGATTCTTTATATTGTTAAGTGCTATCAGAAGAATCTGCGTAGAATTACAGAATGTAACACTTTAAATGAACCCTGACTTATAACACATTCATAACAGCTTCATAACAGCTTCATAACAACTACATGGCAGAACCTTCACTCATAAATTGACAAACTGTTCCACTGCTGTGTAACAAATAAGCATTACATGTACGCCTAATGAAAGGTGACACAAGAATCGACTCATTTATTCACCAATGTGCCAGGTAGCTGTTATAGCTATGGTTCAAATGTTTAACGAAGTGTTATTTGTCTTATATAATCCATGCTGATCTCACACCACTGCACCCCACAGGGGGAGATGACAGGGCTCCCATGGCACCCATGGATCAAACATGTCAGACTGGAAATGATGATACACAGTTCCTACTACTGGCTATGCAGGTCATCATGTGTATGGTGATGCTACACGATGTAGCTGAGTCAGCAAGTGTAGCCTCCTAGTATATGTCAATTTGTCACTGCTGTCTGCTGGTTACGGTGGTATTTTCAGCCATGATGATCAAGCTAGCAATCTATCACCAGTGTTCCTGCTGTCGTATGTCAGGAAATGTTGCACACTGGGTGATTTTCTGATCAAATACAAAATATTTGGAAAAATTATATAAATGTAAATAAATATGTGTTAAATTAGAAAGACCAATGAACATTGACAGTTTTGTTAAAAAAAAATTGCATGCATCCTGCTCTTTAAATTTACCCATAAGACTTAGCTCACACCGGCATGAAGCTGATTGAGGTTATTGTGATAAATGCCCTGCATGGCTCAGAGGGTGATGATTTTATACACAATTTTGTTTTTATTCAGACCTCTTTTTATCAAATCCAGAGAAACAAACAAACATCTCACTAATGTTTGTTTTCTTAAATTTTCCGCTACAGAAACCCATTGCCAATGTCAGATAACTGGTCATATGTGGTTCCTTTTAAACAGCCGCTGATACAGGATTGTTTTCGTCTTTCAACTATTTCAGGCTGAACTTCATCATGGCCTTGGTTTGCATGTATTGTTGTTATGTCTCAAATTGCAGAAATAGGCATGGCAACCCTTGGCTGTGCTATGAGCATTTCCCTCTACTATCTTACTTTTTGTACTGGCACTGTGATGTAGATAGATAGTCAGACATGACGGGGTTGAGAGCTTATTATTTTGCTGCTCCGAAGAGCTCAGTAGTGAAACAGAATACCCAGAGGCTGAAGGTGCTGATGGAAAACAACAAACAGGGTGACTTTGGACTCATTTGGGTTAATTTAACTTTCACTAGTTCAGAAGAAAATATATCTCTCATTCCCATGACACATAACCTGTCTCAGCAATCATAAACTTCTAATTTTTGTCACTACATGGTGTTGTTCATACGTTGGGGAATGTAGTTTAGGCAATTCGTCATGTCAGCAAATCAGATGCTGCCATTTTGTTTGACAGCATCTGGTTTCCTGTCCTTCTCCTCCTTCTTTCTCCACTGAATTCTTCTCTTTCCTACCATTCAATTCTTCCCCTGCTTGTATCTTCAATCCCAGGAGGTGGTGGATGCCGCCGGTGCAGGAGTCGATCCTAGCAGCAACTCTACCTTTGTCAGCCAGTGGGATCTGTCCAGTGCCTTTTTTTTCTCAGGGACAATCATCACAACCATTGGTGGGTTTCCGGTACAATCAAGATCAACTACTAGCTTTACCATAGAGGCCCAAATAACAGTTTAAATATATCCACACTGGAAACTGCTTCATTTCTGACCTCCACAAATGAATTGCTTTTCAATCTATAACCGACTGTATCCAGGTTTTGGAAACATCTCCCCCAAGACGGAAGGTGGGCAGTTGTTCTGCATTTTCTATGCCCTGGTGGGGATCCCCCTGTTTGGTATCCTGCTAGCTGGAGTTGGGGACCATCTGGGTACTGGACTGAGGAAAGCCATTGCCAAAATTGAGACTCTCTTCCTGGTTAGACCCTCAGCAGAGGCTTTATGTGTTTGTTTACGTACATTTTACCTCTATTTGGCCTTGTCTGTGTGTTCAATTAACCAGTCTCTGTTTGACCCTCCTCGTAGAAGTGGCGGGTTAGTCCCACCATCGTGCGTGTCATCTCGGCTGTCCTCTCCATCCTGCTGGGATGCCTGCTCTTCGTTGCAGTGCCTATTCTGGTTTTCCAAGAGGTAGAGAGGTGGACTCTCCTGGAGTCGGCCTACTTTGTCGTCATCACCCTGACCACAGTGGGGTTTGGAGACTATGTTGCAGGTATAGGCAGCCACAGTAAACACGTCACCCACATATTTCTAAACTTAGCGTGTAGACACTCTAGTATGATTATTATTACAATCTTATTCCTGACATTTCAGTACCAGAGAAAACATGGTTTCTACTTTTCTGTCCTGCACTTTCCTCTGTGAATGTTAGTAATCATGTAGAACGTGTCTTTGCCTATAGATAATTTGGACATGCTGCAACTTCACTAGTCGCCCATTGATGTAACTGTCAGGTGTAATGCATTAAGTTGACTTTGCACAAAACAATTTTCATTTACCTCTTGAATCATTCATGAACATTTTCTAGTAGGAGATTAATTATTGATCTTCTCATCTGGGAGGTCTCTAGAGTCCTCTAGATGTATTACATTTTTACTCCAGAGAAAACAGCTGCATGTTTGCCTGTATTGCCTTAACCCAGCCCTATATACCCATACGTCTTCTCTAAGGTGATTCTGGAAATGCAGGCAGTGACCACTGGTATAAGCCTTTGGTGTGGTTCTGGATTCTAGTGGGTCTGGCCTACTTCGTATCTATCCTGGCGATGATTAGTAACTGGCTTCGGGTTCTATCCAAGAAGACCAGAGCTGAGGTACCTCTTCTCCTCTCCTCTCCTCTCCTCTCCTCTCCTCCCCTCTCCTCTTCTCTCCTCCCATGCCTTGTCAGTATCTCTCGTGTCACCATCTTCTCTTAGATGGAGGGGCTGCGAGCCCACGCCACCGACTGGACTCAGAACATGCAGAACATCGATTTCCGCATTGCAGGGAAAATCGATGACCCCTTCAAACGGCGTCGGCGAAAGCGACGCCATGGTCCTCGCAGCCATGGGCATAATGTGTCAACTACCGGGGCCCCTGAGGGGAAGGATCAGCAGCAGCAGCAGAGTCAAACAGAGTCTGGATCTTACTCATCTTCCTCTTACTCCTCTAATGAATCTGAGTCTGGCTCAGAGACCGGGTCTCAGGCCACTCAGACAGATCATGTGCCTGAAGTAAAAAGTGTTGAGGCTGAAAAGGAAGACACTTTTCCAGATCCCCTGTTCACTCAGCCTCTGGACTACTTTGGGGAGAACCTGGCTTTCATTGATGAGTCCTCAGATGCACAGAGTGCAAAACTACATTTGGATCCTCTACTGGATCCAGCACAACCCGATTGTGGAGGCTCTCGTCGCCCTAAGAGGAGACGCCAGAGAAGACCTGTCCCCCGGAGGAGCTGTAAAACCAACCCTGAGAAAAAGGAGCCCAATGGAGATCCACAACCCCTTCCAAATTCACCGCTCAAGTCTTGAGCTGATTACAGGAACTCCGCACAAATATCCTCTTCAGAGATATGAGATGTATTCAACAACTGACAGAGGAGTTCTCAATCTAGCAATCAATTTGTGTTTAATTGCAGCTTACTTATAGACATCTTAAAGGAAAATATGTTGCGGAAACTTAACCACTTGTGGTTTGCATTTGATGCTCCAAGCATGAGAGTGTGTATGCCTCAAATACGGTGAAGTGATTTTTTTACGCCATTGTTCTCGACTGATTCATTTCTGTGGAGTTAGTACTCTCCACTGGGCTAATATGGAACTGCACTAGCACGCTCCTAATATGACGCTTCCTACACACAGGCTTTTGGCATTTAACCAATCCACACAGTGTAAAAGATGAAACTGAGGAAGATCAGCCTAAAATGCTTTTGGTCAGAAATTTGCCATATCATTCTGGACCTCAGATCAAAGAGAAGAGACAGTTATTCTTGAATCCTGCCAACAATTAAGTGAGGTGTTGTGCCTATCAATATGCATTCAAATATTGACATTACTTTTTTAACACGGTGTACAACTATAATATTAACATTTTGAGACAAGAATGAATTCATCATAATGTACTGCGTGTATGAAATAAACATTTTTTGAAATGAAAGCAACACAGCCATGTTTATCATTTCTTCATGAAGATTGAACATCAAATCAAATCAAATCACATTTATTTGTATAGCCCTTAATCACCGTTACAGTCTCTAAGGGCTTCACAGTGCCCAACATGTGAAAACCAGACCAACCAGACGCCAACTCTGCCGGGCTGCAGCCTGGAACAGATAGGAGACTCACCCACACACACCCCTACACACACTCTCACTCACACAGACAAACATGACCAGCGTCAGTGGACAGGAGCAGGTAGACCAGGAGAATAGGACATGTAGGCAGGATGCTAGTATCCATCGGCAGGACCCTGATCTAGGATGAGCTAACTGGTCTAGCCTTACTCTGAGAAGAGACTGAGCCACTCCCTCAAGGCTGGTCAAATGACAGAGAGAATAAATGGGTTTTTAGCCTTGACTTAAAGACTTCGATAGAGCCTGCCTCTCTGATTGAGGCAGGCAGACTGTTCCATAGATAGGGAGCCCGGTAAGAAAAGGTTCTGTTACCTGCAGTTTTCTTTTTGACTGCTGGGATAGACAGGTAGCCAGCGTCCTGAGATCTGAGGGCGCGTGGCGGTTTATAAGGTTTAATCAAATCGGATAAATAGGACGGTGCCATCCCATGTAATGATTTATATGTAAGTAAAAGCACCTTAAAGTCACACCTGGCCTGAATTGGTAGCCAGTGTAATGAGGACAGGATGGGAGTTATATGGTCGAATTTCCTAGTTTTGGTCAGGATTCTGGCAGCAGCATTCTGGGCCAGTTGTAGTTTTTTAGTGCGCCCAGTAGGTAAGCCCGAGAAAAGGACATTGCAATAATCGATTCTGGATGATACAAAGGCATGTACTAAAATTTCTGCGTCTGCCTCTGTTAGCATAGGTTGAATTTTGGCAATATTGCAAAGATGATAAAACGCTGATTTAGTGATCTCCTTAATGTGCAACTCGACTGAAAGGGTAGGGTCGAATTTTACCCCAAGGTTTTTAACGTATGGGCTCTGGGAGATTACACAACTATCAAAGTTAAGAGTACTATTCTCAAATAAGTGTCTATGTCTAGCCGGTCCCACAATCAGCATCTCAGTTTTGCTGCCATTAAGGAGTAGGAAGTTTAGGGACATCCAATATTTGACCTCTGATAGGCAGGCCTCTAGTTTTTGGAATTGGGTGTCATCGGTTGGTTTGACTGGTATGTAAATTTGGGTGTCATCGGCGTAGCAATGGAAGTTAATGCCAAATTTGCGAATGATGCCACCAAGTGGTAGCATATAGATAGAGAATAGCAGTGGTCCTAGGACAGAGCCTTGTGGGACACCAAAGTCCATATTGCAACACTCTGAGGTCATGTTGTTGTAAAAGACGTGGTGTGATCTATCAAGTAGGTAAGACCTAAACCAAGAAAGGGCTGATCCCCGGATACCAATATAATGTTCAAGACGGTTCAAGAGTATCGCATGATCAATTGTGTCGAAGGCTGCACTCAGGTCAAGTAGCAATAGTGCTGAGGTTGAATTGGAGTCAATAGCTAACAAAAGATCATTTACCACTCTCGTGAGTGCAGTTTCGGTCGAGTGAAAGGATCTAAAGCCAGATTGGAAGGGATCAAGCAGGTTATTTTTTGACAAAAAATCTGTAAATTGACTGGCTACTGTTCGTTCAAGTAATTTGGAGAGGAACGGCAGATTTGAGATTGGTCTATAGTTCTGAAGTACTTCGGGGTCAAGGTTTGGTTTTTTCAGTAGTGGCTTGATCACGGCCGTTTTAAAGGCGGAGGGCACCGTGCCAGTGGAGAGTGACTGATTGATCATATAGAGAATGGAGGGTCCTAAGATAGGGAATACTTCTTTAAGCAGTTTAGCAGGTAAAGGGTCAAGCATGCAGGTCGTGGGTTTTGAAGACAGAGTTAGCTTGGTGAGAGAGTCTAAGGAAACTAAATCAAACTGTGAGAAAAGACATTCAGCCCGGGGAACACCAAGTGGAATTTTCAGGGGTGAGACGGCACCACCAGTAGAGAGTGTACTGGTGATCTCATCTCTAATCAGCGTGATTTTCTGACTAAAAAAGGACATGAAATCATTCGGAGAAAACAGAAAGCTATCAGAGGGGGAGGGATTCCGTGTTAGCTTAGCAACAGTGTCGAATAGAAACTTTGGGTTGTTTTTATTTGCACTGATTAACCTAGAGAAGTGTGCAGTTTTGGCTGACGAGAGTGCACATTTATAATTTAGCAAGCTATCATTCCAGGCAAGCCGGAAGACTTTGAGTTTGGTCAATCACCATTTACGTTCTAGTTTTCTACAGGCTTGTTTAAGTGCACGAGTGTCGTGGGTAAACCACGGTGCAAACTTCCTAGCGTGGTGTTTTCTAGTGACTAACGGGGCGATTGAGTCAAGCGCATTGGTAAGGCTAGCGTTTAGTTCGTTGGCAAAATTGTCGAGTGAGCCAACATGACCAGAGAGTGGTGCGAGAAAGCTGGGCAGTTTTTCAGATAGTAACGAGGCCGTAGTGGCATTAATACGACGGCTAATATAAGTATCTTCACATTTTTGGCGTGGGAAGATCAATTTGATTTCAAATTTAATGAGATAGTGATCAGATAGGGCGGGCACATAAGAGGAGACCACTAAAGCAGAAACAGGAATGCCACGGGTCAGAACCAGGTCAAGGGTGTTGCCGCCATGGTGGGTTGGTTCATTAACAAATTGAGTGAGGCCGCAAGTATCAATAAGATCTAGGAAGGCCTTACTGAGAGGATCGGTGGAATTATTCAGGTGAATGTTAAAATCACCGATAATGAGAATATTATCAGCTCGGGTCACTAAGTCCGAAATGAAATTGGAGAACTCTTCTAAGAAGAGCGAATAGGGCCCAGGTGGGCGGTAAAGTACTGCTAAGTAGAATGATGGGAGATTCGTAGCTGTAGGGCGCAGAATCAGGACTTCGAAGGATGTAAATTTGTTGTTAGTGTTGGGAGTAAGACTAAGGATAGGGTTAAATATCAGGGCAACACCCCCTCCTTTTTTCGTCTCCCGGGCAACCTGAGAACTAAGAAAGTTTGGGGAAGAGGCTTCAATTAGAGGCAGAAACTCATTTGGCTTTAGCCAGGTTTCACAGAGACCCATCATGTCTAGATTATGTTCAGTAATCAAATCATTGATCAGCAACGCTTTTGATGACAATGATCTTATATTGATGAAGCCCACAGTGAGGCGTTCAATACTGCTAGAGTTTTTATCAATGTTAATGGCAGTATGCGTGGGTCGAATTTCAATTAAGTTGCTGTAATTTACTGTGGGTCGGTAGGAAATTTGACGGGCGCGGTGGGAGAAAGATACAGTCTTAATTGGAAGGACTGTACTGTAATTTTCAAATCGAGAGGTGCCGCTGCCAGAGGATAAAGTAAAAGCAGACTGGTAAAACTCGACAGATATGGGGAGAAAATGGCGAGGGGGGGGCACAGTCTCAGTCTGTTCTGCTGTAAGCTCTAACCTGGCAGACTCCACACCCTTTCTAGGCCTAGCAGGTTCTCTAACCACCTGCATCCCGGCGAACATATTTTTGGGTTATAAATCTTTACATCAGAGGTCACACCCTTTATTTAAAGTGGCCATGCTATTTGTCAGATTTAGCTGCTTGTATATTGTATATGCCATACATGTCATACATCATACCAGAACCTTTTTTTTCTTATTAATGTTAGAGTCTCTAGGTCACTATGCCTTGTTTTTAGTTAAATAATTTAAAGTTAAATAATGATCTTTCAGAGTTGACAAAATTAATTACTTACTATGTGGCCCCTTTGAGGTCATCAGATGCAATCTTTTAACCTGAAGGTTTAATGGAGCCCCTGTAAGCCTTGTAAAGTTCATGTCCATAGATCGTACAACAGCTCAGAGGAATTGGAAGAAGTAAGGATTGGGGGCTGCATACCAAATTCAATTGTCATGTCAAATATTCTCTGGGTTTTTTTGGACCTTTGAAGGTCTGATTCTGGCCTACAGGGAATGTTGCTCACAGTCACAGTATTGAGCTGGGAAATTTTCAAACGCCTCTTGGTGGCAGTGTGGGACCAGGATCCCTGGTTCTATTATAAAGAGATGTACAATACATGTCCATGTCATCATTGTTTATAGATCTGATCTATATAGATAGATCTCATGCAATACATAGTAATATACAAGTGTGTAAGACAAACTCATGGATTCTAAAGTAATTTATGTTTTAGCATTTATGAGAATAAATATGCTTGGTCAAATTTTATTCAAACAATTCTCATTTCACAAAGTCATCAGCTATGGAAAGAATATCAACACAAATACATTTGATGGAAACATAGTTTGTAAAGTTTCATTAAGCAAAACCAAAATAGTTTCTTAGTAATGTTGCTGATGCACTTTGAGTTTGACACTGATATGCAACTCAAAGGTAAACTGACAGAATTTCACACAAATGCTGGATGCTGTAGGTACAGTAACTACATGGACAGGCAGTGGGTTTTATCATCAGTAAAATCATTAATCCCTGAGAAAACACACAAATTAAGACAGACATTATGATTTCAGCATTTTATTCATCTTAACTTTTAAACCACCTAAAAAAAACTTGTTCACATTATTGATAGCAGCATCCAAATCTATTAACTGAACTAAACAGTTATTGATTTTTATAAAACCATAACCAGGGAAGTAGTTTTCTCATACAGGACTGCACTACTTAAATACCTGAAGAATCTTAATCAATACCAATCTGAATACATGATTTTAATCCAGACAAGCCTATGCCGATTATGTTGCCTAAATTGTACCCTCCCCTGAATCCTACTCTCTTCTGTATGGTAAATAATCAAAATGGTTGTTTTTGTTTTTACAGAAGTCCTAAAATATTAATCCGCGCTTTGTAAATCTGAGACTTTCCTCTAGGCTACTTTAGAAAAGGTTGCCTTCAGGCTGTGTGTTGAGGAAGTGTGCAGGCAATGATGATGTGCAGTGACAGCAGGTGACCTTAAACTCGGGGACAGACGCTCAGCTGCTGAAACGTCATCGGCCACATTACTATCGCTTCAACCACCTGCCGCTAGAGGGCGCGCGACGGGCAGGCTAGCGCTGATGTATACCTGGAATTAACGTGACCATAAATTGTGCTAAGACAACATAAAAAAACAAGCGTTAACGTTGCACTCCAAAATGCAGTAACACAGTAATTTAGAGTGTGTTGAAAATAATATGTTACCCCATTTATTCCCTTTCCCCCCTCCTCTGGTTCAAGCATGCCTCCGTTTGTCAAGCCGTCCGTCTATTCAGCCTCAGATGGACCAGAACAGGTTGAAGACAGCCATGCTGCTTCAAGTCGTAAATCATTGAGCCCTGGTTTTTGTCCATAATTACAGGACGGAGACAGGGGGGGCAATGTATTGTTGGGAAGGCGATGTTTTGACTATTCTCTGGAATTTCTGTTATTTTTTATAGTGTTGAGTGAGTGTGGGTCTACTAATGTCTTTGTGTACCACATACACAATTACTTTTCAGCGTGTGTGTAGCAGCTGTCCACACCTGTCTCAGGTCATGGCCTGCTATGAGCAGCATTCAGAAAATGGTTACCTTGGAGTTTCAACATCAATGAATATCTTACTGTGCGCCATCATGTGTAAGACAACTGTATTTATATCAGTACAATGCAATAATTCTCCACAAAACATACACGTAAATTGTTTCTACCACGAGTAGGTTGTGGGTGAATTTAATACACAATGCCAGTTTTGCTCCAGCAGGATGGTAATGCAGACTCTGCACCAGTATGATGCAGCCCCGCTGAATTGCAGTGTCTGCAGAGACTCAATGACCTTGCTTCAAGGTCGCAGTGACACTGCCGTCAGTTTTTCCTCTCATGCGCGCAACGCGAAAATCCTGCCAGCGCGAGCCCTCACCTCACACACTGTTACAGTAAAACACACAGAGCTTTGTCCCTCTGAGACACGGAGATGCGACTCTGGCTCGGGGTTCATTATATTAGAATTTAGTTGAGGATCATAAACATACAAGGATATGGTTAGAAAATGTTCAATCATCTTCAAGAAATTGTGGGCTAATAGTTTCTTTTCTTTAAAAAAAAAAAATCCAATTAGACCTCCTGTTTTTAAATCACGGGACAAGGTTGCCAACTGTTCCATGACAACTTTGAAACGCCACCTCCCTTCTTTTCTCTGTGCCAGCTGTTATGGTCAAGTTACCAAGCACATTGGAGACTGGAGGGGAAGCCTATTTCAAGAAGCAGGGTAAAGTTAGCCAGATAACTGGGTAAAAATAAGTGCGTTTAGTTCTGTAATAGCTCTATATGGGATGTATGCACAGGAGATTTCGCCAACGTTTTGTTTGATGACACTTTGGGACATTCAACTGGCAAACTGTGTAACACTGCTTTTTAAAGCCCCCTCCCCCCGGTTCTCTCCTTTCTCATCTCATTGCAGTGATCCACTGATCTCCACTACTTGGCCTCTGTCCAAAAAGTGCTCTCTCGTAGTGGAGTGAGCCAGGTCACTGTCACAAGACTGAGTATGACTACATTTTCCATTCTATTGGAAGAGATGTGTGTGTTTTTAGTGTGTGTGTGTGTGTGTGTGTGCGCGCGCCTCTGGCATTGATCGGGACATTTACTTCCTCCGCAGTAAGAATGTAAAAATATAGATCAAATTCAAATCTGCAAATACCCTTAAGAAGTAAGCATATAATACATTTCTAGGCTGCTATAGGCTACAAATATCACATCAGAACTATAAATCGAAGGAATATTATAGGAATATTATTGTGATACCACACGTAACGGGTGTAAGGCCACTATGACTTTTCGTTAGATGGTGCGAAGCTGCTGAAAGAATTTGTACTACCGGGAGAGAAAACCACTAGTTAGGCTATTCCGGTAGCGCAGTGACCCGGGACCACATTAGGATTGGAGTGGACTAGGTCATATTTTTTTGCATTTGTTAAAGGCCTAATGCTGATGACGCTGGTGGACGGCGTACGGACGTAACGGAGACACTACAGACGCAATGGGGAAGAGGGAGGAGAGTAGACACGGGATAGAGGCTTACGTCACCAAGCCTAGTCAAGCTAGCCAGAGAAAACGAGAACGACACTAGACGTTAGGCTATTTGGCCTTCAAAATAAAAGTTTTTTGGGGAAATAAAAGAATAATTAAGTTCTGGGGTGTATAGAACATTTTGGGAAAAGCAATCGTATTCATCGTATAATATTTTCATTAAACAGATATGAATCCTTAAACTCTTTTTTATTTTTCATTTTGATACTTACATTACTCAAAAAAACATTGCAGCATTGTGTTCGTCTCTTTTATGTTGACGCTTGTGACCGGAAATTCTATTTTTATTCTGGCAGGCTTGACACTGGAACATAACTACAACCTCAGTTGTGGCAGCTAAAGACGTGAATCTGTAACACCAGTGTACGGAACCGGACAGGCAAAAAAAAAGAGAGGTGGTCTCTCGCTGGTTATGGTTCTTACACGGTTACTAATGCAATGTTAGGAAGCCCGCGAGCCCTTTTACCGTGCAGTTCAACCGGTGCAGACTGTGGATTTACCGGCCGCAGCGACTTGACTTGAAAAAAAGACTACCCTGTGATGTTTGTGCATTTCCCAGTAAGTAGCCTCATACTGCTGACACGGAGCGTGTTGATTATTTCTTGTTGCTGAACTGTCAACTGCATTAACAATAGTCTGTCTGATGTGCATGCACGATTCGCCTGGCAAAGCTAAGTTTGCGTGACCACGTATTGGGGGTGGGGGCACCAGCGATAATAACTATGCATCGGTGTAACAATTTACCACTAAACCCACTGTCCTGCGTACATCTCTTTATTATAAATTACCCTCAGCCTGACCAATCCAAACAACAAGGTAAAAGGCTGCGACGCTCAGTGCAATGGTTTATCCTCTAATCGCCAATGAAATTCCAGGGAATTTGTCAATAATCCGCTATAGAAAATGGGATAGTTTTACATTTGTAGAGTAAATGACGGATGCAGGCCACACAGAGGAATCGGAGGTAGCCGCGGATTGTCCTCGTCTGTCTGACTGTCCTCAGTTACAAGGCAAGTCCTGGGCAAATTACACCCAGACTTCTCCAACTACACAACCCAGCTTGTGTTTTAACCCAAATTCTGTATCTCAACACAGTGACCCGTGCAAGTCACTGAACCTGCTGCACCAGGATTGACATTGCTGATTTTAAGACATAATCCACTTTTACAATTAACCTTTCACCGGTCCGAGATCAGCAGGCAAGGTCACCCCTGGCTGCTGTACTCGCCGTCTCCACGGTGTGCCGCATGTAAAGCTCTTAAATGAGTTTAATACACAGTGTGTCGCGCTATCAGTGACCTATCACGTGCTGACAAAAGGCCACCGCTGCTGTCTTTAAAACCGGAGATAAAAAACTTTTGAAGCAGTTCAACACAAAAGGACTGATGAGTGTAGTGCCACCCCATGCTGTGAAGTTTGATGTTTCAGTTGTGGGGGGGAAACGTGTGCAGACAGACGAATCTAATCCAAGCAATTATTTCAGTTTATGCCAATCAAGTTAGTTTTACAATTTGAAATCATCATCTTAAATTCGGGGTCATACATTTTCAATACAAAGTTTATAGTTCCTAATTGGCATGTTTTATGGTACTCTCCAAGAAGCTAGGCAGGGCATCCATATGAATTTATTTTTACATTTTACAGTCTTGTTGCTCAAGGTTAAAGTTGCATTCAAATACACTGAGGGTCTATTTATCGCTTTGCTGTGTAATGTTGTCTTCTTTTTAAAATGTTCAATGCCATTAGTCATATTTATGTTTTTTTGTATGTGTAGATGCATGTGTCAAACCAGTCTTTTTAATGATTTACAGAGAATGATCGCCAAACCTAAACGTAAGCGAGGGTGAGAGACAAGGTGTTGGTTTTACTCTCTCTGTCCTTCAAGCATTCCTGCGAGTGTGACCTTTGGAATGTGTCACAGAGCACAAGGGGGAGGGTAGCAGACTGGTGTGCAGAAATGTGTAAAGATACAGCGGGTTATGTATTTTAGGAGGGGGAAAGTCAATGCTATGAGCATTTAGAGACCATACTACCACAGAGAAAATAAAGATATTACTATATAGGTTCTCTCTCTCACACACACACACACACATTCGAACACTGGCACTGGTCAGTAGTATTTAATTCATCGTATTATTGATGAGGCTCTTTTTTTTCCCCCTTAAGAAGCTTTAATACCTCCAGCTAGTTCCCATCCTGCAGCTAAGTGAAGTGAACACCATATAACTGTGGGGTTTGGAAAGTTTAAATCACAAATAGATGGACACGGAACATGACAACCTCGACTTGGCTGTAAATACTGTGACTGTAATCAAAAACTCTTTTGCCTACTTTTCAGGTGTCCCGATAACTGGAGAATTCAACCCGTTTTCAAGATCTGCTCCAAACCAACAGCACTTCAGTGAGCTACCACCAGAAGGGACCGATAAACAGGTAATTCATTCTTTCTCACATCGGTTATTACTGATAAAAAAAATCTAGTGCAAAACCTCCCTGACAGTCATTCTTGCAGGGGCCAGACGGTTATTTTCAAGGCAACTCCAGAGATGAAGCCTAATGTGCCTAACATTATGCACAAGCGTATCTAAATTCCTACAAATGGCAACAGCAATAACCTGTGATTGAAAGCTGCTGGTTTGTATCCCTAGACCAGCTGGGAAAGCAGACAAGTGTTGTCTTTCCTCTCCATAAATAACCATGTTTGAAGTTGCCTTGAGCAAGGTACATAAACCACTGTGATGCTGATCTGCAATGCAAGACTATGTTGTACTTATAGGTGGCACACCCAGTGCTGCTTCTGGGTGCAGGAGAAGATAAAGGCTAATGGACAAGAAGAATGGAGATATGGAAGGGGAACAATGAAAATGTTGAATGAAGATTATATAGTTGTCAATCCCATCGAATTTTTGTACTTAAACCTCACAGTAATTCTCTCAAATTAAACCCAAGAGAATATGAAGCTGAACCAAAAAAAGGTGTGTCTGTCACAGTACTTATCATGGTTGAGCATTCTGCTGCACTACAGTAACTCTTGGGACTAAAAAAGGTGCCTGTTTCATGAAAGCAGCGCCAATGGCCCCTATCCTGAGTAAAAGGGTAGAAGGGTAGTAGCTGAGAATTTCCAAAAACCTAACAAATGTTATGTTATTTTTATTTAAGAACAAACCTAAGGTCACCCCTTTCTACAGAGGTGGCCCTGAAGGACAACCTCAGTCAGATAGCTCACTTTTTATTCCAGCTCTACTAAACATCTATTAATATGATTCATTCAATATAATTTCAGTGCAATAGAACTTAACTCGTACAACAGAAATAAATGAAAACCTGCAGAATTCCTTTCTTTCTTCAAAAACAATCATCTTCCAAATGCATACAAAGCTCAAGATTAGCTTTCATGAAATTAACACCAGGCTAATGCTGGTAAATCTTGGCAGACATCATTCAGAGTCTCTGTTGCATTCTGACTGGTAAAATAACTTTGTGGCTTGACCCTTTAAATTCACAGCCACTGTGCAGATACAGTTAATTTCCTGTCTTGGCCGACTGTCAGTCAGCCTGTGTGTAAGCTGCCACACAAGAGCTTTCCAACCACCTCTTGATGATTTTTGCCCTCATGTTCCCAGCATGTATCCAGACCCTCTGAGGAGTTTTCTCTTTCAAAATTTTGCCCATGGAGGTCTAGAGTTGTGTAAAGAAGTTTCAAAACTTTTAGCCCCATCAAAATGAATGTGCACTCGTCGGGTAAATGAAAGGTAAAAACAACAACAAAAAACGAGCTAATTTCGGATTAAACATGTTTCCAGTCCAGAGTGTTTGCTCTAGCTGTAAACAGTGCGAGGTGTGTGTCCTCCATCCTAACAGGCCCGTGTATCATTAGTGAGAAAGCGGCTTGTAGCCCGGCCCAGCGCTATGCATTAAGACCTCCCATCTCAACACCCAACACCAGCTAGCAAACGTTAGGTACTCTTTCGATGCGTTTTCAAGAAGTTAATTTTTCTCTAAAGCGCGTGCGATGTTATAACAGCGCGGAGACGAGAGTACATTAGCGACCATTGCCAGGTAAGCCGCTGCATGGGCTGGGTTGGAGGAAAAAAAATAAGCCTCGGCCCAGGAAGAGAGCTGGCCAGTCAGGATTACAGCTAGCTAGCTAACCTACAGTGGAAGCTAATGCTAACATTACCCTAGCATGCTGGATCACCGTGGTCATACAGTAGACAACTAATCTGACATTGCGCTTATTTATCCGACGTTATCTGGTAGTACATACTGTTTGCTCAGGTTTATCCAGTCGAGTAAGTGACCAATGAGATATCTAGTCCCTCTTTCCTTTTTTTCTAATGAAACTGACGTTCCTCCCTTCGCCCAGGCAGAGGGAGTCGGGCTGGCCAGCGGTGCACATGGTATTGGGATGCTCGCTGGTTTTGCAACATTGCTCAAAGCCTGAGACAAACTGAACCCCATTGTTCGTATTCTGGACTCATGGACTAGTCGTCATGGTCTTGGTTGATCCATTGAGCTCCTAAATGCTTTGCTCTCAGCCCCATGGCTAGTTGCAAAGCACTGCTACATACAAGTCCAACAGGGGGCAGCTTCCAAAGACAGTGCTTTGCTGCCAACTACTGGATTTGTTATCAATTGCTTTATTTCCAAGAACCAAGACAAAAGGGGAAACATCCCATACCTTGCACTCTTTCAGACTAAGTACATCACTCAGACCTTATTGTATTACCTGCCACAAAAATAATTAATATAATATCTGGTACTTTGTTGGGCAAAATCTATCTTTTGCTTGCTGCCCTCCAGGGAGGTCAAAGGCCAGGGTCAGGTACAGAACGGCGACCCTGGAGCTGGTAGTGTCTTGCTCAAAGTGACTTCAACAGGGTGGATGCTTGCTGACATGGGGCTTGAACCTGTGAGTTTTTTTATTTGCCGTGTCCCTAATATCCCCAAATTTGCTGGTAAAATATATGGCACCTCAGTTCTCTCTGATTTTATCTCAACCTCTGCTGATCTCTTTTCTGGCTGACCTCCAGGAACTGATTCAGTTCTCGCAGCTTCAGTATAATGAGAGCCTCTTCCCTGTTATTTTCTTGGGGTGTGTTGACACATAGTACATTTTAAACAAAAAAAAACCCAGATTGTAGGCCTGATATTAGAATTGTACACCCATGGTCACCTTCAAATTGGATTTTAATGCACACATTCATCCACGGGACAGAGGTAAACGTAGGTAACAGGTTATTTAAAGGAAGGGTGTTTGGTTATCAGTTAGTATTATGTTTATGCAATGGAGAGCAGCAAACAAAACTGGATTTTGGAAGACTCTGTTATATAGAGTGTATAGGGAGCCCGCCTCTGGTTCACTTCTGCCTATTGTAATATATTACAGATTACTTGATATAAGGAAACTACTAACTACGGTTCTGATTCTGAAATATGTTGTAGAATGAGGTGATATTTATTGAATATACACTTCTGCACATAATTGTTTTTCAACAAAAGTTCAGAAATATGTAGCCTATATGTCACGATCGCTTATATAACAGAGAGTGCTGCCAGGTGATTTTCAACAAAATATATTGCTTTATTTAGTTGTAAGACAGAAAATCCATTCTTAAATGGCAACACCTACTAAGACTGATCTTCGAATAGGTCCAGGAGTGAAGTTGGGGTCAGAACCTAAATTACCCCTAAACTATAGTAAACTAACTATAGCCATTGCGAGAGAGGCACTGGAACATTGGACCGACCATAAGTAATGCATCTCCAATATTGCAACACTACGTAAACATGCACGCTACAACTGGATTATCTACCAACTGATTTGGAAAAAAGTTTTGTTCCATTGCATTGGACGGCCAGTTTACTTACCCAAGTCACTTACAAGTCACTTTCACGTTTCAGTTGGATTGAAGCCATTTAGGTCGCACAGATCACCAAAGTGCTGTTGGTAAGGCTACTTAGCAGTGGAGGTTACATCCTTATCTTCATCAGGAACACAGTCCGTTCCAGTGTCATGAAACTTGGGTCTCGAATGTTTGGCTCTTTCCTTACTGGGAGCAAGCAGGGGTTTGGTTACAGCGACGGTGTACCTGCGTTCTGGATTGATGGCCGTAATCTGGGCAGTGCAGGGTAGATCGAAGCCGGTATTCTGGTTACTTTCTCTTCTCTGCCCACGGTGTCTTTGCACTCAACCAAACAACAACAATTCACCCACTTGCTCGCTCAATCTCTTTGATGCAAGAAACACACCTCCTGACACACACACACACACACATTTTCTATTAACACCTTGTGTTGGAGAGATTAGCCTTATTTTAGGCTACTTGTATGATTGCCATAATCCAGACATCAATGAGCATTTGGCTTTTGGACAAATTTATTTGCAAGTGCATCACAACTAAAAAGCAGTAAAGAATTTCACTGGTATTGGTTTTACCATTCCCATTACTCATGGCTGAGTTTGCATTTGGTACAGCAAAAGTAAAAAATGTTATTATTACGAAACATGACTTTGGAGCCTAATGAGCCTCAAGTGTGCTTGTAATTGGCATCATAAACGTAGGTTTTATTACATTATGCACACATGAAGATGTATTTATTGTGTTTGTTTTTGTCTCACGTTGTACTGGTTGTGGTCACCGAGGGGCAATTATGAATACTTGAGCATTAGCAGGCAATCAGGGTGTTGCAGTACTCCGAGTGTTATACGTCGGTCTGATGAGTGGT
Organism: Hoplostethus atlanticus; assembly: GCA_034670405.1. Classification (NCBI taxonomy): domain Eukaryota; kingdom Metazoa; phylum Chordata; class Actinopteri; order Trachichthyiformes; family Trachichthyidae; genus Hoplostethus; species Hoplostethus atlanticus. Next base: position 3,764,963 of record JAXDDX010000018.1, read on the forward strand.
CACTGTAGCCGATTGTAGTGACCTTCATCCAGTCACCTTCTCTGAGCCTCTAGAAATGTCAGACGAAGAATTCGTGCTGGTGGGATATTTGAGGACCGTAATGTTTCAAATCAGGTGTAAGAGGGCCATGTTTGTTTTTTCTTATGTTAGGTAGCTATGATTGTGTTATTCCAGGCTCTGTGTGTGTGTGTGTGTGTGTGTGAGTGTGTGAGAGACACCACCATTTAAGTTACCCATCCTTGAAGTAGTGTACTGTGTATTCATTATACTTTACCACTTTTGAGATTTTCACTGTACCTTTGCACAAAGTGAGTTTTCAGATTCAGAAATGACTTACCAGCGCAATTTAAATCAGAGGGGGCTACAACTCTTCATTTTTTGGGAGACAAAGTTACTCAAACCCTGATTCAGTCGCATTCCCCGTGCTCATCCAGAGATTCAAAGTGCAATGTTCTGTTGGGTTTTGTACGCACAGGCTTCACACTGAACAATAGTTCAATGCTCATGGATATTTTTTGCCTTTTTGCTTGGTATAAAATAATGATGTACAACCCTTTTTAGTAATTTATAGTATTTTAAGTCACTACATGATTCAACTTTGCCCAGATGTCATTTGGGTCTCAGTGTCCTGAACCGAGGGGGTGATGACACAAGTTTTCTTATGTGTATATTCAATTATTGCACAGGCAGGCTGTGTCCTGCCCTTACTCTTTTGGGAATGCGGATTGCATTCTTAAACATTGTCTCTTTCTTACTTCAAACTTTTTTCCCCCTCTAGACGTCATGTCTTCCAGGGACCGTCGGTCAGATCTCTACATAAAGGCAGAACCAAGCAGTCCAGAAGGAGGTGGGGGAGGTCGGATCAGCCCCGGTGGAGCCTCTTCAGACTCTTCCCAAAGTGGAGGTGGTGGGACCAGAGGAGACGGCGCTAGGCGTTACTCCCCACCACTCTACACACCAGCCCTGCGTTGCCACTTCAAGGAGGAGGGTGGCGATGGGGCGGAAGAGGGCTCTGCTGGCAGCGGAGGAGGGCGATGCAAGTACGCCCTGAGCACGCTTCCCAAGAGGCTGTGTTTAGTATGTGGGGACGTGGCTTCAGGCTATCACTATGGTGTGGCTTCTTGTGAGGCCTGCAAAGCGTTCTTCAAGAGAACCATTCAAGGTGTGTGCCATTTGAGGTTAGGTTGAATGTTTGTATAGCGATTGTGATTAAAGAATGCACTTCCTCTTTCACCTTTGTAATGTAAAAAGTTGGCTTGTTTTATGTTTGACCACCTTTTGATTTCTTTACCTGTGGGCTTTTTAATCTTTAAACACATTTACAACAAACATACGTTGTTTTTTTTCCCCCTTGATTTTGAAAAACAAAATCACAAATTATCATTAAGAAAATAAGGCACACACAACATCTTGGTGTCATAATAATCTGCCTGTTTCACAATAAGAATCATTTTCCAAAACTTTAGCTTCATATTTCACATTTCAGTAGATGAAAGATTGATATGACTGTCAAATCTACTTGTTTACTTGGGTCTTTTTTTCATACTTTTTCCATACATAATGGAAAAGTGGTATGTCAGAGCTAAATTTACCATCTAAAATACCTTTATTTCATTTGGAGAACTGATCTGATTCTGATCATTTTATTTAATAAGTCATATTTATATACATTACATTGAAAGACTATGACAACGATGAATATGGCTACTAAATATCTAAATAGTGGTGAAAAACAATCTGATGCTTCTTAAGGCAGGAATGACATAAGACTTAGGACATAGGATTAAATCAGACCCACATTAAATAACAGGTGTTATTCTTTAACATGACTCACCACAACCAAGCCCATCTGGCATATAATCACCTGTCAATCGTCTGTTGGAGTGTATCTATCTATCTGCATGTGCAAAAACTTGAAAAGTTGGCATCTAATTTTCAACTTATGGTTTGTTATTTCCACCATGGGCAGATTGTGTGGTTAAAATATCAGATACAGGGTGGCCAAGAAGTTGAAGGGGGGGGTAGGATTCGTATAAAATGGCCACCCAAATATGTATTCCTTCTTCGTCTTCTTCTCCAAATTGACATTTTATGTAATCCCCAAAAGGTAACATTGAATATAGCTGTCCAGCATCGAATGAGTGTGAGATCACCAAAAGGCGCAGAAAGGCTTGCCAGGCGTGCCGCTTCACCAAGTGCCTCAAAGTAGGCATGCTGAAAGAGGGTGAGTGGTGATGGCGGGTAATTTAGTAATAAAACCAGCTGCTGTTTTAGTCAGCCTTTGATATTGCATTTCAATTTGACCCATTTGTGCTATGTTTCCTAGCCGTAAATCCTTTATTCTTTTATTCATTGATGCAGGAGTTCGTCTTGACCGGGTCAGAGGAGGAAGACAGAAGTACAAAAGGCGTCCAGAAGTGGAGAATGCAACGTACCAGAGTGCCCCTCTACCCCTGAGAAAGGAGGGTGAAAAAGGTGGGGTTTTTTTTGGGTTCTTATTAGATTTTTATTCTTCAATATATGACATAGTGCGATAATATAAGGGAATCAAACACAAGACAGCACAGAGAGCATGGTTTTGTTTTACTTAACTATCAATCACCAAACTGCCAATTCTGAGCCAAAGCTAAATTATCTGCCACAAGTTGCTCTACCAAACTTTGCATTGGTGAATCTGCTATGCACATTTAGTGTATATGATAGCGAGCGCTCACTAGAAACCATAGATGTCATGCTTGAAAGAAACTTGAAAGAAACTTGAAATGAGATGTTCAGGATGTTTGAGAATTGGTTTTAGTAGTACTGTTTGTGAGTAACTGCTAAATTTTACATTGAGAGTGAAGCAGAGTAGATGCACATGGAATTACTAAATAATTTAATATATCATGCTGCCAAAACGGGCCCAAATGTTAAATGTTTTAGTTAATTCTAGAAAGATGCTCCCTTTGTTTATCTACTTTTTGTTGTTGTCAATGTCAATATCAATGTCAGTCTCTTAATGCTCTGTGATTGGTAATATTCAGCAAATCTGAGGCTGAGTGACATTTGGGACAGTTTTTATTTGAAAACATTAAAAATATAAATTGTTCACATAGTCCTCATAAACTTCAAAGTGGGTGTCGCACACTATCTTGTTGTTTCTATCCGGTCTTTATGCATTTCATCTCTGAGGGTCCAGCTGTTGTACATGGTTGAAGTAGATTTAGTAGAAGTAAACTTGGGTCTTAGTTGACAACCGTGTTTCAAATCACCATGCCCGCCATGCCCGCCATGCCCCTGTCTGCTTATGTATGTGTGTGAAGGCAGTAATTCCAGTTACAGCAGTACAGACCTGCCTGTTGAATGAGGAAAACCTTCATCCATTACGACTTGTACCTGTGCATCACATTAATACATTGTTTTCTGTGTATTTCCTGACATAGGTTCCTCCAACATCATCGTGTCCCACCTCCTGGTGGCAGAGCCAGAAAAGTTGTTTGCCATGCCGGACCCCCTGCAGCCCGATACAGCCCAGCGCACACTCACCACCCTCTGTGACCTTGCTGACCGCGAGCTGGTTGTCATCATTGGTTGGGCCAAACACATTCCTGGTAAGAGGAGGGAAGGATACATTAGGGGAGTCGAGATAGTGATAGCATGGTAGCTCTGGTAGAGATGTAGTGAACTGATTTCACTGGCCAGGAAGAAACTTGCTGTTTCATGTAGGTGTTGAGGAAAAACTTGGACGAAGCTGGGAGATCATCAGTTTATTTGGTCGATCGAGCGGGAGTACAGAACTCTACATCTAAAGGCAAAATGCACATAATTTTATAGTCAAGGTTACGTAAAGATACATAAAGATGTCTTTCTCTTTGGTCTAAAATCACCTCACCACAACAACAGCTAATTATATTTGAATACACTTAAAACTATTGAGTTAATTTATTTTCAAGGTTTCCATTCAACACAACATAACATTAGTAAGCAATCGGGTGTCAGTCTTCTGATTGTTACATTAGCAGACCAAAATAGTAGGCATAAGCCCCATTCGGACGGGATTAGTTTTACAGGGTAACGTGGGTAATAAAACATTTGCATGGCTCCTCGGTAATTTCAGTCATCGATCCGGACGGGATTCAAATTTACAGACGGAGGAACGTAATTGTCGGACGTACCCGGATGTTTACGTCACTACTAGAAGGAGCGTTTACCGGCAGCCGTCATTATAATAGCCCATCGAAGCAGTTTGCGGGACCTGCCTCTTCTAATCTTCCGCCTTCTTATGGGCTCCCAAGCAGGAGCACTAACGTTGTATTGTACGTTCATCTCATTCAAGAGAGCAAAAGCCTCCTGAGTGCTTCCATTTCAAACCGATAAAATGACTGGTGATATGGTAGGCTATCTATTGCAAAAGATCATCGCACCAGGAAGTAGTATACCCGCCAGAATTTTGTTCTAAACAGCCTGCGAACTCTGTGATATATATCTCAAATTACCAAGATGTCTATCCGGACGGTACTAAAATTATCAGTGCACCTGTGAGTTTGCTGAAAAACAGTAGGTATTTGGGGCCGGAATTATTACTGGGGTAGGAGGGAAAAATCACTGACATGGCCGTTCCGGACGGGATTAAAATGACTGAATAGCGCTGTAATAAATTGAATTACCTGACCTCCCTTAGAGAAACTAATCCCGTCCGAATGGGGCTATAGACTCAGTGGTACCATCTCACAGGTGGCTCGTCAGTATTTTCTATTCTTTTCCATTCTTTCAACTTCCACATAGGCCATGACTTAAGGGTCTGTTTTCAGAGAAGAGAATTATAATACTGACCATCATACAGCAGTCTGAAGATAGGATCATCTCAGATCTACACCCACAACAATCTTTTTTTAGCTATCTTTGCTTTTCTTGCCCGGTTATTCTGTATTTAGCCATTATTTTCACATAGCAAATTCTCCAGTGGACCTCCATGATGGCGTCCATCATGGTTGCTAGGAGATTTGTGACACTATTGCAAAGTGCCTTTATTGGTATCCAGGGTTTTTTCGCAGCACTGTATAGTTGAATGTCCATTGGCATACTAAACCCAGATAGGAAACATAAAACATCAAGGCGTGCATGATATTTATTTAGGTAAACTTATTCCCATGCCATTTATTTTGGTGAGATTATCCCACTCTATACATGAAGGCCTGATCTCAAAGTGGTATGGAGCCCTGATGTTCCACTCTCACCATGGTTCAGGTGTTTGAAAGTGTTAACCTTTCATTTTTATGTTCTGCAGCAGTGCTAGTAAGCATCTACATGTAGGGGTGTCGGGTAAATTGGAGGGATAGGGTTTTGATTAAGCCATTGTTGCACTGCACATTTCCACATTGACTATGGTAGTAGTAAGCTTCAGGGGCCAGCTGCTTGAACCTGTCATGGTAACTCCTATTGGCCTGCAGATACCGTTGATTCAGCAGTAGAACGTTACATCCTGTCAGTGACATGGTGCTCCATATAGCAAAGACTGTGCAATGTTTATGTACCGCTTCTTCTGTAGTGGAATCGCTTGGTTGTGTGTTAACTATAACAATGGATTGTACAATGTCTTTGGATAATAAAAAGTTTGACATTTTGTTTGCATGATTTACTTGATGTTTGCAAGTGATCATGGGTAGTGTTACACAGAGAAACTCCTCGGCTACTTGTGTTCCCTTTCCAAGCAATAATTGTAGTTGACAGTGTGAACGTGTTTAGGAGTTTGTATATTTTGTGGATTGTAAGCACATTTGATATACTTTGTTTTTTCTAGACACGTATGGTCACCTGTCAAAATTGCTTCCTCAGGTTAGATTTGCAAGACTGACAACATATTTCTACTCCAAACTTTTTGTTGTCTCAACAAGATGTCTTGATGAAAACTTGGACAGTTATTACATTACTTCTCAAAAGCTGACGAGCATGTAACCAGCACTAAGCTAGTTTTCACTTAGCATAGAAACTCATAGATTGTAAGTATCTCCCGTCAGTTGATTGCAACATATTTTAATTATTATTGTCAGTTTGTTTCCTCTGAATTCAGATTTTGTCTCTGACTGCCCCCCCCCCCCCCCCCCCCCCCCCCCTCCAGGCTTCCTGTCGCTGTCCCTAGCAGACCAGATGTCCGTGCTGCAGTCTGTGTGGCTGGAGGTGCTGGTGCTTGGTGTAGCGTACCGCTCCCTGGGCTGTGAGGATGAGGTGGTGTTCGCAGAGGATTTTGTTCTTGATGAGGAGATGTCACGTGTCGCTGGATTGACAGAACTAAATGCAGCCATTAGTCAACTTGCCCGGCGTTTCCGTGCTCTTAACGTGGACCGAGAGGAATTTGTCATGCTAAAAGCCATCGCACTCACCAACTCAGGTACGCTTGTTGTATATCACCAGTGTAGTTCATGCAGACGTATACCATATACTCACTAGTGATCTTGTGAATAAAACGGTGTGGCTAACCTACCTTTGCTTACATCTATCAGAATTATTATAGTGGGCTGTGTTAATTGTAGTTTCTTCACATCACAAGCCATAATTAAATCAAACTGAGACCACCGAAAAATGATCTTTGGTGCTACGGTGCACAAGACTAAATGGAGTATACAAAGTATAAACACAAAAGATGGCTTTCTGCCCTCTTTACACTGACACACTGAGATCTGGGCTCTAGACCCTATTGAGATTAGTACAAACAAGGTCTTTTATCACCTGTTGGCTGTTTACCTCTTTCCATATGGGTTGAGATAAATCAAGCATGTTATCAATTCTCCTCTAATTGTTAAATTTGGCATGGATGACAAAAAAAAGAGAATAGATCAAGAGGAAGGGGAGCAGCCACTCTGAGTCTTGGGAACATCTGCAGTCCAGTTTTTAGTGCTGCACTACTTAGTGTCCCCTGCCACTAGATTATGTGCATGTCAGCAGCCAAAGGCTTATGACTACATGAATGAGATCTTGCAGATCCAGCATCTTTAGTGGACTATATGATTTCTCTTAAGGTCTGAGGTGATGGCTGAAATCCGAAGGTCTTTGGGTCTTTGGTAGGTCTATGTGTAGGTTAATAGCAAGAGTAGTTAAGCACTTAATGGTGTTAACTGTGTTATATCATTTATGTGGAGATTCCATAGAGGTCCACACACGATTACTGTCAACAGCAGATCACCCAGCATGGCCTGCTTCCACTACAGATTCACTGTTTGTTTTGGAAATAAAGGCTGCCATTAGTTTACACCTGTGTTAAATTTCCTGGCCAGACAGGCTTTAACTCTGAGGAAATACAGGCACCCTAACACACAGCCTTACCATGTACTCCTTCCCATTCTTTCAGACTCTGTTTACATAGAGGACATGGAGGCTGTGCAGAAGCTACGTGACCTCCTCCACCAGGCCCTGTTGGAGATGGAGTGTCAGCGGCACCCCGAGGACCCCCAACGGGCAGGACGCCTGCTCCTTACATTGCCTCTCCTCCGACAGACTGCTGGTCGTGCTCTCACCACCTTCTACAACATCAAGACTCGTGGTGGCGTACCCATGCACAAACTCTTCCTCGAGATGCTGGAGGCCATGATGGACTCCCCCTAGAGGGAAAAGGAGCAAGAGCAAAGAGGATGCAGGGAAAGACTTAACAAAGATCTAGTCTACAAGAGTGAATGAGTGGTTAGTGTGAATGGAAAGATTTTATTAGAGAATTAATAATATTAATGAGGAGGATAATCCCTTTTCAATTTGGGCTACATGAAGAAAGGATAAGACTGTGAGGACAGTAAAACCTCATGTATCCATGTCCCTAAATGGGAGTCGGTTATTTAAGTTATAACTGCAAAACTTTGGTGAAAAGATCCAGATCAGTCCAAATATGGGGAAAAAACCTGAAGTGAAAACATTCAACGTGAATGCCAGAAAACCATTCAGTTTCTACCATCCTTACAGTGTGTTCCATCATAGCATTTATTTGCAATTGCATAACCACTGAAGAACGATGTTGAGGTACTCAAGACCAGACTGCAACCATGTGGCTTTTGAACTTTTTGCAAATAATGCAATATCTGCTCACGAAAGCCATAATAAAATACCCGGCAAATGGCCATTGACAAAGGGTCCAGGTCAGATTGACATGCACTGAGAAGTGCTTGTATTTACTATAGTTTAGTGTGCCTTTATAGGCAAATTTATAGGAATTACTTGCAATATGTTAAAAGCAATACAATGACTCAATTGTCAGTCTGTCACATTTAAAATGTGGATAAAATGGTGAGACAACCAGATGTGTGTATACAGTAGGTGATGTGGAGAGTGCTTTATAAAAGGCTGTGCAATTGATTTTTAGTCCAAGAAAAGCAAATGTAAAGATTGTCTACTCAGAAAATGCTCTACTTGGAAGTTAATAGATTCAATGTTGTATGTCAATCCTATAGGCACACAACAAACTGGCTTCCATACAAGCATGCATGTGTGCGTGCGTGTGCAATCAAAACCAATGAGAGTACACAGAGATCAGGGAAAAACGCAACTCTTGGACATCAAGGCCAGTGTGGCTGCAACAGTGAGTAAAGGAGAAGAGGAATGCAAATGCCTAATTTGCTTTTGTATATTCTCCTCCATCACCAGATCTAACCAACATTTTTGACTTGAATGTGCTGTTGAAAAAGAATGGTGTCATTCATAATCGATTCGTGGGCTATAATGTGTAACACTAACCCATACGATTTGATAGTTGTGTCATAAGATTTTGCTGCATTTTTTTTGCAGTAGGTGAAGAACGTTGCAGAAAGGATCTTAATTGTTTTCAATGAGATCCCTCTGTCATGTACATCTGTCGAACTGCAAGTTATTAGGGCCCATAATGGGTTCGGGGCAACGAGAAATGCAACATGTTATCCTCCTTTCGGAAGTTACGACCTTGTCTGAGACCATCCTGAAAGTCCTTCTTATTGTTTTGCTGGTTTATATACTTAAGATGTAAATGATTCAAATATAATACGCTTCATATGCAATTAGCAATCTGATGTCAAATTCAGATCCGTGAAAAGAATATTTTAACATTTTGCAAGTTGAAGTGGCAAAAGGCCCATTAATCCTCTAGCCATGTAGAATTCCAGTAAAATAATCAGCAGAAACATGTAATTCATAACAAAGATAATAAAGCCAATGAATACGACAGAAATTCCCAGATACAGTTACATTTGTGCAGCTTGCAGTTTATTGAAATTTGTAAAAAACCCGCTTTTTCATACACTTTCCTTTCTGGGATTTCAAGCTAATTTATTTAGATTACGACACTCAGCTGTGCATTTGGAATTGAAATAAAGCAATCCAATGAGAATGTTATCAATGCTACTTGTTTTTAAAAAAACGTAAGAACTTGTATTTTCTGAAATTGTCATTTTAGGGATCAATTTACACAGCTATATAGATCTTGTGGCATGGTGAGGCTACAGAGGGTGACCTCAAGAGCCAGGGTTAGCCAGTTAGGCATATAACTATAACCGATTTTTGATGTTCTGAGTAATTTGTTAAACTCTGATATAGGATCTTATTGAGGTCTTGCAGTTGTATCAACTGAACAACACCGGATACGTTTTCTTCCCTCCATAAGTTTTAGAGGAATCTGGTTGATTATTCATGCTTTACCCCGCAGTACTTGATACATTTTAAATTGAAAACGGTTCCAACTTTTAACACGCCGCTCTTGGGCCGGATTCTCTTTTTATAGCATTAGCAGCGATTGTTAAGTAGTCTGTTCACCAGCCAGCACTCTGGAGATGTGACTGATATTTTCAACCAAGCCTTCAACTAAAGTTGATGTTCTTGTTCTAATATGTTTGGTCTTGTTTTCACCTATCCTGTTCAATTCTTTGTGGTTCCCGAAAGTGTGAAGTAACACAAGATTTCATAGGTTACAGCCATCTTCCTATCTTGTAAAAATGTTTGGATTTTTTTTTCTTTGTTTCTTATTTGTTGTTTACTAACTTTATTTCTCAATTAATTAGAATTCCGGGAAAAATATGTACACAAAAATAGATACCTGGGTCCAGTAAAACAGTTGTTTTTAAGAAAAGTGTCTCCATAATAACTTGGTCAATTACACAAAAGTAGATTTTCTTTCTTAAACATACCAATATCTTATAGGTACGGTGGGGGTGGGTGGGGTCATTTGCAGTGTCACTGTTTAAATTATACAGACATTTGTAGTTTCTATTAAGTATGTGCGCATTAAGATAAATGAGCAATACAAGAAATTACCAAACCTCTCACATTTCCTTGTATAGCCACAGTGTAAATTTAACATTGCCAGGTATAATGAAGAATAGCTGTACTAAATGTTATATTATTTAGAAGTTAAAATCAATGTTTGTATTTTGAAAGAGTATTTAAATGATTAAATTCTATTTTTTACTCAATTTACTGTTGTTTGTTGACACTTGCTTTATTTTTGTGTGTGATAATGGCTGTGAATTTCTGTGTATAGGCTACTTTTTTTCATTTAGATAAAACAGTTTAATGTCCATGTCTAAACATGTCCATATAAAAATCACTGTGAAAAAAAATGAAATCTTCCACTCTCTGAAGCAAGAGGTAGTGGATTATTGTAGGTGCTTTGTGCTGTGTAATAAATGGACACACCACCACCACCATCATTGGTCTCATTATGTCTCTGTGTGTGTGTGTGTTGGGGGGGTAGATTGAAGAAGAGCATGTCAATGCATCTTTAAACTTCAAAAGGTGGTGGGTCTTGGCTTTCAAACTTCCTTAAAAAATGTTTCACATCAAAATTCTAGCTACATATCCTTTTTATTTTCATTTACATTGCATTTCTTACATTAAAAAATGCAATGTAGTGATCTATATTTAAACCATCCAGTGAACATAAGTACACATTTTTCATTTGGACTTAATTATTGATGAGGCAAAGGCCTTTAAGGGTTTAAAAATATGTATATTTTTAAGTAATTTAAATAGGACATCCTACTTGTTGGGTGGTATTGGTGATATTATGAGGCTTAAAGACTCATTAAAATCAGACATTATTTCTTATATTTTATTTTATATATTATATTTTCCCAAAAGTTTACAGGCATTTGACTGTGGAGACAGCATGAACATGTTGACATGACTAATATCACAGTAGGCTAATACAAAATAAAAGATGCTATGATTATGATTAGATGAAAAATGTGTGGCGTGGATGTGATGGAAGTGCTGGAATGGTGTGTAGCCTGCTGTTTTTATTGGCTTTTTAAATTCTAATGAATTAATTGTTTGCTTGCTTTTCTTTTATTTATTTACATATTTAGCTGATCCCCACTTCTCTGACTGTATCTATAATTGGCAAATGTATTAAGCAGATGGATACAAAAATCACTACTAAGTTGCAGATCTCACAGTCAACCAGGGTTTAAATTTGAGGCTTTATTATAGCGCCCCCCAGTGACTACATTGTTATTTCTTTGTCCGGTTAGGTGGCCAGTGTCTGTGTGTAAACATTGAGTTTATGCTCGAGTTATTGGACTAAATGCTGAATTATAACCAACAACAACTATAATAGCAATAATAATAACCTAACTTGAAATTGTCTTACCATCACATAGTGATAATATGAATCACACTGACACTAGTTTCCACTACCCTACCTCACACTGAAAAAAAGGAAAAATAAACTTTATTGTCCAGGACAAATTTCCCTGTCGGGACAATAAAGCTATCTTATCGTATGTTACCAAATTATCCTGTCTCCACCTCTGATTTGCTCTAAATGTTTTAATATCCTGCAAACAAGCTCTTAATCATCCTAACAAATATTAAAGCAGACGTAGCCCATTACTAGCAGATGCTGCACTGAATAAAGCTTTAGTGGGCCCAACTCTGGAAGCTAAATCCCAACCGGACACCAGACTCAATGTAGGACACTAGTCAGTTACTGAGAGTGAACTGGGGGTGTGTCGATCTCTGAAACGACAGCAAAAAGGGACACAACCAACAAACCCACGTCTTATAATGCTTTCAATAACAGCGATTCTCAAACGTGCTCGTGTCGTCCAGTGTGCGAGACTGTTTCACATTGCTCGTGTTGCAAAAATGCCCATTAAGGTAAGACTTTTGTGTTTTACAGCAACGCTTACGTGGTTTAAACCACGATTTATCTTTATGCTACGGACTGTAAACTAAATTGATTTTTTCCCTTTACTTATTGTTATGTCACAATGTCATGTAGTTTGTCGCCATGACATCTGTTAGCTAACATCGAGTTTGTAATTTCACCCGTCATCCGGTCGACCATCGGCTTCTCCAAGACCTCTTTTCAGACTATTTTGGACGTAGCGAAGGGCAAATTGTTATAATGACTCAGCAGTGTGTAGTGGCCGTCGACTGGCTGGTCTGTATTAATAACTAGCTGGAAATAATCGTTTTACTTTGGAGGCCTGTAATAAAATTGCGTCATGCTATTCCCATTTCCTTGTCAATCAAAGCCTTTTAAGCATTTTGCATGTGTCACACCTGGCACAACTTTGTATAACGGTGTCCTCTAGGACGTGACATGCTTAGTGTATTTTTATTTTTTATTTATTAACGCTGGTTGAGGCAGGTACTAAAGCTCTAAAAGTGATTGAGTAAGTCTCCAGTTTGTCTCCAACAGGCTCCTAGACTCAAGACGCACCTTACACACACTGTCGGAGAAACCTCGGGTCAGTTTCAAAATTAGAAAAGCAAATCAGCCACTTTAAATACCGGCTCAGTCCGCCTGCATCCTTCTGCAATGTTTTGCATCGCCGCCGGTGGTCAGCGGCCCAAATGTGCACATATAATAATGCAGTTCCCATGTATGTGTGTTTGTTGTTATACAAAATCAACCAGAATTTGTGAACCTGAACAACCCTCTGCTCTGAGCTAATGATGCCATCAGCAGGGAAACCATGAATCAGCCGCATTAACAATTAATCGAAGGAAAGGTCAAACCCAGAAGACCAATAATAAACAAACATGGACAAGCTAATTTAATTAACTTAATTGAATCAAATGTTAGTTATGATGCTCAGTCTGGCTACCTATAATGTAATATGTAATATGTGTATGTGTGTTTTCTTATCGTTAACTCTTATCGTTAAAACGTGCTTCCGCAATGTTGAGAAGGATAAGGAATTGTGTAATTGTAAATTGCGTCATAAGTCCGTGACTCGGGTAGCAACATTTTCTCCAACCTTCCGACTTCCTTATCCAACTTTGAATGGCGTTTTGTTTGTAATATATCTGATTAGCATGTGAATGCAGGGCGTGTCTTGACACACAAGACAATTCTGTCTGTTTCTATCCTCTAATCTAATGAGACTTTCTCAGTAATAAAGACAGAACTGTCCAAATCCATACGGATAACATATTGTGTGTTGTATTTTACACATAGATGTATCTATTTGTACAAATATGTCTTAGACATTTGTACACTTGGAATTATGTGTGCACATATTTATTACACATTCACCAAAGTAGACATTCAAGTACAAGTTCGTACACTCTTACCACATCATGGTAAGAGTGTATTTGTGGCAAGCTTTTTTTTTTTTGGTCAGTTTTGTAAAATGCATGAACATTGTTTTATGCTCTATTTGATATTTTAAAAACCTGAAATGTTTGACATAAGAAGGGAGAGACAGAAATCATGCATCGGTGTGATTTCCTGTGGGAACTTGGGCTTGATACATTTATTTATTTTTTTATTCTAGTTCTATAATGTTGTCATTCTAATCCACATTAGGTTGGTGAAAGTCTCCCAGCAGTGGAGGTCCAGGAGGGGGAGCCAGGAAACAAGGTGGCTATGGATCAGCTCTTCAAGGGAAAAAAAGGAGTCCTCTTTGCAGTGCCAGGGGCTTTTACCCCTGGTTGCTCCAAGGTGGGTCCACACTCACTTGAATTAATGAATTCAATACAGTTTCACTCTCTGCTCATCATGTCATGCACACATGAATCTAAGCACTCTTTGACCTCACATTGCTCTTATTGTTTTCAGACTCACCTTCCAGGCTTTGTGCAGCAGGCTGAGGAGTTGCGGAGTAAAGGTATGCAGGAGGTCGTCTGCATTGCTGTCAATGACGCATTTGTCATGGCTGCCTGGGGAAAGGAGCATGGAGCAGATGGCAAGGTATGGGAAGCAGTTTGTATATGATGAGTTGTGACAATCAGCATCAGGTCTGCAAAGTCAGTTATGCCAATGCATACAAAGTGTTTCATATTTTATACTTCTTTTCAAAGAGGCACAGTAAAATATTTAAAAAAAATATGGATTGGTTTGCCTAAACAAATGGCCAGTGGCTTGAAGTTGTCAACATTCATAGGGCACACACAATTCAGATTCTTAGCTAAACACACCTGTTAGATGTTGCTTAGAAGTGCTGCAGAGTAGCCTTGTCTGAGATTTTGTAAGCATAAATAGATCCTTTCACAATAGGGTATTCCCATTAATTGTGTACATTATTAATTTGTAAATGTTTGGTTTCCTGTGTGGGAGACAAAGCGTTCTAACCTGATCTGTATTGACACCCAGCTTCCGGTGGATTTAAAACAGCCCCTGCAAAAACATTATCACAGCTTGAACAGAGAAGGCTGGGGACAGTAGTCCTAAACAATTTTCAAAATGCATTAAATCGCACACATAACAATGGATTTCACAGATTTCGTTGTCTCTCAGTTGTAAATCTGCTCACACTAGAGGATTAGGCAAGGACAGGGTATCACACACTTAACGATATAACTGAGATTATCCTGCTACTGATACGTCATGGTGCATTAATGGGCACTGAAATAAAAAAATAAATACAACATTTCAGTGAGAGCTGGAGGTGAGAAGGCCTTATCAGAAAAAAATAATGTTAGGCTTATATAACATACAGTAGATTCATTGTAAGACGGGTTCTCAAAGATTTTAATTTCGAGGCCCTTAAATAGGAACGCATTATTAACATGAATTGTTATCATAAATAATATAACACTTCCACCTCGCCTCACTGTAAACCCGGCTCTCATTGGCAATTGGCAGTCTCCCTTCTTAGAATAAGTCTGTGATCTCCACATATTAAAGGATTAGTTTGGGATCTATTGAATTCCACCAATAACTGGTTAGGGTTTGAGAATCTGGTGCACTCTAGCCTGTAATATAATAGCAGTTTCTCCTCTCCTCTCTTTCACTTTGTCACTGCCTACGTAGCCATGGCGACCCAGCTCCAGTATTTCACTACCGAGAAAGGAGGTCGATCAATTCAGTCTAAGTAGCCTTGCTTAAGAGTTGAGAGAATGGTCACACACCAAAATACAGAAGTGGATTGAAACGACAGAATTGTTTGCATCAAACATTTGAGGGAGCCTGGATTCTTTTGGGCTCCAAGAGAAGGATAGATATTGAGGATGTATCAGAGGATATTGAGCTCATTGCTACTTTCTTTTGTAGGTTCGAATGCTGGCTGATTCTACAGGAGCATTCACTAAGGTAAACCAGAATCCTCTGATTTATGCAAGTTCATGTAATGTTTTTTGGCTGCGTGTGTGTGCACATCTTTCTTTTTTTCTCTGCTTCGCAGGCAATTGATCTGTTACTTGACAGCGATCAGATTGTGCAGGCGCTTGGGAACAAGCGATCCAAGAGGTAAGAATACCTTTTATCTATTTCAGTCTTGCACTATACAGTAGCAGATTGATAACATCTGCTAAAGCTTGTATTCACAATCACTTTAAAGCCATTGAAAAAAAACTCAGACATGTAATTCTTTCTCATTTGTTATGTTAGATTTAGGCACATATGTGTGCAGATGGGAGTCTAGGGTGGCTTGAGTAGTTGGACCTTTGCCTAATCAATATGTGTATTAGAATAACACTGGTTAGATCACCAAATGTACAATAAACCAAATTTCTATTGTTTTAAGATTTCTTTATGCAACTTTATTTCTTTAGTCATCTTTCATGCTTTGAGAAAGGTCTGCAGACTGAAACGTCAACTGTAGTCTAAACCAACTTCAAATAGGACTTTTATCTGGTGCCAAAAGAAGCGAACACATCACCCTAATTACAGCGTTGATAATCTGGTTACCCTGCATTTTGGAATTCATTTTGAGATTTTACTGATTATTTTCTTTTTAAAAGCATTTCTTCATCCAGCCAAGAGCTACATTGCTGACCTTTTTTATATGAGCAGGAGCGCAGCACTGCAGTTTGAGTTATTTTGCCATAAGGGTCCTAGACTGTACAACAGTCTGCCCACTTAGGCTTAATTTAGGCAAAATCCTATTTCAAAAACATATTTTTACAGACTGCAATTGCTAACAAGCGTTTACCTATACTTTTTTGGCAATATACTATCTAAAAGTGAATGCGTCATCTTTACTTTATAGAATGTACAGTAGAAAAAATAGTAAGTGACAGAATTGCTGCAGTAAAAGCTTTATTAGCAACATGAAATTGCTGCCAGTGATCAACAAAAAATCCAACATACATGGCCTTTGGTTCCAAATGTGTAAAAATAAAATACACAAATACAGTAAAAAAAAAAAAAAAAGGCACCGAAGGGGGAAAAAACAAAAATGCACAGTCCTGTTCTAATCGCCGATTGAGATTGAAATACGCTGTGGTTGGTCTATTTTACACAACTTAAATCAGCTATTTCTCAATGTTTCAATGATCTGTTCATTCAAAAGTGCTTATCAGCTGTTTCAATATAGCTTTTGAGCTGCTGTTGTTGCAGAAGTAGAGGCTTTATACTATATTTAAGGTTTTGAACAATAGGTTTTCATTTCTGGCATGCTGTGTGCAAGCATTTGTAAATAAGCCATCATCTTAATTTTGGCATTGGGTAAGCTTGTATGTAAAGAAAGAAAATCTCAGCATTTTAGAAACGTGTTAATTGACTGCATATTCTGTGAAAACAACATGAATTGTGTTAATGGTATGGTCCACAACAGACGGATGTTGTGCTAATTGTGTTTAGAGTTTTGAAAATGTGACTACAGATTGGATAAAAGGATGTTAGCGATTGTTAAAAAAAAACAAAAAAAAACAACTGTAATGTTACATTTAGTATAACGCTCCTCCACAAATAAATATTATTTAAAGTAGAAAACCAGTTCAATGTCTGGCTTTTACAACTGCTTTTAAGAGCATAGCTATAAATCGATGTGTAATTTATCCTGTATTTCAGATATTCTATGTTGGTGGAGGATGGAGTTGTGAAGAAGATCAATGTGGAGCCTGATGGTACCGGCCTGTCCTGCAGCCTGGCCGCCTCCATTCTGTCTCAGTTGTAACCTTATTTAGACCCTGCTTACACCCCAGTTGCAAACCTTCAGTTTCTGTTACAATTGCACTATTAAACCCCAACACGCTTCCTCATTATCCCAACGAGTCATATGGATGCAAATGTCAGATGGATGCTAATATCAAAACACAGAAAGAGCTGGAAACTAATGCGCACAATTGTGACAAATGGTACTCCAAATGACTGCCCATCCTCTTCTGTATACTGTCAGATGTAAGTAAATAAAATTCACTAATCACTAATTCAATAATCACTCAGTTTTCCTGTATTGCATTATAGTCTTTCTGCAGCTTTATGACACTTCTAATGAATGATGCTGGAAAATAATCACTTTGTTAGTAGGTTAGTAGTTAGTAGGCTACATAAACTTTGGTTGTCGGTAGTTTGTCTCAGAGTTGTGATGTAAGTAAGCAAAAATAAATAAATAATGCAAATATCAGCCATGTGTCAGCAACTCAATGCATAAAAGCATGTAGACATGGTCAAGAGGTTCAGTTGTTGTTCAGGCCAAACATCAGAATGGGGAAGACCTGTGACCTTGATCATGGAATGATTGTTGCAGGCGGGGTGGTTTGAGTATCTCAGAAATCTCCTGGGATTTTCACACACTAGCGTTTACAGAGACTGGTGCAAAAAACATCCAGTGAGTGGCAGTTCTCTGGGCAAAAACGCCTTGTTAATGAGGTCAGAGGAGAATGGCCAGACTGGTTCAAGCTGACAGGAAGGTGACGGTAACTCAAATAACCATGCGTTATAACAGTGGTAAGCAGAAGAGCAAAGAGTCTACTAGGCTATGCAACAATCTATCATCAGTTTTGGAGTTGTGACAGTGGTTAGATGATATTTGTATTTATGCAATTGCCTACTGACCTAGGTTAACATTACACACTTGGACAAATAAATGTTGGCTGATAGTTACTGAACAAATTGCTAATGTTGCTTAGGAAAAACACTTGTGGGCTGCCACGCCTCAAGATCTCAATGCCTTGCAGTAACCTTTATTAAACACTATAGGTCTTATTGGAGACTGGGCACTGAGCCAGAGGGATTTTGGTTCCCTCAGTAAAGCCTGTCAGGAAGCACCTCTTGCAAGGCTGCCAATCGCCTCCTCCTGCTATGAGCCAACCACAAGTGATGAGCAAACTGCTTTCTTATTAAATCTAACAAACACCCAAAACTTTCCAAAGGTTTTACATACTTTAAGACAGCCCCAAATCCTCCCTCTTCAGTGAATGAAAGGTGTTAGAAACCTTATATCAGTGATAAATTAAGCTAAACTTGATTGATTTGAAGGCAAGTCAGCCAGGCTTGCTAGCTAGTGGCTAAAGTTTGGGAGAAGTGATATGAATTTAGCCTACCATTTAGCCTACACTTGCCTCTGCTACTGCAACCATATTTACCACAGTGCTAAAATGCACATGGCTATAGTGCACTGAACAGTGAATCTATATTAGCACAGCATCTATCTTGCACTGTCCCTTTGTACTGTATGTGAAATCCTGTTGTCCTTGTACCATGTGTTATTCAATACTGTGAAATTTTGTAAGTTGTCAATATCTCTGTATGTCATCAAGACAAATTCCTGTAAATTTCTGTTTCTCACAACAACAACCAACCCAAATTGAGAGATTCATGACATAGGGCTGGATCCAGGCTAATTTCATACCGCTTGGCTACTTGCAGTGTCAGAGGGGTCTTCAGAATCATAAGTAACTGCCTCATGACTGGATGGTTGGGAACTTGTTGCAATGTTATTGACTCATTGAGAAATACAAGCCACTTGCAAGTCAAATTCCAGGGCAAATTATAGCCGTCTGTCTCTGGAGGCGACCGCATTGCATTGTGGTCGCCGGTGCTTGGGATACATAGAAGCAACACGGCTCTCTAGCAAATAACTAGCGAGGACAGACTACCAGAAAGGTAAGTTAAAACATCAGAGCCACCAGCAATTCATCATTATCAGTTAGATCCAGATTTTTCGCATGAAAAAGTCACCTTAATAACATGTTCAATACAAAATTGTTACAGCTAGCAGCAAACTTCCTGAGAAGTTAAGTGAGCCATAGTTTGAAGGCTGCAGACTAGCATATGAAAGCTAAGCTAATATGCTCTAGTTTCGTTGTGCTATCTTCAAACATATCGTCGTGGCGAACCTTATTTGGACATAACTAACGGTTTAAGTAGTAGATTATGTGCCCCTGCTAGGAAATGGGGGTGACTCGCTATGAAACTGAACGATAGTCATCCTTCTATCTTGCTTGCGCTAGCAAACGTTAGCTTGCAACGTTAACAAGCTAACGTTAGCACTGAAATGTAGCGCGCGCGGTTTAACTTTGGGTGGGTAGCCTAATGTCAGCCTATATGATTAAAGGAAGATAGTTAAATTTAGTGTGATTAGTCATTGGCTAACTGTCAAATACAACAGTTTGTAGCTGTAGTGTTAAGTATCGTTATCTAAATAAGGCAAGTCAATAAACCGCCTGCAAATGAAACATGGTGCATTGCGAGCAATTTAGTGATTTTCCATCTCACAATAATTAATTTGGGAAACGTTGAGCCTTTGAGACCAGCGAAATGATTGAATTAGCTGTTTCACTTACATGTTTATATTTTCATTGTGACAAGAAACCGCCAATTTGCGCGTGACGTAATTTCCGGTATGGTTCAGCTACCTGTGGTGTCACCTGGCGCGTTGTGGTTGTTTCTACTCTTTTGTTAATGTTCTGGGATTATGTTTTGAATTTAATTTGTAAAATATTTATTTAAGTCTTCAATCTTACTTGTTATAGCAGACCTATGCAGTAATATCATTTTTTTTGGTAATTACTGTGGGAAAGGTCACTCCAAATTGCTCGAAGTTGTCCCTTCCTGGTGTCTCAGTTTGTTGAGGTACATACCTTGTAAATGCAACATACTGGGTTAGAAGCTGGCCAAGTAACAAATGTCCTTTCTCCGCGCCAGTCTTTCCTGTCACCTTGAACTCCTTTCACTGCAAAAGGCCCAAAAAATACTCAAAGATGTGTCCTGGATCTTTTAGTCAGTGATCGTATTTATATGTACAGAGTAACCCAGCTATTGGCCATGCTCCAGTTAAGGTCTTTTTCGAGTAAAACAGTTTAGGCGAACCTTTTGATACCCTGCAATTGAGTATCCCTGTTTCCATGAATAAACCAATTAAGAGAATATTCCTATCCAGTGGTGGTGTCCGGCACACAGATGTCTGCCAGCAAAACAATATGAGAAGGTGTGGCTTGCAGCGCCCTCTCTTTGATTGAAAAGTAGTTTGCTTATAATACAGGGGAAAGAAATGATGATCCCAATAGTAATAGTAAGTACTGCTCACCACCATGTTTTTTTGTTGATTTTAATATGTATGCATAACACTGTGCATATGAGTTTACGCAGATGGTGAAAAGTAAAAGGAGTAAGATGTTTGCATGGCACATCCACATTAATATCGGAGTAATGCCTAGTTCATGCTATCTGTGTGGCTTGACACACATGAGCTCTGTATGAACACAGACATACCTTGGCAATCATGCTTCTCGCACTTTCATGACAAGTGCGGGGCCTGAAAACTCGATGCTGCTGCAGGAAAATTCATCTCTCCAAATCCCCCAACAAGAAAAAAAGCCCCACTGGAATCAGCCAGTGCTTCCAGTTCCTCTTTGTACTGCCAATCCTTGACGGAGGTGCATTTAGGTTATTGTGGTACTGTTTGAAATTTCAGGTGATGCATGACTGCGCACGTGGCTGCCAAGTGCGGCCAAGGCGCCTACTTACTTTGGCCACAATTACTTCATGTTGACTGCATGCAGTCCATCACATTCGTTTCTGCATGAAGCACGAACTAGCCATAAACCAGGCATATTAACCAGGTTTCTTATAATAAAAATATGATTTGAAAAGTTGTGAAGAAAGTAGTTTAGAGTTTTACCTGCTAAAACAGCCTAATGCTCTGCAAAAATATTGTTTAATTTCTTGAACCTGGCTTTCCAACCTATTTTTTCATTGAATAATAGACACCCAAATGTTTACATAAGAGAAGCAAATAGCATGTGGACCAGTGCATTTTAAATTACAATACAGTCAAACATTTGAGACAAGCAGATATTTCTAAAATAAAGCTAAAACTAACTTAACACATAGTTTGCGGGTTAACCATTTACAGTCTCCCATTTTGATGTGTGTAGAGCATTTGATCTCATTATTTACATTTGTTAAAGTTGTTAAAGTTCATGTTAGTTGGATATTGTAGCAAAATAATGAGGATGTTTGTATTTTTATTTGCCAACAAAAATGAAATGTGAGAAAATTACTTTGGATCCACAAATCATTCTGGTCAAGTCTCCTTTGAAAGTGAAGTGAAGTGTAATTAATTTTAATTTCCATTGTACTCTTTGGATTACAGCTCAGTACCTGGTGATCTGTGACCGCCTACAAAGCAGCCATGTCGTCGACATCCCAGAAACACAAAGACTTTGTGTCAGAGCCCATGGGTGAGAAGTCTGTGATGGCCCTTGCAGGCATTGGAGAGGCCCTTGGCAAAAGACTGGAGGGAAGTGGCTTTGACAAGGTGATTTGAGTTGATTGCTTTATATTGTTTTGCACTATGAACAATGTATAGCATTGTTTAGCAGTGTAGAGGTTACATATCTTCTTGGTGATGATCTTGGTTTGATTTGGTAATGATTTATTTATTAAAATTCTACATGTTGCACTTTTTTTTATTTATTTATTTATTTATTTATTTTTAAATTGGGAAATTAATGTGAAGGAACTAAAGAAAAATCTGATATGCAAAAGTATCCAGAGCCCATGTTTCATTAGGCTAAACTCCCACTAGCGTCCCTCACGCACCAAATGATAACGAACTACCGTTTAAAATGACATGAACTTGACAAAAATATGTTATGATGAAATGTGTATATGTTAAAATATGTTTGAATATAGTCAAGTTATTCTGCTACTATATACCAATCACTGGAGCTTTGAAAACTCTACATATCTGCGCTTCTTATTTGGGATTTAGGCTTAACTAACATCAACGTTTTCATAATGTAGACAAATGCGTGATTAATCAAGGAAATTCATAAATACTTGCATTTATTTTTTAACTCCTCCCGTTCATCTCTACAACCACAGGCATATGTTGTCCTCGGGCAGTTTCTGGTGCTAAAGAAAGAGGAGGAGCTTTTCCGGGACTGGCTGAAGGACACTTGTGGGGCAAATGTCAAACAGCAAGGTGACTGCTATGGCTGTCTTCGGGAATGGTGCGACTCCTTCCTATAAAGCGTGTATTCTTTTTCTTTGTTTTGTACTTTTGAAAGTCTCAAAACATTTACCTCTTCCGTGATCTTGAATAAGCTGAGCTACACCATATATTAACTGACACTGCACACAGTAACAAGGTTTAACAAAGTCAACTTATTTTGAAGTATACTTAAAATAGTGAAATCCTACAAGCGGAAATCCATCTAAAACAGAATTCACACACAGCCATCTCATGATCTTTGACTTAGATTTGTAAACATTAACACTTCTTGTTCCAAAACGTGAAACTAGAGAGCGAAGTCTTTAGCGTTCTGGAGCTGATCCATTGACAATGAATTAAACACCTGAGTGTGCTTTGTAAAAGTACATGAAGTTTCTGTGTATATGGCCACCATTCTCTGTTCAGAATGGTTACAATTGCTATAAAGTAGGTGGATCGGGTGGGAAATCTCAAAACAACAATTCTCGGAGTCCACAAAATCCTTCTACTTACAATGGAGCAACTTCAGAGTGTCTCCTTAAGACATCACAGATTCAATTATTTTGTCTAATTACTAGAGACAGCTGTCCATATTCACAATATTTAACTACAACAATATCAGGGGAATTCTGCATGTGCTTTCTGTTTTTAGATTGGATTTCCCTTTTATGATCAATTCAATGTTATAGTTTATCACTGGGCGTATCACTTCCTTTGTGATGCTAACTAATGCTGGCTTGTTCTAAGATTCAACATTTTAGCCTCACAGAAACATTTTGATGTGTTTTAGTTCAGCACATATTTCTTTCTGTGAAAGGTGACAATTTATTAATGCAGTCCAAAAAAATAATATCAACTTTTTGCACCCATCTTCAACTCTTGGACTGTTGTCCTATTTATTTAAAGCCATTGGAAAGTTGCTGTGAAGTGGTGTGTTTATGTCACAGTATCATGCCACAGTTTAGCATCTTGTTAGTAATCGCTAAGGCTGGAGTGATTAAAAACAGTCCAGTGACTATAGTTAAACCTTTCCTTGTAGAGATGGATCACCTGTCTGAAATATTCAGTGGCTTGCTCAGGATGTGACTGATTTTCATACAACACATTTAAACAAAACTTCAGAACAGATGCTGAGACTGTTTTAACAAGATTTTTTAAAAAAGCTCTAGAGTAGGAGGCCAACATGGCCAAACTCATGGAGTTGGTCTAGCACATTAAAATTGTTTAGGAGTGGCGCACCCTCAGATCAAACGCGAGGGGCAATGCAAAAGAGTTGCAATGGATAGAATAGGCATTCCCATTTCGATCAGTACCATTGAATCCTCATTTAGTTGGCTTATTTAAAATGGCTGCCATAGGACTTTTATAATGTTAGGGGAATGTGTTTTTAATGATTGAACATTACAGCGACACTGGTGTAGAATGCTCTGACTTATGAAATGATCATTCACATATTATCAACATTCTGTGGCAACCAGCTTAAGTCTACCAATGGCCATGATGCATCAGTTAGTACCTTCTGTCCACTGTAATTACATGGCTAAAGCAGTTTATCTGTTGTACACACATATTATAGAGGATGTATATGCCACTGTAATAAATCATTTCTGAGCTGAACTTAAGTAGGCCTCTCCCGGTTAAAAGCAGCATCATTTCAAAGGAATCGCAGATCGGTGTTTCCAGTGGCTTTAAATGAAAATAAATACCATTTTATGTTTATTTTTTTTTTTTGCATCAACAAGCCAAAATTAGTCATGTGTTCATACATTTCTAGATTTTAATCTGTAATAGCCTTTTCTAAATGTGTGATGCCTTAATGCATGTTAGTTTTAACAACGTTTTGGTGAGTCAAGTTTACCTTGAGTTGTCAAGTAGTGCATGTAGATGTCCAGGCTGATACCCAGTGTATATACCCACATAATCTTCCATACAGGATTTGATGCTTACACCCACTGACAAGTCACTAGTTCAAAAAAGATGTAACCAGCCTGTAGCTGCTCCTGTTTTCTAAGAGTGTTCTGTAGATGCTCCTTGTTGAAACACTGGCTGATGTGTTTGA
The DNA here is from genome assembly GCA_034670405.1 of Hoplostethus atlanticus. Taxonomy (NCBI): domain Eukaryota; kingdom Metazoa; phylum Chordata; class Actinopteri; order Trachichthyiformes; family Trachichthyidae; genus Hoplostethus; species Hoplostethus atlanticus. The sequence continues at coordinate 3,789,563 of JAXDDX010000018.1, forward strand.
CTGTGAAAGCATTTTGGTTTTTATATTGCTCTTAGTAAAGGTGTGAAGAGCAAGTGTCAGATTTGGACTAATTTTTTAACGTGTTCATTTGAAGGCTCTTTTTTTTTTTTTACTGAAATAAAATCAGAAATGAAGTTAAAATTTTGGTGACAGAAACTTTTATTTGATTTTGATTTTTGCAAGTAATCTGAAATGGAGTGGACAAGTGGTCTCTGGAGTGGGGGGTTCCCAAACATTTTCATGTCCAGTCCAGGACGCCCCTAATTGGACACGCATTAGGCCATGGACCCCCATTTAATGTGATTTTTGCTGTATATGATTTGGTACAGAAATAAACTGTCTATACTATAGGTGGGGAAATAACCATGAGCAAAGTGAAACCTCTGCTCTAAATTGACAATCCTATGTCATTCTCTCAGTCCTATCTTCAAATGAATGACTTTGGGAGCCACTGCCCTAGAGTACCACAGACCTGAAATTGTTAAAATGACAATGTACACCTGTCTGTAAAAGTACATTATAACTGCTGTATTTATTCTTGCCAGAAATAAATAGAAAACTGTTGGACAGACTCATAATAACCCAATAGCCGATTTTACTTAAATGGCTTAGATTAGTTATAGTTCCACAACCATTGGAATGTTTCGGGTCTGTGTGCTATTGAACTATAAAATATTGATTAAACAATGACCAAATGCTCGGATTTGTTGCTTAAGTTCCACAGTAGCACCTATACATACATACATACACACTCTCTCTCTCACACACTACAGCAACAGTATAGAAATTACTGAAATGTTGAAATATAACAAAGAAGAATGATTATACGCCACTCATAATCAGCTATTGTCCTTGGTAGATACAAGTAACTGCCAAAATAGAGGAAACGTAAAGGAGGAACATGTATTGAAAATAGTTGGGATGCAACTCCCTGGAGACGTTGAGCTCTACTCAGTTCCCTAAAGGGTAATGAAGACATATCCATTCTGAATGATCGCCTCTACCTTTTTTAAGTGAAGCATTTCTGTCCTGATGGAAGAAGGATGACTACAGGGTGATATTACCTCCACCTATAGGGCACACGTGGTCACAAAACGGTTTAAAGAGCATGGAAACATAAATTATAGGCAATTTCCGTCTCTGTTACTTAATGTCCACCCTTCAAAATGATCTGAAGAGCATGAAAGCATGCTCTCATGCTCTCAGGCATGCTAATCATGCTATGCCTGTAATAGGTGCTAGATCTTAAAGGGGAATTCCGGTATTTTTAAACCTGGGCTCTATTTGTACAAATTAATCATTTATACCGCAAAATGGGTACAAAACGTTTTGAAATTGCTCCGGTAGATCGCCTGTCGGCAGTCACAAAACTGGCTGCTATGGCTACAATGTAATCCGCAGGGGCAAGTGCGCCGATCAAAGTACGTCCACTAAAAGTGCTAGTTTTTGCCACTGATGGGCTCAGATTGTTATTCGTGTGTCTGACAACATTACGGAAAGGATCCCTACAGAGATAGGACCTTTGTTTAACCAGAAACCTTTGTTTAACCTCTTCATGCAACAACTCACCTCATCTTTCAGATTTCAGAGCGAGACTTCTCCTTGAGCGAGACTTCTGTTTCTGGTTAAAAAATACCTATTTTGCAGTATAAATGACAAATTTGTACAAATAGAGCCCAGTTTTAAAATTCCCCTTTAAATGTATGGATCACTTATCGGAGCAGCACCCGAGACAGCATGTAGCACCACCATAATCCAACTACCAAATGGAAGAGTTCTTGTGTCTTGTAGTGGACCAACACCCTTTTAAGACACTTGATGTTGGTGTTTCCTTTTTGGCAGTTACCTATAATACATTTAAACATGAGATGTACATGATTTCAACCAGGTTATGGCTGTTTGTGTGGGTCTTGATAGTGATGACTCCATGATTCTTTATTGGTAATGGTTTTGTCAAGAATTCCCATATATTCTTGTTCCTTTCCTTCTAACATCAAGACAGACACTAGCAGTTTTGAAATTTAGCTCAAGACATTTTGTAGTTGAGTATGTACTGTACATCGGCAGCTTTTATGCAAGGTTACTATTGTACACTGATGTCTTATTTTAGGTTTGAAGTACATGTACAATGCCGCACATACATGTACATACTGTACAGTTGTACTTTTACCACCACTACAATCCCTGATTTGTCTCAAAGGAGAGCGCAGAAGAACTTCTTCTCCCTGAAAGGGTTCTCTGAGGTGGGCACAGGGGTGATGAGAGGGTCGTCACAGGCATGTGCATCACAGTACGCCATCAGGTCAGCTGCTGCCTTTGAAACCTGAGGATGATCAGATAAAAAAAAAAAGACTGAACACTATCAGATCAACTCTACTCCTACTTATTCTACTCCTAAAGCCTAAATTAAATGAAATCATGTTAGTCTAGATGTAGATTCAATACTGTGAGACCTTTTGAAATATTTCTGTCATGGACCATCATTAAATAAGTATTCACAAGAAGGGAGAGAAGATCTAGTAATGTTTCCGGGACTGGTTTATTCTTGTGGACTTCCTCATCAGTATACCTGACCTGGACCCATTCTCATCACTTTGTAAGAATGTGACTAAAGATTTGACATTTACATCCTATGGGGATGATCTTACAGACGCACTTTACAGGAGTAAGTCTTATCTGAATAATGAAAGAAGAACATTTGAATGTATTTTAGGAATATTGGCTCAAGTTTGGCTTAGTTAGTCCTTGTGAATGGATTCCACGACTTAGAAAGTTACGGCCAAATGAGACTTTATGGTCCCCACAGAAAAAAATAATCAAAGACAAATGATATAAATGTTTAATTAATTTTAATTAATTTTAATAATTTATCAGAGAATTGAAACAAATGACTGGAAAAAGTGTGAATATTTAATGTGTCTAAGTAATAATAATGCTGTGTTTATAATACTAATAAGATTATATGAAATATGTGAATATATGCTATATGAATTTTATATGTCACTGTTGTGGGGAAGGTGACAGCCTGAGAGACTAGAATAGACTAGAATATAATACTGATATAATAGAACAATATAACAGTCACTTATGTAGCTATACTTTGGTGTTCTACATTGAACTTGGACTACTGCTCTTCTCAATGTTGACAGAGGATTTACTTCTTGTTCTACAAGGAGCATTTATATGTTTGTATACTGGAATGTCTCGTCTGCCCATCTGCATTTGAAAAACATTTGAATTGGCTGCCAACTGTAACTGTCATAAGAGTATTTCAGTGTTGACAGAAGAAAGCGCCTATTACTTTCTGCTGAGACAAGGTAAAAGAAACTTAATGACAACTGACAGCTGATGGTGGAAACTTTTACTTTCAGCTGTTTAAGGTAAAACTTTCATCCCAAAGCTGCCATAGCGTTTTGTTTTGCTTCTCAACCACCAGAAATCATTAACAGCAGCTGAGAATGTCCCCACAAAACACAATATTAATTATGTTTGATACATTTAGCCTCTGCTTCTCTTCTGCAGTGATGGATTATGCTTTTCAAACAAGCAATATGCCTCAGCAAGTTGTGTTTGATGCCATTAGGAATATGATGGAAGCCAATAGCATTTTGGAGGATATCCAACATGACACTGTAAGTTTATCTGAGAGTCGCAGGTGCTTTTCTAGTAATGCAACCTAAAAATGTCAAATGCCAAAAGAAAAAAATGTCTTTAGGTTGTCCTTTCAGTTTGACCTCTGTTCATTCTAGCTGCACAAAGCTGCACATGTACAAAACTGGAGCAACTGCGGCATATTTGACCTGTTGCAACATTCTATCACATGAGAGCAGATTTCTCATGAAATGTAGCATAGATTTAATTGTTGAGCAATAAAGTTGGACAACAGGCTCTTTAGGACTTTGTAACACACTGCAACTCATTGTATAATATTAAACTATACTATGATATAATTCTAATATTTAGAAACTTTACCAATATAAACAAACTAAAAAAAGATTTGTTGATATCCATGCAATGTTTTTATTTGTACCGTAGCCCTTGGTACAAATGTGTAGCCCTTGGATCAAGAGCCCCATCAATTGATCTGAGATTAGAAAACCTTTTCTAATCCGATATTTTGTTTTTGGTGATCCAGTGACTCCTTTATTTACATTTGGCTCAAGGGTTATGGATTTGAATAGCATGGATCACATCTGAAAGCCTTCAGTCTTACCTTTATCCTGCAGAAACTGGCCTCTATCTTCAATTGCTCCACCAGCTTCCTGGCTTGACCGACACTCATGGTGCTATTCACTGGGGTGTCTCCTTTCATCCTGGCCCCATGGATGACATACAGTCACAGACACAATAACAGTTAACCTTTATGGATGTTTACTGTATGGAAACCTGTTCAATATTTTCCAGCATTTTTATGAATTGTCACCATTACATTCTCTACACAAGTCACTGTCCCCAAGGGATGACTGAACTGCTATTTAGCTTTGTCATTCCTGCTCTTTTCCCTAGAAATACCATAGTTCACCTTGACAAAATAAGAAAATATATTTAAAAAGTGATGAAAATGTATAAATTATGTTTGCAGGTTATCATTTGGAGTTGTGGGGGTAATTTATAATTTTCTATTCACAATTCTGGGCTATTAATAGCAATATATTATAATACACCATTCTAGGTGCTTGAAATGACACTCGTGATGAAATGAGCTAAGGCTGTGAATTACATAGCCTGCAAGTTCAGTTCATGAGACAAAGTTTTATCTCAATACACAGCATAGCACTGTTGTATGACATATAATACAGGCTATGCTAAATATATCTGTAATGTATAGGATTTCCCCCAAAATAGTAACAGTTTTTGCTGCAAAGCAAACATCAAGCCAATCAATCTCTAATGATACAGTATAAATATCAATCAATATTTTGCCATAGAATAGGCACAGCTGCTTTATTAAGTCTCTTTCAAGGGCCTTAACAATATAAATATATAAAAAGGCTAAAGAAACCTACAATCTGGGCCAAGATATATTCACCATGGCCCACACAGATTCCACCCAATATAAGCAATAATTAACAAACCACAGCAATATCTTATTTGGAATGAATATAAGCACAGCAGTCATACGATAATTAAAAAAATAAAGAACAAATATGCATGGACCTCCTGAAAATAAAAAGTATAGCAGATGGAGATTGGGAAAAAAGAAAGATGGATTGTCAACAAGATAAAGAGGCAAACCAGCAAAGGACCGAGTCTATTTGAACCATTCTGGACCTCTCCCCATTTTCTCCTTCCTCTCCTTCATAAACCCCCTTTTCTCCTTACCCGTTTATATTCCTCTTCAGGTGCAATCTTCCCCCCTCTTTTCTCTATATCTCTTTTTTTCCTCTCACCCTCTATCAGCTTATGTTTGTGATATCAGTGTAGCTGGACCCCACCCCTCACAGACAACAGCCTTGATGGTACCCTGCTCTGTACAGTCCAGTGCACTGCAATTCTGCTACAATGAGCACTAAATGTGTGGTACATGGATAGAAACGCCCCTCAGCAGTGAGTGGTACCTGCCAGGCGGAAGGGAGGGGAAACCATTGGTGAACATTTTCTTATGAGGGTGGGTCGTACCATGTCTTTACTGGGAAATTGGGGGCAAGCAGAACATTTCAGATCCAATCGTTGAAGTGGAACAGGATGATTATGTTGTGTGGGATTGTTTTCAGCATTAAGAGTAAATACAATGTGGAATATGCACTACAAAAGACAGAATCAAATGCTATTTCTGACCCTCCGTGCAGTTGTGATATCCATCCTCTGCTCTGTTGCTATGGGGACTGCTGCAGTCCGGTTTAGTAAATGAGTGAGCTCTTGTATTAAGGCAAACGACAGCTTAGCTATATCTTTAAGGACATGTGTGTTATCGATTAAATTATCTCTGCGGTATATCTGCTGTTAATTTCCCTCTTTGTACTAATGGTAAATATAAGTGTCTACGGAGAAATAATACATTCGGTTTATTTATTTTTTGGGCAGTAATTGGCGTTACCAGCGGCTTGCATGATCCTCTCAGACCAAAGAGCCTTTCAGGGGGAAGACCTCGAAGCAGAATGTATTGCAGTAAATCGTATTTATTCTCTACAAACTCGCGGAATCATGGGAAAGTCTCGCGGAAGAGGTGCTCAGGCTAAAAACGGCTCAAAAAATGAACGGGTTCCAGTTGGGCGCTAGTTGGATGCTACTAATGACTGTACTTTTTCCTAGTTCAGAAGTTCTTCTCTGTAATATGTCATTGTTTTATTAAATGTTATTCAGCAGCCTCGTAGAAAAAAAAATCATTTTGTGGAGCTAGTCATGCATGCGCATGCGCGGCTGAAGCTTTCGTGCTGCGTGTGGCTGTGTGCGTAACGCCCACCGCCGACGCCATCTTTGCTAGACTACTGTTCTAGCGGTAATGGCGCTGTGCTGTCCAGTTTTTTCCGTTGGTGGCATATCTTCTCAAATCCTGAGTATCTCTGGCGAGTCACGATGCTTGGTTTACGCGTTTTCTTTTTAAATGTCCTTTGAGTTGCCGTAGGTGGCTATGTGGACCCTGACTTTCCAATAACTGTACTTTGTGCACAACCTACCTATGTACAATCAGAGAATGGTCATGGGGAGATTTGTAGTTTAGTTTAGTTTAGTCTCTCTCTGTTAACAGTTTCTGTGCTGTTTCCATTATTAATATTATGTCCCAGTATCACTCCAGTTGGTCTCCATCAACAACATTCATCATGCAGCTTCTTTTGCATCAAAATACTGGAGCATTCTTGGTAGAGCCCCATTCATTGTTGTCTACACACATACAATGTTGAGGGTAGCAGCTCATGTGGTGGGGGGAAACAAGTGACCAAGTGACCTCCGGTTCAGTACATGATAGGAACGCCTTTGCTTGAATTTCATTAAATGAACTAAATTAAATGTCATATTCAAATTTGGGCATTTGAGAATTGCAGAGATTCTCTTGATTGTCTTAGAAATAGTTGTTGTTAATTCAAGGCAACACAAGATCATACCTTTGTGTTCAAATGTGCTACAAAGGCAACAAGGAACAAATAGCTCTATACATGTTGTGTCCATACTCTTGTTCTCTACGTGCTGATTAGGCACCCATTGAACTCAATATTTTATTTTCTATTGCGTGAGATAAAGTTTAAATTTGGGGAATTTTATGAGATATTTTAACATAAGCAAGCTATATTTTAGATTTCCTCAAATTGTTCAATTGGGGATGTAAAATGAGGAGAGTCATTTTATACCCCCAATTCAATTAAAAGAGCTGTCCTTTGATTTAATATGGCTGATTGTATTGTTCATTACCATGAATGTAAGTGATTGCGGAGGGCCTGAGGAGGGCAGTGTTTATGGTCCATAAGCTGAGGCTGTGGTGTATTGACTCCATCTGCTGGATGATGCTGGCAAGTTTGGCTGCATCAGCTGTCAAAATGCCAGACTCCAGTAAGTCATGCTGCAATTTAAGACCAGTTTCAGAACTGAAACATTTTGTCCACTGACAAAAAACAACAACATTGAACAACTCCATTTGATAAATATGTCTCTAAAAACCTGTCCCGGTAAACTAAGGATTCCCAAAAGAACCACCAGGACTATCCCATCACCTCTGCCACCACGAGGTCTTATTTTCTACTTCTACCCCGACTAAGATGCTATGTTGTTCATTTTGTTTCACCAAACTCTCCATTATTTATGTGTTGTGCCCCTGCTGGTGTATGCCCATGACAGACTGATGGACACTCCACTCCTTTTCATTTTGCCACACTTGGCTGTGATGTGATTGACACTTGTATGTGTTGGGGGGGGTAAAACTGAGGTTAAAAATGATTAATCTGTACTAGCACAACTGAAAGAGGAGCGAGTGGGAGGATATCTACTGTGGCAGGTAGCTGCTTGCTAGTGTTGAAAGGCAGGTTACTACACTACCCACCTTCACTGGTTTTCAACGATATAACTTTGATTGAATTTTTACCTTTTAAAAGTGAGAATACCAACAGATACCAGCAGTTATGCCAAACTGGGATATAATATTATACCTCACAAATACACCCAAACATGCTGTCCATTCTTTTTATTTTTAGTTGTTATTGCTAGGCTGACACTGAGAGTCTGTTCTAACCTCTCCCAAAGACCACATGCAATAGATGTGAGAGCCCACTGATCGATCTGCCCCCCCCGGTGCTTGATCACATTACAGTGTATCCCAAACCAACTCTTATGTAATGACGACCAAGGCAGCTCTGGGTAGGGTGATAATCTGAATCATCAATTGCAATCGTCCAGTTCTATTGATGGTATTGTAGCTGTTCAATAATTTCCAAATAGACACTCATAACTTCAGACTGCACTTTAGCCTATCACAGCGCACCACTCTATTGACAAGGATGTTGTTTGAGTTCGGGGCACGCAAATCACAAATAACAAAATCACAATAAATGAAAAGAAGAAATATTCCCACAAGTTCTTATTTATATTTTTTTTATTCAAAGAGCCAGTTCCAGTGTGTTTACTAGAAATTTAACATGGAGGACAACTTCACAATCCAGCCATCAGGTTTTGTACTGCACACTTTAGGACACTATTATGGTAACATTATCATATTCAGCTAAAAACAACAAAAGAGAGGACAAGACAGATTTTTTTTCAGAACTGCTGCTAATCAAACATCTAAGAAACAGAAGAGAAAGTACAATGCGTGTGAACTGAGTTTGTCATTGAGAGCAGCCACCGTCTGGAGTGCTGGTCCTGTCAACCCACCAAGCACAAAACGTGGCTCAACTTTCAACATGGAAAGACTTTGTTTTTCAACCCCCCCTTCGCATCTAGTGTGCATCTCTGTATTGTACAACTGTTCTGCCTGCATGGGAGGTTGACGTCATGCCGACAAAGTATAGTCACAAATACAAATCAATGCACTGGTCGGTTTCCATGCACATCACTTTATATGTTGCCTGCGTCCTTGCAACTCCATGGGATGGCGACAAAGCACACAAGCAGCAACAGCAAAGAAATATGGACATGCTGCCGGTATCAAAGCTCTGTGTTACTTTCCACACCACACGAGCAATCACGCATCCTGTCTGCCCTTTCCAGCATTCCTTGATTGCTGATTGGAAGTCCTGGTTGCATGGAGAGCCTGCAGTCTATTTGGGATGATAATCTTGACACTGTTTTGGAAACAGCTTGCTACAGTTGCTCAAAAACGTATTTTGGTACAAGCCCACTTGACGTTGTGCATATTATTTTGTGCTACAAGACGATTTAGAAATGCTTATTTGGACTTTCATGTCTGAGATCTACTCAAAGTTCTCAAAGCCAATATGCCCAAATCATGCACATTTGCTAAAATTATATTTTGTTGTAGAAGGAGGCAAATTAAGCTGCAGGCATTTTGAATTCTAAATGCACTTTGTGGAGACAAATTGCCCCAAGTTTGAAGTTTACCTCAACAGTGAACATATAGAATATAGAATGTATCTTTACCTATGGATAGGCCTATAACATACAGTGTTGTAGCTGCAGCTGTGTCTATATGATTGACAATATTAAGCAATACTGTTGTTCAGTATTAATTTTGTCAATAAAATAATAACATATTGAACACTTTTACATGACAGTAACTACATGAAAACTAGACATCATTCAATTCAAACAGACTACTGAATCAGGCTGTTTGCCAACTTTTAGTAGCTTATTGCTACTGCTAGATTTGAACTTCTTGATCCCTGGAAAATGATTGACAATAAGTCTTGGTGCACAGAGGTGTAGCAGCTAGGTAGCGCTCAAAAGTGTACATTGTTCTGTACAAATATTTATGGAAGCACTGCTGGAAGAACAGTTCCCTAGCAGTAATGCTTAGCCAGCAAACAAGCCATAACGCAAAGTAACTTTCTCTTATGGAGGTAAAATCAACTCGAAATCCTGAAACTGAAAGAAAAGCAAGTTTGCAAGCAAGCCAATATTTATCGCAGTATGCCAATGGTAACATACACAGTATAAACTGTAAAAAGACTTTGATTTGTAACTTGCAACTGCAAGTTGTAATTTGAATGTAAGTACCAAACCTGAAATCACAAACAGCAATATATCTTTCTGCTGTTAAAATGTGTTGAGAGGTTCTGGATGTATGCTTAAACACAATGACATTTTTATATCGTTTTAGTGGATGTGTTTTGCTACTTGCATTCAAACTGTAAATTAAAACTTATACATGCCAATACTACAATATACATAATGCACATTGTGATACACATTTGCAACTTGTGATACACACATGTGCTTTGTTCTATTTTCAGTAACAGGATTTTTGATGGTTTTTTTACCTCCATATTCTTTAAAATGACTTGATCCTCATAGTTGCAGATGAGCACTGATATCAGGACGAGTCTAAATTTGAACAAGACAAAAAATATATTTCAGACAAATGTCCAAAGCGAGTCTAACATGTCAAATGCTCCTATTGACTAAGTCTAGTTTGGATGAAATAACTAACATATGACTAGAACCAATCGGTATCTAGTCAGGAAACAGAGCTACTGTTGCCAAAATAAACACATCACAGTTTTATTTTCCCACAGTGAGCAGTAATACGGGGTATTAAGAATGTTCTCACTCACGCTGCCTGTTCACCATCATATATGCTTTCTATTTTCTATCTAATTGCAAGGAAGACCTAACAGTTACAAATCCTATGCTTGTGCACACAGTCACACTGAGATAGATCAATGCATCTGGCCTCATGAGCCACTGCACTGAGGCAGCACTGAAGTCTGGATTGAATTGGAACAATGTAAGCAGGGCTTTCACATGCAAGCCCATCAGTCATCCTTAGTGATATTCACCACTTTGCATCAGCTGAATGTGACGTACAAATAACGTCTATGTGATATAGCAGCATTGTATTAGTCACAGTGCACCTCTTTTACAAAGAATTACCAAGGATAGTTAGTACATGAAGATAAAAACATTGTCTAAATACAAGGACCAATTACTACAATATGAAAATATTACATTTGCTTAAGAGAAACAATCCATTATGAAAAGCGAGGGGGATATAGAAGAGCATCACAGGTAAGTTAACATGAACTTTTGCTCTCCAAAGGAAGCGGGATAGCAGGGTCAAACAGCACAGCGTTACTATGATAGCTATCATACCTGAAGAGTTCTTACCCCCTTTAGGAAGGAAGGAGGTGATCTGCATTTTTTAAAATCATACCATCATAATTCGTATCATCAAATATCAATCATTATCCTTGAATTCAATATTTGGTACAGGAAATACAACGTTAAAAAATAAACAATAAAATACAAACAGGGTTAATTAAGTTTACACAAATAAGCAATGCACAGATATACAATGTTTTCAAAACGTATCATACATAAAGAAACCTCTTTCAATCATTTCTTCTTTTCTTGTGCAAAACACAAATGGAAGATTTTTTTTTACACACTGACGCTTTATCAAGACACTGGCCCTCCCAGTTAATACGAAAGTTCAAGTTCACTTTTTCCCGCATCCTTAGATGAGTGTCTCTCAAATACAAACGTGTGAGGTCAGCTGTGAGCGAACCGCCCAACAGATCCATACAATATGTAATTAAAGAATTTGCTTCGACAACCACATTGCATATAAAGTTAGTATAAAAATCAAGCAGTCGGCCCTCTTTGAAGAGCTTTAACAATAGACGTACTTTGAATTGAGCTGAAAAAATTGGAAGGGTGGTTAGAACAGCATGTTTGGTTGAGCTCCCCAGCTGAAATAAAGGCTAGAGGTAAACACTGGAATATGGCATGTTGACCCATGTTTACTGAGGTCTGATAGGGGTGAAAGTGTAAAACTGCAACGCTAAGCACAGCTGAAGATCCTTATGTTCATGACATGGTTAGAAGGTACCGTACTGTTCCAACAGTGGCGCGCCTCTTGTACAAAATAATGACTCATAAAAAAAGTAAATACACAGACAGATATATGTGGATACCGAAATCTGTGCGCACACAATGAACAAATATAACTGTAGAAAAATATATAGCCTATATCAAAGTCACATAGCCAGGAGATAAATCCCAGAAGCAAAATTCAGAAACTATCATTTTACAAAATCATAGTATACAACGCTGGAGGACTAAATTAAACGAGACTAAACTGAAGGCATTTTGGTTTTAGAAACGTCTTGCAGGGTATATTTTAATCACATTACATTATTAAAATCTGGAAAAGGGGCAATTGGCAGTTGATTAAAATATCATAAAAACAAATCGCCTTTCCTTAATCACGTGAACCCTTATCTCAAGTAGAGAAGATCATACCCAATCACGTACACTGTGGTTTCGATGTGTGTTTCGTCTTTGCAGAGCCACGGGTTAACCAAGCCAGTACCAGAGTGTCCTCTTTAAACCTCATATGATCACGTAGGATCATCTGCTAGAGGTGTGCTGAAGGAGGGCAGAGGGCCTAAGGGTCTCTGTCAGACCGAGCAAACATGTCCAGTGCAATGCATAATCTGAAGTGAAAGCTAACAAGGACAGGCAATCAAATAATTTGCAATAAAAAGATCTCACCTGCGGAAGGCTGCACTGATTTAATCGCTCACTTAGAAACATGAGCCGCATCTGACAGAGCTTTATTGTCAAAATTTGACCTTTCAAGCTTCAATCTAGACTTGTGTCAGTATGTCAATTTTGGATGTAGATTTTAAAACGACATTAATAGCAATTACAAGGGATATTAAAGCCCCAATCAAGCATTTTGTGATGGCTTTCTGTGGCAGGCGTAGCCTTTAGTTTACGTTTAGATTTAGGTTTGGGCATTTTTAAGGTACTGATACTGGTTGGAAATCATAATCCTTCTCTCCAAAGTCACCACAAAAGAGTCAGTTTTTAAAAGATCTCTTCCCAAAGGAGTAAGACCAAGAAGCCCTCTTGCATTTAGGAACTGCCCTTTTTCAGAGAGCCTGTGCACAACACTGACCAGTGGCTCAAAACCGTCACTTTAAAAGCACGTCACAGTTGACACTAGTTAACCATCGATGCTAAGAAAAAATATTTTTTCCCCAAACATTAAAATCTGTTGTTTCAATTCGGTACATGCATTAAAAGTATTTCATACTTAGGAAGCGTATCTGACAAAATGTGCATGGAATCAGTTTACAAAATGTGCAACATAATTCTCCTCACAGTTAACAAATTATAGGTTATCAGTTCTGAACGCAGCACAGTATGGACTCAACACATGGAGCTATGTTCCATTCAAAATCCTGCAACTGAAAGCTGGATAAATTGCATTTTATATCACAATGTTCAAATGTTTATCGTGAGGTTCACGTGCATATTATAAATCGCTACCATGTGAGTTCTAACTTGTAATTGTCTCATCAGATACAAAACTCCTGCATTGCACATGTGTTACTGCGTTTGGGCATTTGCAGAGAGATCTTTCCAATTTGTCATATTTGACTGTGTCTTAGCAGATATGGATCAACTACAAATTACAACAATTTACAACCTATAATATGCATGCAGACGTCACACCCATTGCGCACATTGTGAACATTTATAGCTCTTATAGATATCTGTAATTTGCAATATATTCAGCTCCAGGAGTGACAAATAACCACAATCATCTAACGCATGTTGGATAGGACCCAGGCCTAGAGGAAGAGTTCACAGTGAACCAAGTGACCATCTCTAATCAAATCAATGCCTTCATAATAAAAATAATGCATAGTAGTAAGAGAAACAGCAATGCTACAAAGTTAAGTAAGGATAAAAAGGCAAAAGAACAGGTTAGGAAGCTAAAGCAGGGGCGGGCAGCTGGAGGCTGCCAGGACACCCCTTTGAACCCCGCCCCATTCTGAAGCTAGGATTTTGTTGTGATACATTTAAAAAGATGTATTTTAATCTGTATTTTCTTTTGACCCCTTGAATGCACTGTCAGGCCAGCAACACCAAAGTTGCCGACTCCGATCGCCTCTTTCCAAAAGTATTATGTTAACTATATATTGAGTAGTAAAATTAGTAAGTAAGTAAGATTCAACATAGCCACAAAACAATAACTTTTGAAAATTGCTGCTTGGTGGTAAATCCTCTTCTGGCAAACAAATGAGATTGGAGAAATAAGATCTGTCTTAGGTTGGTAAAACACTAATAAACCAATAAAACACTAATAATAAATAAGAAAAACAAATGCTCTAGAGAAGTCTGTCAGGATCAGCAATCAAAGAGAACCAAATGAAAGGAGACAGGTGGATGGGCAGATACCAAGGTAGAGAGACAAGACAGATAAAAGCTTGTTAACAGCTTTTCAATATGAAATGTAAATAAATGGTTTTGCTTTAGAATTTCACAGTCAGTTTTGATTTGGTGATGGCTGGACTGCATGGTGAAGTTATGTAAAGACAATACCGTGCAGGTCAGACGGGCCAAGCGAGGTGGGAAGGATTGTCTGTCTCTACTGTTACTCTGTCCTCTCCATTAACTCTCATCTCCACGTGCCCTTTTATTGTAAGAAACATTTGCCCTCTTCCCTCAACAGCCCACTCAGAACTGTTTCAGGTTTAATGAACGCAAAATCTGCATTTGAAATGAAAGAAAAATGCAACTTAATCCAGACAAATGCTTGTTTTGTCTCTGAACTAACCAAAGAATGAACAGGGCACAGTTGGAAAAGGTCTGTTGTTTAAAGCACACTTTAGTAGCAGGACAAATACCTGCCAACTAACACATACTCACACATATAAATCATGTCATGTGTATAATGACACCCAGGATGAAGTAGTAGTCTGTTATATCAGTGTAGTAAAAAAAGAGTTGGGTAACACCTTACACTGACCTTATTCCAGTGTATTAGCCTGTGTATTAAAGTATAGATAAGTATTGTAAGCATACAATAATACTGTGTTAGTACTTAGTGAAAATTGAACTTGTAAGTACATTACCCATGAGAGAGATCACAGTACTAATGCATACTTACACAACACTTCTCTATGAGTGGATATACATGTTGCTACACTGGAATAAAGCCTTAGTGAAGTCAAGTGTTACCCTGAGTTGTTTTTCCTTTCATCATTATTTTTCCCGGGTTAATGCTGCTCTCATCCTCACTAGGTCCATGCTGCTCCATTGCACAGTTCCCAAAAAAACAAACAGATAAAACAAAGCAAAAACGGCAATTGAGGTCTTTGTGTCAAAATCTCCTCGTCCTCATGGTGATTTAGTGTGATAATCAAACAAACTGTATCACCTTAACTGACAGAAAACTGGCAAAACCAACTTAACAAAAATACACGAGTAATAAAGTGCTTTGCAATATGTGGTGAAACCATCAGAGTAGTACTGTGGATGAAGTAAGATACTAACGGTGGACCCTTTCCATCTTCGGTGTCCCTTCTTGTTCATGCATTTGTGGTTAATGGCAGCAATGTCACTGGCTTTCTATCTTGGCTGTAAAAGTAAACTATGGGAAACAAAAAGGAAGAGGCATCAGAAAGTAAAAAGAAGGGCGATATCTGAGAATGACAATAGGCCTATACAAAAAATTGGCACATTATTTTATAAACAGTATATTGGATGAGGATCAAGTTGTCTAGGAGTTACGTCGACTGCTTAAACAACTGAACCATCCAGTTATTTGTCTCATGTTTCACAGTAATCAAAGTGCACTATGCCAAGTACACTACCATTTTCCAAATGACAGTGTATCATTTATCAGCACTTTTTCCCCTTCTAATGTGTTTTGCACCACTTGTGTGTTATTTCCAGCTTTCATTTCATGTCAACGTCTTCCTCCTTGAACTGATGTAGCTTTCACCCCTCTTCTTTTCCCTTGACCCCTCGCCTCCCTTTTTTTTTGTCAGACCTGCGTCTCCAGGCCGCTGAGTTTAGGCATCAGGATACGAGGAGTGACCCCAGAATTGAGGTCCCTCTCAAACTCCAAAAGTTGGCCCATGAAGTTGAGGTTTGGAGACACCACCGAACGACGGCTCCGCACGTATTTGTAGGCATCTGTCATAGTCATGAGGGTGTGCTTCATAAGGTAGGCGATAACAATGGTTGCAGAACGGGACACGCCTGCCTGGCAGTGTACCAACACGCCTTGTCCACTCTGATGTGCCTCCTCTGTGGACGGGAGAAACATCAAGAAAAGTGTTATAATTTGCCACAGCTTATCTCAACTTGCTGATTTAAACAAATGAACACTAGTTACATGCTTGCCAGCTTGTGAGCATCTTGGCAAATGAGAATATAACAATAAAAAATGAAAAATCAAATGAAATCATCAATAAATCACGACCTCACAAATCACTAGTAACTAACGTTACTACTGACATACACTTAGCAAAGCCTACTACGTTAGCGTACGTCTTTCTCTTTGACACACACACACACACACACACACACACACACCACATATTTCACGAAGGTGGGATTCTCACCAATGAACTCAAAAACCTCCTCAAAGTATTGGCGTAAGTTTTGCTTGCTGTTATCAGTAGCTGGCAGCCTTTTGTACCGCACCAGTCCAGAGTTGAGGTGGTAAAGGGGCAGGTGCGTGGTCACGTTGACCACATAGCCAATGTTGAGGCGCAGCAGCAGGTCCAGGTCCTGGGCATCTCTCTCGTTTCCCAGAAACAGGAAGGGCAGGATGGGACTGACCACAGCATTCTCCGCGTCAGGAGTCATCACGCTTTCATCGGACAGGGATGCCGGCAACGAAGAGGAGAGTGGCAAAGAAAGGTGCACTGGGAGGAGACGTAGATAAAGTGTGGTGAGAAAAAGTATAGTCCAAAAAACAAAGTAGAGAACTGAGATGGAAGAGACATTAGACAAACTAACAGAGTATGTAGAAATAATATTTTGGTGGGGTAGGAAATAGAAAAGACTAAGTTGGTTAATGGAGTTATACAGTAAAAAGTAAAAATTAGTACAAAAATATCAAGGTAGGGCAAAATGTGCTTTCAACACAACACAGGAAGGGAGATTTCAATAATCAAAGTATTGAAAATCCTTTACTCTACTAAGTTTCCCATATTCAACTGAATGCTCATCATAAGTAAATAGCATTAAACTGCACAGGACTTAAAGCTCTATACTTTTCTGCCTGTTTCAGCTACGTAGGTCAGGTTGGTGGCTACATATGAACTTCCCCTCCTCACAGACTAGCTTTCATTTCTGCCTGCTGCAGTTACCACTTGTACGAGTGAAGTGTATGAGATTTTTACCTCTACTGTTCTCCTCATCTTGCTCTCTGTTAAGTGAATTTAGGACCAGGTGAAGTGACTGGGCGGACGGGAGAGAATGGCCTCCTCCCTCCCTGTCTCTCTGCCTGGGTTTGGGTTTGATGAGGGTGCCGGGGGCCGACGGTGGAGGTGAAAAGGAAACAGGTGATTGGGGGGAGGCGGAGCGGGGAGAAGGGGAGGGAGGATATGCTGCATCTCCATCTTGCTCATTACCATCCCCCATTGCTGCATCTCCGCCTTTATTCAACAGCCTCTTCAGGGAGTTACGGCCGTCGTTGTGCCCAAACCCTGACCCAGAACCAATAAAATCGAGGGCAGCCATCTTGCCCTGCTGAAGCCGGCGTCGGCCAGCGTGGTCCGTTAGCTGAGACTGCGTGAATTCCCGGAGGTTCTGACAGTCCAGGAGGACAAGACCTGTCCCGTTACTACCATTTCGGACCTTGCTCACACAGCTTTTTCCTACTCCTACTCCCACCCCGGCACAGTGGTTCTTTGGGGTTTTCGAATGGGTCATCTTTTTGGCCAGTTCCTCAGGCCAGATAGTACGCACACTGTAGTCGTCGTCATCGGACTGGAACGTGCCCATTGGATGAGCTGCTCCGATGCCTCTCCCTGGGGGTTTGCCTCGGCGGGGGTTAAACGTCACCACGATGGGGTCACTGCTGCAGTAACTGCAGGTGGAGCTGCCGGTCTGGCTGGCTTTGGGATTGCAGCCGGTCACACAGCTCTGAAACGCTCGGAGAGGGGCGGAGGAAGACAGCGGGGTGCAAGGCAAGCATCCCCCCACCAGTTTTTTACGAAGCATAGCAGGACTCTCAAAGTTGCCGGCCTTACCGGAGCAGGAGGCACAGCTGAGGGGTTTGAACAGGCTTGCTCGGCAGTCGGACACAGTGCTATTAGAGGAGGAGGTGTTGGAGGTGGAGGCGGTGGAGAGGCAACCACCCAGAGTTTTCAGGCCCATGGTTTTGCCTCTTGTGTTCACTGCTCCAACATTGTGAACGCGGGAAAAAGAGGAGGACGGACTTCCTCCACCACCTTGGCAGCCAGCAGAATGCCCTCTACACCCTCTGCATCGTACCAACTTCCAGCAGCCACAACTGAAGGGATGCAAGAAATCTATGGTGCAGGTATGGTCAGGGCTGGGGAAACCTCCGCCGTGGGAGGAGCAGGGGGAGAGAGGTAGACCATGAAGAATATGAGGGCGGTGGTCCCTGCTACGGGATGGGCGAGGCTGGCTGAGCTGCTGGAACGAGGTTGGGGCATGGGTGGGGTGAGAGAGAGGGGGTGAGGGGTAGTTGGAGTTTAGGATGGCGGCATGGGGCACAGGGACTGAGTTGTGGTGGCAGGGCAGGCTGTGAGGATTATGGTTTTGATAGACAGTTCCCAGTTTGGAATTCTTCTTATTACCCACAGAGGGAACTTCTTGGTCACTTTTGTGAAGGAAGCTAGCAGTGACACTAGCTTTTTCCTTCTCTTTCCTGAGCTTATACTGCTGTGCCTGGGCTGGGACAAACTGTAGAATCCCTCCAGGGGAAGTTGACAGCTGACTTTGGTGACTTGTGTGTGAGTTGTGTTCGGCTCCACCCGGCCTCCCCGCGGTTCCAGTTTTTTTCTCACCTTGCCCTTGATCCAAATGCAAAGAGACACGTTTCCCTCTGCTACCTTTTACACTTCCACTGCGCCTCAACGAGTTGCTGAGTCCCCCTGCTTTTCGTCCTTTGTCCACTGACACCTGGATATCAATAGTATGTGTGTGGGAGGGCAGCCGCGGCCCAAGAGTTACCGTGCCGTTGCTGTGGCAGTGGCTAGGGACGTGTTGGACACCCACTGGGGGCGACACGCGATGGCGCCTGGTCGCCCTTGAATTTCTGCACGCGGGAAGATCTGCGCTTGCATTCCAGAGTCAGAGAGTTACAGGCGGGTGAGTAAAGGTGGGACTGGGGAGGGTAAAAATGAGGATGGAGGGCAACATGTCCATTTGAAGGAGGTTGATATTTGAGAGGGGGGCTGTGGGGCCAAGTTTTTAGGGCGCTGAATAACCACTATGCGCTCGTCAAGAGGGAGGGGAGGCATCTGGGTCTAGGTGAAGCTGCGCATTGAAGAGGGAGAGAGAAACAGAAAGAAAGTAGTTAGATTATTACTGTAATGTCACAAACATGACAAAACATTTAGTGGGGCACATTGCATCTATATTGCATCAATTCAAGCACAAATACGACACATTAATGCAGATGATGAATGTTATACAGTTATAAAATATCTAAATAATAGCAGATTTATAATTATGAGCAATGCCACGTATTTTCTATGACATGGTATATTAAGAAATACACATATGTATCTATATATATACATTGGATAATGTGGTTATGAGGCAAAAGGATGATGGTTCATTATTCTATATACATGTAATGTAAAATTACAGCCAAATTCCAGAGAAATTATGATACATACATGATGGCACATAGACAACAGCAATGGATTCTTGTGTTTTGCATGTTTCTGGAAGTCATCTGTTGCTTCTTTAACATACCAAAACTCACACTGAAAATATACAAAACCAAAAGACCACCAATGTTGCATCTCAGGTTTGACTATTAATACGACAGATGAATGATCTGATTGGATGATGCTGTGGCCAAGAACCACTCGATGCAAGAAGGTGATGAATCCATTTAAACATACACATCCAAGTCTATTCTCCCCCTTTATACCATGGCCAGGTGCCAGAAATAAAACACTCATCCATATTTTTGGATGTTTGGCATTCATTATTAAAACTGTGTCTGTGTGTGGTATTCATTAATCTCAGTTTCCCTGTTAACACCTGAGGGTATGACTAATACCTGGGACACAGTCATCCCATCCCATAATTAACATGACAATCTCACATAATGGACAGTTACTTCACTACTTCGGCAAATAGGAGAAAAAGTAATCAGGACATGGAAAATGAGATGGTTTTCTGATCCCAGAAGAAGCTATGAGCCGGTAAGCTAACGCTATGCTAGTGAGCCTTAGTATCACAGTGAAAATGGTCAGACAGTATGTTAGGTAACGTGAGCTAACGTCGAACTGGGAAGATGAGATGTGTGATGTGGAAGGTCATTTTGCATCAACTGCAGAAAGCTGTGACACAAACAGTTTATTGACAGTGTTTTCATTGTGTTGCATTGCTGTCGGTACACTGCGGCAAACCTTGTGTGGTTTTGCTGGAAACTAGGCAAGAAAACAACAAAGTCAATCTCAATGTTAGCTAATGGCTCAGTGGGATGCTTTCACTATGGTAGCGCATTCATTTAAGAGCCTATTTAATGCTTGAGAGTTGTGTGGTTATCAACACTTTCCCGCCCCCAGCCAATCAGATTTGAGTATTCAGCCAGGCGATGGTATGAACCAAATTAATTGGCACCATTGGGACAATCAGAATTGAGCATCTTCCCAGGCCATGGTATAAAGAGAAAAAAACACACACACAACTATGCAACTCAGTTGGAAGGAAAGTCTGCTCACCACGGCACAGCAAAAAGAGATTAATTGACCATATGCACTTTGTAATAAAATACATACATTCATGCTATTGAGGAGGAAATCTGGTCATATCATTTATTGTAATCATTTAATCATTTTTGTCTTTACTTCTGTTAATAACAGATTGGTAAACTGAAAACAGTCACATTTACTGCACGACTTAAATCTTTAGCCATTAAACTTATATTCATCCATTAATTATAAGACTGCTCTCAGACATTAACCGTATTTTGACACAGATTATCATTAATCTTCACTTTATTTATGAGGAAACTCTCAGGCAGCGGAGCAGCAAAAAGTGTGAATGGAAGGAATATAGATACTGTGGCCAACACAGAGACCGGCTGACAGAAACAGAGTCGGGAGGTAGAAAAGACAGGGACTCAGAATATGACATGACACAGTGAACCACAGATTACAGGGGAGGAAGGAACATGTCAAATATATTCTGAGGATGGGTTCAGTCCCACACAACACCGACATACCGACCCATAGAAAAAGCAACCCGTGCTCGAGTTTCCACATGCTTATATCCACGCACAGAGTCTGGTGATGGTATCCTCATCTTTTTTTTCTTTTTCAGCCTTGCCTGTGGTGGAGGGGGTGGGGGTTACATTGACCCAGTTTTATCATGGTGGAAGTCACTATCACTCTGATCACTTTTCGCTCACACACTGTAAACTGTAGGCAGGCTAGTGGCCTTTTCAGTCACACAGTCACAGTGTTAGTGGTCACCAAGAAGCACAGTGAACGCAATGAAATGAGATTGCTGATAAAGTACATTATTGCAATAATACCACTTGAAAGTCCAATATGAAATAATAACATAACATAACATAACATAACATAACATAACATAACATAACATAACATAACATAACAACAATCACCAAATTTGAGACTTGCAGGTAAAGATACTGCACTACACACAAGCACCGCTCCAAAAACACGATATCCCATTTAAAGAGCTAGTTAAGGGGTAGAATAAAACGGGAGCAAAGCAAAACATCTGCTCAATAAATGTTTCATTAACAGCAACATGTTGAATTTTCTCATTAGGATGAGACTGTTAGCAAAAACAAGTATTGCAGTTATCTGCTTTGTCCTTTCATCTGGGACTATTTGGCGAGGCTCGGGCCAGACATTCTGCCAAATCTTGACAATTACTATCTAGTACACTGGTAAGTCTAGTAAGCGATGCTTCAGAAAGAAACACAGATGACATACAAGATATACAAAGCAGCTTAACTGGGCTAGAGATTGTAGAGCCAAGATAACATTTCATTTGACTGTGATACATATGGCAAATGAGTCTGATACATGAGAATAGAGAATAGTGTGGTTGGATTTTGATGATTGCCAACTCTTCAAATGTGATTGCTCTGCAGGAGCACTGGGAAGCAGTCAGTAATCTGTCAGTGGAACGGTTGATCATTCGTTGATCACAGTTTTTTAGTTTGCCTCACTTTTATAGCCTATATTCTTAAATTTCAGGTGCTTGTGTTGAAGTATAGTCTGCACTGTGATTGCCTGTCTGGTTTATGAACTATACAGGCTGTTGTTCAGGCAAGTATCAAGACAAATTTAGTTAGAGTTAATATCTCCTTGTACATTTGGGTTGTCTCAAGTGTGGCGGTCTGATTGCTTCTGCTGAACCATCAATGGTTCAAGACAGGATAAAACATTCATGGGACAAGGTAAAGATTGCTAAAGATTAAAATCTCTCTGGACCAGGAGGCTGACTGCTGCCCCAGAGCAGTCAGTTCAAGAGTTAACTTGTAAGAATAAGATTGTAAAAGGGTGTGTGAATTGATGGGTTAGGAGGTTCAGTGCTTGCAGCCCCTGTGCATGAGTACTTTTTGTGTAACTCCATGTTCATGTGACATTCATGAGTCTGTTTAGTCTGGATTCATCCATCTTCAACACGCTGGGGCCTGAGGAAGGCCTGCCAGCTACCTGCTTTGCCAACACAGAGGCTCAGTGCTGCCTGCTCTTGTCTGGAAGTGTGAAGTGTGTTTGTTGTTGTTGCTTTTAAAATGAGCCAGCTCAATCTGCTTTACTTGGAAACCGCTGACAAACAGAACAAAGTGTATGGGCTTGATTAGTCATTTTCGACTCAGGAAACTGTTGCCTTTGTAATTTGACAATTTTTCGTAATTCGCCTCTATGTTTTCTCCGCACAACTCTCTGAGTTGCCAGATCCCTGACTGTCTCTGAAGTATGTGCCCAATCCGATTGGTCAGAAAAAAATGCAACAAAAACGAGATCGTACAGTGGCAGAGCAGAGAGAAAGATAACAGCCTTATCACCGGATCACTAGCCCAAGTCAGTGTCTTAGTAGCCACCAGGCAATTCTTAATGTCGATCTCTGTAAAGTGTTGTGAGAACTAGGGCCGGGACTGAGCCCACTACTTAACTCCTAAACCTGTATGTGTTAGAGAGATCATTCCTTTATAAGAATTACAACTGAGTATTGAGTACACGTTTACATTATATTAAGAACTAACAACAGTACTCTAGATTGGATATGTGGATATGAATTTGGTGTATTGGTCATGGGTCATGGTCACGAACTGATGCCCCGCTGTACATACACCAAGATTCTTTCAGATGATCTAACTGTCCGAAGGCTACCTAAGTGTTTTTCCCTGAATACCTAATGAAAATTGCAATATAGTTCTTCTTCTTAATACTTCTTAATAGGTTTGTCCTTATAGCAAGCAATACCACAATTACTGAGCATAACATAATGACTATCCACTATATAATAAAAACCAAATGGAGTCAGAATAACTTTATTTGGCACTTACAATAAATGTACAGAAACTTGTCTTGATGACATTGGTGATATTGACAACTTATCATGTAACATAGTACATACTGACACATGGTACAGGGAAAAGGGATACGATACACAGTAGACTATGTATTTCAAATATACTGTACATACAGCATTCAATCACTATTTGGTCACATGGCATACTGTATGCTTGCAGCCATAGAGGAGGTGTGGTGAGCGTTACTCTTCTTGAGGCGGCAGGTGTTTTTGGGGAACAGATGGTTGCCTGGGTGTGGAGGATTGGTGGCAGTCCTCCCAGCCTTGTGTCTTCGCCTTGGCATTGTACAGCTCCTTCATCAACAGCATCTGACAGCCAACCACCCACTCATCAGTGTGGACAACACATTGGAGCTTCAAATAGGAAGCGGCGGAGGAAAACCAGGCTTTTATAGAGGATGCTGTCGATTACTGACCTGTAAAACTGGTTGTGAGATGCTGAGCTTCGTTGGTTGCTGCAGGAAGAACATTAGATTGAGTGGTTCAGAGTTCACAACGGAGCCATTGATTTCCACGGGGGCGCTTCAGCAAGCCGGTTCTGTCAGAAGACAATCCTCATTTCCACATTTTTGAGTGCGTGTAGCTCAGAATTGCTGGCGGCACATCACGACAGGAGGCAGTCCACCTCTCTCCTTACATGATTTCATTATTGGTGAGGAGACCCACCAGGGTTGTGTCGTCCACAAACACAACTGTAATCCCTAAAAGTCTTTTCACACTTAAAAAGAACGGGGTTGTGGACAAGAATGCCCCCCTCTTCTCTACACTAACCAAATTCAACTCTAACAAAATGTATACAATAAGTAGGGAAAAAAGCAAGAATTCTCAAGGTCCTAGGTACTCGATTCTGGCCCATGGTGACTTTTTCAGTGTCCCACAAGGCTATTTGTTATATTCAATTAACATTTTGCAAACATATTCAATGTTTTTTACATTGTTTCCATAATAGACATAGGGCTCTATTTTCATGACTCAATGGCCGCCACAAAAGCTTCTCCTAGGAAGAAAATGATGTCCTTGTGTGGGAGGCACAGAAGCGCCATGAGCAAATGTACAGCCTAGTTAACCAATCAGTAAGCCTTTTATGAAGACAACCTTTTATGGAGATATTGAAATTCTTTCAATGTTGTTCCCTGTGCGTCATGGCGCATACTGAGAGTTCTATGTTGGATGCCAATCATTCACACCACAGCCACATGTGTATATAGTTAGAAGGAAAAATGTTGCATCTTATTTTTTCTTTAATTATGGATTTACATCAAAGTCAAATTGGCCATGATATCATCCACAAAATGGGTTGGTAAGCTCTTGAATAGGATCTGTTTATGCTTGGTAAAACCACCAAAATAGCACAGAACACGCCTGCGCTTGGCGCCGTGTGACTTTGACGTGGTTTGAGCAGGTGGGCGACACGAGCGCAAATCCCCATAATCTTTGACGTCAAAATTGCATTGAACTGCAGGGGGGGACAAAAAAACGGAATAAACGATTACCCGTGTGATGCCACTCCACTGGTATGAGGAGGATGGATGTGCTGTTTGACAGTTTTATGTCCAAATTACTGCCTGACATCAAAGCCACGGAACACTTCTCGCTCTGGGTGGATGTATCCACAGATGCCACCGACATAGCACAGCTCTCCATGTTCGTACGATATTTCAGTGGTGAGGATTTCAAGGAGGAATTACTCTGCCTTCTGCCTTTAGAAACTCACACAACTAGCAAGGATTTTTTTGCTGGGAATGCATTTTTTGAGGAATGTGTTTGGATTTGGGGGAAAGCCCATTACACAAACATCTCCTAGTTGCAGACCAACCATCCATGTTGGAAAAGAGAAAGGGTTTGACAGCTGAGCATCCTTCAATGATTTGACTGCATTGCATAATCCAACAAACAGTATTGTTTGCAAAATTATTAGAAGTTATTATTAGAATTTGAAGCATGCAATGGAAACGGTGTTCAACATCATCAATCACATCCACTCCACATCCTGAAGCACCGGCTTTTCAAAAAACTGTTACAGTACAGTGGGGCTGAAAATGAGGACCTACGTTTTCTGGCTATGCAAAGGCCGCATGCTGAACCACTCCTTAGATTTGAGGAAGGAAGTCATGGAATTTCTTTCAAGTCTGCCAATTTTCTTGTATTCATGGAAGATCCTAATTCTTTGGCACTGGTTACTTTTCTGTGCAACATATTGGGACATTAACGAACCATGTGCATCAGCGGCCAAAACATTGCTCCCAGTGGTGGATAAGGTGGCAAGTTGGCCTAGCGGTTAAGAGAGGCCGACCCATCACCGATCCCCGGCACCACCAGGACGGTGTATTCCAGCTGTGAGCTGGTGACTGGAAAAAATGACTAGTGTCACAGCTACGGTGCCCACCAACACTGACAAAGTGCCCTTGAGCAAGGCACTTAACCCCAAAACTGCTCCAGGTGCACTGTTCAGCGGCTGACACCTGCGCTCTGTCCTCTGACCTGAATTGCATGTGCATGTGTGTGGGGTGATATGTTGTGTGTATCTAGTCAGGGGTGTGCGAAAAAATTATTTCACTGCACATCCTGTATGTGACAAATAAAGTTCATTCCAAATGGAGATGGTGCAGATTCAGTGCTCCGGTGTGCTGAAGGGAAAATTCAGGGAGGAGGAAATTGGTGCATTTTGGACACAGCATATGCACCAGCAACAAGCTAATTCACACATCAGTGCAAAAAGTAGGAACCCCTGGCTTCTCAGGATATTTAAAACAAACATGCATGATTTGGCATCAAATTTCATCAGCCAAACAACAGAAAACAGACTTAATGTTGTACCTGGAAAATGCTGGACCTGGAAATGTATAAGTTTCAGTATGTTTGAGTACCAAACATCATCAAAAATCTGACTGAAGTCATAGAAATTCAAATATGCTGCACAACATTAGAGTGTACCAAAGCATCACCTGGACATCAACATCATAGCGGCCTGCAGATTCTCCCTTTTAGCATTCACCATGGTGATGAAGGTAATTACCAAGCCATCCCGTCCATCTTGAATTAGATATGAATGATATCTCATTTATGACTACAGCAGCACCCTCTACAGAAAGCATCTAGCCAAGTTGAGTGATAAGTGCCTCTGAATGAGGTATCTAACCCCCAGCTGCTCCAGTGGAGCCACACAGCGACCAACAGCAGAGGACGATGGATGTATTGGACAGGACCCAGGTGTGAGTGTGTGTAACTATGAGTGTGAAGCAGGCTGTTTCTGGCAAAAACAACTGTGATCAATAAACCCTCCATAGATAAATAAAAGTTAAAAAATAAATCAGTTATTTAGCCAGTGCATTTCTTTAGAAGTCAAATCAATATGGTCACAAAGCTAGTAGAAAAAAAGGCTCTTTAAACCCTCAACTGTACTAATGATCCTACTCCTAGTACTGTCAAACCTGAGGCATGTATGTTTACTGATTTGACAGTTTACATGTTAGCACATGCCTACAAAATAACTTGAAACAGATGTTAAATTGATGTTGTATACAAAGAAACTGAAATTGATGTTGGTATGCTCCTTGCAACTTAAGATGGAAGATCTATTCTTAGAAGAAGGCTAAATTATTAGGTGACTGGTTTAACATATGTCACTCAGTTAATTAACAAAATCATAAGAAACTCTTCCAATACAAATATTGTAATTTTCAGAAATAAAATAAATAAAAAAATCTGTCAGATCAGCAACTGTTTTGTGGTGTGGGCAATATGAGCACCCAGGACCAAATTAAATTGCAGATTGCAAAAAAGATTGCTCAGAATAAAGAGAAATGCCAGGCTTAGATATTGATGGAGATGTGGATTCAAGTCACAAATTTATTGACAGGATTTACTTGAGACAAAGGAAAATTACTTACAGCTTGACTTAGACTCATATGTAATAATAACTTGAGGCTTGTGAATGCCCAAATGAGAGTGTTATGTTGACAATGGGGTCATAAAATTGTAAAATAATGGCACAGAAGGTTAACACGTGTGTATTGGTGAGCAAACCTAAGACTGAATTTCCTATATGTTGGCTGTGAATTCTTTTAAATGATTGGACACACATGATACACAAATCTCAATGTTTATATGTGTGTAAGCCCGTCATTATACTATTTATTTATTGGTATCTGCTATGTTTGGCTCACACAGCTATGGGCTACTGAGGGGAAGTCAAAATAATTACATTGATTGATTTGAGTGAGGGCTCAATCCCAATAGTAAATGCACAGAGAGTGATAGACACAACAGCCAGACTGGCCAATCAGTTGCCACTGTAATAGAAAATGTTTGGCCATTACTTCTTCTTCCTTCCGCAGCTTAGTTAAACTGCAAAAATTCTTGCCACAACTTCCACTTTCAGGACATAACCTAATCCAAAAGTAAACTAACCTATAGCTGACTTCCTTACATATCGACAATGGTACTCTGATTGTAGTTGTTCTAGTAATAGTGGTATAGTCAGTCCAAATTAGAAATTAGAAATTAATTGTCTTTTCTTTGTAGCCTGCACAACTTTTGATGTTACATGTCACATTCAAATTTAAAATTTCATCTAAACATCTGTAGATTTACTTACATGGGATTTTTTTGAACCTTAGACCTGCCTTATGTTGTTTTTGGAGAAAAGAAAATAGATGTGGGAGCTCTCACATGGCTAAAACAGGACAATATTAACTTTTGTTATTTTTTTCTATGTAGAGCTTGCCTTAAATGTTGACTACAAATGTGATCTTTAACTCAAAAAGGGTTGTGAACACTGATGTAACATTATGCCCTAGCTAAATTACATCCACTCCAGTCATGAGGGGGAGACGGAGATGAAGGTGAGGAGACGTTAAAGAGAGTTTTTAGTCCTCTTGACAATCATGGGCATGGATTGTCCAGAATGAGGTGCAACTCAACAGTAGGAAGGAGTTCCTAATATTTTGTACACTCAGTATATTTGACAAGAGGTTGCTGAACTTGAACAACAAATCAACAGCAACATCTGCTAGTTGCAACATGGTAACAACAGCCTGTTTACCCTCTGGAATTCATGTGATACCATCTAGTAATTTGTCTTATCCTTGAAGACTTAAAGTCTTAAAGTATGACTGTGCATGAGAATGATAACACAGGACACCTTGAGGCTATCATAACACCTCAGTGGTATCTACATTATTATCCATTACCCTAATAGCGTAGCCATGTTTTAATATCCAATTTAAGATTTTATCATTGCAGAGCCTGATGGAAGTGTTTGTGATTCTATAGTCTTGGGAGCTATAGGGCTCTACGTAGATACTGACATGAAGCTGCTGCTTGGCCCGTGTTAGACCTTCTTCCCAGGACGTTGCCATCATGACAAACAACTTTTGGGATACCCTGAAATAAAATAATCCAAATGACTTGTATCGGGACTGAATAGTTGTGTCATAAAAAGCTATTTTAGTTATTTTCATATCGATTCACCAGCCACCTTCTTAGGTCCTCTTCTATTTTCACTTTACAT
Organism: Hoplostethus atlanticus; assembly: GCA_034670405.1. Taxonomy (NCBI): domain Eukaryota; kingdom Metazoa; phylum Chordata; class Actinopteri; order Trachichthyiformes; family Trachichthyidae; genus Hoplostethus; species Hoplostethus atlanticus. The sequence continues at coordinate 3,818,718 of JAXDDX010000018.1, forward strand.
GCTTCCTAATGGTAATATTATAAAGTGGTAATATAGCAATTATAAAGTGGTGATGTGGCAACGCTGCTGTTCTCTTTCTTTCACTTATATTCATTCTCTTTCATTCACTTATGCAGATGATACACAACTTTACACTGCAGTAAAACCTGGTGAAACAACAGTTTCACCAATCAGTGCAGTTAACATCATTTTGGTAAAATTATTGCCACTGTTTTTGATCCTGACATCTGTTGATAATAATTTCAAAGCAACATCCAATAAGCATATATTCATCTCATAAATATCTCAAAGATTAAGCATTTCTTCTCTGAACAATGTTTTTGTGTCTTCTTCTTCTTGAATATATTGCAATGCACAGCTATCTTGCTGTCTCCACACGCAAAAACAATAAACTTACTCAAAACTCAGCAGCCAACAAACTCAAATAAATGAGAAAAGAGCATCACAATCTGTCAGTCTTAGTGTCTCTTAATTGGGTCTCGGTAACTGTATTCAGTGATTACGAAGTCTAACTTCTAACTTACAAAGCATTGAATTGTCTTGCTCCATAATACATCACAGATTGATTCATCTCTCCTAATAAGATTTGCGTTCAGGACTCCTTGTTGTATTTCATATACAGCGAGAGACAGAGCTTTCTCCTACAGAGCTCATTCCCTCTGGAACTAGCTTACTGTCAGGGAATCAGACACCATCTTGGTATTTATGTCCTGAATCAAAACCCATTTAGCATAGTTTACAATCTATAATAACCCCTACTGCAAAAGCCTTCCCTCCCTTGTGGCGCCTGAGCTCCTCTTGCTAAGTCTGTCTTTTAACACACACATGCACGCACGCACACATGCATGCACACGCACACACAGGCCTCATATCTTCAAATTGCAATGTGTTATTTTCTCTTGTTTTTAAATCAGATTGCTTATGTCCTTTTGTTGCTTGGCTTACTATGAGTAATAACCAAAATGTATTCCTGCGCAAATGTACTGCAGTGCTCTTCTGTCTATACAGTGTGTCTTGTCTGTCAAGTTACCAACGCTTCATGAGCAACCAGCTTGTCATATATGAGATATGTTACGAGTGAGCTAACTATGGTCTGCTTTTGCAAAAAATGTTGCCTCTTTGAGGCTAGTAATTTGTAACCATGATTGCAGCTTGCAAGCTAGTCTCAGACTATACCCTGAAATTATAAACTTGCCCACAAACAAAAAATCCTCTTGTGTTGGTGTTGGGAATCCTTGTAATTTACTATTTAATCTATGTCTTAAACATAAAGTTTAAAAGTAAATATACTTCAGAGGAGGAAAACCTCTGTATTTCATGATTTCAACCATGAAAATATGTTTAATTTCTACATGGGTCTGAGTCTGCCCTTTTACCCTTCATCAGGCAATTACAGCTGTGTATATCTGCCCCTCCATCTCTGTATCCCATACTTCCAAAGCAGGTGAACATATCCATGACTCCCAGCACCTCTTGTTACAGATGGATTGCAACAGAACTGTTTAGATTGACAAAAAAATAGAGAGACTTGACTATAAAATGTTCAGATTCATTACTTTAAGAAGTCACAGACAGTTATCATCAACAATGTGTATGATATGCTCAAATTCTGCTTTAAAACAAATTTTCCTTTGTGCATTAAGCATAGAGAGTAAAGAAAACAACCACCACCACTGACACCACTGCTTCCTCCACTGCATCTTGCTGTAGCATAGCATCCAGGGCACCAACCTCTGGTGTTAACATGTGATATACAAATCAAAACAACATTTTTACATTGTTACATTGTTTTGCATTTCTTTCCCCAGTTTTCAAGAGTCATCACTGCCTCCTCTATCTGAATACAAAAAGCACACATCAGCAGCATCAGCTCTGTGTTGTATCCAATAACCAGGACCAGAAATAGTGCATATGGCATTATTACTCGGCATTTTTTTATGTGTTTAATTGTCCAAACAGATATTCTGCAACACAATTAAAGAAAACCCCTAGTTAACACCCCCCCATCCGCCCCCATCACTCACTGCGTCTTACTTTTCTCCACTAGATGGCGCACCGGCTAATTTCTCTGTGTTTTTTTACTCATCTTGGTAGCACAGAGTGTTTGAACCTTAACCATGATGAGGGAACAGGGAAATAAAAGCTGATGTGTGCTACAGGGCCCAGGCCAGTCCCGTAGGCCTGCTATACATCTTGTTTGTTCCTGATGAGGCCCGGTATATTTTGGCTGCTTCATTAGGTACATGGCACTTTCACATGGCTGCAGTCATTTATCTTAATAAATAATAAGCAGTTACAGCAACAACAAAACACTGATTGCTGAGACCATCCTTCGCCAGGCAGTCAACAGCATAATACGAAATGAGGATACATGTGATTGCTTGATTAAGGATGTGTGGCATCAGTTGGATAGGCGTCGTTATCGAGAAAGACATGAAAAGCGTCACCACATTCAAAAGGCGATTTTTAACACGTAGTGCTATGACAGCAGCTGATGAAGGGGACAGAGAATAAGAGCCCACAGGCCGACAGACTACTATCATAAGTGCATTATTAAACGAAACATCACTTACATCAGGAGTGGCAGTTCCGTAGTATATTCATCATTTATGCGCAGCGTGATAAGAAATCCTCATGTCTGTAGTGGCCCAAGTAGGACGACCCGATGCATTGGTATGATCCAGATGTGTAACACCTACCAGACTGCTCGTTTATGCACGTATAAAAAAAACCCACAAAAACCCCCAGACCTGCTTGGACTAGAAGATATACAGCTCAGCCGGACTTAAAATAGATAGTTAAATAAATAAATGTGATGTGAAAAGTGCTTAGCGAACTGGCGTCATGTCTGAGCGGGTGTCACTCGGAGCTGCGATGCCTGCGCGAGGAGACAGTGATGGGGAGGTGGGGTCTATTGTCTCTACTGTGGATGACATCATCCCAGACCAATGGCAAACCCACATGTGATGAAGGCAGTCGGCTTTGTGACAAACTCAGCACGTGCGGGCTACTAGGGATGGGGGGAGGGGGAGGGTTAGGGTTAAGTGTAGTGATCCTGCTACTATACCATGCTATTCATATGTCACAGCAAAACTATGTGACTATCAAACATCATGGTAGATAAAAATATAATAGTACTATCAAAAGAGATTTAAAAAAATGTCTCTATAGTAATATCATAGAAGATAAAAAATGTCCCTATAGAAATATTGTAGTTATATCATAATATTGTACTAATCTCATAGTAGATAAAAACTTTGTTCTTATAGCAGACAAAATATGGGCTAATGGAATGTTATAGTAATATCATAGAAGATAAAAAAATATCCCTATAGAAATATTGTAGTAATATCATAGTAGATGAAAATATTATAGTAATATCATAGCAGATAAAATATGGGCTATAAGAATACTATGGTAAATAAAAAATGTCACTATAGGAATGTTATAGTAATATCACAGCAGATAAAAAATGTCCCTACAGGAATATTGTAGCAATATCATAGCAGATAAAAATATTATAGTAATATCATAAGAGATTAAAAAAAATGACCCTATAGGAATATTGTAGTAATATCATAGGAGATAAAAATATTATAGTAATATCATAGCAGATAAAATATGGGCTATAAGAATACTATGGTAAATAAAAAATGTCACTATAGGAATGTTATAGTAATATCACAGCAGATAAAAAATGTCCCTACAGGAATATTGTAGCAATATCATAGCAGATAAAAATATTATAGTAATATCATAGGAGATTAAAAAAAATGACCCTATAGGAATATTGTATTAATATCATAGGAGATAAAAAAAAATACAATGAAGTAAGATAAGATAAATTCATTATTAAGTACTACAGACACACTATAAGTCCCTATAGAAATATTATAGTGATTTTCACTAAATGTAGTGGTGCATTCAACATTTCATTTGTGCATTCGACAAATGATTTTAGAACCCTTCGATCTTTACAACAAGATGAAAAAAAAGGTTCTATATGTGCTAGCAAGATCTGAGCAGTTCATTTTGACCTCATGACACTCGTCACATTCGTCATATTCATGTAATCAAGAGGATCAATTACAATTACAGCTCTAGCTCCTTGGAGCAGTGCTACCATGCTTCCCTGAGATGGCACACCTGCTTCCCAAAGCACTGCTTTTTGAGACACAGGTCCTCCAGGCTCCATCTGACCCCTGACAACAGCCACCCACCATGCCTAAATATAGCGCCGTTCTCACAGGTAACCCAACTGGTCTGGAGAAAAGCACTGGAGAAAATTGTCTCACCAGATCCTGCTCAGTGATTCAGATTCCAGATTCTCAAACCAACATTTTTGACCTGCCCCACCAACTCACATTCAAAGGGATAACAAATGGATATTTCTGTACATGTTACTTGCACTTTTACATTTCACTGCACACCTCGTGTGTGTATGTGACAAATAAACTACTTGAACTTGAACTTGAACACCTGCTGTAAAAGTACAGTAACCGTCTGTAAATCTGATAATGTGAACAATTAACGATACACATTTGAAAATTTGCACTCAGCAAATCAGATAGTGTGAATAGCCAACAATGTACATTTGCACATCCCTGCATATATTGCATGTTCTTGCAGTGCAAATGTTTAAATCTGTAGCTGCAAACATTTGTAAATCTGTAAATGTGTCAAAAGCCAACATAGCGAAAATGTTCTCTTTATTATTACAGTACCATGAAGACGTTGGATCTTTATTCTTTAATATTTTTTATATTTTAGTGTAATTTAATACCCTTTTTATACCCTAAAGTTCAAAGATCTCGTCTCATCTCGTCTCGTCTCGTCTCATCTCATCTTATCTCATTGTGAGTGGAGACATTAAAGCCTTCCAGTAGTTCGTACCCACAGTGTGCTCCTTCATCGCCATGTTAGAGCTGCTGGAGTGGGAGGGCAGTGTTGAGTTGCAATATGCCTCTGATATGTAAAGCTGCCTGAGAAGTTACCTCACCATCTGCGGTCAAGTTACAGCTGATTCATCCACTCCCAGAAGGTCTGGTCTCATTTCCACTTCTTGTAAGCCTATTAAAGTGGCTCAAGTTCAAAACGGGCCCTGTAATGACAAATCCAAGTGTGATCGGTGCTGAATATCAAACAGATAAATGAGGACAGAATAAAATAAAGAAATGTGAGACCTGTGATGTAGGTTTTATGAAACAAGCCATCTGCCCTGCTGACGAGTCCTTGAGCAATGCAACACACTGGTTTCTATAGCTCAAGGGCTTAAAGGAGAATTTCTCTGCGGATCAATAAAGTATGATATAATTAGGGTTCAAACCCCAAAGGGGTAGAACCCTATTGTTTTCCTATAGGTTTATTATTCTTTGTTGTCTTATGCCACGTCGCAAATTCCCGTGAGCTGGAATGAGCTAAAACCATAAAACTTGGCCCAATAACTGGAAATGATGTGCAAATGCTTCCCAAGAAACCCAATCGGCCAGATGGTGGCGCTGTAATTAAGGCCCAAAAGCGAAATTTTGGAAAGGCCACGCCCCTCACACAGTGAATCCGATTGACTTGAAATTTTACACACAAGTCCAGGTCAATATGTTCTACAAAAAAGCCTCAAGAACCACTAAAGTCCGCCTGACTAGATTGTCCGCCATTTTGAATTCTTTTAAAAACACATTTTTGACATCTCCTCCTAAACCGTAGGTCCGATTGCTACCAAATTTTCTGTGGATCATTATTGGACCAAGCTTATCAAAAGTTAATACAAAGCTTGCTGATATTTTATTTAGTTTTCCAGATATTGACCAATGATCTTCAAAAGGGCGTGGCTCAGCACATAATTAGACCAAAGTCAACAACCCTTCCTCCAATCATCACAAAACTTGCAGGATATGTCCACATAAGTACCTGAAACATACCCTGAAATTTCCATTAAAATAGGCCACTAGGGGGCGCTACAAATGCCAAATAATTGGCGTGGCATAACACAAATTAGACTATAAATAAAAAATTGTTTGTCCAGTTATTACAAAACTCACAGGATATGTTTCATGACAATGTTGAACCACGTGTGTAAAATTATTTTGAAATCGCTCAATACTGGGTGCCACCAGTTCCAAACATGTGCATGGGCCTGATGCAAATTTGGCCTTAAATCAATGACAGTTTGTCCAAACATCACCAAACTTTGTGGACATTTTTAATTAAGCTGTTGAAACATGTCCACAAAATGTTTTCCAAATTGATTAATAGGGGGTGACGGCATTGTCGAACAAGGGCGTGGGCCTGGCCCAAATTGTGCTGTAATTGTGCTGTAACCCACATTAAAATATGGTTATAAAATATATCGATTTTTATAAATTAAGTTACAAATAATTTAGGCTACAATTAAAAATGTTGACACTAAATAATTTGTAAGAAGAAACAATTAAAACGTATGCCTATACAAATTCATAGTGAAACATTCCCCTTTAATTAGTGAATATCCCTTTAAGAAAGACGCTGTTTTTTTTTTCCTCTCACGAAAAAAAGTTACAGCACAGGTGCAGAGTTAGAACCGTGCACTGCAGAGAGAGAAACGGAGAGAAAGAGATAGATAATTTACTTTGTAAAATACATTAATAACTACTTTTTTACCATTTAATGCAAGCCTGCAAATACCTTAACACACAAACTGAGACCGGATGGCGAGCTACCCACGGATCTGAGAGCTGAACACACGTGCCAGTGTGAGAATCTAATGTACACGTCTGATGACTGCCATCGCTGCCAGTGTGGTAGGAGTGTTGTGGATCTGAAAACAACTACAATACAAAGAACTAGAACTGAGTTTGAAAAGAACTGAAAAGAATATACCACTTTGGTACTACGTTACATTTATTTCAAGAATTTCCAATGTTATGTTGTTGTGATGATGTAATGTTCATTTGATGTTTATGTAGTGTATGCAGGAGACATCCCCCCCCCCCCCCCACCCACCCGTCTTTGGACCATACACTATACACAGCAACACCCAAAGACTAACACATTCCTCTCCCAGGTTCTCCTCTGAGGTCAAGACCCCTGCTGTGCTCCCAGGAACCCAAGGAACCCCCTTTGCAGCAAAAGGTGGATTTCCCCCATAAAGCTGCCAAAAAGTAACACTGCAGATTCGACTAGCCCGCTCTGGTGCCATTAGGAGATGGGACCGATGATAAGGGCCGGGGAAATGTACCTAATCTGCCTTCCAAGGGAGACACAGAATAAGAGAACAAAAAAACTCTGGAATGTATTGCAAAAATGTGCTTTCTGTATATGTTTTATTAGATTTAAACTTCACACCCTGTGGCAGATGATGTACCCTACTCCCCAATGTAGTATCTTGGTTATTCAAGGCACACAGACTTTTGGTTTACTCGCCAGTATTTTGTGGTAAGACAGTGATGTTTGGTGTCATTCAAACCCATTTGTTGTTAGGTGATTAAATATGTCACTTGCATCCCCAAAGGATCAAGAAAAATGATGTTTTCCAAACCTGAGCTGGAAATGCAGTTTTAGGGGATGGCGATCACCGGTCATCAAGTTGTAAATCTGATGCATGCAAATGAGGGAAACACCTACCACTCCTGACATATAAAGCCCTTGATCCTTGGGCTCGGCTCAGATCACACACAAAATCTTACAAACTCGAACGAACAAAGGAGGACAACTCCTGCAATGGGCGGACGGGCAAAAACTCAGGCGGAAAGACATCAAGAAACATCAAGGAACATCAAGAAACTCAACTCAACCGTCCCGCAGCCCGCACTCCACAACGGCCCTCCTGACGTCGACTGGTCCAGACCAACACGTGCGTGTGTTTACCTGTCCACTGCGACTGCGCGACGGTTACCACGGAGACGAGGACGGTAACCAACTTTCTTGTTGATGCACGGGTGATGCAAAGGCAGTGTTGAACTGTGAAAGTGAGGTTAGGATACTCTCTCTCTCTCCACTATTCTCTGTCCTTCTGTCCCAAGTCTCCCGGAAACGGTCAGCTGTCCTCCAAGCCATCTTTCGCTGTTGCCACATTACCGCAATTAGACGTATTAACAGCTCAGGTCGTTTTGTCGGTGCAAACTTCCTTGCCATCTTTGATCCCAATATCATTTGCCACTCTTATTTGATATATCCTCTGCCACTGTTTAACTTTCTACATTATTTGATATATCCTCTGCCACTGTTTATCTTGCTATCTTGTTTGCCAGTTTTATTACCATTATCTGTTTTAGTTTAGTATTCATTTATTCATTTTATTGGTGTTTTATTTACATAGTTAATAACATCTTTGCATTTATAAAGAACTGGCTTTTGTGTGCAAGTATTAATTAATAAGATATTAATTACTAAGAATAATTTCAATAATTGTCAATTTTCAGAATTGACCAAATAGTCTCATCGTTCATAACGAAGCACAACACGCTACATTTAGATTGTGACGACCCCTGCTGTTAATCAGCAGGGCCCGTGTCTTATTGGTCGGGTTGTTGATTAGTGCCTTCTGGTGACACCTGGGCCCGGTGGCACCAGCCTATGAAAGCAAGGTCCTGGTACTCATTGGCGCTCTGCCATGCTTTGTTCACATTCTTTCTCCTCTTGTTCTCTTGCAGGCACCCTGCTGGTCGTGTGAGGGCCGCAGTTACTTTAGTTTCCTTTTGTGTTTTGTTACACCTTACAACACTCACACCTTGACATATCATTCATGCACACCTTACACTACTGATCCTACTGATACTCATACGCCATCTCTGGTTAATGTTTAGTTATGCCTTTCCTTTAATTACTTTTTGTGTTAAATAAACTACTTTGTTAACGTTACAATGGTGTGTGTCTCCCATATTTGTCATGGCCCAAGAGCCAGGTCGTGACATTGAAGAAAGGTGAATTTTATTGTATCTTACCTGTCGGGGAAGAAAGGAAAAGCGTTAAACCCAAAAGGTTATATCTGTGATTTACCTGTCATTGATTTTAAGGTTTACTTACCTGTTTACCTGTGAAGGAAAAATAATAAGACTTAACTCAGGGAATAAAATAAGACATAACCTATTAAGCTAAAATAGGCATAACCTACTAACCTAAAATAAGTTATGTTAGAAAGCTGACTAAACTGACTAATCTAACTAAACTGACTTAAACTGACTAGACTAACTAATCTATAGGAAACTTAAAGGAGAAACAAAAACGGTTTGGTTATACTTACCTGTGATTTAGGCCTATAAGTAGATTGACTTATTGTATGATAAGTGTTATTTTTGTTTGTTTGTTACCTTTCCAATCACTAAATTGCCGGCTGTTATATTTAAAGCTCTGTGTCTCTGGTGTGATTTATTATATTATCATCACCACTCCCACGAACCTAGAACTAGTCCAGTCGTATACTTACGCTGTGGATACAGTGACACAAGTGCTACATGGGCTTACAGTATAGTATTTTTCAGGGGCTTTTATTTTTAAACTGGGCTTTGTTGTTTGAGAATGGAAGCCTCTGTCCTAGTGGCCTTGCTTACTTAAACATGAAGTTAACTGCATATATTTTTTTGTGGAATTTATCTTCTTCTGTCACTCTGCATGCAGTTTGCAGTAACAAAATGGTTGGAACCCTGCGAATCGCCGCTTGCGGCTATATTTAAACATAATTTTTTCTTTACCTGTTCATTCAGGGTCACGGGCATCTTGAGCCTATCACAGCATCCATCACAGGTTTTCAGTCCATCTGACTTGCAAGTCTTTGTACTGTGGGAGGAAATCAGAGCACTCAGAGGAAACCCAAGCAAACACCAGGGGGAACATGCATGGCAAAGTGAGCTCTACAAAGGAGGCAGTCCACTGAGTGTTGGGCTGCTAACCTAAGGCAGATCTTAGCTTGGTGCTGTTGACTTTTGGTGGGACTGTAGGTTTTTGATTTCTTAGGGTTTTTGTCAGCGTTGTTTTAGTGAGTATTCCCTCCTGCTTTCTTCACCTTTCACCTATCTTTCTTCTAATAGGCAAAGGATCGGCATCATAAAAATGGCCCATAATCACTCAGAAACATTGTTAATCATGATTACCATTGATCTTGCCCTAGAACATGAATACACCAAAATCATGCTTGTTAGAGAACCCCACACTATTACAACAGCATCACTTACGGGAGTCTTGCTCGTGTTTACTTTATTTTATTAGAACCTGTGTGAAAAATTGCAGGAAATGCTCTTTGCACCGAGACCCCAAACAAAATTATGGTATCCCTGAATGTTGAAAAATTCTGAAAAGTTTGCTGTCTAGGGAGATAAGACAAACAGCTACTATAATTTCCCTGGTTAGAGACAGTTTAGATGAAAAACAACAAGCAGCATCAAAACGTCCTTGTGCCAACTGGTATAATTTGGAAAATGTCACTTGGGGGAATGAAGCATCTGACAGTAGTGAGATTTGTAGTGAGTTTGTCTGACATATTGCGCATTATAGATGGACCTGAAGACCTAAGGATAGAGTTAGTCTTTAAGGGTATAATCTTACATACTGTGATTATTGCTTCCCCCCAGTGTCATTTCCCTCATGTCATATAGCTTCTATGTCTTCTTTTCTTCTATTTTTCCAGTGCTGAGACTCAAACTATAGATAAGATATAGATGGTAGTAGTAAAAATAACCCAATGACTGTATCTACATGCACACCAATATTTCGATATTGATGTAATTATGATATAAGACATGAGCCATGGGACCTTAACCTCATGTTGCTTTGATTTGGTCATAATTGGAGTATTATTACAGTGACTGAGACATATGGAGTCCTGCAATATAGGGTTAGGGTTAGGTAACAAGTAAATACCATACCCTAAGCCTGTCCATCAGAGTTTTCACTAGTTTCAATAATGTGTTGCTTAAAAAAATCAAAATCACTTTATACAGGAATTTATCCTGGTGACAGGAGCGAAACTATGCAGCGACATAATGCATACTGGCACAGGAACAACAGCAGCTCACATTTACTCACAATATAGTTATTGCCTTACTTCGATTATGAGACTGTTTTGATTAAGGTATTTACAGCCATAGCAGATTGCATATTGACTGAATACCTTGTCACATGCCTCCTCCACTCTAGCATAACAAGCAAAGCCAATATTTTGCCTCCTGTCGTGAACTGCAGTCGGATTGTTGCCTGGTATTGCTGTTGTTCCCATGTAACCATCCCACAGTTTATCCAACACTGCCTTTACACAAACATAGTAAGTCAAGTGACGTATGCTGGGCAAGTGTCACAACTATTACTACTAAGTGTCTAACAACAACTTTGCAGTATTAGTATTCTGATTATTGCCTAAATCAAAGTTAGATAATTTGATGAAGAGTTTTACATTATCCATATTTCAATCACAGTATCGTCTTCGCATTAAGATCAAAGTATTGGTATTCTCGTAGACATGGTCTTTGATGACATAACAACTTTCTTTCATGTATGTCACTGTTTTGTCTGATGGTGGAATGAAGACAAAAGTCCTCTAAAGGTAGCATAATAAATCAACAACTTTTATTTCCACTTTTCACACATTAAACGTGCATATCAATAAAACTAAAGCTGCAATGTTCATATAAAGAATACCTCTACTGTAATACTGTTACAATAAATATGGATCTACAGATTAAAATTAAAAAAACAGAAGTTAATGTCACTTGCTGAGCGACACAAGGAGACACTCTCAGTTTAGGAAATAAATGTCTTCTCTTTCACTACGCTTGTATCAGGGTTTATCCTTTGTGCTTGAACTTTTCTTCATTCGAAAAGAGGTCCTTTGCTCTCTGCTGTGCTTTGTAAGTCATGTCGTTGAAAAATGTTCAAAGCTTCAGAGTGAAAGGTAAGAAAAATGGTGTCCCTCCTGTGTCGTTACTCAGAAGTGTAGACGTTTTTAATCATCCTTGCCCTTTTTGAAGCAACGAATTTATGATGAGAGCTAAAGCCATGCCTTTCACCATTTAGTGCCAAAGACAGAATAGTTGAAACACACACACACACACGCAAGTACACACACACACACACTCACACAAAAATCATGAATATGCTCAGAGAATTCGTATTTTATAGTCCAATTTAAAGCAGGATTTCTGCTGTAGAATGATATAAGTTGTAGTACCTGGTATTAAAAGGCATTTGAGCACCCTGGAGAGCACCCTGGAGAGCACCCTGGAGAGCATCCTGCAAGGTACTGATGAGAAAGTAACTGACCTTGTGGGCCAGGGCACCAGGCAGTGATAGACTTATATGTGCTTAGCTGTGATTACATGTACAATAATGCATTAATAGCCATATCAAAATATAACATCCAGTACTTTAAAATATATTACCACAAAGTTCTTAATCCAATACGTGCAAAATCAAACAACACCTACTCTCTCACAGAACTCTCTCACACACAGACACATGTTCATTTTTACATGATATACAATGAATAACCAATAGATTAATAAATATCAATATAAGTCGTGTTAACACAAATATTTTTTACTGATCACTGTTGCCTGGACAATGTGATTCTTTTTTTGTATAAATGTTGGCTAAGTGTAATGCCGCACCATGCACAGTCACTTTCCATTTCATAACTCCCTTCAAAAATACAAGAAATCGTTATAGACCGCCTGAATCTGACACTACAGAGAGGGGGCTAGATACGGGAGGTTTGGGATTATGTGTTATGTTAGCCAAGTGATAAGAGGCTGCATGTGCAAAGAGAGCTCAGGGGTGAAGATAGCGTGTTAATCGAAAAAAGAGTATTCGGAGAGGAGCTTAAGGGTCACTATACTTCTCCCACTGGTGTATGCTGACAGATTAGATTACGGTTCGCCAGAGAGAGTCCAGTCATAAATATCACCTCGGAAGTGGTCCAAGTTCAATTCCAGTGGCTAAAGCTATCTTTCATAGCATAGTGGGTGGTAGCAAATCTCAAAAGTCCCAAGTACCAAAGTCAATCAGATATTGTGCGGTATCAATACTAAATAATGATACAAATATTTATAAACGCTCATGAAAGTAGACAAAAACAGAGAGAAAATGAGTTTAATAGACTGTAAAAACAAGGAGAGGAGCTGTCTCTTTCTCTCTCTTTGTTTTCGCTCTCCCTCAGAAGCTAGGCATGTGGCAGTAGGCCTCCAGTGAGGACAACAGGATGTAGATGAACCAGAGGGAGAGGAACAGCAGGAGGGTGAGGAGCTTGGCTGTCCGTGGGCCCCCCAGCTCCCCACCTGACACGCTCGGACGCCGGCGGTAAAGCAGCACTGCCACTGCCATCAGTGCCATGATAGTGTAGAGGGTGACCGAGAAAGCCAGCGAGCCCGGCGACACGTGGAACGTCTTCCCCTTGCTCCTCCAGTATACCGATGCGATGGTCCACGCCACGCCGATTCCCAGGAATACGTTCACCGCGTTACTGCCCGTCACATTCCCGATAGAGGCATCAGCATATTGGTCCTGGATGGCAGCCACTTTACTAGCAAATGTGTCTGCAATAATATAGAGAACAATATGAGGGAAGCATGAGGCAAGCAAGAGGAACAGTAATGTAATGAGTCATGAACCAGCATATACAGCATATACAGCATATACAGTTAGGACATCCTGTCCCAACCATGCTCTTGTGGTTTTGCAAATCCCTCTTATTGGGATATAATAAGTGTTTAGTTGAATGTCCTCCTTAAGGTTTTGATAAAATAAACAGGCCAAAAGGGATGTTTTTAATATTTGAAGATAAAGTTGTATGTGGCAAGAGGCATTTCCAAAAAACTGTCTATATGTTCAACATCTGGCTCTGAGCAACTCTTACACAGAAAAAGATGAGGTTACTGTAACTGCCTCTGTATTGTCTTCCAACAATTTTATGGGGGGCAATTCCCAACATAACCCTTCTCACATCACCCAAGGGGAGAGTTTTACCAGCCTACAGGAGTGTGATGGGTACAGAAACCTCCTCACAGGGTCCCTGGTGGTTCAGTTGGTAACATGCTCAGGACCTTTGTTGCATGTACTCCCCCTATTTCTCCCTCCTGTCTCTCTCAAGTTTGAACTATCTAATAAAGGCAAAATGCCAAGAAAATAATCTTCAAAAAGGAATCTCCTTGCCATATGTGGCAAACTGGGCAGAATATAGAATCCTAAAATGTCCAGGGCTCACGTGACTGGCAGCGAGTAACAAACCTTTTCTTTACAGTGGACAGTAAGCACAACAGCTGTGGAGAAAAGGAATCAGGCAGCACAGTATGAGGCAAAGGGTACAAAACTATCCCCAAGCAGGCATGTCAACCACCCCACCTGCTACTACAGAGGTGACTTCAGAGGTAAGACAAGATGAAACAATGTGATTATGAAGAGAACCGTTGGAGCCGCTAGACAGGCCAGACACCCACCTGGAACAGAAGTGCCGAGGGCCACAAACACCACAGCAGTGACCGAGTCTTTGAGACCGACCGTGCAGCCGAAATGAGAGGCTAAGTCACCGGTCACAGCTGTCAGAACACCGATGAGGGAAATGGACACGAAAAAGCAGGCCCAGCCGTTCCAGTATTCGGTGGGTGGGACAAAAGCGAAGAGAACCTTCCAGAACACTGTCAGGAAGTGCATAATGTAATCAAAGCAAGACGGCAAACGTTCCTCCCCGCTCTCCTCCTCATCGTCATCACCTGGCAAAGGAAGAGAAAAACAGACGTTATTTTTTTTTTGAGGTTTCCTAAAACCTGTGTGACAGCTAAGCTTTTCAAAGGATTGCACTAAATCTGTAACTATGGAACACATTTTTCTGTCACTCCTGGCTGTGACTCAGCGGATATAGGATAGGATGTAGAGCGCTTACTTTCTGTCTGAATATGGGCATGCAAAATTAAATGAGCTCGACCAGAGAGAGGAAAAGAGAGAGGGGAGAGAGCACTGAAAAAAGTACACATCCCCAGTATGCAATTCAGCTCTTTGCCCAAATGCCCTGGGCTCTTGTGCAGATCTAAGAGGCTCAGGGAGGCAAATGAATGGCTTTTAAAAGGGCAAGATAAAAAAAAAAAGACCTCCCCATACTGCTTACACCTACACAAGTTCCTCAGATCCACTTAATTGTCCGGGCAGGGGTGGCCAATTAGTTTCTATGGTGGGCCACATGAAGAATTCACCACGTCATGCATTTTTAATACATCGACTACGCTAAAAGGATGCAGTTTTCAAAACTAAGTGCGGCATTGCCAAAAGACATAAAAATAGACTTTGTTTTCTTAATGAAGTTCACTTACAAGCTAGCGAGCATCGTAGCAGTGAGCAGCCTACCGGAGGGTCCCCCCAAAATAACTTCATTATCTGTTAACATGGGGCTTTTTTTTTTTTTTTATTCAGCGCTGTGAAACTGGAAGCATTGCATTTGTGAAAAGATAAATTCAGCACAACTGTCAGACTGGTCAGAAGCAGCTGGTGCAGGCTGTATCTTCCACAGGTCTAGTTGGCATTTTCCGGACGGTAGGACTCACCTGCACTGACAGTGACAGCACTAACAAACTGCTCTCTCCAGCTGCTGCTCCCCACCACCAGAGCAAGGTTAGTCTTCTTGATGAGCTTGTCCACTGTGTTCTACAGACAGCCACGCAGTTACACACAACAAAGAAAGCAAAAGTAACATGACGACAGCTGGTGTCGTTGAGTAGTAGTAGTACTCCAAAGTAAAACAGAATCAAGTCAAAACAGGCTTAGAGGGGTCAGGGCGGACTCAAACTCAACGCTGAGAAGATTTAGACACCCTTACACAGTCTGGTCTCATTGTCTTAAATGCCATCTTGGTCCGTTTGTGTACATACTGTCTCTACTGTACTGTAAGGATGTCCATGTGTTGCAGTCTCTCCTGAATCCAAAGAGCCACTGTGTGTTCAGTAGGCGAGCGAGTGGGACAAATAAAGTGGGAATAAATTAAAAAAATCAGTGGGGAAGGTGAGTTACCTTGAATTCATAGGACTCCTCAATGACCACATCCTGCTTGGTGTGCTCCCCGAGGCAAGGACAGCCCATTTTTGCGGCATCCTCCAGCCCCACCACCGTCTTGTTATCATTGGAGTCTCCTGGGGCAAAGGATGCGCACATTTGTGTGGACCACAAATATTAATAAAGCCGAAATTATTCTATATGGGCATGTAGAAACACTGATATAAGTCCAACATCGTCAGGTGGATATACAGAATACCTAATTTGGATCAAATCATGTCATAAATCATCATTTTGTCTTTTGCAATGTTGCCACATTTTTCAAAAACATAATTCAAACACATGGAAGACATTGCAGTACGTCTGTCTCAACTAAATTATAGTGAATGCGTGCAATTTTATGAAATGTGTGGGGAAATATACTGACCATAAATAACAATTAATGCACAATAACTTGACACCTCAAGGATAAAACCTGTCCATGAAAAGCACTGAAGGGACAAATCTGTTCCATATTATACATTCATGGTCTTTCCACTTACTGGAAAGAGACCCGTTATGAATCTCACCAACCTTGGAATTACCTCAGAGATCAGAGGACATTTATATCATGGGATATCAATTCCTCTTTTCAAACCAAGGAGCCAGCTCTATACTAAAAATGTAAATCCAACATGAGTCAGGGTGAATATAAAGCTAATTCCGGAGCAAATTTGTGGTTTCTTCGTACCATAATGTAATGAAAAAAAATTACTGCTGAGTGTGACTCGTTCACTCACCGTGTTTCTGTCCCACCTCCAGCAGAATAGGCTCCTCCAGCACAATGGTGAAGGTCTTGTTCTTCTCATACTCCTCATCATCAATGATCTTCACATCCAACAGCTTCCTAAAGGCAGAAGGGTCAGAGCATCCATGGTCAAATGATGAAGAAAGTGATGAGTGATGGTGGACTAAATGAACTGAATTGTTTATTTGTTGTGTCATGGAATTGATAAGTGTGTGTGTGTGGTGTGTGTGTGTGTGTGTGTGTGTGTGTGTGTGTGTGTGTGTGTGTGTGTGTGTGTGCGCGAGCAATTTGAGGGGCTGAAAGTATGTTTACTGACTGCCAGTTTTTATTAGCCCTGTCAACATTAGTTAACCCACTGTTGTTGTGGCATGTTAAGGCTATTTTCCCTTCACAAAATTGGAACCAACAAGCCAGTGCTGTTTTATTTATATCCTAATAAAGAATACTGTAGCCAAGTGACAGCCTACCTATATGATAACAAAATTAATCATGAAACAAACTTCTTACATAACAGGATGTGACAGCTCTGCCTCTTCTCACTCAACGTATCAATAACAGAACAATAAGCAGAGAAAGCGAGCCTGCAGAACAATGTGTTGCTCAACACCCCACAAGAGGGCTCCGTCCGCACTAAAACCTTCAACCAGAGCGCTAGAGAAATCACATGAAATAGCTCACACGCCTCCCACCCACATCGAGATCAGATTCAGATAGGGTCAAATAAATTGTCGATTCACGGATAATAAACTCATTATATTGTTCTTTGTGGCAAGCCCCGCCCATCCTAAAGCAGGTTAAAACAAATTGAGGATTATTTAGGAATATAATTTGTACAATTAAAACGGCACGTGTGTCTGTGGTGTCTCGTTGTGACCGACATGTTTGCCTCAGCCCGGTACATTCTCCTACACTGTCACATTGAGTCTTTCTCTCTCCCTCCATCTCCCTAATGATATGTGGGTGGCTGTCTATTTCTGTCCACACACATACCCACAGGATTGGACACAGGCAGGCAGTGCTTTTACTGTCAGAAGAAAAGGTTTTTTTAAATATGAATGATACACCATTCAGTGCCTAATGCTAGAGAAAGTCAAGCCAATGGGAGAAAAGAGAACTGCATTACAGTTCCTACAATGGAAAAGGAGAATAAAAGGATCTTTTAAGTGTATTTTTAAAAGATTGACTGTGGAAAGTTTATTTTGAAACATCATGTAAGGACCTGAAAATAAAATATGATTCACTCGCTATGACCCATATTCCCATGGTGGATTGACAGACGATTTTGAACTTACATCACAGTCGGGGTGAGAAAGAGTACAGCCCAATGTTGCCCAAAGATAAACATCATACAAACATCAGGAATCGGACAAACATTTATCATTTCACAGATTCCCCACTGAAAAACGTATTAGAAACCAATGGATCTCAAAAACCTAGGAGGAATATAAATTTAAATATTTGGCCCACTATCTGGAATCTAGCCTCGATAGCTAGCTGGTAGCGAACTAGCTAGTAAGCTAGCTAGCTAACTTCAATGCTAAATTCAAGCAGTCGTTGTAGTTCTTGTTCCTGTAATTGCTAGCTAATTTAATGTTAGGTCTATCTTAAATCCTCACTTATGTATCCAAGTAACTAGTGTTATGTACATGCCCACTACCTTTGCAGGTTGGTCTAAACCCTCATTACAACAGGCACAGTCAAAATTGCCATCTCCATCTTGTCCACACATAGGCTCAGTCACTGGGATGCATTTCTCTATAAGGCCATGCTAACATTCCTTGTATTGTATCTATACACAAACATGTGGAGCACTGTATAGTCTAAGGTCCCAAGATTAATTTCTGGTTACCATCCCTAAAACTGCAGCTGAGAGGGGCGTAATCTCTGCCCCCCTGTGTGGAATAGCCTGCAGAAAATTGACAGTGCTTTGGTCAAAATTATTTTTCTTTGCCCCCCCTCTCCCCCCTCTCTCTCTCCTTGTTTTTTTTTAACCCATGCTTTTGCCCTGCCTTTACCACTTTTTATGTCCACTGTTTATTGCTTGTAATGAAATATTTATCTATTGTTTGTCTGTAAATGACTATGCTGCTACTGTCTTTGCCAGGTCTCCTTTGCAAAACACATCCTTGATGTAAAGTGGATTAACTTGTTTAAATGAAGGCTCAGTAAAAAAAAAAATCAATGGAGCCCTAGGGTGGCATGGTGGCTCAGTTAGCACCTCACAGCAGGATCGACCAGGTTTGATTGACGATCCCAGATCTTTCTATGTGGAGTTTCCATATGTTCAGGTGGGCTTCCTCTCCAGTTTCCTCCCACAGACCAAAGACAGGAGACTCTAAACTACCCATACATGTCAATGTGAGTGTGAGTGATTGTCCGTCTGTCTGTGTTCACCCTGTGATGGACTGGCAACTGGATGACAGTAATGAGCAAATTGCTTAAAAAAGCTGAAAATGCTGCTGCAAAAAGATTTCCTCATGGTGGGAAATGAGGAATGAGAGAAATCCAACATATAAAGCAAAATGTGTTGCCTAAGAGAAACAAGAATCATATATATGCTTATGGTGACTTACAGTAAGCATATAAGACGCAAATGTGAGAATAAAGGAAGAAGTCCATTCGACGCAGGAAAACTCAAATCAGTGTTGTTTAGATGGAGCAAAGCTTCTCTCCTATTTTAACGAGATGACTCTTTAGAGGAAGGTACACAAGTTCAGAATGGTTTTGCTGTTCCAAACATGAGTTAACCAAAACAACCCCGACTGCTGTTATTTGTGTTTGTCAGAATGCTCAGGTTGTTATTGATCTAGTCTGCATAAAGTGTGAGGGGTATAGAATATTGATTTCCCTTGCAGTAGTCATCTCTCTCCCATCTCTTTCATCTTGGCTTATATAACTGCCCCTGTTATCCACTATAGCCTAAACTAGTGTATAGCGCCACATACTGAGCAGCTGACAAAAGCAGATACAAGCGGAAAAAAGCAAGCATCAAAGGGTTTGTGCAGCTCTTTCCATAATCCACAAACACAGAATGTAAACTGGTTCTCTGTGTCAGGCTGTTTATTTTGGCTTAGAGGTTTGAGTCTGTAAATCCTAATCTATTTACTGCAGTGCAGAATTTAGACGGCAAATTTTTATTAAACAGAATGCCTGGATTTTAAACCATTCCTCCTGGCTCCATATCAGAAAACTCCTCCTCCTCTCTTGTTCTCCCGCATGCTCATGCATTGACAGAGATGGGCAGATTACACAGAGGCACAGATGCAGCAAAAACACACACACACACGCGCGCGCGCACACACACACACACACACACACACAAACCCACCTTCTGACTGGTGTCAGCCTTCTTAAATTGTGACTGCACAGGGAAACACCCAGGTAGGAAAAAGCCAGCTCTGTTGTTTGAAAGGGGAACTTTGGCAGGTTGAAAACACAGATATGCAGAGCGTTTGCAAGCTTGTCTGCTCAGAGACACACGCACGTGCACACAAATAGAAATGCACTATGTGTGTTTGACGTGCAGACAAATAGAAATGCACTATGTGTGTTTGCCACGGTGCAAACACACATAGTGACATTTGCATACATCAAGGACTGATTTAGCGCCCACTCCAAATGAAACAACCTCATAAAACTGCAGGCAAACTAGAGAACTTGATCAGCCTCGGCCAGGATGAATTTCTTATGTGCTTCAAGGACCTTTTGAAATCTGTTCAACTTCATAATTTAGCCTGATAGCGCTATGCAAAAGGTTGCTTGCATTAGTCAACTCTGATCTATGCATTTCATCCACACACCAAAATAGAGATGTGGTACTTAAGTTAAACGATTCCTAGTTAAATTAAGAACACCACAGGTGGTTTCAGCTAAGCATAGCTTCCTGTTTTCTGTTCATTGGTTTTCTAATTGCAAACTGTCCTTATCCACTTGCCCAGAGGAAAAAATATTTTCTTCATCTCTTAAGAAACAGGGAAGATGTCAATTTTGAATCATTTTGTTCATCAGATCATCACCTACATCTGAAATGTTTCTCCTAAAACCCCCTTAGGAGCAAGGAGGCGATAACAGAGAGAATACATTCTTGAGATATTATGAGATAAATCTGGAGATGCTAACATGTGACCTATATAATGGTAATACGCTCCTACTATATGGATGCTGCCCCCATAGCTTCAATAGCAAAAATGCAGCAGTATGTGAAAACTGTGCATGTTTGAGAAAACATCATACTGAGTTTTCTTTGAGATCTTTCTCTAATCTCATGGTCTCATATTCAGGAGAGTTAAATGACACTCTGAGATCTCTTGTTTTGATCAGTGTGAGATCAACATGAGCTTACATGTGGTTGTGTTGAATTTGAGAAATAGGAAAAAATGCCTTTAGCCTTCTCTTAGCGTTAGAAGGGGCTCATTTGTGTCTAGGAGATAAAAGGTATAAATAAGGCTATCCCTATGGCTGACCAGCTCTCCTTCAAGTCGTAACTGTCAGAGAAAGCATGACTCCAGACGACATAAAGTGTGCAGATGCTTTTCTCATTGTGCTCAGTGTGATGAACAATGATGGCGCTGTGGTTGAAGGTTTTGTAAAGTGTTCGGCTTCCATTTGAATGCAGAATCCAGTCTGTCTGTGTGTAAATCAAACAGCTCCACATTAAGAACTAATTTATCGCATTTGCAAATACCCTCATGTACCATATGCACGATGTTAGCAGTAGGGGGAGGTGATGAGGATGAATATGATGTCTAGTTGTTCATATTGATAATGGTTTTCAGAATAGGTATTATTATGGTTATAGAACCACTTCAGAAATGGAACAACAGGAGAATTTGCACTCAGATGGTTTCATCATTTGGTAAATTTCCTCCCAAGCCTTGGTAGTGCCTTTTACTGTCTTTATTGCAATGGTATTAATGATAGGGGTGAACTATCTGTATGCGCCATGGTTGAGCAGACTGTTACACACTATTGTCCCTATTGTACCTAGTCGTATGCTCTATGTTGCATGTTTAGAACAGCTGGGACTCCTTTTACCCCTCTTGACTCCCTTTAATTGCTCTGGTTGCTTGAGAATCTCTTTTGTAGTTCCTATGTGGAGCAACAGTTTGTTTGATTTGAGTTTAAAGTGTAACACACACACACACACACACACACACACACACACACATACAGATAGGCAAGCAAACTGACAAACACACAGACAAATATATTCCCAAACTGTTACCTACACTGCTGGGCAAAAGACACAAATAGGGATATCTGCATTCTCTTTTGACACAATGTATTCACCTGCCTTTTCTCCCACTCAACCGACCTACATAACACACCTACACACAAGCCCTGAAATCCTCCCCACATGAATAGATTCATCTGACACATGCAGACGCACGTTAAATTCAGCAAGGATTTTCTTTCTTTTAAATTATATTTGTGGTGGTGTTTCACTGTAAAGCATTTTGTGATGAATGTGATGTGGTAAAAGCATTTTCTGTTTTCGAATTGACCGGCATGGATGACTGCCGGTCTATTGCCCATCACACACATCACAGATACAATAGACACTCCAATGCACTCACCACTATCAAAGTGCACTCATCAATCAGCCAATCCTTCCATACAATGTTGAAGAGATAGCAGTGAAAACATCACACTTTCACTGCACTCTTTGCGCTCTCTACCTTTCCCTCTGCCCCTCATTCTGCCTCTCTGCTGGTGCATCTGTGAATTGTTTCGTTGAAATGATCACACAGGCTACACCACGTACACTTGTTTCAATAGCTGCTCAACCCTCTCGCCTTCTCTCTCTTCCTTTTTTTAGCCATTGTTCAGATTTTCTCTCCTCTAGTCTCTCCTTTTCACATCTCCTTTCTTTGTTTTCTGTGGGGGAGCTCTCATTGCTCTGCATTACAATGAACTCCCAAATAACGGCCCATAGAGATTGCAGTGTGCAGTGTGTTAATTCTGAACTCATTTATCGGCACTGCTTCTATATTATTATTTTTTTACAGCAGCTACAATGTTTCATTTTCTGCTTCACAATTATATTCTCTTATCCTCCCTCTCTCATCCTTATGAAAGGTGTAGACTCAACATATCTGTGACTCACAAAAATAATCCTTAAAGGGGAACACTGGCCATTTTAAAAATGTTTATTTCATATAGCAGGAGACAATACATAATAGAAGAGACACTGCGATGCAATGGGAGAATGAATGGAGTAAAGAATCGCGATGAATTTTGTGATCTACATAAACGTTCTGTCACAGTCTGAATTTGTTTTATGTGTGTACAAATGTAGACACACATAATGTATAATGTCAATACAACACAGGAAAACAAAGCCGTACCTTTCTGAGATATCATTCCAGTATTATTCTACTCTACTCTACTGAAGGGTCATGGCTTTATACTGTGATGACGCGGCCACCAGTGGTTTTGCTGTGCATTCTCAATGATTGTGTAGGCGGCAATGTCTCTTCTATTACGTTGTGTTGCCTTCTACATAATATTAACATTTTTAAGATCAGGTGTTGCCCTTTAACCCATCCCCAGGGAAACAACTCAATCTAGGAAGACTGTTTAACAAACTAATGTAAGGTCTGTATTGTTTGGTCAAGGCAGTGATGAGTAACAGCAACAAGACATCCACATCAAAAAGGAGAACAAATTTAACTCACATGGTCTCGTCATTCTGAAACTCCAGTTTGCCGACCACTTCCTCATAGTCCTCCCCGGCCTTGGCGGTGCCCTCGACTGTGTGGTAGGGCACAGCCACCTTCCCCCTCGCCCCGGATGTCCGATGAACCTTCACCTGCATACTGCCAACGCTCTCGCTGACCCGCATGGATTTACTCTCAAATGTAAAAATGCCGGCATGGTCGTCATCATAGATGGTAACTGTAGCGGTGTGAGCATTGCCCAGGGCAGCCTTAGGGGGAATGTGGGGTGAGATGCCACTACCCACCATGCTGTTGCTAGAGGTGATAGAGCTGGGCTCCAGGATGGAAACTTCAGCACGGTGCGCAATACGGGGGTTACTGAGGTGCACGTAGAAGTGCTCGTCCTCTTCGAAAATGTCATCATCAATAACGCCAACAGTGAACTCTTTAACTGTCTCACCAGGCTTGAAGACCAGTGTGCCTTCAGCAAACTCATAGTCTGAGCCAGCATTGGCAGTCCCATCTTCTGTACGGTAGTCCACCTGTGTGGCACAGCGAAAGAAGGAAACTACTATATACTACATACATTATGGATCAACTGGACTTATAATGTTGAATTATTAACATTTCTTTATGCCTGATCTTGAGCTGCATTCACAATGAACAATGCAATTTTCAATTTCTGAAATGACTTTGCCTCTTACCTTCACAGTGCAGCCGCTTTCTCCTCCATGGCGGCCAACTGCCAGCTTAAGTGAGCCGCAGTTCTCAAAGCACTGGTACTGAGAGGTTTCAAACTGTAGGTAGATGGTATGGGGATCCTCCTCCTGGCCGCTGGCCTCATGACAGCTCACCACTTTCCTGGCCTGGTCAGCGGCATGCTTTTTCAGGATGTTCCCAGGCTCCGATCATCATGCGCGTGGCTTGGATACGATAGAAGGCCCGGCTCTTCTGTTGCTGGACCAGTACCTGGTAGTTGGCCATCTCAATCAGCTGTTCCATGTCCTTCTCTGGGTGCCTCTGTTTTAATTCTTTCAGAGTGCGAGCCATCTCCCGTCGAGCCTCTTCCTCTTGGTCTTGTCCTGGATCGAGCCCTCCACCTTCCTCTACCCCCTCCAGCATTCCATCCAGAGCCTCTTTGGGATGAGTGTGGGAGTTGACACCCTGACCATCCATCTCCAAGTCCATTTTGGTGAACATGGCATCTCCCTCCGTCTCGATGATGATGCCACGGGTCTTGTCGGCGCGATAACGCTTATGGACGTACTTGTAGAAGAGCAGGCGCCGGTCTGCAATCCAGGCTTGCAGCACACAGAGGGGGAAGAAGAGGAAGGTGAGGACTGCCTCCCACACCTCCACCTCCCCAGGGGAGATTACAGCCAGGATAAGATACAGCCAGATATAGGCGAACACGCTCCAAGTAGCGGTAACAAAGAACACCCGCAGGTGCTTTATTTTGCGGGTTTCATTTTCTGGCACTACAAACACACAGATAGCGATGATAATGAACATGTTGAACGCAGCACTGCCCACAATGGTGCTGGGACCCAGAGAACCAGCCTCAAACTTATGGCCAACCACTTCAATGACAGAAAGCAGGATCTCTGGAGCTGATGAGCCCAGCGCCATCAGAGTGAGGTTGGATACCGTCTCGTTCCAGATGCGCACAGTGGTCGTGGTAGTCTCACCGTTGGGCTTCTTGAAGGTGATCTCCTTCTCCTGAGAGGTGATGACCTCGATTGAAGACATGAAGCGGTCTGCAATGATGGACATACCCAGGAACATGTATATGAGCGCTGCGAAGTAAACGATGGCACGCGCCACCTTATCGCCCACCGAGGGGTTTTGGGGGTTCCATGTGGGCAAGACCACTCCTTCAGAGCAGCTGTCGTCACCGGAGCAGTTGCCCGGAGCGCTGCTGGCTGCATGGCTGGAGCTGGCCAGGGAGAGATTAGTGAACCCCGGGAGCAGGACCAGCAGCACGGAGGTCAACAGGCAGGGGGTGAACGGTGGAATGCAGTTCAGGATACGCTTGTGCATTAGCATGGCGGCGTGGCGATGCTAGGAGTCAAATCCTCTGATGCCTTAGTTCAATCCGCTTCGAGTTCAAAGCTGGAAGACAGAAGAAGAAATAGGTTGAGATAGTCACATTCATTATCAGTCAGAGGATATTATTCTGTTTTTTTAATGTTCTATTTTTATATTATTATTTCCTTGAAAGAAACTGTGTAATCAAAGCTTTGGAATCACAAAAGTGGCCACAATTATACTCTACCTGTAAACACATTATGTGGGCTCCAACAGTTCAGTAGACTGATTCTTAACAATCCTCTATTTCCTACCATACCAAGTTCCACAGTGTGCAGTGCACAGTGAATGTCTGCTGTCACAAATGAAAATTGTTTTTTAGTGTTACTGTGTGTGTGTGTGTGTGTGTGTGTGTGTGCATGTCTGCGTGCGTGTGTGTGTGTGTAAGAGGCATATCAGTACATGTAAGCTTGTAAGCCAATGGAGAAATTCAATTACCGTTTCGATTTATACTCACATAATCTGGGCCTGCAAATGCATTGTATAGTTCATATGTCATTGGGTGCATTGCAAATCAAGGCTATATTAAGAATCTGGTGAGACTATCGCTTTACGAAATGTGTTGCTTGCTTGTAGCATCATCCTCCATCGCTGAGCAGTTGAAAATGTGATTAAGTGACAGGGAGTTTTTGTTACAAAACAGAGTATGGGCCAGTTTTAAAAGCCAGAAATCTCAGCACCTAGCAAAGTAATCGTTGAGTCCTTGGAAACAACCAATCAACAACCCTATCAAACCCCTGCAGAAATCTCTTTTATTGCACCTTTAACATGCAGGGGGAAATGACAGTTCGCTAGAAACTGTCTAATAAAACAGAAATAAATGTATCATAAGATAGTACAAGGAAAAAAGGACCTGTTCTCCTAATGCTTTCCCCCAGTCCTACAGATAAAGACTCTCGACTTTAATTTAATTTAAAAGGGAGAACATCTCAATCTCACATGGCAGCACATCGTGCCTTTACACCCTGGTCTTTCCATTTCATTTAATGCTATCATATTTGCAGACTAAGTCTTCTGGATTTGCATATTAACTATGCCATTTTGACTTTGTCTGATGTCGGGTCAGTAGTTTATCGTATTACTTTTGGCAGCATCATTCAGATGGCGACCTCGACGCCTCAAGTGAAAAAGAACTCAGAGAGCACAGCCGCAATGTTATCCACAGGACTAACGTCTGCATCAACATGAACAGAGAGAGAGACAAAGAGCGAAACAGAGAGATACAGAGAGGGAACAGCTGAAATACCTAGGCCTGTAATTCACTGCTTCCTAATGAAAATTTTAAGACCAATTCAAAAATAGATTGGCTTCTGTACCTACAGCAGGAGAGAATTGACAAGGCTTATTGTACAACCTCTCATTGGCATGCAGCAGAGAAAAGCTGCAATCTCCACTCTGACCTGTATAACATGGCTCCAGAGAGGCATGTGAGTGAGGGGTGCGGGCTTTCCTCATTTAAGGGTAAAGCAGCAGAGCACAGGCGGGGCAGTGCTTTTCGTTAACTTACAAATCAACAGCATTTCTTCATAGCAAAACTTCATCTAGCTATATGGTGCCAAATCCCAAAAGCAGGACCATGGACAGCTACTCCTGGAACAAGCATGCATAATCACCAATAGAGCTGAATGTCCCTGTCCCGTTTCCCAGTGAATTTCACATTCATTTTCTCCAGAGACATTTCAGAAAACCCTGATCACTTTTGATTTGAACCGAACCAAGCAGCTAGCAGATGAATCACTGTGTACATCATGTTTTTGAAGAGGGAATGAACTACTCAGCCCACACAGCACTGTGTGTGATGTCACTGATTCACTTTCCTTCATTTTCAACCGTAATATTAAATGATAATCTAATCGAATCTAATAGTAATAACTTGTTTTTAATGATTGTTGCCCTTCACTGATACAAATTGGTAACTGACTAACGTTACTTTGCTCCTGTCTGGCTATCAACCATGCCCAACTTTGGGGTGTGTAACATTTTTATGATAACAGAAACCTCTCGGATTGGTGGGAACTCGCTAAAGCTTGTGGGTCGTGAAGTAATTCATAAGGAACTCAGGAATAAAGCACGATTTCTTAATAGACATTTGATGTTAGCCTACGTTTTTCGTGTCTCTAGTCTCTGCAGCTGTTTTGTTTTCTAATGAGATGGACATATAAATGTGACGATGTAAATCGACTGTAGTAGCTAGCTCAGCACGACGCTGTAGCCTGAGATAATTGGTGATGAACAAGATTTGTATTAAATAGATTCCATGATATTTTTCCTCACCAGACACTTGCTGTAGTATGGAAGAAAAGTGTCTACATTTGTCTTTCAGCTATGCTAAAGACGCCGTAATAGAATTCCTCATTGAAATCATTGGGTACCTCCAGCAACAGGCCAACAAGCTAGCTTGCTGCCAGAGGCCATTTTTCAGTTAACACAACTATCAATGCCAAAACCTTTTCACCACACTCTTAAAAGAGACTTTTATAATTTCTGCTGAGGAAGTAACCTCCGCTTTGGATACCAAACTGAAATTAACATTAAACTAGAAATCAAATGATCTTCAAGTTTATGTGATCATTAAAGTCTCCCAAGACGTATACTGGAGATATTTGCCATATTAGACTGCGACTGTGTCTAAAATACAGATGATATATGTGTGTGTGTGTGTGTGTGTGTGTGTGTGTGTGTGTGTGTGTGTGTGTTACCATCACAAACCTTTTCATTATTCTGAAAAGTTTGTCTTGAATTGTATAAGCAATACAACCTTCTACCATCAACACAGAGCCAAGATTAGGACAATATTATAAAGAAGATGAGGATAATATGCACTTTATATCAGTTAACCATCTTAAGTCACCATATTTGTTTCATCCTTTGCTCACCATCAGTCATTGAACTGCAACATGTAATGGCACTTTTCCAGTTCATACAGTTCCTCATTTAATTCCAAAATGAACTAAATCCGTTGAAAAATAACTGACCTGAAATTAATTTGTCGATATTTCAAAAATAATAATAATTTCATCCTCAACAATGTTAAGCGAAGGTCTCGGGTTGACCAATAACTACTTTTCCATAATGAGTCATGCCAGCACTAAGAGAAGGTGTGGTTTTCTTTCAAGTGGTGGATATCTCATTTTGTATTTGAACTATAAATGCCATTTTCTACTATCATGGTGAGAATCATGTTTACTGATAAAAACTCAAAGCAAAGCCAAAACCTGAAAGAAATAGTAGCAAACATGACATGTAACAGCAGTACAACAAAAATGTAAATACATTTAGTTAATTCAGAATAGTTTTAATGATTTCAGAAGTAAACATCCATGATTTGATCCAGTCTAGTAGGAAAACACTACAATCAATCTAATCTATAAACAAAGATGGCATAGAGCAGGTGCTGCTACTGGTGCAGTTATGAGTGGTTGAGCTCTGCATGCTGGGTTATGCAGAAAAACTTAAACAGACATGTTAAACAGATAATACCATTTTCAGTATTATAAGAAACTGCAATACTCACCTGGGCGCAGTTATGAGTGAGTCGTCTCAGTGTGGAACTTGTGGCCTTAGGAGATTAACTTATCTGTCATATTGGTCTGAGGAAAGACAGGTTTCCTCACTATATTGGGTTGTATAGAGAGTTCACCATCACCATGAAAACTGACTATGGTTTCTAGATGAAGGCAATTTTAAACACTTACTAAAAGCCAGCCATACAGGCCAGCAAATATACCACCTGGACCAAGAACACAAATCGGATATTACTGGTGTAGGCTAGAGACACACTTTAGAAAATAAATGAAAATAAAATTGTTACTGAAAAATATAACAAGACACAGTTAATTTCTGAGACTACTGGAAATTACACCTGCAAGAAAAGAAAGCCCTTTCTCCCAAACAGTAAGTTGTGCATAAGGGCTACTACAGTAGACTGATGCGCAACAAATACTCACGCAATGCCCTATCTCGGCTGGACATTGTTCTTCAACCACCCTACCCTACCAAACACACAGCAGGCTAATGCAATGGTGTTGGCTTGTTGCGCTGCTGTCTTGTTGGAGATGACGCGTAGCTTTCCATGGTGCCTCTCCGCGATTGTTCCCCCCCTGACAGGTAGCCTACCTCAGCAAACTTAACACTATCGGATTAGTTCTTCTTAATACATCCCTCTTATTCGACACCTTCAGTACAGGTAAATAATTTGCAAAGAAAAAAAAATGAAATGCGTTCTCAGCTTTATGCTCTCCAGGCTACGTGCGATTGTTGATGCGTAAAATAATAAATTAAATTATTGACTCTGTCCTCAATCGTCCCGCTTGTATCAGTCATAAATTCCCCCCAAAACAGTAAATTTATGATAGCATTTGAGGGGTTTTATCCGAAAAGAAATTCTGAATGACAAAAAAAGATCCTTTTCTTTTTCTCAGAGCTGGATAACGCAAAGAACCAAACAAGACTGCACATGAGAGTAGGCGTGAATGGATGGTGAAAGACTGAGAGGACGCAAACAGTACACAGTACACGGATCAGGACAAGATGGATATCAAGCAAAGGGAAGGTGGCAGACAAGAAAGAGAAGTCTGGTGTTATGCAAATTGAAGCCTTGTCTTACTCTTGCGGTGGGCAGCATTGGCACAAGGAGCGATGAGCGAGAAGGAAAAGCAGTAACACTGCAGAAACAGGGGAGGAGACGTCCACAAACACGCACGGCTGCTCCCACTGACTGCGCATCTTAGAGTGCGAGATACATGACAATTTCACCCCCCAAAATCCTGATAGTTTGCAATATTGCTGTCACTCGTGATCCAGTAGTTGAAAATGAAAGCACATACAATCCTTGAGGTCTGTTTTAGTGGCTTGTTGGTTTTGTTGCAGTCTGGGTGGCTATAGGCTGTAGAGATGTAGTGGAGGATAAACCCACCTAAACTCAGTTAAGCAAGCTTTTCAGCCTTACATAAATGGTGAGGCTGAGGTAAATCATAGCACACATCAATGTAAGTGGTATCAAAGTGATGTGAGTTACATGAGGATAGGGTCTTTTATTGGAGAAAACAATAAAAATGTCTGAAAAAAAAATATTGTTTATTATTGTTTTTATTTGTGCTTGATTGCCTTATAATCACAGACTAGAGGTCATAGTTTCCCACCTGGGTAAACTCACTGGGTATAGGGAACTGGTGACCAAGGCAAAGCTTATGGAGAGAAATAAAAGAGAGGATACCCTAATCTGGAGGCTTGACAGACCCAGAGGGGAAACACCCCGGAGACAACAAGACCTGCTCCGGACTGGAACAAGACCTGGAACAAGACTGGTTCCTGTATAGAGCATTTAGGGTCAAAGGACTTGTATTATTACCCACCCACATTACACTTGAGCAAGGGACGTTACTAGCTCCAGGTTAACATGTGCACTGCTATGTGTATGTGCAATGGACAACAGCCCATTATGGTCACTTAAAAAGTTCTCCCCTTTTTTCGTTCTCCTGAGTTTTTGCGCACGCTGCTATGCCACAAATAATTGTGTTTTATCAAAGTGGGAGAGAAATTCTAGACATTTACTACAAGACATAAAATGTAAATCATTCACCCTCACCAAATTCAAGTGTTTCTTCCTCCCTTTTGAGTAGCCATGAAGTTATAACAGAAATCCCTTGATTCTTGATTCATATTCTTCAAATATGATAAAATATTTAAAATAACTGAATTACGCCTGGATCATCTACAACCCCTTAATCAAAATGAAAATGACTTAAATAAAATAAAATAACTTGTAAATGTCGGTGTAATTTGTAAATTCAGAACAGGGCCGGCTCTAGACTCCAGGGGGCCCTAGGCAAGATTTTCTTTGGGGCCCCCCACCACTATCCTGTAATAAAGACCATGTGTACACATATGGCATTTAAAGAATGATAAACATTCTTGTATTGGGCTTGTTAAATATATAACTGAAAAAAAAGTTATTGAATGTAAAGATGTGGTAAGCCATCTGAAGATAATGTGGGTAGGTGTGAAAAACCAGCCACAGAGCCACGGTAAACGGAAAAAAACGGAACAATTGCTTCTTTATTAAGCAACGGGAGGCGAGGGAGTGAGGGACAGAGAGAGACAGGACATCTCCGGTTTCTGTGGGGATCCCGAGAGTAGAGACAGATTGTCAGACGGGACCTAGGGAGACGTTCCAAGCCATTGTCGTATCACTGTAGTGGTGTCAGGGTTACACTCATGTTCGATCAGTATAGCAGGAGGGGGGGGGGTCAAGCACAGCACAGTCAAATCTACAAAATCTTCTCCATTTCGTTCTCACTCTCAGCTCCTCTACCATACCAGAGAGTTGGTTGGCACGCTACACTTGCAACCACCTTCCTCTCCGCCCGCCTCTGGAGATCTGTGTCGTTTTCTTCTGGCTGTCGGCAAGTAAGTGGGTGATTGCTGATGCGGTACACCTGTGGTCTCCTACATTCTGTGTCTACCACCAAGCCTAGTTGGCACCAGTTAGCTCTCGGGTGCTGGTTTCTCTGCTTCTGGCCCAATTCACCCTGACGTATCCATCTTTAATCCATCTTTGTGTGGCGTGCGATGTCTCCTTTTAGTTTTGACCAAAATTAATCCATGATAGAGATTGGCTTATTAAACTTAAATGTGATATGAAGGAGTGATAACAAAGGTAACGCTGTAACGACATGGGGGTGTCCCCTGGCTCAGAGCCATTAACTGGCTTTAGGTTTACAACGATTGATTGTCATTATTTTTACTGGCAAATAATGTAGCCAATGAGAATATTAATAAAGTATAAATTTTTTGTTTCTTCAAGGACAGAAAAAAAAACCCAGATGTGCGGGGCCCTAGGCAATTGCGTAATATATAGGGAAAGCTGGCTATGATTCAGAAGACAAACCTGATAAGCTTCCCTTAATGTTGGGTGGAATTCAAAATCCTTCCTCTAAAATATAAGCCCAAGGGTAGATTATACGCATCTAGATCTACACAGCCTTCCTCAAACATATACAATATATTTCATTTTGATGTTAAAGGATTTAATTGGTGAAAAGCAATTTAGGGAGCATGTGAAACCACACCCTTAATTTTATCCAAGACAGACCCTTTAAGCACAACTTAATAGAACACCATTAATTCTTGTGAGGGTAGAGCCAGGCATAGAAGCAACCTTCCTGTAAAAACATACATTTTGTTGTGAAATCCCTTAATTATTTGCTTAAAGGCATTGAGGGATACAGGAAACATTTCGTACCTTAATTGTTGGAAAGGACTCCTAGGTCCTTTCACTTTTCATAATGAGAACAAACAATACCCAACAAAAAGCTGATATGTGTCAAGTTTTAAATTGCATGTCATATGCAGGCCACATTTCATCTCATAGGTAAAAATCTCATTAGATGTATATGCATCTTGCTGACGATAGCAATTGCCAAATTGCATGCATAGAGAGAGATGTATTCAAACAAACTAAAATAGACTTATCAGAACAAAACTGATGAATAAATCAATGGGACCTTTGATTGAAATAACTGCATATAATTTATTTTAATCAGGATTCATCTTATTATCTTATAATGCCAAATAAGACCATTCAAGGAAAAGTCATGGACTGGAGTCCTGGAGGTGTTCATTTGAAACGCACACACACACACACACACACACACACACACACACACACACACACACACACACAGCCTGCAACCATAGCTAGCATCCGCTACATTGTAGCAGAACTGTAACCATAGAAACATCTGTAGCTAGCATCCATGGCTACACTGTAGCAGAACTGTAACCATAGAAACATAACCAAATCCAGTAAAACTGCCATTAAGCTTCTAACCAGCATGTTTCATGTTCTCCAAATAAATTAAAAGTACTATTGGAAGAAACATACATTTCTAACCTTGGCTAGCAGGGTGTTAGTCTGCACTAGTACCAGGAGTAAAACCTTTTTGGCACAATGTGGTGCCAGTTCCTTTGATTAGAGTATTGGCCAGAAAGTGAGTTTTGAAAGCCAGAAATCTCAGCACCTAGCAAAGTATTTGGAGGGACAAGAGGCCTCTTTTATGGCATGCCTTCATTTCTGTTTGCTGAAACCAAAAAGTATAATTTTGGGCATGACTAGAGGTTTTGGGAATAAAACGTTCAACAATCAAGAGCAGCATGTTTGTCTTTTAAAAGGGAAAGGTCAGTGGTTTACCCTTGTAAAACCAATCAGCTCCAGGGAAACTGTTCTGTAGCTGACCCTGTGGTCTGACCTTCATGGATGGAGGCAAGCAAAAAGAACATTTTCCAATGGGAAATATTATAAATATTTAATATTGCATTTTTTTATTATAAAAGTTGTGTATTCCATTTACAGTTCCCCATATTTATAACGCTATAAACATAATTCTACACACAAGATGGCAATAGGTATCTGACTGAGGTCAAAACTAAGGACACTTACCAGGACATCAGCCTTTTTGCATGCATTTCTGATGTACCTTTGTATGTGTATAGAATAGAATAGGAGAACAGAAAGTATTATTACTTCATAAATTATACAGAAGTTCATCTATAAATCCCAACCTTTGAAGGGCATAATGACATCTCAAACAAAACGGTTGAATGCAAACTGGGGTGAATGAGATGGAAAATCACTTTATTTTTATTTTATGAGGTAATGGTGGCCTCAGGACAGGATATATTCTTTCTATAGGAGGTGTGACGGGTCAGTTGTGATTTTCTTAGACAGATACAGTGCGTGATGTACACAGTGGTGGGTATTGTTGAGAATAGCTGAGACAGTGCTCCATCCCAGTAAATGTTAAAACACTTTGAATGAAACTCTGTTATTTCTGAATAACAGACCACTGTTTCACATCTAGTCATATCATTCTGAGGTAAAGAGATTTGGTTGACTTTGTTCAGGCAAAAAGACGTTCCTCCTTGGTTACTGCAGACAAAGTTTTTACCAATTTTATTTCTGATTTGAACTCACTATGGTTACAGTTCTGCTGAACTGTTTTTTGGCAGAAGCTTGTAAATGACTTTAGTTTGTAATAAAATCACTAAAAATAATTTGACACAAAGTCAATATTTTGTGTCAAATGATAATTACTGGATGTTAACTGTTCGGAAAAGCATACAGCACGCCTCCAACCAATCACATTGGCGGTTTCAGTCAGCAATCTCCTCCCCTTCCGCTCTCTTTGCTGTGCATGGTGTTGCTCTTTTTAAAGTCCCCGGTGACCGTCTAGCAAACTAGCTGCAGGATAGTAGTAGTCTTTCAAAGAAGCACTGGACTGTCTGATAGGGCAGGCCTGTTTGATTCATTCTGTGGAGCATGTAAAACATGTCTAAAAAATCTACTGTCTAGCAGGGACGTTCTTGCCTGTTTTCCCATTGGCTACAGCAAAAGTTTGATATTCCAAAACTCTAACCCACATGGACACTATTTTGAAAGAGCACCTCCACGGCATGGTGACTTAAGCGACACCCCTGAATACTGTGATTGGTTATCCCGATAGGGCTAATAGAACTAAAAATAGTCTCCTTTGTTCTTTCTAACCAGGACTGCATCATCTGCAAACTTGATAAGTGAGCAGTTTTCTTGATTGCTCTTACAGATGTTTGAATAGAATGTGAAATGCAGCATCCCTAGAGGACCTGTGGAGATTTTATATTTACCTTTACCAGAAGTTGAAGCTAGAGCATTGCACAACATATCATGCATTAGTATATTAACAGACACACAGTGCGCTGTGCAAGAGAAGGCCGGTTTCCTGTTACAGAGACAGGAAATAGCTCAAGGCTACTGAGGTGAGAGTGACAGGAAGACAGACAAGCTGATGCACTAGCCTACACCCACGCTTACACACACACACATAAGCACACACACATAAGCACATAGTAGCTGCCTGCTTCCTTGAAGAGCACAAACTGACAGTTAGAACATATAGGTCACAGAGCAGGGAGGGCTCCTTTTCAGGGTGCAGCTTCCCCGGATTGGAGGATCGTGTTGCCAAGAGGCTGGACTATACCTGTGCACCAACAAGGGAGAGCCAAGTCTAAACCACGGCCCCTCTCCACCTAGCTGTCCAATCATAATTGTGAGAGCTCCGCTCCAATGTTTTATTTTACAACTGCTGCATCCTCCACACCACGCTGTGCCCTGTAGGTGAAGAGTCAGTGTACTTTGATGTTTTCATACTTTAAATCGCCAATAATGCTGTGTGCAAAACACTTGGGCATTGGGGCTACAAGCCAGAAGTCATTATACTCATCCAGCCTGGGTTTTTGGTGTATTGGCACTATAGCTGATGACTTGGCATACCCTTGGGAAAGCCTTTGTATCCAGTGATTGCTGGAATATCCTATAAACACTGGACTCAGCTGTTCACAACATTGATTCAGCTGTGACTAGGCTATGCTCTAAATTACACTGAAGCAGTGTGACTGGGGTAAATTAGTGCAAGAACAGTAAATAAGTCTGAGTTGTCAAACCAACTTCCAAGCATCGTGCTCCTGCTATAGATGTTCAAACTTGGTTCTAGATGAATGACTTGAGCAGGTTTTTTCTCCTCACTAGTTTTCCCATAGAGTTCTACAGTATCTCACCTGAAGTACAAATGCTTGCTCTCCATCAACTGAGGTGCCATGAATGCCCCAAAGTTTTTATCTGTACCAGGATCTAAGAGTATTGCTAAAAATGTTGTTTTACCCCTTAGGAGGAATCTAAAATTCTGCTTTGGGAGTAATTAGCATAATTTTAAATCAATGCTGGTATTAGACACATAACATGACCACCTTCTGCTGCCTCTGCCTCGTATCTGTTGCCATCTTGTGGGCAATTTAAACTCTGTCAGTCATCTATATTAACTACACCAGTTAATATATCATTCTCAGGAGACAATAGAGAAATCTAGAGAAGAGAAATATACAGATAGACTTCAGCCAATTAAATGAATTTCTGTGCCTTTGTTGCACTGGCAGTAACAGTCCACAGAACTAGTCCAGAAAATATGAGAAATACTGTACAAATAAAGGAGGAACTATCAAACCGCAACCAAAGTCATGTTTCACTAAATGACCTTTCTGATGTTTTTTTGTCTAACTGTTTTTGTCTAACCTGCAGTCTTTCAATGATGCAGCAGTGAACACACCAGAACATGGTGAGACACATGATATGTACTTATTTCCACAGGAACATCATAATGACATTGAGACTAGGCTCTTGGCTTGGAGGCTGAAGAGTGAGAATCAAGCAACCCCATCACATGGCTGTTATGATGAAGAGGGACTATGAGACTTTATTTCAAAACAAAAATTTGCGTTTAATAAAAAGCATCCCATACAAAACATGGACTTAATTTATGAAAATGGAACAATTTCAAAGTCTGAGCCAGCCAATTGTATATGGAAGGGATCAGAGTCAGGTCAGCATAAGTGGCCCATGCACTCTCCACCTCTTAAATATAAAAATATTTTGAATGTGTACTTTTACTTTAAATACTTAAGTGCATTTACTAGCAGATACTTCTAGTCTTCTAGTCTTGTCTATATTTGTAAAATATAAAACTATTACACATTTACAAGAGTACTATATTATCAGGGTATTTATACTTTTACTTAAGGAAACTACTTTTTACTGCTACTTCCACCACTGAGTGTGACTGGAAGCTGATCATTGGTCAGCACCAAATGGATTCTATACAATAGTACTAAACTATAAATGTACTAATCTCAATCCATATTGCAACATTTGTGTTCATGTGTGCTATTTTTCATTGTAATGGCATTTAACTAAAGTATTTTTGGCTTGCACACACAAAATCAGCTTTCAAGTCATTCCTTTGCAAACAGCAGTGTGGAAATACAGCAGAAGCTGCAATAACTCATTACCACCACTAGTGGGAAGCCTAAAGCCAGTACTGAGGCAACAGCAAGCACTAAATACTTTGTGGGTTAAGACCATAAATGACAACACTGGCATGTACAGCTTGGGGATACAAGCAAATGTTAGTGACTAGTGCTTTATTTCTAGTCCAAAATTGGATGATGACCATCTTTCCATGTCTCAATAAAAAGATTGTTTATGCTCCTTTTTAAAATAATATATTGCTATTATTGGTATTATTGTAAATAATAATAAAGGAGGTCCATCTTTAAAACCACCAACTCTCTCGTGTCTCCAAGATGTGATTAATCCCTATCAATATAAATTTGTATTTTTTATTCTCTTTTGAATATTATTTTTCTTTATGTACCCAATCTATGTTCATTTTAGGAATATCTTTTAGTTTCTACTGGCACTGTCATTTTATTCATATTGAAGATTTGGGGACAGTAGAACTGCAGTACCCATGAGACAATTTTGCCACCACCCAGGGGTTGGCAATCAGTCTCCCAGTAAATGATGTGCTGGGAGAAGTGTCTGGCCCATGAAATTTTCCCCAAACTTTAATATACTGTATGACATGAGTAGTACACATATGTATTAACAGTAGTAGAAGTTGCAGTACATATATGCCATGCGGTATTTGATTCATGTAAAGTTCCCAGCATCAGTATCCTGGGAACAAGTATGCTTGTTCACAAGTTATCATAATCACTGTTGATCTGAGAATTGATTGCATGAGTTTTGCTTGGTGAGGTGGTGTGTTATTTAAATTACTGAAAATTAATTTTCAGTCTACATTGTGGTTGGAGTGGAGTGGAGGGCCATTATTGATGCTTTATTCCCTGCCTGGGGCAAAGAGAATAAGTAAGTAAGTACATTGCGGTTGCTAAGTATGCCCTATTTGAGAAGTTCATAAGTAAGAAACCAAGAGAAGTTTGTTAGCGATGAGACTAATCTTAAGAAAATATTGGGGAATTGCACTTAAGAGCCTTCTTAAGAACTTGGCCTCCCTCTTATAGGGAGCTTGAGTGAGCCAGACTTGGAGACAAGCTAGAGTCAAAGTTGACAATAACCTGCTGAACTATCTTAACAGAACAACAAACACTTGCAAAATGCTTTTATGGGAGCAGCTTCAGTTGGCATGCCAAGGCCTGCTGATGGCTGAGCCAAGCTATGAGCCATGTGTAAAACCACAGCTGGTCCCATAGGAGATGGCTGGAGACAGGAGACAGGAGGTGACAGGAGGTGACAGTAGGCTATAGAGGACAGAACATCCTTGTCAGGGGAGACTATACTGGTAGCTGCATAAATACCTACAGTAATATTACCTGATTAAGTAGAGGAGCCTTAAACTCAGAAGTTAAGGTGTTCACTTTGATGGTCAGAGGATGAAACGTCCTGGTCTTCTTCTTCTTCTTCAGGTGGATTTTGTCCAGACCTGTGGTGTTTATGGTTTCTGTGTGAGCTGTCGACAGCTACATGAGATGAAGGTAGCTCATGAACAAGCTGAAGTCAAAGCCTCTCAACCTAAGATAGTCTGGCAGCTCTCAGCACCTGTGGCTGGAACTGTAACTTCACATATGGGGTGTCAGACAATCCTTCTCTCAATTGTTCAATACTAAGACATTGAAGGTACATTGAACATGCACATCTTCTGCCTGGAGAGGGGCCACACAAGAGCTATACACATTGGACCCAAGCATGCTGAGTTGTGCACTTCAGACACTAAACCGATAAGCTAAGTGGCACACCATGTTGACTGTCTCAGTGTAGAGGGAACACTGCAGCTGCTGAAGGTGGCTTACTCCAGGCACTCCGTCTATTGCGGTGTATCTCATTAAATGGTTCTTCACACCATATATCACCATATAAACATGTTAAAAGTAATGCTGTGTACCGTTTACAGTATGTTGCCATGTTGCAGTGACGATAATGGCTTGTCTCGTCAACCTCGAGGCTGAGAAATCATGCCTGTGTTTCCTACTTGGAATTCTGAATTGAAGGGCTGCTCTGTTGTGTTTTTCCTAGTAGGGACATGACATTTCCAACTTTTTGACATGTCTGGAACGCAACATATGAGACATTTAACCACCATGTCATCAAATCTGTCATCAAATGCTGAGTCATTTGACTGAATGGCTAAAGGTTTTAGCCTGTCATGCACAGAAGGTGTGAATAATTGATGCTATTTTTTGTTTTTATATCAGGTGTATATAGCAATTTCAAAGCGGCCTAGATTTGCACATGCTTTAAATTGGACAGCTAGATGGCTCATTGAATGTGATATTTTCTACCAACCCTGCAGTCTGGATTGAAGCACAGAGCAGTGAATGGGTGATGTGTTTGATTTTCAACAATCTGGGTTAGTGTGTTAGCCATTTCGTGCTTTAGCAGAGGATGCTGCTGTAATCTAGGTTGTTGTGCTGGGTTTGGATGGGGATTCCCTGCAGTCCGGGTAATCTAGGTTGGGATATTGTATGTAGAGTGACGTATGTTCAGTGTTTGCCACTGAATGTATACCCACAATACATCTACACCCAGATAGATGGGGTGCTTGTGTAGCAGGTTCCACTCTATTGTGTTGCAAGTATAAATCAAGACACAGTGACAACCAGATTGACTACTCAGGGTCACTTTTATTTCTCAGCCAGTCAGTCTCTTTTCAGCATGAAAGTAGTAGGAAACAATGTTGAATGTTCAGGAGTGTCTCTCTCTCTAACAGCTGGGTAGCTAACCTGACCTTATGACAGAGAAGGTTGAGCCAGGAGCAAAGAACAAATCTACAAGTGTGCCTGTCTCCCTTGTCTCACTCCAAGTAAATGCCTTTCCCTCTGTGGGTACGGTGGCATTTAACAAAACAGAGTACAAAGGTTATAATGAGTTAGCTGCTACAGTAGGTTGATTTCTCACATGTTTTGATGAAAGTCAAAGAAAGGCCACTCTAAGGCTGGGGAATCAGCAGGTAGCATGCGAGTAAAAAAAGCAAACTATGGAAGATCGTGGGAAGCTTTTAACAAACGAATGGGCGGCAAGGGGTATTAGATGCCACCAGTACAAAGGGCCCTCAAAAATATCTAAAATCATAGGCTGAGGTGAGAGAATAAAAGAATGAGCAAAAAGTGAAATGTGTCAATTCTATAAAGAATGGGAGAATAGCCGTGGAGAATGAAAAGAAATGAGAGTGAGAACAGCAGACTCAAAGAAACAAAGTCATATTTCATGAAATGACAGATTACTAAAGGCTATCAAGAAAGGGAACGACAGAGCAGGAGGGGAAGAAGAATTCAGAAAAGCAACAGAGAGAGAGAGAGAGAGAGAGAGAGAGAGAGAGAGAGAGAGAGAGGCAGACAAAAGAGGAAACATTTGGAACCTCCCCTGCCCCCTCATCAGTCTCTGGGGAACAAGGGATTATGGAAATGTATAAATGCAAGCGAGAGGGAGACTGACAGAGACAGCGAGAGAGAGGGAGGGAGGGAGGGAGAGGACAGAGGAGAGAAAGAAAGAGCAAGCGAGTGAGGGAGGGAGAGAGAGCGATGCTATTGGATGACCGTTATAACATGAAGCGTGATAGAAATATTGCTCTCGCAGTCTAAGAAATAGAAGGGACAGAGACCGACAGAAGACTCAGGAAATATTTAGGTCTGTTTTCAAAATCCCTTTTTTTTTAGAGGAAGAGAAAAAGGAAGGGGATTTCAGAGAGAGAGAGAGAGAGAGAAAGAGAAGGCAAATGAGGAGGGAGGGGGCAAGAGAAAGGTAGATTCATTAACTTATGACTTCTGAGGGCTGTGGAGATTTTGCGTTGAGACCAAGAATGATTTCAAAATAAGAACAAATGCCTCTCAACATGTAGATGTTCTGCAGGGCTCTGGTAGATTTTCTAGATGCTCCTTTATCCTGCCTGCTCACGAGCAAAGATAAATATATAAATGTTTGAAGAAATCTGAGGGATGCGTCTGAGAGAGAGATGCAAAGCAGAGAATTCTGACATGGTGCCGACCCAAATTGACAGAGACAGAGTTGGGCGAGGAAAGAGTGGACTATTCAGTGGCAGACACAACCAGACGCAGGTATTCTCTCCTCAATATTAAGATCAGTCAAGATATTGATCCATGCTATCTAAAAACAATCATTGATATTCAACAGTCGTGTCATCTTTATGTCAATCCTCTTTTACACGGATGTGTTTTATTAGCATTGTTAGTTTGATCTGAAACGTCATTTCAGTATTTACTGCTTGACATCTATACTTGGCTCATTTAGATGTAAAATCAACTATCAGTAAGTTGCTTTGTTTGTTGAAATACATTCTTAATGGAAGAGCAATACCCCGTATCTTTAGCAAATGCTTGTTCTTGCTACATGTTCAGATTCTAAATTTACACTGAAAATGCCTGATTCATAAATGACCTTTTAAAAAGATAGTAATAAAATACAGTAATGCACCACAAAACTGTCTGATGTAAATAATAACCCGTCGCTAATCTGCCAACTATGGTTGTTTACAAACACAGTCTGTATGATTTGGAAATATGCGTCATTAATATTGTTCACATACTTGATTTAAAGCAACAGATGAATTGAAAGCCACTCCGAAAAACAAGCGATTCATCACAAGCCATACCATCACTCACAATAATCACTCCTGTTTTAAACACAGTGCTGGGCTTAGTATCGAGAGGAGTCCTGTGTTTCGGTAGTCACTGAGGCACTTTCTGGTTGTGTTACTGGTTATAAGATGTGTAGGCTTTGTCTAAAGGGAAACTACAGGGAGGGGAAAGGGGAGGAGACAGACATTATGCCTGTCAGAGACTGAAAAGAGGAGCACCAGACCTACAGACAACTGTGGCTGTGAACAGACCATAAAAAGTGCTTACTAAATTCTTTTTTTTAAAGATTTCTCCTGCTCAGATGTAGGAAAAGAGATGAGGAAGGGATAGAGAATGAGCTCAAGTTGACTCACTAGCCTCACTAGTCCCTCACCTTACCTGGACAATACAGAATCTCAATACAGCGTGAGTCAGGTGGGGGGGTGAGAGGGAAAACACACAATAAGGAAGGAGGGAGAGGGAGGAATAGCGAGTGATATATATATCTATATATATATAGACAGTGAGAGAGAGAGTAGGGGAACTATTCCCCCTCTCTCTCTCGACCCATCTCGTCGTCAGGCTGGCTGGTACAGCCATGGCGTTCACCTTTGCGGCCTTCTGCTACATGCTCACCTTGGTGCTGTGCGCTGCTCTCATCTTCTTCGTCATTTGGCAGGTGAGTTTTACTGTGTACTCTGGTGCTACACACAAAAACAAGACGGGCGCACTCTAAGCTTGCAAATGGTCCATGCTCTCTCCCACACAGACAGACAAACACACCCACCTACACACAGTCACACAACACGGAAAGGACTGGAGAGTTCACAGCTCACTCGTGTACTCTATACATACATAGGGAACCGGTAATTGCACGCAAAAATGTCTCTGTGTTAGCTGCGACTGTTCTCAGTGTCCATTTCAGCTGAAGAAAAGCTTTGAGTCACTTGAATTTAAAGCCCATGTGAGGCAGAAGAGGTGACCAAAAACTATTTAGATATGCAGTACTGATGGTTATGTGACCCTTCACATTGCCTCCTAAAAGCCACCAAAATGGCATGGAGCCTTTAATGCTAAAGTAAGGAATGCTGCATTAACATGGAATTAGAATTAATTGTAATGGTTCGTACTAAATAGACCACAGAGATGAGTGACACATGAGCCTCGAATCTACAAAATGTTACAAATGTGCAGGTCTTTTCCAACTTCTTTCACACAGCACGAATGGGTGGCTTTAACGACTAGGATACAAGGTGGCTTATGCTGGCTTGTCGGACCCTTTTACACAGAACGTCAAGCCAGCAATGAAAGGAGAGACAGCATGAAAGGAGCATATGATGAGAGAATAATAAAACAGTTGTTTAAATGAGGTGACAGGGCATTAGCCAACTGTATGCAATGTGTAGAGGGAGGAAGAAAAACACAACGATGATGAATCTCATTGCCAGATTGGGAACATGTCCGTCCGCAGCATTTTGAGTGGAATTTGCACAGACATCACCAGAGACCTGTGCACTCAGTATTCTGCATTTAGCGCTTGTTGTCACTGAGACAGACTTCACAAATACTGAAGCGTTGCTTTGTCAGCTTTAACATTTAATCCACGGAGACGTGAATAATGTGAAATACAAACCAGATCATTACAAAAATAAGGCTTGAAATGACTAACGTACTGACTGTTGAATTGACTAAGTGGGTGAGACTACATATGAGTGAGTCAGTGTGTCTGTGTGTGAAAGCGATGGGCCAGTGTCTGTCTCAGCAATGAACCATGTGATTGAAAATGCTTATCAAACTATGATTTAATTCCGCCCCTTCCCCCAATCTGCCTCCATCCATGGTTAGAGCTCCCTATTTCTATGTGGCTCTCAACCAATCAGACCGTTTATTCACCGCTATAGTAACCATGGAGCCCACTGAGGGGCTCACCATATCACCATGGAAACTGCATCTGTTTACAACAGACCTGAGTGTGAAAAAGACAAGGGAGAGCCATTTAGACTTGAATAGGGAAACATGACCACGATAGCTTCGATTTCAATCATATTTTACTCATTTCCTGTTATGAAACATTGTTGACGCAAATCAGACGCAGATGCTCACTTAGCAACAAACAATGTCTGCGTTAGGCCGCTTTGTTCAGCTTGTACTGCTTTTCCATAAGCCATCAAAATGAACTAATGATGAGCATAGCAGATGGGTAGTCCACCAGTATTTATCAATATTTTTATTTGGCTATTAATCACAGAGTTGGTTAGGAAAAAAAATATCACCCACATTCACCTTACATGGAGCACTTAGCGCGCAGCTGCAGACAGTGTAGCTAATTTCAATTTAACAGTGGAATTCTTTGCTTTACCATGTCCTCAACTTAATATATCTTTGATGTTTGTTTGTTTTACCTCCAAGCAGTAATATTGCTTGGACGGTAAATGCTTAAAAAAGCATCAATTTGTCATTCATTCATGTTCAATTTAACGCAGTCACCCCAGACAAAACTTTGGATATGGAGTGATTGCTTATACTGCCAGAAAAATGCTAATTGTCATAAAAATGTCCTCCTTTGTTTGCTATCTGTGTCCAGGCAGCTCTCTCCTTCCAAACGCATGATTATCCTGGTTTTTTTTTGTGAACTCTATAAGAGCTTACTGAGACAGAGACTGGTCTCTGAGAATGAAAGAGAAGATGAAACAAGGAGAAATAGTGCCAGGAAAAGGTCAGGTCAAAACCAACACTGTAGTAGTGACATGAGGGGGAGAATTTGGGATAGGAATCATGTTCTCTTTTGCAGAGACACAACCTGACACATGGTGCAGGGACAACAAGATCTCACATAAAGTGCAAAGGGTCA
Organism: Hoplostethus atlanticus; assembly: GCA_034670405.1. NCBI lineage: Eukaryota > Metazoa > Chordata > Actinopteri > Trachichthyiformes > Trachichthyidae > Hoplostethus > Hoplostethus atlanticus. The sequence goes on from JAXDDX010000018.1 coordinate 3,863,503, forward strand.
GAGCAAGACATACAATAGACAGTAACTATACATGTCACTCTACTGCAGATACACTAAGAATTCACTTATCATGTGCAGTGAGGTGACAATATGGTTGAAGCGGTAGAGGAGGCGTGAGTGTCCAGGTTAATGTAACAGAGTTGTACTGAATAGAAAGAGATGCATGAGACAAACTAAGGTGTCGTGTCAAAAAGATGCACCATTTTCTAGTACCCGCATGACAACAAATGTACGCATGTCCATCTTTTTCAGATTATTGCATTTGATGAGCTTCGCACAGACTTCAAAAACCCCATTGATCAGAGCAATCCCACCAGAGCGGTAAGACCCCTGTTGTTTGAGTGGGACTTGAATTCTTTCAAGAATGATCAAACTCCATGTGCACACAGAAAATTCCCTTCCATTTCATTTTGAAGAACGGCAGCCAATGAACTGCACGTACAGACTGTGACAAAATGAAGGGTTTCACTCCAAAACACTACATATCCATTTTGGAAAAAAGATTCATCAGCCCAAAATTCATCATGAAATATTTCAAAAACACAGTTGATTCTATTCTCAAAACAGACCTATTTTATAAGCAAAGGTCTTAAAATGAATCATGATTTAATTTGAAGACGACAGTGTGCTTTACACCAGAGTAGGCATCAGTTATTTAATTCAGTCATTTTGGAATTAAACTTTTCAAATGTTTTATTCATCTAGATTTAAATACATACTTCCAGTGGTTACAACACACAGGAATAGTTTGCCTTGGCATTAATTGGTAGGCAGATTGATGCAAATAAACCTTCCAGCAAGATGTATCTATGCGTGGCTCATCCAATTGAAGAGATGGATGCTATGAAGCTGCTGTTTATATAGTAGCATTATTCGCCACCTCAACATCAAAAGTACAGATAGGAGGGTCCACCTCACTAGAATAAGTAATAAGTTAGTTAAGTTAAGTTCTTTGTTCTTTTACAATAGGTGTGCTCTTAGTCATCTCAAAATAAGTGCAAAATCTTGTCTTGTCCTATTGCTATCACTCTGCAGTGTTATTTCTTTAGCTAAGTAGCCAAGTAGAAACTGAATTAAGCTAGCTATCTAGCTAAGCTAAGCTAGCTATGTAGCTAATGTTCTTGCTACCATTTCAATCTGCACCTGAACTGAAAAGTGAGTCGTGAGAGAGAAAACTGGAACTGTGGAGAACTGAGAACTGAGGAGTATGCAGGCAAGCTAGATTTATTGCTCAGGCATGTCCTGTCAGGATGTTCTGTCAGTCTCGCCCCAGGGTTGATAAACTGGCAGCACAACTGAAAGCAACTGAAAACAAACAGACAGATATTAATGTCAGGAGAAAATTTACACAATTGCCTTTGTCTACAAAACAGAAAAAAGCATTAAAGATGTCTAATTGAAACAAACAACATCCAAGTCAGAAATAAGGCTTATTTTTATTCTGTGCTGTGCTGGCTGCCCCATCATCCATAAGGAGTTTCAGTTGTTGTCCTCTGTCCACTATTATAGGAGGACAAAATGGAAGACTAAGACACAATGTATGTGTTTCCACTAGCCTTTTGTGGCAGAAAAGTGCTGGCAGGGCACTTGTAAGCAATGGGATGAGGCACTTAAGTACAGTGTGGGGCAAAAGCGCTGCATGCAAACCTTCATCTGTCACTCTCTGGGGTTGTTGTCGCTTGTTGTTACTAACGTTATTTTCAAAGTTATACATTTCAACAAGAGTTCAATCACTGAAAAATGCTTGTGCTCACGATGTTTAATAAACTTGTTGGGAGGTGTTGCTCTTACTGTCACTCAATCTGACAACCTTGGAGTTCGGAGGATGTGGGCACACAAAATCAATATCTCACCCTATCTAAGCTGTGATTGGTTGGTTGACAAAAAGTCACTGAAAATGGAAATATTTTACCTTGGCCACATAAAAAAGTTGAAGCACTCTAAAAAGTGCTGGGTGCAGTGGTTTGTCTAAAGGTAGCAGCCTAATTGCTCTCCCTGTTAACACAAGATAAAGGCTCTCATGGTGGACACACACTGTTAATGATTCTTTGATTTCAGTCGCCATAGAAAGACATCTATTTTTGTTTTGTTTGTTGTAAATGTCTCTAATGCCTTTGATAAATGTCTGCCTAAGTCATATTGTTCCCGTTAGAACAGTAAAGACTTTAATTTGACACAAGTTAGGCCAATTAGGGGAGGCTAGGGGTTGTGAAATGTAAGCAAATGTGGGCCAACAACTTTAAACTTAGAATTAAAAATGTTAGATCTCACCTGGTACTGTGGTCCAACACTGGTTACTTTTTAGAGTGCACGGTGCCTCAGGAAGATATGGTGCACAAAGCATACAAAAGGAAGAATTTGACATACCCAAACCATCATCTGAGGCTGAACAGTGAGGTTGGAAAGCCAGTGTCTGCCAAGTAGAGGTTGGATGCAGTGGATTTAGGGCAACATCCACTTTCAGGTCACTAAGGGAGCTTGGAATTTGCAGCCAGGGCTTCAGAAGTGCTCAAAAGTGCAGCCTGTGGCTCTGGCTGAAGGGAAACGACATCACAGGGGGCCCAAAGTGTGGACACTCATCCTGTAACCAAGATAGATGCCTCAGTATCTCTTATTATTCAGTTGGGGCAACATACAACACTGAGGAAACTAAAAGCAGCGTGAGTCAAAAGATGTGAGACAAGGGCCTGAAGCACCTCCACCCTAAGTCGGCTCATCTAACTGATGGCCTCACTGTCAGGCTTCACAAAATAAATGATCTGGAGAAGAAAAAGAATGCAATTTCTAATTGCCTGCTGGCTGTTTTTGTTTTCTCTGATGAAAACAAATGATTCTATGTGCATGAAATACAGCAAATCATGACATTTGCTTAGCTAATTGATATAGACCCAAACTAAACAGCACCATGCCTAGCCACAGCTAGTCACAGCCAGGCTAAACATAGCGAATGGAGATAAGGTGTAAGAAAAAAAAAAAAAAAAATTGATAATCCAGTCGCCTCACATGGCACACAGCTAGATGTTACGGCCTTCCATAGCAAGCACCCCCTTCTTTGGCCTGAATGGCCTCAAATGGGGCTGTTATGGATGGGTATTTGTGTTTACTTAAACATCTTGAGTTTGAACGTGGCTAATGTAAAATTCAGGTGGAAGTCTTGACCACGTAACATGCAGCAAAAAGTGTTTGGTCAAGTGTCTGTCCTTACAAAAAAGTCATGTGAAAATACACACGTGATTTCTTTTAAGGGTGATTTGATGCTTTCATCCTTGGGTATATAAAAAATAAATATATGTAAAGTAAAGTCATCAATTTTCTCTCAAAATCATTTTAGTAAGTGTCCGCTAATTTTCAAGTTCAGCATTGGCCCTTCTGTGCAAGCATGATTATCTACTTCCATGTTTAATACTGGATGCAATGCAGGAACATCACATGCTAGTCTACAACTGAGAGGCTTGTGCAGTGTACAAATGCAAGTTTACCAGCTAAAAAACTATTGAACATGTTGCTTCAAAAGTGTGTATGGAGCATTTGATTAGTTGGTTATGGCTTGAGATTTATTTACTAATGATAGGGCTAGCAAGCAAAAAATACACAGGCAGGCTCTTTATCAAACTTTCTTTATATCCACTTCACAGAGGGAAAGAATTCTCAATATTGAAAGAATCTGCAACCTGCTTCGGAGGGTGAGTAATAGTTGTTTATCAACCTGGTGGTGGTGGATTTTTAACAGAGGGGCATCAGAAAAGCTTTAACTTTGTCTCTGTGAGTGTTGTGAAGACCACGACACGCTGACTAATTTTTACCTTTGCTGCATGTACCTCATCCCCACTACCCGCCATCACTGCTCTGCAGACACACACAAGAGCACAGGGGATGAGGACAAATATTGATACTATACCACATTACCACATACCACAAATACCACATTATGATATTATTGGAAATGTTCAGAATGGGAAACAAAATCGTCATTGAAGGTTTGCTGAGAAAAGTTCACGGGGTCACTTATTCAAAAGTGTAATTGATGTTTTAATTCATTAATTTTTTACTCTAAAATATATTTACTTTTTTTCTGCACTCTAATGAAACAAAACAGTGATAAGTTGCAACAAATTGCAGCATCGAATCACAGCACTTAGAGTATTACAGAGAAAAACAATATTGTTTTGTGACTCAAGTGTGGTGGTAATATTTTATTAGGAGCTTTTTGGTGAGAGAGCGAGAGAGAGAGAGAGAGAGAGAGAGAGAGACAGCGAGAGACTGAGAGAGAGAGAGAGAGAGAGAGAGAGACTGAGAGAGAGAGACACCATTAGCTACAAGTATTGTACTAATCTGTATTAATGCATCACCTGCTCCTCTTAGCTGGTGGTACCAGAGTACTCCATCCATGGGCTCTTCTGCCTGATGTTCATGTGTGCTGGAGAGTGGGTCACACTTGGCCTAAATATCCCCCTGCTCTTCTACCATCTCTGGAGGTACGTAGCGCCACTCACCAGATCTCTAACAGGTTTCTGTTGGTGCAAGGCTGGGTGAACCCACTCTACTCTCCTTTCAGGTTTTTCCATCGGCCGGCAGATGGCTCAGAGGTCATGTATGATCCTGTCAGTGTGATGAATTCAGATATTCTCAATTATTGCCAAAAGGAGTCCTGGTGTAAGCTGGGCTTTTATCTGCTCTCTTTCTTCTATTATCTCTATAGGTAAGTTTAAATTTACCATCTTTACAATGTTTACTGATTCACATTACGTTTATAAAAGCGATGTCTAGATGGTTCAGGCTATGAACCATCCACCGTATTTACAGTTGTTTATGCTTTGTTAAAATATGTAATGCTGTATTTACTGCTTGGTCTAAAACTGTAATGCACAGCCATCAAGTTCCTGGGCTATTTGAGAATTGAAGCATAGAGGCGACGTTGAAAAGATGTCTAGTGCTCAGTGGGAATTGCTAACTGCACAAGATTTTAGTGAAGACTTGGAGTCTTCATTAGATTTATACATGAAGTGATGAAGTGTTGGGTCTAAAAATGAATGAAATTTTTGCGGTTGCAAGGAAATGACAGAATTATTGTTCTCTCTCCCTGTTTTCTGATCTATTTCCCCCTGAAAGTATGGTCTACGCCTTGGTGAGCTTCTAGCAGAGGACAGAAGACCTAGAGACAAACGCAAAAGGTCTGAAAGAAACACATGGAGGAAATACATGGTGACAAAACTTTTCCCTCTCTCCATGTATTAGTCCCATTGCTGGCCTGGGTTTTTACAACAATCTAACCTTGGATGAACAAAGAAGACCGTTCTGAGTGATAATGTGAATGTAAAGGTTTTGCCTCGACTTATATATTGCTTTCGCCCAGATACTGCCATTGGATGGCTGGACATTGTTCTTGAGGAGTGAAATGAAACAGATGGAGAACATGAACAGCTTGTGTTGCCTTTGATCCGTTACATGATTTAACAATATTTCTGAAGGGCTGGAGTTTATCCCATGCTGCTCTTACTGATCCAGTCCCTCAACTCACTGTGAATCTCCAAACACTTAGGGGCTAAAAAAAAAAAACAAGTTGATGCATCTGTACTCTTTGATTATGAAAACCTACTACAAGCAAGATGATTTTGGTATTATTCCATGTATTTAAGATAGACCTCCAATATCAAATCTTTGCATTGCCTGTGTTACAGGTGTAAAACAGTTTAGGGGCTTTTATGAACAAAGTGAAAATTTCCAGGAGAACGGTTAAGCACTGTAACGAATCCAAAGGGGCTGGCAGGGAGATAACAATACACTTCTGATTAGGGTGCACTGTGTACTGTATAATCATAATGGACACCCTTGAGCAGGTTTTGAAACAAGGCCCTCACCAACACTCACGTTGCCCCGACCCCAGCCTCTGCCAAAAGGACGTACACATTTTCACACTGTAACAAAATCACTGAGGAGTTAAGTAGGAGCTTGACTTTAAAGGCTCAACGCTTGTAATGTGTGAGCTTTCAGATAAGCACGTCCATGGCTGAAAGGACGTGTTTCATGCTACATGCTAGGCTCCATGCTTTCCAAAGAGCACCATGCTCAGAGGTATGATGCTGGCACTGAAATACACAGGACTAAACGTCTATCCAAAATAACTTATTTACAAAAAAACATAGTGCCAAGTTAAGGTGAATTAGTACGAGTGAAATCAAAAAAAGATGACGCTAAATAGACCCTCTATCTATCTACATGTCCAGGCTCTGTCTGCCCTCGTGTTTTTATTTTCACTTGCTTCGATGTACATTTGATTTTAGCGCTATGTTTTTTTGTAGAAAAAACAAACAAAAAGAGCAATAGTCCTGTTGTATTTTTGGCAGCGTGTGGGGAGCAATTTATTCTTATTTCCAGTGAAGTTTACTGTACTCATCTGCATCTATACTATAGCCATCTGAGCACAGCAGCATTTCTTTGATCCAAGATAGAGTATAGAAATCTCATGTACAAAAAGCAATTAAAAACCGCAGACTAGCAATGTAATACTCATGAGACATATCGACATACACACTATTATTCAATGTATGTAATAGCAGTGAGTGGGACACAAGTGGCGGGTGAGACAATAACGACAGTATCATGTTGATGATGTGTTTCAGTCATAGGAATGTGTCATCTGTGGTTGGAGTGGAACATTTGAAAAGTGTAAAGTAAGTAATCTCAATATGTCTCCAGTTGTGCAGCTTTAGGGAGGGACAGACACAAGCCCTTAATGTTCCCATGTTGACAGAGACTTTTGTAAACAGCAAAGCCTTTGCTATCATGTGTTAATTAGTCTGATCTATTTGTAGATAAGTGATGGTTCAAATGTGTGACTCTAACATCAGTAGAAAAACCCCAGAGCCTGAGAACAAACAGTATAATGTTTGTCATACATTGCTTCCACTTGTGGTAATTGATGGTAATGAAATGTCTGATATAGTAACTGTTGGACTCACATAGGAAAAACCTTGAATGCTCGCAGCCTATTAAAGTAATATTTCACTTTGCTAAAAGATCTACAAACACATCGCTCACCATGAGTTTACATCAACAGTCAACATGCAACATCAGACACCCCACTAATCCATGGTGACCACTGACTTTCAGGCAAAATGACTTATGGAAAAAGACAGAACACAGACAAATATTACTGCCTAGATCACATTGCAGTACTTTGTACGTTAGAAGTATGACATTTTGGACTATGTTCTTTAATTGGAAGCAAATCGCTATTGGTACCCAGAGTGGACAATATCAACTGAAGAGTTTTTCCAAAGTGAGATAGCCACCATTTGAAAAAAGCAATGCCTAATCTCATAAAATGAGTGCTGGCATAAAAGTAAAGCAGATTATAGGTTTCTAATACAGTTGATCTGAAGTATTGACTGATTAATTTAAGGTATTTCCAATATGGAGCTATTGCATTTTTGGAATGAAACTCTACTAAAGTGAAATAGCTTCAAAGTAGAAGATTATTTCAAGTTTAAAAACATTTTGACATTGAATTGCCAGTACTACTTATTTCCTATCTCTATTGTAAGGTATTCTCAAGGCATATCAGTATCTGACAGCCTTCTTGCACCGTGCAATTGCCCCCCCCACCCCCCAATCATACTCCATTTCTTGTCAATTCTGTAGTAAGTATGAGAGTTTTGGGGGATTTTACCTGAATTGTATTAACATTTAACTTCAGTAACTTTCTACAGTAACTTTAATAGTCTGTCAATATTCTTGAGGTAGGTATTTATACCAAGACATAGACAGTACATGTTGTGCAAAAAGATGAAAGTAAACACAGGACACTGAGACCTCAAAACTCTGCCAACAATGTGAGTCTGGACAATCACTAATTAAGCACAGGAACAGGGGTAACGGAGGAGAAATACAGCTAGTTTGAATGTCATTATGTAGTTGCTCAAAACAAAGCATTTTAGAAAAAATATATTTAAGGATATCTATTTGTATCTGTCTTTTATACATTTATCATCACTGTATGCTGTAGTAAATTTGGTGGATTACTTTATATTTATTAGGTTACACTATGTACAGTTCATAAACAGCAATTCACATGCAGTATTCTAATAAAATAGTAATGTCAAAATGATCATCTAAAAGTTTCTTATTTCCCGCGTGTCAGTATTGTTTATTGTTGTTGTTATTGTTTATTATATACAGTATCAGTATTTTTCCTGTCTATGAGATGTTTTAGAGTCATGGCATTGAAAGCACCAGAGATTTGCTAGAGGAAGAAAACATACGTAGAGGATGGGTGAAATTTTAAAGACAGAATATTGAGGCCTGGGAATTGGAGTGGGTAGAGTATAGGAGACAAACTAACATAAGCTCTTTTCACATAGAAGGCTCTCAAAAAGAGAAGTGAAACATTGCTGCTTTCAAACACTTTCACACAACCTCTTAAAAGCCACCAAAATAACAGTGTCCCATGAAATTCTGTTGCTTCTGAAAATGCCTCCGTGGTGCATCTGACAGTATAGGGGGATGATAGCCCCTCATTCATGTCTATAACATACCTCAATAATATTAGCAACATATCTAATTATAGTACAATAGATGCCTATTAGATTACATAGGAAAACTAACACGATAGATTTCTTCTCTGCAGCTGTAGATCAAATTTTGAGACATGTTGGAAAACAGTAATATGTTCAGCAAAGGTTATAGTATTGATTTATGTAAAAAAAAAAAAAAAAAACAGGCATAGAGGGCATAGAAATGCAGCAATGCTGGATAGCCTGAGGCTAACTTCGTGACTGCTTGAGAAGGCAGGTTATTGTTAGTCTAAATAATGTTTCAGACAGAAACAAGGTGGCATCAAGCTGGCTTTCTCCCTCTGTTTGAAAAGGACATATCATTCCCCACTGTCACCATGGAAACAAAATTGTGTTAGAGATTCCTGTTGACTCACTGTAATGCTCTCACTCAAAACACAGAAAAATCAAATTCAAGTTCAACACTGCCTGCCGTACCATTTTTAACATTTTGTCAGTGACATTAAGGTCAGTATGTACGGCACTTAGATACGAGTGGTCATGCCTTCAACAAACCTACCGCTTTTACCTCTATGTGTTACATCTGCTTGTACACACACACACACACACACACACACAAACATGCATGCATGAACACACACGCGCTCACTCATACACATGCATCTGTTTCTCATTCTGTCTCATCCCACGGTTCACACTATTTCACACTAATCATCCTGGGCTCTTCCTTTTTCAGCACCCTCCATGACAATAATTGTCTCAACTCCTTTCCCCTCTCTCCTACGTCTGTGCTTTCAGAGAGATGTTACCATGGAAACTGGCTACAACTGATAGGTTTGAAACGTTACGATTGGCATGCACAATTGGCAAGTGCATGCACACACACGCACACACACACGCATACACACACACACACACACACACACACACACAGAGACATTTTGCCCATTCATTATTATGCAATGCTCTCTAGGATGTGATATTATATACTAGCTACACAGACGAGCACAGATACGGTGAATGCCGCAAAACAGCTAGACACTAAAAACTATAACAATGAAAGGGCAAGAGCAAAAGCAATGTGTGAGGAGAGACTGAAAAAAAAAAGAGTGACAAGACATCAAAATCAAGCTATTTCACTGATAGCAGCAGCATAAATACTGTAAAAAGTCATGGAAATTCAAAGAAGTAAATTGAAAATAAAATGGAGAAAATAAAGAGATCAGTAACAGTGATGTCTTCTCTGGTCACTTTGGTCTGTGTTTTCCCATACCTGGCAAGCGCTCAGTAGTCGGTCTTGTTATTACAACCAAGATTGAGACGTTCTTATATCTTAATAAGGATGAGCAGCTGCTGCCTTTACACCAGCAGGCCGAATGGTCTGATCACATCCAATAATGTGTCAAACCTGTTCAGACGCTGTCCTATAATACATGTATGTATCAGTTTGTCTAGACAGAGACTTGCACCTCACTCACACTGTCAGCTGGTGTCTCATTTCTAAAAATATACTTGGATTTCATCTGTCTCATCTATCTCAGTAATAAGCTCTTTTTCAATTAGCGGCCATGGTCAGCCTTATATATATATATATATATAAAATACTTACAATGAATAATGCTTTATGCGCACCATTTTATTGATCTGTTGTTAGTGCACGTTGCCAAATTTCAGTTTCCCACTCATTAAAATAAATTATAAAATTTGATCTTCAAAATGTGTGTATGTTATATGTTAAATGGTTGAAAACCATATAATCATTTGATATTTTTAAACTGTGAACCTGCGGTGAAAAAAAATCTATGCCAGCTCAAATAAATAACTTCTTCTACAGTATTTAGGACAGGTATAATATGGGGAACTGAAGGTGATCTAAGTATGAGGCACTTTATAGATGGAGGGTTCATATGAGGCATTAATCATTTTAAATATTTTTTTTATCAGTCAGGTGAGCCCATAATGGACTTTGAGATGAAACTTTAAGATCAAATCCAAATATATTCTTTATGAATGAGGCCCTAAGGCATTTCTATCTGAAACTCCTGCTATGCTCCTTTTGCTCTTCGTGATGATGTTGACTGCATCTAATTTTACTCTTATAATACTGACCATGCCAACTGAAAGATCCAGGCAACTTTTCCCGAATGGTAAAGGCTGTATTTGGGTTGGTCAGCTGTGTGACAAGGACACCTTAACTTTGGTGTCCTACTAATTCTGACAACAAATTTGCTCTGACCAAATCTGATTCTGAGAAGTGACAAGTTTATACAGCAACAAAAAGATCAAGTCTGTGCCATATGGTCAGAGAATATGATTTTTGGTGTCTTCATCCAACCTAACGTGTTGAACCTAATCAGCAGTTCAACACAGTGCCTTCGACAGGGTTACACAACCGAGAATGATGGGTGTCATTTGTCATTGTTAGGTGTAATATTAATGCAAACAGATATGATAAAGTGTTAAGGCCTTGGCTATGAACTGATGTTATAAAATACAATTCAATTGAAAGAGGTCCACACGTATCACCATAAACTACAATACCTTAGAGGTTTGAAGTATGATTTCACACGAATTGACGCTTAACAGATGAAAAACGACACAAAATATAGGAGTGATGTGTAGGCGATGTCAGAAGCCCAAAGGGGTTGTGTGCTCTGTATTGTGTCTGTGCCCTTGAGCAGATGTGGAGAGGGTTTTGGATACATTTGTAACAGAAAAGGAAACATTTTATTAAAATGAATTATTTCTGTAAATAAAAAGCATACAGCGGTCCAGGTACTTCAAATCTATTTAAAGGTGGCCAATTTAAAAAATGCAATCACCTATTGTGAAAACCCATCCCTGTGGAAATGGTACAGGTCCATTAACAGTAATAACTCCCATCACCTCCACAGTGACTCATCATGCTCCGACACAGAGCTTCAAGTGTGGCATAAACAACTTGAGCAATCTTTTCTTTATGCTAATCTAGACAGTCTGTATCAGGAGTGTGGTGATTCAAACCTGTTAAGTAGTTCAGCCTTGTGTTTACTTGTACTAATGTACCCCAAGCATGTACTTCACATTCCCTCGGAGTCATTTGGAGCAGAGTGCTGTCACCGCTGAACAACAGAAATGCAAAAAAGGCTGGTGGCCCGGTAAATGTCCTCAGTCAAGGCCTGTATGCTGGAAAGGGAACGTATCAATAGGATAACAGGTTAGGAAAAAGTACCAAACAAATTGGTGCCGTCTCTTCCAGTTCATATTATTGGCTCTCGACTAAGAGCCCTAATATGAACTGGTAAAGTGGTGGATTAAAATTTGGCTCAGTCTTTGTCATACAAAGTTATTAATACATTTATCTCTTCATACATAAACTTCACATTATCTTAAGACATCACACCTTAATATTTTACAACACAATCTACAGCAGTTGTTTTATGTCTCCCAGACTGTCAAGAGAGGTTCAAGCAGTTATAGGTCAAAGTGCAATGAGACTGGATGTTAATGTTATATGAGTATGTGATGCTTGTTATTGTATTTGTTTATTTAAAGTCCATTTCATAAGTCACAATACACTTTACATAGAGCAAATTTTAAAGAACCATTACATTGCAAAAATTCATACACTGCAAAAAAATGGTTTCACATAATGAGGTTTTATTTCACCCATTCTTTATTTTAACTTCCCAATAGGCACTGATGTTTATACAGAAGCGTATGACATTCATCTTGAAAAAATAAAATTTGCCAGGTTGTGTTGTAATAAAAAGATATTGTCTCGTTAATTATGAGTTTTGTTCTTGTTATAATGAGATCTTTTCTTATTATTGAAAAAAAAGGATCACAAGACTGACAGCTGGTTTCCAATTCACAGCTTCTAGTTTAGTGAAAATCTGAATCCATTTCTAACCCCGTAAACATGCCAATACACACGTTACGCTTCACCTATGTAGAATAACAGATTTTTACATCATTCCGCTTCATTATGTTTTATATAATGTAGGTAGTCAGTCCAGGATTTTTTAACACACAGCGTGTGATCATACGTCAAACATCGGCGATGTGACGTCACATTGAGATTTCCAGCGCAGCTACAATGGAGTTTAATAGCAGAAGAATTTCAACAATCTAAAACATCAACGGTAAACATCAGGTTTTGGTGTCAGTCCCTCAAACAGCAAGAGCTTCTTTCTAGACTCACCATTTTGCACAGATGTTCAACAATCATACAGGGAGAATCCATCACAGAAGAGGAATGGATGAGATTTTCTCCAGTATTAGCCTCAACAGACCAGAATGCAATGCAGCAACAAGATTGTTGCGTTTTGAGAAAGTGGTTCAATTCTCACCACCTACATGTAAAACCAACGCCTGGATGCAACATGTCCACGCAAGTTGTCTGGGGGTGTCTAAAGGCATTCTGGGAAATGTAGGAAATCACTAACTGTACAAGTAGACAAGGCAGGTTGAGGGAAAGTAGATAGACCAAAAAGGTAAATTACAAAACTTCATCACAAATTAAGTCTTGGAATACACTGAACTGAATCACAGACTGATGATATATAACAGTGTGGGAGTGGCTGAGGGTGGATTTTTCCTTTAAGCTAATCAGTGATGATACAAAAATACAAATGGCCAAGAAGCATCAGCCCCATCACAGGTCTACAGACTATAGGTCAATTCATTGTCCCTTTAATTGGCCCACAATGCAAATCAAATGCACCTCCTCTGCTACACACCGACTCAACAACACTAACATGTTAACATGTTAACATGCTAAGCTAACATGTCTGTTTAAATGCATTCAATCAGCCAATACACCATTTTATTCACGGATACTCTCATTACTTCCATTACTTGGGTATGAGGGGAAAGATCTATTCAACCTAAAAACTGTGATTCTGACTTTTTACGATTCTGCAGCAATGGGCAAAATTCCAAAATGTATTTTCTTGGCTAATTTGGGGGATTTTTAAGTCTCATTCTGACTGGCATCTTGAGCAATGAGTTGTGAGAGATGGAAGCATGAGCACTGTTTACATCCTATTAGCCAAACCCTGTTACGCAGTGGAAAACCTAAGAACTGCGTAGGCCTAATGTGTGGTGCTGATATTAGCTTCATGTGAGTCCTGGGAACTTCAAGTGGTGAAATAAAAAAAATTGTCATTAAATTAAAAAACCTACTGAGACAGACTGAATCAAAATAGTGATGCATCAAACATTGTTTTCTATTAAAAATGTAGCCTCGATTCATCAAATTGACGCTGAATCAAATTGTGAGGTCCCTGCAGATTCCCTCCCATAGTATTACTAGCGTTCACTATCACTGAGAATGGAGTCAATTTCAGGTTATTGCTTTGTTGGTGTGGAGTCACAAGGGCACTGTCCGACAGTTTTGGTCCAATTCAGCCCAGCTGATTTTCTCCTCAGTATATATATGGGAAGATCCTATAGGGTACACGTCGGCAGTAGGTGTCCCATGCCAGTCCATACTTGGTCCTACATTGTCTCTCATCACGGGCCTCTCGGTGAATCAGCAAAATGGTGAAATACACAACATAGAAATAAGGCAGAAGATGTGAGAATCCTAAAAAAAACACACAGATGGGATACATTAGTAGTATATTTTTTTAAAATGTCATTTATCAAAATATTTCATTATTATGATCATTTTGTGTTTCAAATACTTTTCAAAGTGCAAACGGTACATATCATTAAACACACTAAAATGCACATTAATAGTGGACATGGCAGGAATTTTACTCTTGGCACAAACTCAGCCATATATAAATGTCTTGTCCATGACTTCATCAACTGAGAGTAATTCATAATTCATTATGGCTCTCAGTAATCGAGGTTGACGCTCTCTATGGTGTGTTTTCATCCGGACTTACCACATGGCAGAGACCATGCCAGGGCCATGAGAAGGTCACCGAGGTAATTGGGATGACGAACTAGACCCCACCAGCCAGACACCAAGAGCCGTTTCCCTGTTGCTGTGGCGATAGTTTCCAGGTCTACAAGAGGTGAATAACAAGACGGATATTTCTTTTTGAGATTTGGTTTTCAGTTCAGAGATCACGTTGCTTTTTCATTCACTCCCCATTTTCTCCCTCCGCTGGGACTAGATTCGATATTGTCTCATTTCTACATTGAGTAAATGCATTTTCTACCCTCCTTTGCTGGCATATATATACAGTATGTGATTTTTTATGAAGAACAAGCCATTAATGATACAGATATATGCTTGATTTTGAGAATAAATTAAAAATAATAAGAGAAAATGTGTAAGAATGTACTGACTTGAAACACTCGGGTGTGTAGGGTCTCGTCGGAACTGGTTCTTCTGTGAGTTGGATTTTCTGAAAATATAATACCCAATACCTGATGGCAAGGAGAAAAATGTTAACACCATAATGTTTCACTACAAAATGCAACATATCACGGCCTGATGAAAAAGAACTGACACATGATTACCATTCAGTGCTATTATAGCTGTGGCTCCGAGCACACTTAGGGACTGGGGGTGCACAACCAGAAAGGCAGCCTGGAGGCTATAAGTAAAGGGAACCCAAGCCAGGTCTCCAAACACCAACATAAAGCCAAAGCCATCATGCACAATGTCCATGGTAGTCAGAACAGCCTCCTGTTGAAACACAATTGTGCATGAGATAAAGGAGAAATAGTCCCACGGTGAATAAAAGCACGGTACCTTCGACCATCCCTGGAAACATTTAAGTTATATTCACATTACATAACACATAATTATATTTATTTGTTATAATAACAAGCACGTGTCATTACCCAGTCCCCACCCTGTTCTTTAAGCAGCTTATCTTTAAGTTCTACCTCTTAAGACGCTCTAATCTGGCAGACATAACAAGACTACAATGAGAAGTCAATTAGGAGCATAATTAGCATCATTATTTGCATCATATTAGCAGGGAGTTTCATCAACTTAAATTTAAGACTTTTAAGACCTTTTTAATTCCAGTTAGAATCACATTAAAGTCACATTTGAAAAAATGTGCAAATAAAAACAACTGTAGACCTATCAGAATATGTTCTGCATGACTGGACTCATTTCTCAACATTTATAAAACCTCTAACACTGAATTAAGACTTAAAATGCTATATTTAGCTATATTCAAGAGCATTTAAAACCTTTTGATGAAATAATTTAAGACATTTTAAGACTTCTCCAGCACCCTGTTACACCTGAGTCTGGATCACCCTCTCACCTCGTTCCACAAGGCATCTGCCACATACAGCAGCTGGAAGCTATTGACCAACATCATGGCGACGGAGGGGGAATCCCGAAGCTCCACCTCTTTCATCAGCATCCCAAGGTTGATGACCACCTGAGAGAAATCAAGTTGAAGAGAATACTGTTCAAAATAACTACAATTGGAATACATAGGCAATGTTTTCACTGGCTCTTGGCTGTCACATTTTTTGGACAGACCCATCTTGAATTGTTGGCTCCATTAAATGAAATATCAAATCTCATGTACCATGTTTTTTTCCAGCCAGGTGATGAATGCCTCATCAAAACCTCACCGCCACTACTGAAGCTGTAATACCTTTTTGAAACAGCCAGTGCAGCAGGGATTTGGCAACAGTGAAAACATAAGACACAATCACCAAAGGCTTTAGAGAAGGAAACAGAAAACTAACTCCCCTGCTGGTTGCATTCATTTTGGAGAAAACCCCCCTTCATTTTCCCATTAAAAAATGAATACTTTCCCTTCCCACTGCTGCTATATTATACATATCTGGGCATCTGAATTGATGATAAAATTTCAGGCATGGGGTCTGAATATTTCATATTCAATTTATAATTAGGCTTGTAACTGGGCTTGCCTGATAACTATGAACTTGATTTACGTCCAAGGAACACTATTTGCAGTATATATACAAATGTCATGCAACGCTATTAAATATGGGATTTTGCGAGACCTAAACCATACAAATGTCAATATTTGGGACATTTTGTAAGACAAAATGAATAATAAAAAAATACATATTTTCTTATATACAGAGAACAAACTGACAGAGTTGACATCAACATTTTTCAGTTTGACTCTCAGTGTGACTCACATGTTTGATTCACCGGCGACATGTGTGAACCTTCTGCTGTCTCTGTTGTCTTTTTGTTATGACCAGGGAATACAGGGAAGCTTGTCATTTTAGGAATTCCTGGACTTATTTCTGTCTGTATTTGGTCTACTAACATAGAAAGCTAACACCACGATAGATGATGGTGTGCACCACTGCCTTCCAACAAATAGAAAAGAATAGAAAGAATAGTTTTCATAACCACCACTGTACAGTATCAAGCTGTAATTGCTTGGAATTGTTGAAGAGCGCAACATCGCCTCCTGTTGGTGGTCTGAGATTCTCAAACAGTAATTACCATTACTGTTAATTATTGCATATACAGTATGTATCTTAAATTATTCAGCAGACTTACAAATGAGAGTATAAGGTCACAGAAGTATTTAGTTGTAAGTAGTACATAGTAAGTAGTACATCCCACAAATTACCACAGAATTACTACTTTCCATTTTAATGGATCCCTCACTTAAAATGTAGAATTGCTGGTCATGAAAATGTGAATTTTGTTTTGGGAAAGTCACATTTTTGTAATCTTTTTTTTTTGTAATCTGCATTCCATCATTTTATTGCATAATATCAACTTTTCCCCCCGTGCATGAGAAATGACAGCCATGCTCTCAATGTGTTTTTTCAAACTAGAAGCTTATTGAATTGAAGCAAATTGAATTTAAAGGACTGACAGCAGAGATGGAATAGTTATAGTCGTTTGTAGCTTGTTACACAGTATTGGTTGCCATCAAGACATTATCTATCTGGTTTCACTTTAGCATTATTGTATATATGGTACACCAGGGTTGGGGTCAACTCCTTTTCAACTCATTCATTAATTAAATTCTTAACATTAATTTAAAATGTAACATGTAACTGCTAATAACTGGTTAAAGACTCAATTACTTTATTCAGATATGGTGTATGAACCTTTTTAAAATAAATATTTGTCATTGTTTGGATTTTAAATCATATCCACTTCCTGAATTGGCTGAAGTGAATTGAGCCCAACCTTGCAGTACACTCTTACATCTCATGATTTCCTAAATTTTAACTCACCCAGCCAATCAGACCTGGCCTTAGCTCACAGAAATATTTAAGGTCAAAGTTTCCAATCCGGGGGTTTAGCTCCCGTCCCATAAAGAAATCATACAGGGGATTTCCTAGACAGGAGACAGGGATCATGAACATGTACAGAGAATCGGCATCAGGATTTCAGTTATAATTGTGTATTTTCAGTGTCTCTAGTTACATAAGTAAACAGTGATATTAATATCAGCTTTATAAACACAATCTACATCTGTTATGTCATTAACTTGAATTAGCTAAAACCCATTTGGATGGTTACTGGATAGTTTAAAGGAAAAATCCACCCTCAGATATTCTTACACCTCTTCAGTCCATTCCAGGAGTTATTTTGTGGTCAAGTGTTGTAGCTCACTTTTTGTTGTACCCACTTTCTCTCAACCTGCCTCGTCTATTTCTACTCCAGTGAGTGATTTCCTACATGTCCCAGAATGCATTCCGACAACCCAGAGTTGTTGCAACGTCGGTGCAAAATGGTGGATCTAGAAAGAAGCCCTTGTTCTTTGAGTCTGAGGGGCTGACACCAAAGCCTGACGTTTTCTGTGTTTTAGAGAGCTGAAAAATGCTTCTCCTATCAAACGTCATTGTAGCTGCACTGGAAATATCTTGACGTGACGTGACATGGTCTACGTTTGACCAATTATCCATGGGAATATGAGAAATGCACCACCAAACAACAAAATGGCCTAAAAATGCAGAGTACATCACCAATAGCTGTTTTTAGGTGTTAAGATGTTTGAGGGAGGATTTTTCCTTTAATGATCATCCTCCACTCTCACCTGTGTTGCCCCCCAGAGCGAGAGCATGGTGAGGAGCCCAAAAGGAACGTATGTAGAGGTAGAAGGAGAGAAGGAATGACAATCCAATTGCACATACTGCCAGAGGCAACAGAAGTTCAAATAGGTACCACAGCGGTGCCCCCAGCCATAGTAACAGCATCAGCAACACAACGCTGATACACAGGGCATGAAAACCTGAGGGAGACAAACAAAAACAAGAAAATGTTGTGGCAAGAGGTAGAGAGATAAGAGAATTCACAGAGATTGTTATAAAACAGCTTAAAGGTGGAGGAGGTGGAACTTGAGCTTGCGTAACCATTGCTCAAGGACAGATCCAGCAGATAACAGGGAAGTAAAGCTAAAAAATAAAGAATCTGTTTGGCCATGTAAAGTTTGGGTATATTCACATTTTTTACATTACAAAACGTCTTAAATCATCACAAGTGACTAATTCATTACAAATGTATACAAATCTTTTGCAGCCTTGAAAAATGTGTAAAACTCAAGTTTAACTGTCACATATTATAAGCTATTAATACTATATTGACATTATCAGACAATAAAGACAATATCTTTCAGAGCGCAAATATCTGAGATATCTATCTAGATTGGGCGTTCAGCACATTAAATCTGATGTTTTGTTTTCATGAAAAGTAAAAACATGTGGGACACTTAAAGGTTGTGACTGTAAATGTTATTGCAAATCAATACCATAAAAGCACACAAACTCCACAATACCGTTTATGGGATACTTGAGGCGTGTTCCATCCCTCAGCACTAATCCCTCAGACACCTGCAAGTAAATACATTCACTGTGAATCTGAACCGAACACATCAAAATAAGTCATCTTTCTCACTGTGTACAGACCAACAGCTGCACCGAAACTACAGGCTCAGACAGTAACGCTGCACAGCAGGTGGATATGTTGAATTTTAGTCTGCGCTGATGTTTTCTTCACCAGGCACTTGATGCATGCAGGGAAAACAGCTTGTTAGCATTGTTGGCTAAATATCATGTTTAGTGGTGAGGAGAAATAACTGGGTAGATGAAAGACAAATGCAGATTCAAAATACCACAGTAAGCACTGAAATAAACTGAAGTAAAACTTAAATGCTGCCATGAATCCAAAGAGAGCGATACATTGAGCTCTTCTGCTAAAACAAAACAAAACATGTGTTTTACATCTAAAATGCATCTTGAAGCTCATATGTTATTTTGGGACTTTGCTAGTCAAGATTGTGCAACTTCTACATGTAGTTTGATTATTTAGAGTACATATATCATTATGGCATGAATGCATGCTTATCATTGAAGATGGGCATTTACTTTCATACACCATTTAGCCAAAAGATGACGCAGTGGTTGGCAACAATGTCGGAGGCCCAACGTATGCCCAAACAAATGTCTTCCAGAGGACAGACATTTCTAAGAAACTTGCAAACTGGAACTTGAAGAGCTTCTAAGAATTAATTGAGCGAAATGTTTTTCACCTTTCCAAATGGCAGCAAATAGAGGAAGGAGTGTAGCGCTAACCAGCCCAGGAGAAGAGCAGGGGCCAGAGGGTTCCACAGCTGATTGGGGAAGGGTAAATGGGGGGGCCACTGAAGCACACTAGCCTCAGGGGACCGACTGACACAAATCAGGTAAAGTACCGTCAGGGGAAGAAAGATAGGAATGCATGTAGCACCTGAGAGAGGAAAAACAAGTTAGAAAGTCATCTGTCTGTGGTTTTGTGAGGGGCAACATTGTATTAGTAGAAGACATTTCTTAAATAAAGCGAATGGGGCAGCAATATGGCGACCATACTACAACAACAATGACTCACCCAGGGTCCCTCCAAATTCCCTCTCTGTGCTATGTGAGGATCTGTGCTTCATTGATTGACGGTTCGGCCTCATGATCGGTCTTCTGTGAAAATGTGAGGATGAATAGATTTCAAACAATAAAAAACAAACAAATAATACAAACGAATGAGAAACAAATAAAAAAGCAGCATTCAATCAATAATATGAATTACTAGTCTATTACAGGAATCATCTGGCAGTCCTGCTGGCCAGGTTGATTCTTGAGAAATACAAAAGTATTGTTCAGGATGAACTTTGCTAGTACAGGCGTTTCTCGACAGATAACACTATGAACTTCAGTGTGATTTACAGTAAATGTTATGACAATTGCACCTTACCAATATGTAAACATGTCTTCATCTTTAACAGCCCAAATCAAACTCAACAAAAGGAGATTGTTGCGATATGGAAAAGGCTTCACTGTAACGTTTGCAATACATACTATTGTTATGCCTTATTGCATATGGAGAGGTCAAACCTTTTCTCACTGATTTGTGAACACAAGGAGGTGAAGATCTCTGAGGGACTGCTGAGGACACTCTTTACTATGATTGTGGTTATCAGAGACATTTACTTTCATACATATACACAACGTACGTTTGATGAAAACATTTCAGTGTTTCAGTACTTTGGTCACCTTTGTAGTGAGACACAATTATGCTGCCTTCAAGTATTGGCCGAAATATTGTAATTACGAGGTGAGAGCACATAAACGACCCAATAAAGTGGTAAATAAGACTGAGAAAGTGGGGATTTTCTTTGATACCTGAGTTGCCAAGATAGTACGTAAGCCGTGTCAGCAACTGCTTGAATATTTAAAATATTATGTTATTGTCTTTAAATATAAATATCATGTCTTACTGTCATGAGGGTAGCCTACCTGTATTGTTATTATTATTAGTAGTAGTAGTAGTAGTATTGCGACTGCTATAATAAAAACGAGTCATCGCGGAGACATGGTGTTGGCCATTTTATAGTCTACAGCTGGTATAATGGGTGTCCATGCAGACTGACATTTCTATTATGAAACGTGACAGAACAGGCCATCAACTATTGTCCCATCTTGGCGATGCTGGCATTATATTAACGCGCGACAAAAAGTCATGACGGAGCTTTAAGAGAGATAAAGGCTTTGTAATGAAATAGTATGTATAGACAGAGTAGAGTAGAGTAGATGCCGTTTTATTTGTAATACAGCCAGGCTTACCGATGTGATGCATGGAGGTGTAGACGGAGCGTGCAGGGAGCTTGTGATTCCCAGTCTGCAGGTGGAAACACCCCCAAATTCACGTTTTTAGCGTAAACTGTCTCTCAGCCAATCAAATTCGCAAGTGGTCATCAGAAGAGGGTGGGGAGAAGAGGCCGCAGCCAATCAAATTTGCACGTGAGGTGGCGAGTAGCGACACTACTCCTTACAGCACTCCCAGATATTACAAACGAGTAGCTTGTCAAATATATGAAAATGTCTTTCTTTGTAATCTGTTTTTAATCGCATCGGTTTGTTAGAAGGAACTGGCTTCCAGGCTTGTCTACCAACATCGAGGCGTGTTGCAGTTATCACCGGTGTTTCTTTATGTCCTATTTGAAATTGAGGCTCCTCTGGTTTTGTAAATAAAGGAACGCGGGAAAGGATTTTGGATTGGATTGCATTCGTATGCTTTATTGTAGACATATACACTTAACTGTATCCTAAAGATATATGTGTACAAGAAATGGCTACATACAGGTCTGCTGCAACTATTATTAAGTGTTAGACTTGGATTACATTATCAGACGTTCAGACTGCAAATTAAATTAGTTATTCGCCATAATTCCCCCAATAAATCTTTATTTACAAAGAAAATGTACACAGAACAGTACATTACCCTACTACAGCATAAAAAAAACTCACCCACCATTCACATTCTCAAACGTTCCAGCTCAGTTGTTTTGAGGGAAACACTGACTGACTGTATTTCAAAACATTGAATGCTTTCTACCTTGGCCAGAAACAAATGAGAGAAGTTTGTCTAATCTGTGAGGTCACTCTTGACACATACTGTGGTAACAACTGCAGAAGAGAAGTGTATATTTTCTGGTTTGTAAATGACAAGTATCATATAAAACTCACTGAAATGTAAAAGTTCAGTTTCCAATTCATTGTCAAAGAGCATATACTGCTTCCCGACATAACCGCTTTGTTTCTATTGATTCTAGTGTTGGGGGAGTGGTTAATGTTTAAACAATACTTCCTGTACTGCCTCCACTCCTCAAGAACAAGGTGTAAATTCCTAAATATATAGTGGCATGCACATTGAAACCATGCATGCACCTTTCATGCAGTGTTCATTTTGTCATTGAGGCTCATGATGTCTGGGCTTTTGTCCACTTGTCACATACAATCTTGAGGTCCATCCACCAGTCATGTCTATTTATGAGCATGTGTTCATCCCAAAACTCATTATTATATCAACCCAGCAGATAGGTAAGAGGTGGGTTATGATGGTGCTTCCTGTTCTCTCGCAAACAATGCTATTTCATAGGTCCGGCTGAACAAATTCAACAATAAAACAATCATTCTATAACCGCGTGGATCCCACAGAAAAGGTGTCCGAATCGTGACATACTCACGATTTGGGTTTTTGATGAACCGTTATATAATCACAGTAATTTATATCATGGTGTTGACATTGCTTCTGGTCTTTGCTTAACCTCGCTCACAGATAACTTCAATCACACTCTGCTCCATCGGGGCAGGGTCCAAACAACGGTGGGCGGTGCTTCCCACTATCTCATCCAGCAGGAAATGTACAAGGTTCTCATCGGAGACGAAGCGCCACAGGTACATCTGCAGGTAGTGGCAGTCAACCTGGATCTGCTGCAGACCATAACGGCCAAAGGTGCGCAGTCGAACGCACTCCAGGAATGTCTTCAAACTGATTTTGATGATTCCTGTCAACACAGAGACCTGGGGGAGGGGGGGGGAGGAGTGGGTGAGTGGGACTGGAAGATATTTTTGTAGGGCATGTCTGAAGCTCCTGCAGTGCAATGAACATCTGCACTCACCTTGTTGAACTCCACTGAGCTGAAGATGTCAATCCTCTCAGAAAAGAGCTTGTGTATGTTGCTCAGTAAGTTAGTATCCATGGGAGCACTACGGGCGGACGAAAGAGACGATGTCAGGGCTTCACATAGCAAATCACTGAAGTCAAAACCCACGAAACACGACTACACCGACTTTTTGGGAAACTGTCTCGTTGGTCAACTTACCTTGTACGTGTTAGGACAGGAGTACCACCAAATCATCTTGTGTGGTTTCTCTTGTGTTAGCATACATTCTGCCAATCCAAGGGTGAGTTGACCAACGGGTTCATATGCCCAAAAGTCGGTGTAGTCCATTAATATTTATGAAAATTATCAACTCTCCCCCAAAGCCAGAAACCAGAGAGCCAATATGCTATTCTGTGATATCATTAAAAAACAAATCCCAGCGCCATTCCATTGATATTGAATTGGAGTGACTTGGCTTAAATGTCCATCTCTCACAGCATATAATATGCATTGCACAAGTAGCAAAGACATGTTAGAAAGCCATTAAATTAGAACTCAAGGCGATCACATGTAAAAGTCCTAGAGGACGCCGCCTCATCTCAGCCTATGAGCCTCTGTGTGCATGAAGCGGCTTGCAGCTACCTTGGAGTGTAGCTGGCGGCATAGCGGGTTTGCTGCCGAGAGCTGCTATAGACAGAGAAGGTCCTTTTGCTGGAGTCACTGCTGTGTGCTTTCCTCACGCCCTCTTCATATAAAAGACCCACCTGCAGGAGTTAATACAGGGTTTCATTCAGTCAGGCTTCAGACTGACAACGGCACACAATGGGGATGACAACATTGCGATCAATTACACAAAGGAAGTGTCACCTGCACGTCAATCGAGGTGGTGTCCTCCACGACTCTCTTCATCACAGCGCGGACATTTCGAGGCTCGATGGTGTTGACCCAGTCTCGTGTCTCTACACTCTTTCTCAGCATCTGGGAGATAATCAGGCCCTGAACCTGCAAAAAAAACAAAAAAACACATCATAAGTAGGACATGACACACATAAATGAGAAGAAGTCATTTGCAGAGGTATATCCTTGTGGCATTAGCTCTGTTAGGTTTCGGTGGGGGTGGAAACGTACCTTGACGTAATGGTTCAGCAGCTTCTGCGCTGCTTCTCTGGCCTCTGCACATAAAGTTGTGACTGCTGTTACAGGACTGTGGTGCTGGGAAAGAGCCAAAGGAAGAAGGCTGCATTTGCATTGGCATATTTGCAAAGTTTTGGAAATGGATTTTATGGTTAGGAAATACTTTATCATGAAAATGCACCCAATAGTTCAGATTGCTGTGCCTACGTTGAGGAGAGTTAAGTAGTGAAATGTTAAAATACAAGAAAACCAAAAGGTCTCTATTGCAGTAAATGTAGCTGGAAAAAAAGGTTTTAAACCTGTTTGTTAAGTGACTGAGGGTTATAGCATCACTTTGGTTTACTGAAATTGACAAAGAATGAATCAGATCATTTTTTCCAATTAATCGTATAGAAACGTTTCCCTTCTCTGATCTAGAGTTTAGTTGCAATTCAATATTTTCAATATTTTCCATCTGTTAGAATCTCTTATGGCAGCACATCTATTTAACATACACGTACGTACGTACACTAAGATGCTTATTTCAAGTATATCTGATGTTAAATGCCATGTTTCTGTATCTGACACTGTAACAGGGGCTTTTCTGCACGGTGCTGCATTCTTTTGGAAGACAGCAACAAGACATTTACCTGCACAAGGAACTGTTCGTCTGTGAGAGTGAGTATGTAGGAGATGGTGGAGGTTTCGTAGTTCAAGCAAAGCCGAGACAGCAGCAACAGCAGGGCTGGAGGGGTTGAACCTCCCTTATCTCCGGCGCTCTCACAAAACTGCCGAGAAGACTGGCACACAAACTTTATAAAGCTCACCACTAGACTCTCGCGCACACCTTGGCTGCAGAATTCGCCCTGAGAGGAGAAGACGGACACAAAACCAAGGACTATCACTCTTATTACACATTACATACGTTTCTGAGACTAGACGAAACAAACAACGTAGTTATTCACCTTGAAGTAAGGCTTGTTGGAGAATGTAATGTCCTTAGCTGTGAAGAGGTGCACTGACGCCAACACCGACTTAATCTGATTGAGGATAGACGCTGACAGGGAGGAGAGTAGCTCTGGCAGGCTGGTGGGAGCATCTCGGCCAGAGGCTGGCCCCCCTAGGAGAGCCCCGCCTGCCGCCACTGAAGCCCCAGTGAGCCGAGGGGCTGCCAGGGCCTGCCTCACGTCTGTCAAGCTGTCCATGTAGAAGGTCTGGAGAGCTGACAGGTACTGCTTGACCCGCTCGGTTGCTGCGCGGACCACTATCTCAGTCCCCTGGTTCGGCACGGCAGAACCCGGCATCAGCTTGGCCACGGCCTGTAGCCTGCGGTGGAAGCGGTCGAGGGCCCGGACCAAGAGAGAGTTATCTCCGACTCCTCTTTCCTCTTGTATCCTCCGCTCCACGAGCGAGAAATACCGAGCAGCCAGATCATTTACAAAGCCGTGCAGCTTGCCGTTTGCCATCTGAGGGATATTTTTGGATGCCAGCTCTCCCGCCTGAGCATGATTGATAAACAGTTCCTGATAAGAAGTAATTACCAAGCATAAGCTGCTGACAAATTCATTGCAGCCCCTGTCAATGAATTCCAGGATATCAGTCTTGGAGCTGGGAGAGGGTAGAGTGCAGGTGGTAGGGGCGTTATCAGTGGGAGATCCAGTGACTGCAGCAGCAGAGAGCCTGCGGGTAGAACCGCCAGAGGCATCATTCAGTGCTGAGGCTGATGGGTATGGTCTTATCTCGGCTTCCAGGCCCTGGAGATCTGACTCCAGTCGAGATCGCGCATGGCTCAGGAATTTGTCACAGAGCTCCTCCGCCGGTTCATCCAACTGTAGCAGGAGCTCCACACATTCAGATAGATCTTTGGCGCTTGATCCACCATCCCTGTGAGCACATAAAAAAAAACAGGTAGGAATAATGCTGCTTGCGAAATGGCAATAATTAGACATAAACGATGCTCTCCATCAACATTTTTAAATTCAAAATGTAAAAAGGCACAACACCCAAATAAGCACAACACCCAACAATAATCTGGATCAGGGGTGCACGTTTTCCTAATCAACTTTCACTCTAATTAATGAAAACAACACTATTACTTTGACATTAATATGTTTTTTTTTTCACCCACCCAAATTTTAATCAGAGCATTATCTAAACATTTGACTGACAAGAATGAGCCAATTTCAGCAGAACGATGGCTACAGTCTGAAAGTCATCCATTTATATTTAAACAATACTCGCTCTCGTCAGTCACATCCCTTTCAACACTGAACAGTTCCATGCTCGTTTCGTGTTCCCTCACTCGGACATCCCCATCCGAATACAGGCTGGCGAAATCCCACCTGAACTTCTGTCGGAGCTCCTGCGCCAGCTTGTCTATGATGGCGTGGCAGTCATCCTGAATTCCCTTGAAGGAGGGCAAGTGGCTGTACTGCTGCAGCACACAGCGGGCACGGCGGTGGGAGCTCACTGCCTGGGCATAGGCCTGCATCTCCAAACACTTATTCAGTCTGGCAGGCAGCTCAAACAGAAACTGCAGCTTCCGTAGGAGAGTGTGGACTCCTGGGGTGAAAGGAGGAGGAAAGAAATAGAAAATAAGACATTGTAATATGATGAAGTGGTCCACAGTTGACTCAGCAAAGTAAATTGCCAGTTTTAGGCCTCACCTGAGAGTTTTGTAATCTGTGTGTGCTGGTCTTGAAGAGTGCCACTGATGCAAGCACTAAACTCTGTGATAGCAGCCATGTTGGCAGAGAGGCAATCCATTTCATCCTCCATCTTTTTGAAATCATTCTTCATCTTTCTTATAGTGTCTAGAGGAGACGAGAGCAGGATTTAACTGTAGGTGTGTGCAATTCAATGCAACTCAACATTTTACACAACCTTGCCCCGGTCTGAAAAACAATAATTTAATAGTCAGCAAGACGCACCTGTAGCAGATATGAACTTGTTGTAGTTTTCATACACCAATGTCTGCATGTCACTGTCCAAGGAGCGGATCTGCTTGACCATGCAGCTCTCCTGGTCCATCAACTCTCCAAGAGAACATTCTCTTCTGAGCTGCAGGCACAAATCACACAGTGGTTAAAATCGACAGTGTATTATGACTACAAAGTAAAATGGACTACTTTATTGAACATATCGTCATCATTCATAATGCAGTCGGTTCCCTGAAATATATGCAAAGCTGTAGCTTTTTAACTGCTTCTCCAATGTAGCATCCAAACACACTTTTCTTCATTCAACATTGTTTGCATTTACACACAACACCCATAATCCCTCAACATCACCCAACTCCCAGCAAACTGTTTCACACAGCTGCATTTCTCACCATGCAAGTCTGTTTGTATTTAATTTGTTGATTATTATAAAATCTTAAATTATGTTTACTGGTGATTTGTTGTGTAATATGGCAGATATTTACAATTAATTTAATTATTTCCTATTTCCTTGAGTTGCAATGTTAATTTAATGACCATTGGTTCATTTATACAGATGGTTTGGTAATAAAAGTTGACAATCTGCATAAATGCTCTTAAATTGGGATTTCATTTTACTTTTCATTCCTAGAAACCACATACTGGATCATAATTGTACTGCATCTCTACCTGTCTTCAATAAATTCCCCAGCACACTGAGGGACACTTGCCAGTGTATCATCCCTCCAACCTGACAGCTGCACCATGAAGGGGATCTTTAGCTGAATCATCTCAGGACTTCAAACATACTGCCATCATTTCCTTCACATATCATATCATCCTTCACATAACCTTAATAATAAAGCCCAGGGCGTTGAGGGGATCGGTGTGCTTGTGCAATGTTCCACAACAAAACAATCAATGAGTCAGATGACAACTCAGTGCCATCCTTGCAGAAAGCTAGTTCCTTCATATTCTGATTTATGTCCGCAGCAATGCTGTCAATGTTAACAGCTTTAGTAACAATATTGACTTAACTTGTTGATGGTAGGGATTGGACACTTCTTAGCCTCTGTATATATTTATGATAGCGGTCAAACCGCCTGTACCTTATTGAGATACACCTCTGGATCGAAGTGCGGCCCATTGATGTCGCAGGGATCCAGCGACTC
Source organism: Hoplostethus atlanticus (assembly GCA_034670405.1). Taxonomy (NCBI): domain Eukaryota; kingdom Metazoa; phylum Chordata; class Actinopteri; order Trachichthyiformes; family Trachichthyidae; genus Hoplostethus; species Hoplostethus atlanticus. The sequence goes on from JAXDDX010000018.1 coordinate 3,892,047, forward strand.
CAGTTGATCCGCGGCCTTTCCCTCCTCGTTCAGCCCGTAGTAGAGCTTCAGCATCCCGTGGACCTTGCGCTTTCCTGAGTCGGCATCAGCTTCCTTGTCCATTCTGAACCCCAGCTAACTAATCGATGTAGAAATAAAATGTCGACAGAGAGAGATGACGGAAAACTGAATGAATTAACGTTAGTGGCAAAACGTCCAGCTGGCTGAAACTTACACCGGGTCTACCTAACGTTACTCTGAACTGCCTGATATCCGAGCAGCCTGCCCGCTGGTCTGATTCACAAGGCTTCTTCAGGATACTGAATTTGGAAATGTCACTTTTTCTCCAACATTAGTAAGTGAGCTAGGTAGGATCTTTTTGGCTATTGTCAGGTTACAGTGTTTCCGGGTTTGTATATGACGACAGCTATGTTGACGTTACAAAGAGTGTGTAGGTTCAAGAGCGTTAACAACTGGTGGCGTTGCAAAGGTTGTAGTTCTGTTTGGATAGTTCGGAAGTGCGAGACTGCGCATGTCCACACCAATGGCGATGCGTAAATAAACGAGTATTTATGATTATAACTATGCATTTATGATTGTTTGGTTAACACTGTTTTCATGGAAGAATCAAGCACAACTCACGTCAGCATATACTTTTGCTCAGAATACTGGTTTTAACAGATACATACAATTGTTAGTTAGCTACATAACAATGAAAATAAATATTTCATCTCTGAACTTTATAACCAAGGGGGAGCAGAAAACACCGGGTAATTAACTTTCATGGCAACATAACGCTCGTGAATCAAGGAATGAGCAAGGTTACCATTAGTTAGCCAGCTAGCTCATACGCTTTGTAAACATCCCCTCTACATTGAGTCCATTGTTTACAAGCAGTGTAAACTAACCCTTTTAAGACTGTATAAAATTAATTTGAACTGAAAAAAAAGTTTCAGAAGAAAGGGTTTTTAAAGTTTTAAATCGTTAGCTACAGCTGTCTCTCATCTCTGGTTGGCTGCCACATAGTGCATATTGCTGTCTGTTGTTAGAAATGTTGGAAGGTAAACAAGAGGGTGTGGCACCTGCAAATCTATTAAAGTAGGAACTAATAAATCTTAACTCTTGAGTTCATATGGGAAGGAAACTGCCAAAGCGGGGAGAAAAAGCCCCATTAACTTTACCATTGACAAATACAAAAATAACTAACTGCATGAACTTTACCAGCCGTTTTTAATACATAAGGTTATAAAATATAAACTGCAAAGAAATATTGTAAAAACTCAGCAACACATAAGTAAATACAGTCAATGATGGAAGATTGTTTTAAAGTGGAAATGGCATCATGTTTATTTCAGCGTACTCTGTAATACAATTTCATATAAAATTCCATATGGAGAGATCAAACTTTTCTAAATGAGCTTTGAACACAACCACCAGAGGATGACTCCCCATTAGGCCTGCATCGATACTCTAGCTCACATCAATGCAGCACACAGTTAACTGCACTTATTGTAGACATGCTTCTTTTCAAGACTAGTTAATATTTAGACAGGACACTTTCTACTAAAATGCTTCCCATACATAAAAGTACATCCATTAATGTAAATGATGACTTTTATGTAATGTTCATATCCATTCCATTAATGTTGATGTAGCGTTGCTCAAAATCAAGTTTCAATCTTTCAAATATACTTTTCGAGTTAAGGGGGTAGCAGTCACATTCATGTCAATGAATGTGGTATATATATATATATACACACACTCAAGTAGTAACTGTACTTTTAAACAGGACCACTTTGTATCCGTTTACGACTCAAACCAACAGCCCATTTGTCAGATATATTTCAATGAAAGCACAGCTGACTGTCCACTGCATTGATAGGAACCAGATAGCCTCAACAGTGTACAGCAGTCGTACAGGGAGTTGCACACACCTTGCCAATGTACTCACATCAGCTAGGGGAAAAGAAATGCATCATTTAGTTGAAAATGTGGGACACATTTTACAGCACCCTATGCAATTTTGTCAGACCCTAGCACCACCAAAGTTGCCCATCCTTGGTTTACAAGTACCAAAACAGAGGCCAACTTAGTACAAATAAAAAGGCACTTTGTTTCTGTAAAGTGGCTGCCTTAGAAAATAATGCTTGAATGACACATTTCTTCATTTTTGTCTAAGAACACCAACAAATATATGAAAGTGAAAGTGAAAAAAAAAAATCTCTTATGAAAGCCAACAAACAATACAAAGAATCAGCAGATGTAACAATTATATACAGTGTATTAGTATTAATAGTGCAGTTATCGTATCACGTGATGTGTAGCTTGTCGGAATGCCTATTCTACAAGGTAACATGCATAGTTTGATTTAGCAACAATAAAATCACACTGCTGCTTAAAGAGACATTAAAAGTAAAAACATTCTGCAGTTTGGTTACACATAGAATTGTCTCTGGCATCACCACGCCTCAAATGAGCACATCAAGTTCAAGTGGAAGGCAGTGCTGCAAAGTTGTTGTGTATATTAGTGAGGTGAACAGAGTACCCTTGTTAAATGTAGAGAAAAGATACTGGAAGCGCATCTACTAGAATCAGAGTGACATTTTCAGACACTTCTGGAAGACCCTGCCATGTTTAGGTGGGAGCATACTGTTTCCGGACTGTGTTATTGACACGCCTTGCAATTTTGTTGTTCATTTATTTCTTCAAAATATAGGGTGGATTTTATGTTACTTCATTGTTCTGATTCTGTCCTACAAAGTGATATTTAAGCGTGCACACGTTGACCTAACTCCATGGAGTTTGAGATTAGCCAACTGAATTCACAGCCAGCTTTCAAATGGTTTTGTTTGCATTATTGCTGTAAACTGGAGTAATTTGTTTCTGTTCAGTTTAGTGTGGCCATTGGTTGTTGAAGACATTTTTCTATTAGCTTAATTTAAATACACATTTCATATTCTCTATTAAGAATAAGAAAAATGAAGCTATGGATAGACAGTGTTTTTTTAAAGTCCACCTTGATTTTAAGAGAAAATCATCTACATTGCAAGGCGTGCCAATAAGATGGATTGGAAAAAATATGAGACTGAATCTGTCTGAGTATTTAAGGTATCATATTGTGAGATGGGCTTGCTTTGGTATACAGACTGAGGTTTCAACAGCATACAGTCACAAGTCCTTGGTCAGATGTGGTATGTACAGTACATTTCTATAGTTTAATGACAGTGCTCCGCCATTTCTTTCAAATTATGATTTTGAACTGAGCTTGTATTTAAAAAGGGGGAAAAAATTAATGGATAACTAAAAATAGACACATAGGCTGTATCATAAATAAGTGGTTTGTGACTCCTCAGAAGGCTGCAGTGGTGTTGTATAAAGGCTAAATGTTCATCTTAGGCTACTTCAATAAGCTATTGTTTCTTTAATTGTAGCCTATTTTAGCCTCTTTCATGTCTAGTTACACGAGCATTGCATTTCATCATTTTTAGAAAGAATACTCCTGCCCATGCTGACCAAGCAAGCTATCATTATAATGTCCAACGTAATGTCTGTGTTGGCAGGTGAAGTTACGTTATGTTACTGGTACTGATGGTGCTGAATTTGGCTGCTGGGGTTAGTTTGTATGCTGGTGTGGGGACGCCAACTGCAAGCCATTCAGCAGCAGGGAATAAAGGCATGGTTTGTTTTCTGTTTATTTTCAATTAACGCTACCCAATTAGCACTTAGTAGCTAGTTCTGTTAATTCATCAAAACCATGTAACGTTATTAAAGGTAGGACCAAATCCGCGAAAAATACATGATTTCCCTGTTCAAAACTTGCATGAGGCCACTACACGGATGCATTCACAGCCTCTTGCACCGTCGGTCAGACTAAGATTAGATTAGATTGTCCCCTGAAAAGATGTTTGTCATGCTGACCGCAGTAATTTTGTAGCAACAGGTTTTTGGTAACAACGTCAGTTTGAGGAAGATTAATAAAACGTTTAATAGTGTTTGTTATTTGTGGCTACATAGTGATATTCTTTGTTAATGCATTAATTTCAATAGAGTTATTGAGCATTAACTAAAAAGAGTTAATGCACTAGTTATATACTAAGATAGGGCTTAATCTTTTAGAAAAATAGCATTAAACACTGCGCCAAAGGCCTGCAAAACACTGCAAAAATTTCAAAATTGGTTTTCAACTGAGGGCTGCACATATCACACAAGTCCTCAATTGAATCCAATGTCGGAGAATTTCACTAAAATCTTAGACTCGTCTCAGACTTGTCCTAGTCTAGTGTAGGTTTGCCTGAAGGAGATCAGTGGTAAAGGCCCTGTAGCAAACAGCCACAACATGGTGCTCCTGCAAATGCTATTTTTTCTTACGTTCATCAGTTTCATCTAGGGCCATGAATAGCCACTTCAGTTTAACCTAAGCATAATCGCTTAATAGATAATTTTGTTTTTCACATTACTGTTTTCTCTTAATATACACAACTTAAACGGATAAATACTTTCATTCATACTTAGATCCCCTCTCTTGGTCCATAGCATTTTAATATTTTAGTTAAACTCTCAAACTCATATCAAGTCTTTTCCTTAAATCTCAATGCAAAATGTTCAGGTTTGGTCTTTGAGAAGCATGGGGCAGAGCTGATCCACGAGGTTAGCTCTGCTCCAAACTCTCCACCACCTGTATAGCAGAGTATGTGGGTGCGGGCGCCTGCCGGGTAAAGAAGGAAGCAGCTCTTTTCGGCTTCAAACGTTTAATTTCCTTACCTGAAAGACAAGTGAAAAAGCAGTATTAAAATAGCAAATATCATCTCCCACAATATAAGTCTCATCATCCATCACAAATTATTAGTATTTGACTGAAATGTGAGGAATTTCAAAAAGACAAATTAAAAAAAAAAAATCAGAAAAAATAAATAAATACAGAATTAATTTTTTTTTTTTTTAAATCAACATTTTCCAGATATCTCAAACAGCTAACTCCCTTATACTAATAATTATGAACAGGGTAGGACTACTTTACTGGAAATGTAAGAGGCTCTAGTAATCCTCTAATAGGGATCCTCTAATCCTGTCAATACGAGACTCACCATTGTCCACGTAAGTAATGGTGTTAAGGGAATGGACCCGACTGCACACGACACTGCTTTGCCGGCGCAGTTTCCCACGCTGTCCTCCACGTCGTTTCTCACTGCTGCCATCATGTCCAGCAGGCTGCTGAGATGGACTGCCCTCGCCATCGGCTTCAGCTGCAGCTCCTCCCTCCGATGCAGACCTCAGCTCCACACAGAACTCAATAAAGCCACTCATAAGCTCTGCCTGGTGGACATAAAAAAAAAATATTGCGAAATGCATGGGCAAAGCAAGTTAATCTGCTGAGTATATATATATATATATATATATATTTAATTCATTCATTCATTCATTCATTCGTTTCAATACTTGAGCTCCATGACTCCATTGTTTTTTTGGAGCCGTGGCTACTGTACAGAGGCCTGGTTACCAGTCACCATATCTCGATATTATTAGAGCCGCTGCCTCTACCATTATGTAAAATCTCTTCACCATCCGGTGGCTGAGACAAACGTTTCGATCAGGCTAGCTAGCTTGTTACTATTGTCAATTTCTCTGCTATTCCCAGGATCCTTTTTTGGTTGGTGTTAACAAGTAATATTGACAAGTGCCACATTTTTCTGAAAAGTTAAAAATATATTCAACTTGAAGCACGCTGAGCAGCTGCAACAAATAGGGGAAGCTCCAAAAAAAGATAAGGGGAAGTTCCAAAAAAAGATAAGGTGCATGGGCTCTCTCCCTATTGAAAACAATTGAAATAACACTGACACAGGAAAAAGAACCTCAGCCTATTTCCCTATTTTTGAACTTGATTTCACACCAGGGTTCATTACTTGTTTTGAGTAGATCTTCAGTAACTTGTTGACAGGAGTGCCAGCTTCCTCTCCATCAAATTCTAGCCAAAGAATATGAGAGTCGCCCTCTTCCTCGGGGTAGCTGTGGTCCCAGGACAGCTCATTGAAACGCAGGCCAAGCAGCACATGCTGCAAGAAAATGTGTTCAAGAAGAGAATTCAGTGCTTTTATGGAGATGTAAAATCTTTCTCCATGTATTTTATCGTCCTGCACTGTGCACTATGAATAACCAAGAATGCAAAGAATGTTCTATGTAGCTGTGAACCTACAGAATACAGTACTCACCTTCTCTTTGACATCCATCACATATACTCCCTCCAGGCTGATCCCAACATTCACAGCTTTACGTCCTCCCCTTTGGAGGATCCCTTGCACTGGCTTGTCGATCTCCCCAAAGAAGAAGGCACACCTGTTTACGCAGTTATGTTCATTAAAGGACTTGAGATATGTGGGTAACTAGAGGCATCTCTGTCATTACTTTCAACTTTTAAAAGGCATTTAAGTTTCCAAACATATAGCTAGTAAATGAGCTAACAAATTCATACCCATAGTAAGGCAGACTGTGGCATGTGTTGAGGTACTGGTGTAGGAGCTGTGAGGGCTCAGGAGGGTTGCCAGAAGATGTGCTAATCTTTTTGTACTCCGCCAACAGGTTCTGCTCCAGTCCTGCTTGACGGCTCCCTTTCCCTCTCAGAGTAGAGAGAAAACCTCCACCCCCCGTTGCAACATGTGCAGGCAGAAAAGAAGACAGCTTCTTCTCTCTGTGCCAGACAGATGACAGGGAATAGGAAGTGAGTATGAACAAACAGTGCAATATGCTTCTAAAATGTAATAGACATGTTCAGATTTGAGCAAAGAGCATCTTCTCTTTGCAGCGCTGGTGTAAAAGATGCCCGAGACAAAGTGTGTAGTTTTCAAGCTGTCAAAAAATATACATCTATGTAGTTATTAGTGTCATCTAAAGCACTGGCTATATAGCCTACTGCATTGATGTACTGTACTATATTTCATGTTATTAATCTTTAAAATAGTCTCTTAATTTCTTTGCTTTGAACAAAAGTAATGTAAAGTGTGACAGCTGCATTTTTGGAGGTGGGCTGAGTGGCTGGAGAGAACATCTGATACAGATAATGCTTTTTTATGAATCCAACAGTTATCTGATCATTTTGAGATATTATCCATATTTGAACAACTGTAGCTGATTAAATGAAATACTGCGTTTATTAGCCTACGTTCCTTTGACGTCATTATGACCATGTGTTCTGGAAAGACAGTCATAGTCTACGTTCACACGCTCTCCCCTAACTCGTCTATTTTCTCTCCCCTCACACATAGAAGGGCATCCTACAGCGTCTGTCCTCCCCTCTCCTCAAGCACTACCACTCAAAGGAGAGAAAGGAAAGAAAAAAAAGAGAAAGTTAGGAGAAGAGCGCCTAAACTGGGACAGCTTCTGTTCTTCAGTGTCATAAAGACGTCAATTGATGAGGACCTCATCTTATGAGAGGTCTTGTGAAATTAGCTTTTTTGTCTAAGATAATAAGTTGTCATCAATTTTCCAGTAATTGTATCATGAGCGTTTATGTTCTAAGAGTTGTCTCTTCTTCAGTGGTCCAATCATCTCATATCTGAGAAATACAGAATTTGTATCTGCTATACTGAGGACATGTCAGACATGTAATTTACTTCCTGGAGAGGATACACTTGAGTGCCTTCTCTCTTTTCCTCCATTATTGGGACAGCTGGCAACATGACGATCAATTTCTGGGTCACAAGAAAATTAAGGAAAGGAGGAGGAGTGATTTTCTGACTTTTGGGACGCAGCCTTAGTCTCCACTTTAACACAGGCCAGACGTTGAAGTGTCTAAGATTTAAACAGTTACTGTAGCCAAAGGATAGAATGTCAAGCAGGATTATATGTTAAATTTTCATCATGGAATAAGTTATTTATCTTTCCAGAAAACTGCACTAACTCAAACATGAAAGTGAAAGATTAAGGACACAACAGCAAGGTGACTGACCCTTTTCCAATTCACATTAACCCCAGTGCATGCTGCATACGGATACAATTAACTTATTTGCATTTTAAATCAGAATTAAATATGAGATCAATTTAACATTTTAAACACTAAACATTAATGCTATATTAAGACCATTTCAGGCCTTGAGTTTAGATAATGTAATTTAAGGACTTTTTCAGGACTTGCAGGCACCCTGAATAGGCCTACTGAGTACATGCATCTGCAGCATTCATACCTGCTCAAGTGACAAGTCGTGGTAGGTGAAAAAGTCATACCACTGATGTGTGGCCTGAACACCGAAGTATAAGAGTGAGTGCAGAGGCAACTGCTAACTTTGATAGGGGAGTTACTGGGAGGTAGGTGGATGGTGTGCTTGATTACATGTATCCTATACTTGGAATTATAAGCATGAGTTACAACGTGACTTAAAAGTAGCTTGTTATCATCAAACTTTCTAACCTAATTGCCACATGATTTGTGAACAAACTAAACAGGTGACGATGCATTATTTTCACGAACAATTCAGTAGTGCTAGGCCAAAATAAAATCCAGATATCCAGGGAAAGTTACTTTTGAGAGCGTCATTTACTGGGCCAGTTCAACCAATGACACCAGTTATCAATTCAGATGTCTCACATCAATATAGGCTACTGGGTATATAAAATTAGAAGTGCCTACTATCCCACCATCTTTAAAAATCCAAAACAGAAAACCAAAAGAAACCAGAGTCCAGAATGTGGTCAAAGGTATAACTTACCTTATAGTAGCAGTCATTTTCTGGCTGTCCAGACCAATTCCCTCATCAAGGGCGAGAGACAATGCGCCAAGACCCGTCCAGTGCTCAGGGTCACAGGGGTAGCGACCTGTGAGGATGTTGCTCCGGGCCTCCTCATACAGGAGTCTCAACACTGACTCATCATCTATCTGCTCAAGGGAGAAAGACAAAGCAGGAAAATTAGCTCAGAGGTATGAGATCAATAAATAAATTAGCTTGTGTATGAAGCCAGCAATGTTAGCCAGCAATGTACAATAATGAACCATCCAAGCTATATTTTTTGAGTGAACCAATTAATCAAAGTTGGATTGCTTATGGATAGGACTCACTGATGGATAATAATGACTTCATAACTTTTTTTTAATGCCTTTAAACTCATGTTACTGGTAAAATAAGTTAAGTCAATTGCCTGTCTTTAATCCATATAAATATAATACATTTAAACTGTCATGTAAAAGTGGTGCCAGGGATGGTGTTATACTCCAAATCAACATTGTAATAGATTATCTTACCCCAGGGAATGAGACCATTTTACAAAACCAAAGTAAATCAGGGTTAATTGTACCTGTAGCTCTTTAGACTTGGGATAAAACACATTCCTCCTATATTGGAGACATGGTTCATCTTGGAGGGAAAAAGAAGACGACAATGAGTGCATAAAAGCAGTATAAAAATCAGTATAAAAAACAACTTTAATTCAGAAAACTAATGGGAGTTGCTGGTCAATAAACTCTGTCAAAACTGAATTTTACACTCTAGAGAAACAGAAAAACTGTTTGGGAACCGGTGCTGTTAATTCAAACATAAGTAGTTAAGCACAGGGCAAGCAAACAGACAAACAGAGTGGACTGACGAACGTAGTGATGTGATGTCAGGAGCACACTGGAACGTCTACCGCTCAAACCCACACCAGTCCACTCTGTTCCTGCTCATAGTCCTGCACTGACTTTTTTTTTTTTTTATTGATCTTGTTTTTTGTTGATAAGTGGTCATTGCTCTGCACTTTGCAACAGTGTCACCAGCACTTTGACGTCACTGGCTTGGACTTTAATGCCATCCATAAATTAACCACATATCCCATACTGTGTTTAAGTATTCTAATGGAGAGTCCACCTTACACCCTAACATCCCATTAAGTCACATTAAGATCTTGTGAGGGGAAATGGTCTCAGCTTTGTTAGCAAGAAAGAAATGTTTAAAACAGGTTTGAAAGGAAACCAATGTTCAGAATTGCTAAATACAATCTAAATATGACATCTGGGTAACAGTAATCCAAAATGTTCAACACATTTTTGCTAGTGTGGCAACTTACCCCGAACAACGCAATACTTATGCATACTATGCAAACTGCAAAATTGATCTGTTATTTTCTTTTCACATGCGCCCCTGCAGAGTCTCAGCTTTCCTATATGGGGAATCAAACCTGGGACCTTCTGGTTACAGGATAGTCCCTCAAATCATTAGCCCATCTTTTGCTGCACTACCTACTCTACCTAGAAATGATGCAGATTATAACTATTTCACTGGTCATACTCTGACGCTATGAAAACTTTGGTCAGTCATACGTTTAGTGCAATTCCCACGAGTAATTCTGAGAAGCTTGATAACAACCAGCCCTGGTTATATGTAAAGGATGCTTCCTGCATAAAACATAAAGAGCAATGAGATACACAGCAACCACTGACAGTACCTTCTTTAAATTACCATGAGTAGATTACTAAGCACAAACAATTCATGAGTAAGCTACAAAGCCAGAGGGGACAGCTACAGAAAAAGAAACAGGGCTCACGCCACATTCACTGACACAGACAGACTCTCACCTTGTGATATGTCTTCCTCCGAGGCTTCAGTGAAACGATACAGCAAGTCCTGCCACTGCCGACACAATTTGTATGGCTGATGCCTTGGCTTTAACTGCAATTCTGATAAATCAGGGGAAAGCAAAGATGATACAGTAAGATGTGTCTGCTTCTCTGACTCTCTGTGACCAAGTATTTTTATTTTTTATAAAAAGTAAAATGACTCCTCCTTTTATCAGATTGTCAACTGGTTATTGTAACAGTTGCGTACATAAATTAAATATATTCAAGCACTTCATGAAAAATTCAAGCGTAGCCTACAAACCCTTTGTAGAATATGTAGGCTACGTCATTAGGCTTGTTGTAGATGGCTGCAGACATGTAGGCGCTTGGCCTGGCTGACTATTCTACAAAATAAAAAAGGTATATGCATTTTGGATGGGCATCACGCGCCCACCTTCATTACGTGTATCCCCTAATTTAAGTCACTATCTTTAAACCTGCTAAATTACTAGCCGGGTTGAGAACGGAGTTTTCTGTGCATATAAATGTAGCCACTGAGGTGGCTGTCCTTCCCCTACAAGCCTCCAGCCCCACCTACCACCCCAGAACCAGACCGGACCCACAATGACTTACTGTGAAAAAAATATATATACACATACACACACATATATATAGGTGACACGGCATTCATGAGTGTAAAAGTGTTACCAAAAAATCTTCTTACCAAGCAGGGGGGAGCAAAGCCAGAAGGCAAACACTTCCTGTGAAGAGTCAGGAATATGGAGAGCCTCACGAACTATGCGGCCCAATTCCTGCACGCTCACACTGCCAACCCCTTCCAGACACAGGTGTACTGCACTGTCACTCACCAGGTAGATAAGCACATCTTGAGCTGTGTGAACACATAAACACACATTAACAAAATTAAATTCATGACAACAAATAAGCCAGTGAAAGTGAAACAAAATCATACTGAATATTAAAGATTTGTTTGTTTTTTGTATTCAAAAAAATATATAATCCTTAGAATAGATGGAGGAGTTGTTTTATGGAGTCACATTAATATCTGCAATACCGTACCACGGGTAAGTGTGGCAGAAGAGGCAACACTTCCCCTCTGTGATTGATCATCTGATTGTTCTGGAGGAAAGCCACATTCATCTCCTTCCATTTCTGGCCTGAAACATAAACACCAAACTCAAAATATACCACAATATAACAACCAACATTCAACTAACAACTAACAATAACATTCCAACTCTTAAGGAAATTATTTTGCACATGGAATTTTGATGTTGTAGTCATGGAAACAGGCGTTGTGGACAGTTAAGCAGCAGAAAGTTGGAATGTTCAGCATGGCCGCCATCAGATTGTTAAGCTAAATGATGCAATCGATATAGTAACATATGACGTTCCCTGAGTCTCCTGCACTGAACCATACATGACAACATTATCAAACAATCTGTGGAGACCATCTTGAGTTATACCAGTCAAATGTCCATTCAAGAATGCTGATATGAATAGGAATGGCCATTCTAATCATTAAGTTTTTTGATGTCAGCTTTTCCTGCAGTTGTGAGCTCCACCTGGTCTACCCTTTTACTCAACTGAGCAAACTCTGACTCCCAAAGTACATGCCAGTGCCAAAAGAAATCCTACTTCCTGGTCTTCAAACAGGCCAGTAGGAAGCCAATGAAAGACAAAGTGACGCCACAGTCACTTGGTCCATTATTTTCTACAGGCACAACACTATGAAAGACATGCATGTGTGACACGCAGATAGAAGTGGCATGCAATGGGGTGCAGTACTAGATCAAGCATTAGGCCATTCTACACAGTTCCCATTGTGGACCGCCATGTGATGGGAATCTGTTTATGATCCAGCGCAAGTATAACAGACTTCTAAATCTGGCCCCTTTTATCAGCTGTCATTACAATGTGACTTGTCCACATTACATTCACACCTAAAGACTAAAATGGATCTCTGGTGGACATATTTAACTCAGATTGCTTTTTCCCCCATACAAAATGCCAATCTGCCCCTAGCACCTGACAATTTATGCTTCCTGTATTGCCCTTCTTTCCTGTCTGTGCTTTTAAGGATGTTAGGCACTTCCAAAACTGCAATTTTGTATGCATTCTTGAATTTAATTAAAACCTGAGGAAGAGACGTTTTTGGAAGTTAATGTACAGCGCATGAGAAGGTTATATGCAACGGTGATAGTTACAGCCATAGCTAATCCACAACCTGGATGCGAGAAAGGAATCAAAATTGAGAAAGGATAGTATTTGGCAAGTTCGATGCCAGTAACTGGCTAGTTTACATTTGAATGAGTAAAATACTGCGTTTATTTCATGGCATTATAATGGCACGTGTAAGTGAGTCCTACTTGAACCAATGTTCACTACTGATATCAGGCTGCTTAATTGTAACTAGTATGAAGGGTCTCAACATGTCTCTGCTATTCAATTGCATTTATTTTGCAGTTAATTAAACCTTCGGCAATTCAAATCTAGAATGTAAATGTACGACAGCGACATCTTGAGGACCATTCGGGCTGGAGATGGTTGTTTTCGTTGTAGCAAAGATTAATTGGGGTATCCTAACATCCCAAACCAAACCGAAACCAAGGGGTAAAAAGTTCCAGGGTACGATTCAACAGTACCAAACAAGGCAACACTGAAAGCGCCCTCAATAGCAATTATGCTAGCTAATGACAGCCAGATTGCCACAATATTATTATTTTGATACTTTTATGATTCATACATTTCAACCACCAATTGGTGACAATGATACATAATAATACCCCGTTGGTCATAAAAGAAGCTACTTTTGCTGCCTATTCAATGAAGTTACATTATTTAAGTCGAGCTTCTATTGTAAAACCGTTAGCAAGTGAAGGCACAAAATGTCTTCTCTTGTGTCTTCTACCTTGTTATTTCTGGTGAAACCCCCTCTACTCACCGCGTATGCTCTAGATAGGATGCAGCCAGTTTAGGAAATACTTCTAAATAAGTCAAATTAGGATTCGTCTTTAGCTTCCTGGCTAGCCAGTTGTCTAAAACTAGCTTTCCGCGCAGCTGCAACAGTTACAGTAATGTGTGACTGGCGAATGATTCGCTCGTTTTGAACCACACTTTTTGGGCGTGACAATCACTCCAGTCACTCAGGAAACAATGCAGGAATATGGTATTAATCAAAGTAGTCGTTACAACAGTTGTGAATAAATATCCCGAAATATTCGTCGGAAGACTGTTTGAATGTGAACTGTAACTGTGAATTGTGAACGGTTGGTTTTAGTGTAGAAGAATCATAATAAAACAATAGGAGGAGCTGTTACAATCCTTGTAGAAGTGTGTAGAATCAACTATATGCTACTTTTAACTCGTGGTCATCAGTCACAGTGGATTTCTGCCCTGCCCTATCTTCGTAGTGGGCAACTGAACAAAATGAAAGCGATAACTCACAATATCGTTCTCCGCGGAACAGGTTCGAAAGATTCTGATCGCGAAAAAGAGTCGAATATATCAACTAGAAAATGCAGAGCGCGTTCTTTGGCGTCACATCGACACGTGATTAAAACGTCACCGCAGCGGTGTTTACGCCAGCAGGCAGTAGATGATAGGAAGCATTTATCCCTCCCTACTGCTCTGTACTATCATGAAACAAATCCATTGAAACGTGTGAACTTTTTTTTATCCTTAATGCAAACATTTTCAATCACAAACAAAAAATAGCAATGAAAGTACCTAAAAAAATGTGTGACATTTAATCAGTTGATGTTATCCAAGACTGTAAACAAACGACTTGTACTATCTTTCTACTCTAAAATCGCTGTCATCATAATAAGTGATATTTCTAAAAGATTGGAGTTTTTGTGTATATCCATGACTGTCACAGAAAAACTCTTACACCTGTTTCATTATATGCTTTCAGCCATATCCCCCTTAGCATGAAAATCTTTGTGTGTCACAAACAAACAAATAATTGGCATCAAAATGGACCAACTGTGCAATGTTATTGAATCAATGCCTGAAGAGTTCATGCTGTTCTATAGAGTCAAAACAGGGTCCTGGTACTCAATGGATTTACCTAAGAATGTAGCTAATAAACTGGTCACTTTTTGCCACCCTGAAATAGAGGAACTGTGTTCATGTGTTATGCAAAAGGTCAAAATGTTCTGCTCTCTAAATACTTTTGAGAATCACTTTATTACAGTTTGCGCCCCTGATGTTTAGGACAGTCCAATCAGAGACTCTAACCAAACCTTTTGCATCATCAAGACGTACTGCATGGCACTGTTGCAATAACAATAAATGGTAAATCTATGGAATCTTTATTGAAGCTTTTGCACCCAGATGAGCTTTATTTTGCAGCAGTGCTACTAGTTTTTTTATCCAGAAGAAGTAACCCTATCCACAGAAAATGAGCCAAGGCACTGTCATGTTTTCTAAATGATTCTTAATAGAGCTATACATTAGGATGATATCACAAATTAGTGCAGCATAAAAACCTGCTTTGGGGCATACAAATAACCTCTTAAGGGTAAAATTCAATGGTGTTTCCTTTTATTTAGTTATTTTTCTTTTCTTGTGATAATATCAGAGCTTCTCTTCGTAATAGGTCTATTGAGCCCCCTGCATACAACAGTGTATCTGCATTCATGAAGTTATAGGTACAGTAAATTTTTACATATTTACATATTTAAACGTGTATAAACAGACAGACATAAACAGTGCATAGTAAATCACATCTTACATCCACCTGACGTAGGTGTGTGACTGCTAGGGCAGCAGGTTGAGTATTAACCAATGGGATTAGAAGCTTTTAGAAAGGTGTCAGGACAGAGGACACACTTCACAGCTTTCACTGCATTACTAATCAATCTTCATAATCCTATTCCATTCCCTGACAGGAAGAGGAGAGGGAGGGGGGAATAGCAACAGGGAGCACCTGTCGTAGAGGAAGACATTGTGTGTTATTATGTATAAGGTGTGTGTATAATTATATTGTAAGAACGAATAAGTGACTCCACTCCACAAAGCAATTAAAAACCTAAAACTTTAATAACTTATCTGTTATAATATTTTTTTAATATAGTGTCATTGTCCGTTTGCAGTGTTTTGCAGCAGAGCATTGTGCCTCATGTCTCTCTACAGCCAGCTTTTTTTTTTGTTTTTTTTACAAAAAAATAAAGACAAATGTAATTTGTGTATGTCCTCCCATAACGTGATTGGTAATTTTATTAATGCTTTTGACAAAGGGAACAATCTTGGGAATGCAATGAGCAATACACATGGGAGGTCATTCCAGAATAATGTTATGATACAAACTGGTTTTGTATATTTTCCATGCTGTAACCACATATACTGGTGAATGGTTCATCATTAATGTAAATAACTGAAAAAAAAAAAAAAAAAAAAAAAAGAACTTGCTCAATTCTTTTGAGCATATTAATAATTTTAAGGAGTACTGACAAGTGTCTTTTCTAGTGTCATGTATGGTTACTCAAGTGGGGTTCAATTCAATATTTGGAATTTGAATGAGAAATTAAAGTAGGCAGTAGAATATAATCAGTGTTTTTCAGATAACTAGTGTAAGAATTTGTTCACCCTGATGACTCAGATCACATTAGGGGATAAAACATTCTATACTCATAACTGAAATTCAAGAAATTCTTGATTAATGTGTTGTTTTCACACATAATTTACTTGGACACAGTTGGTATCACAGCTGGTGTCACAGGTGCAGGAGTGCCCTCTTCCACTTTGTTTAGCAAGAAGAACTTGAGCACAGGGTCCACATATTCCATGATGGTCTCCTTCACCCCTTTTTCCAGCAAGTACCCTTCTGTCTCAATCTCTGTGTTTTCCTGCCCTGCCACTGCTTCCATGGCCGTCTGCAGGTACCTCAAGCTCACCAGCACAGAGCCCTGGGAAGAAGGAGGTGAAGACAGGAGGAACAGGTTAGATATGGAATAGACAGCATCTCCGAGGATCCTAAAGGGCTGGCAACAGAAAGCTGCATTTTTTGGAAATCGTGTATCACACACCATCGGGCCAAATTTCCCCAAAAGTCGGTGTAGTGCTTTAAAGTACATGAAACAATAAAAAATCTAGGGTTTATCTAGGGCTTCAACAGTCTCATACAATTGTATGTAATGAGAACGAACTCTGAAACACAGATTACGTGTTGTGGACACAAATTATGTGTAAAGGTTAGCAAACGGTTAAGCTTTGTTGAGTTAAACAACGTTGGTTAAGGTTAGCGTTAGTCGGAAGACCAGGCTTTGGTCTCAATCAAGTAAGGATTTTAATCTATAAAACCTTTGTTTTGTAGAAAGCTAAATCACGTTGTGTCACCTTTTTGCAGCAGTTGTGTGTTTCCTTCATCCCACCCCTACAATGCTGCTGTAGCTCCGCCTAAAAATTTAAATCTCACCTTGATGTTGTATCAACTCTACCTGAAATGATTATAGGACCATCATAATCTCAATTCTCATAGTACCTGTATCAGGAAGACTGACAGCACTCCAGCCCCAATGGTGTTCATCAGGCCCATGTAGTAATTGACCAGGGCCTCCCTGCAGCCTCGGATGAAGATGTTGAGCTCCTCGGTCTGGTATTCATAGTTGTAGTGAGCTGAGTTGTTTGTGAGTTGATACTGGATGCATGGCCGTGGAGAGCTGGGGTTGCAGCAGCTGAAAGGGACTCCATCCACCAGGTAACGACCATCCACGTTGCTCTTGATGCGGCTGGAAGAGAAATAGAGATAAGGATAAAAGAGAAAAGAGAAAGGGTCTACAAACTGCATTTCAGTCAGATGTCTAACACTGATGGGTACTCCATGATTGTTAATCATTAGATTGTCAAATCAGATGGGCCACTCTCCTTCTGCTGCACCAGTGATGCACCTTGCTAATGTTAAATATCCAGAGATGTGAAAGACACATCATAGCATCCTGTAACATTTTCCACAACTTACTCTTTCACTTCCTTAGAGCTGAAGTCAAGGTAGCGGTTGCTGATCCACTGGACTTCAAACCAGTCCCTGTAGTCGGTGTTTCCACAGCACTCAAACTGCATCTGCAGGCGGTCTATGGTCTGCTTCTGGAAACAGCGCCCTGGGGTGTCTGTGTCCTTGTAGAAGCGGATGCCGTTCTTCAGGCCAATCTTCAGAGAGGATTCCAGGTTGCCCTTCATGGCGTAGCTCATGATCACAGACAGCAGCATCAGGACAGTGAAGAAACAAGAGACTGCAAAGTAGGGCTTCAAGAATTTCTTCCAGCGAGGAAATCGCCCGGCGTCTAGGGCATCCTGGCAGATCCTCCCAGCAAAGTAGTTGATACCCAAGGATGCCACACCAACAATCATAAGGGTGTTGGGCACAACATGTATTTCTGTGTTATCCATTACCTGTAAGTAAGAGTAATTTCATCTTGTAAATTTGTATTCTTGTCACTCTAAATCACTCCTTCAGCCTGGAGTATTTATTCCCCATACTGAGTAATTGAATAATAATAATAATAATAATAATAATAATAATAATGAAGATAAATTACATTTATTTTTGGTAAGGAAAATAATGCATGAGATGGGAGAAAATACATCAAAATGTATCTTGTTAAAAATTGCTAATTCTCTCAACAAATGTATGAAATACATACAAAAATACAGTATTATAAAATACTGGTAATTAAAATGTATATAATTTGCATATTCAAAATGCATCTGAAAATATATCTTTGAACAGTGATTTCCAAACAAGAAACAAAATCCTTGTTGTCTAATGGCAAAGTGTTTTTTCTTTTTTAACCTTTATTTACACAGGGAAGATGAGCACACTTCACAATTATTCAATTACAAACATCCATACTTGTGAGCTTCCCAGTTCAACCACAGCCTTCCACTGTTGGCCACTGATCAGCTCAACTGGAGCAATCAGGGATTAAGTGTGTTGCTCAAGGGCACCTAACAGCAGTCATCAAGGAAGACAAGAGCATGTCTCAGTCACTTCTTCTGCCCACATTTTACCAGCAGGGATTTGAATTAGCGAGCCTCTGTGCACAAGCTAGTTTGTAGTTATGTAAAATTGTATTATAAGTGTATTATTTCCCAATGAGGCTATAGCTACACTACCTTATTTTGATACTGTATGTCATATGCCTTTTTATTTTTAGGTTGGCCTAGAAATATTTTGGTATTTTTAAAATACAATAATACTGTAATAGTGTTAGTAATACAAGAGTACAGTTGTAGTGTAGTAGCACAGAGAATACATAACATTTTTTAATGTTTTTAAAATATAAATAAAATACAGAAAAGTATTTAAATATGTAATTAAAACACATCCAAATACATTGCAGCAAATGAGTAGTGTAGGCTTATAATAATGCAAAATTGATAGTCTTCAAAAGTGGGGATTAAGGAACAGTGAAGACTGTAGACAGAGCCAAGATTATTTAATGATGAGTCAGGATCCTAAACAGGTCACGGGCATTTTAAGACCTGGTGGATCTCTACATAACAAGTTGGGGCGGCAGGTTGGCCTAGCGGTTAGAGAGGCAGACCCATCACCGGAGGGTCGTTGGTTCGATCCAGCTATGACAGAGCCAAGGTGATTGAAAAAATGACTGGTGTCACAGCTACGGTGCCCACCAACACTGACGAAGTGATATGTTGTGTGTATATCAGGGGTGGGCAGAAAAATAATTTCACTGCATGTATGTGTATGTGACGATTGTAGTTCATTCATGAACCTGTTTCCTTCACGAACAAAATAATTTTGTTTTCACGAACCTGGGTTCAACAGTGAGAGACTTATTTTCTCATTTGGGTTGCCAGATTTCCTACAAAGTTTATACTAGCAAAGTTTATACTAGCCAATGGTTTGAAAATAAGATGGGCACAGGCTTTTTTGTTCATGTGTCAGTTATTAGCAGTTATTAATGTAAGTAAATACATTATAGTGTCATCAACTGTATCACTTTACAACTATCAAATATCCTGTCTCTCAGGATGTCAGCCTTTTATTGTACAATTTAGAGGGCTTAGCATTAGCATTAGCAGTTCATATATTATCTGTATTATAGTAGTATAGTCAGACCAAAGGGAACATGACTCAATGAGTTGCCTTTTGTATATTTTGGCCACAGTATGAATGCATTAGTACCTACATATAATGTACAGTATATTCACTATTGCATTGAGGAATATCCCAGCATGTCACTCATTATAGCAATTGTGTTGCATGTAATATCTTTATAAGGTTTTTATATAATCTTGATCCTTGAATTCTGTTACTAACTTGAATGTACAAAAAGAGACAAAAACAAAATGGCCCAAAAATGCTTTTGTATGTAATTTTTCCTATACTTCAAAGTGGCAGCACATAAAACTTTAAAGTACCTCTGCCCTCCTGCGGAGTTCGGTCTTGAGGACGCAGCCTAAGGTGAAGGTAACGGCCCCAGCCATTGTGGCCACCCAGGAGAGTAGCCACAGTCCCTGGGCTAGTTTCACCCTCTTCTCGAAGGGGAACTTCATCTTCATGAGCACCATGGTTGCAGCGAGGAGGGCTCTGTTTTACCAGGGGAATAGGGGAAGGAGAGCGATGAGGAGGGGGCGATGCTGTTCTTTATCTGTGGGAAAGGAGGAGAGTCAAAGGCTGGACTCAAAAACAAGACCTGAGGAGGTTGAATGCAAAAGGTTCAAAGACAAAGGAGATAAAAAGCTGAAGTACAACACAGAATTTGAAAAGTGTTGGAGTGGTTACAATAAAAATAATTTCCAATAAGATAATATCCACATGAGAATATTCTTTTATCCAAAAATGAAAAAGCAAGACATGTTAGTGCAAGGAAAAGCCTTGGAGAATACCAAGAACCAGAGAGATATAAAACCTTTATATCTCAGTTGGTGTGTCTGGATTCATTGGTGTCAGTGCATCAAAGTTCACCTTATTTGTCGTCCCAAAAAGTGCAGAAAAAAAGTCCAGATATCACCTCAGACCCCTGTGTTCTGTCCGGTGTGCCACACAGTGGATTTGTCACACTGGATTTGGCAAAAATGGATGCCTGGAAAATCTTAACACTAATACCTACCTAACCTATTAAATTGCCCTGCGAATCAAGGCCATTGTCTGCTCAGCAGGGACGTGAATGACAAACCAAATTGAACATGACAGGTAGATGGATATTATAAGGCATTAACTGTGTAGCATAAATCCTTGTGGCACTGAAACTTCACCACAGACCCCCACACACACACACACACACACACACACACACACACACACACATATAGATTGAAATAAATATGAGATGAAAAGAATATGTGATTAAAACGAAACTGCAGCACAATCATTTCTGAGATATATTTTATTTGTGTTTTGTTTTCATAATAAGTCTATCTGAACTTTGAAGGAAGTGCTGAAAGTAAGAAATGAAATGTCTGAGCTCACCTACATGCAGTGTCCCTCTTCAGGTAATGGAGGAAGGAGAAGAGGTAAAGAGAGAAAGAGTCGATTATCCTTTCTAATACCCATGAGAAGCTCAGACGGGCAAATTTAACTCTGGGGGCCCATTTACTCTATTTGTACAATGTTTGGTAGAAGCAGCTGCTGTTATGGTGGGTTTACATTTTGAAATGTTTGTAAACACTAAGGTACATTTACAGCTGTGTTTTGAACTATTGAAAGATTAGCTAAGGTAATTCCAAAAAAATCCATCTACAAGGCAAATCTTACAAAACATACCCAAACTTTAAATGGTCAAATAAATACATGATTGTATCTGTATTCTTGTTTTATTAGATACATTAGATACATACATACATGAAATGACATTCATACAAGGTGTAATCCATTAATTAATCCATTAATTATAGAGCAATTGTATGGACCATTGGTAAATTAATCATTGAAGTATAGAGAGGAAATACAGTTTTGCACAAATAAAGGAAAACTATCTTAACACATACACATATTCAAAGCTAGACAACTGTAGTACTATATAAATATATATTAATATACAATGCATACCTAAGACTATGTTTGTTACATTAAAAGAGAAAAATTGATTTACAGGACAAAACTGGGGGGAAAAATATTTTAGCATTTTTCGCCTCCCACAATATAAATAATAAGTGTACATTGCACTACATACTTTGCAGTTGAGAACATCAAATATTTAACAATGCATAATTGTGGGTAACTACACACAAATACAACATGTAATGCAAATAAATAAAGTTTTGTGAAATAAAGGGAATAGATTAGATTAAGAGATTAATGAATATCTGCTTCAGGCTTTAAGCAGGAAATGCCTACATCTGCAGCAGTAATACAGAAATAGAGTTACTTTACCATTTACCGTTTAAGTGTAAGACGTTGTGGATGCTTCAAGGTACATAAATATAAATATATATATAGTATATATTTAAATGTGCATGTAATATACAAATAAAGCACTGAATACAGGCAAACAGTTGTGGCACAAAAACTGCAGGTGCTTCTACCTTATGAGAGTAAATACAATGTAGTCTGTCTACAGAGCTTACATCTTGAACTTTAACCAACCAACCAAGAACATAATTATTGTGAAAGGATTCTTTGTTCAGTTCAAGTATTAAGGGTATGCTTTGTATTTATAATTACTAACATTTATACATTAGAGCTGGTAAAAGATTGTATTTTTAGCAAGCATTAACAGGTGAGAGTCAACCATGGAGTGAAGGTGGGAGGGCTTCTCGGCGTGACCACACCTGGGAACAAGAGAGATCCATGGTTCAATGTGTCATGCATTATGTTTCATTTCATGTAATCTATAATCAAAGACATGCTATGCTATGCTATCAAATTGTAAAGATCTCCAACGTTAAAATATGACTTAGATAGCATTAAAAGAAGAAAAAATATAATAAATGCCATTTGATCTTTTTGCTTTAGTCATTGTTCTATAATGTAACTCTTTGTCTGTCTGTAGTTAATGGAACTTAAGATCAAATCTGCTGATTTGATACTGTTCATTCTACAGTTTACAGAGGTCAGTGGTTTTGCCACTGCCACTCCCCAGATGTTGGTTGTATCGTTCTCAACTCATATTTGGTTAAAACTGCTAATTTACGTTTTGCATACCAAAACAACAACAAACAAACAAGTGATTATTTATTTGTTTATACACAACGTGTAACAACGTGTTAATGGGGTGTGGCAGAACCACTGTTGAGGTGTCCTTGAGCAAGGCACTTAACCCCTAACTACTGGAGCTGCCCAGTGTACAGCAATAGACTGTGGTTGCACTGTGCAGCTTCCAGGTGTGAATGTGTGTATCTGTGTGAATGTGAAGCAGGGTGCTGCTGAATAAGAACATGCCTGCTCCGTTGACTGCATCAATAAAGGTTTAACAAATGGTGACATCTATAACAGTGAACCATGCCCACATCTTTCACAGCTGTGTTCGCTCCCCTTTCAAGACCTCGTCTGGAAGCCCTCCTGTCCAGCCTTGCACCTCAACCCTGACCTGACCATCTCCCTCACTGGAAGGCAGTTCACATATGAAGTGGTTGAGCATCCTCTGGGCTGACTGCAGGCTGGCCAGGCTGTTATCTGGCTCTGACATCCTGCTTTGCAGACATCTCCCCCTAGCTGTGTCACTGTCATTGCTGGTCCTCCAGTGATGAATGATCTCATTATCAGAATCCTCGATCGCTTCGCCCTCTGGATGGTGGAGATCCATCATGGCCTCTGTGCCTCTTAGCTCCTCCTGCATGTGCTGATGTGTCAAAGGGATCTCCTCCAGGCTAGCTGACCGGATGAGGATGGGAGAAACAAGTTTCTGACCTGTGGTGAACCTGTAACCACCCTCACCAGTCATGCCATCTGATAGGTTCTTGAAACTGGAATGGCAAGCATCAGTTAGAGGGACTGGCAAAATCCCACTGTGGACAGTGAACTGGAGATGAGGAATCCTCAGAGAAAGTGGAGAGTGTTGTCTAACAATTTCCTCACCCCCTGATTCACTGTCTATGTCTCCTTCTCCCTCCCTGAGTCCCCATGAGGAAAATGCAACAGTCTTTGCATGACATCTGTTTGGACCCATCAGTATAAATCGTGGGGTCTCTTCACCCATCTCTGACCAGTCAGATTCCTCCTCCTCTGGAACTGACCCCAGAGACTGATCCTGCCCAGTTGCTTTGGTCTTTCCGTAGTTATGACTATCCATGAACTGAGTCGGAGGGGGAGCGATGGGGAGAACCACCCGGTTGATGGAATCATCTGATTGGAAATGGTGGTGAACAGTTTTGTGCAGCGCTGATCTTTTCTAAGTAGAGGTAAGTGTGGAAATCGATTTATTAATCAAATAATCCAAAATCAAAGAACAACCAAAATTATGTGTCATGAGTCCATGAAAGAAAACTATCAAATTGTTATCAGAGAGAGGTGAAGTTCTTACCTTAAGAGTTTCCATGCTGGTCGAGATTTTTGCATTGGCAAGCTGCTGTGTTAATTCTGAAATGCGTTGGTTCAACCTCTCACGTTGTCCTTCCATATTATGAGCCTGATGGAGTATAGAAAACACACTTATTACAAATACAGATTAAACCTTCCATGGGTGGGGTATGTATGTCACATGTCATCCCCTCTCTCTCAAAGTCTTTCTGTCAACTACCACTGTGTGGTAAATCTTCAACAACGGTATAAGAAAGGGCCATAAATCACACTCTAAAACTTGTATCTATGTTTATAGAAATGCAGGTATATGTTAGTAGGTATTTTTTAGCTTCATAGACAAGACATGTAGATGTAGTTAGCGTGGACCTCACCACTGAATGAAGCTTTTGCTCTAGTAGATTATTGGTCTGTTGTGTGGAGGAACAGTTATCTTGTAGTCTAGAGAGAGAGAGAGAGAGAGAGAGAGAGAGAGAGAGAGAGAGAGAGACTATTCATTCATACAATACAATATATAGTATGCAATATCCTACATGAGGTAAAGTAAAATTACTATCCAGATCATCATGTGTAACGACTCAAGTGCTACTGTATTATATATTGTCTAAAGCCTGGGACAGAACCATGGCAATATTAACAGATGAGGAAAACAGAGGTCAGTTCACAGTTAATCACAGTTAATGAGGCAAGAATGGGGGATCACACACTAAATGATTTGGCTCTGCGGGGATCCTCAATAGAGCCTGTCAGCACACAACAGTGAAAACAGATAACTATTAGCTGCATAGACTAGTGGAGGTCATCTGAATAGCACAGCAGCTTACAAACACAGTTGTTATCGGGGGCAACAGATTGATGCTTGCCCACGTTGATACTAGAAGATCATCAGTGCCAACTTTTTTTCTAACGCTGCCAAGATAGGTCCACATTGACTGGTCAAGATAGCCAAATCAGGTCAATAACTGGGACAGTAGTCTTTTAGTAGCTATCTGGCTAGCTTTTATTGTCAATCTCAAACTATTGGGCACAAGCAACTAAGTTGAAAGTAAAAGATAAAAATGTGTGCATTCTTTACCTTTTAAACCTTTCCAAGAGGTTGCTAAGCTCCATGCGTGTCCTCTGAAGCTCCGCCTCCAGGAGGTGGTGGCTGCTCATAAATTCTTCTCCTAGACATTCCATTCTCACTGTGGTCTTCAGCAAGCTTTGGTGCAGATCCTCATTCTGCTCCTGCAGCATCCTATAGGGACAAGTAGACAAAAATACAAAAGAAAAGTAATGCGCTGGATGTGAAATGACACCAATGACACAATGTGGTGAAAGTGGAGAGTGCCAGCTGTGTTTTTGCATTTAAGTGTGATTTTTATTATACTCATTTGATTTAGCTCTGCCAAACATAGCTTGAGACAAGGAAGTGTAAAGTAGATCAAAAAATATTAAACAAGGGTGCCAGTTCTGCTACAAACCTTCAAGATTGTCATGAGCAGGTTTAGTCTTGCTTAGTCTCTGTTTTCCTGTTGAACTCTTTGAGAAAATCAGTCAGCAGAAAAACGTGCTAAAACTGTTTATGACAATCCTTGTTCATTTTTTTTTCTTAATTTTGAATTCACTTCTTTATACAGCCTCAGAGTAATTTCAAGTCTATCATACCCTCAGATGAATCCTCGTAGAGGATAGAAATGTGAAAGCTGGAAAGACAACATTTCAAGAAGACATCAATAGTTTGGTGGTATTAATAGGATGCAGACTAAATTGCACAATTGGAATTTAGGGCATCTGAATAGGGGCACTCTGAAATGGAGACAGTAAAAAAGAGCTGTAGGTCATTAACTGTTAATGTAGCTGAAAATAGTCTCAAATTAGAAACTGGCAATCTGCATTTTAAACTAAATAAAATAATTATTTGGTCATTTCACATCCAAAGAATATGAATATGGAGCAAACACATTGATCAATATATCACTGTACAAATACAGATGGACTTTTGACAACACAGATAAAAGAGAGGACTAAATCACACTTACATTATTCTACCCATCTCCTGTGCCTTATCCTGTAGAAAGAAAGAAAATAATATATTTTTTACTGTGACATGTAAAATGAAATTCAGAAATAGGTACTGATGAAGCCCCAACAATGAATTTGAAAATTCAATTTGATGTCCATGAGTTTGTGTGTGATAACTAATCTATTGTTCTCTCACAATGATATGCATGCTTGATGGCCAAATCAATAGGAAAGCAAATGAGTGGAACATTATTGCATAACTTGTCAATCAAAAATACAAAACATGGACAACTATGAACTTATCAATAATTTCACAGTGTCAGCCCCGAGAGCTATACCATACTTTATGTAATGATGAGCCTGTGTAGCTTGTCTGTTCATCCTGACTGGAGGGGCTGCTGGTATTCCTGGATGAATCTGACTTGCTGGAAAGAGACTCGAGCTTCCTGTCTGAAGGCAGACTGATGGGGGAATGCCCTTTAGATTGGCTGTGGTGTTCATCACGGTGATGGAAACGATGCGTCTCTGCATGTAAGGGAATGGTGATGGGGTTTCTCGTGGGTGGGAGAATGGCGATGGTTGGACATTTGGTGAGAGGAGTGATGACCATAGTGTGATTCTGAGTGTGTAGGATTGTGTTCAGAATCTGAGAGAGGTGATGGGTGATGGGAATCTGAATGAGAAGTTTGGTGGTGATGGTGAGAAACCTGCTGGTGGTGTGGCAGTGAGTCGGAATGACCAGAATGGTGCTGGGCCTCTGAGTGAGCTGGATTATGAGACTCAGGATCATTGTTTTTGGAATGGGATGGATTGTGATGTGGTTCAGGGCCATCTCCTTGGTGGTGACTTGTGCTGTGACGGTCTCCATGGTGATGGCGATGAGTTGAGCTGTAGGTGGTCTCCATGGTGATGCTGCTGAGTTGAGCTGTGGTGGTTTCCAAGGTGATGCTGCTGAGTTGGGCTGTGGTGGTCTCCATGGTGATGCTGATGAGCTGGACTGTGGTGGTCAACATGGTGATGGTGATGACTTTTACTGTGGTGATCTCCATAATCACGTATTGGGTTGTGTTGTCCATGGTGATGTGTTGGGCTATGGTGGTCTCCATGGTGATGTGTTGGGCTGTGGTGATGTCCACGATGATGAGTTGTGTTATGGTGATCTTCATGGTGATTGTCTCCATGGTGATGACCAGCACCATGGTGGTCTCCATGGTGATGGTTATGAGATGTTCTGTGGTGGCCTCCATGGTGATGATGATGAGTTGGGCTGTGGCGGTCTCCATGGTGATGGTCATGAGATGTGCTGTGGTTGTCTCCATGGAGATGAGCTGGGCTTTGGTGATCTCCATGGCGATAAATTGTACTGTGGTGGTTACCATGATGGGGAGTTGGACTGTGGTGGTCTCTGTGGTGATGATGATGACTTGTGCTATTGCGGTCTCCATGGTGATGATGATGTTTGGAACCATGATGGTCCCCTTGGTGATGGTGGTGGTGTTTGTAAGTAGGTGAATGGGAGTGACGCCTTTGCGAGCAGCTGCTTGTTGGGCTGGTTCTAATATCAGTGTAGCTTTTAGGGCTGTGATGCATGTGATGAGGTGGGTCTCCTGTACAGTCATGGTGACTATGGTGGTGGTCCATGCCAAGTTTAGAATGAGAGTGTCCACTAGCATGGCAATGCTTGCTGACTTGGGAAGGCATGCTGCTATGAGAGCAATTGCTGGAGCTAATTGAGTCTGCACTGCCAGGCCGACTCCTCTGCTGTCTGTGCTTCCCCATTCTGCTGTCCGTCTTAGGGGATATAATTGGGGCCTGGCCCGGGCTGCAGTGTTTATGAGCATCAGTAACCCCAAGAGAGGTGAGTCTCAATGGGCTGAGCACCTGCCGAGTGATCTCATTAAGAAAGGCAGAGAACTTCAGTTTCCCCTTCACCAAATTCTTCCTGGCTTCATTTTTTCTCCTTTCCAGTTCTTCCTCATCCTCATTTTCCTGCCCATCTCTTTCTTCGGGTCTGGAGAGAGCCTCCATTGACTTTGCTTTGCGGAAGCTTCCATTTTTTCCCGATTTTTTTCTGGTAATCCTCTGTTTGTTCTTCGGGGTGCCCTTGGCAGGGCCACGGTGAGACGACACGGCTCTCTCTTGTTTCTTTTTGGCAGAGAACTTCAGATGACCATCATCATCTATCAAAGGGGTTGTGTCATCTTCCTCTTCAAAGGCCCTTTGTCTCCTGGAGATGTCAGTGCAGGACTGTGAATGCTGGGGCTTCCTCAGTCTGTCAAAAGACTCACTGCTGTTATCAGAGGACAACGTAGAGGAAGAGGCAGTGGTTGAAGTTGAGGGAGAAGTGGAGGAGGAGGATGTTGATGAGGATGAAGAAGAAAAGGAAGATGAAGAGGAACCAGATGAGGAGCTTGATGAAGTCCCTGAAACAGGCAAGTGGCAAATCGTGTCTGCAACATGGTGATGCTTTTGTTTATGATGGTAATGGTGAGGGTGAGAATGATCAGTCTTTTCACTTTGCTGGTAATGGTGGAGGTTATGGTGATGATGACGGGAACTGCTGTCCTCTACTGTTGAATGGGTGCTATTACAACAGAACAGAGTTACAGTGGCGTCAGAAGACAGTGGATACCAATAGGAAGCTGAGATAATTATCCTATTGATCACACTTTCTGTAAAAGCAGAGCCAGTTCATGAATCAGAATAACCTAGGGAATAAACTCATATATAAATGGTTCTCTGCTGCTTTAATCTTTGTTTTGTAAAAATAAAAAGAGATCTTAAATATATCAGTTCATTGTATATTAAGCACAAATGCATGCATGAATGACACTTTGCATGTAATTACAGTGTAAAAAGTGTCAAACTTACTCATGACTGTCATTTTCATTTGACTGATGTGACTCTTGCTGGTTTTGGTAATGATGTTGATCTTGATTTTGGTGGTGGTGTTTCTTGTGTTGAGATTTTGGGCTAACCGTCTTTCCGTGCTTGTGGTCCTTTTCTTGATGATCACGTAGATCTGGCTTGTTTACCTTGTGGCCCTTGGTTTCCTTGCGAGGCTGCAAAGGTCTGAAATGCTTCTCCATCACCTGGTTCTGTCCCTGACCGATGTCCACAGGAACTGGTGCAGCAGTGATCCCTAAGCAAATATTTTCCTTAACATGACTTTAATGCCAAATTCAGTCTGGTGCTGGTACATTGACTGATGATGCATCAGTCCACTGACAAAATTCTCATGAATGTAGAAACTAAATTTAAATGTCATATTTACCTTACCATATTACCATTGCAATAAACTCAGAAAAACATTGAAAATGACATTACATATATTATCAATAACTCCACGTTAATAATACTATACTGGTTAATACATACTACTACTAATAATAACTTATTAAGTTATGGATGAATTAATGATGAGTTTTTCTGCACATCATTTCAGAACTATATTAAAGTATGAATTAAATATAAAGGCTGAAGATTAGCTGAGTCCTACATTGCAATAAAAAAATGCGGCATTGTAAAGTTAGGAACAAGACTACGAAACCTTAAGTATACAACAAGATTTAGTACTATACTACAAGTTGATCCTAGTAGTGCTAATAGTTAACTGTTGTCTAAAACTAAGTGTAATCTCCCAGCAGCTAAAGAGGACTTGCTCAGTCGCCAGGAATTAACCCAAGTTTTTCTGTGCAGCTAACATAACTATCATAAGGCCAACATATGTACTTACTTTCTCAAAGACGCCACAGGAATGACACAGGGAGAGGTGTTCATTGACGATGACTCTCTCTATCTGATGCACCTTCTAATTGAACCGGGAAGCACATGTGAAACCCATGCACACACATCAATAAGTACACACATCAATGTGCCCATCCAGTGGCCAGAAGACCAGTTGTTGCATGCAGATATTACAGCCTTTTTTATTTACTGTGTAAACAATCATTTGCATTCATTCTGACGACATATTTATTTTCTATATCTTACCTCTATCTACAAGAGTTTGCAGATACCCTCCACTACTAGGCTACAGTGTGGAATACACAATGATAACTATGGATGAGTTATTATCTAGGATCAACCACTCCTCTGCTTATACAAGGGTCACTTCAGCAGTGTGTCACATCCAAACTACAATAGTATCACATTAAGCACCAATAAAACTGGCCAGGGGGAACTGAGTCTGTTAAGTCTGTGGTGCTTTGTTATGCAAGGTCCAGCCTTTGGCCAGGCAGAGGCTCAGAAAAGTATATATAAAAAATCTGCTTGATGGACCACAATCTTCATGTAAACGATCAGGGATCAATATTAAGAATATTATCAGAGCCTTTAAATTAATGTGTCCCAATATGTATGCCTAGCTGAAACATCTGCTATTACTCCAACTTTTTAAAATATGAACAAATCAGTCAGGATCAGAATCAGAGGCTGACAGTTTATCCAGTTGCCTCATTTCATCTTTAGATCAGATTTGGAAATTTCACATAAATGCTCACAAAACGATACTTGTTTTGTTAGATATATGAAAATATGAAAAGAAATGAAAAGGTCTAGCTAAGTCCTGAACCATGAAACTGTGAAATAAAACTATGAACAGCACAAATAATTCACTCCGCATGTCAACAATTCAACACAGTTAATTTTTCTACCTCTATTTCTCACCATGAGTATAGAGCAGAGGTATAGCTAAATTATGTTGCCGATGTATTTTAACTACAGTGTAGCAAGCTATTGATCCAGATGTCCCTATTATGTCAGTGCGATGGACACTCTAATAACTCATGGTCACTGAGAAATACAGTGAATTCCAATGGGATGACAAAGGCAATTACACATCATAAGACATCGTGATTTTATATGAAATCACTGTATGATGACTTTTAGAGTTCTGATATGTGAAGAAGAGCATTCGATCATACAAATCACAGATTTGTGACACAGACATGCTCGATCTATCATTCGTGTTGTAACTTTGCTGAGTCTATAATAATCGCCTCCAGCAGCTTTCCCTGAATCAATGTAATATGGCTCAGATCCACTGGCAATCATGTCAACCCTACATTGATGTGCTTGCCAAAGAGACTGGAAAGTCAACAGACGCACACACACACACACACACACACGACATAGCGTTAGTGGAAGACCAGGATCTACATTTGACCTGAGGTATTACCGGGACTACATGTGACAGTTACATAAATAAAATACAAAACGTCATCCATGACAGTCAGAGACCCAATCCTGAATGCAGTATGGTTTTACCGCTCCATGTTGAATCACTGTCACCCCATTACTGTCTTAGTTTACCTTTGATTGATTCATTGAAGACTTTTATTTCACCTGAAATGGATTGCCAGAGCTTCCAGTAGAGGGAGTATTGTATTTCAGAGAATGGGATCTTTGTTATAGGTGGGGGAGCATTAGACTGCTTTCCCACCAGCTTTAATGGTTTGGTCCCTGAAAGAGAGATGTTAGAGAGGCGTTTTACATGATGACATCTCCAGTCTCTAACCATCTCCATGTGGCTTCAGTGCTATTGGCTATTATTTTTAGAGCAACTGTTTGACCTGTTTGACCTAGTTGGTCCGGCCACATGCCGAGTGTATATATCAGAGTTGTATATAATAGTAAAAAAGTATACTTCAGTATATAAAGTAAAGCAATGTTAAAGTAATCAGGACATACAAGCTATAAGGTCTCTGTTAATTGTCTGTACTGGAGTAGTTATAGGATGCTTTCTGTGAATTTGTACAGTACTGTCTTAAAAGTCAGTGAAGATGCTTTAAAAAAAATAATGAAAAGTTTCTAAATGTACTATAAAGAGCAATAATGTAAAACACTAATGCAGAAAAAACAAAAAACATCTAAGTTATTACTAAAATTATAAATTATATAAAACTACTGTACTGTATATATGTGCCCCACTATTATTCAGTGAACTTGCAAGTGGGAGTGGCCTATCTCAAAACCGATTAGGACTCGATGACAAACTGCGCTGGCAGTCATCATGAAACTTGGTCCACCTGGCAACACTGCATGCTTTGCCATTCACACTATGTTAATACAGAGATTTATGTGTACAGGTCCCAATCACTATGAAACTCAAAGCCAAATCTTTAAATGTTCCCATACAGCTCTTGACTGCTCACACCTTAAATCTTAACATTCCCTTGTGACCATGAGCACCAGAACTACTGTGGCTATATTTGAACTCTGTCGTTAGGAAACCTGCTTTGATTTTAATGCACTGTGCCATAATATTCACTTTAATCTGCCACCTGTTGAAATGAGGAACAAACTGCTTTCTCTTTGAAGGTATACATTTCACTAAAATAAGAAACATGTAACAAGACATCTGATCATGTACAGACATACACAGTGACCTGCCACCACAGAGAGACGGGGGGGGCTTGTCTGCTTTCATTGTCCTATTTCTCTCCTCTCGTTCTGTTGAGAATTGATTGTCATAGTGCAAAAATACAGAACAAATTGCGTTCGTTATTGATTGACTAGTAACAACAATTTCCTCTTCACTACAGGACAATTATGATGAGACTGGGGGCAACCCGTGTGCATGGACAAGGAAAGGCTTTCATTGTGCACAGAACCTAGCCTAGACACATTTTGTGGGATCTTATTTTAAAAGTAAATGTATTCTGGTGGGTTAAATCAGTGTGAGAACATGATGTAATTGCTCCCTCAAGAGCCAATACTGATCTGTGATGACATCAAGATGTACGACCTGGAGTTGCTCCCATGAGAACTGGGGAAGGGGATCACAGAAAATGTGTTTGAGCTTTTAGACTAAAATGAGCATTCTTTAATAATAGTGCTAAACCGTAAAATGTACTTTTATCCCCAGATAATTTCCCTGGGTGCACTCTCTGCAAACTCTTCACTCTGGATTCTGGCTTTACACAGCAGATATCACTAAAACAAACTGAGCTTTCCTAGTTGACAGTAAAAACATTTTAAAATTGAAATTCTGTAGTATTCCCATTTAATGGACAATCAAAAACCAAGATGAAAATGTACATACAGTATCTATGGCAACTCTAAAAGCAATGCAGTGTACAGTAGAGGTTTGAAATTTCATTAATGCAAAACACTCATAAATAGTTATGTATTAAGTGTGTGGTAGATATTTGATTCCAATCCTAAAGTGTCATCTCTGTGTCCTTGGTCCTGCTCAGGTACATGACAAGGGAGAACCTGCACAAGGCCACTCAACAATTGGCTCAAAGCACTCATTGCTCCCAAGTGGAATCAAATGAGAGCCCTGCAATGAACAATACTGTCATGACCGATAGTTTTGCCAGCAAAAGATTTTTCTTTTGTGAATTAAGTGTTGATTTTGTTACTATTGAACTTCAGATAAATTAAAAAAAAATGATTCACTTGCAAAGATCACCAACAAATGTTAGCTGGGTTTTGCAAAAATGAATACTGCCCCTTGTTATCAATAGGCATTCAGAGCAACAATTGCAGAAATCCTGCCTATAAAAACACCACGTCATGGACACTTTAGGAACGCCAAGTTTGCAGGTAACTTTGCTGGGATCAAAAGCAAGCCCCTACCAATCGAAAAAACCCTGAATATGGTGATACATTTTTCCCACAACCTGCAAAGGGCCCTGAACATGCACCTACTGCCTGATTGGAATGAATAGAACCAAGGTTTGCCTCCACTCTAGGGTGCACAGGTCCGTTCTCGTCTCCAGTCAAGTTGGGTGATGGCTCCCTCTGCTGGTCCCATCATGTTATACAAAGTCCCATTTCAGCTGATTCTACACAGGCCTATGTTGTGTAACACACAAGAAATAAAGTGATGCTTGTTGTCAGTTTTTCCCCACACGGATGTTGGGGTTAAGAAGAGGATCTAAATTTGGGTCTGAGCCAGCCGAGGCACGTCCAAGTTTAGCCATAATGATTATCAGTGTAAAGAATCCAAGAACTCCGACCAGAAGAAGCATGAAGACCCGCTGTTTCCAGGACAGAGAAGTCCGCTTTCCACCTGTGCGGTTTCTGAAAAAAACAAACAAAAAAAAAAAAAACATTCAGAGCAATTCACAGTGTGACTTTCATATACAGATTTACTTTTGTTGACAAGATAACAATAAACAAACAGCTCTGATTTCATGTGATAATACTAACTTGAGAAGTTGAGCAAACCAGCTCAGTGTTGGTCGTCGCCGGTACTTGTCGTCATCAATGTCAATCTGTGTGACAGAGCTCTGAACAATGTCCCTCGTGTCATAGATCTTTCTTGGAGATGATGCTGGAATAATAATAATAAAACTTAAAAATGAGAATGAGAGGGGACTAGACACATCCTCATTTTAATTAAAAATAAAATAAATGGAATCTCAGGCTTGGAAACGAATATGTGCATGTGAGAGTTAAGTGAAGCTGGAGTTTAAAAGGAAGCCATGAGAGCAAATTCAAAGAGCTTTCTATTCTTATACCTGTGTGTATTGTGATTGTGTCACGGGTAGTGGCTGTAGTAAAGTTGACCACAGAGTGTTCCTGCACAACGGAATCCCCATTTTTACGGGGAGCTTGATCTTCCTGTGCTGGAGGTGAAACAGATGCTGGGGTTGGGCTGAGGTTGGAGTTGTAGGAGTGGCTGGGGAAAATTTCACTTGGTTCTCGTGCTGGGACAAAGACAGGAGAGAGATGGTGAGTATCGGTCTGATTACGATAATCATGACATTTGTTTTTACTAGAAATACTACCTTCAACTGCAACAGTATAGGCCCTCACAACACTGTACATATTGCAAGAAAAGTAAACACTGAGACTCACCATCAAATGTTGACCAATCAGTGTAATCAGTGACATCGTTTGTTGTGCTATCCTCAAGAACCCCAACAGGCTCTTCAATCTGTCAATAGTCAGGAGGTGATAATTTACAAATAAAATAGGATATTCCTTTTGCAGTTTGTTTCACCCTACAATACAAATCCACTGCTGGTACTAGCAAACAATGAGATGTTGGTTATAAGTACTTCAAAGTGAATAAAACCTTCAGCTGTTATTGTGTCTTATAAACTAGTGATTTGCTTTCAAGACTTGAAATTTGAAAATTCTCTAATTGTTGGTGAAGTCACCGAAGAAGAGATTTAGTGGTGGTAGGCCCTTACCAGTGGCAGCCCTAAACCAGCTCTAGCCCAGTTAACAGATGACAGCTGCTCCTTCAGCATGTCAGCCACTGGGCTTGCCAGGTTGGAGGGAGGAAACACTGGACCCTGACAGGTGGGACACTGGTATCCCGCAGGAGCCGTATGGAGGGGCAAACGGGCTGCCAGGTTATTAAGACAGGCCCAGTGGAACACATCTGTGGAAGATGGAGGGTTAGAGGAGGGGAGGAAAAAAGTTTCTGGTTACAGCAGTAGGGGCCAGGTACTAAAGGTTATGATGTACAATCATCGACAAAGTAAACCTAACAAGTGAGGATTTGTTTGACAGTGAACATGGATTCCTAAGGGGTTTTATATAAGTGGGCTGGTAATCTTACCATAGCAGATCAATCTGACAGTGTCTTGAGCAATCAGTGGACTGTTACACAGACTGCAGTTAGGGTTGTAATCACTGTCCTGAAGCCACTGCAAATATGACTGCACAATACACTAAAAGGTGGAAAAAGAATAATTTAATGTCACAACATATTACTTGTTTTAGGCACTTATACATATTAAATGTGTTACTTGTACAGCCACTAACCTTGTTATGGTTGGAGACAAGGCAATGCTCACACACATTTACCCGATGTTCAAAACAGAACAAATTGGTCACCTTCCTCTTGGGACACTTGCAGAGACCCATAGCCACCTGCACTGCAATGAGGACAAACACAGGAACAGAGTTTTGTTTTGGTTCCTCACAATAAAAATGCTACAGACTGAAGATTTTGGTTCACATTGTTCTGTCTAAATCTATTTTGGCATGATGCCAATGTTCTTCTATATACAGTCTTTTGCACACACAATAAAGGCACAGACAATACAAGACTAGATCTTTTCCTTTTTTTCTGAACAACAAATGATATTTCCCCAGACATGCTGGCCAAATTTTCCTTGTGAAAACCCTGAGCATAGTGAGCTTCCTCAGTCTATTGATATACTAAACAAAAAACTCCTGACTAGGGGTTGACCTACAAGTTGTTGTGCGTTGTGCCACATTAAACACAATAATAAATATGCATCAACTGGATAGGGGAAATCATAAATGGTCATTTATGAGTTTAGATATTATGTACATCTACAAATATTGCAATCACTGTGGACTCTACTCCTTCGCTGTCGTCTTTGATTAAGCTAGCTGGCATAGAAATAAACCAATAGTGATCCATTGAGATGTATACAGGTGTTGACATGCAGTTTATATGTGACTGTCAAACATTAAGTGTAATTTATATTTAGGGTTTTCTGCGTGCTTGCGCACAGATTAAGAGGAATAGCCTACGGCTTTCATAAAGTTTTTCTAAAACTTTTAATAAGCAGACATACAGTATGTGTTGTGATAAAGCTGTAGTGACATGGTCTACTGGCATGTTGGGTGGTTTAGGCTAATATCTCGCTCCACGTGCTATCGATGCAATGTTGTTTAGCTACCTGTGTGGTGTTTATGTTGTGTGGCAGTGGTTTTCGCATATTGTTTGGCTATAATATATATGGCGTTCACGCTGTCTCTGGGCATGTGTGACAGTTTGGCTAAATGACGTTAGCAGTCATGCTATTTGCCATCTGACGTATCATGACTGTTTGGGTTGACATGGGACAGTTTTTCCCTCTTACTTCAGAAACCTCAGCGTCCGTTTACAGCTTAAACCCGCCTACGGCCTGACAGTGATATCTTTGACAAGAAAGTTCAACAACTGTCTGAGCTAACGTTAGCTGTTAGCTTAGTAATATGCGATGGGTAGCTGCTAAGGTATCTAGCTGCTGAAGTCAACTAAGCCCTAACGATAATGTTAAATAATGAAAACGTTACCTGTCACACCAAATTTAAATAATTCCCCTCCGTTTCAGGTGATGTTGTACGACTGTCATTTACACTTAGTTATCAAATTCGCATAGAGACTATCTCTAAAGTCTACCAACTAGATAGCAAACTTGGCTGTTAGCTGGTACTTTCTGTTTATATGCCACGTCTCTTCCGCTTCTTCGTCTTCTTCGTTGCTTTTCTTGGTCGCAAACCAACATAAACGTGCATTCCGCCATCTACTGTACCGGGGTGAGTTCCTTTAGAGTTGTTGTACGCTTTTCGGATTTTTAAAATATGAATATTCACCATGAAGCGAACAGACACAACAGTATAACTAATGCATATTGAATATATGGTGTAATGTTTATGTGTATCTGCCTAGGTAAGTGGCGATGGTTATTTCTGATCGCGCCACCATTGTGACTTCCTCTTCTTCTCCGTGTTTAAAAGCGCGTCCTAAACCAATGTAATGGTAATATGGCCACTTACTGTACCGGGAAAACCACTCTTCTTCCTTTTATATGGTCGACATCCAAACTGTGGTACACGCAGTGCATGAATTACATAAGATGATATAAATCTCTCCTTGGATATCTTCTGAAGATCTTCTCTTACAGCATCAGATACTTGCAGAAATCCCCTGGTAATAAATATCAGCATGTTATACAGACGAGATATGGAGGATTTGAAAAAAATAATCTAATTGGGAATCCTGGGGGGAAAACTATATCAGGGTAACACTGAGAAAAAAAAGAAATGAGAAAGTTTTATTTGAAAATAAAACAATTTGTGATTTGATTTCAAATAGAAATAAAATGCAAGCTTTATGTACGCAACATTTCCTTTATTCATTTTACAGACAGACCTTTTTGCTTTGGTGTTTTTAATGGCCAGCTGTGGTAACCTAAATCCACAATTATTAAATAAAAAATAATAATACAAATAATAATACAAAATAATCGGTAGCCAGATGTGCTATTATATGTTGAAGCATGTAGAGGAAGCATGTAGGGGATATGAGAAAGGCATCTGAGTCATGAAATACAAAATGTTGGATTCAGCGATTCAGCTCCATTCATACCTTATATAACGATGAAAGATATGACTTTTTGGGTGTCCAGGCATCAGCAAAATAGACCACAGAACTTAGTCATCATTAGCCTAGACAGGTACATGTGGACCTACTACAGAGATGATCAGTTACTGCAAGGATCTATGATAACATACTTTGTCAATTACCGTGATAACATGTTATGAGGAAGAAAAGAGAATGAAAAGTTGATTTAAAAAGTTGGGACTTGGCAGTTTGGGCATGGGCAGTTATGTTAGCTTCAAATCCTGTCATAGTAATATTCTGGAAGTCATTGTTGTATGCTGCTAGATTACCCAACATGACAGAGCTGTCAGGGAGAAGGTGTTTCATTGCAACAGCGTACCCTTTAAAGCACTAACAGACAAAGTTAACTGCAAAGAGAAAGATGACAAAAGCAAAATAAGGAAGACCGACACTCAGAGAAGTGCTGAGGCTGGAGGCAAAATGTGATGTACATTTACAAGGTCTAAGGCATTGAATCAAACAATGCTGGACTTTTTTGCTATGTGATACAAAAATTCAGTCTTTACAAGTCATTTGATCTAGCCTTGAGCCTTAAAAAATTTTCAATGCAGTGTGATAGAGATTTTTTCTTGTTTCCAAAGAAAATCAACCTTTCATTTTTGATACTAGTAGAGCAATGTGCTTCTGTGATTTGTTTTAAGGCATTGACACTTCTTTCTAGAAAATTCCTGAAATAAGTGAAACTGCATTGGAAAGTGGAATTTGCTCACCACACTTGTAGAATTCTTCACGTTTTAAGAAAGATACGTTTTTAATACTGAAAATTAGACTAAATGACTTGCCCAAATGTGCTCGGTGATGACAAGAAAAACACATAACTCACTGAAAATGGAGGAGGAAAGGGCATCTGAAAAGTACTGGGCCTGTCAGATGGATGGGGAATCTGAAGACAAATGATAGGTAGGACGGAGCAGCAACCAGGAGGGTTGTAGGGTAATGGGTCAGGGGGCATTGATTGATTGGCAGTATTGATCAGCCATCAGCCCTATCTGTGAGGGGAAGTGGTTTCCTGAAGTTAAAGGGGCTGGCACTAAATCAGGGAAGTGCTGGAAATCTAGACCTTAGAGTGCATGAACGAGTTACACGTGTAATGTCTGCATGTGATGACCCTCTGTGTGTGTGTGTGTGTGTGTGTGTGTGTGTGTGTGTGTGCCCATCCAGAGTAGTGCTACAGTTGGCCATAGGAGTACCTCCGCTGCCAGCCAGTCCCCCTGCAGACTACCATGGTAGGTCTGTGTCGCTCTCACTCCATCATAGGGACACACAGAGCTGGTCAGCAGTGCATCCAGGACACTTCTAATGGGGTGGTCAAGGTGGCAGGCAGAAATAGTCTGGGGTGGCTGTGGCATGTTGGAGGTATGGCCAAAGTAGGTCATTTTACACAGGGACGTGAAACTGGAAACTGTTATATATGTTATATTCCAGAGATGGTATGGATCATGGGGGGGGTGGGTGGGCGGCGGGGTTCAAATTTTGTCACAGTTGACAGCACTTGAGAAACTCATTTTCTATAAATGTCAAGTCTAAAAATGAAACCTTAATAATGAATCTTGCACTTTAGCAATGGATTTTCACACCACTCCCACAATCCTCTTTGCGTATCCGGAGACTGCTATACATCGCCGCCACAAATGTGACGTGGGATCTGTACTTGTTTCATTTCACGTTGCACCTAGAAGTACTGAAGTTCATAGAGAAGAAAATCAAGATAGCATTTTAAATGCTATATATGGAGTTATATATGAAGGAGTTTTTTTCAGAATTCAGTTGGCTTTAGAGCCATGTTTACCCCATTTCCCTGTGAGCTATGAAATGCCTTCACGCTTGTTGCTTTTGCAATTCCTCTTCCTCTTACCTCTATTTTTGTGTTATAACTGAAAATAAAGCAAAATTAAATCCACGGTCATAATCATATCATATAATTTGGAATGTAATTAGACTGTGGATACCTCTACTTTACCGGGACAGTGGCTCAGCAGCAAATCCATTGGGCTTTGCTCTGAATGGAATTGGATTGACTGATTGATTTATGGATGTCAAATGAAGGGCAAAGAGGCAGACAAAACAAAACCACAGAGTGAGAGGGGGACAGGGGAGGGGAGTCACAAATATATGGATGAAGCATGGCTCCTGATGGGGGGTGTAGCATATTGAATCAGACAGAGACAAATGGAGTGTAAGAGACAGAGAGAAAGAAATTCAGACATATGCCTGCTGACCTCACCCCTTTTCTCAGCTAATCAATACAGGGAAATGTATGTGTGTGTGTGAGTGGGTGTGTGTGGTGGGAGGGAGGTCTGTTTGTGTCACTACCAATAAAGATCAGAAACACAGTGACATTGCCTCAGCCCTGTCTGACCCCGCCTCCCAGCCCCCCCCTGCCCCCCCTGCCCCCCCTGCCCCCTGACCTTTACACATGCTTCTATTTAATATTGTACCCTGTAATGTTATAAAAGACTGAGAGGTCTGCAGCACTTAGCCTGTCCTCTCCACTGTGCACGGTGAGGAAAATGGGAGATAATACATATGCTTCCCCAGCATATGCACATGTCTCTGTGTATTAGTATTACTCTGAGCAGTGCCATTTTCCAGCAGGAAATTCCATAATGTTTCTATTAATTAGGACCTACTAATCTCTACAAACTACAACAAAGTACGCCAAAGTACCACTGTACTAGCTCTTCTTTTGTTCTTACAATCTGGGGTGGAAGCGTCTTGGTACTTTGTGAGTTTATGGTACTTTGTGTGGTTCTTTGTGGTAGATTGTGATAGTATGTGGTAGTTTATGGTACTTTGTGGTTCTTTGTGATACATTGTGGTAGTTTGTGGTACATGATATGCTTGGTGGTAGTTCATTGTGGTACACTTTGTGATAGTGGGTTATATACAGTATATTATATATATATATATATGTATATATGGTGGTTTGTGATACTTTGTGGTAGTTTCTGGTACTTGTTGGTATGCTTTGAGAGTGTTTGTGGTATTTTGTGGCATGCTTTGTGATAATTTGTGCGGTAGTTAGTTATACTCCACCTAGGCTTCACCCCCTAACAGCCTCATCATTGGTCCATCCTGCCATGCAAGGTCAGACTGAAAAATTCCACACACATCTTCAGCCAATTAGGCAGAAGCCCCACCGTGGCATTATTCAAATCCAAGATGCACCTGAGCATTCAATTCCCCAGACTTTGTCAAATGACTGACAGTGTGCAAGTGAATATGACTCCAGAAAGAGAAGCTTGTTGCCATGGCACACATTGCCCTGGCATTGTATCTATCACCTTTGGTATGACACCAAGGGTCTCGTTTATTCATCACTGGATTGCATGCCTTTCACACTTACCCATGTGGCCCTGCAGGAGTTAAGATTAAGATGTAATTTATCCTCTAAATTGTTTTATGTTTTTCACAGTGACATGCCTTAGTCAGCATCGGATCATACTATTGTCTGCCATGCTTTGTACACACACACAAGTTGCACTCGTGTGGCTATAGGGCTAGAAACAATGTAGGATAGTTACCTCATCCGACACTGAGTTTTACCATGTCGGTGGAAGTAGGCTTGCAGTATCAGATGAGTCGCACCTCTTCTCCCTGTAACTTGTAACTCGTTTTAGCGCTTAACTTGATGTACAAACTTACAACTGTTCATTCTTAGCATTCGAAACCTTGGTAGGGGGACAGAATTAAGTCAGAAATCCAATACATAAGCTGTAGTTTGATCTGGAAACCTACAGTATGTGCACATGTGCTTGTTAAACTCTGATACTGATCTGCTGCTGTTTTTTATTGGCTGCAGTCTGCTGTTCTTGATTTGGAACTGCTTGCTACCAGTGGCTTTGAGTCTAACGGAGCTGCAAACCGTGAAACCAGTTTTCCAAAATGTCACCACAATTGCTGGTTATCATTGATGACCTGGCCACTTCCAAGAATATTGGCAGTCCCTTCTGTTCCATGCTTTTTATGTTGATGGATTTTTCTCATCCCACCTCATAGGGGACAGCAGGATGAGGGGCTTTGCCCAGTGCACACCCTGGCTTGATATGTCCAGCAGCTGTTAGAGAGTTATGGTGAGCAATCTGTGGGTTGGCCCCTATTCAAGCAGCAGCCATCCCAATGGCTCTGAACAGGCATGTCCCCAGTTCACCTGAGCTCAATTTGCCCTGAATGGTTCAGAACACACTTCACACACAGCATCTGTCATGGTCAACCCCTGCACCAGCTCCTTCCATTCCTAAGTGGGAGCATGTATAGAAAAGGATAGAAGTCAGAGTCAACCCCAAGGGGACAAAGCACAGATGATGATTGATTGATTGAGTGATACAATGATCAATTGATCAATGTAATAGAAAATGTTCAATCAGCATGATGTTAAATAAACCATTTAAGTGCTGTGTCAGGACCACCTACCTTTGAGGTGGTTGATCAAAATGGCAGAGAGCTGTACTCTAAGTCTAAAATGATTGAAAGGAAATATTCCATAGGATATGCTGCTAAAAGTAAATCATTTGTAACTTCAATAAAAGTAGTCACTGTGCGGTGCAATATTTTAAAGCCTAATTGGAATTTGTCAAAAGTATTTCTGTAATTTATAAAAGTTTATGATTTTAGACTTTACTGACACTTTTGACAGATAACACAATTGAAAATTGAAATTAGATTTGAGTTGGGTTGAACCACAGACACATTTTTGAAATCTGACAGGAATGTGGCTAAAGAATTGAATAATTGTCAAATCATAATAATTAATTGTGACGATCAGTGACCTCTTTAAAGAATTCAATAGGGACAATGTTTAAATGATGCGAGAGATTGTCTCCTCTGGGACCAGATGTGAAAAGGTTAAAAACAGCACAGCAGACTTCTCAGTCGACTTTACAAGGCTATTATTCTTTTTGGCTCGTGACAAATATCTCCTGCCATGTTTTCTTTTTAAAACAGACAGTTTTCTCCATGTTGATTTTCTGTGTCTGGCCCATTTTGATTCATTCGCTGTCTAAATGAAACAGTCTACTGTGAGTTATATATGTTCGGGTATGGAAGTGTATAGAACATACCACGAATGCACTGGTAAGCAAGATAGAGTGGATGTGAAAATAAATATTTGTGTCTAAGCATGCAATGAGGTCAGAGGTGGAGATTCGTGAGGTGTGTGATTGTGTCCATCAGAGGGAAAGACATGGCCTGTGAGGTTTAAGCAATGTCAATCAATGCCTCTACACAGTCCAGGGTGCTGC
This sequence comes from Hoplostethus atlanticus, assembly GCA_034670405.1. NCBI lineage: Eukaryota > Metazoa > Chordata > Actinopteri > Trachichthyiformes > Trachichthyidae > Hoplostethus > Hoplostethus atlanticus. The sequence goes on from JAXDDX010000018.1 coordinate 3,935,342, forward strand.
TAGGCTTTCTTTTACAGGAATTAATCCATGCCATGAAACAAACAAAGGTAAACACCCTCAAAGGTATTTTGAGGGTATGATTGCAGAAATTGTCAACAAAAGAGAGATACCACAGTTGCCATATACAACATGTATTTAAAGAACTTTTAACTAAAATAAGATATCCACCATCAAAGAAGTGACACCTTTTCATACAAAATGATTTGATGACACAAAGTAAAACTCTAACATTTTAATGAATGAATGAATGAATGAATGAATGAAGAATCATATACACTTTTGAACTATTCAGTGATGAATTTCAAGTATCATTTTTATAAAGATTATACAGTGTTTGGGAATAAAACCCTTCCTATAAAGAAACCGAAACAAAAAAAGAAAGAAAAAGAAAGACAAAATTTGAAATTGAAACATCTGAGAATTTTTCCACATCTCCCTTTTAATAATCACATAGAAAAGAGACATCCTTTATACAAAATATTTATTTTTCCCTCAGTACAACACAGAGGCCAACAAAGGAAGAGAGTAATAATTTGGCAGCAGTAATCTACAAAAAGACACAAGGAAAATATGGATAGACAAAAAGAACAAATAATAGTACTCCTGCTAACAGTCAAGTACCTTTTCTAAAGTTTGAAACAAAACTACATAATCCTTTTTGAAAAGCCACGTGTTGGTCGAAAACTGAACTTAACACACATCAAAATCACATGCCAGTTTGTCGGTGTGCCTTCTGTGAACGTCAGTGTGCCGTGTGTCAGGTTAATGACAATGTAATGGTAAGACTGATGAGCACCATTTCACCTAGAAATCTCAACAAAGAGTGGTGAGTGACAGATCCCGACAGCTCACTCCATTTGTGCTCTTCATTAGTGTGCAGCGAGGGTAAGCTTGTGCACAAAGCAGGAACATCTGTGTCAATTGTCTGCGGGTAGAAAAACTGCTAGTTTATGATGGCCACACAACCTGACACAGGCATACACACACAGGCAAGCATAGACAGACCGGCCAAACATGGCAACTGCTGGTCCAATCTGTAGGAGTAAAGTCCAGCAGAGGGTCTGTATAGAAAAAAAATACCATAAGGACTTCCAGTGACAAAGTTGCACAAATTCTGCAAACATGCACATAAGCCATCTCTAGATGGCATTAGTATTATTAATTGAAGCCTGGTGAATGTAATTATTATTTGAGCCTGTTCAACCATGTCAGCGATATTCCCCAGATAGAATTGTAAAATGTCCTGACAAAGTTTGTTAACAATATGCAATATTACTTCTGTCTGGAGCACAATCTCATTAATTTGAGCCACATCATGGTGATCACTACCACTTTGGAATAGATAACACTTCATACAGATATTGGGCAACTTAGATAGTGCTGTAACAATTATAACTTAGATAATAATTGATCAACCTCTGTTAATATTAAAACTGAAGCAACTTCTACAGTGATTGTGGTATGAAGGAACTATTACTTTCCTGATGCAGACAGGGCTTCTGCCATTCTGACACATCGACACTAAAACATCCTCGCTCCCTTGTTCTCCAGCTTTAACTGTTAAAGCAATGTATGCAAACTCAACTAGTAATAATAATAGCAAATCAAGAAAATAATGTGTTTTCATGGACAGAGAGGAGGAAGATCTCCAATATTTTTGAGACTTTGGAACAGAGAGGTATAGAGTGGGCTGATAATAAGACCATTGTGGTTGTACAGTAATCAAACACATGAAGGCAAGAGAGACTGTTCTTGGCTGATAAATACCAGTGGGTATTATATAAAAAATTAATAAGAAACCTTGCAAGAAAACAAAATACATGGCTGCCTTTAAAACTTACAGCTTAACTTCCCTTCCCCTCCCTGGGCTGGGCCGCTATCTGGTTTACCGGTCAACCAACAAACACACAGTTAGCAATGAGGGCAAGTCCAGTCCATCAGCCTATAATTCCAGTGTACAGTATCCATTAAGTCGTTTCCTTGCCACAGCCACTCTAATGAGCGCCAGCTAACAAGCTCAACTAGGTCCAGGCGTCTCTCTAGGATAGGGTTTATGTCTAGCTCCTGACCTGCATTTGCCTGTTTGTTTTTGGATATCAGGGCTAGGGATGCATGGTCAGTGACAAGACTGAAATGGCAGTCCAAGAGGTAGTATTTTTTAGGTGTTCCAGTGCCAACGTGATAGCCAATCCCTCCTCTTCTACAGCAACATAACCTTACTCCTTCCTACTGATGCTGAGTACTGGATGTTCCTCACCGTGTATCTCTTGAGAGAGTCCTGCTGCTACGTTCACGTATCTATTTGTACAATCATCTCCCAAGGGAAGCCTGGGGTCACCAGGACAGACTGAGCACAGAGAGTATCTTTGAGACCTTGGACTGCCTTCTCTGCCTCTTCAAACCACTTTTCCATGAGCGGCTTGGAGTTCTTGGTTAGATCTGTGAGGAAAGCAGCTGCACAGGAATAGTTCAAAACTGAGTTTGTACTCTTTTGGGATGACTGTGAAGCTTGCTCTGCAGAGAGCCTCCAGCACTGTTTCCAGTATTTCCATGTGTCTATTCCAGTCCTCACTTTGTGTCCATCAGCCTTTGGAATGTGACCAGATTGTGAACTGTGAATCGTGTTCTGGTGCAACCCTGTGAGTGTAGCATGTCGAATGTTGTCTTCTCTTGGGAATTTGCTGCAAGGGGCATCTGCCAAACTCCATTGTATAGATAGGTCCAGGGCACTGATATACTGTATGTGCGGTCAGACAGCCAGCTTATCAACCAGCTTGAAATCACTGATAAACATTATTGAACCGCTTGGTTTGGGAAATACGACCGGGCTGTAGGAGTCCTCAAGGACTCCCAGTTCCAACATCTTCAGAATATTTTTGTCTGTGATGTCCCTCCTGGCCTTAAGGACCCTGTAGCGCCCATTTTCACTTTCGGGCCAGGATCTGTTAAGATGTGATGCTCTACCAAGGTCTGCATCTGCTTGATTTCAAGGTCTTCCATTTCCCCTTACCTTTCTTCCTCTCTGCACAACTAGTTGTACAAGGGGCAGTCACAAACACTGCAGGAATGAGACAGGAAAATGGAGGATCACCCTAGTGGCTTTGAGTTGTGATGAGCTTGACTGTGCTAGAAGGATACTCTTTTATCTCCATGAACACAAAACAGCAATTCACCAGCTTCCAGGTGCTCAAGAGGGCAAGGCTGGATGAGGGAGAGTGCACTGCCTAAATTCACTAGAGGTTCTGTATTCTTTGAAATCATTCTGACTGGAACTTTATCAGGAGTGTAGCCTCTTGATCATCATGAGGCCAGCATGTGACAGGGTTTCCCTGGGACCCCCTGGGCACAGGCTGCAGTGGGCAAAGACTCATCCCTGTGGTGGTAATCCCAGGGTAGATATTCCACTTCACCACATTCATACTGTAAAGCCTTCCCATGTCCATGATGAAAGGCAGTAATCCATGTCTTGTAGTTCATCTTCCCACTGAGGCTTCTTGTCCAAGGTGGGTTTCTCAAGGACTTTCTTGCTGTTGCCACTTTCTTGCCAATTGGATTTTTTGGGGCTTAAGAATTTTCACAATGATTTAGTGTCTTTCAATAAGACCACTAAGGTCATCAACACTGTTCAGGTTTCTATGACCATTTTCTGGGCATCATATGATGAAGCTTGGATGAATTTGCCCATGACCACTGTTTTCAACGTGCTCTCCCCATCTGCGTCATTGTTTAGGCAAACCATAGCCAGCTAGAATAGGTCATGCATCTCTGCTCAAACAGACACCTCTAGATTATACTTCCACTCATAGAGCTTTTGCACTTATGCATGTATACTTTACCAATACCTGGTCACAATCTCTTTTCTGGAGAGAAGTCAAGATAGGTCTGTTGAGCAAGTCAAGCAAGGAAAGGACCAATGAGGTCCCTTCAGGTGTTTTCCAGGTATCCCCGCTCTTGCCTGTTCATGCAAAGTCTAGGAGGTATGCCTGCACTTTATAATTTTGTATCAATTTTGGAATTAATTAACATAGGTTGGGTTGACTCTCAGCTCCAGCAGGTTGAGGAGGAGCTGTTCCCATCAACTTCTGTAGCTCTGCATTGATGAGGGAATTCAGTTTCCCTTCCAAACTGTTCACAATGCATTGCTTGTTGATCCATGGTGATCCTCATTAAATCTCTCATAGACCCATGGGCAGGGAAAGTTAACAACAGCAGTGGGGTGTGGTTGTACAGTGATCAAATACGTGAAGGCAAGAAATGCAGATTTTATTACAAACAAACAAACAAACAAAACATGGCGAGAAAGTAAGAAAAACTTCCTTTGCAGTTTCTATGTTTAGTATCTGTGGTCCCTGTATGGGCTGGGCTGTCCAGCTTACCAGTCAAGCAACAAGTTCAGTTACTGGTTAGGGTTTTCTCTCGGGCCAGTCCACTCCAAAAGTCAATCATTCCAGTATTGAGACTTCATACAGTAGGCATACGCTTTCCTCTGACACAACAAAACACAACCTGACAGTGTTTACATGGAGGCTGCGAATGGATTCTCCATTCAAACCAATTGAACGTTGAGTGGAGTGGACAAATGAGTTCATATGAGTAGCTAATTGTATGTCTAAAGCTTGTAATTATTTAATTGTTGAAAATGTAGCTTTTTGTCATACAGTTATGTATTGTACTTCTTTTTTGAATTGGTAGCCTGATAGTAAAGATGAAATTGTGACAGCATCACTGCCATCTACGCAGTGGGTGAATGTTTTTTGTCCAACACGTTTCTCATTCCCAATTACAACAATATATTCAAATTTGCCCTATCACACACATCAGATGTCAAGTCAGCATCTTTCGTCTTTCAATTAACTGATTTGGTGTAAATTGTCAAGTGGCCATCTGATAGGAGGATGAAATGCAAAGTACAGGGTTCTTACACAGTTTCAAAATTCCATATTTTTCCCAATTATTTGATTTGATTTGAAGATTTTGGTGTTCAGTATGATTTATGCAGATAGTCATCTTGCCCCTATTAACTATCCCATAGCATTATACAGATGAATATAAATATCAGAATATGTGAGATGACTAAAATGGTCTGAAACCATGTAGTGTAGTCGTATGTATTATATCCAGACAGTACAACAATAATTTACCATACCTTTCCAAACTTTCCAGACCTGTGTAGGAACCCTGGAAGTAAGAAAAGGGTACTTAGATAGTTCTTCAACGGGGTTGAAATTTCAATCCCGTTGAAGAACTGAAGAACTGAACAGGCTGATTACTAGGTCAGCTGAAGCCTGTAGTGTTCACAGTTGGCACTGGTTGGAGCTTAGCAGCCCTCTACCACAATGCCCCTCAGTGTCCTCATCAGTCTATTTTCTGCATGAAAGCTGGCGTCTTGGGATATGATTTTGTTCTCTCCTATGCAAGGTTGTTTTTTTAATTTCAGGAAGTAATGCTGAAATTGAAAAATTCAATCTCCTCTTCTGTGAGGTAAAATGACAAGTTGAGTTAATAACAAGATTATACATTTTTTATTGATCTCCTTGGAAGATGAATTTCTAAAGCAAATTTCACACATATCTCAAGTTAATATAATTTTTAAGCAAGTTATGGCACCATTACGTTCTATCATTTTACCAGAAAAAATACTCAGGTGGCTGTGGCCATGGATTTATTTCTTCAAATTATGAGGAGGTAAGTGTCTTGAATAGATAAACTATAAAATAGCTATTATATCAACATTCCCCCACCAAAAAAAAGAATTAGCCAGGCCAGTAAAATGCTATTTGTTTCAGTTAGTGAATTTGGGTGCAAACTAAAATATACACTCTACTGACATATTGTCAGTATTGTAAAATCCTGGCAGACAGAACTGTCAAGGCAGCACAATTGGTTTCCCCTTTGGAAGCAACACAGTGGTAAACAACTGATGGACAATATTAAAGCAAGAGGAGAAGCTGGGTATGACAAACAGGTTTATGCATGGGTGAACTCCATCGTGCCAGCGCCATCAATTCTGCACTATCTCTCTTCTTTCTCAGTGCCTAGGGATGTTTCTTTAACCTCTGTCTCCCCGTCGTTACATTTATCCCTGTTGTGTGTTAAGTGCGGATACATTACATTTTCAGTGCTGCTAAGTAATGTAAGTGGAATGAGTGGAGGCCTTTTACCATTGTTAAAAAAACAACAAGAACTCCCCTCACTGAGGAGTCACCTTTGCCCCACGTCCGTACCCCCACCTCTTGGCCACTACCCCACAGTGCAGGTCAACAGTGTTGCGGTTTGACAAGTCTCCTTAGTTCCTCTCACAGTTCACTCCATCATTTAGATTTGCACTCATAATAGGCTGCTTCACACAGGAAGTTCCACATAAATATTTCGTCCAGTGTGGATTCTTTGTGAATGCCATCTTTATGTATGCAGAAGAAACAGTTTACAACCAAAATCCACAAGCTGAAGTCATTGGATAAGTACACAGGCACAAAAGAGGGGGGGGGTGGAGTTTGGTCTCTACTGTCTCGATCGGACTGACCTGCACGTCTTTGGGTAATGGTCTAATTTTCAAATTTGATATTGTAAACCGATCGAGTCTTAATATGTCACAAGAATTCACTCTACTGCATTCAAGAAAAAAAAATGAACCTGGAGGCAGCCATGAGGATATTTTCTTCCCTTCTCCTATTTTGTTGAATAGATGAAACAATCCGTTGTCTTCATCAAAGCTGGATTTCATCAACGACAACAAACTTGAGGATGAAAATAAAACGTGATTTTAGCAAAGATAAAAATCATCACATAAGCAAAGTGAAAAAATAAATACAGAGAGCTGTGCAGGATTTGTTTCCTAAACAAACCACTGATAAAAATAGCAAAGCATTCTTCAAACACAGCCCAATGGGTATCTAAGAAAATTATCTACACATTTGTGCTGCATTTCATTCAATGCAACATTACAATACCAAACTTAGATGATCACCAGAGGCATAATCAGGGCTGATCATCATCCTTGATAAGATCCTCACCATGTGATCTACTGAATAAGGTAATAATGAGTCTACTTTAAGACAAGTGGTTAATTGGGTCATTTGAAATAGAACAATTCACAGCTTTACAAAGCCCTTTCCTTGGATAGCTGGTAGGGCACATGAATAGTTGAGGCATTTGGAACAATGAGTTGATAGGACTACATATATGGTCAGTGAGCAGGAAATGAGTATCTAAGATGTACGTTTTATCATCCCTTATTCCATTTTGAACTTACTGCTGTATCTCCTGTGTGTGAAAGAAGAACTGTACTGTAACTGCACCTATTCTAAGTTTCAACTTTCCAGTGTATACATTCTTTGCTTACGTATCACAGAGAAAGAGCAGAAAAGAAAACATACACACTCCATTACTAAGGGGGTGAAGAAACAGGCAGGTGTGTATTAACACCTGGGGCATTGGCTCCTGCTGCTTCCTACAGTGAGTTGTTTCCTGACGGTATCAGAGCCAGTTAATCAAATACTTTCAGTGCAGTGAACAGCAGGTTATTTGGAATGGGAGACCAGAAGAAGAAGGCACAAAGGGGTGCTTCAGAAGAGCCCATGCGAAGGGAAATTGTGCATCTATACAGTTTATCAATAACAGTGTGGTACATCATGTGTAACAATAGTCTATATCTGGGATTCCTCCTTCTCTGTAGCCTCGGTTGGTGCCATATCCTGCATTAGAAATATGGTTGGCACCTTTGTACAGGCCAGTGCCGTTGGACGGGAATATGGTATGAATGATGTAATCCTCCCGTAGAGGCTTAGGCTGCAGTGGCTGACAAGCTGCCATAGGTGTCATCTGGAAGCCCGGACCTCGGATCTCCAAGATGGTATTGTCCTTCTTGGTGCCTGACTCAATGTAATCATCATAGTTCTTGCTTTTTCGGGAGCTGCTGCGAGTGTAGTGGTCACGGGAAGACAAATGCCCAGTCCTATGTCTATACCAACAGAAGATGCCAAATATAAGAGCCAAAGATACAATGGCTGTAGCCCCACCAATGATCCCTGCCAAGGGCAGCGCAGTCATTTGCTGCGAGTCTTCATCCTCCTTCTGGTTCCCGTCCAACAGGCTGAGGTCTGATGTTTCAGCTTTAGCACACACCAGAGCCTCATCAGAGTCAGTGTCTCCAGATATTGCCCCTTTGCTTCCTGAACTGGCAGTCAGGGGCACCATGCAGATGATGTAGCTGGAGTGTGGTTGCAGGGAGGTGAGCAGGTATTCTCGGCGATCCCCCCTCACCAGTGTCTCAGTGATAGAACCCATGGCATTACTGGTGCCCAGTCGGAGCCAGCTCAGCCTGAAGGAGGAGGTGGGCTGGGCCACACTCCAGGTAACACGGATGCTATTGTGAGAAAGAGGCTTCACATTGAGGGCCAAGCTCTTCCCCACACCACTGCTGCCCAGGGTGTAGTCTAAGCCGGAGTCAGGAAGCCCTAGGCCAGGTCTTTTAGAGCGGAGGGTGAACAGAGAGCCCTGTAGAGGGGAGAGGGTTGTAGAGCTATCCACTTCTTCAGCTCCACCCACTCTGTCTCTGTTCCCTGCTGTCCTTACCACCTCACATTCCTCCATCTGCCTGCTGAGGTCTTTCAAAGCCATGTCTCGCACCCTCTCAGGCCCATTGCAGGTGAGACCCCTGACAGTGATGGAGTTACCACGGGCATGCAGCCAGTCATATAGCCAGCGCAGGTTACAGCCACAGTGCCAGGGATTACCTCGCACTAGCAGCTGTCCCAGGCTCTCCAGGTCTCTGAATAGTCCCCGAGGCAGGGTGGTCAAGTTGTTTCCAGACAGGTCCAGCCTCTGCAGCCTGTGCATGCCGTCCAACGAACCGCGGGGCATATGGGTCAGGGCATTGTCCTGCAGAGACAGCCGTTGTAGGTGGGCACTGGGCAGGTTGAGAGGTGGGGTCTGGAGGGAGTTTCGGACCAGGGACAGCTCGGTCAGGTTGGAAAGGCGGGAGAATGTGTCATCGGCAATGCGCTGGTTCGCTAAAAGGTTACCGTCCAGGACAAGACATCGAAGTGAGGAGAGGCCTCGGAAAGCATGGGTTGGTATAGTGGAGATACGGTTGTCATCCAGACGTAGCTCTTCCAGAGAGGCAGGCAATCCTGAGGGAATACTAGACAGGTGGTTGCGTGAAAGGAAGAGCAGGCGCAACCGGGGGTTGTCAGCAAAGGCCTGGTCCTCAATGCTGACAGTGGAAACAGAGTTGTCATCCAAGTGGAGTTTCTCCAGCAGGGGCATCCGAGCCAGGGCACTACGAGGAATAGTGCGGATGTTGTTGTCCTGCAAATGTAGTTCACGGAGGGATGGTGGTAGGTGCACAGGGAATTCATCCAGTTCGTTATCATAGAGGTAGACCACACGGACAGTGAGATGATGCTCCAACGAGGTGGGCAGGCCTGGGTTGTTTATCTGGTTGTTCTGAAGGTACAGGATAGAAGCAGAAGAAGGAAGTGATGGGATGGAGCTCAGGCCACGGTCATTACAGTAGATAAAGTCCTCATCGCACCTGCATACAGATGGGCATACTATGTCCCTGTCGCCAATGTACCCTTGTATCGTGGCTGCCGCAAACTGAAGCATGTCAGCACGTAGTGTCAAGTAAAGAAAGAGCAGGAAGAGCCAAGCTCGCAATTTAACTGCACCTATTGGTGCCATGATGGTGAACATAACTGTTGTTTCTCTTTTCCACGTCTGTCTTCAATCCTTAAATCGTGATGGTGAGCAGAAATCCCGTAACCTCCACCCTGGGGGGAAAAAAGAGCTGCATTAGAGTCAGATAGAAGTACTGGGGACTAGATGACTATGGTGATTTTAGAGAAATTTAATGGGCTCAGAAATGGTAAGATGTAACAGCTCCATTCTCTTATGTTTAAACTTAATCTGTGGACAGACTACAATACTTTTCACATGTTAACAGAGGCTATGTTACACTAAATTACCTTTTAGTCACCTTTAGTACCTTTTCACAATTGTTTATCATATTGTTAGGAAGATGTGCACACTAGGTACTATGGATTTCCATCACAGGCTCACATACAATTCTGTCATTGTGAGACAGCCAAATAGAGACAGGAATCATTAGGTTAGATTAGTAACAGTAATTTAAGATACCCCTAAGATCCTAAAATGAAAATGTAAGCTTTTATGTATAAACCAGAGTGAACATTTGGTCTTAGGAGGAAGGAAAATCTGGAAATGATAGAAATGTAATCCTACTTTTCATATTTTTTTAGTCTTGAGTTTTTAAGTCTTCTTTACTTTAAAATTCTTGAGCTTGAGAGGTCCCCTTACTCCATTAGGAGTTGCCAGCAGATGGCTGCATTGCCCAGACAGAGGTGAAGATACCATATTTCTTCAGGGAGGGATATTGTCTTATTGTCTTCAAGATCTAAATTCCAGTCAGGAAGACAGTATGAGACATTTCAGTCCCCTATACCTGGGCACTAACTTTGTCTCTACAAATCATGTCTGTTCTTTAATGAGCTCTATCTAATTAATAAAATTAAATAAAAGTAGTATTGTTAAAATTTAACTTGCAAATGATTGCAAATTAACTTGCATTATGCTCATTAAGTTAGATGACAACACAATAATCGCCACAAATGTGCTGTGGGACTGAACAGAATACTTTAATGTTTTTAACTTCATGACACTGCAACTTGATTGACCTTGCTATTTGTTTTTGATGTTTGTGATTTAGTGAGAGATGTCATAACATTAAGTGATAATATGATTCTCAATACAGGGATAAGAGTTGCATGACTTCATTTTCTATAAACTGGTATGCAGCCCCAGTGACAACTTGGGCCTACTGCAATCTGCAATAAGCGCCATTAGTCAAACTATTAAGGCCCACACAACACCAAACATAGTCAGGGTATAGTATTGATTTCCCCACAAATCCTAGGGTGATCTGTCAGAGCCAGTCGGCTTTCATGCAGATTACAGGGTTCCCAGGAGTCTTAGTTAGACAGTATGATAATTAACCAACAGAATGACGAGTCCGTTGTGAATTGAATTTGTCGAATTTATCTATCTACGCAAATTGAATCTACGCCTGTACATCCATTATCTAAAAAATACAATAAATTTGCGAAAATAAATTGAACCATGTTGTTGATATTTCATTTTTATATCCCATGGTAAGCCTAATGAAGAACCCATAAGTAAGTTAAGCCACACCCAACGGCCCAATGGCTATTTAGCGGGTGGGGTGTCATTACTGTCCATCATTTGCGGTATACATGTTTCATAAATGGCTGTTACAGTTACCTTTACTCCTAAGTATAATTTTGAAAATCTATTTAGACAATTGTCCAAGAAGTTTTATGAATATGGCAAAAACTATTTGCTTAGCGTTGACCTTTTCTTCATACTGAAATGGAAATATGTAGTATAAATCCCTTTTAGCATCTGCACCAACAAGGTTAAACAGTCAATAAAGCCTAATAAATGTTCTAATCAAAATAAAAAATAACAACTATGGAAGGAGGTGACAAATTCACAAAACAGTAATGTTAAGATGGCAAGATGAAAATCAGATATAGAATGGAAGATGTCTGAAAATATTTTTTATTTTGGTTGCAGTGAAGTCTGTTTTTTGATTTTACTTTGCCAGTTTGTAGCCTGCTTTGTTTAGTCCTAAACAGCGAGACAAAGAAAAATGTCATTTTGAAAGCTAGGACGTGAGAAGCTGTGTGAATACAGCTGTTTGGACCCCATTTTGGCTAGAGGTGGCACAGGGAATAGTGCTGTCTTGATCAATTTTATAACAATCCTTCTTTTACTCCTGTCATGATCTATGTAGAATGACAGCACATTTGTCATAGATTTATAATTTGTGATAGTTTGATAGTATTTTCTGCTATTTTTCCTTGTTACAGATATCATGTCTCATTGACAAACTGTTCTCGAAGATCTTGTACTATTAATAAATATTTCTTAATCTGATCTCTGGCTTGGGACTCCAGAATGCTACTGATGATAAAATACATGTCATAGCATCCTACACAATCATAGTATTATCACCATTATCACCATTTATCATGCATTATTTTTTCAATATTGATTCAAATCAAGGTATTGCTTGTTTCAGTTTTCAGATTTGTGTTGTTGACCAGCCGCTGCAGAAACACAAAGAGGGCCTGGCGAGTGTGTGTGTGTGTGTGTGTGTGTGTGTGTGTGTGTGTGTGGTGAAGTAGTGCTGAAGAATGGATGACTTTTGAATCTCAGGGGCTCCACCAATGAGTCTCTCGAACACTGGAGAATTTGGGTCAGCCCTTTTAAAAAGCGAGATAGATGTGGTGTGAGATTGCTGTGGCGCAGGGAGCCAGAGGGATTAGGGGAGCATATTGAGTTGTGATTCTGTGGATTAAGCATATGTTAGAAAGAACGGCAGACAGACAAACTTTTAAGACATTTCAGTTTCATATTTTCTGCCACAGGGTTTGTTTTCCCATATTAGGGCTTGTGTATAATCCATTCCAACAGAGCTGCTATACTAAGGATGGCAGTGCATGTAAGGGCATAAAAGCCACCTACTGCATATTGCATATATATGGAGCATATATATGGTTGCAGTCTAGATTTCAGTCATCTGTATTTGGGAGAAGCCAGGAATGTGGGGTTACAGGGGGTGGGGGGAGAGCAGTGTGGAAATGCCCTAGCCAGACAGCCAGCCGCCTCAGGCAGAGTACAGTACACACAACAACACCACACTCACATACAATACTGGAATCTCAGTAACGGGAGCAGGACTAGGTAGGACTGGATCAATTTACATAGAAAGATAGATTAGAGAGAGAGAGAGAGAGAGAGAGAGAGGAGCTTTGAACAAGACCATTGACTGCTGCCTCCCCATTAAGTCCTCTGCAGAAGGACAGGGATGGGAAATCTAGGAAAACAGATTTGGGAGGAGCGGAGGGGTGATTTACTGAAAAGGCAACAGTGGCCCACAGTTTATTTTACATGCCATGTCCATGAATCCTATTCTAGATTTAGGGATTGGAGATGTGGAAAGGGTGATGCAAAACAGAGATGGTTTTGGTGATGATGGAAATAAGTAGAGCGATCTAAGAGAGAAAAAATATGATGGCAGAAAAGCTTGCCCTATTGCCATCGTTGGACCATGTTGTTGGTGTTTGTGCATGTGTGTGCATGCATATTATTTCCAGTAATAAATTATTTGCAGTAACATATTTTTCATGCTAGCAAAATATGGAGATAAAGATATGGACTTTAATCCCACTTTAGTACCACAACCCAAATTCAAAGAACAACTAAAACAAAACAAACAAAAATACTACAAAAATACAAATTTGCTTTGAAAATATAGCAAAAAAAATATAGATACTAGCAATGGAGTGCTTCATGTAATTCAGGTTTCAGAATGTACCTTCAATTCTGGGGTTACTTTGTTTGTTGGTGGTGGGTCTGCAGCTCACAGAGCATTCAGGTTAAGTGAGTTGATACAGAGCTCTACAGTCCTGTAACGAGTTTCACCTGGGATTTTAGACAGCATCTGTCTTGCCACTAGTCTAATTCCCTAACCTCTCCGCTGCAGCTGCTACTGCCCCTGAATTCTTTTGGCTGAACGTTTCTTGCTCAGGAAACCCAGATTATAGGTAAATCCTCTAAGCCTTAACAGAGGAGCCACAGCTCCTTGCAGAAAAATGAAACGTGTTGCAGACAGGGTTGGGAAGGTTACGTTCAAAATCAAATCCATTTCTTTACATTACATTAATAACCTGCTACAATAACACATTGGGTTTTTGAAGATTATAAAATGTTTAATATCTATATCATCATCTTCTGAGGTTTTTTGTTTTTTTTTACAAGTTTTGTAAAATTATATTTAGATCTACAATCTCACAAATAAAATCCTTTTTTTTCCTTTCAAGAAAGTTTCTGAGTAATCCAAGAAGTAATCTCCTTTTTCTCTAAATTGTCTTTAGTCTGATTACTGTGGGGTTTTTTTTCAATGTCACAGATTACCACAAGCTTTTTGATATGTCTAGCTGGTTTTCCCCGGTGGTGGCTGATTCTCCCTGGCCTTGTTCGCTGATTGTCTCAGTTAATATTTGACCTAAATATTTCTGGTTTTGCTGTTTGATTCTGTTTGAAATGAAAGACTTGATATTTAATGGAAGATTTGCTGTTATGCTATTTCACGCCCCATGCAGTCTCTTGGTCGTGGATACGGTGAGATTCCACAAGCTTGGCGGACTATTCTGCAAATGCATATTAGATCTGTAAATCTACATCAATGGCTATATTATACTCTTTGATCACCTTACCACCAGATTCTTTTTGTAAAGTTGATGCTATATGAAAATAGAGAGATTGTTAATTTGCTAGGAAAGACTAGCTTCTCCTCTGGTTTGAGAAAATGCATTTGACCATTTTAGATGGAATTTTAAAAAAGGGGGGAAAAAAGGGGAATTTAGCTTCTGCCGTCAAGTCAAGAAGTCAGGTAGTGTGGATTCAGGTAGGATTCAGGTAGGATTTACCTATCATGTAGCAGAGAAAGAGTCTGGTTAGCTTAGTTGTGATATAGTGAGTCGCAGTTGAATCACAAGGAAACAATGTACTTTGAGGATCAAAGAATAACCTCTACATCAGAAAAACAACAGAAGAGACAGAACCAACAACATCACTGGAAAACTGCTGCCCCATCCATGAGTTACAACTGTGACACCTACAGACACACTGGAGCAGCCAGCAGTCATAGCAAGACCCATAAATAAATGAACCCCAAAGATCTAGCTGACTGGCACTTTACACATTAACCTTGCACTGACTCAACAATACAATCGTGTGCTTGCGTTTGTTTATGAGCTAAAATTGTCAATGTGAAGTCTACAATACTTTTCTTTCACTTAATGTCATGCAATAAAAAGTAATGAGTGAAAATAGTTACATTGTTAAATAGAAGATATGTGTATATTGTGCTATATGTGTGACTACAGGTCAGTTTTACAACAGTGTTTAAAAAACATTACAAATGTAGACCATTTATTTTAATACACATGTAAACTCACGTCAGCCCTTGTATCAATATATTCAGAATGAAAACTTCCCCAATCCTTTTGTGTAAACAAAACCAGTAGTGGGGCAACAGTGTTTCAGACTCAGTGTTGCATCTGATAAGTTTTCATCTCCTCCCTGCTGACCTGCATCACTGAGTGAATGGGTGTGCATTGGGCAGGCACCGTGATTAGCACAGCACAGCACAGCAAGAAGCTCCTGGGTCCAAAGACATGTACAAGTCAGGTGACCTGGAGACTCTAAATTGCCCGTAGGTGTGAGTGTGTTTGTCTGTGTATGTGTTGGCCCTGTGATGGACTGGCGACCTGCCTTCTGCCCATTGCATACTGTAATAGTGACCCTGAATAGGAATCAGGGAATCAGCAGGTATGGGAATTGAATGAATGGTGCGCAATGGTGTGTGTGTCTCTTTACTTTTGGTAGGCAGATTTTATATTTTAGTCCAATAGTGGACACACTAGACTACACTGGATGCCAAACATGCTTTCCTCTAGATTAAATTAATTTATGTGATTGTAAAGAATTTAACGTAGCATAACTCCATGAGTCCAATAACCTGTCAATAAGGCTGTACGACAATGAATATATTTAGGTTGATAACCTAATATGATTAAATTCATCAAAAGACCCTCAGGTGCAGAACTGTGTGACAATGTGCAATCAACGTGTTGCAGACATGCAATCAGTACGACACTCAAGGACTGAGAGCGCCTCGCTACTGTGACTAACGGCTTCCACTCAAATTAACCAGGGAAATGTTACATTCACCAGATTTACCTTGTACACTTATCAACTCTGTGGTAAATGTGCATATTTATTGGTAAATATCATTACCATTTTCCAATATTTACCGTAATACTGTATATATGTATATTATATATACTGTATATACCTTGCCTCTTGGTATGAAGCGTGATTTGAAATGGATGTGTGTACAGCAAAGGCCAGTTTCCATCATCCCCACTGCTTCTCCTTGGCATGACTCATCTACAGTGTCCACATCACAATTCACACATCAAATGCTCGGTTTATAAAATGACATGTGCTTGTGCATGTCCCCATTTGCATGGTCCGTTTGGTCAATGCTCATGTGTGAGGACTACATTTCAATTCATGCCCATTTAAAAAAGCAGCTTTATGTATCATTTAGATGAAAGACATTTTTCCCTTTTTTCCTTTCTCCCTCGTCTCCCTGTCACAGTTTCTCCACTCCTGTACGTGCCTTGTGGGAACAATGACGCAGCTGATTGAGACACAATCCCCCTCTCTCTGTTTCAACATGCCTCCTTTCCTCCCTTTCCCTTCCTCTTGCCTGTCACCTGTTTCTCTGTTTCATTTGTATCAATAGCAAAAATGTTCGACCCAAATTCTCTATGCCAACCAAAATCCATCTATTTGTGTTTTTTAATCAATGTTTCTTTTTATGTGTATTCCTCTGCAAGTATCATCTCTTTTTCTCTCTCTCGCTCTCTCTTTCTCTCTCAGTTCCTCTCTCTCTCTCTTATCTACAGCAGTGCCCCTTTAATTCCTTTTTTTGTGAGTCTCTTTATCTTTCAGAAAATGAAAAACTAAACGAAAAAGAAATACCTGCAATCCTTTAACTCACTGTTAAAATAAATGTTGGGAAATAAAATCCAGTCAGAATCCACTGTTGCGTTATAGAATCTCACCCAAAAGGAAATCAGAGCAATAATGCAACTTAGTGAATTATTTACAGAGTAATGCAATATTCTAATTAAAAAAAGTACTAGTTTAATGCATGCAATCTTTTGTTGATAAGGAAGTAAATATTGCCCCTGCTTTGTCATACTTGGCGCTGTATCTGTTTATCTTGCACAGTATGTGGAACTTTCTGGATTCCTGGATACAACCCACCTCCGGGGTTCAGAAAAGATCCTATCCAGCCCCAGTGTACACTTACTTTGGCTTTGTGTGATTTGTGTGTTTTTACCATTGGAAATCTCTCCAAAATATCACCTGCTGGAGTGCTGGAACGTGAAGTACAAGTTACAAACTCCTCACTCTCATATGAATCCACATGACCTCCCTCCTACTCTTACCATCTGGTAACACTGGGGTCAAAAACATATTTTGCCTGATTTAGAAGATAAATATGTGAAAAATGATTTATTAAAAATAACATTAAGGATTATTGTTCAACCGTGTTTCTCTGTTTTTCAGTTCACCTCCCAAACCAAATCCTGTCTAATACTAAGTATCATTGAATCTTGGCAGCAACTAAAATCCTGCCCTAGTCAATCAATTTCTATACCTTTTGATATTGGAAAATAAATTGAGGCAGTTCTCGTGTCTCTTCAAAGCATTGACAGAGGAAGTATTTGTGTGAGGGGGTGTTGGCTTTTAGGGGCTTCCTTCACTGATTGCTTTGTTTGGCCTCCTGCCAAATAAGGGAAAATAAGGTGGTTAATCGAGTTTTATAACTTACTGTTAAACCATGCATTGATAATTGTTAGTTTGTATAATGGATCCATTTATCTCTTAGATAATTATTGTTAAATTCTAAGGAAGTGGTGGAGACAACGTGGTCCTCTGGCTTAGTTTATATCGGCTATAGTTTTAAGATCTAATCATTATAAACTTGATGAACAGATGAACCATACTGGATTATCTCACCTCATCATCCTCATAAACAAAACAAAATGCAAAAAGGATGAAGCAAAATTCTAAATACCTTATGCTCATGTCTAGTTGGTTATGGGCTAATGCTTTTCAAATGTTGTCCCCAACACAAAGGTTCATTAAGTTAGATCAAAAGCTACATCTGCACCAGAGGCCGACTACTACCTGTGGTAAGTGACCAAACCACAACACAATTCACCCACAGTGCAGTAAGGTGAGGTGTTCTTAAATATAAAAACAATAAGGGAGGAGAGCAAATGAGGTTATAACAGAGTGAGAGACTCTTCGGGTGTGCATCAGTCAGTGACATATTCAGCTTCACTAATCAACATTTAGGAGCTGCACAGGGCGCCACAGCTGATACCCCAATCAAATACAAAGGCAAATATTTATTTTTATCACTGTTAACATAGTAAAGTAGACTGCAAAAACACATACAAACTACTCAAACGTTTTAGGTGCATAGACAAAACCAGAATCAATAATACATTCTAAATGATTAGCCTACTTTTTGAAGTGGGGCTGGCAGGGAAGGAGGTGCTGCATTTGCATCCTTCTCCAGCACTATTCCTTCAAAGGCCCGTTTATTGTCTCTTCCCCAGATCTTGATGTGGTTCATTCCTTATACTCCGGGATGCTGGTGAGGGAGGTGGAGCTGATCATCACATTCGTCCTGAACAGCTCTTCTGGATTTTTAGTAGTCACTACTGGCTTCAAGAGATACTCTCTGTGGAGAAAGAAGAACAAGCAGGTGTGAGCGAGTTTGTAATATTTGATGGTTCTGTAATGCCATTACAGATCTGTCTGCATGACTCTCTGCCTGTGTGTACCTATATCACGTACTGTACATGACAATGTTAAAATCCCTTTCCTATTTCTGTTTTATTACTGTTTTATTTCCCTACAAGATTCCAGGTCAGAGGATTAAGTCATTGAGAAGTGATGGGATCTTCATTTACTAAACTTTCAGTGCACTGATTGAAAATAATTCAGATTAGCATTGCCTCCAGACTCCAGCTAATCATAAAAAAAACCTGCTCAGGAAATTTGCTGTCTAATTAGTTTTGATGAGCATTACAAAAACATGAAGTCAGCAAGCTTTAGAAGACCATTGTTGTTCCTACTGTTAACTAAAAGTGATGGTGTAAGGCATCCTGCACGGCTGAGTTGATGAATGCATCACAGTAATAATCAAACTTAGTGCAAAGTAACTATAAAAAGAATGGTATATACTGCAGTTAGACGACAATATGTCAGTGATGTGAAAGACCTTTTACCCTTCTAAATTTCAAGCCTTTGCTTCTAACCCCAGGAAAGTATTGTCCATCTACTCCTCTGAGGATTTTGTGACATACTTTGAGAAGGTTGATGACATCTGAAGCTGATTCACCCACCAACCCTCGACCCATTTCCCTCACTACATCCTCCTCTAACCTCCCTGGCTCTGGCTTTACCATCTCTCTCTTCGTTTCCCCAGATGAGGTCCTGAAACTTGTCTCTGCCAGCAGCGCTCTACTCCCTGCCCTCTTGGCCCCATCTCGTTCTCCCTCCTCCACACCATCACCTGCTGATCTGCTCCCTTCCTCACAACTATCATCAACTCCTCCATGACAGGAGACAGCATGGCATCTTCCCTCGAGTCGGCTTCAGTTACTCCTCCTGTCAAGAAACCAAACCTCATCCGATTTGACATCTAAAACCGCAGATCAGTATTGCTCTTTTTAGTTTTTTTTTTCCAAAACTCAAGCTGCTTCTCACCACATTTCTAAATATCTTTCCCAGAATAATCTGTTAGACGCAAAGTCCCCAACCAGTCCGGCTTCAAGGCACTCTGCTGTGATTGTGCTCCTTGCTGTATGGGGGGGGGGGTCATCTAACATGTGGCTCCGCTCTTAATAACATCTGCCTGACTTCTGCCTAATTGTGGGAGATCCCCTCAAACGTCTGACTAGCGTGCACCACTCCTCCTATTTGACTCGGCTTTCAGCAACGCCTGCCTGACTTCTTTCTGTTCTTCCTTATACATCTAACGCCTGTGTGACATCCTTTCTACCACAAGGGTTTTGCTTTAGGCCTCGGCAGTCTTCCTGTTCCTGGAAATCATTAGCCAGGAGGTGCAGACTCTTGACGTGTTCTGTCTATCTATCTATCTATCTATCTATCTATCTATCTATCTATCTATGTCTTTTGACTTGCTGATGAGCCCTATCATTCACAGACATCCACGATTGGTCAGTAGAGGTTGAGTGACACCATCGAGACATGCACCTAACATGTACAAACTTGGCGTTTTCTCTCGGAGGTTTGGTCAGAACTAAGATGTTTGTCACACAGGTGAAGTTTTGCTCCTCTTGGATTTTGGCACTCTTGACCCCTGATACTTGCTGTCACTGAAGCATGCCGCACCGCTACAGCTGCTGCCTCTGTAAACCACAAAATGCTCCTTGTATCTCTTGCTGACCCGTGAATATCTGGATCTGCGCGCTTGTGTTTCACCTCTTGCCTGTTTTCCACAAATACACGGGGTATCCAGCCAAAGACACAAGCAGCCAGCTAGGGGGGGTCCGGTGACGTGCTTCCCCGGAGGAAATTTGCTGATGAGCAAGGTATTTTCATGACACCTTGCTTCACCTTGCTTTTAATGTGTTTACCTCCAAAACTGTAAAGGTTTTACTTCCCAGATTAATTAGGATTTGTGGTGTTGTGCAGTTTTGGTTTTTAGTTTTGAGGAAAAACAGAATACTTTACAACTACTATCAGTAAAATGTATAAATGTATGTCTTCAGTGTACCTTTTAGTTATTGTTGTGAATTTATTCACACTGTAAAAGGTAACTATTATTATTATTATTATTATTATTGTTATTATTATTATTGGTTCTCAAAATAACAAATAAGCTGTATTACAAACATAAAATTCAACAGTGATCCATTACTGAGAGAAATAATAGTTACTTTAAAAGGTATTTAGGTACATGAATATAATAAGTAGTACACTACAGTAGTTAGATGAAAACCTCTATTACAGATTTACAAATGTAACCTTGCCACCAAACGGGACCTGGAACACGGTATGCAACAACTGCTGACAATCTTAACATCTGGCAGACAACACACCGTGACTGTGATTTAATTTCAATATACCACGGGTTAAAAGGGCGCGTTAGGTTTAATTAATCTTCCTTGCTGATTGTCAGGGCAGTGTGTTGAGTCGAATCAACCTGATGAGACATTGCACTCATGTTCACGTTATGTCCAAGAGTTGAGCAATTTGACACCTCTCTCACAACTGCAAAGTGTCAAGTTACTGTCTAGCACAGACCATTACAAACACTTAGCGAGCAGCACGGAGCAGCATCGAATCATAAGCTTCACTTTTGTTTTCTCAATAGAGAATTGGATGAGATGAAGAGTAAAGCTCCTTTCTCCTGCACTAGCACTAAAACAAAGTAAAACAAATTGTGGAGATAGAAAAGTCTGCTGTATTGATGTTAGGGGACCCTGTAGCCACGCATCCAGCAATCAGATTTGAGAAAATTGCTTGTATTAAAAACAAAACATATTGCTGCTGGAAAGCAGTGTGTTCTCATCAGGTATCATGAAAAGAGTCCCCTTCTTCACCACATATCCTCTCCATTCAGGTCCCAGGGCTCTCTGGGCTCCTGGGCTCCCTCCCCTTCTCTCTCCACACCAAACCTCTTGGCTCTGTCATAACATCCCACAATTTTTTCTATCATCGCTATGACAGTCAACTTGACCTTTCGATCCCCACCTCTGACACAAGATCACCATTGACAACACCACAGTGACTCCTGACTCCACCCAGATCCTCACACGAGCTGTAGTCATGCTGCAAATCCCTTCCAGCTGTAATGTGTGCCAGTGAAGTGTTTATCACATTATTGAAGTCATTGTAAAATCATTGTGAAATTGTAATAACCCTCCCATTCAAATGGTGACATGATTTGAGTGGGTGAAATTGTAAAGATGGAAGCAGTTTAACTGAATAGATGTAGCTCTGTTTGGATGTCAGGGTGTTTTCATTGACTGCACCCATCTCAGGCCGAGCAATTGATCATAAGGGAAGTTTTGGATTAATATCAATGTCTTAAATTAACACAATTCTAAAACTTGCACAATGCATTTATTGAGAGTGATATTAGTGTACATTTTCTAATGCAATTAAAAGCCATCTCTGTAATTGTGCCAGGCTTTTTCTGTCCGTTTATCTTGCCTTTCATTTTTCAGTTGGATACTGGATGAAGGATGAAAAGTGCCATACTATTTTGACAGCAATACTCAAAGTAAATCTGTATGTGCATGTGTGTGTCTTTCAAAATGTTTATAGATTACCATGATTTAATATTGAGTAAGTGATAAACTGAATAAACTGAAATGATTGGACAAACACACACACACACATACATACACACACACACACACACACACACACACACACACACACACACAGACACACATGCACACACTACTCTCACACACAGATACTCTGCTATGTGATCAGACTTTCAACACAGCTGCACATAATGTCTATTCACTGACAGGGAGGTAGCGGAGAGCAGCATAGACAGGGATAACAAAGATGACAGATATGAAGACAAAATGGAATAAGTGAGACAATCCACATGAGCAGTTGGCCTAGACCTTTCCCTTTTCATCCTTAAGATGTTCTCACTCTTTCCTATTCACTACTTTGCTATTTCACTTTTTCTTCGAGGCCCAGCTCAATGACAACTGAAAGAGAGCATTTTCTTTTCCCTCATTAACCGAGGGGCA
Organism: Hoplostethus atlanticus; assembly: GCA_034670405.1. Classification (NCBI taxonomy): domain Eukaryota; kingdom Metazoa; phylum Chordata; class Actinopteri; order Trachichthyiformes; family Trachichthyidae; genus Hoplostethus; species Hoplostethus atlanticus. The sequence goes on from JAXDDX010000018.1 coordinate 3,957,850, forward strand.
CATCAGTCCTAATAAGAAAGCTTTTACAACAGTTAATTAAGAGACACGCAGTATGTAATGCTCAATGTACCCGCTCTCATTCTCTCCCTCGTCCTCTCTAATTTCATTCAGGATCAATCTGCCGGACTCTCTTTCTTTCCTATATGCCGCGGACTCCTCTACATCGAGCTCCCCTTCTATCCTTCTGCCTGTCCAATATGTTTGTGCCGGCTCCATTTTGAGCCTTTCCAATAGTTCCCTCTTCCACTGCACTCTCTGATCAGCCATCCCTTTAAATCTCAGCCTTGATGTTCCTAATTCAGGCAGAAGAGAGGGGAGGAAAAAAAGGAGAAAATAGCATAGAGGGATATAGGAAAAATACATGAGCAGGCTGGGAGAAATATTAAAATGCTAAAATGTTGGAAATGGAGAAGAGGGGGGCCGCATCCATCGAAACACAAATATTGGTAGGGACTGAGCCACAAGGACTTGCCAATGAAACTAATGTAAACAGGGAGGGAGTATGAAGTGGAGGAGGAAAGGTGAAGCTCATAAAATACGGTGGGATAGTGTTGCATTGAGAGGTCTGAGTAAACAGACCGACCGACGTTTGTAGGACAAAGAGAAAGAGAGGTGGACGTTGGGAGAAAGGAACAAACAGAGAAGCAGAACGGACACTTGAGAGAGGGAGGGAGGAGCGGTTGCCCTTTTAAAGGTCCATGCATTTGAACATTAATTAAAAGTTATCCACTGATGAATTGCCCTGTGATGAATTGTTTCCCTTACCATAAAAGCTGTATATGCATCCCAGCGGGATTGAGGCAGGCCACTAAATCTGTCATCCATGTTTTCATGCTCTCTACATTTGACGGTAATGAGCCAGGGCAGGATGATTGGCTGTTCAGTGGTTGATTTAAAAGTGCAGAGTTTCTTAGCTATTTCCTTTGACAGTTCCTAAACAGGAAGCCTCACAATGTCTTGCTATACTTCCTATACACTTCAACACTCTTACCTACAAACAGCAATACCCATTCAAAGCATACCGAGTCACAGAATAACTTCAGTAAGCAATAATCAAACTGCATTCACAGCGATATATCTAACTCCTGTCTTGTCACACAAACGTCAGATTTGCTGACATCTAACCATTCAGAAATTCACAGAAAGCAAATGTACGTGCATATACAGTATATACACATGATAAGCATATTCAGAAATACACATTGCTTAAATGTGCACATTGCAGGTATACGCATTGTGGCTGTTTTATGATGCGAAGTGGGAGACAAATTGCAGAGTTGCAGGCCGAAACGGTTCATGCCCTCGGCTGAGTCTGATAAATTTTGTCCGCTGCGCTCCACTAATCACAGCAGCCTGTCACACTGTACAGACACACCCCTCCTCCCCAGAGAGCAGAGGCTTCAGCTCCTGATCTCAGAGCAGTCACTGGCAACCCCTTCATAATACACTTACAGACACACCCATGCACCCCCCAACACACACACGCTCTTTGTGCATGGATTCACTGACCGCCAAACTGCTGTACATGCACATATTTCACAATCAGAATACAGCGTTCTCTGCTTCTCCCCTGGTAACAAACCAAAAAAACAACAACAACAAATCTTTCGCTTCTATCCCCCGTGTTTTTCCTGACATGAATGAAGTGAGAAACTGCACACTCCCTGCACAAAAATTTCCATATCTATCATTCCTAATTGTTTCTCTTTTCCATCCCCATCACATACGTACATGCACACCCACTCACACACACACACACACACACACACACACACAATCACACGCAAACAGACAGGCTGCTTGGTTGTAAGCTGTATCAGTGTAATTGATGCAACGACTGGAAATAAACAGGCAATTTACGTGCTGGACACCTCACTGCTCTCTCTCTCCCTCCTCTGCTCTCTCTCCCACCTCTTATGTATGTTTCCTCGTCCCTTCTGCCCTCATCCCCCCAAACACATCACACACACACACACACACACACACACAATGGACTCTCACAATCTCATAATCAAACAAGGTGAAGGTCAACACACTGGGGGGGAAAAGAGGGAGGTGAGAGAGGAGAGGAAATTAGGCAGGATAAGAATAGAGAGGGACAGAGGGCATGCAGAAAACAAAGACCAATCTCATTGGTGACTCATGTCTGGATGCCTTGTTTAAATGACAACTTAACAGCCCATGAGAGAGCAACAGACCGTGGCATCACCAACCAACCCATTTTTGCTGTTTAAGGTTTGCTTTGGGTTTTTGTTGCTTGAAGGTCTGTTAAATCAATACGCCTGGCCGTTCTTGGTGTTTGGAGGATGGGAAAAAAAATGATAGGCCTATTGCTCACAGAAGGTGCAATTCAGTGAGCACTCTCACCTTATACCTTGTTCCCTTTCAAAAGTCTTCCCTGTTTGCGTGACGGGTCACCCTATCTCGACCACTCAGCCAAGCGAACGGTGTTCCAACCTCTCCTGCCTCCAGCTAACTCGGACCAAAAAGACAGAAATAGCCCAAGCTGATCCAGCCAGCCACGTCAATCTCACAACGCTGCAGTACAGTACATTCGGGATTAGTATTGAGGATACTATCCCTCATGTGTGCATTTGTGGTGTTCACCAAGTCTGTACAAGGATGTCTTACTTGCCGAGCCTCCTGACTTTCCCGGGAGGCTCCTCTGGTTTCCATGCACTTCTCTCATGGTGTAATTTCTCCAGATTTTCTCCCATATTTTGGTCAAATTGCAGAATCTGCTCATTTACTAAACATAGTAACACAAGAAATCTTCTTAACGAAAAGAAATGTAGAGGTCAGAGAAAAGAAATATACCAGCAAGTTTTAGTCATTGTGGGATAACTTTTTACAATAAATTAAAAGATGTCAGATGTCATTGTTCTACTAATTGCATTGTTATTTTATACATAAAAAGTCAGCAGAATGCAGAAAGGAAGGCCTCTGAATCTTTCTGGAGGCCCTCAGACCTCCCTACTTCTGGAGTCTTTGGCAAGTGCGATATGCTGCTCGGTACAACAGCACCATTTCTGTGTGTTTGCTCGTGTTAATCTGCATGTTTGTAGGAGTGTATTACTCTGATCCCAGTTGGTCCCGGTAGCATCAGTTGGGAAGAGTCGTATCGCATGAATATTAAAAGGCTGCAGCTCCGGTTGTGTGTGTGTGTGCCATTTAATAATAAACGAGGTCTAATAATTTAATGGGCCCTGCATGTTGACATATCCCATGGGCTGCTATACTGTACGCACATGAAGTAATGGGAAAAGAGAACGAAGCATAAAATGATACAGCAGGACTTGACAAATGGAGGGAGACAGTAGCCAGGAGAGCAACGAGAGCAACGAGAGCAACGCTAGGCAACGGTTTCCGTCCTCCTCTATCGGCCTTCTCCTTTTGATTTTACACTTCCTTACTGCGTCTGCCTGTTTGCCTCCACATTTTCATAAGTTATCTTGGAAAATACGCCGTCTTCTACGACCTTTGACCACAGCATTGCTGCTCTGCCGTATTTTCAGGGCTGGTGGCATTTACAGTCATGAGGGAAATATAGTGGAATAGAGTTGTCTGCTTTCATACATGTCCCTCCCTCAACCTATCGACCAACCTTGACTCATCTCCTCGCGTCACATAAACAATATTTGTAAAAACGAAATAATTGATGTGCCACTCAAAAGGTTACTGTCAGTAGATTGAGTTCTGCATGACCATCTTTGAACCAGTTGATTGGCTTATCTCAAACTGATTTGTAGTGAAGCCCTGGAGGACAACAGGAATTCTTACAATCCATTCATTCATTTTCTTAACCCACGTATTCCTACTCAGAGTCCTACACAGGGCAGGGAAACACCCTGCCTTGGACACGTCACCTGTCCATCACAGGGCTAACACACACACACACACAAACAGACACATTTATATGATTCGGCAGTTTAGAGTCTCCAACCTGACTTGCATGTCTTTGGACGGGGGAGGAACCCAGGACCGTCTTGCGGTGAGGCGACAGTGTGAACCACTGAGCCACCGTGACGCCCCGTTCTTAAAATTATGGATGTTATTTTACTTTCTGTCACTGCGTCTGTTTCTGATTTTGGTCTCTAGATTTCCTCCGCCTCTGTCTCTCTGCAATCTACGACACCCCTCTCTCTCTCTCTCTCTCTCTCTCTGTATCACTCTCTCTCTCTCTCTCTTATCTATCTTTATCTCTGTCTCTCTCTGTCTCTCAATCGGTCTCTTTTAGTCTCACTTCCTCTCTCTTCTTACTGACATACATGCTCATTTTCCCTTGAGAGGAGAGATTTCAGCTCCTGATGACAGTATTGTCATTGCAACCTCCTTACACACAAACATACACTCTCTCTCTCTCTCTCACACACACACACAAGCATAAACTGTATTGGTTCTCTGCAGTTCCTCTACCTCATTGACCATAGTATAGTACTTCATCAGCTATATAGCAGATTTTACTGTTTTACTAAGTGAGATTAGCTTCCTTTGTCTCCGTTTTAGCCTTTGAAAAGCCCCCTGCCACGAACCCTCTCTGCACAATCTATAAAGCCAATAACTTCAATGTCAAGAAATGTCATATTTGCCAAGCCATTTTTTTAGCCACAATTCACTCCTTTATTCTCAGAAAGTGTGTGTGTTGGAATCAGTCCATAACCATATGATTCATTTTGACTCATCTGACGGTCAAATGGTTTTGTTTCATTGGTGTAAAATGGAGAAAACAGTCATGTCACACAGCTGTGACATGGACGGAGGCCCAGAGGTACCTAGAGAGTAAAGTTAGACAACAAAAAGCGCATGAATAATACCAATAATGTGTATATCAATATATTTAAAGACTTAATAACACTATTATTAGACGCATTAACAATCAGACTGCTCAAGGCTGTTCTGTAGAGCGGAGCTATTTTTCTTTCGCCCATCTCTTCTAGGAGAGTTTAAAAATTCAGGAGGCAGGCCAGGGCCACAGAACTCCAATTGAAACCCTCTGAGAAATTTTCAGCACAATTGATCATTGTACTTCACAAATCAGAGAGCCTGAAGCACAGACAGGACTGTTCAGTGGCAGGAGGAGTGAAGGAAACTGTAAACCTGTCCAAGCTGGGACACGTCTGTGCGGTGCTGGTCCATATTACACTTTGACACCACATCTCCCTGGTTGCCGTCTCTCCATCTTCACCTCATCCAATCTGATTTTCACACTATGAAGTGTGTAATTGGACTAATTTCATTCAAGCCTTAGTCTTACAATTAAGGCCAGCCCCCTGCCGTATGTCATCACACTGAGCTCTCTGTGATGGTTTTAGGTTTGTGCATTTTTCACTTACAAATGATTGATTGGGGGATTGAATAGCAGGATGGATTGATCAGTGGGGTAGTCAGAAGGAATCCCACTCACCACTGAAATGTAAGTGTGACTTAAATGACTATAGGGTGGAGCATCCTCTGCAGGCCAAAGTGCATACTATGTACTTGCGGTTTCAAAATCATCTCTCAACTTTTGGCACGTCATCCCTCTTTCTTGTCACGTTGCCACGTTGGAAGTGGGGTGGGGGCAGTTGAGGGCTTTTCCTGTGTTCCTAATGCTTAATTTACTGTTAATGCCTATAAAACTCTCTGTTGCTGAAAACAAAACACATTTTCAGGGGAAATGTGCAAGAAATAAGCATTAAAAACAGACCAGAGATAAAGGATGAGATTCAATATTTCTTTCCCAATTTATGCAGCACGGTGGTCCATTGACTGTCAGTTTTCCCACTGGGGCGATCCATATTAAAAATCTATGCACCCGCCGCTCAGTAAAGCTTTGAATAACAGTATCCACCAAACTGCACATGATAACTGGAACATAATAAGCAATAAAAAAGTATTGCGAGGTAACGTACAATCTACTGGGTTGCATGTCATTTTGGTTATTCTCTTCAATGGAACAAGAATGTGACAGACATTGTTTAGAATCAGATTTATCACAGATATTCAGTAACAGCAAGTTTAATAAACACAGTACTAGGCTACTCTACTAGGCTAACATTAAAGGTGCAACATGTAGCATTTTTATGCATCAATATATCATTGACAAATTGATTATTATTATTGCCAATCTTCTTGGCAATGGTCTTGTTTGTTTATGGCAATAATAATGTCTCAAAATTAATCAAAGTTAAAATGCTACATGTAGCACCCTTAATTGGTGTTGATGGCAGGAATAATATTCTCACAGATATTTTACAGAAATGTTTGCCAAGTCTTGTGAACTGCCTCATACTTCCAATAGACACACTTTCTCTCCCTTGTTCTTACTCTTGGTCTCTCTGTCTCCCTCTCTCTCTCTCTGTATCTCTCTCTCTCCTCATCACAGCAAAACAATGAATCCCTGTATCGCTGATTTTTCATTAGTGCCTCTCCTGTTTTATCCCTCAATGCTCATCTTCAGCTTTCTTTCTACTTCATCATTTTTTATGCTTCCGTCTAATCTGTCACTGCTTTGTGTCTTTGTGTGTAGCATGAAGTGCTGGACATGCCCTCCTTCTGTACTATAATAATCCCATATTATACATAGATATTGTGTGTGTGTGTGCGTGCGTGTGTGTGTATGCGTGCGTACCATTGCGTATACAATGGCACAATGGTCTGCTTGTGCATGGATGTAATCTGCACTACAATGTGCCTGAAATTGTAATCTTGACCACTCTGTGTATGTGTTTCGGTAATCTTGTGTTTTCTCTTTTTTTTTTCTTAGCAATCAGTGACCTCCGCACTTCAATAAATTGGTGTAAAATTCCACAATCCAGCCTCTACAAAACAGTAATCAGATCTTGGGTTTTTCAGTGCTGCCGTTCAATCTACATCACCCACAGAAGCTGACCCAAATGTCACTTCCCATTTAGGGTGAAGGACTGAAAAAAAGCTGTCTGCCGGCAGGGAAATGAAAACAAAAAAAAATAGTAATGACAGAGAAATCACTGAAAGATGGTTTTAATGGCTATTCGTCTCTATCCCTGTTGTGTCTGTCGGAATTTCAAGGTATTCAAGAAGTATTTGTAAATGCATGGCCTGGAATTGTTGTCTGTAATGCAGCATGTGTTGTAGAGCTGAACAACATATTTGTACATTGATTTAACATCAGGTTAATCAACTTTTCTCCCCCTGTACTTCTATGGCTAGATCTTCATGGTTTTTCATGGCAGCTGCCTATATGGCCTGTGTCCCACTGGATCCTCTTATAGTCCTTTTCTCAACATACATGTTAGTGAGCACAACGCAGAACAGTGTAATGTGCACTGTTTGGGATATTGAGCGAGAGATGAGAGATGTAGAGCTGCAGTATGTATGAGCTAGTCACGTTCATGTGTGTATGTCTCAGTTTGTTGGCAAATATCTGCACTTGGGCTGCCATGCCCACTGTACCCTACTGGCTGCCAGCTGTCACTCAGGAAGATAGAAGGATGGAGGATAGAGAACAAGGAAGGGAGAGATAAAAGGAATGGTGATGATGTGATGACACGTGCCCGAAGGCTTTCTTTCTCTCGTTTCTCATTTGTCTCCCTCGTGATAGCAGATAACACAACACAGCAGCTCAAAAGAAGAGAGAGGCTTGTTGAGAGGTCTCACAACTGGGAAATAAGGAGAAATGCAGTGATGAAGAAATGGAAAGAGAGGATAAGGGGATTTGAGTGTAATATGGAAGGACAAAAATACATTTTTACTTTTGATGGTAAAAATCCTACATATAAAATAAAGGCTATACCAAAGTAATTCTGAGGGCATTACTCCAAATGACCCGACCCCAAAGTCTACTACGACATTTAAGATATAGAGTACAACAGTGTGGTATTTTAGGCACATGCAGAGTTGCTGTTTGCAGAGGACTACAGGCTAATCCACTGCCTGTTGCAGGGTTCATTACTTCCCCAACTAATTAAGATAAACTAGGAAAAATAACCGCCGCATAAAGAGAAGCTCTTCAAATTGTTAATATGTTAAAATGTTATGCCTGAAAAAAATTTAGTTTTACTTGTTCAAATGTGAGGAATGATTAATCTGTTAGAGCAAAGAGAAACACAATTTAGTATAAAAAAAACGATATTCACAATGCATCCTTATGGATTCAGATTCATTTAATCCTCTAATTTGGAGACACTGGCCCTAATTGATGATGTCATTGATGGAAACTGATACTTTCACCAAAGTTATGAAACTTCAATACTCATCAATTTGAGTGAATAATGCAACCACAAAGGTGTCTTCTTGATACCACATGATAACATTTGGCATTGCACTTCAATGAAATACACAGCGGAGAGCCATTAGAGAGGTGCATTGTGTTTTTAGTGTTTACAGACTCAAGCACTGCAGTACTCAAGTCTGACCTTCTCCTTGCGATGTAATTAAAAGTTTTCCATTAATTGTCATAGAGACGGAAGCAGTAGGCTTCAAAATGTCACAAATAATAGACGGTGCCTTGTTGGGTTATTCCGTGTCTCTGTAACGTACAGAGAACTGCTAATCCAACAAAGAGTATCATTTCAGGAAAGATGTGAAGTTGATCTTTCTAGTTATAATTATAATTTATAATTTCTACCTTCAGTTGACGGCTTAACACTTAACACTAATTTTAGCACAACATGAACTTCGAAAACTTTTCTTCTAAAAGTTGTTCTTCTTCTTATTGTTTGTCTCAGTGATTACCCACCTTACTGCAACATCATCCCCTACTCCACTCAAACTACACACACCTACACGCACATACAGTACACACACACACACACCTTTATTTCTATACAAATCTGTGAGAGCCTGATCACTTAATTCAAACACACACAACTAATGTTTTTCAATGGAAAACAGCACCCAGAATGTATACGATAGGGCAACTTCACGTTCAAATATTACAGTAGTACGTCAGAAGAACATAAAATTTCCCAAAACTGTTCTAAGGCAATAGGGTGGAGGGTTAAATTTTGTGAGTGTGACCAATATAATATTTGTCAGAAACTTTTACAACTACCATTGACTGACTATGGATCCCGAGCTGTCCCTCAATTGAAGGAGAAATCAGTCAATATGTGGTTTGGTTTTTTTCAGTCTTTTAACATGGCAATATCTGAAGGAGAAAACAACAGTATTGATGGTAGAGCAACACAGGCGGTGTTGAGTACTAAGAACAGTGATTTCACTTCTCCTCAGTAAGCTCAAGAGCTTCAAATTATTGATGCCCATTCCCACCAAGATTGTCATTGAATATTGAGTTGAAGGACTACTACACTACCTTCAAAAGTAAAGCCGGATATTTTAGACCTGACATGGTGATGACCCCACCTCCTCACACAGCTTTCATCAACACAGAGCTTTCATCTACAGGTGAACTGGTCACTCCATGCTTAGCCTGGATGAAAGTAAGAAATACTTACACCGAGCAAGAGACGAAAGAAGTCTACAAAATACTGGAAAATAGCAAAACGGAGCCAGAGATGTGCATCATTTAGTTGCAGATTTAGTCTTAGATATACATTTCTCGGAAGCAGAGCTGCTCTGAAGGCAGACTAAATCTGGAGCCAAAAATATGTTTTTCAGAGCACAAGTGAGCTAACTGACGAGAATGGCAAAGAAGGAACACCATGGCATTCATAATCTTGCAAGCTCGCAGGCTAGCTAACTAGTTTACCTAGATAGCTATAGGCTAGTGTGGCTAGCATGTCCTCCACTCTGTTAAGTCTTTTCAGTTCTCTTCTACCAGTTGATCTGTTTTTATGTGCTTTTATTCTGACCGTATTCTGTAACATCTTATTTGTCATAATTGATTCTGAGATGACTTAGTTAGGCCTGAAAAGTCACCTGAGGCATTCCTGTAAGGCCGCTACTACTTCCCCTTCTACTTCGGCATTATGCATCCTGTTGTCTACATTCTGCATCAACTGTGTCATGATTCGATTGTCTATCAGCCTGACTTAGTTAAGCCTGTAAAGTCCTTTGAGGCTTGTTTGTGATAAAGGGCTATAGAAATAAACTTGATTTGACTTGACTTGATATATTTATCAATGAGTGCCTATGTAGAAACCTTTCTCAATGTGCTTTCTTGTGTTCTCCATGACGCGTTTGACGTCATGTAACACCATGTAACAGGCGAACCACAATTTGGCACTGTGGTAAATCTTTTTAGTCCCGTTCAACCTGTTACTCTGTTTCATGTGCTTTCATTCTGATCATATTCTGCATTCTAGTTAGGCCCGTAAAGTCCTTTGAGGCTTGTTTGTGATAAAGGGCTACAGAAATAAACTTGACTTGACATGAATTGACATGACATGAATGACATGACTTGACATGAACAAAACAAAAGAGCACAAGGACAGAGGACGCATAATAATCCTGGACGTTTACGTGCCAACCCAGGATGCATCAGATGGTGACTTGGCCAATTAGAAAAAAATGCGAAGCCCCAAGATTCATTGCGAGAACGACGCATCACATCCAAACTGCACTATAATCTACAGTACAGAGCTGGTTGAAACGGATGGGAAAATGAACAGCTGTGCATCTTGATTAATTGCACGCACGACATCAAGCCAATCGAATTGTAAGGATGCTTGCTTTCATGAGAAGTTTGTTCTCTCCAAGGACACAACTTTCAAATTGGCATTGTTGGATTTGATATTTAGCCCAGGCCTGGGTGAGTGAGTAGTTGTGAGAGAGTGAGAGCAGGTATGTCACTGGGGTTTATCAAGTCGCAACCTCCCACGGACGTTTTGTTCAGTTAGGTCCCTCCAGTGGGCTTATTGTGAGTTCTGGCATCCCACAACCACCCTGCTTCCAATCTCACTACCAATGTCAACAACAGGCCAAAGGGACCACTGACCCTGCTGGCTTGAAGCAGCAAACTAGGCTGCACTTGACTGCTAGGTACAGAGGGCTATGTGGTACTGACTCAAAGGCATTTTTCAGGTCTAGAAATACAACAGGGATTTCTCTTCCATTGTTTGGCTGATTGAATGTGATGGCAAATCATGCTTTAGTGTTCTCAACACGTTGAGAAGCCCAGTATTCATGCTGTTTGCACCTAATTAGCTGGTTCCTGTATTGAGTCCATTCAAACTATGATGAATTTGATGTTGTTTTTCCATTGTGTGTGTGTGTGTGTGTGTGTATATCTAAGCAGGCTATATTTTGATAGGCTGTGTTTAGCAAGCTAAGTCTCTTACTCTATTAACTTGAAGCTAATGAGGCTACGGCTATTCAGTTGAAGGAGCATCAACAGTGACGAACACCTCACGCTGTGTCACCATGCATAGTTATTTCAGGTCATTGTGGTTTACTAACATGCTTTCACTGCTTGACAGCATTAAGTCTTGTGTTGTGTCAAACACCAGGTTTGAATGCCAACTTCATACATCACAGCAGTGATGGGCGATGTGGACAAAAAAACTTTATGAACGATAATTTGATCCATTTGTCACGATAATGATAAATATAACAATAATCAAATCACTCAGACGTAAGGGCACAGGAAGCTCTACATGTAGGGTTGCCACTAACCTCCGTTATGACAGAAATTGACCTTTATCATTCTAGATTTTTGAACTTAATTATTTAATTCGATTGAAGGATTTAATTATAACGTTTTAAATTTTAATGTGCAGCGACTGTGTTGACTGATAATGGACCAGTATTTTCACTCAGTCCTCCCTCCTCTTGTCTCAAGTACGCTGTCTATCTGTCTATTTCAATTTAAAAAACACAGCGCGCTTGGCCACAACCTGTTGCTTATTAAGAAAAGCAGAATTCGGTATGCCATCTTCCAATGTTGTTGTTGTTCAGCAGGAAAACAAAAGGTAGCATTTTAATATTGGGGAAGGGTGTAAATCTCCCGGAATTAATTCAACCTGAACTGGCAACCCTATCTAGATGCGAGCTCACAGTGTGCATGCATAAACATTGTATAGTCGAAATTATCGTGTCCGAGTAAAATTCTGCTGGATTTTTGGTTTATCGCCCAGCCGTACATCACAGCGCTTGAAAAGACTCTAAAACAAAATTGTACTTGGGTGGCTGTTAATTTACATGGGCAGGCTGTCCAAATATAGTCAGTATATGGGAAACCATGAAATCTGAGGTGTGGCTTATAAACTGCTCTGGAGTGATGCTGTTGAGACATGTGATTGTGTTATCAGAACAGTCTAGGTTTCCTAGCAAATTCTTAATCACGCTCCAGAAACAGTTTGATACACAACAGAAACACGTCTTTTAGTGATATTAACAGATATTAACAAGCTTCTGATGGCTATGTTGTCTTCATTAACATGTAAACAATTAGAGAACATTTGGAAATGTTTTCGTGTCCATTTGTTTTTATTTGTCTTGGAAGGCTCGGAGTGAAAGTGGTGATACTGCATTCGCACTCTGTCAAACATTGTTAAATAGCACTCGTAAAACTCAAGCGTCTGCGGCACAGGATGGCAGAAAGTTTACAATAAATGTCGGGATAAATCCATGAAAGACAGTGTTGCCAACTCTTTCCCATAAAATACAATATTAGCTGCTCAAAAACTCACTAGAGGTCACTAGATGACACCTTGCATTCATTTACTTCTAAATGAAGTCAATGCATTTTCATAATTTAAAGAATTTACTAGATGAGCGAGAGATTTATTCAGTTGAGACTGTGACTTAACGAAGCTATGACGATGGAGCTATCGTTGGCCACGATCACAAACTAATTACTTTTACATTTGCAGGGTAAACAGCACGTTGGAACTACTGCTGGCCAAACTGGGGTTCATTGCATCCGTGTTAGTCGGTTGGCTGGGACACAAGAGCGGGACAGCTTGTGACAGGTTCTGTCTCCCCTCTAATCAACCTCCAGCTAACTGGACAGTGGCTGTCCAGCTCAGTAGAGGCCCGTGGCAAGGGTACTGGAGACCAAGGACCCACTGGTTCTGACAAAACCCTGCCTTTCACTCCTCTATTGCTCTCATTGGAGGAGAGAGGGGCTGTGTTTCTGCTGTCACGACTGGCAAGTGGCTCAGAAATTGCCTTGGTTAGAACAGCCAAGTCAATAGTAGCAAAAAGCATTAAAGTCTGATGCTTAACATTTTCACACATATTCTTTCAAAACTGGTACTTTTCAGAAATAAGATAAGTAAGATTTGCTAAATCTAGTGACAAAGCATTACATTATCAGCAAATATGGAAAAGAGAGAAGAGAGGGCACCGCAGTCCATGCTTTGATTTTTCTTCACTCACATTCTTACATTTGGCCCAATTTTCCCTGCAACTCGATGTGAATAGCCACTTCGATGATATATAGTCCCATAACGCTACGTAGGGGTGCTTTATTCCATGACAAATAGTCCATTTTTTAGTCATCATATGAGTATTTATGTTTACTTATGCCTTTTCTTTAGGTCCTGCTTCTCCACTTTGTAAATGGTCTTAAATATTACTCATGGATCTCCTTAGTCAATCAGTGTTGCTGTTAATGCAAACATGACTGTTTTGTGGGGGGGGGGGGGGGGGGGACTGGGAATGATGCCTTGCAGTTAACAATATGAGGAAGTATTGAGTACAGGTACGTACAGTCAAAATCAAAAATATTTCATTCTATGCATTGTGTAAATCCTATTGCTCAGTCCACCTCCAATCATTTCTGACAGGTTTTCACTTAAAGCCCCCCAGAGACACTGCGAACCATCAGATTTTTCAGCTGTAATAGCAACAATAGGGAGTGGGAAAGCTGTCATTCCTATAATGGCTGTGCTGTCATGAATATAATGGCTATGCTGTTATGTTTTATAGACAGGAAGTCCACACATTCCCAATGCAAGACAGTGCTAGCTGAAGACAGCCAACCTGCATGGGCTGAAACAGCACCATTTCAATCTTTTGCTTTTGCTTTCTACCATGTGGAGAGAGAGAGAGAGAGAGAGAGAGAGAGGGGGGAACGACATGCAACAAAGGTCCCAGAGCAGATTTCGACCTATGCCGTCACAGGTACATGGTATGCATCTTAACCACTGAGCCACCAGCCATCATTTCTACATTGTTGCTGTTAATCTTTGATGTACCATTTTCATGCCCTCTTTTGATGCTGTTTATATGCAGCAACCCTGTTCGGATGCGACGTGTGTTGAAGCCAGATGCGGGTCTTGTCAATGCTCAGTGTAAATTGACCTGGACATAGGCCAAATGTCAATAAATTCAATACATCAACTGTCAGTAATTACAGTTACCTTGCATTCATGGCAAGTCGCAACTTGGAAATGTGCAACTAGTAATTCAGGACTGCAATCTCCTACGTATTCATTCATAGGTTATCACAGGTAGCTACCAACACTAGTCCCTGAGCTGCTACAGGTTGATGCTGCTAAGCCGGTGATAAACCCCTACACTAATTTCAATCATGACCGGCCCCTGTGTGTATTATCCTTTCATTACAAGTTAAAGAATTTACAACCTTCCACCAAAAAATAGACCAGCGGGATTGTAACCATAGAGACATCTGTCAGCTAGCATCCATGGCTACACCTTAACGGAACTGTAACCGTAGCAACGTCTATAGCTACACTGTAGCAGAACTCAAATTAAAGGTAATCCTGAAAAGCTCTTGCATGTTTCTAATCCAGGTACTGAAGTATCCAAGGAGTAAAGGCGCTACTTAATTTGACTAGAAATAAAAATAATCCCGGGGAAGTCTTGACTGCAGGGTGATACGATTAGATGTGAAACAGCAATAAATCAGAAATAACAGACCACAGAATGCATTCATCGCTCAATCAGAGTTGAGTATTCAACCAAGCCATGTAATAAAGCACAGCACCCTCTAGCAGGTAATAGTTTAGTGCTGGCACAGCAAAAGTAGCAGCAGAACACTTAATTCACAGTTATCTAGCTAGTTTTGTAATACTTTTCACCTTACTACAACAGTGCACACAGCTAAAGGAAATAACACACCGATACACTGGCCGTTGCACTACTCTTACACAGGCCAAAAACACTAAGGGCTCGCACTACATGAAGGACCTGCTACGTCTCTGAAAGAATGCCTGAGCCGGTCACGCACTTGCAAATCTCAAGTGATTGCATACCTATTGACTTGTTGGGCAGCCCATGTAAATTAGAGGTTGCATTTGCGCCATCAGCATCACACTTATTGTGGAACAAATAAGATCTTTTGAAAGGTGTCGGTAAGTCATGAGACTGAGCGGTGCAATCAGTATGGCGACTCAGCATGACTGCCATCACTGCTGGCAGAGACAGGCAATGCTGCCAACGAGTCAGAGGCTCCATCCATCCAAGAATATTTCTTCTAGCTTTCAGAGGCTGAATTCCTCTGGAGATACCATCTGTTTGTCTATCGCCTGTGGGCCATACACTTGGGTTAAACCAAATTATGGCAGCGTGCAGTGTCTCAGGCCTCTCCAATTCCATCTTTATATAGGTCCACATCATCCTGTTTTTTTTCTTCTTTGTGAAATGCTCCTCTGTGAGTATTTGCCATGGGCTGCAAATTGACCTTCAACCTGGTGTTCATCACATGGGATTATTTTAGTGCAATGGCAATGTACTGTCTGGATGGAACAGATGTACAGGGACTGGTCAATATAATTTCCTCAAAATACTTGTTTGATCAGACACTAATGTTTGAATGCTGGTTTATGGTCAAAAGTGATTAATCCAAGTGGGACCACAACCACCTTCCAGGACTGTCAAATGAACTACTGTTACCATGAGGCTGGCTCATGACGTAGACAGGACATTTACATTCAGAAGACTTGATTTTTGCAACTGATGGCACAGATCACAGTAACAAGCTGTTCCAGAAGAATTATTACAATGCGATACATTTTGATAAGTGGTTGCATTATCTCCAGTTTCTTTTCCGAATCAGGCCTTAGGAGGAATGAAACAAGCAGTTATTATTAACCACCCCCTGTTTGTATAATGGCTCCATCTGAACTACAATATTTCTATTTTACGTTTTCAGTTTTAAAGCAAGTTGTGTTCATTTTAGGTGTGGTGTTACATCGTCAAGCTGTTTTTACTAACATAATGGGCAGACTTTGGGAGGCATTTTCTGCACAAATATGGCTTTGCCAGATAAGTTAATGGAAACTTGGCTATGGGGTGTGCAGGTTATCATAGGCTTCAGATTTACTAGCCTGACCAACTTTCCAATCAGTCATTAAACCCAATCCAGAATATTTTGGTTTATATGGTTTGTATAAATGTTGAGTATATTCACATAACATTATCTTGCAGCTAGGCAAACAGATTTTGCATCTTTCTTCTTATTCTTGCACATTTCAATTGTAACTCAAAGTATTAAACTAACATTTTGCAGCTTCAAAATGCGGGTTGTTCTTCTATAAAAGACCTGCGCCAATCAATTCAATTTGTGAATGAAAAACAGCCCAGTCCCTCTGGCTTCTGATGGTGTATCTCCCCCCTTTGTTTCAATTTATATTCCGGATTGGGCCTTCAAACCACAATTTAAATCTTATATCTGACTGCCAGCTATTCACTGACAGCCAACACGCATTCTCAATCAAGTGGTTTGTAGGTTACAATCTTCCGGGCCCATTTCTTCAACCGTGCCATCGACAGAAAATGTGTCAAATAGCCTACTTGTTGGGGCCATAATGCACAATAAAACACCAAACTGGCGTGGTGACATTTGACAGGCAGATGATGAAGAGCTTACGGTTTCAGTCCCCTCACATCAATCAAGGTTCACCTACCGGGTAGTCGTTTTGCATTCCGCGCTTTCTTTTCTTTCGTGTTTGATGCAAAGTCTCCTCGGGATCTGGCCGCCCTTTTCTTTTTTTTGCACAAGGCTCCTCCGATGTCCTCCAGAGCTCCAGAGGCAGGTGTGACCACAACCTCGCCTTGTTGTATTCCCATATGTTGTCGCCCGTGCAATTATGAATGCTCGAGTTCATCAGCCACTGAATGGCCGGTGATCATGTGCTGCCAGCTCCTTTTCTCTGTCTCTCCTCTCTGTAACTGCTCCCTCCGCCCGATTATCTTCCCGCTGCGGCACCGGGCTACGGTAACACACATAAATAAAACGTGCTTGACATGTTGGGCGAACTTGTGCGTTAAATTGTGTTAATTAGCCGTGGGGGCCGATCGTTGCCTGTTCATCCGTGCGCCTTTGCAGATACGCTTTGCTCTCGGCTGTCCGCTATTTGCAATGAATAAATTGCCCCGAGACGCTGAAACGTGTTTTATTTGGTGAAATTTCTGCCCAGCTGACGCTCGAGAGTCTGTGAGAGGACGAGAGGAGCGAGAGGGTGAGGATGAAGGGCTGGAGAGGTTTAAAAGGAGAGCAAGTGGGCAAAGAGACATTTGTGAAATATATTCTTTTTATGTCCTTTGAATAATAGAGAAGACGATAAATGTTTCCCCAGATCTCTCTCTCTCTCTCTCTCTCTCTCTCTCTCTCCTGTCTGTCTGTCTCCTCTCTCCTCTATCTCCCTCTCTCAGCTGCTAACTGTGTTTATTCGTTGTAAAATGTGATTTTTGAGTTTAGAGGAAGGCAACAAAACCAATAATAAGATCCAATAAATGTGGATCCATAAATGTAGATCCAACCAAGTTATCTATCTATCTACTATTCAACACACCTGCAGTGTTTCTGTCTAGAAATTCAACGCCCAGGAGTGTGTGTAGGTTCGTCGTCCTGCGTGTAATTTTGTAAACCCAGGACAATTTTCCAGAGACGTTACTCTGGCTGGTCTGGGTCAGTACCCTTTGTCAGAAAGATAGTTGTGTTTTTTTTAATCAGGGCTCCAATCTGGTCGGTGCAGCATCCTGTACAGTTTATTAATCTCTGCAATCAGGGTCCATGCTGTAACCGAGCGTATTCAAGGTGGCCCTCAAATTGTTTGGACATCTGTTACAGTCCCCTGAGTGGAGTGGAGGACTGTGCTCTGAACCCCACCGGTGGGGTCATGCTCAGACCAGCTGCTAACATTTGAGTTGTGGATCCTTGTCAGAGCTGTTAATGAATCAACCATTACGATCAGATCAGACGTGGGATCGTTTTCAGCCTCACTGGCCCTGTATTTGCTCATATTGATGTCCAAAAGCTCTCTCTAAATGTGTGATATTGTTCTATTGTTACTTGATCGTATTCCATGAAAACTCAGGCTTGTGATTTGTAGTGTAGAAAAGCAGATTTGTATACATATCATAAGGCAAACACTACTGTAATTAAAGATCTCTGACTGTTAATAATGAGACTGCAGAGCATCAGCAGACATTAATGATACAGTAGGACCTCATCATTGTTAAATCCCAAGGGAATGGATGTTGTTTGGCAGAATGCAATATTCAATCCCAGACCAATCCTTATTTGAAATATAAATACTAATACATATGAAATCAGGAAGGAAAGCCCTGAAGGAAATGACAGTCAAATGTGTAGGTTAATGTCCTTCAGTTGTGTGCATCATCACAGATATTGCAACAATTCTGGACTCAAGACAATATAGACAGTCTTGGTGCGAAGCCGCCACTAGACGGTCCCTTTTGGTTTGGATGAATGAGGTCCTACTGTGAAAAGCCATCACAGCTTCATTCATAAGGGATGTGCAAATGTGGCAAAAGGCCTAGTGTCTATAAGGGCATCACGCGCCTGGCCCTGTTTTTCCGAAACACGCAAGCTTTTCATTGTTTTCTCTGCCGCTGTGCACTCTGGTGCTTGCGGTGCACCTTCTCCTCCATGTGCTGTGGCTTTCTGTATGTCAGATTCAAATGTAAATGTAATGTAGGCTAAATGATTATGATGATGGTTAGCTGTGTTAGAACACAGAGCTGGAGATATTGGGGGTTTCAAGTGAGTAGCCAAGTGATACTCTCGTCACTGAGAGAGGAACCTGGAAGGCAACGCAAAGGAGACCTATAAGCTATTTAAACCTATTTGAGTAGCGGCGTGACATGCCTCATCTCCTTGCATGAGGCTAATTATCATTATGGGCTGCACGGGCACGGTCTGCTAAATAATCCTAAATCTGAATGACACGTGGCCTGGACATGGGCATGTGACATTGGCCTGGTAATACTTAAATATTGAGTTGCAACACTTTAAGCTGTCATGGTTTCATAAACATGTAACAGATGATTCTCACCTAAGGTAGTTGTAGTTATCGGAGTCGTGGTTGCTTATCAGAGGTGCGTTTCCTCTAACTCTAATAGACATTAGTGTTGAGCTAAGAGAATGTGTGTGCTCCTTAGGCATGTATTACTGACAATATTTTGCACCATCAGGGAAAAAGACATGCAGTAGGCCAAGAGATGTGTGTCTTCTCTCCTCCATCCAGGCACCTGCAGCAAACAGTGACCCTCCCTGGAGGTGGGCCCCTGGCTGATGTGGAGTCCTTTCAGACTTCTTCAACCTGTTACCTGTTACTGTTTTTATGTGCTGTTGTTCTGATCGTATTCTGCTACATCTTATTTGTAATAATTTATAGATTTTCAACTGACTTAGTCAGGCCTGAAACGTCACCTGAGGCCGCTACAGACTTCTACTTCAGCATTATGCATCCCGTTGTTTACATTCTGCATCAACTCAAATCACATTTATAGCGCTTAATCACGGTTACAGTCTCAAAGGGGTTCACAGTGCCCAGAGTGTGAAAACAATAAATGGTGGTACATGACACCCCCCAACCTTGGACCCTTACCGAGGACAAGGAAAAACTCCCACAAAACCTATTAGGAATAAAATGGAAGAAACCTTGGGAGGGGCTACTCAGAGAGGGATCCCCCTACCTGGACGGTTGGGCGTGCAATAGATGCCGAGTTTGGGCAAGCAGCGTATACAGAATAGACATAATAGTTCATAATTTGGGTCAACTGTGTCATAATAGGATTGTAAAGTCCTTTGAGGCTTGTTCGTGATAAAGGGCTACATAAATAAACTTGACTTGACAAGAGTAGCTATGGGTGATTATATGTATGCATGTTACTGACAAAGTCACTGCTCAAGTCACACTGGCAGGGCCACTCATATTTGTTCCCACGGCTCTGCAAGCCAACTGTTGATTTTTACATCTACTACAAAATCAGTTGCTAAGCTGAGCTGAGAGCTTTATGGCTTTATGTTTCAGGGCTGTTTGGGCTGTATGTGTTAAAGCATTCAGTGGACTAGGCCAATTGTGTTCAACTGGCTAATGTCAAAAATCTTGTTTGAGTGTAATGACTCACTGACTGCAGTGGATATGAGTGTTGCATTCATGTTTTCAAATGCTTTCATTGGTTTTCCTGGTTTAGCACAATATGTGTTTTTGCTGTGCTCTTGCTGATGCTGTTCCTGTCCTTGGAGGCCTAACTGTCTCTTGTTATATCAAGCCTTTAACTCTTGTGTGTTGTTTGGGTTTTACTAAAAGAAAAATTATACAATTAATTATTTTTTCAACCTGAGACTCAATGGTCTTGGCTCATTTTCATGTACATGAACACATTTTCATTGAGTGCACACTGTGCACCCCCCTACACATTTATATTACATATGTGGATTAATAAAAGTGTGTAAATTCTAGGTAAAAACATGGAAAAAATGAAACAAAAAGGTTTGTGGTATCCCTTCACTCTGTCTTCCTCCTACCTGGCCTCCTGTATTTGTGTGTGTGTGTGTGTGCTCTTTTAGATTTGCAGCATGTTTCATAGATTGAACAGGACCCTCTCCACCATTTCATAGGCATTATTACCATATGTCCCAAGCCTAGTCCCATCACCACCGCCCCACACCATGCCCAACTCAATACACCCACCCCACACACACACACATACTCCCAGTCCATAAGGGTGAAATTGAATGGCCTTCTTGCCCAAGGAATGAGCCACCCCGCATGGCTGCCAATGTTATAAGGATGCAACCAGGGCCGACGCGGATGGCGGTGTGCAGGACAGTCTTCTTTTGAACTTTTCATCCCAGACACCATCCAGAAAATCAATCTGGACTGTACTAATTTAGAGGTAAGGCATGTTTTTGGAGAGAGGTGGAAGGACCAACAAGCTGCAGTCAGGTCAGTGTAGGACAAGTGGGTGGACTGCCTTCCCCTGTTTTACAACCCAACCCAACATTACTGTTGATGAGCAGCTTATGCCATTTAGGGGCGGCTGCCCTTTCAGGTAGTACATACCGTCCAAACCCACAAAATATGGAATCAAGATCTGGGCTGCCTCTGATGCTGCCTCATCATATACGTGGAACTTGTAAGTGTATACGGGGAAGCCAGATGGAGGAGCCCCTGAGAAGAACCAAGGGATGCAGGTTGTCCTGGACAGGACACAGGGACTCTGTGGCCGTAACATCACATGCAATAACTTTTTTTATTTCGCAGTTTCATTTATATTTGTTTGAGATAAATGATTTTTTTATTTTTATTTTTTTTTAAATCACATTTTAGCACAAAAAACGAATAGAACTTTGTTTTACTAAATATGATGTAGCAGGGGTAAATGGCAAATATTAACCATATATACTGTCTATATTGCTTGTAATTGAGATAAAGTCAACATCTGTTAAGTATTTTTACATAAATTGTTATGGCTGCATTGTTTTAAAAAACCCAATAATGTTGTGGGTCCACCAGACCCGCGAACATTGGGTGAGTAACAAAAACACAAACACCACGCAAGGGTTAAGATACTTCTGTGATAAAGATGAGCTGTCCATCAGATGAGCAATTGATCTGCAAAATGTGCATTGCCATTTTAAGTGGCCATATTGCTTTTGGTCAAATTGAATGATAGCCTGACTGTTGCTTGATTGTTTTTTCCTCCAGATCAATATGCACAAGATCCAGTGGCTCAGACACATACCATATGCCTAAACAAAGGATCCTAAGATGGACACTTGCAGGGAAATCTAGAAGGGGCCAAGATGTTTTCAAGATGTTTCAAGATGTCCATTAATATTGTGCAAAAACTTTTAGTATGGAAACCTCAAATAAATGTCAAGGTAAATTACAAGTCAAAGTTCCATCAAATTTTGAAAATTACCTTTTTCTGTCAGTTTGTAGGAGTACACACCAACCAGGAGCCGGTAAAAGGGGATGAATCTAATATCAAACCTCCCTTGTGACGTCTTGTACCTCTTTTCTCTCTCCCCCCTTGCCACCATTCTCTATCTATGGTGCATTTGCCTCTCTGTGGTGTCTCAGTGGGAGTGGGAGTGTAATTACGCAGTCAGACGGTGTTTACAGACGCAAAAGCGCCTTAATTTATTCCAACAGTTAGCAGTAATTCCCCACTTTAATTTATAGCTCCTCCACCCATTGGGAAAGGGAGCGAAGCAGATAGCGAGAACAAGGGGGAGAGAGAAGGAGCATGCAGACATTATAGCATAGTATACAGTTGACTACACCGGTGGTAGTTTACTTTGTCTTTACTTTGCCGTCTTGGTCAACACTACGATCAATACTATCATCAACCAATTGAGTACTAGTTCACCACTAAGTTGCAAAACTAACCACTATATTACACTCGTCTTCATTCGTTCTCAGACCATCCAAAAAGCACAGTTTTCTTAACACCAGCGCTACCAAAGCTGTGAAAACTGGCGAGGAATCTGCCATTGATTCCATTCATACTGAGATGCCGAAGGCTGAGCCCAAATCAGCTACGAGGCAACGATTCAATCCTTAATGACTGGACCGAAAAGACTTACGAGATACCCGAGAACACAGAGACAGCCTCCAGAATTGTGACAGCTGGCGCGGTAACAGTCTTGTCCTTCCCTATAGCAGGAAAGACTTGAT
The DNA here is from genome assembly GCA_034670405.1 of Hoplostethus atlanticus. Classification (NCBI taxonomy): domain Eukaryota; kingdom Metazoa; phylum Chordata; class Actinopteri; order Trachichthyiformes; family Trachichthyidae; genus Hoplostethus; species Hoplostethus atlanticus. Next base: position 3,980,616 of record JAXDDX010000018.1, read on the forward strand.
GCAGTATTGATGCAGCTGTTGATTGATGCAGCAATCTAAAACAGGAACAAGCCAGATTCAGGAAAGGAAGAGAAAGCATGGACCAAATCTTTGCACGGAGGAACATCATTGAATTGCGCCTGGAGTGCGAACACCCCATACATATCGACTTCAAGGAAGCGTTTGACAATGTGCGCACTGTGACACCCGATAAGAAGATCCTTATTGAATCTGCCTAAAGACTTTCACACTGGTAGTGATTTTTTTTAAACACTTGAATGCAGTGTCATCTCCCCAGTGTAAGACAGGCCTGTTTCCTCTCCCCCCATTCTCCTCCCTCTTGCCATCAACTCCATCATGCACCCAAAAACAGCTAATAGACCTATAGGGGCTTCCTCCAACATTTAGTCATTTAGAAGTTCTCAGAGAGAGCAAATTACATTGAGTGAAACAGCACAATGAGCTTAAATTCTTGGATAGCCAACATTACAGCCAACCATTAGTAAGACCATTAGTAGGAGTGCAAGGGTCAAAGCCACAACAGGCCTGACAGTAAATGTAACAAATCTTCTGGTGTACCTAGAATGGTACCATAGAGAAGCACTTGGTACAGAAACAAGGCATTAGAGTGCAGGTAGAGGAAGAGGATGTATATGCTTCAGAAGAGAGAGGAAGGTAATGGAGAATAGGACATGAAACTTTCCTTGAAGAGATTTGTTTTAAAATATGGAGTGACTCTGCTATCCTGACTGGGGACGGGAAGCTCATCCCACCAATGGGGATCCAGGACTGAGAAGAGCAACAGCCAGTTTGCCACCTGGGAAGGGAGAGCTTAGCGGGGACTGGAACAAAACAAGCTGGACTCGAATCCTCGTGTGAACTTGCACCTGCCAATAGTGAGCCACACAAGCTTGTCAGACTTTCCATATCTTCCATATCTTGGTACAGGCTTCGACACCAAGACTAGACTGTAACAGCTTCGTTACAGCAGCCAAGACAGAATAACAATAGGAATAACAAAAATAAAGAATAACAAATATATAAAGCTATACAAAAGTAAAGAACACTCTTCTTCACCCAGCTCCTAGCCATTGTAGCCAAAGAAGAGGGGGGAAAAAAGTACAACCAGTTGGAGTAAAAATAAAAATAAATAAACACAAACAACAAAAGACACGGCTGCCACTCGCAGAAAACTATCTTGCAAAACAGACCAGAAATGGTTTTGAATGTACTGCGTGTGATTAGAAATGTTTTAGCCCCATTGAGTTGCACCAGAATCGATCAGAAATCACAGGATTTACAGTCATTTCTTTGCAGCATCGTTCAGTGCAGGACGATATTCTGGTACAGCTGTGTGCTTGATGTTGTTGTTGTTCCTACGTATATCCTCTATAGTACTTCAATAGCATTGTTGGACATGACTGTCATTAGAAATACTTCTATGATAGAAAGAAATCAAGTCCAGAGAACACACTGCAACCATTACTTTCCATTTCCATTTCTGTTACATTACATATGCCACTTTATGATGACTTTTATCTAAAGTGCTTTATAGTACCTTGAGTATATACAGTTTTCGTGTGGGTGACCCCAGTGGGAATTGAATCCATAAAACTGGCAGTGTTAGTGTCATAGTCCTTTTCAGAAACTCGGATTGTTTGGTGTCCTTCGCTCATCCAGTGTACAATTGGATGACTGGAGTCAGTTGTCAGCATCTTCGTGAAGGTGAAGTTGGTTTTAAGCAAGGTGAACAGCAGAAACCACATTCAAACGTTGCACACAGTCAGAATCATAAGAGCCAGATTATTATTTAGTGGGGCCCATTAATATTGTAGATGAATAGCTTGTGGCCAGAGTTGGACCTATGTGCCCGAGGATGCAGATTAGGGAGGGATGATGAAAACACGGAGGATGTGAATTTGGATGCTGTATTTCTTGCCTATAAAAGGCAGTGTAACATGCATTTTCAACATCTGGGAACAGATAGAAAACAGGTAGAAATCAATGCACTTAGTTTCCCAAAACCCTCAAAACCTTGTTTAAGAATTCAACCAAAGAGCCCCTTGTAAAAATGTCATACAATGATTTGTGGTTAATAAATTTACATTCTGAAAAAAACCCTCATCTCACACATACTTAGATATTCTGCTAATAGCTAAGGTATGAAGATTACAGTTGCAATGTTACAATCCATCTCTCTCTCTCTCTCTCTCTCTCTCTCTCTGTCTCTCTATTCTCTCTCTCTCTCTCTCTCTCTCTCTCTCATACACACAGTTTCTTCTTCCTTCTCATCCTTTCTACCCCTCTTCCTGTGACACAAACACTGGCTGGGTGGACCGTGTCAATCGATACTGTAAACAGGAGTGAAAAGTGTTTGCCAAATAAGAAAAATGTGTAAAGTTAAATGTGTAGAGTTCATTTGAGACTTAAATATCTCCTTTTTCTGTCCATGCAATCGACAGACCACACAATAAGCACTGCCCATTTCAGCGCTATCGCAGTCATTTTGTTTTGCAGCACTCATCTGATCCTGAACCAGGTGTCACACTGACATTTGACTTACATGCGTAAATGAGATGAACTGATCATTTATAATTCCTAACTGCTCAATATATCTGCTTCCTCCCGCTGTGTGTGTTAATCCTATTCCCAAAAGTGATGTTGGTCTAATCTGTTAAGTCTGTCCTTGTTTCCCCTATTTCACTAAACACTCCTGGGATCCTCGTTCTGTTGCTGTTGCTGGGAGAGAGGAATTATTATCACTGGAGTACTTTAGATTGGAGTGGAGTTTACTGTTGAGAGTCATTATTCCTCTGGGACATATTGCGGCACAAAGAAAAGGTTTAAATAACATATGTACAGAAGCACAAATACTTAAATCCACATCATAACCATCATTTGTACCCTGCAGAGAAAGATGGGAAGCAAAGTCCACGCAGCGGGGCAAGGGAGGCCGAGAGGACGTGACAGAGCGAGTGAAAGAAACTCAGAGATTTAAGGAGATGTTTGGGAATGGCATCACCACACCCTTTCTGTTTGAGGGCTAGCCGTAGTCCTTACTAGACTTACTATTCTCTGCACAAAGCTACTCCCCCACACCCTCCAAAGACAAGCTAAATTACTAATTAAAGATTCCTCGTTGATGATTCTCAATTAGAGATCTAATTTTCCACACCACTGGCTTGACTTACTCTGTCCCAGAGCATACGGGACAGAAATATTGGGAGGTAGGGAAGGGAGACAGAATTGCTATAGATACATATTGGTGGAAGGTGTGTGTGTGTGTGTGTGCGTGCGTGTGTGTGTGTAAATTTTCTCACCTGATAATTCTTGCAGGCATTGCTCCACCCAGATTGAACTCTTGTTCAGACAAACTACACAGTGTGGTTGTACAATAATCAAACATGTTCACAATCAAGTGAGGAGATGCAGTTCCCTGCTGAACTGAGGCCAGTGACTTTTATCAGGAGAAAAAAAACTGAGACAAAGCAGACACGTGATGAAAATAATTGGCAAACGCCTGTTTCGTCTTTGCAGCTTCTGCCTTATGTGCTTGTTTGGTCCTTTCTCTCACAGTTCACAATTACATATATAGCTTTTTACCAGTCCCAGAGTACCAGTCTAATCCAAGAACCAGCAATGCCAGTATCAATGAGGTCTTTCTCGTGCCACAGTAGCAGCTACATACTGAACAAGTTCATAATCCAACAGTAGTATGGGTTGTTAAAGAAGGGGGTGTGTTGTTGAGCTTACTTATTCAACCCAGTGGACAATCCTCCAATACACTACCAACCAGTGTGGCAACTCTGCAGTTTTTTGTGTGCAATGGAAATTCACTGGTAAATCTCCTAACAATGACCATAGCTTGATATATGAACAAGGAAGTGTAAAATGTGTTTTTCTAAAGTGAAAACATAAAACAGAGAACAAATATAATTAATGTTCACAGATGGAAACACACATTAAGTCAATGTAAAAATCTAAGCCGTGCAAATTTTGCCAGAGATGAAATTACTATTTTACCAACATTATGTCAAATTCGCCTCTATTAAAGGCAAATTTATTATTATATTATATATATATATTATATTTATTATTATATCTATTATAATCTTTTGACTCCCGTCACTAAACTGCAGGTGAAACCTTCCCTTTGCGAGGGGGAAGCACCCCTGGTTGCAAGCATAGATTCTGAGATGGCACCCGGTGTTACGTCAACTTCTACGCTGCAATAAAAGAGAAATAATTGCAAAAAGTACATCAAGATATTGACAATTTACGAGGGTAAACATTATATAACACTTTGATGTATATTCAGCCGCCTGGCTTGCTTGTTTTTCTGTAGAATAAATTGGAGTAGCGCCTGTTTTTAAGCCTTAATGTGCTTCTGATTTTATTTTCATCTTCTGTAAGCTTGTTCTACAATTTAATTGCCTTAGGCCTACTTTTTTCTTAAGCAATATGGGTTTGGAAAATAAGAGTTCAGCAGAAACCTATCCAGACTACTATTGAGTAAATTCTCTGTCTTTTGTCAATGTTTGGTCTGGCAGTAAGGAAACAGCCCCAACCGAGTTAAGTGGTTGACAATGAATGAAAAAAGAAGAGCAGATAATAAGTGTACATTTGATATAACATCTAATCTACATGAAAGAAGATTAATAGATTACACATACAGGATGCTAAACTGTAAACTGAGTGGAGAAAATGAGTCTTGAGTTAGAGAGAGAGATTGTGCCACTCCAGTGCCCCAAGCTTGCACCACTGGACTGAGGGAACACAGACAGCACTCACTCTCTCCCTGCATGGGCCACTGGGGAGATTGACTGAGGGCAGGTATTGATCCAGTGATCCGCTTTGCATTTGGGAATGGAGTCACAGGCGCACCGCATTCCTTTATTTCCACTGACCTAGTTGAAGCTTTGAAGTTTGTTGGAGCTAGAGAAGCCTCAGAGTTGGCCAGGACCCCTAGGAGGACCGAACTACCTCCAGCTCCCTGGTGCAGTAAACAGCTTCACGCCAGGCAGTGAGGCCAGTCTCTCTGATTGTTGGGAAGTGGTTTGCTGATGGTTACTAATTTTTCTGTCAGACCTTTATCATCCAGGAAGTTAGTGTCAGTTACGCCCCCCCCCCCCACATCCTTCACCTGTACATTCAACATGTGACCTATTGTTGAACTTGAACTCATTTGAGACTTGAAGAGTTGTTTTAAGTCACCCTCCCCGCGTGGTTGAAACTTAAATCTATTTCTTTCCCGTCAGAAACAACATTTGGATAAGAGTTTTGAAAAAGCGTCGGGGTGGCGGAGTTGTGCTTTGCTGGATCTTCAACTTTGTCAAGCAAGCCAGCGACTGAACACACTGAATACTAAAATCTATTTTCATCCACGATTTGGGAAAGCTAACCACACACGAGGTGCCGTGTCTCTGTTTGTACTATTTATCCATCACACAGAGTTGCAAGTGAGCCTAGGAACAATATATGGAAATAAATGTGAGGCAAGCCATGAGGAGGAACTAAATAAGTAATGAAGCTGCACCACACAGATTTCTCCCCTTAAACATACCCCTCCCAACCCCAACACACACACAGACCACACCGCCACTCCAACCCCTGCATCACCAGTGTATCAAACATCCCAATGGTAATTATTATGCTTCGCTGTTCGTGCACAAGGGCAAGAATGCATTCGATATATCCTTCAGTGGTTTGTGCTAGTTTCAGCACATAATATGCAGCCGGTGGACGCGTTGTTGCTGTGCGGGCTGAGTGATAGCTGCAGGCACTCTGATAGCCAGTGAATGCATGGACCTGAGCAGAGAGAAGTATAGAGACTGGCAATAAGAGCAGTGCAGACTTCCACAATAGAGTTGATTGTGTTGCCTTTGAAATGGAGGTCCTGCGCGTGCTTTGTTGGACTTGCAAATGCACCCGTGCATTAGAGGGGCTTGACCTAGATCAGTGATAGACATAACAATGCATGACAGTTTGTCCTTTTGAACGCCCTGTGTCCTACAAGGCAGACTGACCATTCACAGCCCCAAAGTCTGATACCCTGATGACCACATTCACGTTGAGTGCTCATATCTGCAGAGTTTTTGAGCCCAGTTCCAAGACGCCCTATAAAGGATGTGCTCACATACTGTAAACTAGGATGTCTACTCAAGCACAGTTTCCATGGTATCTGTAGGCTTACTCAGAATATTATATTTATTCATTACACACGGGTACTGGTGAGCGTAATATGAAAGATGCATTTGAACAGCTTATGACAAAGACCTTAAAGGAATACTTCACCAAAGAACAAAGATAATGTATCATTCACATGATGGTACGTCCTAAAACGTCCATTTGGTTTGAGTTACTCAGAGATAAGGAGTTTGAATTTGTATTACTCCTCACTACTCCCAACAAATGGCCGTGCTGCGGATCTGTAGTTACTTTCAGTTTGAAAAAGTCACCTAACAACATACTTCTAAAACATTTACAGGCAAGAAAAAAAAAATCGATCCACGTAATATTTAATTCTGTATCCTGGATCTAACTTCTCAAGAAGTGATTTTGGCTGTTTGCAGTTATAGATATTGAGAGGTGGGGGGGAAATCCTGAATGTCGGTAGTGACAGCAAGTCCTCGGGGCAACTCATATTGGAGGCTGGACTGCTCCTCAACTTCTATGGAGGCATTCATGCTGGAAAGAGGACAATGTTCTACTGAAGTGAAAGCACTTTAAATGCAGCTCAGTGAAAGTTTGAAAATGAAATATTATTAATCACAGATCAATTACGTTGCTATGATACAGTTTTCAAGTTAATAGTTTTATATACTTAATTACAGTGAATAGAGCATTACAACCAAATAGCTAATCGTTCTTGGAGAATCAAACACACTGAAGACTGGAAGATGGAGCTGAGATGTATGAAATGCCCCTTTAAGCTGGATATGAGTTTATATCTAGAATGCTTTGTGCATTTAAACACACTCAGTGAATTCATTCATGGTGGCTGATGTTTATTCTAGGACAGATGTATTGGTTTCCTAGTCCAGTACGTTAACGTCTCTCCCTCTGTCCCTTCATGTGTTTAACCTTGTCACAGATAGGCTGGGATCCATTAAGGTCTAGTGCTGTCTCCAGAAAGGGTTGGGCATTACGGGCTCATTTAGAATGACTTCCATTTTTAATAAACTGCTCACAGCCCTGCCGATCAGATAGTGAGGAGGAGCACTTACCAACGCCGGAGAGACAGATATGACTCATAATTTATATGACACAAAAGGTTAAGCAATACTTACGCAGCCTCTAGGATTTTTTTTCTTATTTTGCCGTGCTCCGTCCTCTTCTTTTTGATTGCTCTCTTTTAACCTTAAACTCTCTCTCTATACGTTGCACCACCTCTGACAACTAAATGTACATTAGTCCGAACAGGCTTGTTAAGGCAGATTTGTTAGCAGAGAAATTCTCCTGTGGATAGCAACAATTGTGGGTTTAGATTTTTCCAATGCAATCATTGAAGTGTCAGTATATATTTCTGCAGGGGTACCTGAAGGTGAGGAGTGTGAGGAAAGGTAATGATAATTGGTGTTAGGGGCGTGTTGGTGTACGTTAGTGACGCAGTGGGAGAGAGGGAGCAAAAGCGACAAAGGTCATGTGTCGCTTTCTCTCTCACACGAGCCCAGAAGTGAAGGGATGAGAATAAAGAGGATGGGGTTAACAGAAAGTGAGATGGGTGACACGGATGGTGCCGGGGGGGGGGGTGGAGGGCGAGGTTAATGGAATTGGTGGAGTGAAGTGAGGGGAAGGGGGTTTAAATGGTATGTGAATTGAAAATGCTTTTTTAGCCGCGGAATCAATACACTGTTTCTCCGTCTGAGAGCCCGTCAGCCGCGATGAGAGTTAGCGGAGGCTTTTTAATATGGTGGTGAAAGGGTGTCGGGTGGAGGAAAACACCGGGTAAAGACCTTTCTGTGTACTTTGAGGGTTACAGACTCAATGTCAGCAATCACATTTCTTGTACAGTTGTGGTCGGAATTATTGTCACACTGTGCAATTTTGTTGATAAGAGCTATTTTGTCAAAATAAAATGTTTAAATAAAAAAAAAAATAGCATTTTAGAATTTTGAAGGAATTTTAGACTATGAATGATCTTCAGATTTCCCCTGATTCTGATTCTCTATGTTATACTGTTCAAGTTTAATAAGCAATTATGTGATATGGAAAACGAATCACCAATCATTTGTCGTCCTTAAAACTGTTTCTGTCAGATGACTGTTGAAACACAGAAGGAAACCTGTCCGTCATCTTTTTAGGGGTCAAGTCTTGAAAGTCACTCCTGTCCTCACTGCTGCATACTGTTGTTACCCTCTTCATGAGTTTACGCTTTTTTCCAAAAATCAAAATATGTCAACATCATAGCATTGTGCCACAAGATTTAGCAAAGAAATGTGTTGCTGCAAGAATATATGTCTTTATCCTCCTAATGATTATGTGAAAGCAGTGTGTGTGTGACGGTGTGTGTGGAGCTCTGCAGCCACATTTCTCAGATCCACTCACAGATGTTGACTGTTGCAAATTTAAAGTTTCTTGTGTAAATGTCACTGAGTGAGAGGGAGACAGAGGTAAGAGGGAAACACTCCTGCTACTTCTCCTCCACATGGCAGCTGGCTAATGCAGTATTCAGCAACCCATAGAGCAATCTCATAAAGCATAAGGATGCTGACACTGTTGCCCACACACAGAGAGAGGGAGAGAGAGCCTGATGGTCTTGACAATCCACTCATTAGAAAAACTCAACTTAGATATCATTAGTAAACAATGCATGTGCAGGTTTTAGTATTCTATCTGGGTTTCTTTCTTGCTTAGAAATAGAATAAAACTTTATTTTTTTACGCTGCTGAATCAGCAAATGCTCATTTGTCCCCCAAAAAAAATCAACCCATATAGATTTTCTGACATTTGGATTTTTAACTGTTTAACTCTGCAGAAGTTCAGCAGAGGAATTCTACCAGTGTGATGGTATACTGTGTGTATGCTGCTGACTGAAGGCAGCAGACTCAGTACCTTGGGTCACTTCCAAGACTGTAGATTGTAATTGATGGAATGGTTTTGAGTTAATGTTTCTTCCATATCCATCTATGTCATGCTCAATATATTACATTTTCATATGCAAATCATCCACTTAGGGATTGTTTTGTTTAATGACTCAGTGACACACATTAGAGCCATGTTATCCATCGGGTCTCAATTGCTCATTGTGCATTTTGTGCTGTCAATGCAAAGCACCCTAGTGACCCCCGGTGGTATGGGATTTATGGTGCAGGGCCCGAGACCGCAGACGTTCAAAGATCATGAAGCATATTAGCGAGCTAATAGGGCATTATGGGTCCTCCATGTGGAACACTCTTTGGGCATATATATCCATCACCAAATGCTACAATTATTACCCTGTATTTTAATAGCCTGTTAAATCTTTCATTAAGCACTCTCATCAATCTAACACTTCAGATACATTTTTCAATATGGGGCTTGAGCTAGAAGAGCATGGAGGAATGGACCAGCACTAGAAGAGTAGCTATTCTTCCATATTCAACAGCTGACAGCTTATTAAAAATAAATCTAATATCAAGAATAGATTTAAAGTGTATATATTTTTTGAAGTATGCAGCACCCTCCACTTTCTGTGCTCCGTTATTAATATGAATGAAACTAATTTTTCAGAATGGCACATCGCGACAAACACGCAGTCTATTGTGGGGAAGGACACTGGAGATGAGCGGTCTGGTTCTTTTATTTCAGCACCAAAGAATAGTAAATCTATACCCCACAATGGTGCGTCACAGCATCCGTCTGTAAATGTGTCAGTGCTTCCCTTTCAGGACAAGAAGACACAGTCTGTATACTGTAGCCTTAGCAGGCTCCCAGTCTCATGGTTTTGATCATCATGTGTCACATCATTTAGCACAATGCACAATAATCACTTAGTCCATCATTATGTGTTTTGAAAATGTCACAGACTGCATAATCACCTACATGGACATGAGGCTAGGGCTATATAGTGGAAATACCAAGGCTTCACATTACTCCACACAAGACAAGACAGGACACAAAGGACACCGAACAGGAAAGGACACAGTAGCCACCTATTGGTATAAGACCTTCATTACACAGCACAAGACACGGCACAGCACAGGACAGGACGCAAAATGATCAAACCCCAACTGAGATGTCGTGACCTGTTTCAGTGCCAGGACATGCACAGTCGTGGTTCTGTCCCCGGGCATCTCTGCCAGCATCTACTGAAACACACAGATCTACAAAAACTCACTCACTACCCCTCTTGCCACGTACCCACACCACTTCACTTAGGCCAGGGTGCTGTCTGGCTGACAACCGATTCCCCAAGCAGGAGAGGAAGTGGCTGTAAAATCAAGATACCAACAAGTGATCCCTACATCGATATACATTCCAACGTCTAAAACATTGAATTATGTATCACTTATGGAGAAATCAGAAACAAATATTACAATGGATGACACTACCTATCTCTCGTATAGGGTTAAAATCATCAAAATGAATGTGATAGCTTTCCGTTTTTACAGTCTGCAGGGAACCAAGCAAATAAAAAAGCACCCGAAAATCAAGATGATCAGCAAAGACACAAATGGATTACTAATATAATCTGCATGGCAACAAAACACATCATTGTGGGACTCCCTGTCACAACAACTAAATGCATAAAAATACTAACACGCCTTGATGCATTGTGCTGGCGTGTGAGCATGTGTGTGGGTGTTCAAATAGAAAGAGAAATACAGGAGGAGGGGCAGAGAGAATCTTTTGTGTTGAGTTACTGTGGAAAATCAGTTTGGCTCTGAGTCTACATTTGACATTACTAAGATGTAGATTCACCGGCAATGTGAGTAACTATTCCACACTTGTGATCCGAGAGGAGACGGTGAGCAGTCTGGAATCTGGGAAAGTGCAGCTTAATGCCTCTAGGTGTAAATATAAAATTGTGAGTTAATTTGAAACCACTCGGCAAGAGAAGGTATTCTGGTTGAGGTATATATTCACAAAGAAAATGACAGCTTTGATATTTATGTTGAGGGCAGGTAGAATAGAAATAGTGGTGCAGAATGCTTGAGTGGCTAATCTAACAAATCTCTTCCGTAAAGTATCTTGAGGAGATTGGTCACACATGTGGAAGCCCAGACAAGTTTTTTTCACATTTTGCACATTTTGCACATAGTCCTCGTAGTCGCAATGTCATTTCACCTACGAAACCAAACTATCAAAAAATATGACGTCTCAATATTTATGGAGCTTAGTGTAGTTAATGAAACACCTTCACAATACTGGCATACTCAACCTAATGGGCACTCTGACCACTTGTTAAGGTAATTAATGATAGGAACAATGACAATACAGCATCCAAAGGCAAAACACAGCTACTATTTAAAAGTAATCTTTATTTTGCACCAGATCTCATGAAGCATTCTTGGTGCCAAAGATAAATTCAAAGGTATGACATCTCAAAAAGATGGTATGCTCTGAAAATTAAAAAACAAAAAACAAATACATTACAAAAAAGGAAAAATCTCATTTATCACAACAAATTGATAACAAATCAGAATATCAACACCAATAAAAGCACAGTTCCTGAAGTACATTTTAATACTCTAACACAAACACCTTTTCTTTAAAAAGACAGGCGTCAACAACATCAAAAAATATACAGTAACTTGCAATAATGCTTCATCTTGTACAGAAACACCAGTATAACTAATCTCCCAGAGCCACTCATACTTCTTTCACACATCCACACAGAGTGCTGATATACAAACTAACAAGAGCCAATTTATCATAAATCCCATTACCACAGCATTATAAAATACATTAAAACCAATTAAATGTAATAAATACCAGAGAAAGCACCTTTAAAGCTGAAATGTGTTTAATTGATCAACTGACTGTGCAACATCCATGTAAAAAAAGATCCAATAAAAACATGATTAGTAGATCAGTGTGACTAATATATAATGATCAAAACAATCATCAAAACACTACATAATTTTTTTAATTTTTTAAAATCAATGATGGGTATATACACAACGAATCTCCCACACTTTCAGATCCCACCATAACTCAAAGGACTGTATTAAACTCATGTTTAAGTGTCTCATACTGTATCACAATGTTAATCAATTTGAGAGTGAAACAATGTCTTCAAACAAATAATGTAAACAAAGCCAGAATTGGGGCGATCTTGGCAGTACAGGTGGCACTTTACTCAGGTAAAGTGGGCTGTCAATATTGAAGCTTACACTAGATTTGCTACATAATCTATTGGTCGTTAACTTGAGAAGTTTACTCCATGGGCAATAGCTCCTTGCAACAATATTTCACTATATCAAATCAGAATGCATTTGTGATAACCACGTAGGGTGCCAGTCTGGTAGGCCAATACAAAACTGACATTCCCTGTCAAAACTCACATGCCGATGAGAAAAGTGCACTCAAAATCTCCAAAACTCTTCTCCAGTCTTCCTGCAAACAGTCTGTAAAGGGACGTTCAAGCTGCACGTTTTGAATGACATCTGCTAGCAAGCTAGACAAAGTTATTTAAGTTAGTCTTCACCACAGAACAGCATGCTAGACATTTCAAAACAGGCACAATGATCCCAGTATGTTACAGCAAGTACGGCAGTGACACAATCATATTTCATTGCTGCTTCTTTATATTTTATCACTTTTCAAGGTGCTACCTTTGGGCATTTTGCGAGCACTGCCACCAGCTCAATTCAAACTTCCACAGTTCAACTTGCACAACACTCGGCCATATTTTCTTGTTTTTAAATTAAACCACACATCATGAACTGAGCTCTGCGTTGTGTTCAAAAGGTTCTTTAAAGTTGGTAGTGTATTACAAGTGCGACTGGTTTGCCAAAGACTGTGCCTTCTGGACTGAAGATCATCATGCACAGTTTAATTTGACACTAATTGGGAAGCTTTCCACTAACGCATCATTCTATCTAATACATAAGGTTAGATAGATCCCAATCAATTCCCTGTCTGCTCAGTCCTTCCAGGAATTTTCCTTTTTTTTTTGATCTTTTGAATTACATTATCAACATTTTCTGAAATGTTTTTGATTTTTGACCAATCCACACAATTCATAACATATTTAAAAGAAAAAAAGGGTACCTAAATTTTCATAAAATTCATTCAAATTTTGCTTACTGACTGGTCATGTGTCAGGCATCCTACCTTAGCTGCTGCAAAGTCAAACACAACTGGATAAAACAATCAAAGGATAAGTCTGCAAAACCCTGGAAGGACTGTTCATTTGCGATGTGCAAACTTGTATTCACAATGGCTCAGTTGTTAGTCGCTGATTTGCTGTGTATATGGCTTCTGCTCATTCATGGCTCCTTTTTCCCTTTATCCCTATATGGTCAGGCACTGTTCCCTACGCACAATAGTGAGAATATGTAGTATCACGTTTTCAACTTTGAGTGTGTGATATCACCAAATTCTGGTGACCAAATACTGAATATGTACTGAATATTCTGAAGGCCACAGATTATTATCCATCTGAACGGGATGAATCTAGACCGCTTTGTGATCTTTCTTCCATTCATTCAAGAAAAATACATGTTAGGTCTTGGGGAGAGAATGGTATGATGAATGAAACTTATTACATTACTATCACAATACAAAATGCAATTCAGTTTTGTGTTGAAGTACTTAAATACTGGACCAGTCTTTTGGTTTGTTCATATCTAAATTTATGGAACTGGGAGACCATATCACTTGTGGGGGACATCATCTTGCCAGTATTAATACATACCGCTTTCCTCCTTCTTCCCACTCCTCTCCCATTTAGGCTAGCTCTGCTTTGGTTTGGTCACAGTTTGGTTTGGCTGCGCTTTGGCTGCAGTTGCCGATGCTGATGAGGAAGAGGATGACGAGGAGGAGGAAGAGGATGAACTCCATCGGGTCTCCACGCCTGTACTTGTCATCTTGAGCTTTCGTCGCTTTGCGAGGGGAGCGTTGTCCACACTCTTCAAAAAGAAACCCTCTCTCTTTCCACGGTTGAAAGCCTGGTGAGGACGGCAAATGACAGTGACAGTAGGAAGAAATATATTGAATAAATGTATTTAATTCCTGTTTCAAGAGTTTTGAGAAATGTAGTCCAGAATGCCATTACCTTGTAAGTCGCATTGACATAGGTGCGGACAGTAGGCCCGCTGGACTCCAGCACATCTGGAGTGCACAATGGAGTGGTGGACATGGACGCTCCACCCTGCAGCCAGCTGTTCTCTTTCAGATCAGACAGTTTGAGACGCCTCTCTGGATCCACTGTCAGTAGGCCTGAAAGCACAGAGCGAGGCGTTGAGGTGTGGGCCAATTACCAAGGCAAGACAACAAGATAGGAGGCATACAAGCAAACAGCTTATATGCAGAGAGGCGGAGTGGCAAATGCAAATGGTGTGAGTAAAAGCAAACCATATCCCGTACCTTTCACGAGCTCTTTGGCCTCCTCCGACACCCCCTTCCAGGCCTCCCCAGCCAACGTGAAGTCTCCCTCTTTTATTTTATGCATGATATCAGCAGCATACGATGAGGTCATCCCACGCTGCTCACTCTGAAATGGCACCTGGCCTGACAGCATGGTGTACTGATGAGAAAACACACACACACACACACACACACTTTACTACCACAAGTATAGTAGCTCTTACTGGTGTGACAGAATCAGTGGTTTTAGCTGAAATTACCAGGATGACCCCAAGACTCCAGAGGTCACAGGCCTTGTCGTATCCTGCACTCTCAAAGAGTTCGGGTGCAGCATACTGCAGTGTGAAACAGGGAGTCTGCAGGGGGGCACTGCCTGCAGGGCACAGACGGGCGAACCCAAAATCTATCACTTTGAGCACAGAGTCGTCTGTGTCATCTGCAAACAGCATGTTCTGTAAGGCAAATGAAGATAACATGATTATCCCATCTTACTTCTCTTACCTTTCACACTCTTTTTTTTATTTTTTTATAAATTCTACAGTCCAGTCATGTCAAGTCATAGCCCACCTCTGGTTTGAGGTCTCTGTGCACTACTCCAGCCTCATGCATGAAGCTGACAGCTGAGACCAGACTCCGCAACAGCTGGCTGGCCTCCGCCTCGCCAAAGAGCTTCTTCTTCTTGATCCTTTCTAGCAGCTCCCCACCAAGCAGAAGCTCCATCACCAAGTAGGTGTGGTACTGAGAGAGGGAGATGCACAAAGAGAGGACGGATCTATTTGTGATAATATATTTTGTTGTTGCATGTTGTCATCTTAATGTTCCCAACTGAAGTCTCTATTCCAAATGTAAATTGCCAATATTGCACATTGTATTCAAGAGTGTGGTCAAATATCTGTTGCATTATGTTATGTCAATAACTGTACGTAGATGGAATGCATGTTTCTTCCATTTCTCTGCTGTACCTGGTCAGTGTAGACCTCATGCAGCTTGACAATGTTGGGGTGAGCCTCACATTGCCTCAAAGCGGCGATCTCCCTCTGGGTGTTTGCTTCCATTCTAACGTAATCAAAAGACATTAAAAATGAACAAGAACATTCTGTGACCTATACCTATCAAACCGTATAGTGATATAGTAACACACATTAGAGCACACAGAAGCATGAACATGGTGATTAATCTGCCAGATTTAACTGTGACACACCGCCGCATGCCAAGATGGAGTACCAGCACCACGCCTCAGCTCACCTGCGGCTGATGATCTTCACAGCGTAATCATGGCCACTTTGAATGTGCCGGCATTTCCTGCACACAGAGAAGCTCCCCTCTCCTAGGGGTGGCCCCTGGAGACACAGCTCATAGTTCTGAAAAAATTGTGATTCCTGATCCGAAAAAAAGGATTGAATTAGTCAAGATGAAACTGATGAAAATTCTTGAGCAACAGGATATGGCTTGCAACACTGCACTGTAAAGAGTTGCAAAAAATGGAATTCACCCAGGCATCTGAGAGACAAGGCTGGCATACATTAACAAATATAAGACACTGCCTGGCAAAGCAATTTTATGTTTTTTCATTTATTATGGAGGAGCACATTTAGATCTATGAAAGGATGCATATTGCACTTCAGATGAAACATGAAAAGGAGATAACATTTTGCTGTGAAACAATGTCAGTCTACTTTGGTGAATAAACAAGGAAGCTCTTTCTCTTCTTTCTCTTCCCTTTCCTCTCTGTCCAGTCATCAATGTACTTAACCACTTGTTTGCCCCAACATCACACTGGATCCATACCTCTAACATAGCACTACGCTGGACAGAGGCAGAGCCCGGTCGATCAGCGCCAATTTGGGACTCTATGAAGTCCCCCATGACCGCATTCTTGTTGAACAGGATGGAGGGCGCAATAAATGAGTAGCCCTGAAATTGAGAAGAGATGTTGGGTGTATAACAGCCTGCTGTGACAATGGAATTAGTCTAGTGTGCGTTTGAAGGGTTTCATTCAAACATTCTGGAAAGAAAAGCTGTTTCAGTCAATATTACAAAAAACAGATGATCTATCCTCAGAAACAAGGCATTAAAGGACTACACCGACTTTTTGGGAGTTCGACGCTTAACCAATAGCTGACGAGAGGATTGGCACCAAAATCTTCACTGTGTCTCCGGTAGATAGCTCTGTCCGGTGTGCATTCTAACACTTCAGAATACAATACGTTATCGTTGGTGGCTAGCATTATCCTAAACGTGATAAAACCTTGCAGCTCTAAGGCTCGATGGCTAGTTAGTTTTAATGTCAGGTATCTAAACCTGCCAGGCTTGTTTAGAGGATTGGTAAAATAGGCCAAATGAATGCACTTTCAATGGAAGAAGATCGCTCTTCCTGCAAGACTTTGGGCCTAGTTTACACAGGAAGTGAGCCTGACAGCTAAAGTTTCTGTGCTGTTGATTCGTAACAGACTTCACTAAAGATGAAGATTGACATTTTGTTATCTACAATCCACAGAATAAAAAACTCATCACCTACGATTACTTAACACATGTATGCTAAAGTATTAGCATGCGCCAATCTCCTCATCAGATATCTGGTAAGGTGACCAATTGCCCAAATTCCCCAAAAGTCAACGTAGTCTTTTAAGATGACTCAGAACTTTAATAGCAACACATCATGCACTTTATTTTCATGCTAGTTATCAGTTTGTCAGAGTAATTATCATTTTTCTTTGTTTGACTTTGGTAATCAACTCTTTATTTCATATGGGTCGAGGTTGTGAGAGCGAGGACTGACCTGGAACAGGCGGCCCGTGCTTGGGGGTGTGCTGGCTGGGGAGTAGACAGGATCCATACCAGTGAACTCCTCAGCAAAGTTCCCCACATCAAGTTCACTCTTAAGCTCTGGTCTGAATGGGCTCGGCAACTTCTTCTCTGCTACATCAGCCCAGTTTAGTCCCTGTGTGAGGAAAAAAAAAACAGATGGAAATGATGAGAGAACTGTGTGAGGAGTATTGTGTTTGTCTGTCGAAGGGGGGCACTTTGCTAATGGACGACTAGAAAGAAAAGGTGGGAGAAGAGAGAATGACAGGTGAGGTAAATAGGACCTTGAAGAAGGGATGTGCTTTGATGTCTTGAGCCCCTCGCGGCCCAGAGCCCAGCCTCTTGTGGGGATCTTTCACCAGCAACTTCCTCAGCAGGTCTTGAGCTGTGGGTCCAATCATGGAAGGGAACGGGGGATCACAGCGCAAAATGCGTCTAAGGGGAAGGTGGCAAAAGAGAAGCAGAAGGAAGGCAAGAAATGGATGATTTGATCTATTATGTTAACATATTATGAACATATATATATTATGTAATACATTACGTATTACTGAATTGAAATTACTGAGCTGTGAGCTTTATATTATGTAGAGGCCACATCACATCTGCTATTAACACAATTGTATTTTATGCTGGCTAGATGAATAGAGTATCTCCAATACAGTAGCTGGCATTACCTTCTGATTTGGAGCGTAATCAAGGTTAATGAAAGATTGGAAGAGCATACAACTGAGACGGAAAGAGCGCCTGCAGCACTCACTTTGACACCTCACTCTGGGAGTTCCTCTCTCCCTCCAGGGTGAACGGAGATGCTCCCGTCAGCAGCTCAAACATCAGGATCCCAAGACTCCACCAATCTACCGACTAAGGAGGGAGAAGTACAAAGAGAGGTAAAAGAATATGTGCGGATAAGGTCGAGGAAAAACCCTCTGCCACACAGGAGGTTTGTTTGGAATAATTATAAGAACTGGGGAGTTATTGTGAGCAGTGATAACCACTTGAACAGACAAAGAAAAGAGCACTACCTACAGAAACTTCATCAACAGAAAATGTAGGGAAAAATAAACAGATTCATCTCTCAGAGGAAGGCAGCGTGCTAAAAAGGAAATTACCATCTCTGAGCCAAAACTAGAGTGTACATTGGCAGTGCCTTTCAAAGATGAAAAGCACTCCAAGATGAGATGAGAAGAGACGATGAGGAGTGATGCAGAAATGTCTCTCTCTCTTGCAGACTGGTAGCTTTCGCTATTGTTTATTAGTCACACTCTACATCGAGTGTCTTTGTTATTATGCTGGACTAGTGCCTACACTGAGTGCAAAACACCAAAGCAATAACTGCTTATCGCAGATTATCACATTTAACAGCAAATTCCATTTAAAGATCTAGGAGCTGAATGCTCATGTCACAATTGATGTTTCTGCCCATCATCCTGAAACTTCAAAAACCTGATCTTTACACATTCCCATCCAGCTCCTAACCTGTGACACCTTTAAATCTTTAACATTCACACAATGATTTGAACCCTGAAAATCAGTGCTTGCTGCCATATTGTTATTCTTTTTACCTTGCCATGGCCCGATTTCCCCCTGATGATTTCAGGAGCCATGTATTCAATGGTGCCACAGAAAGAGTAGGTCCTTTCCTTCTGTATAGGGGGGAAAGGGAAGACAATGTATGTCTATAATGTCAAAGCTACGCGTACCATCGCAGATACAGTTAAGCATGACTGCATGCATACACATTGTTATGTTTAGAATCTGTTAGTGTTTACACACCTCCTCTTCGAGAAACTCTTTGCTAAGCCCGAAATCTGTCAATACCACATGTCCTTCATTGTCGAGAAGGATGTTTTCCAATTTGATGTCTCGGTACACAATCCCAAGCTGTACACAACAAAGCAAATACTTATGAGGTACATGGTAAATGCAGTCAATTCTGAACAGAGATGGCATGCAATATACATAGTTCATGGTAAACATTTACAAAAGCAATTAAGACAAAATGTAAGGTACAACCCATTAATTGTTGGTCATTTTCATTTATCACAATGTCATCCTTTCAACATTTCTAAGACTTAAACAAAATGTCAAAGCAAACAACAGTAGCCCAAAGTAAAGCAACCTTCGTAATAACATGACCTCATTGTAATAAATCATCTCCGAAGATGCTTTTTTTTATGAGTTTCATTTTAAGAAATCCAAAGGGTATCATTAATAAGCTACAGTGCATTTCAGCCAGTAAAGTGAGAGCCCAGAGGCTGACTTAGGTTATATGGTTGAGAGGAGAGACGCCCACCTTGTGTAGGTGCTCCAAAGCCAGGATTATCTCCCCAATGTAAAGCCGCACCGCCTCCTCAGTAAAGTGATCCCGCTGGTACAAATGAGTGAACATCTCCCCTCCGCTCACATAGTCTATACCCATACACACAGACATATACACAGGGCACTTGAATAGACATATACAAACAATGTACACAAAAGGCCAACAAACAGACACATACAGTAATAGACACATGAAGAGAACACTTAATCAGCACTTCAACATTGAGACCAGAAAGCTCCATATTTGGGTCTATTGACCCAGCGCTCACCCAAGATGAGATGTAGTTTGCTCTGCGTCTGAAAGGCATAGTGGAGTGTAACCAGGAAGGGAGACTGGCGGATGTGCTCCAAGACCTGCCTCTCAGTACGAGTATGTTCTGTTGTCTTTGCCTTTTGAACAATAGCTGCTTTCTTCAGCACCTGGGGCATTAAGTATGATCTTCAATCATTATCCATCCAAGTCCACACCAAGACTAACTAGACATCAACAAGGGAGCTGGGTTGAATGACCACATGAAGTGAAAATCGCCCAGTTGTTAAGCAATGTACCTGACCATATGGTAGCTCAAGGGCACAGGCCACAATATTTGTGCCTATGAGAAATTTGCACTCACATCCCAGAATATTTTTGCTCCATGCTTCCTGTAAACATTACGTGAAGGGTAGCATTTTCCTTCCACAATCTTGGACTTGTCATGGAATGAGCTCAGATTGCCATTTCATGTGGTCTTGAAAGTGCTAAGCAACCCCAGTACAGTTTGGTATGAGTTGGCATGTAGGGAAACAGAGGGTGGAGCAAGAGTTTACCAGCAGAGACTAGGGCATCTAGTCTACCTATGAAATCACCAGTTTGCAAAATGTATAATTACATCAACGTTTAAAAGGGTGCTTTGAATCTGTACAGAGTAAAAAGCTGTGGTTTGGTCTGTTGTCTTGGATTAGAGCTTGGCTAAATATTCCAATTTTCAGCTCAAAATTGCTTTTCATGATTACAGTAAATGCAATATCCCAGAACAATATTCTCACCTTCATAGCATATAGCTGGCCTTCATCATGACCACTGTTCTTCCGGACCAAAAACACTTTTCCATAAGCTAGACAAAGACAAAAAGAAAGATTATTTTCTGCAGCCACACCTATTACATCTATAAAACAAAGTCACACAGGTAACAGCCAAAAAAGAAACACCAAAATATCTGGGCCTCTGAAAGCCACCAGGACAGGTTGAACAGGTGCTTAAGGTGTCTAGAACACTGCCAAATGGGATCACATGTGTTGTTCTGTTGATGGGAAACACCTTCTCTCACACCCCACTCAAGGATCTCACATAAGTTTTCAATTGGGATGAGATCTGGTGGCAGAGATAGCCAATGCATATGATCTAACCACTATCCATTCAGATGCCACTCATGTTATTGTTATGATTTGCAACTCTCCATTCAGGATAGAAATGCTTCACCACATGATTGTATACACATGATGTAAACAGTATGTCCTCAAAAAGGTTGAGTCAACCTAACCATGGCAGGAACATGCATCCTATCTGCTTGCAGTATGCCTTTTATGACCAATTTACTCAAGTTGTCTCTGCAAGTTTGGCTGCTATCTGTGGTTGTATTCCATGTGGGGACACTTCATGCAAATACTTACCTCCAGTGCCCAACACTTTGAGAAGCTCAAAGTTTTCCATGCCGACCCTCTCAGTATGACCTGTGAGGTTAGCTAGTGGTGGGTGAACAATGATGCCATGTTAAAAAGAGAAAATACTTTATGTCAGTACACAGCAAACTGTCCCACACAGACATATTCAATCCCAAAGGACAGATGCAATTCTCAAAATTTTCTAATCATTATTCAAACTTAGCAACAATCAAACTTATGTTACTGCTGAAGTTTTCAACAAAAGTAAGTGCCTTCAGAAAGTATTCAACCCCCTTGACTTTTTCCCTGCAGTTTGTGAATTAAAATTGGATTGTGATTTTTTTTGTCAACAACCTGGACAAAAGACCCTATAAAGATGTTTTTCTTTTTGCAAATATATACTGAGATATACATTGACGCAGATGTATCTCATTTAAGTACTGTGTAGAAGCACCTTTGGCAGTGATACAGCTTTAAATCTTCTTGGATACAGCAGCTTAGCACATCTGGATTTGGGGATTTTCTCCCATTCCTCCTTGAGGATTTGCTTTCTTAAAATCTACCCTAAAAAACTTTTGTTGTTTGGCTGTGTATTTTTCATATTCCTGTGATTTATTGGCCAAACAGACAACGCGCCGTCAGATATTTCCAGCGCAGCTACAATGGAGTTTAATAGGAGCTAGCACTACCACTATTTCTCTCTCCGCCTGCACATAAAACCCACCCCCCTTTTACCCCTAGGAGTGGCTTCATTCTGGCCACTCTGCCATATAGCACAGGTTTGTTAAGTTCTGCACTCATTGCCCTTCCAGGAAGATCTCCCATTGCAACAAAGGAACCCAAGAGTTCCGTTTTTGGTCACCTCCCTGACAGAGGTCCTTCTTGCCTGGATATTTAGCTTGGTTAGACGAACCAGCTCTAGGACAAGTCTTGGTAGTTCCATATTTTTCCATTTCCTATTGATTGAGTCTACTGTGGAACTCCCAACACTTTAGAAATTGTTTTATAACCTTCTAAATCTATGCCTCCTCAAAATGCTGTCTCTAAAGTCTATGGTTCTATAGTTACAGAGTTTCTACTCTGACATGCACTATCATCTGTGGGACATTAGGCTGGGTACATACTAGAAAACTTAAAACTGATTGATTTTGAAAAAGAGATTTCACTTTTTTTGTCATAAATAAGCTCACACTAGAGGATTAGGCAAAAATGGGGTATCACACACGTAACAAAACTGAGATTATCCTGCTGATACATCACAGATGTCAGGACTTCTAATCTCACAGGAACTTGCACAATGCAACATGCATCAATATGCACTGAAAGAAAGCACAAAAATGTAATAATTTGTTAAAACACTTAAAACGGTGGCTGCAGGAACACAATCAATGTGAGCTGTACACTGCAGTGAGAGCTTGAGGTGAGTAGGCTTTATCATAAATAATGTTAGCTAGGCTAGTAACTTACATTCATTGTAGGACAGGGGTTCCCAAAGTTGTGTATTTCAAAGACCTTAAATAGATATGCATTATTATCATTAATCTAACACTGTAAACTCTCTTGCACTGTAAACTCAAATGTAAATTACAAGCCTACAAGAACCTTTTTATTTGATTAACCCTACTCACCTCCAGCTCTAATGCAAAATGTAGCCTACACCCCAAGTTGACTGCGTCTCTCCAGCCATGGCTTTATCCAAATTCTTTGTTTGTTTTATGTTTTTTTTCCCCCCCAGTGCATATTAATGCAACATGCATTGTCAGTCATAGGACATATTAAGACATATTAATGTCTTAATATGCATACACATGCATACACACTGGATTGTGTATGCATGAATTTGGAATTGTGTTGAGTTCTATCTGGGTAGAGTGCCGTTCTGAGACATTGAGCTTCAAAGTTATGGCATCCCAGCTGGAAAAACTTATGTAGTGAAGTCTACTTTCATAGCTCAACAAGACCTGCACCCCCATGGTACTGTGAAAGCAAAATATCAAAATCAATCAAGGACATGGGTCCAAAAAAAGATAGAACCTTAGAATTCTGTAAGGACAATCTGGGTTTGGTTCTATAAGGTTCTATGTAAACTTAGTTTCAAATGGGAAACAGGATGAAAATTATCTATTGGTAAACTTTTATCATCAAGTCACTTTTGAAGCACAGACTAGATTGCATCAAATTAAATAAGTTTTGGTACAGCATTTTATATTTGAATTATAATTACAGTCCTTAAAACCCTAACCTTAACTTAAATTACATGATGAGCCTCAGTAACCACAATGATGTCAGTTTCCAGACAAGAAATGTCACTTCATAAATGGATTTTAAAAACTAATTTCAGCGTAACACAAAAGTTTTTGAACACTAAAACAATTTACAACATCTATATCAATTCAGTGGTATATTGACAAGCATGTAGTTGTATGTTTGGCTGCAGCCCCAAATCTCATTTTCTGCACATATTTTATCTCACAGAATTCCATGAGGATGACTGGACTCCATCTTCCTGGCATTTTTCTCCCTCGATCCCCAACCATCACTGTCTGGAATTTCCCCCTTTGTCTTCCTTTTCTACAGATCTTTCTACTTGTTGTTGCTCTGCTGTCATTAAAAATACTAATTCTATATATAAACTACATATCTTGGTTAAACCTGTTTGGAGCTGCACACTGTTTCTGAAAGGAATATTCATTCAACATCCAATTGGCTAACTCAGTGTGTCACAAGAGTTTTGATACATTAACTGGCATGGTAACAAGTAGACAGGAGTTAGTTGACAACTTGACATTACATCCACATACGATATATAAGTCATCAGTACATAAAGTGAAACAACCTGTTAGCAAACAATAATGATTATTCTAGGCCATCTCATGTTGGGAAAAAAATGGTTAACAAAAAATACAATTATTTTCTCAAGTACCGCAAATCAATTTGATAGTGCAGTGGTATACAGATAAAATAAATCTGATAAAAATAAACATTATAGAAGTGCGTGATACCTCATCCTGGCCAATTCTCTAGTGTGAGCATATTTACGACTGACAAGGCAAAAAATCGGAATGCAATCCGTCATTATGTGTGTGATGCAATGTGTCTTCAAAACCGGTTAAGATTTTAAGTCTTCTAGTGTGCCCCTGGCCTAAGCCCATCACACTACCAGATACCCGCAGTTTAAAAACTCTACAAAAAACTCTCTTTACACATGACTCGTGACAGGTCTTGTTGTCAACCATCTAATTGATCGTAGCTGACCATGCAAGCTATAGTGGAGGCCATCTGGTGTCTTCTCCACGATCTACATGTGTAATGTGTGTAATTACATAAGACCCACATAAATCAGGTATACTTGACTTACCATTAGTAATCTGATGCTTGACAGTGCAGGCTTTTTCATTTGTTTTTGCATCGGAGTCATCACTACTATCAGATGCGTCCCCAGGCATACCGAAAGTAGGCGATATCTACAGACTCTAAAATGAACTAGCTAGCCAGCTGTTTTGATATTTAAAAGATAACGTTATTATACTAAACGCTGAGACAGCAAAGTTTTTTATTGAGATTGCATTGTGAAGATTTACATAAATCATGAAAATGATTTGACTTTTGTATTATTTAAACAATATCGCTGTTCTAGTTCCTTTGCCTTGGACATTCTCGTGTTTCGCATTAGCGATCTTGTGATCTTCAACGATAGGCAACAAGGGCCGAAATCAATTAGAGAAGGCAAAGAAGTGTATAGCGATACTAGGTTAACACTGCTAGCTGGCGTTGGCCAACTTTCAGCCTTACAAAAAGATCAACAGACTAAGTGGCTAACGTTAGCATTAACATTATCCATTATGTTTCATCCATGTAAGCACACTACTCGTAATTACGGTATGACATGAACGTCTGATCGAAAGGACGTGTAGCGTATTAGTTAGTGAGTAAGTAAACAGCCCGTTTGCTAGCTAACGTTATTGTTACGATCAGACACGACATGTTACCTAGCTAGCTTGTAATGGTTAGTGGTTAAGTTAGCAAAGTAGTAGCTAGCTATCGCTAGCTAGCGAATCCCTTCTGTAACGTTAGTCGCTGATCAAACTTTGTAACGTTCGCTAATGTTTACGTAGCACACTCAGTTAGCTAAGTTATCTGGCCATGAAATGTCAATTAAAAATCCCCTCGTTAAACGTGGGCATAAGTTGAAAAATACCAGCTTGGATAGTTCCTTATCCTGTCTTTACGGGAACCAAGTTCATGACTCACTAATGTTGAAAATAATGCACCTCACTTTCTGTCAGCAGCTAACTGCTAACGCCAGTTTCCTACTACAGGGTGCGTTCACTACAACCACTGCCCGTCACGTGAACCAACAAAACCCACGCGGGCGGAGCGAAGTTCATCGAGCCCTAGCTAGATTACCTCTCACTTCAACATACATTTGTGCATGGAACACCATTTTATATCAACACTAGGTTTTATATGAATGTTAATGTTCATAGGCCTTTGTATAATACGTTTAAAGACAAATGTTGTAGACAATTATGTTGACAACACTTCGCCATATAAAACAAGTGTTACACAAATAAAGCACTGCATTGTTATCCTCCTACCAAGGATTATATGTGACATACATTTGTGCCCATGCGTGTTTGCCTTGTATTATCAAAATGTTTGCTTGGTCATATTAGACTTTAATAGACCTATTCCTTGGAGAGTGATCTTCGCCATTATGTACAAAATCCCTGTTTAGGATGTTACTTAATAATTGACTTTCTTAAAAGATGTGTTGCACCCATGGTAAACGTTTAAAATTTGACACAAATTCTTACAGAAGCATTTGGTTTACATTTAAGGCCGCAAGAGTGGATCATTTTCACTGTACTTTTACTTAACTGTACGTGGTTTATAAAAATTGCATCAACTACCACTAAACTACTGTAAAATGTAAAATACATTTGGATATTTCAACAATTAGTCTCAAGACAAAACAGTCACAGATAACCTTTGAAATACATTCAGATGTATTTTGCAGAATAGGATTCATTTCCATTTGTACATTAAACTTCCTGCACAATTTCCTTTTACATCATGTGAGAATGCCACGTTGTTCATGTGCTGGCTGTATTACAATGATACAAATGCCCCCCATATCTGCTGTACTTTATTTTGTGGCACAAGTCATGAAGAATTCTAGATAGAGCAAGGCTCTTATGGAAATGCTGAAACAAGAGTAGGCTTACAAGAAACTCAATACATATTTGACATCTTTCAGTCCTACCGCCCTTACAAGAAATCAAAGTATGGAGATATAATAATGGGAGAATTTTCTGATGTATTTGGAGCCATGTGTGGCATATTGGTCAATAGCCACACTAGCATGTAATAGTTTGTACTATATGCATTTTCTGTCAAAATGGCTATTAAACGGGTTACTATTCCAACAGCAGTGTCCAAAGCAAAAACATTATAGGACATCACACATAAATGCAGCAAAAGGTGGGTACTGATCACCTAAAACGTAATGAGAACTTGCGGTTTGCTAACCAGGATGTAATACTCAGACAGTACTAACAGTTGGTCCTGCTGATGTTTCAGGACTAGCCAACAAACATTAAAAATGCAACATGAATTGAGGCAATTGTGACTCCCATTACTCAACCAACAGTTTAATCCACCCTGGAACCAGAATTCATATTATTCCTGTATTCCCTGGATAATTTAATCCAGGGAAATTGTTACACTTTGGCCAGTAGCCATCTCGTTTCAATCTGAGCAAACCAAAATTTGAGACTAGCCAGAAAGCAGATTTTAATATGAATTATCAATGTACCTTCCTATTGTCTGCACAATGTTAAACCTATACATCTATTTAGTATAGTGGAAGCAATAATTCAAGGTTGTTGTTCTTGCTGGTCATTAACCTCTCCAATCTCTCATGCCCAGAGCCATGAGATAAATTCTTCAGACTGTTAGGCCAACCTATTGTGCCCTACTTTAGAGAGCAGAGCAGATTCAATGTATTTATAGTGTGGCTTTTACTGACAGTCTTGATGCTACTTAAACTAGTGACAGACCTTTACCTCCAGTTATTTTCATCAATTTGGAAGTAAATGCTTTTTGGCCTAGCCTTGAATTATGAACATGGTTGCTTGGGCTCCTAGATGGACAGATTTAAAACAAAGGGTTGCATGCAGCCTATTCAAATCAATCATTGTAAAAAAATACCTCTCAAACCCCAAAGATAGATTTGCATAGTATCCTTACCAGTTACCATTTGCCTAAATGCAACAGGAATAATACATGTTCCTCCTTCTCTCAACATGCACATCTCTTTAATATAAAGTTGCAGAGAGATGGACATTGGGAAGAAGCCACTCTTTGGCAAATCTTTTAATTTAGCAGTCAACTAATTTGTATTTAGGGGTTTGAGTGTAAAAGAAAACGTGTAAAATAAGTAATGTTAGGCCTAAAAGAGTATACAAGTGCCTTATTTATTTTCTTCGTCCAAAGGCTTCCTCCATCCCCCACAATCCATTGTCAATGGAGAAGCTCAAAAGAAACTTTCAAAGAAACCCTTTAGAACAGACTTTTACCCACCCCCTTCCCAAAAGATGGAAAACTAATGCAATCTGTTAAACCAATGAAATCATTTTTACATTTTTAGATCAGAAGACAAACGACGATTGTGCTTATGAAATTTGCCTCCTGCATTTGAGTGGCTGGCAGATAGGAAAACTAGGGCTTCCGCATTGTGGTGAAGGTGTAGGACAAGGGAGAAAGAGGAGGAACGCTGAGGAACAGAAGCTGTATGCGTTGTTTCTTTCAAGCAGCGTGTTTAGACAAGCCTCGCCAGGAAGAACATGTAATAACTACTGTTGACAATTACACATTATGTACTTCCAGAACATTATTACATTCTTGTTTTCGCTCATGTAATAATTAAATTCTTTGCTTTAATTCCCTGAACAGTTTCCAAGCCTGGATAGGAATAACATGAACTGTTTCAGGGTGGATTTCCCCTTTTGACGAGGGAGGTGCACTACGTTGTGATGTGTTTTTTAAGACCATTTTTAAGTTTCTGCCTATACGGTCCTAGTTTTTTTTCAGAGGGAGTGTTGTGAAGTCCTCACATTTTTAGATGACATACCAGATGCTTCCTACAACACAATGTATAAGTTGCGAGATTGATTAAAAAAAACCAAAAAGATACACGTCGATGTCTGAATGACACTGAAGACAATATAATTTTTGAAGGCAATAAGAGAAGAGGATGCAATATTTGGAGGGAATTGCATTTTGTTCCACTGTGGTCTTGCAGTTTTCTTCAGGAGTCTGGCCCTCATCACCGTATGGCTATCAGTCCGACATCTATGAGTTTCTGAATCTTCTGAGCAATAACTGGATTCTTTAAGTGACTGGGGGTCAAAGAAAAAAAAGAAAAAAAGATTAAATTCTTCATGCATTTCAATGAATGATTATATACTTGCATAACTTTGACTTTGTGTACAGAGACTCAAATTGACACAGAAGTTGGCAAGCTTACTCGCTGAGTGCCTGAGGGTCCTTCTGCATTTGCTCCAGTATCATACGCATGGCCGGGTCACTCATAATCTGCTGAACCTCTGGGTCAGACATGGCCCTCCTTTTCACATCCTCAGGGCTGTCATTCCTCACAGCGTGGCTCATCATACAACGCTGAATGCCCTCTGTGGCTTCCTGAATGGGGAGGAGGCAGGTGAAGAAACATGACCCATGGCTCTATATTGTCATGCACATTGTTCCTCAAGGTATAAAAATGAAATTCGGTAAGGGCCGTTGATACACTGTCATTGACAATACCTTTGAGGAAGAGTCAAGGTCCAGAGCCTTCTGGTATGCATCCATAGCTTTAGTAAAATCTTTCATGGCTTCCAAAGCAGCTCCCTTGCGTGTGTAACCCTTTACTGTGAACAGAGGTGTGAAATTAGATAAGTATGGTTTACACTGAATTGAAACATAATGCAGCTAGTCACCAATGTTACCAGTAAAAAAAAAAAATTTAAAAAAAAAAGAGCTTCCAGCAGACAGTTTAGATGACTTGTGTTTCATTTATTAACATTTGGATGTATTCAAGTTCCCTACTTACTGAAGGTGTGATCAAGTGCGATGCAATCTTGACAATCCTATAACATAGATAATTAAGATTGTCATTTTCAATTTACAACGGAATTCAGAATCTCATGAGCGTACACATGTGGCTGCTTGGCGGTGATGCACGGTACCTTCAGGGCAAGCTGAAACTCTAACAGCTTTGTGTAGCAGGCAGCTCTGTTACTGAAGAGCTTGGCATCATTGGGGTTCCTCCTGATGGCCTCAGTGTAATGTTTCATGGCTAAAGGATAGGCTCCTATTGGGCAGAGAAGATGAGTAAGTGCAGTAGGAAACAATCTGATGACGTGTAAAGAACAAACATCGCAAACTACACATACCTTTTTGGAAGGCCTCGTTGCCCTTGCTTTTCTCTTCCAGGGCTACCTCGGGGTTGATGTAGGCTAGCTTCTCCTGCTCCTTCACTATCTTCTCCGCCTGCATATTCAATGAGAGCGTCAAGGTGTAACAAGTATTGGTACAATTCAGACTGAAAAAAATAATAATAATTTCTCCAAAGGCAGTCAAAAAAATTTTTTTCAAGTTGATCACTCAATCAGATGAAATATTGCCACTTGGTGGAAAAATGCGAGCCCTGTCTCACATGTGGCACTTCAGGCATGGAATATCTATCTGCCCAATGTCACAATATGCAGCATCATTAATGTTTAGCCAAACAACTGTCAACAATTAAGTGCATAGTTGAATCACTTAATATCTCAAGTCAGTATTCTACATCTAAGGAGCTCTGGTTATAGGAAATAAAAGGAAGTCTTGATCACCTAGTTTCCATGACAGGGTCTAACAAATTTCTCAATTTTCCATAATATTTCTGTAGTTTATTGTGTGTCATTAGAGCAGACCCGTGAGCTGGGTTAGACTCAGATTAAGATCCTCAGCTATGAACATTCTGAATGAAAAAAAATTAAAATAAAAAGCCCACACTGCACCTGCTGACACTTCTTCAAGACATCAGGGGTGCGATGCTCCGCTAAACTCTTGTTGAAATATTGAATTGCCTCTTTGTATTTCTCCTGCCTGAAGTACGAGTTGCCAAGTCTAGCCAAGGCCCTGTGTGAAGAGGAAGAGAGGGATGAAGATAAACGTGTTCTTAATTTAGAAAGCAGAGAGATCCACTGACATTATCCCAGTTTCCTCATGTAAAAATATAAGACAACTCTAGTCTTGTTTCTCTAACAGGGAAGCTTGTCATTTAAGGGCTGTTTCCAGGAGAGGCTGAACTTGGCAAGTTACAAGTCACATAACCGACATATTGTGCAGGCTACATAGTTCAGTTTATTCCCTATGAGAGAAATTGGTTTATTGTGACATGGAAAGCAAAGGGGATGATCCATTTCGTGGGACAGCATAAACAAAATAACAATGTGCACATTCTAGTTTCCTGCTAGTTTGTAGGAACCTTCCCAGTTTCAAGTTGTTACACATCATTCAATTCAACCTGGCAATGATACATTTAACATTAGACTGAAACCTGCAGAGGTTGGAATATTACACAGCAGCTACATGTATAACATAGGCTAGTGTGTATTTTGGTTTGACCTTTAAGATGTTGTAGTGTTGAGGAACTCACTTTGCAATTTGCCTGTAGTCCTCCCGGTTCTCTCTACCCACATCAATGGCCTTCTCACACAGCTCTCTGCACTTCTCCAACTCTCCCTTCTCAAAGTACACAGCTGAAGTGACAAGAAGGAAAAGTGTGCATCTTATAAAAGGCTGACCTTAGGGCAAAATACAACATTTAATATACATATTAAAAGATCTCATTTAATTTCAGCTTTCAATTCTGGTAACTGGGTCAGGTTACAGTTCAGTATGTTTCCGGTACAGCAGGGCGAAACATACTGATGGTTATGTTCATCCCTGAGAAAAATCACTCTTCATTTTGTCATTGACAAATATAATACACCTCTCATAATTAATTGCATGAATCACAATAGTCATTTTTGAGAAGATTAGGTTTTACGGCTTAAGCTACAATAAAGCTCATTGCCTTAACGATTGGAACAAGTTGGAAATAGTATAAAACAACTTACATAAAGTGATTACAATCAGTAAATAAAAGAGGATTGATGGGTGAGGATTTTAGGGTATTTCACATAAATTTGACCTTCCTCAAAAGGTATTACTGAACAAGGCATTTCGCCAAGTTACATATATGAATGATGTTCCAAAAATTACATACAAAAGAATATAGCATTTCTGTTCCTTTAGCATATTTGGTGGATCAGTAGACTCAGATAGCTGAGGTCAGGATAAAATGGGTCTACTGTAGTTCTAACTGAATGTTTTGAACATATGATTCTGTACCTGCTTGATTGGAAATATAAGCCATGTTGGTAGGGTCATGATTGACTGCTGCTTCGTAATGTTTCAGTGCAGCGGCAAAGTCCTTCTTCTTATATGCAGCATTCCCCAGTTCTTTTTCTTTCAAGGCCTATCAGAACAAAATTTAGAAAAAGAACAAGACATAAAGAAAGAAATCAGAGAAAGAGGCGAAATGGATGTAAACTGGATTTCAGAGGTGTGCACCCCCCCCACAAAACTGTGTATTTCATTACTCTTTAAGAAGAGTGATTACAGAGTGATTGCCTATAATCAAATGCACAGCTTGACAGCTTTCCTGCATGACAAACCAAAAACCAATGAGTCCTATTTTGAATTTAGTAATTGTGCTAATGTTTCACTTGAAATCAGATTGATTTACCAGTCTCTTGTTCTCGGGTAGGTCTTCCTCCTTGGGAGGGGGTGGCTGAGTGTCTTTGGGTTTGGAGGGTGGAGGGGGCTCCTCCTCTTCCTCCATCCCAGCTAGGTCTAGTCCCAGCAGCACAGAGAGTGTTGTCATCACTCTTGGATCCTGCAGCTTCCTAGAGAACAGTCAGGCACACAAATGTATTTCTGATGCTACAGTATTCAGGGTTCATACACAATTTCCAATTTAAAATCAGACACTTTTTTTTTACCTTGATATTGTCATTGCGATTATAATTTTATTAATAGAATTGTAATTAAGTACATATTTTATGTTGCCAACTGCATATACTGTATTCTGTAACCAAATCAAATCTAGCCGATAATCGTGGTCACATAGTGTGCCACTTGTCTCGGTTCCATCTCAATTTCGCTCCGACATTTGGAATAGTGAAGGTGGCGCAACTTGGAAAAAATCATTGCGGGACGGGATCACGTATCTCTTATCCACAGTGTTTATCGGAGCCATGTCTTTTGCTAAATGAAACGCAATTTCTTCCGTTCCGTTTTCTCTCCGTTTGCCTTCAAGAGCTTGCTGGATACAGGGATGCATTATAGAGTGAACCAGTAATGGTACTGGGACTTAGGCCCTGTAAAACTTTCATTTGCTGTGGTTCAGAGAAGCTTGACACCAAGTTAGAAAAACTTGATTTTGACACAGTGGGAGTATTGTTCTAGCTATCTTATTGAAATTGGCTTCTGAGCAGCTTATCTTTTTGATGCTTAATCTTGTATTACAAATTAAATGTTAGTCTCATGGCAAATTAGTATGTTTTAAGGCTGGCAAAGCTTTCAAAATGCACATACGTGCCAAGCTCCGATGGTTTGTTCCTGAGCTGCTCCAGCAATTCTCTGTAGCTCGGATCTGACAACAGCTCACGGGTCCGAGGATCACTCTCCAGCTTCTCAAACATGTTGGGCGTGGCAAAGGGGTTCATCATCTTTTTCTCTGGTGAGGCAAAAACAGGCGATTAGCAGTGTGATATATATGGTCACAGCGTACATCCTCTTATCAACCTCCTGTCATCACATACATGGCTGATCCCCGATGCAATTTTGTAATTGAGCAACTTCAGCATATTTTTTTGTCCGTGTGTGTGTGTGTGTGTGTGTGTGTGTGTGTGTGTGTGTGTGTGTATCTCCATTTCCCCTCACAGGAAATGTGTTGTGTGAAGGTGGCAGTGGCTGACTAACCTAAACATATAAATAACGAACTAACGAACGAACGCACACACTTCGTTTTATTTCTACCATTTCTGTTTAATATGCAAGGGTAAATAAACTTGATTAAAGTAAGTAAGTAAGTATACCAGTTTGGAATTCTTTAGGGTTGTACAGTCAAGGCAGGGTGGGGTAAAAGCAGCTATCTATGCTTGTCAAGTGCTGCAAAAAACAGTTTCTTGCATTAAGCTGCAATTTAAATTGCCAAAATAAATAAACAAACAAATTGGCAAGGGAATTCCACCGGCAATGGACCAGCGACTGCCCAGTTTTCTCGCCCATTCTTTTAGGAAAAAATGGAGCCCTCATAATGTGACCTTGTCAGCAGCCATCTCCAGCCATTCATCCACTAACTACATAGGTATGAATAGCCTATTTATGTCATAAAACCAGTATCATGGAAAGAGTATTAGAAATCTGTGTGACATTACAAATTCTATCATTTCTACCTGCTAGCCGGGCCTCAATGTTCTGCAGACCCTCCTTGAGCTGCTGATTACTTGGCTCTCGTCGGAGTCCTTCTTGGTAAGTCCCTTTAGCATCATCCAATCGGCCAAGAAACTCCAATGCCGTTGCTTTGCGTGAGTAACCCTGGTTAATCAAAATTGGGAGATGTCACATCAATTCTGATTGCTACATTTGTTGCCATCAAGTTAACGACAGGACAAATGTGACCTCACCTTGCCCCAGTCAGGCTTGATCTTGATGGTCTGATCGGCATCCTGGAGAGCGCTCTCGTAGTTCCCTTTCTTGGCGTGCGCAGCAGAGCGGTTACTAAAAAGGACATGGTTTGAGGGGTCGAGGGCCAAGGCTTCAGTGTAGCATTGTACAGCCTTGTCAATATTACCCGCACTCAGTGCCTTGTTGCCCTGGTCTTTCAATTCTGAAACCTAGGAACAGTGAAGATACAATCAAATACACAATAGACACACACAAAATTGGATTAAAATGGAACAATAGATCCAATCCAGACCTGCCTAAAGGAGAAGACATCTTTCTTAAGTGTCGCTGCCTAGTGTGTCAGCTGTTAAAACAAGCATAGCCAACCAAACAGCTGTTCCTGACACTGTCAAGACAGGTGCAGCAGTGCCAGATATAGCAATCACCTGATATTACTTCAGTGTGTTTAATGCACACCTGCTGTCCTCCAGATGCACGCTAATTTGGTAGCTAGACACATTTTAACCAGGGTGACAGCTTACCCCACAAATGCAACTGAAAGTGAAACTGATACAACTCTATTGTGAATTAAGCTCCCACATGTAGACCCTATCACTATACATAGTTTGAAAACATAACATCCATTATGAGGTGCCTAATTACTTGCCTAAGTAAGCAAGGGATTTCGTACAATTTTAGTTAGTACAGTTTTAAAGTGAATCTGTGCATATGAGATGTAGCACAAGCTCTCAGACTTTTGTAGGGGAAAAGGTCAATGGAGCAGGACAGGACGCTTTGGGAGAGGTAAAAACCCATATGATGAAAGATTCCCAAAGGGTCCTGTATGAGGCCTACACTTCAACCAGAGAGGGGAAACTAATCAGTGAAATCACCTGGTGCAGTGTTTGGTTGGACCAAAAACCTGCACTCGCAAACCAGTGTCCGAAATTAACTTTTTTGCTCCCCTGCCAAGGGAAGGGAAAAATAAATTACCTGCCAAGTATGATGCTCTAAGCAAGCATGTCACCCTACCTGTTTTCAATGCTATTTTGGGTATAGAATCAGGTAGTGTATATTATTTTAAACCTGCTGACTCACTTATAAAATGGATCACGCCTGTAATCCATCATTAACTGCAAGAGAATTGAAATTACAAGAAAGTAATTTGAAGCTTCTCAAAAAGTTATCGGTTACTCAAAACACAACATGTCTTTGGCTGCATTGCATTATGGACTATTGAGGCTTTTCATTGGAGAAATTGGTGTATCTGCTTTTTCTACAATGTATATTTCTCTGTATGATTGTTAAACATTGGTGCAAAATGTTGAGTCTACAAAGAAGCTCTTGCTTTGATTTTGAGGGACTCACACCAAAACCAAACATGTACCACTGATGTTTTAGATTACTGAAACATTTTTTCCCCATTAACCTCCACTGTAGCTGCTGCACTTGACTGGATGAGCCATGCAAGCAGTTTCATGACTGGAAGGCTGATCTCTCCCTGCCTTTAAGTGCTGTCAGAAATGTCATAATTATGAATTGAGCCCACATGAATGACCCAACAAAGTGGCAAATATGATTGAAATAGTCATCATTTGGAACAAATGAGTTGCCAGGATGTGACATTTAGTGGGCGGAGAGCATGTAAGCATGCCAATCACTGATGTAATTTATTACTATGTTTTTCTGGCATTGTATGTAAAAAGAATATTGTGGGATGTTTCTCTTTATGTAACTTTGTTGTCAGCATTTTAACAAATTAAAACATCAATTGCATGCCAGCCGTGGATGTTCTACTTTGTAGTCTGTCA
Organism: Hoplostethus atlanticus; assembly: GCA_034670405.1. Classification (NCBI taxonomy): domain Eukaryota; kingdom Metazoa; phylum Chordata; class Actinopteri; order Trachichthyiformes; family Trachichthyidae; genus Hoplostethus; species Hoplostethus atlanticus. The sequence goes on from JAXDDX010000018.1 coordinate 4,016,450, forward strand.
CCCCAGGACAAATTGTACCGCTTTATTCCTAAAGTCAACGTCAGCCAGCAAAAAAAAAAAATTGCTATAGGGCTTATTTTATGATTATTTCCTACAAAAAGCAGTTGAATGCATGGCAACTTCCGATTTCAGAGGTAGGTGCTTACGAGCAGCACTAGAAGGCAGTTTATGCCCATCAACCGGGCATAACCAGAGTCAAACTTTTCCCGTCTGCAAGCCACTTGACTGTGATGCGAGAACATTCGAAAGCGGACGCAGCAGTTCTGACACAACGCGGCTCTCTTGTAGCCATGGCAGCCGCGCCGTGTGCATCTAGAATGATCTCGCATTCTCTGTGCGGTCTGCGGAGAACAGCGCTGAAGCTGATCCAAAAATATTCCTCAGTTAATTTAACGGCTACTATGGACTAACTACCACAGCTAAAGCAACTTTGTTTATGGAGCTTGACGTCTTCAGACACAGAACTTTGTTTTATAATCAAGGGATTTCGCTAGGTTATTTTGTCCACCTTAACGACAAGTTGTGCAGTGACAGTGTTCACATGACGTGAACAGTTACCTGCCGGTTGGCTGTTGGCTAGCTAGAGGCTTTTGTCATATCGATACCCAGACAAGGCCCCGATCGCTGGCTGGCACGCTATGCTGATATGTTCTATTGGTTAAGGCAGAGCTATCTAATTAAAGCTAATTATATAGCTAACGTTATAGTGCCGTGACATGAATCAGCCTGTATCTAAGATGGTACCGTAAGACACAGTAACTGGCTAACGTTTACCGGAAAATTCAGTTGGGGTTGCAGATTAGCATATTATATGGTGCTGGTTAGCAGTTAGTAGCACCTTTATCGTTAACCTGGGTTAGGGCAATGTTAGCCCAGTAACGTTACTAAGTTAGACATTACTAACTTAGGGTTAACGCTAAGCTAACGTTAGCGTTAGCTGTCTAACGCTAGCAAACAGTTAAGTTCTATTGTTAGGAGGAACACTAACTATGAATTTGTTTTTGTAAAACATACTAAATGCTAAGAAATCAGAAATACATCAAATATTTCTTAGAATTATGTTTGATAATAACATTGAAGACAGTTGCAGGATACTCACTTTCTCCATGGTGCAACCATGAGGTTCCTTCCAGAAACTACTGTGAACGAGCGCCGCCTCCCGAACAAGATGATGGTTGCCAGTTTATGATGAAGAAAATCCGTAATTAACATCCAGGTTTACGTTTGAGTACAGCCCATTCATTTAAAAACGCATGAAAGTCCTGGTGCTACTTCACCTTTCTTATTAAATTAATTATCTTATTCCTGCCACTGGTATGCACTAACTTGTATATTTTTGGTATTTTTATATAACCTGTATATTCCTTATATTCTTGATTTTCTGAAGCTTGTATATTGTATAGTGCTGTGTGCTTCTTTCTTGCTACTTTCTACACCCCCTGCTGCAAAACTGCAATCTCCCCTCGGGGACAATAAAGAGCCATCTAATCTAATTAAAGGGGTCAGTTTTTTTTCACTTTTTCATGACGTTTGAATTCCAAAAGATAGTCATGCTGTGTTCCCAGACCCAATCCAGGACACATCTCCTAATTTTTTTCCCCCAATATAGCCTTGTGTTACCCAAGGTAAAAGTACTGTATGCTGTCTCATACAGAAGGTGAATTTGATCATTTCTATAGTCAAGCCATGCTAATGCCCAATTAATTAATCCTAGTGTATGTGCATGTGCAGTTCCACGTTGCTGACTAAACAAAACAAAAAGGGGTAAAAAGGAGTCGTAATGACACCTGACCCATTTGGGTATCCTGATATTTGCAAGCAACTAAATACATCAATACAACAAAAAATGTCCAAAAAATGATGGGCAAACAGAAAAACCCAAACAACATAAAATGGGGAACCCAAACCACCAAACCTGTTCATGCAAACCTAGAACAAAAACCCCTGACAGATATGAAATCAACACAAAACAGAGGTTGAAACTCCTGTAGACAATAATCACGTTAAAGTTTTTTCTAAAACACATAAATGACATATTCTTACTTTTGGATTTTTCATAGGCCATGCATGTTTACCATGCATCAGCCATGTTTCCAACAAACATGGCTGATCCTATTACATTAAGACATTAATTAACAGCCTTTATATATCTACAACGCTGAATGGAATGCCTGGGCCACTTGGCAGGAAGTGATGAGGACACATCTGGTAACATCTCTACATCAAGCAATATCTTATTTCTGTCATTAATTTAGTTTTTTATACTATCTTCTCACTCGTTGCTCTGAGCAGATGAAGCCAATTCGATACTGGAATAAAAATCTTTAATCAGCTGCAAACAGGCAAAGGCTGCATACCGAGTTATCTCTCTTATTCAGATTTATTAATATGTCAAGACATATTGTCAGACATTGTCACACTGTAAATGTAGGAAACAGTAACAGCTGTAACACACTCACCTAGACATTCTTTTGACCTTTTGACCTTTTATTGATGGAAACGGAGGGGAAGGAAGACTTAATACAGAAACTCTTGTCTATACACTTTAAACCACTAAAATGCTAAGTGGGCATAGTATGGGTAACAAAACTTTGGTGTACATTGTGCCTTTTTTATTTCCCGTGGCTTTGCGTCCAACAGTCCCGGTCTGTTAGCAGCTTTACACTCTCTTCCGGGTTAGAGCTGCACCCTGTTTCTGCCGACCTTTCTAAAGACAATCGTTGGACGTTTGCTACAAAGACAACTGCTCTTGTCATTTATTTCATCTTTGGTATAGACCGGCATTTTCCCACAACACCCTGCTTCTGCTTTCACAGATGACGAAAATGGCGGACAACGTAACATTGGTAGGTCTCCGAGAGATGCATTTTTAGTTTCGAGACATTCAGTATTTTCAGCATGCAAATTAACGTGTTATTTTTGACAGGTCGATATTGTTGAAGGCTGTCGCCTCCCCGTCCTTCGAAAAAATCAAGAAAACGAGGACGAATGGCGTAAGTATTTCCCAGTAGTTTCGCCAGATCTAAGCTAGCTAACTAGCTAACCTCAGCTGTTGTTATCAAACGTTATGGCCTTTAGCTAAAGCATATTAAACACCACAGCCAGCGAGAACAAACACAGTTATGCGTTTTAAAGTTATACATGGTCAGGTTTTTTTTTAATTGTATTTTAAAACTTTCGTGGCGTACATTACAACATTAACTAGGTAGAGAAGTAAATACAAGATGGGTTTTCTAATTAGAATAGGTTAGAAAAAACAGCCCGTGTCTTCAAACTGTGGGTTACGAATCCAAAATTTCTCTGTTTACTCCACGTTTAGTCTGGACGCATTTTAGCTGAATTGTAGGAGTCCCTTTAGGGCCGCCTCCGCTGTTATGTATTGAGGCAGGTCAAATGAAGACAGCAAGTATCAGGGCTAAGGCAGACGGCACAACAGATTGAGACAGGATTCGGTCCGCTGCTTGTTACATATGGTGCGTTCACAAACTGTCAGAACATAACCTGCAGAGTGGCAATAAACTGCACCGTTCATTATGGCGAGGGCCTGTTGACATCAGGAGCCCACTGGCTGTTATTGTGTGTGATATTCATGGGTTTAACATCTGCGAAAGGAAAACAACAGTGATTATCATTCTGTATTATATACTTATATTAATGCTAATTTATTGTGTATTGAAATTGAACGACTACAGATAGAGGCTCATAATGTGCATTGAGCTTATTTCTGCCCCTCAATTTTCCAGTTACTTAATTTTGACCTTGTGGGAGTCAACTAAGTTAGGCCTTTTCTAAGGAAGAGAACATCATGTCAGACTGTTGGACTGACTGCTGGAATTTGGCAATTTAATGATATCTTGTTTATTGGCAAATATACAGGGGGAAGATAAAATAGTGGAAACAACTTGAAGTAACTAAATCATAATATCAAAGGCAGCTACACAGGAGGGTCATTAAGTTGAATGGCAATTAGCTGTATGTGTCAGCTTCAAAAGAGGTCACTTTTATATCAGTTAGCTAACCAGTGACTAGCAAGCTATATATTTACTTATACTAATAATACAATTGTTATCTAGTTAAATAGCTATGATAGTTTTAACTTTGTTTGGTGTCTTTGTTTTTCCTACAGCATTGGCTGAAATTCTAAGTGTGAAGGAAATCCCTGGAAGAAAGCTTTACTATGTTCACTATATTGATTGTAAGTATAATTTCTCTCACTTTTTTTTTTTTTTTAACCATTTTAACTGTCAGTCTCCTGAAAAGCTAACATTAGAGCAAAGTGTCATGGCAAATGTGTTCTTGTGTTTTGTATGAAATTGCTTGTGTTAAAAGTCAACAAGCGTCTGGATGAATGGGTCACACCGGACAGGCTGGACATGAAGAAGCTCCAGTTCCCTAAGAAAGAAGCTAAAACGCCAACCAAGAATGGTCTTCCAGGGTCCCGTCCCAGTTCTCCAGAGAGAGATGTGGTGAGCACATAGTACACCGCCAGATTTTTCGCTCAGACCCTCAAATGTTGCAACAGTAAGCTCAGGTTTGACAAAACCATTTTAGCATTGTTAAAGCTGCAGTACACAGTCATGCTCAGGGGTGGTAAAAAGTAGAAAGTAAAGCTTCAGAAAGTAGAAATCCTAACCACGTATTTCCTCCAACCTGGCTCTTACCAAGATGAAGAGTTGTGCTAATTAGAATCACCTGGTATATGGGATGGGTGGAGGAAAAATATGGTCAGTACTTCTACTTTTTACACCCCTGGTCATGCTTGACCACCATACAGGGGTTGGTCATTATTTCAGATTTTATCGAGGAATTATAAAATCCTTATCTAAACCTCAAATCTTACTGAAGATGTCCCAGATGAAGAACATGCACAATAAATATGATATACTTTCATGGTTTTTCTTGTACACCTTTCACACACAAATCCCGGGATTTACACAGGTGATGAAATGCGGGTCATTCTCGGGTTGTCCCGGGTTTATCCCAGGTCGCCGACCATTCATACCAGAATTAGATTACAGTCATTTAGCAGACGATTTTATTCAGAGCGATGTACAAAGGTACTTGACACTATGTGGGGATCGAACCCTGAGACTGAGGTTCTCATGCTCTACCGACTGAGCTGTCCGGGCCAGACTGCTTACATCTATACGTCACTGCCGCGCAGGGCCGAACATGTAACTGTGTGATATCGCCGTAGATAATTGAATCTTTTACCGTCCCAGTAATTTGTTGCTTTATTTCTTCTTCCCCAAGAATGGACAGAAGCTCTCTGTTGTTTTGTTGTTGAAACGGTCTTGTTGTGAACTGACTTGCACACTAATGCACCTCTGATCGTAACCAATGAGGTTCCCGTCCATTGCGTAACCCTGTGTCCCCCGCTCACACCGCACTTATTTTTGAACATGCACAAATTCCCTTTTAAACTATTTTCATTTTAATACATGCACAATTTCTTCAAAAAAAAAACCAACAACAACATATGAAATTGATAAACATATCCTTTTTTAGAGTTAAGAAAATTATAATTGTGATTAAATAATAACCGCAAAAACAATCATAATTTCTGTAATTGCACGAGTGGTTCACAAGCAAGAACTGTATATGCTAGCAAGGATGATGGCTTCCTCTTGAGATGAGCCGATATTGGATAGACAGCCGTCCTAGAAACTGAGCAAGTGCAGTTGGCTGCAAAAGACCAAAGGCTGGTATTTCTATTAGAGGAGTGAGATTAGTAGTTTTTCAACCCTGTTAGCTTTTAGCATTGCCTTCTGATGCTTACATAGATGGTTCATACCACAAGCAACTTGACTAATGGATCACTTGGGTTTTTTATGCTGAGGAGCCAATAAAAAGTGGCGGTTGACAGCGGTGGCCAGTTTATTCGGCAGAAAATCTCTGAGCTTAAACTCGAGGACGACAACAGCCATTTGCATGGTAATGCTGCTAATGGCATGCAACACCATGGGTGCTGTTTGTGTAATTGGTTTAAATCTGCCAGCAGAGTATACGATGTGGTTGATTGCTATATGAACACATGTCTATAATACGTGTTCAGATTTTGACATTTAACTCTTTTTTTTTTCTAACTTTATATCCATATTTATTCCAATATAATTTTTACTGCCAGTGCCACAGAAACTTTTTTTCAGTGGGGTAGGGATTATTATTCTAGCTACTGTAGTAAACTTTTGTGTACAACAATTACAAGGAAAATTGATCTCCGTGACTTTAACATATAATGAATGTCAGCTAACCCCCTTCCTTCTCTCTTCTGTTCAATTCAGAGGAAGAGTCTAGATCTCAACCTACAAACTGCCACAGCTCCTTCCAGAGGAAAAACTCTCCCCACACCGGTACAAGCTTGAATTTACCCATTCTAGAGAGCTAAGCTATATACACACTGGACTAGTTTTACCTGGGGATAACCACTAATTGGTAAAAACCTACTTCAGTTAATATGCAGTCAGGTAATGCAGTCTGTTACTGAGATGACGTGCCTTATTGAAGTACCCAGCTTTTAACTAGCACATCGGTTTGTATTTAGAAAATTTGAGCACATGCCTCTGGCTTGACCTGAATGTAAAAATATTGTATGTAAACAAATTGTTATTGAGTAATATTTAGTTTGTACTCATCTTTTTGCTGAATTTCTAACAATACTTCTCTTACACAGAAGAGGAAAGCAGAGTCTGTCTCCTTGGCAACTCAGGCGTCCCCGGCTACCCCTGTGCCTTCACTGCCAAGTTCAGCTGAAGCCTCTCAGGCATCTGTTTACCCCGCTGTGAGGGATACGAACACCTTTAACCCGAAGTCCCGTGATGACCATGACCAGCTCTCTCTAACAACGGTAGAACACTCTTTTTAAATGTTCAGATTGAAGTCTCTTAATCATTCGCTAGTGTGTAACCTTTGTTTTCTGCTAAAAATAGAATGGCACTGCCCGGCGACTCATCCCCTCTCAGCCAGGGAGGAAGAGGAAGGCGAATTGCGGGGGCGCAGATGAGGTATGCAACTGGAGGATTTTATCTTCACAAACAGACTATAGACTACTGCGTCTTAGTCTCTCCATTTTTCAGTTTTGTAGATGTGGTGTCATTGTATTAATTACACATCAGTCACTACTATATTTTTTTATTTTAATCCACATCCTTTGTTTTGAACACTTCAAACAGAAATAATACATTTTACTTTACATTAATAGTAGCTTTCTGAGAATCTCAAATTCAAGTGCTGACAAACACAAGTAAAATAACCATTTTTCACTTCACCATCTGTATCAGCAATATAGAAATACCTGCTATATTGATATGAGCACAATGAACCTGTTATAAAAGGTAGTTTTAGAGAAATGCAACTAGTTAGAATAAAATATTCAACCCTCTTAAGGAAGAAAAGGCGTATTATACATACAGTAACTGCTAATTATATTAAAAGCAATATTTCACCTTTTTTCATTTTATTTTTATGTCTTTTTTTTTAAATGTCCACTCATTTCAGTATGCACGAATCACAAAGTTTCGCTTTGTGCCACGGTCTAAGTAGGCCAAATAAAAAGCTATTTACATTATGAAAATACACACTAGGGCCACGCTAATCAACACGCGGCCCGCATGCGGCCCGAGGTTAATATTATTGCGGCCCTTGGTTGAATTTTTATTGTCATAGCAACTGCCAATAAAAATATAATATTCTCATTTCAATGAACACAAACCATTTCTAAACTAAATTCTTAATGACCACAAGATGCTTATTTAGCAATCGTGGGATCAACAAAGAAGATAAACCAACACATGATCAGCGACCAAAATGCTCGGCGCTGGCACTGCCATTGATTTCCTATTTGGCAAGCGTTGCCGTCGATTCTAGTGTCGCTGCCGCCCTCGGCGTTGTGCACGTGGCCACAGACGCTGGGAGAGTCACTGGCTCTGCGCTCAAAGTTCAACTATAATCAACTTTCACATTCGCGACACTGATCTCTGCGGCTCGCAACCAATCACAGCACAGTTTGATATCATAACCTCATAATCATAATCATAACCATAAAAAAACAACAACAATGGAGGAGAAACTTGTTTTATGTGTGTCGGAGCATCCCGAGTTATACAACATGACGCTTAAATCATACCACGATCTGACTAAAGTTTGTGGCATGGAATGATGTCGGTTTACAGACGGGACTACCAGGCTGGTTGACAGCTTAGTACAGGTTTGTATATGCAGCCAGTCTATATTCACTTCCATGGCTGTGCTAGTATGATCATTGGCGGTGTGGTTAGCTACGGCTGATGCGGGCTGTAGTCCGAAATTGAACTCCACTCTATTCTTAACTGAATGCTGTCATTTTAAAAACTCGACAGTGTTTAAGTAATGAATGTAATGTAATTCTCCTGGCGCTGACCACGTGAAGGGGTCGCGCTCAACCTGGTGTTGACGCCGACGCTTTGCATGGATCATGTGAAAGCCCCAACTGTGCAGGAAGTCTAGCCTAGCCTACTCTCAAGTCATGGCAAAACAGGCAAAACGTAACATTTCTGATGAACACAGGGTATTTCAAAAAACATGGGAGGAAGAATTTGCTTTTGTTGAGGTAAATAACAAACCAATGTGCCTTCTTTGCTAGAGAACAATAGCAGTACCAAAACGGGCAAACGTTCACATCACCATGATAGCTATCACATTGACTTGGAATTACATATCCATCTGGGAATAATTTGATATACTCAGACCTGATTTCAATTTAATATGCCTATATTTATTTTATTAAACATTCTTGTGATTTATTGCAACAGCAATCTAACACTTTTACATTTAATGAATAAAGCCTTATTGTCATTTAATCATTTGATATCCATGTGGCTTGAAATAACACTACAAAATAGTTTTATATGACCAAGAAATTTGCGTTGCGGCCCTTTGACACAGCTGTATCTTGCTGTGTGGCCCTTGAGCTATGTAAAGTTGAGTAGCCCTGCACTAGGGTATATTTGCAAAGTCTACAAATGTTGGTATAATATATTGGTACCAATATCAATATTGCTTTAAATCTACCCCCTTTACTCAACTGTTACGTCAAGAAACATTCAATGTAAATAATAATTTTATTTCCGCGTTCGCTTGTCTTTTTCTGCTAGATGATAAAGGTTTTGCAGTTTAACAACCCTCGGACTACCAGTGTCTATCTGCCACCACAAGAGGTCTGTTTTATTTCCTATTCTTGCCCATTGACTGTGTATTTCTGTCCAGAGTCAGCTGTCAGTGAAAGGGGGGAGCTGCTTACCTCAGTCCCGAGCTTAGTCCTTTTGGGAGAGAAATGATTTCACAAGTCATTGTGGTTAAACAAGTCACTTGTGGAAAGAAATCGTCTCTGAATTTGTAAACCTGTTTAAACTCTGCATCCTCCATTTGTTCAAGCAGCTTTTTAGTTTTAATTTACACACTTTTAAATATATATAATAACCTCCCCTCTGTTTACCACCAGGATTCACAGGACAGTTCTGATGGCATCCCGTCCGCCCCTCGCATGACTGGCAGTCTGGTGTCCGACCGTAGTCATGACGACATAGTCACCCGGATGAAAAACATAGACTGTATAGAACTAGGCCGTCACAGACTGAAGCCCTGGTACTTCTCGCCGTACCCGCAGGAACTCACCACGTTACCCATCCTCTACCTCTGTGAATTCTGCCTCAAGTACCTCAAAAGCCTCAAGTGTCTCCAGAGGCATTTGGTGAGCTTCTGCCCAAAACATCATCCCATCTGTAGACCGCTTCATCCCGTTCTCTACTGCTGCATAGGTTATTGCAAATTGCTCATTTTCTCATCTTTATCTCTGGCAGACAAAATGTAATCTTCGGCATCCCCCCGGCAATGAGATCTACCGCAAAGGCACCATCTCATTCTTTGAGATTGATGGCAGGAAAAACAAAGTTAGTGATTTGATTTATTATTCTCTCCTCCCAACATTTTTAATACTGTGTGTGTTATATTGTTTTTGTTTGCTGTTCTTGTTTTAACTTTTCAATTGTATTGATTGATTCTGTTTTTTTTACAGACGTATTCACAGAACCTGTGTTTACTGGCCAAGTGCTTCCTGGACCACAAAACTTTGTATTATGACACAGACCCTTTCCTCTTCTATGTAATGACAGAGTATGACGCCAAGGGCTTTCATATAGTGGGTTACTTCTCTAAGGTAAGCAAAGTCCATACAGCATTTTGAATAGTGGACACGCTGTCCACTATTTGAGACCCGGTCTTTATTGAAGTTTTCCAGTATATATTTTAAATTTAGCATCCTAACACATTGATGTTTCTTTGATAACCACTACTAAACAGTCTAGCATCTGGCTAAAGCTTATCAACATAAAATGAGCATTTTATGCTCCGTGTGCAGGAGAAAGAGTCGACGGAAGATTACAACGTGGCCTGCATCCTTACCTTGCCTCCATACCAGCGGAGAGGCTATGGCAAACTGCTCATTGAGTTCAGTAAGTGTGTAATTTTGAAAAAGTACAATACAAAAAGCAATACAGTGTTCAGTACGTGTCTATGAGCTTTGGAGCATTTTTTTGTATGTGCCTCACCTATGTTAATCATCTCTTTGCTTTGTGTTTGTGTTACTGTATTTGTCAGGTTATGAACTATCCAAGGTCGAAGGCAAGACAGGCACGCCTGAGAAGCCGCTTTCTGATCTTGGTCTCTTGTCCTATCGCTCGTACTGGTCACAGACCATCTTGGAAATTCTCATGGACCTGAAACCTGATAACGGCGAGAGGCCCCAGATTACCATCAAGTATGTGCTTTTTATCTCATCACCATGTATCTTAGGAACCGCTATTCAAGCAGTTATTGGTTACCGTTTTATTTGATCTTTTCTTTTGTATCTCCAGTGAGATCAGTGAGATCACCAGTGTAAAGAAAGAAGACGTCATTTCCACACTTCAGTACCTCAACCTAATCAACTATTACAAGGTGAGAGACTAAGATAGCTTGTGTTAAATTTCCCATCAGACGTTAAATCAAATATTTCTGGCAGTCAGTCGTTAAGGCAACAGTTCATGGGCTGATATATTTTGATTGTTGGCAATACAATTACAGATGTTTTCATGAAAAAATCAACTTTTTGCTTTATTAAGTTGGCCTTTTCATTCCCATCAATGTTGTAATGCAATGTAACACGTTGCAGGCAGCTAACATTCACTGCTAATGTTGCAGTATCCAGGTGGATCACATAAATGTTATTGAACATGACTTATTACTCGTTACTAGTCACACCAACCTTTTCTTTCTGATGGGTGATGGTGAAACTTTGGAGACAAATTTCCCATCAGATTCTTCCCAAAATAATGTATGATCATCAACAATATGTTTCAGGGAATGTAACTGATCCAAATGTTGTCTTCTCTTGCATCTAGGGTCAGTATATTCTGACTCTTTCAGAGGACATTGTGGACGGGCATGAAAGAGCAATGCAGAAGAGACACTTGCGCATAGATTCAAAATGCCTTCACTTTACCCCTAAGGACTGGAGCAAGAGGGGCAAGTGGTAGAGTCCTAGCCTTGTTCACCGAATCCCACCCTCTGACAGCAGACTTAACTGAAGTATGTCAGATAAGAAAGCTTTTTGTTTAGTTGTGGAGCCTCTAAACCTTCTTTTTGACCCCAAGACTCTTCTAGTTGACGATATAAAAAAAATGAACAGAAGTTGTCAATCAAGATGTGTATGCTTTTATTGTGAATAATAAAAACTATTAAATACAAAGCAAACTTGGGGAAAAGACAGTCTGGTGAACAGTGGGACAGTTAAAAAAACAAAACAGATATAACAAGACAAAAATGCCAACTCTTCATCTGAGAGTTCATCAGTTTATGAAAGGTAATTTATGACCTTAACAATCCATTAAAACTCAGTCAAGGTATTTACTAAAGTAGTGAGGCTAAAAAGACACATACTGGCCGTGGGTTTGATTTCTGTAGTGCATCTCCTCCTCTCTTAAAGTGTCCACAAGATGTAATGCCCTCAAAAAGGGTTTATTTTCCTTAAATGCAGATGGGGGGAAAATAATTTAATATATTGTGTGTTTCCATGGCTCGTCACACACGAGTGGCCATTTCTGCCTCCATTCTTTGTGTGTGGCACACAGCAGGAGTAGAAGAGATTTCCGGTTCTTAGAATGGAGGAAAATCCATCCTTGTTCAACAAAATCCTCGGACAGAGACTCTTTCCAAAAATGTCACGTTGGGTTTTCATAGAACAGCTGCAGTGCAGTAAACCTGAGTTGATTTGACTAGATCTGGAAAGGGGACCTATTTAAACATGTCAATAGAAATCAGTCACTGTGAGACCTATGGCACTCATTAAACACTGGGATAGAATATCTACACAGCACTCCCAATCTGAGTTGTTTCTACTATGAAAAGGAATTGTGAATATATAGGCTTAGATCATCTCAACTTCAATCTGTTTAGTTTTCATAGCGGTAGTATCTGGTGAAGAAAAGGGCAAGAGCCAACATGGTCACGTCAAGTTTATCATTTACGATATTAGTCTCTTAATTTCCACACTTTTAGTTAGTAGTGGTAATATTCTGTGTTTTTTTACATGTGCTCATACTGGTGAATATCACTCCCTTTTGTTCAGATAATCCTCACGACCGTCTGTCCACAGTGTGCAATGAGACAAATCAATTTCCCAAATAACTAATTGTTACTTGTAATAATTGTACATACTGAAACTGTTTTTGTAAAAATGCTTAGAAAAGAAACAAGCCATGTTGAACTGTTAGAAGAATGTAAATTATATGTACAGTTGTCTTTCCATTTTTTACTTGAATGTAAACTAACATGTGGCACAATATTGATTTAATGAGACTTCACAGACTTTACTGTTGTTGTTAGGGACCTGCATCAAAAAAGTGATATCTTTTTTTTCAATCTGTGTTTAGTTTCAAGTTTACACGTCTTTTAGGATGTTGAAGTCTAAAATTAGCCAGTTGAAATTCTCTGGATTTGGTATATCTTTAAGTGAAATACATTTAAAGTATAATTTGAACGTTTTGATATCAAAGTCTCTTTAAATGGATTAAAAAAATCTTAAAAGCTTGAAAGTGTCCTTGCCTTAGTGTGAGAAAAGGGCCCCATTCTTCTTTTCCCCTCCAGGTGATATACAAATATCAAAGTGACTGGCCATGAGCTAACATGACCTGTTGGAAATTTTAGGCAAAATTATATTTTATCATAAAGCTAAGAGTTGCTGATTTCACTTCAACTAAGGTAGTTTGCGTTAGGAAACCTCATGGTGGCGATGTTTCCCTTTCAACGTGTTCTTAAGAGACATCTGAATATCACACAAGGAGAAACGACAGGGGACATTGTGTAAATAAAAATGATGTAAAGAGGTTACAAATGATGCAGCGCTCCCCTTGAGCCAATCGGTAATAAAGTTTCAATTGTTTCCGAGAAATCAAACAACCAGAAACCTTTGTTTAACCTCTTCCTGCAACAACTCACCTCTCGCGAGCGTGACTTCTCCTTGAGCGAGACTTCTGTTTCTGGTTAAACAAAGCTCTATCTTTGTATGGATCCTTTCCGTAATGTTATCAATACTTCGACTAACAATCTGAGGCTGCCAGTGGCAAAAACAAGCACTTATAGTAGACGTACTTTGATCGGGCGCAGTGGCCCCAACGGATTACATTGCAGCCATTGCAGCCCGTTTCGCGACTGCCGGCTGAGGCGATCTACTGGAGCAATTCCACAATTTACCTATTAGTCATTTAGACCCCAAAATATGTACAAATATGGCCCAGGTTTAAAAATACCGGAGAGGTGCCATAAGAGGTGCTTATGGGATTTCAACTTTCATTGCAGTAAAACCTCATAAAACTAAATTTCGTCTCTTGTAGTCCATATGAAAATCAATAAAGGAAAAATGTTTTTACCGAAATGGAATCACCATGCAATGCAATATACGGTGTAGTGCAATTTTAATCTTATTCCCTGTTAGGGGGTTAAACTCTTCACTGAGATTGGAACATAGCCACCATGGGGCAAGCATGACTTCCTCCTGGTACATAACATTTTATTACCGTAGCTCAAACAGCTGGGTAGGGCAACGGAGGCAAAGGATGGACAAGTATAAGGGGTAAATATCTGCATTGCTCATAGTTCTGGCTTGCATCACACCCTACTCCACATAGTCCTACATGCTGAACATGCTATTCCACCCAGCTAGCGTTTCCCTTTAGAGCAAAGGATGTGAAGGAGCCTTGCATCCTTTGACACTCAATTGGATGCCTTTCTCCAAAGATTAAAAGGTGTCATTTTGTCTCTGTTCAAATCAGGTCGTATGAACCCATCAATGTAATAGGATCGGTTGACAGCTACAGTCTTTCAGACGGTAGCACCACACAGGCCAATGACCCACTCACAATAAGTTTAAACGTTGGTGTTCAGGGTTTAGGACTTCCTTGAGTGCTCATGCTCGTAGACCCTGCACTGTGGATTCACTTCTCCAGCCTCACTGTCCTGAGATTTGGGTGGACTGCAGCTCTGTTGTAGCTTCTCCCAATGAACATCACACCAATTTTCTTTCCACACCTGTCATATGTGAGAAGCACGCCTATTCCAGAGGGCGAGCAGGAATTTCACACTAATTTTGATATGATCTAGATACCTAGCTGGTGGCTTATATTTGTGGACCTCAGAGCTGAGGGGCTCCATCTCTTGGGTTTCTACTCTTGCCATGTCTTTTACTTCAGGTATTGCAAGACCTCCATCAACCATTGGACCCTCTGGCTCGGCCTTTACCAGTTCGGGGGCGGGTGGTCACCAGCCCATAGAATAGATGAACAGTGACCAACGGTGGACCATGGAAGCTTCTAACGATGGGGTAGAGGCTGACTTGGTGGTCTTTCATTTAGGTCTGTTTGAGGCTGTCCTATAATGACAAGGGTTAGACAGCCAACAAGAAGCAAGCTTACTCTTTGCCGGATGGCAAAAAATCAACAAGAGACAAGTTCTTTACTCTGTGGCATCAGAGAGTTTGTTTCTACTGTATACATATAACCTTTCTGCAAAATTTGATAGTGGTACTTACCACCCCTCCATCAAAGTCATCAAGGTAGAGCTGGTAATTTATTGTCCAAGTACATTGACAGCCTAGCAAATCTGCCATCTACTGTCCAGATGCTCTGGGGTAGCCGAGGGCTACATGACACTGTTCCCAGAGGTCAAGGGTCTGTTTGGATGGGACTAGGATCTACAGATAACATTCATTAGAGGACAGTTTGACCGTGGCCTGGTGGCCCTGTTCCTGCCACTTACACCAGTAATCTTGATTAGGCAAAAACAGATTATGTTCCTCCTATCGTGATTTTTTTTGTGATGTTGGGGTAAAAACTCATTATGTGTAGTATTGTTAGGTTGTACCGTGGCACAGAAAAGTTGGATTGGCCTAGATTCTTGAAAGCTATTTATTGCTACCTGTCACTTGGAAATAACAGATGATCCATAAAATCATCCTCAGGCACGTTAAGGTCTAATAAAAGCATTCTGGTTGTATTATACCTTGTCTTGTAAGGTGTTGTGATGCATTGTGATGTATCACAACACAATGCATCTGCAACATAACGATACAGTGGTGTTCATTTAAAATGAACATGGGAATAATTCATTTAACTAAATCTGATCTAAGTCTGATCATGACATAGAATCTAAGAAAACACATCATATGGCCTACGAAAATGTTCATATTTGACCTTTAATAACAGCACCATCCTCAGGCCCATCGGGGTGATATTGCGGACAGACCGGGAGGGCCCACCTTCTATCATTGTTTAAAATAATAGCAAATTGAAATGAGTTTGGAAAAAGAAATATAAAATGTGAGAAAAGCAAAAGGATTCACATTAGAGAAACCCCCTCAAATAGGAGAGCGTCTCCACATGGTGTCACTGTAGCACTGATTGTTGTATTTCAGGGATGGGACCAACAATTTGTGAAGTTCAGATTTTTTTTATCCATTTATTTATTAGTTTATGTGTATGAGATAAAATAGGTCACATCAGTATAAATGTCAGGGTTAGGTTTAAGTTAAATTGATATTTTACATGAACAGAATATTTTCACGTTCATATAAGTGCTCATGTAACTCTTAATATTGGCTGTTTTTTTCCTGTATTGTGTCAATCATAACATTCTCACGGCAGCTAGAAACGCACCTCATGCTGTTCCGTGCATGTTAAAGAATATAAGTGTTTACCGCTATCATCGTTGTTCCTCTGTTTTTATCTTTGAAAGGCAGTTGCTACCGACAACACAGACTTCTTATCCCCACCCCCACACCCCCTGCTCTGTTCTGAGCTTGACCAGAGCCGCTGACCTGGTAACATGGCCATATGGTAAAGCTAGGACTAGACTTGATACAGTAATTAGGGGGGGTGGTGCTTGGCCCTCGCTGTGGTGCCGTATAAGTTAAGCAGCATTATTCCCTTCCTCTAAACAGGTTTTCATTCACGTCACCTCCATGCTTTCCTTCAATTGGCATACTCAAATTCAGGTAAAGCACAGGTAAATGTTTAAGATGCTGCAGAATCAGGCGGGGAGGAAAAGGGCGAGGTTATGTTGTTATGGTCTACTCCTGCATGGCTCCTAAGCAATTCTCATTGTTTTTGAACGGGGTCGATTGTTTGGTATGGTCCACACCCACTTGTGTACGTTTGGGGAGTACACAAAGATCTCTAGACACAAACACACACACACACACAAACACACACACACACACTGCCATTTTCACCTTTGGCCCCAGTCAGCCTTTCCCAGCCTTAAACTCGCTCGCACAGAAATGTCAATTTTGCCACAAAGCAAATGAGACGCTAAATGTTTGTCATTGCTATAGAGCCCCTAACCACCCAGACATTAGCAAGGATTAGCCTGAGTGGGAGAGACAGAGATAACAGCAACAGACTCATTTTGAGAGCTGACTATCTTGATACAACAGCTTACTTGTCTGTATCTAACATGCTGCATCATTTCTGCTTGTGTATGTTTTGTTTTTTTGGTTTAGCAACATTGTACATTTGCAGTCTTTGCCAATAAAGCATTTTGAATTTCAATTTAATACACAGAGTGCCCATTGCTGACCGTTGCTGCCTCAACCTCTTTCTGACAAGGAGAGGGGAGGGGGGGAGGAGAGAGACCGGCTATGCTGTGTGTGTGTGTGAGAGAGAGAGGAGGAGAAAGAGGGGGTTGGCTTTACTGTGATGTGAATGGAATAGAATCAGCGTGAGAGAGAAAGAGAGAGAGAGAGAGAGAGAGGGAGGGAGGGCAGCACAAATCAACCTGCCTCTTTTGACTTAACAACAGCAATAGAGGCGCTGGGATATTAGAAACAGAGATCAGGAAGTATTTTTTATTTTTGGAGAGAGGAAGAGAGCAGCAGACAGGGGGAACTGAAGGAGGAGGAGGAGGAGGAGAGAAAAAAAAAAAAAACCTCACCGTGGAGATAGATAGCAGAAAAATGCTGTCATGGGGAGAGAAGGGGAGGGAGTCGACAGAGAGGAACAGGATGAAACAAGGCAGGGTCGAGCGGAGCTGAAATGTGGAGGTAAGCCTTTTCTTTCTGTATTGAGATTACGGAGGACGCACATTCCAGCCTCCCTGTGCCCTCTTTCTGGTGGTAACCGATTCAGCTGGATGGATGAGCACACCCTTTATACCCGGTCGCCTCTGTACAGGCATGCATATTGCTCTTATATCCGACCAGACGTATTGTATGAAAATGAGACAGGATGTATGAAACGATTTCTCAGCGTTATTGTATCATCTTCACGCTTGACCTCTCTCGTCTGTCGTGTTGCAGTCGGCTCTCTGAAATGTGGTGCTGGGGTGTTACTGGGGTGTCCTAGCTGACTCAGTGAGCTAAGGTGCTCTGTACACACTATGTACACGCGACATTGTAGGTTTGAATCCAGCTCGCAACCTTTGTCGCATTTCATACCCAGCCCACCCCAACCCCCAACCCTCCACCCCTCCACTACCTCCCCCCCCCCATCTTTCCTGTCTCTCCTCTCCATTGTATACTGTCCAACAAAGCACGAATGCCTCAAAAAATGGTGTTATGACATTGTCAGGAAGCCACTGCAAACCTTGCTGTAGAGCGCTCGTGGCTGCAGGACTCAGAGATGAGGGCAAGGTGGAGGGAGGGAGGGAGAAAAGAATGAGGGAGACCGAAAGAGAGAGATGAGGTAAAGATGCAGGAACAAAAAGAGGAATGAGATATGTTCCAAATGCATGTTTTCAAAGACAAAGGAGCCGTCGGCGTTAGTCTGCTAGGATGTGGAGGGGATTTATGTGGATAAAGAGGATTGTAATACTACTGCATGTGATGTGCACAGACAATGATGGAATGGAGAATCACAAACCGGATTTGGGGTGTTGTTTTCAAGGTGGCAGAGAAAATGAGGAATGCGGGATTCCTTTTTTTTCTTTTCCTCCCCTCTCTAATTTAGGACGGGGGCTGAGTGTGATGTTAGGGTTGCAGGGGATGGATGAGGCTGCCGGAGGAAAAGAAAGGAAGGAATGGAGGACCAGGGGGGGGAAGAGACAAGCAGCAGCTTACATAAGCCAGTGCACTCAAAGGACGGGCCATTTAATTTACATTGAGCCGCATGGTCCCTCATGCTATGTGGTGTTCACTGTGGTTGGCATTAGCGTTACAAATGATAAAATGCAGTTGGACTTGACATGGTGGAGACGTTCTCCATCACCTGTACAACTAAATATGATGGTGGCATTGGGTTTGTGTTCTTGGCTAGATTGGCAGGAGGGTGTGATGTTATTCATTAGAGTCTACCTTACATGGAGGTGTGTGTGTGTGTGTGTGTGTCTGTGTTAGTAAGGAAAAATCCACCCCCACCATCTTTTACTCTGACTCATATGTCTCGTGAGTCATTCTTTATGGTAAACATCCTAAAACACAGGAACACATCAGTGTCCATCCAGCGGCGCTCCTCCTGAGGTAGCACGGACAGAAACGTGTTAACAGTATGCAGCCTATTTATCAAACTGGTACACGGGCATTTGTCCTCCTGCCGTTCACTGCATTGCATATATTGCAGGCTAGTAAGACAATGCTCTGTGTATTGTGTCAAACAATAAAACTTCATCAAAGAATTACAGGCAAACAACGGCACAGTCAGACCAATACTAGATATTCCTTTCCTCAGAGTACTTGTGTAATATTTGATACAGCAAGTGTGCAATACCAAATACCAGAGTAACTGGTAACCTTCACACCCCTCATGGTCCATATATATATATTTTAAAATCTCCATAGCAATTTAATGTGATAGTTAACAAAACTGCTTTATCAATTCCCCTCTTTCCTGCAGAGATATGTTCTCCATCACACCAAGTCAAATGTAGGTACATTTACTGTATTTGTAAAGTAGCTGAGATGTTATCCAACATTTTGAGTGATGAGTTGATTTTCCCCCCTAAAAGTGTCCCCAGTGTAATCACCTAAATAGCACAAATGAGTTAGTGTGTTATGGCTCTTAACACACTGATGAATGTTGTGGTAAAAACAGAGTGAACATGTTTCTCTTTTCATCCCCTGTGATCTTGGGCAGTTATCATTTGTGTACACTACAACTGTGACAATGCCCAGGGTCAGGGAGATATGAGGACATTTTGGATTCACAACTGTTATCGCTACTCTGAACGGCAATTTAGTTTTCAGGCTGAGTCTGATCTGGGGACAATAGATTTGACACTGCGACGATCAGCCCTGATGAAATTGCTGTGGGTCTCAGTCTGTTGTCCTCCAATCCGGCAGCAGACTAACTCAATCATTTAATATCTGTGACTGAACAGATCTGGACAGACCCCTGCAATATGAAGGTGTTGAATTCTTGGTGAGGATTCGGTTTTAGGCTGATGATCTAATAATATGACCTAAATAACATGGTGGTTATTGGTGTCAGTCTGGTGTCTGTGTCTCTGCGTCTAGTTTGGAGTCACCGGCGCCACAGTGATGGCTCTGTGAAACCTATGGGTGTCTTTTTCCATCAGAGGCGTCTGCCATGACATGTGGCACACATACTCCAGAGAGAGCAGAGGTGGAGCAGCCTCTTGGATTGATCTGGCCCACTTTTTATTTCCTGCACCAAACGGGAGACAAACAGAGCTTGAGTGTACGCCATGTGCTTGTGATGTGGTGGGTACAAACTCTCACACACACAGAGTCAACCCTTACCCGTCAACCCTTACTGCCCAGTGAAGAAGTAATCCTAAAAAAAACGACTCCATCAGTCAGTGCCTATACCGACAGTAACCCCTGACACCAGACAATGAAATACAAATAAACGACTGCACAGAATACTGCGCAGATAGCCGTATTGCTTTGTGTGCTTGGAGTTGAATGGTGATAACAGGTTGTTAGCAGCATCACACATCTGTGCTAGTGGGACTCAATCGCTGCCACGGGGGCCAACGGACCCAGGATAATAGCTTCTCAAGCTGTTTGTCACCTGGGATTGAAACTTTAGCGCACACGCAGTTTGTCCTCTTTGAGTACAGAATAATATCACAACAACTAGAATGACTCACTTTCCACAGAGCGACTTCTCAACAATCACCACTCTTTACCTAACACGTTGTGAAGAGGTGACAGGTTCAAGGAAAAGATATTACATGAGAAGAAGCAGTTTTGATCACTAAAGGTGTTGTTTTGTATTTGCGGTGCACCATACAGGAGGGTTTTGTTTTAGAAGGTAGAGAAGTACATGTAGGTCACTGTCACACTTTGCTTCATGTCAGGGTGGATGAAATGTAAAGCCGACACCCACTTTACTCAAAATAATTGTTCTCAGCCAGGGACAGTAATATGTTCTGGGGTTACCAGGCAGATTCTGTGTTGCATCTGAGTCAGCATCATATAATTTCTCTCATTTGGAGCCATTTTGCATGGCTACACCCAGGCAGACTCCCTGTGGGGGCTCAGTGAGGAAGGCAGTTGGGCAGGCGGAGCCTTCCTCTCTTCGGATGGCAGGATGCCGGCAGTGTAAGCCACTGGGTGGATCCTCTTAGCTTGTGCTGTCTGTTGTCACCTGTCCCCTGTGGCCAATGGTCTTAATGGAAGCTCAGCCCTCGCTAGTGTTAAGTCCTAGGCTACTGCCTGCCGATGGCTGTGCAGTAGCTATCTGCACAATTAAGAAACAATATGAGAGGAAAGGACTGCAAAGATGATAGAAGGAGTCAGTTGTCAATGGCGTAACAGTAGGAAGACCAAGCCGCTGTCAACTGACTGCTGTTTTGAATTTGAGTTTCAAAATATCTCAGCATTCAAAATGTTCCTCCATGACCTCCATGACCCGCTTTCTGTATAAACCAGCATTGTTAGGTTTTCAAAATCACGCAAGGAAGTAACAGTCATTTACCCCCTTCAACTGACCGCTTGTTGGCCTTCTCCCTTCTGATGTTAAGTCAAGGTTGACCCAAGAATATTGTACAATAATTGTACAATAATCCAGAAAACAGATACTCCAACTGCAAAGAACAAATGTTATGTAGACCTAGTGACATTTAAAAAAATATTTTCAGAAATAGTAGTACGTCCTACAGGGAGAGACAATACAATACAAAAGAGACTAAGAAATTGAGCTAAACAGAGATATTTCCAACAATAAAGTCCTGATGTAATAGTCCTAAAATATCTGGAAATTACAATCTTCTGAAATCTCTCTGAAAACCCCTTGGTGCATACAGTGGTCGCATTTTGTAAAATTAAATACACTGAAGCTCGTTGTCATTAATAACAGTGCTCTCTTCAATTATGTCATACCTACATTAAACCATTAAGCAGTGCGATGCCTCCTTTTCTCATTGTTCACACTGCCATTACAGGAGAAGTGCACTCAGGGGTATTCATGGCTATTGAAAGCAGACCAAGACCAACAATACACACTCCTGCCACTTCACTACACCCCTATATTTAGTAAATGCAGATTAAAAAGGCTGGAAACTTCCTGCGCTGAGAGGTGGGTAAAAATACCCTTGCAAACAATATTCTATTCTGGGGCTGTTACATGAAATAGTAGAAATTATCAATAATAATTGCTACTTCAACTGCTCCAATTGCATGTGAGAGAATTCACTAGAAAAGAAGTAAGAAAAAGAAAGCAGTTTCCAGTAAGACGTGTGTGGTTGTAGATATCTTTCACAGCTGTCTTGTGTGTGTACCCCTTACGGGACTAGACAGCAACCACACACAAGAAACAGAGAGATGTGACCTCAAAGGCGTGGGGCGGGGGCTATCTCTTAATTGCTTTGGAATTAAGTCCTGTTCCACTTCCCTTACTCTTTGATATTGTTATTGATTGGAGACAAATATGTGCTCTACAGTCACCAGAGTTGAGTGTGTCTGGATACTCACATTTCTGCTTTCGTATGAAATTAGCAGCAGAGAAAATGTTGTTTCGCTCCAGGGACGTACTGATAAACTTGAGTGATTCATTGAGCAGGTAATGGATCAGTGAATAATTCCAGTTAATGCACACTATTAATTCACAGTATGCTTAGATAACAGTCTGCTGGTGAGACACTGTGTTTCCATTCAGAAGTCTCCTGAAAGTCACAGACCGACAGCACCTATTCCTTCCTATGAGCACAACCTACACACACTATATATATAATAGAGCTACAGAGGAGCTAAACCAACAGCAATCTGCATCACCAGGCACCGTTAGCATATTGGTGCGTGGATTTTGTACTGCTGCACATTTCTATGTAGGTCAGAAGGTGCAGAGCAACCAGAGTAAATGACACGAGGCCACCAGGCAGGGGAGAGGCTGGGACCGCTATAAACAGCAGCAAGTGCCCTTCCCTCAGCATAGGTGTTTTCAACATACAGATGTACAGTGAGCTGCGAAAATATTTGGTCAGCAGCATATCTTTTTTCACATTTCTGTCCGTTATTATTTTGAATTTGCAATGACACAATAGCTACAAGGCTAAAGGTTGTGCAAACACAATGATATATTGCACACAAATGGCCATGTGTTGAATCACAGCTTTTTAGCTTTTATTAGCAAGTCTTCAATATCAATATCTACGGACGTTGGGTGCTGTAACCTTGTTCACCATATTATGTGTAGTTTAGAGCCAAGCGTAGCCCACGACTGAAACCTCATAAAGAGGAAATGTTGAAAAGTAGGGAATAGCGACTGAAAATGAACAGAAAGGTTTCGCTTTGGATATAGCAGTACACTGCTGCTCCACATCTGCTCCCGCTAGGGTGTAGGAGCAGTTTGAAAAATACTCTATTCAAATAGCAAAGTGAATGATCTTACAAGCAGTCCTTTTAGAGGCAGAAATGTGTGCTCACTTCTACCTTGCTGTCGGAGGAAGAATGGGCTGTAGTGGCTACTGCAGTACAATAGCAGGATAGATCCACGATGAGGGATTTCAACAATGACTGCAAAAGTCAATAAGAGACATTAGCCTATTTCTCTAAATGGTAATGGTGATTTGTGTCCTCTAAGATCAGTGGCATAATGGACAATGAAGTGGGCCGTGTAGGTTGTGACTTTGATGGCAACAATTTAGAAGTGGCCTTCACCAACTTCAGCACCCTCAGGCTGCAAGCAGCACTTACTGAGACTACTGTAACCGAAGACATCTGCGCAAAGTTTTCAGAGATTTGTTCCCATAGACAAAAGGCTTTACGCTGGAGTAGTGGGGATGAGAGGGTGTGTGTGTGTGTGTGTGTGTGTGTGTGTGTGTGTGTGTGGGTGGTGCAGCCATTTCATGGGCACTGGGCTACATTTCAGTGGACAATGGGGATAGTGAGGAAGTGAGGGAGGTCAGTGTCTCTTCCTCTGCAAGCGGACAAGGTAGGGTAACAGTTCAGAGCGCTATTAATGCAATCATTGGGCAATCTCTTTTCCTTTCCCTCAAAGCCAGTTGCACCAATGAGAGAGGAGAAACAGCGAACAGTTCAGCTCAACATAATGGATACAGTGAGTTGAGGGTCAGTTCCCTTCTCTGTCACACACACACACACACACACACACACACACACACACACACATACATGCAACACATACACAGGGCTGTCGCAGAGGGACAGCCGTTCTTCCTGTCACTGTGGTCAGTGTGCCACATCCACGAGGCTCTACGGAGTCAGCGAAGGCACACAAAGAAGCACAGACATATTTACTCGAAGCATCTCTTGCGTTTAGGCAGTAAATCTCTCTGCATCTCTCTCGTGCACATTGCGGCAAAAAAACACAAAGGTGTATTTTAAGATGCACTGGAAGGCTATGGCCCCGTTCTATCAGCGCATAGCGTGCATCCCCCTGCCATGGAGGATAACATATCAAACCACGGTGTGAGGTATTTTCTTCTATCAAGGCAAAATGGCACTCAACAGCGTGTTTGAGAGAGTGCATCAGTTTTATGTGCTACCATTCAACAGCAAGAGGAAGTTAGGTTTTTATAAAGACAATACTATAGAAGGAGCTTTTCTGAGCATACTTCCTCTTTGTGATCTGCATTTACTGAAGGGGGAGGGACCACCGATTTTGCATCTGCGTGGGCTCCATGATGACAACATTCAAATTTGTTCTGGCTGATTCCACATTTGCTTCCTTGTTACCGTCACACACACCCCTAACACAAACACTCCCAAAAGAAGTGAAACTTAACCCAGAAACCACTGAGATCACACTTAGGCCCAAACCGTCATCTTAAAGGAAACACACTTACACAAAGGCTGACAGACACTAAGATACAAATCATAACACCTCAGCTAAAGGTCTGGGTGTGTCTGTGTTCACGTGGGTGTTTTGGTTGGCCCCGCCACACCCCGACGGTTAGAGAGTGGACAAGGGAGCAACCGACCAATGAATAATTAACAGCTGTCTAACCCTCACCCCTTTCTCCCTCATTCATAAGGCATGAGGCAAAGGATGTATTTTCAATTTTTGAAGGACAGATTTAAGGGAGGGCATCTTGTCCTTCAAATTGAAAGGTATTCATTTGTGTGATGGAGATGTGTTATCGTACTGTACAGCTAGAAGGTGGGCTTGACCTCTGCCCGTGTGCCATGCAGCAGAGATGCACCTAAATAAGTGCAGGCAAAGACAACACCGTACAAGCTGTCTGGTTTGTCCTGTTGCAGAGAGGCATTAAGATTTAAGATTTAACATTTAGTCTTTTATAGTTATAATAGTATAGTATAATAGTTGTGCACCTTGGTTAAAATAAGGAGTGGTGACATGCATCGATTGTGACGTGTCTGGTGAAGAAAGATAACGCAATACAACTTGTATCTCTTTGAAGATATGCACAGACTAACATGAGAGAAGAAAGGTATAACAATGATCCCTTTATACTGTTGTGATGCTTCTGATTTCACAAGCTAAGGAACTATACTGTGTTTTTTAATTATTTAACTGCCATCCTGCTGCCATCTGTCAGTTTCAGCCATGGAGTGGCATTAGAGCGAGTATTTAAAAACTGTCAAATTCGCTCTCGTGGTGATGATGCATGGGCAACATTTTAGCCAACAGAGGTGTGAAATGTTGCCGATACAGCAGCGATAGAAATAGTTACCTAGAAAAAAATGAACATGGCCAGCATTTATGAAAATGGCGGTCACAGTTGTTGGTAAGGCATCTAAACTGCCCCCGCCCCCCCCCCCCCGTCACCTTGACAGTTCTCTTTTTAAAGTCACTCTATTGAGTATGGGTGCCAAGGAGCTAAGCTTATATGTCTTTGGAGACCAATAACTCAGATTGACATTTGCAAACTGTTTGAATGAAAAAGAGAGATAAAACACATTAGAAAAAGAGAGTGCTGCAGTGCTAACCACTTAGCAGCGTCTGGATTTGGCCCAGTTCACTTGTCTGCAGTGAGGGAAAGGAGGGGGGGGGTGGCGGGGAAGACTGGGGATTTCTTAGAGGAAGTGTTAGGCATGAGAATGAACTCATTTTCTGAACCAAGTCCAGGCACAATAACACACATTTACTTTCCTAAAAGCCAATCCAGTTAAGTGTCACATATCCAACAGCAAGGTAGGGGTGCAACCTGATCTCGGATGTAGCAGGGCTGCGTGGGATCAATACTGAGAGGGAGATCGAGACCGGCTTTGAATTTCCCCAAATCAATCACTGTTAGAAGCTGATTTAGACCTTGTGGTTAAGAATCGGCAAAGCGGCTTTTAACTAAGGATGGACATTACAGTGACATTACAGTAACTTGTGATAAGGGGCATTTTAACAGGACGCAGAAGCTAATCTTCATTCTACCCTGGGTACATTTTCGCTCTAGCACAGTAACATGCACCTTGCTGGAATTTGTTGTTTAAAGCTGCCATAGTAATTTGACAATTTCTCCATCTGAGGGCATCGTTTTAATCTCACGTGTGCACGGAGTATGCATGGAGTGCCAAGAACCAAAAGCAGATTACGCCAAGGAAGTCTGGTGCTTTGAAAGACTGGCGCTTGCCAAATGTGCGAGTGTCAGCCTTGTATTTCTCAACTTGCATCCTCAATTACGACAGAAAATGAATGAACACAACAACAACAACCTGTCTGAATACTCACTGAAACATTGTTTTTCTGTGTAGGAAGCACAACCTTTGTCATTGATCACATCTAACGGCTGCCTGGTGGTAATCTGTTAAAATGATTCTCGCTAAACTTCACCTAAAGGAAACACAAATCCAATCCCAATCATTTACATCAGGAAGCAATCTTTCATTTACACCTCAAACACTTAAAGATCTGCAGAGGAAGAGCCATCAGCATTATGTTTGAGATGAAGATTGAGTTGAATCGAGTTATTAGTGGAAAGCTATAATGCGTCAGGCTGTAACGCGGCAGTCAGATGGCCATAGGTGTGGAAAGCAGCATTAAGTAACAAGCAGTGACAGGATGACGGCACTCATCCTCTCAGGGTTAAAATGTCAGTCATCACTTCCTGTTTCACAGGACGCAGCCTCGAAACAAGCGGGTGCAAAATGTGTCAAGAGACCATGACTTCCCCTAAAACAGTGTGTGTTCAATACTCTGACTACGTCCTGACAGCGTACACCGGTGGCCCGTTAGCCTTAACATATTCACCAAACCGGATAGAGACCTCATTAACCTTCGTGCGGCCGTACACGTACCCTGGGCAGTCGCAGCCTTCAAAGCACTAAGATCACTGCAGAACCGACAAAAATAGCTGGGGAACGTTAGCCGAGCTGTGCAAAGAGATATAATCCTACCAATGCCACTGTTCCAAAGTGTCATTTCAGATTTGCTTTCCCTTGGTACAGGCTTTATGGCATGTATCAGAGTGACCTTTGATGGACACACAGGAGCTTAGCACATAGAGGAACTGATTTTTTCAGCGCTGCAAATGAAGTCTAGTTCATCACAAGTCAACTAGAACATGTGAGGGTATAGGCTCAACACTGAGATCAGCACCGGCCACTGACTGCTAACGGTGTTTTCTATACCGAGGTGGTAGCATTGGACAACATTCATTCATCTCCGTGCTTTACTGAGTTTCTGAGGGAGGGAGACTCGCTCTGCTTCCATGACGGGATCTGCAGAGAGCGGCTGCCACTGAACGGTTTAAGTGAATGCTCCAAATCTTCACAACATCCTGGAGAGCAGTTAAATCCTTCGGCTGCATGTCTCGGGTAATCCCGCCTGGGATTGATCCTACAGTAGAAAGAGAAAAACAAAGCAATTGGCGTATTCTGTTCATCGTTGTAATGGATGCAATGCTTTATCAGTGCTTGTACAGTGCACTTTGTGTGCATGATATTAGGAATAGCAGCTCTAGGCTGAACACATGAATGACCACATGAATCCCTGGTTGATTTCACCTGGGAGATCCGCTTCGATCAGTGCGGATTAAGTTCAGGAGAGAGGCTACACAAGGATTCTTTTTTTTTAGCCTTGAGATAGTTGACACATGGATTGCATGGACAGTAAGTGCCATTCAGAGAGTGAAGTTGATAGATAGATGACGCAACAGACAGGTCATGTCAGCAGATCGGCACAATTCCTTTTCAAAGCCATTTCAGACAAAAGCTTTAAGTGGCTCCTATGAAGCAGCCTAGCAAGATGGCATGTTTCTATTGGTGCGGTAGCGTTGTTGCTGGGGGAGCATGAGGTCATGGGTTCAAGCCCCATCCCTATCAAATCGGTGTCAGAAGTGAATGATGTGGAGGGCCGTTGGAGAGATGTGTGTACTGTGGACCCGGGGAGCTGAGTGTATGTGTTTCTGATCAAAACATGAATGTTTTTTTTAGCACATAGTCCCTATGACCTTTACTTGCTTCCACATTCAGACAAAGCGCCCTGCTACCTGTCAGCTAAAAATACTACAAATTAATTAAAATAGTATAACTGTAGTATTTATATTTTGATCTGTGTACAAACTACTGTGTAGTTTGAAGGTATTTTCAACCGTATTAGATGAACAGTTCAAGAAATACAGGCCTTTTTGTGCATGGTTCGCCTAGTTCATGGTGCTCAAAATGTGAAAAGATCATCAGTGGATCTATAAGGGACAGAAAATTGCAGAATGCCCTTTGAGATGTTTAAAATTGGCTTATTATTCTGCTGATATACATTGAGTCTTGTCCTGGAAGCAGTTTTTAAACCAGGAATATGTTTTTAACATCATAATACAACCAACTGCATTGAAAGCGTATGAAAGATCAACAAACAGAGCTTCACAATGCTACATATTGTCTTTGGCTTTCACAATATCCTTAAGTTCCTTTTATTGCCTCACAGTCAGTCGGGCCACAAGTGATATATTCTATTAGGGCCTGGTCTAATGCCAGACTGATGTAAGGTCAGGAGAGTTTTTAGTTAGAAATGCCCCGGGAATACATTAAGCTGGTAAATAATTGATGGTTCAAACAGTTTTGCCAGGGCAGTAGTGTTTTTGGATAGAGGGGGTAGTTGTTTAAATCACTCATATCACCATTTTTGTGTGTAGGGGAAGTACAGTATGTACAGGGACAGTTGAAATGATGAGCTGGGGCAGATATGAATTGGGCAGAAGGTTTTAGGAGGTAGGGACCAAGCATGTCAGTTCCTCTTGACATTGTAATGCTACTTCTACATAAGGCATCATACACTTCTGTAGTGGTAACACAGAGAAAGGACAGTCGGAGGGAAGCCACTGTGAGACAATCATCAAGGCAATTTGACTGGACTAGAGCTAACCTGCCATGTCACATATCAGTAATGGTAAGCCAATTCACCGACTTGAGAGGATTCACTGACGATACAGGATTGAGAGGTTCAGTATTGTTTGCTGTCCCTGTCCTTGCTGATGAATCTGTCAAAGGTAGTGTGTTTGTTTGTCAACAGCAGTAAACATGGATGAAAAATAACTTAGCACACTACTAACATAACATCATAGATAGATAGATAGAAAAAAGCGAATCAAATTGTGTGCAGCTCCTTTATAAAACCGTTTCAGATGTAGTCCCAGACAATTTAGCAGCTCTACGCAACCGCAGCACCTGAGATGATTTGATTTGAAAAGACACATGTATGGATTATTTGTTGGGTCTATTTGTCGACAACACATTTAGAAGTGTGGAGTTTGCCAACTCTTTTCTATTGGGAACTCGTCTACTGTCATCAATAGTTGAACATCTATTACAAATGTCTTTTATCTGAGGCTTGAGGCAGCCAGTTGATACCTCCAGTCAGAAGTATATATATAAAACGTTTTTAGCACAGAGAGAAGTGCAGAAATGACCTTGAACATATCTGGCTAGTTCACTGCCTCCTTTTCTATCTGTGACCATTGTACCCATTTTGATCTATATCAACACCTATTATTGACTCTGTATGCTCATATCGCTGTTGCACTGTTGGGTTTGTTTCCAGTGTCCAGATGCAAAAAGAACCAAACTAAATCGTACAATTAACCAAAACCATGCTGTGGTTTAAAATCATTCTGTAAAATCATGACTGGATGTTTTCACCCCGTCGTCCTATCTGCCTCCTTGGTAGTTTGTCGCGGGAACGTGAGCGAGGCCATTAATAGAAACACCATTCAATCTAGGGCTCGGCTGTGGGGGCTGGGTGGACTCATTTAACAAAGGTGGAGCCATTTCACGTGTGTGGCAGGAAATCGCTGTACCAATATGGCACACGATACTGTGGAGTGGAGTGGAGTAAACAGGGTTATTATACAGGACTGGGGGACTGGATACCACACTGTGAGAGGGTGGTACTAGACAAGTTGCTATGGAAACAAGGGCTGACTCTTGGCTTGGTTTTTTTTTTTTTAAAAGACTCAGATGCCATGTTCATGTGAGGCATGATACACAGGCATGTACCACTAGGATGGGTGATAGCTGTCGGAGTTCAACCGCTGCTCGGCCGGTGGAGAGCAGCGGGGCGTCTCTGAAGTTGGGGTACGCCGTTCCCTCTTTAAGAGCACTGCACCTGCTTTGCTCGAAACATGAACAATGATTACAGGGCACCTTAGACATTTGTGCCTGCATGGATAAATGTGTTTGAGAACCTTTGATGGTTCTCAGCGAGAAACGTGAGCTGGGTTTCAATGTCAGCTTCCCTGGCGTTCCCGGACAGTGCACAGAGGCTGCTCTATGTGCTCTATGTCTGATGATGGAGCCACCCACCACCAGAAATGTCTTACAGAGATTGGGTCAGGGAAAAGGGAGGTGCATACGGCATCAATCACGACACAGGATTTGATTTTACAATCCCTTGCGTCGTAATCCAGGGTGAGCATTCATGCAGAAGACCAATTCAGATGTCAAATGGCGACTATAGAGGACATCATGCTACGGCGTCATAAATCAGACAGACAGCACCTTTCCCTAGCCACCTAATCTAAATGCTACAAGGTTGAGTGTGTGATTGCGGGTATGTCACTGGGGTTATCAAGTGGTCTCCTCCCATCACAGATGTTTAGTTGATTTAAGCCCATGATGCCTCCAGGAGGCTAAACAGTGATTTCTGGCATTGCAGAAAGGTATTTCTCAGCTTGGGGGCCTTAACCATAAACACACAATCACCTCTAGACTTTAGTTTGGAACAAGGGACCGCAAGAAAGGTCAGAGGACCTCAGCGACATAGATGTAGACTAAGGAGTCAACAACCACAGGAAGGAGGCAGGCTGTGAACAGCCTTGTTGGAAATTAAAAGAATCTTAAAAAATATTCAGAAATTGTCAGGTAACCAATGCAGTAGGGGCCATAGGAAGTAGCCTCACAGCTGCATTGGACCAGTTGTAAGCGATAGAAAGTGGCTTGGCTAAGGCAAAATTATAAATTATGAAATTATAGACCAGCGGCTTTCTGCTAAAATGTATGAAGTAATCAGGCCCAAATCCAGTGTTGCTGGAGTTCCCATTGAACTCCTTAAGAAAATGAACTAGCAGAAGCCCCACTGCTGCAATTTGAAGCATGACATAAGGAGGACACTGGTCTGTGGCAGGTACACTACCTAAGGACTTGGCTATTGAGTCATCAAAGAGCACACAAGGTCCTTCACACATTTATTTATTCCACACTGGACCAAAGTATTGTGGATTCCATCCATAGTTGCCAATCATTTACTGAGGCAAGTGGATGCATCTCACAGGAGGACATCAACAATCTGTTGCTGTAAATGGGTCACAAATCTCAGGCAGTTACTAGTAATAACACAAACTATAAGTTAGTGTCTGTCAAAAGTCTCAAATGAAATGAATTGTATATAACCCAACTCTAGTTATGTGCACGTACTCAGCACCACTATTATTGATTATTATTGACTATAATGAGAAAACGGGCAAAGAAGAAGACCAAATGCTGATATAAGCCAAAAAATAAATAAAAAATACTATCTACAAAGCCAATCATTTTTTGGAAAGAGCACCAGAATCAACTTCAATATTTATTAGCAACAAAAAAATCATTAAGGTAACAGGAAAACAAGTCAGCAATACTATCTGCCCTGCCACAGAGCATATCGTCACTGGAGGGGGCATTGATACTGTTACTTGGGGAGCATGAAGGTCGGCAGTGTGAGCTTCAGGGTCGTGCACGCTGCTGAATAGATTTAAATTGCTTCTGTTTTTTTTGCACCTGCCTAACTACACCAAGGAGTGGACAAAGTACTGCAATTGAATTTTTTAGTTGTCAGTGAGACGCCTTATCAGCTTTTGTTTTGCAAGAATGAAGTTTGTTGCTGAGCCGTTTGCTCAGGCACTAGTTACCGTCAGATTTTCAAATATAGAAGGTGCATGTGAACAGCACAAAGCCTACACTATACCACTAATAGCTTTTTGTAAGGCTTTTACATACATGTCTTTCTCATATTTAGCTACATATATCTCTTGCTTGGTGATATGTTGTCTTTGTGTGAGGGAATAAGTAAGAGAGAGTAGAGAGAAAAGAGCAAGGAAGATAAATAAAGATTCATCATGTTACTTCCTCACGTTCCTCAAACCTACAGTGTTGTGTGTGCGCTCTGTGTGCTCTGTGTGTGTGTGTGTGTGTGTGTGTGTGTGTGTGTGCAAGCTGGCTGGGTAGCAGCACTGCACCACTGCACCTGCTCTTGAGGCTACAGATGAGAGAGGAGATGCATGAGAACTAGCAAGACAGGAAGAAGTCTCTCACCTTACTGACAGCGACAAAAAGGTTTCACCATCAGTTGATTGACGTCAGTTTGGTCAAAGACGAGGGAACAGTGAATGATGATGACAGGAACTGGCTGAGCCTTACCGTAAACACTACCCATTTTGTTGGTGAGTTAAACTGAGAATAAAAACTCTATATAAGGATATAGGTTAGGTGGTTTGAGGATGAAGCAAAGTACTTTCACTTTAGCACAAGAAATAACGTATAGCCTCTTCATTGAGCTATTCCTCTGATTTCTTCATAGCGGTTTGTTTTCTGCTACTCGTTATCATTAGAATTGAAAGATATTATAGAAATTTTGCTGCCGTGACAAAACAGCAAAACTATGTGTCTTTGTGTGTAAGCGAGAGAGAGTTTATTTTTATTTCTGTTTTATTTAATCAGTCTTAAGACAGGAAGGCCCCCTCCCCTGTGTTATTGTGAGCGTGTGCAGGGTGGATGTGGTGAGCATTCAGTCTGCTATGGAGCTATTTATGGAAAGGAACAAATAATAATGAAAGAAAAAAAGGGTACAAGGTAATACTGAACAATAAAACAAACGTCAGACGTGCTTGCTACTTTATTGTCGAAATTCAATACTTACTATTTTTTTCAAAGACAGACAAAAAACATTCTTCTCCTTCACCGTGTTACCCGTTGACTAGGAGCTTGTGGCTGAATAGAAAGTTGTTCACAAAGATAATAGCAGTGTAGGTGAATGATGGTTATTGTCTTTGTACACAGGTGGCCAGTGGAAGAGACCAAGGAGAAGCAGCAGGCACTGAAGAGTGCCCACCGATGGATGACATGTTAGAAAGGTTGATACAGGCAGAGCCTCTCCTACACAGAGGACAGAAGGCGGGGCTCCAGTGATGATCACACTTCCCTTATCTTCACTCCACAGGAAGGAGCACCCCACAACTAGACTACCACCAAAACACCTGGACGGACTCCTGCAAGACCCTGAGACAGCTGCATATTCTCCTGATCAGAATCAGAGTTCACTCTATTTGCCAGCACACGCAAGAACTTGCTGACTTGTGATAACCGGTGCTTCGATACACAGCAGAGCATATGATTTCTCTGCTGTGAGTGTGGCACGTCATAGGGGCATCTATGATAATCCAAGGGATGAGAGAGTTCAGCCATCTTCAGCGGTGTGAGGAGTGCATTTGTTGCTTTTACTGACCAGGATCGTGTCGCCCTCCCAGTTCACCACCAGCACCATTGAGAAATTTCAACAGGGAGAGCAAAAAGCTCTTGAGCAGTGTGAAGAGCAAATCCGAATCTCAGGCAGCATGCAATCTGATGACCTCTTCATCCGCAAGTTTCGCCGTCAGAGCGTGCGGCCGACCATTGCCACCGTCAACTTCGACCCCAAGCGGGATGGAGGTGTAGTGGAGTGGCCACCCAGGAGGGAGAGTGAAGAGGCTGATGGAGGGAGCCTTACTCCTAGCCGCGTGGGGCTGAATCTGCGGTCGGGTGTTGGCCGGGGCCACATTATGCAGAGGAGCAACAGCGATGTAACCTTGGGAGACTTGGATTCCTCTGGGAAGGCAGGAGGAAAAGCAGCTCGGGCAGTTGGTGAGAAGGTGGGCGCAGGGGCTCAGGGAGACTCAGGTGTGCTACTACATAGGGAATACGGTAGTCTCTCCTCACTGGAAAGACAGACTCAAGCCCAGGAACCAGGCACAGATGATCAGGGGACCCTGAGTCCAAACGCCCTCCGTTTCAAAGACCCTTTCCTGCTTTTAGGACTGCAGGGCAATCCCCCAGAACCTGATGGATTCTTCCGGGGGCTGGTTGCTCCCACAGGGGACTCCCCAAAGCCTGCCAAGCCTCCGAAGCCTGAGGGTCTTAGTAAGAAGGCCAAACCAATGCCCCCTCAGATCCCTCATGACAATATAGGGGGCGGAGCCTGGGTAAGGAACTTTGCCCACTACGATGTTCAGAGCATCCTGTTTGACCTCACGGAGGCGGCCACAAACAGAGACAGCATTGGACGGAAAAAGAATATCACCTCAGGGGCTTCAGCCGCCTCACAGCTGCGCCCCCTCTCCCAGGTCACGCCGTCCTCACCTGCGCAGGGCGGGGGCGGCAACGGCGGGAACGCAGACGACCCCGAGCAGTCGCTGCTCTTGGACGAAGGCGACGGTAACGACAACGAGCTCTTGCTCAGCTGTCCCCACTTCCGCAATGAGATGGGGGGCGAGGAGCGGGTGGGCCTGGGTCGATCCCAGGGCAGACGGGGCCTCTGGTTGAGCCTACGCAGCCCCAATGATGCAGTGTCAGTGCTGGAGGAGCCCAGGGAGAGTCATGTCCAACAGCAAGGCAAGAGCAACTTCTTTATAGAGCACGCAGACCTGGGAGCCCACTACTATCGGAAATATTTCTACATGAAAGGTGAGTGCGTTTTTGATTATTTTTTTATGCCCATCCAAAAGTGGGAATCATAAGACAGTTGTGTTTTGAATTAGCTTGTAACATTACGTGGCTATATTGTTATTACAGAACATCAGAATTTCTTTGGCATGGATGATCGTCTTGGTCCAGTGGCCATCAGTTTCCGTAGAGAGGAGAAAGAGGGATCCAGTGGAGCTCAGTATAACTACAGAATCATCTTCCGTACTACAGAGGTAGGTCTGCACTTTTAAACATGTTGTCGTTCAGTGCACGCAGAATTGATCTATGTAAGTGGATGTGAAACCTTCCTGTCTCATCCGAACTCTTCCCCAGTTGAAGACGCTGCGAGGTTCCATCTTTGAGGAGTCGGTGCCCTCTGCCGCTCGCCACACCACCCCTCGAGGCTTGTCGCCCAAGAGGCTGCTGGAGTTCATCATCCCTGAACTGAACCTGCACTGCCTGCGCCTGGCCTCCAACTCGCCCAAGGTCAGAGACACCCTGCTGAAGCTGGACGAACAGGGGGTGAGTGTGGCCGCTGCTTCTGATACTAACTCTACTAATCAACTCAATACAAGAATGTCTCCAAGCTCTTCCCTGTGTTTAGATCTGCAATAGTAAAAAATAGTCTTTTTTTGAACAATCTTGGTATTTAAATCTATGGTGATAATGAAAATAAACCTTTTTCTCTGTCTCCTAAATGTAGCTGAATTTCCAGCGTAAGGTAGGAGTGATGTACTGCCGGGCCGGACAGAGCTCAGAGGAAGACATGTACAACAACGAGAGCTCTGGGCCGGCGTTCGAAGAGTTTCTGGATCTGCTCGGGGAGCGGGTGCGGCTGAAGGGCTGGGAGAAATACCGAGCTCAGCTGGACATCAAGAGTGAGCTGAAAACATGGCATCTAGTCGCTGGATCTCACCTTGTGGCAGAAATATTGTCAAAAAGGGCATCAGTGCACCACTGAAAGCCTAAGATAGCTCCTATCTGCCAACATGTAATCTCAGTAATGGCATAGTCACTGTTGATTATCTCAGAGCTTTTGTTTTCTCTTCAGTGAATGGAAGATTGCAGCAGATTTGACAGATTTTACCCTGGTTGTGTTAGTTTCGCTTACCAAACCATAGACATTGGCTGATTTTTGTAAACATCTGCCTATCTAACTGTTTGTGTGGTGTGTGTGTGTGTGTGTGTGTGTGTGTGTGTGTGTACTTGTGCAGCGGACTCAACGGGGACCCATTCCCTCTACACGCGCTACCAGGACTACGAGATTATGCTGCATGTGTCCACTATGCTGCCATACACAGCCAACAACACTCAACAGGTAGACAAGACACCCATATACCTAACAGAGACATGATTCACAGTAATTATGAAGTTAATCTGCCTTTGAATGTGGAACAAGAGCACTGTCCCAAACCAAGCACACCTCTTGGGGTTCACAGAATGAAAATCGTCTCAAATGTGTTACCATTATTCTGAAAAAAGATACACCAACCTAGTAAAACCTACACTACTCGTGTCTATTCAGACTGTCATGCTTTAGTAAATGCTTCTTTATTCCTCAATAAGCATGACATAGAAATCCTGCCCCCCAGTGTTCACTCCCACTATGAAGGCATTCACTCACTGCTCATACACAGCCGTCCTGGCTGGCAGGAAGGAGGACTGTCAGTATAAGCCTGTCTGGTGTGACTTGAACTGAACTGGGACGTGAAAGATCAACAACGATGAGAAGGTGAAATAACAAAAACACGGTAAAACAGGAGCTCCCTGCCTCTAACCTGCCTCTCTCTCTCTCTCTCTCTCTCTGTTTTGCTTCGGTAGTTGCTGAGGAAGAGGCACATTGGGAATGACATAGTGACTATAGTGTTCCAGGAGCCGGGCGCTTTGCCCTTCACGCCCAAGTCCATCCGCTCCCATTTCCAACACGTCTTCATAATCGTCCAGGTTCATGAGCCCTGCACCGACAACACCTATTACAGGTCTGATTTGATCCTATGTGTCACAACCTCTATGAAATACCATTATTGATCCCCAGGGATGTAGAGGAGGGTAAAACACATCTTAACTTAAACTCATTTTAATGCAATAGAGTTTTCCCTCATTTGTCTTTTTGGAAAAAAATTGTTTTCTGAAAATATCATTGATTTCTGTTCATATTAGTGGCTGTTTGCCTTATGATGATCACCGACTGGAGGTCATAGTTCGCCAACATTTTGTCTACCAATACCTTACTGGTGATATCCATGCAAGTTAATGTAATTGCAGCTCAGGAGAAAATACAAATTTCATTTTGCAAAACTGATCTGTGTCAATGCCACAGCGAAGCTAAAGTGTGCTGTGTTTGTAACTGTGTAGAGTATTATACTCTTTATTTCACTGGCATTGAAATAAAATGTATCAGCTGTGCTCTCATTCCTCTTTTTCGCTTTCTCTTTCAGGGTGGCTGTGACACGCTCGAAAGACATCCCATTATTTGGCCCGCTGTTCCCCAAGGGTGCCCATTTCCCCCGCTCGCCTGCCTTCAGAGACTTCCTGCTGGCCAAGGCGGTGAACGCCGAAAACGCCGCGGAGAAATCAGAGAAGTTCCGCTCCATGGCCACCCGCACGCGGCAGGAATACCTGAAAGACCTGGCTGAAAACTATGTGACCACCACGCCCATCGACTCCTCCACCAAGTTCCCCCTGCTTTCCCTGGGAGGCAAGCGCAAAGACAAACTGAAGGGTGCCAAGGGGGCCGAGCTGCACAGCGCCGGGGCGCTGGTGTGGGCCGTGGTGGTCAACGGTGGAGATGAAGGGGAGACCGGAGAGCACAAGCTCCCCTGTCTGCTGGGGGTGTCGGCCGAATCGGTGGTTCTCATCGAAAGATACACGAGGAGGGTGGTGTTCAACTGCTCCTGCCGCGATGTCATCGGCTGGAAAGCAATAACAGAGTCGAAGGACGGCGGGCCTTGCTTGGATATCTTCTATGAGCGCGGCGAGTCAGTGTCAATCAGCGTGACGGAGAGCCAGGCGGAGGACATCCGAGAGGTGGTGCAGAGACTTGAGGTGGGTGGTTTCATTCACTGCTGTATGCTTTGCGGTGACTGTTTTATATCTCTTTCTAACTTATTCATGGTGGCACCTCTTTGTCTGTAGCTGGTGACCCGGGGCTGTGAGGCGCTGGAGGTCACTCCCCTGCGCGACGGCGTGGGCCAGCCTGGGTTCCTGATGAGCGAGGAGGGCTTCGTGACGGAGCTGCAGCGCTTCTGCTACGCCGAGAGCGGAGGTCTGCAGTTGTGGGCTCGCGTGGTGCGGCTGTGCGGGCACTCCCTAGTTCACCTCGGTCCAGAGGAGAGGACCAGGCTGCTCCGCACCGCCCACAAGATCCACATCACTGTCATCCCGCCGGACGAGAATGGCAAGCCTCGCAGGTCAGGAGGTTGGGGAGTGGAGGAGAGGAAGGGATGGTGAGAGATAGTGGAGCGGAGGAAACTAATAAGGGGAGGGTTCAGGTTATCAGGCTTAAGGGGGGAGAGCGGAGACAAAGTGAGGCTGGAGCAGAAGGGCATGCAGCAGGCTGCGGAGGGTGAAGAGTAACGCTGATAAAGGGGTGAGAGAGAGGTTAAGAAGATAAGGAGGAGGGAGTAATGGGACAATTTAATTCAGAAAACAAGGGAGGTGCCATTCTGGGGTCATAGCTCACTCACTTGTTTATGATGCACCAGCTGGCTAACAACCAATCAGTCCCTCTAATGACCCTTAATCATACTGGCTCAGGTGAGATGGACAAAAGGCTGCAGCCTGGCGTAGACAGCATGTTTGTTAGAACTGTTGTGAAACCGCTATCACATCGGACGCCTCTGCAGCTCACAGCAGCATTTCAAAACCGGTGGCAGAAGCATCCTCAGAGAACTCCCCTTGTTGGCTGACATTTTACTGACACGAGTGCTCTGCCACAACAAAGCATAGACTGTCACAAAGTTGTCAGATTTCACGAGGGGTAGCTTGGATTTCAAAGAATAGATGCGTAGACGAATACAGTGATTTTATTTCCAGCTCCTTTTGTGTTGGCCTGTTTCTCCTCCAGAATGCTCGATGACTCAGTGGTGCAATAACAAGCGGGATGGAAAAGGGAAGCATGACTGGTTTCTTCCTCACGAGTCCATTGTTTGTTTCGTGTTCTGCAGAAGTTTCTCGGAGCTGTACCAGAAAGCCATCAAGGATGCGGAGTGTAACCCGGGCGAGGGCCAGTCCGGAGAGGCCTGGGTGCTGGAGGAGAAGGAGGAGGAGGAGGACATGCAGGAGGACGAGCAGAATCCAGGCGAAGTCAGTGAGGCTGATATAATGGAGGTGCAGGTGGAGGGAGAGGAGGGAGAGGAGGGCGAAGAGCAGCCGTCTGAAAAAGGGCAAAGCGAGAGGGGCAAGGGCTCGCAGCTCTCCCCACCCGGCCTGCCTTTGTTACGGGCCACTTCTCTGCAGGACCACCCCGCCAACCAGACCCAGGAATGCAACCCTTCTCAGCTCACTCGCAGCGTCTCTTTGGAGAGACAGCCCAGGGAGACATGTGATGGGTATGTGCGCCCCAAACTCTTACACATGCCTCTGTTCATTTAAGCTTAAAGCAAATTTCAACATATAATGAGAAGAAATACAGCGTTGCTAGATATTACAATATATACAAATACTGAAATTGAGAGACCGTGAACTCAAAGGACTTTAGTTCTTTAACTCTTCATCCAACATGACTGATATATCCTCAAATTGAAGCTGCAGTCTGCAATTCAATTTCATAATCGGTATGTCACTTTTCCAAAAGCGAGAGTATGAAGATAGCACATCAAGCAATGTGTCGCGCTGCAAATACTTAGATCTTACTTCATGTTGTATGGTTTGGAGTAGGTGGGGTGTGGATGAACTTTATCCATTAGCTCTCAGGGTAAGGTTGGTGAAGAAGAACTGGAGGAGTCTGTCAACAGTAAAAAGCTTAAATGACAATTGACGATGATTTTTGTTTTTGCTTTTTAGGTTGTTGTTTTTTTGCGACAAGAACTGAAATCAAAATGAGTTCTGTTAAACGATTACCTACATAGTTATTCACTTTGTGCACCCTTTCCTCATCCCCCTTGAAGTTGAACTGGGGTTCTGTATGCTCAGAGGATAGAGAATATGATAGACAAGAAAAGAGAAACCATGCGAAGCACATGTGACTTGAAAGTGAGTGGATGAAAAGCCAGCCGGCCAACAGGACATGTATGGCACCCAAATGTTTCTTGGCAAATTAATTTAAGTGCACTTCAAAAACCCACATCAAGAGGAGGAGGAAATAGTTCAGAGAGTAAATCTTCATGAGGATAATATTAGACTCTACTGCACAGATTCATTTAGATGATTTTTATTTTAGGTTCAAGCAAAGTAGATCTGAATTATTATCAGATATGTTATTTTGATGGATATTGTCGCGAGTGCAGAATATCTTCAATCAGGCCAAATCTAAGCAATCCTGGAGATTACTTGATTTAGTGATCCAGTTTCTGTTTTGACCTCTGGATTGGATACAAATGGCGTGAAGCATCAACAGCAGATTTCGCTTTGTATTTCCCCACCCGGGCTGACAGGCACGTGTACGACAACGTGGGGGTGAAGGTGGGGCACCACATCTACGACAACCCCGGGGAGCTGAGAGACGCCACGCCTGATCTCATCCTGGCCGTCAAACCCAAGGTGCCCCTGGAGGATGAGCAGGTGACAAACGGAGACACAAAAGGGACGACATCTGAGTGGTTTCTTCCTAATAATCCTTCACCATTCTCACAGTGTCGCGCTTCCCCCCCCCTCTACCTCCGTGTCTTTCTAGTTCATGGGGGCTGAGTTTGGTGAGGAGAAAGCCTCAGCGAGTGATACCTCTCTGTCCTGTTCCCGGTTGTCGTGTCTAGACCGAGCAGAAAGAAATTCACGCGCCCTAAGCCTTCATAACTCCATCACCAAGAGTGAGTATTCCACTATTGCACTATTATTTGAATTTTTTTTTATATATACACATAATGTACAACATTTCAGAGAGTCAAAGGTCCAGTCAAAGGTAAACTCACAGCAGAAACAGCTGTAGCAGCACACACCCTTACAGAAATAATGTAACTGTAAGAGAATAGTCAGGAGGCAAAGGGGCAGCGATATCATGACCCTGATCGTGGACTGAGAACAAAAGCTCCTTTAGTGGACGCTGCGCCCCAGAAGAGGGCGGCTCTAATAATGCTGAAATGGAACAATTACAACTGTTTGTAAATGGTCTCTGTCGCTGTATTTGAGGCTCAAATCCCTTTTAGACTCCAGATCCTTTCTCCCTTAAACCCCTCTCCTCATTATCCTCCCCTTGCCCTCCCTTCCATCCCCTTTGTCCCTCTTCTTTCATCTATGCTGCCCCCTATTCCACTAATCTAATATCACCCCTGCTCTTCTGCCACCCCCTACCAGGGCTGGGATAAAGGGGGGACAGATGGGTGGTGGGAGGGGTGGAGTTTAGGCAGCCCCAAATCAAGGAGCCCCCTTTTTTACACCATCTGCTCGCTCTCTGCTGAGACTATGAGACTCATCATGTAACCTCGCACACTGACTCATCCGCTCATCAAATTCTTCTGATTTTTGAGGGGGCCTGCCTCCCGTGCCTCTGATTGTTTTCATTTCACAATCGCAGGACATCTGCAGGTCTTTAAATGGTGTCACATTTTCTTCAAGTGAATTATAATTCCTTAATATGTATAATTATAGCCTCAGTTTTCAAAATAAGCTGCCATGTTATGCAATTGACCAACATTTGGCTATTTAAATAACATTTAGATACTTTCCTAGTATGAAATCCTGTATTAACTTACGTCTACTGTTGTGAAATTGGCCTTAAATTCCCTTTTAATTGGTGTGAAAAAAGCCCTTAAAGTCCTAAATGTGACTTAGTGAAACCTGCTGGCACACTGCATCCATACAGACAGATTATTAAAGGCAGCTGTTCTCCTTGTCCTTGTCTATTGAGGGATTTAGTCCCTCAGTCTGACCAGCATTATAACAGCAGCATCCCCCAGTGGCGGCTCTTTGTTACTGGTGAACCAGCACCTTATATGAGAATGAATTTGTCTGTTCATAAATTCTGCACCGGGTTTCTGTATCATGTATATTATACTCATTTTCTGCTCTGAGGTATCTTTTTTTTATGAAACCATATTAAATCCCAGCTCTCTCTCTCTCTCTCTTTCTCAGTTCTTTCAGAAACTACAGATTCCTCTGAAGCGGAGTGGCAGTCCATTGCTGATCTGGCCACAGCCTGCCGCAGTATTCTGGAGGCTTTGTCACGAGAAGGTGAGAATATAGACCTCACTTCTAATATAATATCATTCAGAGTTTAAATATCTCATCTTTGTCCTTTGGTTATATTGTAAGTGTGGTTGTTTTAAACAGTAATGTGGACAATGTGCCTCATTACAGACCGCAAAGCTGGAGACGGTTCCCAGGCAGGAGCTGACCAGACAGACGGCAAGCTAAGAGACATGAAAGACAGGTGGGTTGGGGAACGTAACCACATAATAGAGACAGAGAATGGTTACCCCCCACGGTAACCATTAAATGGTCAAATCATCTCATCATTTGTCTGAATCATCTCACATATCCCTTTACTCAACTCTCAAACTCATCATTCCTTTATTCTCCCCAACCTCTTTGCACAATCCAACTGCTTGAGTCAGTATGATGGCTGCTCTCTCCGTCTCCCTTATGCAGCTGACTCAGTGGAGTGAATATGAGCACTTTATACACACACACACACACACACATGCACATACACACACACACAAGTGTCTGACTCACTGACATAGCATCTTTCCCTACAACCCCCAACATTTCTCTTTTCTCTCTTTCAATCAAAAAGAGAATCATTGAGTCCCTGATTTCTCTCCACCACACTGTGATCAAACACATGAAACCCACAGAAATGTTCTGGGTATGGTAAAAGAAACATTTCCTACAGTCCAAGGTTCTAGTCTCTTGCATTTCCAGGCTCGTTTTTGTCAGTACCATAGAGGATTACTATTTCAACATTAAGATTCTTAGATCTAGATTCCAGATTCTTCATCCCATGATGCATTTCTCTCACAGGGCTTGACTCTGACTGAGTAGTCACTCCTGCTGTTTTTTTATATGTGATGCCCAAGTGCCCCTTATTGACTGACCTGGATCCAGCTGGCAAGTCAAATGCTTGCAGCTGAAAAAACTAGTACAGTATTTTGAGTTAGTCACCTCTGGTTAGTGTCCATTTGTGAACATTAACTCATTGCAATAACAATCTTATGGTCATGTTTTTTTCTGAAAGCACATTCCCATTAAAATCTGTTATGAAGAGAGGAACTAGCTATATATGTTGGCACAAAACACACACAACATCTGCTAACCATAATAGCAAACAAATAGAAAATTACCAACTTCTTTCAAGATTTGACTTTCTGTCCTCAGTAGCTCAACACATTTCCCTAGTGAAGACCTTTTGACCTTTCTGTGGCATCATTGGACTGATGTGCACAACTGATCTTTAAACCAGCCAAATGGATCCATATCATTTGATTGAGATGCCATGTTCTTCCTTAATGTCACTCTCACTACTGTCATTCAGAATCGTTGTGCTTCAATTGCATTGAAATTGATCTCTAATATTACATATTATTCATTAATGTCAGCAGGGACTGCTTCTCCCTGTCAAGGCAAGTCTCTTGCCAGTCTTGAATCAACAAGTTCTGAGTCTGCCAACATGACAGATGGCTCCATTACCAATCAAGCAAATTGAAAAATGCACTCTTGTATTAGAAGAAAGAGGGATTATTCCCAGAGGAGTGACTTTGACTCACTTAGAAAAGGAATAGGTGAACCAAAACAATGCCGACACCAGTAAAGAGTGTTCGAAACCTTTTTTAAACATAAAAACACTGTGGTACTGTAAGGTACTGGATAAACCATCATACCTATAGAAAACTTCACAACTGCATATATCTTGACTATGTGTCACTGCTTCCCCTCCTTTGCAGTGACTCTCCAGGCCACCTAGAGGAGAAGGTGTCCCAGCTGGAGGCCATGCTGAGGAGGCTGCAAGATGACCTACAAAAGGTACTTGCCCTTCATGAGTAATATTTTCATTGAGCTCTTTGTAGGTAGGGGAAACTACTTAGGTTGTTCATGGCTATCTTGAAGCTTTATAGCTGGAACCTGATGATTTGTAGCTGCATTGTTAGACTCTTGTTCACTTGTACAAATCCTCCCATCCATGTACCCATTTCAAGTGTAGTCACAGCTGAACCGTTATAGAGATACACTGAAATGCAAAATGGTTCAAAAGATAGTAAGATTAAAGCCATCAGTTTGCTGGTTTACAGCATGGGGAGACAGTTATGTTCAACAATATGAATCAGTTGTTATCATTTGTTGTCATTTGTTATACTGTATATTACATATATTGATATTTTTTATTATTTTGTTCTCATTTAATCACATATTTCATATATTTGGTATATTCTGATATCGTACATATTTGTCAATCATTTTTTCTTTGTTTCAGTAACTTTTACTGCCACTATTCCTGCTATTTTGCACACCCCCTTAATGCTGTAATCCATACCTTTTCATACTTCCATCCACACATTTCTACTGAACATGTGTTGAAACTGTCTGTCTTTATATTCTATTTTTCTTTTCTGTATCCCATTACTATTTGCTGCTGCAAGGGCCCAATTTCCCCACGGGCATCATTAAAGTTTCATCTTATATTATCTTATCTTATGGGTTGCACTTATAGGTCATTATA
Organism: Hoplostethus atlanticus; assembly: GCA_034670405.1. NCBI lineage: Eukaryota > Metazoa > Chordata > Actinopteri > Trachichthyiformes > Trachichthyidae > Hoplostethus > Hoplostethus atlanticus. The sequence goes on from JAXDDX010000018.1 coordinate 4,061,326, forward strand.
CATTTGATTTTTACATACCTGAAAAATCAAAAATGACCATTCTGTCCAATGTTTGGTACCCTGACATGACTGGACCATGTACAAAAGGGCTGTAGTTCCTAAAGTGTCTGACTATACCCTCAAATTAAAGCAGCCAATTTGACCTTGTACCTCAGACAACGTGTCATTTCCAATCCCAAGTTATAAGAGTAATGAGCCAAAGCATCAAGCAATCCATTAGTCTCCAATTACTTCCAAAACCCAGTGTGGGGCATTCCTATGAGCTCAGACCATTCATATCCATATTGTTAAACATAACTGTCTGCCCGTGCTATAAACCACGGAGTGCTTTAATATGTGATGTCAGCAACAGACTTGGAGCTGCCATTTTATTTAATGAGGATATGTAGTAATACAATTCCTATAGACAGGTGCCATGTATATTTCTCATTCAGAAGTCATAAACTATGTGTCCATGCATTCATAGCTCTGCATATGAATGGAAAATAGCATTATTCCCACACAGTTCCTTAAAGTGATAATCCGTGAGATTTTCTTTTGCATTTTGGCAATACATCTTTGGTGATAAGTGCTCATTGCTGTGACGTCGAAACAGTGTCGGCAGTACTTTGACGTCACTGGACTGACAAGAGCTCCCACACCCCCAAACAAACCAGCATGGGCTGTTCTGCTAGCGAAGACTAGAATGACGCAACACCAGATTTTGAGCCAGTGCCTAAGCGCCATTTCTACAGAGACAGTTATATCTACACTATAGAAATATATCATGTTTTATAAAACTATGAGATAACTATTTCTATCTATCTATTCTATCTATTCTATCTATTACAGTCGATAGCTGCAAGCAAATACTAACCAATGATAACAATATATCGCCACTTCTTACAGTAACGTTCGCACTTAGCACTAGTTCTCAATTTAGGCACTGGCCCAACATGATGGTGAAGTTACTAAACCAGTCCAAAAGATAAAGAGCGCCCGATTCAGCAGCAATCCAAGAGCCACATCTGCATCACTTCTCAGTCCCTTCCCATCTTTGAGTGCTTTTCATCTTGGAAAGGCAATGCTGATGTTCACTCTAGTTTTGGCTCGGAGACAGTTGCTTTCCTTTTGGCATGTCTGCCTTCCTCTGAGCGATTCATCTGTTTGTTTTTTCTTGAATTTTAGGTTGATGCAGTTTGAGTTTCTGTAGGTATCACTCTTTGTCCGTTCAGCCATGGTGGCTATCGCTGCTCATGTGCACTACTGAGTTCTTCTATTTATTCCAAACAACCCGCTGTTGCTGCTTCCATAAACGTAAAACGCATCACTTCCTGTTCGCCAGAGGATTTTTCCCAGGAAAGAGGTACCCGCTCATAGATGTTTAGAACTGCAAATGTAAAAGCTTTCATGAACTGGGTATAGATTGAATCACTATTGTGTTATATCAATCGGCAAAACGGACATTTATTTATATGAAAATGTCACAGATTATCACTTTAACTTTATATGGTAAGTTTGCTGTTTTGTCAAGTTCTGGATTCTGTGTTTTATTTCCCCCCACTGCAGTCTGATGTGCTGCTCTACAGTATGTGTGCCGTTTTATTTCCAACCCTGTGTCAATGAGTGCCCACTAGCTTGCCTACTTAAAGCCACCACACACACACAGCTTGCTCTCATCCCATTCCCGCCACCGTGATCTAAGAGACGCTTTTTGTTTTGTGCTACTGTTTTTCAGGAAAAAGAGGACAAGGCAGTGCTGCAGGCCGAGGTGCAGAGCCTCAGGCAGAATAACCAGCGGCTGCAGGAGGAGTCCCAAAGCACTGTGGCCCGCCTCATCAAAGTCACTGAGCTACTGTGCAATGTCAATAAGCCCTGTTAGCTTCATCACAGTACACACACACACACACACACATGAACACAGACGTGCACCCACAAACACATGAACACACAAATATATAACATAATCTCATTGTACACTTATTTTGTACAAATACATTTGCAGTCACAGCCACACACACACACACACACACACACACACACACACACACACCAATATCCTCTACAATCTGTGTATTAACACAGCCTCTGTATTGTATCCCGGACCTGCCTGTTGGTGAAGGAGTATGCAACTTAAAGAAAAACCAGGACAGACTTTTTCCAACATCACGACCTTCGTAGACGGACCAATGTGCAGCACTCAGGCTGCTGTGTTGGTGTGCTACGCTCAGAGTGTTTCTTTGTGTGTGTGTGTATGTGCGTGCGTGTGTGTGTGTATGTGTGTGTGTGTGTGTATGCGCGCGTGCCTGCGTGCAGATGTGTGCATCTCTTACCTTGCTTCAAATACTTGACAAGCTGAGCTGAATAGCACTTGGATAAAAAGTGGCAATTAAGTTTGAGAGACACTGTATAGCATGTTTGGTGGTGTCTTATTTAAAATGACCAAAAGTGTATATATTTCACCTATAATGTATGTGAACAGTAGTATCCCCTATCCTCTCTGCCAAACTAGTAGTTGCAATGTGTGAGTATGGTTCTGCCTTGCGCCATTAGTGTGGAGGGCCTTGGAATTAAACACAAAAAGAAAAAGAGGAAAATGACAATGACGAGCCTGTAGGCGGCCTTGTACTTCAAAAGATGTAATGATGCTGACTGACTAGCCTCCGAGGGAGATCTATTATGTAGGGACATCACTCTCTGCCCTCTTCACTTCTCAGCAGTGCAGCATTTGAGAGATTTTGAACTCAATTTGAGAAGGAGATGATTTTTACAGCCCCCGTAAGTGAAAGAGACGCAAATTGGAAAGTCACTGAAAGAAATGACTGAAAAGGAATGTTCACAAAATGAGCTGAGCAGGCTCATCCTCCTCCCAAGTATTTCATTTCAGAGTATTAAAGGAATATTGAAAGGGTTACAGCTCTCCTGAAGACAGACAATGACGGGAAAGAACTACTTCAGCTTCCTTCCATGATTGCCTGTAGCTGTTTTCTTCTAACCTCACTACTGTAGCAGCCAAACTGTAGAAGTACTCCTCCTGCTGGCCTGAACCACAAAATGCCACTAGGCAGCTTTTCTTTCAGCTGGCAAAATAGCTTTAGGTGTCTGAATAAAACACCTTAAACTAAAAGCGAAATACAGACTATTGTATTTAAATGTTTTGTGTTCGGCAGATGTCTACAGTGACTATCTTGGGTAATTGTGTAGGATGACTTATGAGTGGTAATGTTAAGGACAATAGGTGAGGGCTTACCATTCCACCCAATCGTGTGTTTCTGTGTGTTTCTGTGTTGTTCTTGCACTTTTTTTTTTTTTTTTTTCGTTGTAAAATCAGCATTGGACAGGGCACATACTGTACTTAGCCTGCCCAGGTTATGTCTCGCTTGAAATAAGAAAGTGGATTTGATCTCATCCCCCTCACGCCACCTTTACCTCACCTCCATGTCCACTGCTGATGGCGCCAATATCAATGTGTGTTCAGAGGAGAGGGACTGCTTCTCCTCCCAGGCTGCTATGCCAGTGCCAACCGATGCCCAGGCAGCTCTCCTGAAACCCTGCAGAAACCAACGGAACGGACTCAATCACACACACACATAAAACTCCCGATTTTAAACGACTCCCGACGGAAAAGGGATGCCAAACGTTCGCCAGTCACTCGGACTCTCAACGCTCTTGTTTCTTGTATACACTCTTTAACTTCCTCTTGTAATTTTATTTTAGAGTCACTGTGAATACCTGGTACCAGCATATTAAGATACAGTATATTCAGATTAAATTATGAATCTAAACTTTATCGATATGTGAAGATATGTACAGCTGAACTGTTCCATGTTACTTAGTGCATTGGGTCGTGTATGCCCTCTTTTGCAGGATGATTATGCAGACAAGTATAGTTTCGTCTACTGTACATGCTGAAGCCTCATGACTTACAGGGAGAAGTGGTATGAGAAGACCTGTTTTACTGTGTCTTGTATAGTTATTTAGATTGTAGGAGGTTGGTCAAGCATGAGAATGTGCCAAGCAACGTCCAAGCTCCCTTCTGTATGTGTGTATGTATAAAAATTTAACTTATTAATCATGCCAATGTGGATTTTCTTGTAGCTGTTTTTAATTTGAGGGAAGCAACGAGAAAACGTGACATAGAACAAAAAGGTTAAGGTTTGGCTTTAGTTATATCAATTTTTTTTAATTTTTTTTTGTAGAAGACAACAACCACCGTAAGATAAAATAATATTTCAACAATGTTGTTTGCAAATAGATTTTCTTGGTTAAAGTGGCTGTGGTTGTTCATCATTCTGGTATTGAGCTTCTTCATTTACAGCTTGTCATTTAATAAGGTCTTAACCACCATTAGGTACGCCTTAACGAGTGAAGCTCTGACTCTTTGGAGTGGATGGTCATACTGGTCATACTGGACTAGTCACACTGGTGTAATGTGAAGGATTATTTCTCTGACTTTGTGCCTACCAGAAAATGTAATGTATGTTAACGCAGCTTAGTGATCTCATTTCATTGTCTTTCCCTGCACTTACTGAGGTCTTCACAAGAACCATGTGGCAGAGGCTGATGTAGGATTAGATCTGGTCTTTCATCCACTGTGTAAAGAAAAGCAATTGCGTGACACAAAAGAACGGGTACAATTAGACGTGTTGTTTTGGTCATGAGCATTATGAAGGTTTACAGCTCAGTCAGTACTGATTGTTAAAAGAAGCAAATCAACAGATATGATTTTTAAAAGTGAATTAAAAGGAAAATGGTGCTTAACATGACTTGAATTGAAATTAAGCTTAAATTGAAATGAGCGTGTTGAATGGCGTAAGATCTCACGAAGGGGTAATTATCTTGGTATTTCATTGGTATTTTAAAATTGAAGAATTTTAGAAAACGTATCAAAACATCTAAATGAAAACAGCCATAATTGCGTAATGTTTAATATGAATGAACGACCTCATCTGGCAATGCAACTATCCAAATCTGGTCCTTAATCTTGTATCTCCTCAACAAGTAAAGCAAAGGCAATACAGAATTGAAAGTTTGCAAAGTATAGAAATGGCCCAAATGCAGGTAAAGTTGAAATTGAAAGGGAAAGTTCAGTTTTTTTGATTCACTCACATACAGACTTGTCAGTAGCCACAGAGGACATAGTGGTCCACAAAATGAGGTCAGCTACAAAACATTGTTAGTATGTTAGTGGCTCCGTTATAAGTAGATTCCAATGAAAAATAAACCATTAATTTACAGCCCATTTGACCAGAGTCCTGCGGTTTGAACACACCACAAAGCTCCTGGTTAGCAAAACATGCTGTATCGGTCTAAATATCCTTAATATATCCTGAAATCATTTAATTGACTTCACTTTAATTGAAATAGCATAAGTAAGTAGGATAAGAAAACAGTCAATCTCCTGAATGACGAGTGAAAAAAAAATCTTTTGGTAGTAAACAAACGGGAATTGCTGTTTGGCTTTTCTGTTTTATAACATACAGAAATAATATTCATAACTCAACAGTAACAAAAACACAAAGAAACCTACAAAACAGCAAAAACTAGCAAAAAATAAAAACGTGAAAGGTGACGGGTTAAAAAGTCTTAAACCATCCGTGTTAATGCAAAGCACCCCATAGATGCATATAGGTGTGGTGGCAGACGGGGTATCTGCCACTGAGAAACTGTGGGAAAGGACTACATTCCCCAGCACACAACAGCCAGTCGGCCATCTTGCCCCAGCCGAGGGGCCTTACTAATCAGCCAGGTGGTCTGATTGGCAAAGACCTGCTACATTTGATTTCTGAGAATAAGTTTTAAGTTGTTTTCAGTTAAAGATTAAAGGGGAGCGTTTTGTGTGACTCCTGCCTGAAGCGTGATCTGTACCACCTGCCGTTCCCCCTGAGGAGCCACAGTGTATAGCCTAAATGTTTACCTTGGTTTTATGAGCTGGACACGCCATGAGGCAGCTAGAATGTAGGATTGGTATTCACCCCACGTAACACAGGACTCCTCTACCCTGTTGAACAGCCTATATGATACTGTAAGTGCTCTAGCCCAGAGAAGTGTGCCACAAGGCTACCGAGGATGCAGCGGAGGCTTTCCAACCCTTAACAAGAAGTTTCCGGTCTAACGTAAGAGCAGTCTGGATCCAATCTGCGTGTGGTGAAGCCAAATTGCTCAATGCCGAGGGGGTCACCCAAAATAAACACACTTATTTCAACATAAACACGAATAGCTGTCCAAAATCCCTGTACTCCAAAGCATATGTACCTCCAGCACCAAGCAACCCCACATCATGAAGCCTGGTTGGCGTCCAGTAAACCCTATATATAACCTGCTGTCCCCATTCTGCCTCTGTACATGAGTGAATTGGGCGTCATGGAATAGTAGGCAGGAGCTTCATGGCCACTCCCAAGAATGTTTAGGACAAGCTCAAGGGTGTCAACTCTTGATGGGGCAATGTTTGAACCATTATGTGTCTCAACTGTAAGTACTTCCAAAATTCATTGTGTGGTAGATCAAAGTGTCCGTAGTGTACGTAGCCGAGAAATCTGGTTTACTGGTGTTTTGATCTTAACTTAATTTTGGTATTAGTATTTAGTCCTCCAGGTAATCAAATTATGAGAACAAAGATAGCTGGATGAGTTTATTGTCAATAGGACTTATGGTGTGGGAGTTACGGTCCTCTTCAACTGCGCCCCATCAGGCCAATTGGAGCAGCCTAGTATTTGCTGTGAAACTGTGGCACACCATTATTTAACTCAGTCAGAATCATACACTCATTATTGTTTCTTACATCACAACCTGTTATATGCTACAACTGTAACTTAATTCTCTGTCTTCACAGGAAACACAAAATGTCTTATTGTAACTGTTGATTTTACAACAAAGCCTCCCACAAGAGGCTTGTTAATCTTATCTTCCCCAACTTCCACATCATTGTCAAAACAACCCAAACTCACAGCTGGTGAACTTTTAGAGTGTCGCTGCAATATAGGCCCACTGCAATCATGTAATGTGCACTGTCACATCAACACCACACCAAAGACATCTTTGATAACATATAACATCTTTGATTGGGATACTTTCTACTAGAGCCAAGGTACACAAGTTAAACCCAGCATGCAGACAAACATGTGGAGATTCAGAATGAGATAACACATTTGGAAACTGTTAGGTGGAATGATGTTAGGGTGTTTATTCCCGTCTCCCTGAACTGATACGGCTTCAGGTAAGACAAATACGTTTTCCGAGGCTTGTTCCACAATCATAATACCGCACGACAACATAATACAAACATTTCCCAGGACTCTGTCCTCTGGAAAGCTTTCCTAAACACCAGCCGCAGAGAAGCGCTTTATCTTCCTTGCCGTGACACCTGGAGGAGAGCTGATGACAACAATGCACTGGCCTATGTCTTTATTTGGGGTTGGAGCACAGGACTGAATCTTCCCTAGGGGCTATGTGTCACACATAGCTCAAGGGCTTAACGCCAGTTTGACTCTTCCGTGTTCTGTAAATACAGAGGGCATGTGCTGGTGTGTGTGTGTGTGTGTGTGCGTGTGTGTGTTTGTGTCAGTGTGTTTAGGTTCCCAGTCCACAGAGTTGTATATTAGATTTTAAATGGCCAGGATTGTTGTCCCATGCAAAAGAAGCAGGTTAGGCCTAATGTGAGTCTGTGACTTGGGACAACAGCTCCTGTTATGTTGCCTGTTAGAAATGGGACTTACATGGCTTTCAAAAGTCAGATTTGATAGGCTTGATCAATATGAAGTATCAGAGATGGGAAGCAGCAAAGTGTTTTATTCAAGAGCTCTGGTGTTTTCAGATAGACCGACTGGTAGCTTTAGAACCTTTGTGTACTTTACATGAAGCTACTGTACTTTACTAGCGCTTTTTCAATTTAGGGAACAAATTATCCTTCTTTTCGACTCCATTTACTATGTATTTCAAGTTGCTTTGAAAATGATGGTTTTATAAATCATGCAACACTTTAACAAATGTGATGCACTTTAAATTCAAGCCATGCAACTCATTGACAGACTAATCAGACTGAGTAAAACTGAAGCACCTACCCTTTTAACTTAACCTTTGGAGTGTAATACACTGGATATTAAATCCCTGCTGCTGCTGAAACACTGGGGCATTGCAGGCCTGCTGAGCATGAACTAGGGTACTTTCTCTTCATCACTTTAATTTTTACTCTAGTAGAAATGTGTCAGTTTAGCAATCTTAATCTTAATCTACTTTTAGTCAAAGGGTTTGTGCACGTCTTCCACCATGTGGGAAATTGGCAGGGTGGCATATCCGTGGACGACAGTGCAGCAGTGTCTATAAAATTGTTCACTCTGTCTGGAAGGTCTCCATATGACAAGAGTAGTCAATCAGTAGCCTAGGTTTTTTCCAAAATGGAGAATAGGCAGTCCACTCACTTTTAGTATTTTCTTTATTTCTTTTTTTATTTTGAGTGGGACACGAGACAGGGAGACAGAGTAGGGGAGACAGGGGAGGGAAAGCTCTGGTGCAAAAGCAGTGCCAAAAGTGTCTATCTTAACATCTTGTCCATTCATTCTAGTATTGAGTCTTAAAATTTTGGTTTCCTCAAAACAAGTGAAAAAAACTATCAATGGGGTGAGTTAATGTCACAGTCTTGAAATAGTATACTGTCATCCCACTGGCAGAGTTTTTGTTTTGTTTTAAAAATAATATTTTAAAGACTCAACACTGAACAAGTTGTTAGGGTGGATATTTTCGGCAGTGTGGTTGCAGAGGAGGAAGGGGTGTAAAAGTGTCTTAATGCCTGGGCCCCAGCCAGGGAGAGAATAAATCCACTCAGTATGGGTCCCCAAGCTGCAAAAAGTTGGAAGAGCCAAAAGTTGTTGGAGAGAAGAGAGTATGTTTCAACAAGCCTGTCGCCGCCTGGTGGCCACGCCTCAGAAGACACCGCGTCGAGCCACAGTGTGTGGAGAGTCAAGGCACACAGAGCATGTCGCCTCCCGTAGCTGCACCTCAGTGTCGGATCTGCTGTCGACCTTTCAGTCCGTAGACATGAACGCAGAAAGCCGTTTGACTTGTTTATCTGTTAGATGCGACCTCGAGGTATGGATGCCACCGCGCGCTTCGGCAGAATAAAATAACAGTGTGAATCTAGCAAGGGCTTGTCTGCGAGGATTTAAACACTGTTCAGCAACTTGGCAGTCAAGTCGCTGGTGGTGGTGGGGGGGGAGATATTGCCAGAGCTGTTCGCAGAGAAAGTGGAAACAAGTGTCAGAAAGCAGGCAACAGATGTTTTTCACGGATATGCGACCGATTTCGGAATGAAAGCACAACCGAGGCGCCGGCGGCCCTTCCAGCGGTTCTGCTGCTGTGGAGTCGGGCTGGTCGCCGTGATTTGGCTCACACAGGTCATCCAGGCACCAGGTGAGACCTTAATATAGAAATATGTGTGCGTGTGTGTGTCTTTAAGAAAAATAACTACCAAAGGCCTAGTATTTTTTAGAAGGATACTATACAAATATCACAGCAAAACTATAGGACTATTATATGTCTATATGATACCATGATTTTTATTTTATTTATTTTATTTTTTACCATAAATCACAGTAAGGTCACTATAAACTCACTATTGAGTATGGCAGACACGTTAAATCCCTAGAGGAAAATTGTAGGAATATTATAGTGATTTTTCGTTGGTGTGTGCGTGCGTGCGCGCGTGCCCACGTGCCCTTAAGATAAAGAACTATTAATCCTATAGCACATTTTTAGGAGGATACTATACAAACATCACAGTCACAAATTCCCTATAGGAAAAAAAGTCCCTATAGGAATATTATAATCATACCATAAGACATAAAATACCATAAGGTAACTAACTATTGAGTATAAGAGTAACACTATAAATACCTAGAGGAAAATATATAGTATTATAGTGATTTCTGGTCAATGTGTGTGTGTGTGCCTACATAAATCCTTTATGTAGTCTGAAGCAATTTTAGGTGTAGAAATTCCCCGATCTGCAATAGTACAGTAGGCTGCTCCTGTATTCGCCATTAATAATTCTATTCAGGTAGTCTAAAAGTAGAGCTATTTGATCCTAAATGTCCCTTCAGTATCAGTGTAGGTGTACAGGTTGGATATAATCTCAGTGCTGTCTCCATCTGCTCTGCATCCGTCGCTGTAGAAGGGAGGATTTCATCTTGTTATAATTACTTCTAAGTTTAAGTTGGGCTGACACAGAAAGATGTATCATTTTATGAGCTGATCAGGTTTTGGCTTCAAGGTAACAAGCACTGTATCTCAGATCTATAAGTAAAGTCGTACTCAATTCAGTATTTTCTATCAAGAATGTTAAACCTCATCCCACCTTTTAACCGTCTCCTAGTTTCTATCCCATGACATGATTTGCTCTATTCACACTGGAGTAAGGTGAAAAATATATATTATTGGGCCTGTTGTGGATGTATCTACAGTATGTATTTACTTCCCCTTTAAATATTGTGCTTTTTATTTTAATCCTAACCCTTGCCCTTAGTTAGCTTCTTTAATGCATCGTCGTCTGACAGCACGGTACCTAAGGCATCACCCCCATCCTCCAGCTCATTATCTTCTCAGCACCTTTACTGGTGAGGTAATACACTGTCAGCAACCTCTATCAGCAGCAGCAGCAAGAACATTTCCCTTTATAAATCCCTGTGAAATGTAAGATTATATACAGCATATGAATGAGCGAATTTAGATTTTCTTTTATGAAGAGCGTTTGAAAAGTGAAAAGTGAAAAGTGGCCCCCGTGCATAAGCCATGTCATTAATATTTATATTTCACCTTTAAATTACGAGGGTGCCATCCACCAGAAGAGGTTTTTTGAACCGAGACCAAGGCCACTCAACCTAGATGGAATACAAGCATAGGGCAGAACATTTGGTCTGCTGTTTGTAAGTGCGACAGACGTGTTATTCCCATATTAACGGGAAAATCTTAACACGTGGCATCTTGAAACGCGGCGCTCGTATGGCCATTCCTAAAAAGGCAAGATGTCAAGGAGAGCAGATGAACAAAAGGCAGTGTTGATCCCTTGTTGTAGCAAGAGATGACCAACCAGCCTTCATGTAAAAATGGACACTGGACAAAGGCCAGTATCCACTGTGGATAGCATAACCATGATCCAGTACTCACATGACAAATAGATGTATGTCTTAAGAGAAGCTGTTTCCTCCTGATTTCATTTTAAATATCGTAGTTCGCTCCTCAATGTGGATTTTTAATTCCAACATGTCAGATATTTATATGATGGTGGCTCGACATCCTGATGCCATTTAAGCTACCCACACCTGAGACGGTGATCAGATCCTCAGCTCTTCATCTGTGTTTAAAACGGATTTGATCATCAGTTACTTTATGTTTGATCTGAGTGTATCACTGGAGGACAGCGGGGTCCTGGAGGTGGCAGGGCAGTGGGCCTGTAGGACTATCATCTCTAGAGGAATGGAGTTCAGAGAGTAGAATAAAAAACATGTATTAATTGTATAAATAGTGGGCTTTAAATCTAACCATGCCTGCCTCCACGTTTACTACAACCCATTGCGATCTTCCACTGTGAGCGTCCCTGAACCAGACCTGCAGAAGCCAGTCTATCCAGTAGATGTGTGAGCGCACCGTATCAAATGCCTTGTTTAGGTTAAAGAATGAGGCAGCGGCGGTTTACTTCTCATCACGGGAACAGATAATATGACTTTGGACATTACATAATGTCTCGAGTGATGATTTCTCTACCCCCAATAAACAGTTACACCATCGGGTCTGTGTTAAGCGTGACAGTGTGCAAATGGTGTGACAAGGTGAATTCCTGAGAAACAGACTCGGTGTATTAAATGTGTAAATGAATAAATGTCCACGTTGACTTTAAGCTCCTGTTAGTTTCTCCTCTTCAGTGAGACATGTGGCAGTAGGTGATAGGCGACTTCACTGTAGAGATTCCCACCAGTCTTAGGTTGATGTGGAGAGCGATGATGTTATATTATTTACACTTACTGTGCTGCATGTGAGCGGAGTGTTTACTCTGAGGAGTTCAGCAGCAGGATTAACGTATTTCCATACAAACACCACATTTCATGTTTCATCAACCTCCCTGCCTACTTTTACTTTTATCCCTTTGCAACCTCTGACTCCCTTTTCCTCTTTACATTGACACTTTAAGGCATTTAACTGAACACTCGTATAATACAGTTAGTGCCGCAGTAAAAATAGCTTGCAGAGGTCAATATTCCGGCCGACAATCATGGAGAGCTAGGAAAAGAATAAGAAGAGAGAGAGAAAAGGGCATTTTTTTTCTCTTCCTCTTTCTCTGCGACACGAGGCATGTGGTTCAGGGGGTTGGCGCCTTTGCCCGGTTGCGAGTGTGATAAAGGTGGAGGGGCCATCTGTGGCAGGGACCCATTTGAATTTCATACGACTCAAGCTCCTCTTGATGCCTCAACATGAAAGCCTCCGTGCCTCCTCTCAGCCAAGACCGCCGCTCTCATGAAATGGGTTCATTGAACTGTAAGGTACAAAGGGACACTACAGTGCCGGGGCGATCATGAAATGCATCAGACACAGAAATAAAAAGGGCAGCGTGTGTGATACAGAGTATAATAGCCGCTCCACCGCCTTTCTGGCTCTGGGTGGATGGAGCTCAGTGGGTGGCAGTGGAGGATATATGTATTTGTCCCATAGGAGAGATGGTGAGACAGATCTATCTGTGGGGAGTTCCCCTGCTGCCCTTATAAAGCAGCAAAAAGCTGCGAAGAGGTTGGCTATCAGAGCTACAAAATTGAAATGTGTACTATAAAGATTTCAGCACTGATGGCTTAGAACAGCTGATTGCAGCGCGTTCTGCATTATTGTCTTCTAGCCAAGAAACATGGGAGAAGACTTTGTCATGCCCTCCAATCTGCAGCGTCATACTGATGCACAACAAAAGAGAATTAATACGCCCTATAGCACTAATGTAATAACAAGATCACTGGATTGGGGTATCTATTGGGGTATTAGGGGCACCTACCATGTAATCGTGACATCCTGGGTTCGAATCCAGCCTGAGACCTTTGTTGCATGTCACCCCTCCCCTCCTCTCTCTCTCTCTCTCTCTCCCAAATCTGCCTACATCTCCACTGTCAACTATCAAAAGAAGACAAACATGCTCAAAAATAATCTTAAAAAAAGATCAGGTTGATTGATTGAGATCAGATTAGGTTGTTAAAGTTCAGATAAAGGTTCTATGAATTCCCAAAGTTAGTTTTCTCCTCGTTGCCAACAGCACCAGGCTGTGCTATATCAAAGATCAGAGGCTTTGGCAGCGTTCACATGGGACATTTGTCTCAAAACCTTTTGAAGACGTCTCATTGGCTGATGAAATCCATTAGCGGATGACGTTTACCTCCGCTCCATCAAAACCTCAGCTTGTTTAAACTTTTTTTCAAGGGTTGGGTTGCGATATGTTCAATCTTCGACAATCCATGTCCTCCGTCACCACGTGGGTCTCATCGTTCTTTGACGTATCGCAAACGCTCATGTGAACGAGGCCTTAGCTCTCTGGTTTCTTGATTTAGGAGAGTTGGACTGTCGTACATCATATGAATAAAAGATGGATTCTGTCTGATTGTGCAATAAAAAAAGAAAAAAAAGAAAATGAAGATGACATCGGTGTTGTTTTGGAACAGAGTCGGAGTCCTCCGGGTTGCAGGAAGGCGTGAATGGCGGGCCGCTGCGTTCGACACGCAGGCTGATGCAGGAGAGGACAGACAACCAGACCCTGGATCAGCCCAGAGCCGGTAAGTCAGCTTCACAGAGACAGACCTCCCTACCTCTCGCCTGTCATGGACGCCCTCTGTTCCTCCTGATAGACCGACAGACTCTCCGCTACACTTCCTTATGCAGTGCCACTTTTGAATTAAACATGCACCCAACAAGACCAGAAGTGCTGCACGGTGCACATTGTGCTGCACAACGGTCTGGGTGACTAGATGGTCTTATGCTTCATAAACAAGGGCAGCAAAGTAGCCATGGTTTCCATTTGAGCTTTTTAAAATTTTGCAGACACCCGGCCTCATTCCCAACCAGAATCTCAGGAGGGTCTGAGTGCTTTTATAGATGCGATTTATATTTGGTGTGTGTTTACATGTATGTGTTTGGTGTAGGCGGGTAGTCGGGGAAGGTGGTGTGCACCAAGGAACTCTGTCTCTCCCCTGCAGGTGAATTGAAAGGTCATGTGGACTGAGTTCGTTGTCAGGAGTCTGTAGTCTGTGTCAAGCTTGTGCAATGAAAGGCTCAAGGTGAAAGACAAACCTTAAGCATGGCGGGGGGGCGGGGGGGGGGTCATAAAACTCCAAACCAGTCTCATCAGCCTAAATCACAAAGTGGGGCTGCAAAAGAGAGAGAGAGAGAGAAGAGAATGCCCAAATTCAATTCTGATGTTGGGTCTAGACGCTTCTCTCCCCACAGGAAGTAAAACTTTAGTGCGAAATACAAACTGTCTCCTAAACGGTAAACGTGACCCTGCTGTGTGCAGTTCACTGACGTCACGTTGAAGAAGGATTTCTGGGTATTGCAGTTCAAACGTTTCAGTGCCATTTGGAGCCACCAGCACGCAGAGTCGCCTAGTGCAGCTTTAACAAATTGAATACGAGCTTCCACTGTGTCTCTGGATAATTTCAGCTTTTGAAAGTTAGAGGAGAGACATTCAGGTGTGGAACGCCTGTACTTGCCCGACGTTTGTTTGCGGTGACGTCTGCATGTGGCAGCAAAGTAAGCAGCCATTAGCTAAACTGATCATCATCGATATTTACGCTGGTACAGGATGGCTGTATTTCTATGCTAGTGCTCTCAGTAGTGCTTTCAAATGATAGAAGAACATTTGGTTATTTTCGAGGTACAGCTGCTAGTGAATCAGGACCTTAATTGTTACTGATGATGAATGGCACAACACGTTTAAATCTTAGAAGTACATAACAGCCACAAACGTTACAGCAAAGATTACATTGCAGCATTACTGGTGCAACACACCCCTCTGGTCTACTGGTCTACCGCACAGCCTTCTGCAACATTACTGTGGTTGTGCTCTTTTACAACACTCGAGAGACAATATAATGGGATGCTCAGTGTCTCTCTGCCAGTACTCCAAATGTACAGTCGTTGGTGTCGTGCTAGCTGATAACAAGCTTAACCTTTATTGAGTTAGTGGTTGCAAAGAGATCTTCATTATCCTCCCTGTGGGTCGATTCTTTAGTATGGTTACTAGAGACAGGAGAGGGAACAAAAGCCTGGTCGGTCTGTGGACAGGTACTATGAGGTAAACCAGTTAGTGAGGCTGCATAGCTCAGGTGGATTGTGTTTGTCTTCATGTCTCTTCTTCCCTGCTCCACAGCAGACCGTCTGATAATGATTACATAATGTGTAGTGTGATTAAAAGCCTGACTTGGACCTCCAGGAATATTATCTTGGGGATTGCACAGTAACCTCCAGCCCGCCAGGCTCTCTCCCCCTCTTTTCATCCCTCCACTGCTTAACAAGATGGAGACAGCGTGATCTGCCTTCAGCTGACAGGCCTTAGAGACCATTGTTGCTAAGCAACTGAATGCTAAATTTCGAAACCCAGACGATTCTGTCTTTCAAGCATTAAAAGTGCAAAGGGAAGGACTAAAAATAGACCGGTGGGGTGAAGGCAAACGAATCCAACCGATGTAAATGAAGTGAGCGGCGCATACTCCATGCCATGTTGTTTATTTTGGAAAACAACAGTCAGCTGAGATTTATTTCATATTTTGCCATAGGCATATTTTCATGTTTTATTGGGAGAGCATTGAGAAAGGAAAAAAAAAAAAGCTGGCAGATATTCTATTTCTTTTCAAACGGTCCTGGACTTTTATCAGGGCAGTAACATTATGGATGTCAAATAAAGCAAACAGCAATTAATGAAGCCATGATTGATGGGAGTAGCCGTCTGACGTTTTGGAATAGTGAAGCACAATATTGTTGGCTCTCGCTCTTCTTGTTCACAATTGTGACTTGACATTTGAAGGACAGAGGATAGAGGTTAGAGCTCTGTTCATTTACAGTGCAGACCGCCGTGTGAGCTTCATCTTAAAACAGAGTTGAGCTTCCTTTTAAAGAGAGAGTCATTTCCTCACCCGGCGAGCTGATGTGGAGATTTTGCCGTATGGTGTTGTACGATAAAGCTGCCACTCCACCGGAGGTCTGCATCCGTCCAGTGGCGTTACAGCAGCATATCATGATGTGTGGTGTTTTTCTTATTGACAGGGGGTCGCTCCCTGTGAAGGCGATTGGTTGCGGCTTTAAGCCCCGCTACCGTTTCATCGGTGATGTATTGAATCTACCTCAAAGGAAAGTGAATCAAAAGAGCAAATGCATAATTGAATTTACATTACACACCTGGATGAAATATTTATTTTTGGATTCCTCATGAAAAATGCAGCGTTGTTGCCGTGGTCCGTGTGTGTGTGCTCGATGTAACAACCGTGTTTTTGTGGGTGCATGATACGACTCCGTGTTCCAATCCATACCGTAGCTTGACTCCAAGACGCCCTACTGGCTTAGTGATCAATAACATTACTCTCTGCTCTCCAGCCTGTCATTCTGAGGTCCCCTGCAGCAGAGGGACTCAAATACATCATCAGCGGATGGATTTCACGCCTTGTAAAGAATTTACTCGGCATGTCACGTATTATTATTGAAGATATGTGAATCTGTCACAAAGCTCTGGCATTTGTTCTAGAGATTTATAACACACAGGGAACATAACAAGGTGACATGAAATGAAATAAGACAAAATGAAAATAAAGCAGCAGTGTACTGTTTTCTAGAGCTCATGTCAACACGCCAACACTTACCCCAAGACTCAAATAATTCTTCTGAACAGTCAAATATGTCAGTTATATCATAGTGGACAACACTCACCTTGAGGTAGAAGTTAATAAATTGATATAATGGTATAATGGTATTGATATACGTGTATCAAGGCTGGAAACAGGTACGTCATTTACACCTTCACACATGATGCAGAGGCCTCGTCTAACATGGAGACATGTCAAGACAAGTCCCATGTCTTTCTTGCTTTCATTTGATGATGAAGTTAATACGTTGTTGTTCAACATCAGTTTTCCGTCACTGAGACATCTTCATGATTCGTCACTGCATTAAGTTTCAGGTGCATCTGATCATGTACCTTAAAAACCCTTTGCTCAATTATCCTTTAACTCAGCCTGTGAATGAGTCCTTCCCCATCTCCTCGACACACGCTGAGCTATGACGCTGCTGTAATTCAATGTGTAACCTCACAGCAGTCTTACATAATAACCCATATGTACGGAAACCAGATTTCAAGATGAATTCAACTTTGAGCATGAAGCAGATATCAACATCAGAGTCTCAAGGACAAAATTCTCACCATCTTTTGAAGCTTTGCAGTTGTGTCTGAATCTAGCGACCATGGAGGAGCCATCTTGGGCCTGAAAAAGACAGATGTCTGGAAAGAAAACCAAATCATGGATGTAGAGCCATATGATGATGGTGTGATAAGTAGATTTCTTCACCACTTTAGGTCTCTGTGATTCAGCTATCTTGTCCTTAGCCCCAGACCCTTTAGCTTTAGCTGCTCCAAAGAACTGTGAGTTGTGTCTTGAGAGGAATCAGCTCAGGCAAACAAAAAAACAGTTGGTTTTTGGGACCAGCTGCTCTAACACCTTGCCAGAGCCGTCTTCAAGAACTTACTGTCAAATTTGACATCGTCAATTTTCCGTTTCAATTCACGAATCTTAAAACCGTAAGACAACAAAACATCAGAAGTTGTTTGTGTTGTTGTGGTGGGCAGATAGTGAGGATGCCTGGGGGCTGTTCCACAAAGCAGGCTTAGAAAAGCGGCGATTAACCTCGCAAGCCTGGTTTGAATTAACCTAACAAATCAATCGGGGCTAAAGCGGTTCCACGAAGCCCAAGTCAAGCTACCGTGATCGGGCTAAACCGAGCCAGGCTCAAGCAATCCAGATAATTGCGCGTGCACATTTATACACAGTTTATTTAATCAGCCCGAGAGGTCGATCATGGATCTGATCGATTCATCATGGCAAAAAATGACGGTAAAGACAGAGCCGCAATGTTCAGGCCACTGAACAGCGACTTTTAGTGGAGGTCTATGGAGAATTCAGCCATATTACAATGAAAAGGGAAATACGATTGCCATAAATAAAGGGAGAGAGAAAGATTGGCAACGAATTGCTGCTAGATTGAATGCGTCAGTAATTGTTGAATTAAAAACGAACAAATTGTATAGACCTTATTAAATATCATGTGTTCCAACAATATTAAAGAACTGAAAAGCTGTGCTAAAAATATTATAAATGAAACCATGCCATATATGAAACCTCAAGACTGTAAATGTACTATCTATCGCCATAAATGATGTAGTAAAGGCTGTACGTAAGGCTTCATCTTACTACATTACAATCATCGTACAGTACTAGACCCTATATGGGGATCGAACTCACAACCTTAAGACTGAGAGTCTCATGCTCTACTGACTGAGCTGTTCGGGCTGGTTCTTACTTCTATTATATTTTTATGAAATCGGTTGTTTCCATCCTGGAAAGTGATCGGTTGAAAGCGCGTTCTACAGTGACTGTAAATCCCATACAGAAACAGTGAATGCGTCTCCTAGCAACCGTGGAAACATCTTGACATATATTCAAGGTACTTTATTATTTCAATGAATTTGTTAAATAAAAATAATTTAGAAAATAAAATAATATTGTGTCATCAAATAATTATTTCTGTAAGTTGTAACCGTTTTCTAAAAGCAATACGGCACTTGAGGTCTCGCTGGACACTCATGGTTAAATGGGGTTGCCTAGCAACGCTCTGAACCGTGACTGTATCCCCGATACAGCCTACATCATTTTATATTTTGTATTTTCTCTTAACGTTACACTTTATGTCTGATAGTGTAGGGTCTAGGGTAATAGTGTTGAACATTAGGATGGTGGAACCTTGTTTGAAAATCATTGCGTTTCAGTCGGATCAGTGTTACGGGAGTACCGATTCAGCTTCAACTGTGGTTTAGCCTGATATCTAGCCTGCCCCGAGGCAGGCTAGTTTCGAAGCATAAGTTGCCACAGCAACTTAGCTTGAACTATGCTGAGCTTGCTTTGTGGAACCGAATAAACCTGAAAATGAGCCAGACTAAGCGAAATAAGCCTGGATAAGTGGTAAGCTCGCTTTGTGGAACACCTCTCTGGTCATATGTTTTCATGGAAAATGAGGAATTTGAACTTGCCACCTAATATAAAAATGACAGATGGACTGACATAACATATATTTTACTTGCTAGGTACTGTAAATAAAGCATGCATGTCAATACTGTGAGTGGGCTGGGTGTTCGCAATCTCATTGGTGAGCCATTAACTGCTAGTCAATACAAGGTCCAAGCCATATAAAGCGAGAAGGTTTCTAAAGAACAAGCTGACATGACAACACCACAACAACCAGCTGTATCAGTGGTGAAATGATCACTTCCAAAATGGCAATTGATACTGTTGAGACGGCCGAGTCTCAGTAGTATTTGTCTTTGTTACCAAGAGCTGTGGACCTCCAGCATGGCTGCCAGGGTGTGCATATCCTTTCATCCCTCTGTATATAGAATAGTGGACATAGATGTTTGCCAACAAAGGATGTTTTTCATAGGACAACACCAGATTGCCCAATGAGCACGTGGTTCCTCATTTTACCAATACGTGATCGTGTAGAAATGAAAGACAAATCTGTGAATTGCTGTGAAGACCATGACAGATGTGACACGGTATTGGAAGTCTAGGAGCAGTTTGTGATGCAGAGACCGAGCAAAGAAAGATGTGATGTGATGTGAGCGGTGGGTATAGGGAGCTGGTAATGCCAGAATAGCAATACATGAACACTGCAGCCCCACGCCCCCCCAAGCCCACAGGGGGTGGAGTCTCTAGCAGCCAGGCTGGTCCTCTGATTAGTGAACTAGTGACTTCATCAGCGCTGACGCCACATCTGGCACAAGCGGCTGATTTGGGAAGCCAATTGTAGATAAGTGGTCATCTTAAAACCAGGCTTTCAGTTGGTGGTCTTGGGTTGTGAAACCCCGGTACAAACTGTCCAGCAGCCTCCAGCAAGCTCTCTCTCTCTCTCTCTCTCTCTCTCTCTCTCTCTCTCTCTCTCTCTCTCTCTCTCTCTTTCTCTTTATCTCTCTCTCTCTTTGTCTGTCTGTCTGTCTGTCTCTCTCTCTCTCTAGCTGTCTGTCTTCCTCCCCTCTCCCTCGCTCTCCCAGCCCTCTCCTGAGGGTTTACAAGGAAAAATAAATATTTTTAGACATTACGGTCCAGAGCTGCTGTCACTTCTCTTTTTTTCATTTTTCACAAACCAAAACCATGGGAAACACATATTCACCTCCCCCTTTCTCACTGTTCACGCAATTGCCATTGGCTTCCTACTGCCACCCATCAAAAAAAAAAAAAGCGCTGCCCCCAGGGAGAGGGTCTCCATGGCAACTGCCTTCACCAGAGCAAGTCCTCAAAGCGCTCATCTGAGCTACATGTTGCAGCGCTGCATTTCCATGGACAGCTTAACCTGAGACTTTTGTTTTGGGGCCGAACGTCCACGAGACCCGGCGAAGGCTAAAAGACCTGTTAGACAGGATGTTCCATGTAGGGAGCACGGGACATAGAGGAAGAAATAAAACCACAGAAAGAACACAGATGTCCAATCGCTGGTCTGTCTGACAGGCTGTTGGAGAGGATGCATGCAGTGCTCGTTTCAGATTCAGACCGCCGCTTTCTTAGGATAAGAGGACGGAAAGTTTACATGCTAAAGCCTTGATGATTTAGTAGACGGGGTCTGCCCTACAATAACAGCTGGCACGAAAAGAAAAATAGGATTATCCCTCTAGGAGAGCAGACAACATGACAAGAGAGATGGACGCCCCCCCTACCAACCCCCAGAAAGTCCCTGGGACTCTGGGCCTCGATAGTGGGAAGACACACAACATGCACTTTATGACATCTCAAACATGCCGGCAGATCGGCAGGCAGTTACACACTCTGGCACACACACAAATATGTAAACATCAGTGCACAAACATTGACATTTTCCAGCAGAACATGCAGCAGTACACCCTGTTACCTCGGGACCATATGGCCTCCGACTTTCCTCTCTCTTTGCCTGCAGTGTCAAGGATCAAAATCTAATACACCAGACCACAAGGCGTTCTCTTAATCCATGCAGTCTGGTGTTCAGTTACTATGTAGCCCTGGTGCAGTGTGTATCATGACGCGGGCGGTGTGCTTATTGTGTGGTTGTTTATCCCAGTGTTGTCTCGCACAGCAGAAGAGCTATTAATAGCTTTAGTCTCACCAGTAGTTTAAATTCATTCTGCCCTGCGTGGAGTTGTAAATTGGAGCTACACTGCACTCTCTAGGCTTTCTTTTGCCATGCCAGGGGAACAGAGGGAGGCTAAGCTTTCATTAACACTTTTTTTTTTTTTTTTTTACACCCGAGGAAGGACAGGAAGCAGCTGCCTCATCCACTTCCAGCTCACTTCCTGCCTCCCTACTCAGTGCTTGGTCTAGACATGTGTCTAGATGACTTGGCTTGTAACTATTATTAAACTGTACCATGTTAAAATGGTTCTTACAATGGTGTCTGAAATGTATTAGAATTGGATGCACATATTATCCCCTTTAGGATAACATCACAACAGTATAATCATGGCTCCTGTCCTAATATCTTTGTATTTATTCTGACATGTTTGGCTGTAATGAATAGAGTATATAGAAGGGATAGTAATACTTTCACATCAGATCAGTCAAAGCACAGAGAAGTAAAATAAATAAAAAAACTGTGTGATGATAAGCAAGTTACACTTTCAGAAGGCATTAAGTTAATTCATTCATTTTCCATACCTGCTTGTTCCTATTCAGGGCTGGAGCCTATCCCAGCATGCATTTGGAGGAAGGCAGGGCAACACCCTGGACAGGTCGCCAGTCTATCACACTGTCCGAACACACAGACAAACACACTCACATTCACACCTGTGGGCAATTGGGAGTCTCCAAGCCACCTGACTTGTGTGTCTTTAGACTGTGGGAGGAAACCCACATGAACACGGGAGAGCACAGGAAGGACCAGGGCCCAGAAGGAAGTCAATTGTCAAACTTATCTCCCTCATTAATTATAAATGTAAGGGAAAGGTGTGGGCAAATGACAAATCATTTGCTAGTCATGAAACTTTTATGGTTTGGACTTAGACAGTCATCTCAGAAACTGTTTGCACCCTTCAATTTGTTTTTGTCAATAAATTGATGTCAAACTGCCTTCAGGGGGGCTTTTTTGTGTGCATTCTCTACGTTGTACCTTTAGATTGGTAAATGAATTAGAAAAAGCCCCCACACACACCTTCTGTTTACCGTGTGTGTACATCTCTTTCCCTTCCCAGCCATCCATGAGTTTCCAGCTGACATCTTTACCAAGGAGCAGAGGAAGAAGGGAGCTGTGTTGCTACATGTACTCTGTGTGAGTATTTCACTGTTCTTTGTTCATTTATGTGACTCATAATAAATCATAATGGAGACACTGTAGATAATCAAACTCATAACATAACCTCTCTTTACAATAAGAAGAAGACAGGATGTATCTGTCTCTCCACTCTCTTATCTGTACTGTGTCTTCCAGGCTGTCTATATGTTCTACGCTCTGGCCATCGTCTGTGATGACTACTTTGTCCCTTCCCTTGAGAAAATATCTGAGGTGAGGAAAAAAGTTATAAAACGTATATACATATATGTAACGTTATAGACGTTATGGTGACTCATTATTGTCTCCGTCTCTCAGAACCTGCAGCTCAGTGAAGACGTGGCAGGGGCAACATTCATGGCAGCTGGTAGCTCTGCTCCAGAGCTCTTCACCTCTCTCATCGGTTAGTAGCTCAGCCAATCTGGACCTCTTTAATGTGACGATAGCAATCGTGTCAATCTTGGGAGAGCTGTCATTTCAAACTTTGTTTTCATTGGTTCTCAACACTGAACTAGGAAAATAATTCCTAGTTATCCTCTCAGCCATGCAGCGCCAAAACCACCCAGGAGATGTCAGCAGATTTTCTCAGGGATTATTTACCATTCTGACTTGTACATGGAAGAAAAGCAACTTAAAGTAACTCAAAATACACTCGTGGTTTTCATCAGTGTTTTACAGTCCATCACCAAAGGAAAAAAACTGTTCCCAGCCTCAAAGTACATCTAAAACCAATGTTTTGCCTGACATATACTGTCAGGCCTTTTTTCAAAAGCTCAGTCCCTCAATTTGAAAGTGAAGAAATGTCTTCAATCCGTTTAACTGCAAGTCAAGTCATTTCCTGTCCACAGGAGCGGACAGGAAATGACACACTGCAGGGATCTAGTCTCGACCTAAACAAAGCCAAATCCTGCAATTCCAGGCATATAACTTTTTCTGAACACATTTTGTTGCTGTTCTGACTTCCTCGCCTTCCCCCCTCCCTCAGGTGTCTTCATCACTAAAGGAGACGTTGGAGTTGGTACCATTGTGGGCTCTGCTGTCTTCAACATCCTGGTCATCATAGGCCTGAGTGGGATCTTTGCAGGGCAGGTAGAAACGCTCAAGACCTTCACCAACATCTGAGTACTTGCTGAATGAGCCTGATATTGAAGGGCTTTGACAGTGTTTCCAATGCCTCTAGTCACGATGCTGTAACTGTTCTCTCCTCTGCAGACGGTGATTCTGACTTGGTGGTCCCTGTTCAGAGACTCCTCCTACTACATTCTCTCTGTGCTGACTCTCATCCTGGTGAGATGTGCTTTGCCTCAGAGTAATTTAATGAAATAGATCTAGTGCTCTCCATTGATTGTGACGCTGTTTCATCTCTCTTCCCAGGTCATCTATGATGCCAGAGTTGTCTGGTGAGTCTAGATACAATGAAGCATATGCCTATTTGTGTCCGAAAGCCTTAAATTAATATTGCCATAGGAATAGCATTTTTCCCGGGTTGCTGTTGAAGTGAGAAAGATGTACGGTTCATAGTTTACACTAGTTGTTAGTATTTCAGATTGGATAAATCATATTAGACTTCTCTCACCTTTTTTACTCACATTTATAGAAATGAGTCCTCTGGTGTCTTTTTCATTTAAAATGTTCATTTGTTTGGAAGTGCACATTGTCAGCGGCAGGGACCTCTTGATGATAGTCTGAGGTGTCGCCACACAGGTGATGAATCATCATCTGTAACCAAGAAATAGTCATGTACGTGCTCGGAAAATTTCAAAAAAGAGAGGTAGGAAGGATTTTTAGAGCAAGTGCAGTGGAGTAAGTAGAGGAGCAGGGATATGATTCAGTGTGATGGATGGCGGCATCAGTGCATCACAAAACGCTGGTTTAATTCTGCATTGAATTCTCTTACTGGACAACGATGACTACAAAAGGTGGTTGTGCTATATGAGTAAGATCATTAGTAGTAAGATGCATTATCGACATTTATTATGATTATGATGATATGATTATGATTATTATAGGTCTAAACCTATTTGGACGCAACAATCAAAGGCACCACTACAGTTATCACTAAAGCCAGACTATTTGTCGAGTCTTGACTGACTAGGTAGGTATTGATGAAATTTGTGCCAGTGTATTGCTAGTTAGGCGCAAATGGTGCATTGTCTGGCCCAAGGACTGATGCATTAGACAGCAGAACAACATTTATTTCAATGTCAGAAACAGGACAGAGGTTCAGCAGTGAGCTCAGTCGCTCTACTCAAACTATCTTGTCTGGAACAGCCACAGTGAGAGTTGTGGCAACGTAAGATCCGTCTAATCCAGGTTTACTGTTTGTGTTTGCAGGTGGGAATCGCTGCTCCTCATGTCCATGTATGGAGTCTACATTATAATCATGAAGTGAGTATGCCAAACCCTCTGTCCTTTAAATCGTCATACCTCCACATTTGGAGCCCTGTGTATTGCCTGTGCAGATAGAAGTGAAGAACTGGTGCTGTTTGGTTGCAGGTTCAACTCCCAAATCCTGGGGTTGGTGATGCGTCGGGTCAGGGGTCCTGGGCAGTGCTGCCATGGCTCAGAAGGCCGCAGGGATGAGAAGATGGGAGAGGAGGCCTCAGCTTGCAACACCTCCATGGTGCTTCTCAGTAAAGGTCGAGTCTGAAATCTTTCCTGTTGCCATTGATCACTGTGTCAGTCTGGTACGGTCAACGGCCTCATTTAGGAGGCTTTTTAAGTTACGTTGAGTTTTCATATCTTCTTTGCAGCTTTGTATCTTTTCAGTGCTGACAGGGATCTCCAAACCCTTGATCTATTTGACTAGTATTGTCTGTTACCTATTTAATGTCCAACACCCTTTTCCTGTGCAGGCCAAGCCCATGGTCAGGAGGCTCCCCCAGTCATGATGGTGGATGAGCTCCTCATCCTCAACCCCCACAAACTGTCCTTCTCTGAGGCTGGCCTGCGCATTATGATCACCTCTCACTTCTCCCCCCGCACCAGGCTCTCTATGGCAGGACGCATGGTCATCAGCGAGGTATTTGACACAGAGCCATCAGACACGAAAGACAGGGAATTGTTTGGGTCAGTGCACCAAACAGACAATAAGAAAAAAAATCTTCAAATCTATCCATCTCCACTCACAGAGACAGAGGTTGATCAGGAGTCCCAAGAGCCAGCTGGACGGTGAGATCAGCCCAGGGTCAAGAGTGGGATCCACCAACAACACTCTGAAGAGGGCAGGCTCTTCCAGTCTAGAGAACGGTGGCGGCGTGGAGAGGCAGAGTCCCGACGGGAGACCCGGGATAGGGGACCGAGAGCCAGGAGAGAAACCAGGGGCTTGCCAGCCAGAGGAGCAGGAGGAGGACGAAGATGGAGGTCTCAGTCCTTTGCGCATACCAGGTGAGGATGTCCCTGTGCTGCTTCCTGTACATCAGAGCGTTCAGTATGGATCGAGCACCTCACCATGTGCTCTCGTGTTCCTCAGGTGGTTGCTGTGCGCGGGTCATGTGGGTGATCTCCTGGCCCCTGGGCCTCCTGCTCTACTGCACTGTGCCTAACTGTGTTCTGCCACGCTGGCACCGCTGGTTCATGGTCACCTTTGTCGCTTCCACGCTGTGGATCGCCATCTTCTCCTACCTCATGGTGTGGATGGTAAGGAGGCAGGGCCCCGCTGCACACGGAAATGCCGTGTTGGATGAGCTGGACAGAATCAGGCCAAGTTGTAAATTAATTTTGTTCAAGAAAATGCTCACTTCTAGTTAGTCGGTGCTCTATTACAAAGCCTTGACAACTACAGTCCCATATCATTGTCTACTATGGAGTCCACCTCTGGACAGATTGCTGAAGAGTTGTTGAGCACCTTACAGTAGAGCCTTGTTCATCTGAACGTGTCGAAGAGGTTGTTTGGGGGAGTAAAATGTTCAAAACGTGGAAATGTACAAATTTTTTTGGACCAAAGGTAAAATATTAACAGTACAAGCACATAAAGAAAGAAATTCCAACAATATCCACAATCGCTCCAACATAATTTTGTATTTCTACCTTTTTTTTTTCTCGTAATGCTGATTTGATAGATTGCTTGTCTGCCAGTCTGCCGAGTGGACAGACTTGATTCTAGTGTGTTTCAATGTTTCCTCCAGGTCACCATCATCAGCTACACACTAGGCATCCCAGACTACATCATGGGCATAACATTCCTGGCGGCGGGTACCAGCGTGCCAGACTGCATGGCGAGTCTCATTGTAGCTCGACAAGGTAACAAGCGGGGACCTCCTTTATTCTGAACCTCTTGACTCCAAACCCTTTTTTACCCGTTCTCTCCCCGTACGACGTGAGTGGTACCTTCATAGTTTAGTGTTTCTCTGTCTCTTTTCAGGCATGGGGGACATGGCGGTGTCTAACTCCATAGGCAGTAATATCTTTGACATCCTGCTGGGTTTGGGTTTCCCCTGGGCTTTACGTACCCTAGTAGTGGACCACGGATCATCAGTAGGCACACACACTTTCTCACACTTTCCCTTTCCCCCTTCTTTCTATGACTGTCTTGGTTTATGCAGGTGTGTGTATATGTGTGTGTGTGTGTGTGTGTGAAAGGGGAAGAAGTATAGGAGCAGGGATTTGGGTTCTCAGCTGTCTAAGATGGTTGTATGGGTCTGACACCTGCTGTTTTCCGCAGATCTACATAAATAACAAAGGACTGGTGTATTCCGTCGTCCTGCTGCTGGCCTCTGTCTTCCTGACGGTGAGAGAGTGTGTGTGTTAGTGTGTGTGTGTGTGTTACAATCTTTGATTTCACCAACTGGCATTGGTAAGAATCACAATCCCATACTGAGGAGTCCAACTTGTTGTTGTTGTTTTTTTAGGACAGATGGTCTGTTTTCAGGGAATCAACTTAAGATGTAATGTTATCCAGTCCAAAAATGACAGGCTGCAGTATGACAGATTTCACCTCACTAGCCCTTTCACACACAAACCAACTGGGAATATTGCGGTATCTGGGTTCAATTCACACCGAGCCAATATGGGAATTTCCTGTCTTGACCCTTCACACCAGACCTGAGAACACGTGTACTTCATTAATCTTCACTCCTTTTTATGGCTTGTCACCTTATAATATCACCAAAAGCAGACACGCTTACACTCTGTGATCAACATGACAGATGACATGATGCTCTAGTGTCGTCACCAATGCTAAGTTGAATATCTACACATTTCCCGGGTCCAGTTCCAAATCTCAAACCTACTCTCCTTCCACCCCTCTCCCTTTCTCTCTCTCCGTCCTCCTTCACTTACTCCAGGTGACGGGTGTCCATCTGAACAACTGGAGGCTGGACCGCCGGCTGGGCCTGGGTCTGATGCTTCTCTATGCCATCTTCCTGCTCTGCTCCATCCTCTTCGGGCAGATGTGAGGCCTTACGGTCAAAGGTCAACGCTGTCGGGGTCTTCCTGTCAGATACCATGCTGAGTACCTACCTTTCTCCCACACGTCCTCTTTCCTGAAGCCAAAAAAAACAAAAAGAGTGACCGCGATGTTGTATACCATGTGAGAGTTTATGTGCACCACTGTAGGATCCGCTAGGGTGATATTGTACACATGCAACCACATAAACACAGTAAAAGTCTTTTATCAATAGCACAAAGTGTTTCTATTCGTACAGTGCAATGTTTAAAAAACAGTCCGATATGAGCCTTTCAGTATTGGGTGATAGATGAGGAACAGGGTGGCTTATTAAAAACATGACATGGCAGATGGAAGAACCAAATTTAGTTGGCATGTTTATTGGGTGATCCTGAGACGTTCTAGATAGGGCATTAAAAAAAAATCAGGAAGTGAAATATTGCCAAAATCCTATTTATAAACAAATGGTTCTGGTCCTGATTGATTGAGTCACATTTTTTGTAAAATACCAGACAAACACACTCGTGTGTAACAGTTCTTTTAAATATTACTGAGCCAACTAAAAAACACACATACTGGTACTTGAACTATATTTCTTTGTGAAAGATCGAGATTTAATTCTTAGAATTTAATTGATTGAATCTACAAGATTTATTGAGCAGTTGCCTTCTTTTTTTTTTATTGCACTGGTGTGTTTGCTGCTGCAAAAAGCAATAAGCCGTAAGAGGCTGAGCTTTACAGACATCTACACACTCTGCTTCGTGTCAAGACTAACAACACTTCACTGTACAGCAACACTTCACAAATCACTGTAATGCACGGCCTCTTAATGTTATTGGTTAGTTTTAATAAAACTAAAACATGCTGGCAACATTTCACTTGCTCACAATACTCTGTGTTCATATCGCAATAAATGTTAACATCCCATGCAGTGAGCAAAAGTCCTAGCTATAAAAACGTCTTAATGTAAGAGTCTTTTTATGGTTACCGCTTCCTGTTGCTGCAGCTTTATTTTTATCTCCTCTGAGTCTGCTTGTGTCTTCAATTTGACAGTCCTGAGTTCTGCTACCACAGCCTCTGTGACAGACAGAAGAGGTCTACCAGTAGAGGATGTTTTGGAGTTGGAAGAGAGAATTTTAAAGGCTTTCTCCAGTAGAGATGAAGCTTCATGACATTTCTCTTCTACTGTTGAATCCCCTTGTATCTCCTCCTCAGCCAGGTTTCTGTTGCTATGAAACATGCACTCCACCGGCATACCGTCAGCCTCGGGGTCGACCCCGGTCAACTCTGGCGACACCAATCAAATTGTTCAAAAGAAAATGTTGCACATAATTTCATAGAGCAGGACATACACCAGACGAGACGCAGAGCTGCAGTTGTGATTTATTGTAGGGGAATTCACCGCTACACTTAGAACATCCAGTGAAAATCCTGCATGGCTAAAATACAGAACAGATTGGAAAAAAAGGAACACTAGATATTAGTGTCATACTTATACGTACCTGAATGTATTTAGAAATAGCTCCTCTTTGTGTATTTTCACTCATTTTACCATAAAAATAGCTTTAAAGCTTTACAAAGTTCAGATTTTTGGATTGATACCCCCTAAGAAGAAAACAAAGGTACTTTTATCTGCCATGTCATGATTTGTCCTATTTTTTCAGGATAAGCCACTCTGAGTAAAGTAGCAGATTAATCTTGTCTCTTGGCCTTAGGTTTCACTACCCTTGTATGTTCTGAATGTACACCCTAGCTGAATTTACCTTTTAGTGTGGAAATATTTACATGCATACAGATGTAGCAGGCAGCGCTGAATTACAGTGAAGAACTTCTGAACCGATGGGGAGGTTCAGTAGTCACGACAATAAAGGGACACCGTGTAAGTGTCAGAATACAGTTAGACTAGAAGATATTAATCTCAAATGCACATTATTGTGACAATATTTTGATGATTTTTGCCTCACTACTTATAAGCAAGTATTGGTACGACCTCCATGTACGTAAAGAGATTAACATAGTGTTACAGCATTTTTAGAAGTCTAATTACTATCAAATCTAATATATAATGTGCTTGTATGAGTGTCACAAACTGATAACTTTTGAGTGTGGCTCTGTTGTAATAGTTCACCATGTTTAGGTACGACAAGTGATGTTTGTATGGTTTCTTGTACATTTAAAGAGATATTTCACTTTGGTAGAACATTTTCACTTTTTAGCTCCTCCAACCAAGACGGCAGCAGGCGATCTCACCACATTATCTGGCGTAACCTATACACCTACATCTACTTTGACGTGTTTGTACGTGTCAGAAGTGTGATTTTTAGATGATTTCAAAACAAAAGTAAACAATTGGTGAGGACAAGAAGTCCTAGAGCTGCCAGCCTGTAAACTCCTACAGAGCCACGTGCACCAAAAAGAGGAAATGTTCCACCAAAGGGATATAGAGGGAGTTTTCCTACAAGATGATAGTTTTTACTGTTTGTAAATGTTAAATATTTTACATAGTTTTACAAAAATGATTGTCAGAGACTAGTTTTGTGGTGTTTTTGATAAAATAGATGAAGTAGGCCAACTTGTGAATATCATGTATGATGTAACTGAATGGATGCATATTTTTGTCAGTTCGTTCAATGAAATTAATGAAGACTGTAACCTCTGACTAGCACTCTGTCAGTTATGAATTTAATTGCAGTTATGTCTTGAATTCTTTTTAGCACTAAAAATCTGATTTCATGATTGATTCATTCACACTTTGAACTTTTATTATCCAGAGGAATGTATCTGAAGCGAGCTCCCATTTGCAGGTGCGCCCTTTGTACACGGTTAAAAGGAATACGCGAGGAAAAGGAAAAGGCCATTGATATATAAAACCAAAAACATAATCAAAAACTCAAAATGACATTAAAGAGCATCCTTTTTGAGGGTGTTTTTAAGGCGTATACAAGCTGTTTTCCCGATTCATACTGATGTGGCTGTTAAACTACTCACCCCCCGTGACTGGCAAATTTCCTTGCTACAAAATGACTTCTTTGGGATTTTCCGTCTAAAATGTACGTACGTTAAGGCCTTCCTAGATGTTTATTCTATCAAAGTGGAAGAAATATTCAATATTTTGCTCAGCTAGAGATTCTGGATCTATTTTCTCTTCAAATTTGGTAAAAGTTTGCTGGAGCACAGTGTGGAAAACCTGGGTCTCCTATGATGCCGTTTCTTTACAGTTCCTGTTCAAATCTTTCAAAAAATCAACAATCATCCCTCCCTTGCTATATCTAAAAGTATAATTTCTTCATTGACTTCCAGAGTAAAAATAGAGAGGATGAAGTGCTCTCACAATCAAGGTTAAATAAATAGGCTTCTTAAAAACCTGTACTATCTGAACTGAGATCCCTTAGTCCCCCCCCAAAAGCCCTTGCCTCAGTGCTTTGGGTTTATTGAGGTACCTGATGCAGAAACTGTTGGTATTACATATCGTCAACAACCTTACGTTTTGCAGCTTGACGTGGGATGACTTAAAGCGGCCTTGCTTGCTCATACTGATAACGGGTCATTTCACAAAAGTGGTGGAGTCTCTGCTTTAAGCCCCTGTGGTGACATTTAAAGGCCTCGGTAGCCACCGATCATGGCTACCCACAGGCACGAGGGCACCAAACTGTTTCATAAGTTACTGTGGTTTCAAAGCACACTCAGAGAATATTCTTCTTTCCTAAATGTTTATTCTATTGTGATGTTGGAGGTAAAAGATATTTTAAAAGTTGAGATTTCTTGCTTTAGAGCTCGTCTTGGATCATAATTATATCTTGAGTGCAATAAAAAAAAGTGCAATAACAATCCTATTTCACTCCTTATTTTCTGAAATGGAGGTTGTAATAGAGTGAATGGATGGAAGTTTAGTTCCAGATTATGCTATTGAGTGATTATGAAGTAAACATGGTTTAGTCTGATAGTGCCATCTAATGGAGTAGGCCATAACAACCACCCAGTGAAATGCTAGATAGAACCTCAATTACTCATTTTTCCCCCCCTTGCCTGCCTTCTCCACTATAGCATACAGGATCTTCTGTAGCAAGCTCACTTCACATCATTTTCTCTCTGGATTCTCTCCTCTCCATCACCAGTCCCAGGCCTGACCCTTACTTATTAATCACTCTGTAGTCGCTATGGGACTTATCTATCAAAAACAAAAAAAGCAACACCATGTTTTCAAAGCAAACAACGTTCTGATATGCCACACAGTCAACTTGCACAAACCTGATGTTCTCCACTTAGACCTGATGCATGTGACACAAACCTCATCATCCTATTGTCGAGTTGCAACCCATTCTGCACAATCCATGTCCATTGTCAAGACTGTTTAAGTTCTCACCTTCACCTCCATCTGCCCTTCACGACTGAAGTGGATTTAAAAGGTGAAATCAATAAGGAATCACAGCTTTCACCTGGATTCACCTGCTCAGCCTGTTTCAGAGAGAGCAGGTCACCCTAATTCAGTGTATTTCAAACATGAAAAACAATGTTTCTATTGTAAAATTACATTGGACAATGAACGCAATAATGTCACTGAATACAGCTGCTTCAAATTTGGCACATTATCTGGTTTCAAAATGCTGTTGTCTTTTCAATGTGTTCTGTGTTTTTAAGATTAGTTTGTATCTTTACTATCCCACCTCCATTCATTTCTGCATATGGTGCTTCACAGAGCCTGAGAGTAAACATTCATATTTCCTGTGTGTATAAGAAAGAAAACATCAATTTAGTGCCTAGTATTTTATTTTCCTGGGAAAAAGACAAATTTTGTACAATAAAGAAACATCCCATCACAATCCAAATTCAATTCAAAATCCACCCTAAGAGAATTCACCCATGTCACCCTATGATCTTGGGTTAAACAATATTTGTTGTCATGAACAATTCTCTCCCAAAGCTAGAAACCAGGTAACCCAAACCCTAATCTGACGTCTGAAGTTATGTATGCACACTGCGAAAGCTCCCGTCACAGTTAACCAGTCTGATGAACAGATGCTGCTTAAGCTGCAATAAATTGTTTGCAACAGGAGCCTTAAGGTGTGGACTTAACTTCTTTCTTGTTTATGGTTACCAATACCAATTTCTCAAACTATTGTATTATGTAGAGCAGCTGATACGAGTACCACTCAATTAACATTCATTCATGCTGCCTTATATTTGCGTATTATAAAACAGTTACAGGGGCAAGTGCGTCATTTGATATATGCATTGAAAATTGTGTAACAATCCTCAAATAAAAAATTATTATAGCAATGATAATGAAATGGAATATGGGCAGAATGTACTTTTTCACAAACGGCAACACTGAGCATTTTGCATGTTGTTCCTTCTACCAGTGTCGATCTAGTCAGAGTACAAAAAATAACACCTTTCGGTCAAAATGTAAAAATAAAATACATCTTGATTAATGTGCTGCAGTTTTTTGCATAATACAAAGTACGTACGTGAATATATTTAAGGGGGACTCGATCGTGAATAAGAGTTTACCAATACACAGGATTTGATGTTCTTTTTCCATTTTATTGCGCCATAGTGCAGCTCATGGGCTTAAAAGTATCTGGGACTGCTTCAGGTGATCCGAGCACAAGTACTTGCTGGAGCTGGATCGGTACTAGTTCCGATACTACAGATACCATCGGTGCACCTGTAGCTACAGTCCACCTGCGGATCTACAGTCCAAGAGGCTGAGCTAAGATGTGAATGAATTGGACACTTTGTGGGCTCATAAAATAATTGAGCATTTAACTGCAAATGAGCTTTATTACATCATAATGCTGGGATTTATACCCTGTGTAATGTCACTGTGTCTGCAACTGGTCTCCCATTCATTGTCAATGGAGCAGCTCTGGAATTTGCCTCTTTATGACATCATCAAGAGAGTTTGGGCTCTCGTTTCTACCATTGGAAGAGACCAGTTCACGTTTACAAACCTGGACTAAACTGTCCAGGATCATAGGATTAACTAGAAAGCAACTTATTTTAAGTCCCAAAATGTTCCACTTCAGTTAAGCAACTATCATCGATGAATACAAAAACAACCAAAACAGTAAAATATTCTAATAGCCACTGTTTCTAAATAACAGTAACTTTAAAATGTGATGAGAAAATAAACAAAAGAAAAAAGTTATACTTGCTTAAAGCTTTAGTAATCATTAGTTGGCTATTGAAATAACATGATAGCACGGTTAATTTATATTACACCTACTTCCCAACACCTTTGCCAACCTAACGCTGAGAAAACTACTTAGCATGTGAGAGTGAAAACAATCACTGAGCATGCAGCTATTAAAGCAGACACTGCATCTGTCGTAACTCATTTTTCCTTCTGCCTTTGCCCCATCTATCTACAGGATGTATCAACCCTTTAAATACTGTTACTGTTTGAGGTAAAATAACTGCTTAGCAGTTCAGCCAGACTTTTTCATTAAGCCCTGCCACAGCGGGAAACCATTGCATAATAAAACTATGAAAGCAGTGACAAAGAAGTGTCTCTTCATAAGACAATACATGTACGCAATAAACAATCTTTCTAAAATATGGAGTTTCATAAGCAATCCATAATTGTCATCATAGGCCCATATCTGTGATAGCATTTTCTGAGAAAGAAAATTTACAGTATAGCACATACCTGGCAGCAGAGCCTTAACCGACTCTGCCTTAAGTCCCTACCATCTAACATCTAACAAGAGCTCTCGTCTTGTATATTGCTTTTACACTGCAGCCAGTGCCCAACTAAAAGGTCGCATAGTCCTCAGATACATGAAAATAATCTAGTGGTGCCACAAGGTGAACAGTTTTTAAATATGGTCAAAGTGTGCATGATCACCAAACTGCTAGAACACAGTGATGAAGGTTTCGTCTTCCTTTACCTGGCTGACAATGCAAATAAGAATTAGTTCTTAATTGACTTGACTGGCAAAATAATAACAATAATAATATGATAATTTTACATTGTGTACATTGTGTGTGAAGTAGAGCCAGGTCTGTAGATTGAGGACAATTTTCCAGCAGTTTTCTTTGTCACACTGCAGTTCCACAGGACCAGAGTGAAGAAAGTATTGTCAAAAAGACTGCAAAGGCTGAAGGAAATGAAGGATGCATACCCTTGTGTATCCATACCTCGACCTGAGCTCAGTGCAGCTCAGTGTGGAGCTCAGTGAGCTGCTACCACACTGAGCTAACCTTGACAATCCATAGAGTCAACTATCGGACGGACCCAACCTCAGTCCCTAAATTCCTCCAGCCTTTGGAGCCTTTTTGGCAACTATGTCATAGTTAGTATTTTTTAGTTTGCATCTGGGCCAGTGTGTGGCCAGCGGCTGAGGGGGTGAAACAACATTTACATATAGTTTCAGAGGGTCCCTTTAGTTCTATCATATGAATTACTTTTCCGAGTATCAGGACTGCTATACTTGAAAATGTGGCTATGGATTATTCTTCCACAATGATGAAAGATGGGCACCAATAAAAAGACCATAACATGACCATTCTCTTTCCGACTTGTACATTATTCACACCATTAAATGCCATACAAATATATAAATATAAAAAAAAACACCTTTGTTTTATGATGAGCAAGCATTGGCATGCCTGATTCCAACAAGCTCTATTTCTGCTTTAGCTGCACAGTCAATACATTGCAGGACAGAAGCAGGAATTTAGCAAATATGTGCAGGTATGTGTGTAAAAAACAGGATGTGATAATTTGGCTATGTATGCTGTCTATCTGGGTGTAATTCAGTACTGCTCAAATTGGCTGTATGGCAAAAAGTTGAAAATAAAAATCTACGGTCTAAATCTGAGCTAGGAACTGTGTAACAGTCATATATGAAGCAAATTGAGGCCAGTTTGGTAAGGTATACTTCCCTTTTCACAATTTATTATCTCGTCTGCAACACTCCCTCTAAGTCAACTTGTCAGGGGAGGTATCGTTCTTGAAGGGCAACCATACTGCTGTGGGACGGTCGTGGGTGTGTGCAGATGGGCGGCCATCATGATGGGGGGGCGTTCTGGTTCTGGTATATAGATGCCTTGTCTTTCAAAAGGTCCAAACATAGATGACAGCTCCAGCTCCCTGCGGCAAAAATAGCAAGAGACCGTTATTAGTGTCAACAATGCACCAAGATCTGTCAAAGTGTTGCTGCTGTCTTCTAAGTTGCATGACCCATGAGATCCTAGCCCAAAGCACCACACATTTGTTTATAAAGGAAAATGACAATACATTAATTCTTATGTATTATTAATTCTTTAATTCTTAATGAATTTGAATCAATACTAATTTTCATTAGTATCGATATGTTAAGTACTGTTATGCTACATAATCAGATGAATGTCAGAGTTGTTGACTCAAACCTTCATATTCGTCAGGATTAAGAGGCAGTGAGGTGAAATGTTGCACAACCTTGCACTAGCTTATTGCATGCAAGATTTAGCGTACAGGTATACTTTCTCCTTTGCTCGGTATCGACTTGAGTTTTTACTCTTCAGCCTGAGATGAAGCTCTCTTTAGGATATACATATATTGTTTTGTATTGAAACCACTACAGAAGCATCGACCTTTACGAACGTGTATTTCAGATGGATCAGTCATGTGACGCAGCAGACTTACCCTCTGGAGGTTCAGCCATGGGTGGATTGAGACAGTACATGTGATAGCCTCTATCACAGTCATCGCAGAACAGGAGTTGATCCTGGAGGGAAGGGACAACATGCACACTTTACACAGCAGATTTCAGCGCTCCATCCACACTACCTTATTAAAGTCATGCCGGAACATCCCATGTTTACATATATGCACTGAAACCATGAGACTGAGATGTTTGTGTGGCTGGGTCATGTCAGGTAAACTCACGTCATTCTCTGAGGTGCCACACACATTGCAACACTTGCACTCTATGCACTGCCAACGGTAGGTCTTCACAGCAGCCATCATTACGGGAGTGAACTGCAGGCAGGAGGGATGACCTGGATTGGGGAGAGTAGGTGAAAAGTGAGTTATTTATGACTTTGTTGCAATCAGTCACACTTAAGGTTGCATAAATAAATGGGCTCTCACGGCTGCAGCTGCTCTGTTCAAAAGCCAGTTAGTTTCCACCTACCTGAACGCCCACAGTCAGAGCAGGACACCAGCTCTTCTGACTGGCCAGTCTTGTGATTGGTATTGGAGTCTCCCAGGCAGAAATCACAGTAATTATTGGGCAATGCAAGACCGTCTGGGCCTTTTTTGGGAGCTGAGATGGAAACAAAAAAAACATGTACAGTTAAAAGTCCAGCAAAACAACATACACATTGTCCACTGTCAGCACCCCTCCTAAGGTTGCTTCCATTTTCTTTCCTAATGAGGTTTTGGAGTTATTCCTTGTTCTCAGTGAGGGTCTAAGGTTGGGGGGTGTCATTTTCATTTAGTTTATTTCATAATGTGGGTGTTGTGAAGCCCTTTGAGACTGTAACTGTCAAAGGCTAGTGCTCTACACTTACTTTTAGGTTCTTCAGGCAAGGGCAGGGCAGGCTCGTTGATCTCAATCTCTTCCTTCTCCTCACCTTCCTCCTCAGCCAGGTGGGAGTGGGCATAGTGGTAGCTCAGGCCAGGACGGTTCTTGTAGCGCTTCCCACAGACTGCCACCAAAACCATAAAACACAACATGTATGAAAACAGAGAATGCGTGAGTAAATTCCATGTTGCATATACAGTCAGTGGTGAAGGTAATGAGTGATTGGGCTGATTGGTTCTTTTTGCTGTGATCAGGAAATGTTTTATTTCTGACCAAAGAATACTAAGATCGCCACAAAGACTTGGCACTGGAATTGTTTCTATGATATGAAAGTGAGACATGGGTTTGTCACGTACTTTCAATGGAGTTCCACAGCAGCCATGCATTCAGCAAATACATTCAGCCACTGATAGTGCTACACTTTTGTAGTTAGTCAATGAGATGTTATTGAGTACACAACTGCCTGACAGACATTACCTGAGCAGTCATTTTCCCATGACTCAGAAACTCTGACAGAAACTAAGAAATGGTGATTTTTTTGTTTCCCACCATTTAAAAAAATCAGAAATACAAATTTCATTGGAGTAAAAATGTCACTTCACTCCAGCTTCTCTCTCACATCTAACTATAGTGTATATACTGATGCCATTAAAGATGCCGTCAACACGGCTTCATACTTTCCTACTCTGCTTTATGTTTCCTATTATAAGTCACTGGTACCTGTAAGCTCTAGTAATTAAAAGAAATCTTCTATAAAATGTCACTGTAGTAAGAGAAGCCTGAAGTGTGCACTGGGATTGTCTGAGGAGGATTTATGGACTTCACAATTAAGGGAGGACAAAGGTCCCACTATGTTACTGTTGTCACAGGGAGTGTGTGAGGTCTATCATAAGACAGACCTCACACACCAAATACTTCCTCTTTGACTTCCATACTTCTCTCTCACTCAAATAGCAATCATTCACTCACATTTTCATTTCCTCAAATGCTAACATCCTGTTTCTTCAACTGTCAACTAAAGGAGTGATTACTCTTTGGGTCTCTATTCAGACTATCTTATCCAGTCGCTAAAGAGGCAGCTAGCCACATGCAAGATGATGGCATGCAGTAACAGCCAGGTTAATACTCTGGAAGGGCAAGACATTGTCCCCGTACACACACACACTGATACTTATGGGATTCCCACAGGGCAGACAGGTGTCAAACTGGTTCAAAACCAAAGCAGAGGCACTATTTCGCTCTAAAGTGGAATGTGGAGTAAGACTGGACAGGACGCAGAGGTGTTGAGGAGGGATAAGGGAAAAAAAGCAAGGAAATAAAAAGCAATGCAGTCAAATTACACAAATTAAATAACAAGACAAAAGACAAAGCACAGAAAGAAAACTAACAGTAGCATCCAGACTAGTTCATCTAAATCAGTAAGGAGTTAAGGGCCAGATTGACAAAGGAAAATCAACTTGTCTGACCCAAAGCTGTACTGCAGGCTGATTAGGGCGATTACCGACTACAGTTTAACATGGTCTTGATCTCTTATCAAGTTGGTTGATTGAGACATTTGAAAAAAAAGAAAAGGCCAATTGATTTAAGTTACAATAGTGTAGATTAAAACATTTATCTTGTGAGCTGATCTGCACAGAGAGCAATTCTACTTGTTAACACACACTGACAAGGGGAAAAAAAAAAAAACAGGCAGTGAAGACAAAAGACAGGCAGACTGGAGTAAAAAGGAATGAGAGAAATATACCTCTTTCAGAAGGTTTTGAAATATGCTTTTGTTTGATAGTGTCTGAAAGAGAGAAGAGAGAGAACGAGAAGAGAGCGCATAGACAGAGACTCAGAGAAACAGGCTCATAGACCGACAGAGCATCAGTCAGCATTGCCCTACCTGAGAATTGTAGCTGAAAGTGAAAATGACTCACAAAGAGGAAAATAACATTAAGCAATACTGATAGGTAGTTTGACAACACCAAGGAAGTGGAAGAAACATTTCCCTGCCCGTGGAAAACTATGCAATGTAAGTCAAAGTTATAGAAATGTATGATATCAGAATGACAAACACAGAAAATACAGCAGAGCTTAGGCTATATATGCTTGTGAGTAATCTGATTCAGAAAGTCTAACAAGACTGAGCACAGAAGATCCAAAAAGCAGAAAGAGGAGGAGATATAGAAGAAGATGGGAGGATAAAAGGAGAGGAAGCCAAAGAATGAGCAGGACGGCGACTCGATTAGTTGCTTCTTAGATTACCAAGCTCACGGACATTGGAGGCTTTAGACTGAATTACTATTAACTTCCGAAGCGACCCCCAACCCCGGTTCGCATGCTGTATTCTCCCCCCTCGGGACTCACTGTCACAGGCAAAAGGCTTGTCTCGGTCCTCCAGCGCTGCTGTGTCCAGCTTCTTTCGGGTGCTGCTCACTCCTCGACCCTGGAGACATTATGAGAGTCATCGGACAAACCAGTGCACATGGGGATGAACTCTTCAGATGTACTCCTATCTGATGTAGTTCTATGTCTATCTCTTACCTTGCCCTTTCCTTTGCCTCTTCTTTTAGGCGTGTCTTCCTCGTAGTCTTCGTCGTCCAGGTCATCCAAGAAATCCTCTGGCTCTATAATTCTCTATGTTGACGGGGGAGCGGAGGAAGTTAGGCAGAAAATGTCAATGCAGACCAGAGGATGAAATTAAATAATCTACCTAAGCCCAGAGCCTCATCCCACTTTGCTGCAACCCCTCCTACCCCCCCCCCCCCCCCCCGGGTTGTGGTTATGCTAAATTCTCTCACTAGGAACATGATGAAACCTGTTCATTAGGGTGTGTATGTCACCAGTTAAGGGCATTTTTTTTTTTTTTTTTTACATCAAAGTCAAAAGCTGAAAACCATTGAACCTTTCTGGTGCGGGTTGCAGGGTTCAGGCCTCCAGTAAAGTCACTCAGGTTGGGTTCTTCCTCAGACCCTCGGAGCTCTGCGGGCCCTTGCTTGTCCACGGAGTCGCCCTTCAACAGGGCCTCCAGACTGCTGCCGTCTGATGACAACAGCGCGTCTTTCTTCAATCCTACATCCAGTTCTATGAATAAAACACATAAATGAGCAATAAACAATTAATGTGCCCACTGAAAATCACCTATCATACCACAACTACAACTATATTGATGGTGGATGAATCGAAAAGCTGATAGTTATTTAATCGTTATTGATTGAAAACATTTGACATTGAACATTTGCGTTCTTTTTTCATTGCAATGGTGTGTTACCGTGATGCAAAGCTGTTGGCTAAAATAACTGTAAAGCGCAGCCTCTCATGGCTTGCTGCCTACATGCTGAGTTGGTAGGATGGTGTGTGAGCGGAGCTAAATCCCACGGTACCTGGCTTCAGAGGAGGGAAGATAGGTTGGGGGTCCTCTGGAGGGTGGACTCTCCGTTTCTTCCTCCACCTCCGGGATGGGTAGGTGTAGAGCTGCCCTGGAGCCATGCCTGATGACGTCAGAAAAAGAGCCAATCAACATTCCCGTACATGAGACTATAGTCACTTAAAGGGATTAATTGATATTTTGACCTTTAGTTGCTTATGTTTTTTTTCCTTCACCAGTTCTTTTGTCATATTGACAGAATACGTTTCTGCCCGGCTGTTTCATTATTTTGGAGAAAGGTGGCCAGAAGGATGTCCATAGTCTTGGGAGTGGATATTCCATGTTCTCCACTAGCACTCCTAATTAATGATTTTAGCGGGCTGAAACTGTCCATGACACAGAGGTGCTGGCTATTAGTTGGCCTTACAGCAGCAAAAGAAATGTTAGCCCAGAGATGGAAGGCCCCTCACACACTGCCATACCAACAATGGGTGTCCTCATCACTAGACATAGCCAACTTGGAGATGTCAGTAGCACGCATGCACGGCGCTAAGACAGAAAACATCTCATCATGGTCTGCATTTATCGAAGCCATGTGTTCAGATGCTGTATGACATATCTTCACTCACTTTATCGTTTCTGAAGTTTTTAGTTCTTGGGTGACATGTTAGGGCGGTGATAAGTCCTCTGGGGTGGGTGGGGAGATTGGGAATTGAGTGTGTACCGGTATGTAGGTTGTCTGAATTGTTATTGTGTGTAATGTGTTTTGTCTTGCGTTTGTTTGTACTGAGTCTGTATTTTTTGTTTGTATTTATTTTGTCTGTGTATTATGTTTTGTATTATGTTTGTATCGTGCTTGCATTGTTGTTGTTATGTGGTTTATGTTTTGGGGGATTTTGATTTAATAAAAAATTGATCACAAAAAAAGAATACGACCTTCAGCTTCCCTAAAAAGGCTTGTTAGCTACAAGCTTAGTGATCTGCAGTTTGGTACAATGAGAATAAAGTATGTTGTATATATGAATGATTCACTCATTTGAAGCTTTGCCAAGTGTTGATTCATTGCAAAATTTTGCTCTTAATCCTCCTTTTCATGTCACTTCACATTCTTCAAATCATGCCATATTTATCCCCTCATTTTGCAAAGGTGTGATGTGAGCCTGTCGTTTCTTCATGCTGTTATTTAGATTATCTTCAAAACAGTTCTGCTTCCTCAGATACCAAAGTGGTGAGGCATAAGGCAAAACAGACGCATGAGAGAACAGACAACATGAAAGATGCTAACAAGCCATTTTAAGAAAACTGAAGATCAAATGTAGAACCCCCCCCCCATGCGACAAATGAAGAAAAATGTTGTTGCTGTATTTATTTAAAACCCCAGATCATTTTGTGTGTCTGTCTGTGTTTTGAACCATGCTTGAGTGCTGTTATCAAGGTTCTGCGTGTGTGTGTGCATATCACCTGGTCCCCTGTGTCTCTTTTCCATCCAAATGTAGCAGTTGCTCTGAGCCACGCCGGTCTGAGAGTCGAGGAAGGGCATTCGGACACTTCTCTCAGCACAAAGCCTGGCATTGTAGTTATGACATTGCTCCATGGCATCTCTGTAGTACTGCTCCCCCAATCTAAGCAAAAACCAGCCAGGTGCTATTTATTAGGCAACCTTACAAAGAAGCTAACTACGTGTCAATGCAGAACTGCATAGCTCTTCTCCTAGTGAAGTTAATTTGTTCTATTGTTCAATTATAACTTGAAGCTAAAAAATCAATCTAGCCTGTCTAATTCAACCAACACAGTCTTCTGAGACTCTCTTATAACTTGTTTTAAACCCCTTTGTCTTCCTCCGCTGTGCTGGCACCTCAGAAAAGTAGCTCAATAAACAGTGTCATTGTAAAGTGCAACAGCAGGTGCTCTTTTGTTGGCACATCAACAGCAACAAGCTCGGTGGGGAGCGCAGTCACAATTCTG
Organism: Hoplostethus atlanticus; assembly: GCA_034670405.1. Classification (NCBI taxonomy): domain Eukaryota; kingdom Metazoa; phylum Chordata; class Actinopteri; order Trachichthyiformes; family Trachichthyidae; genus Hoplostethus; species Hoplostethus atlanticus. Next base: position 4,104,083 of record JAXDDX010000018.1, read on the forward strand.
CTGTTATCAACAGAAATACACTAGAATACTGCAGTTTGCAAGTTGCTGTCCACAAAGCTAAGGGTTTCTATAGCGTAGAGGTGAGAGAGGCAGGCTCATGACAAAAAGGTACCTAGTTCAAATCCCAGACTGGCAGGGAAAATCTGGGTGTGGAAGCAAATAAGTAGTGTTTTCCTTTTATTCAACATCTGCTACTGCTGTCAAGGTGCCCTTGCACAAGGCACTTAACCCCCAGCTGGTCAGGGGTGAACAGTAGGAGACTGTAGCTGTGTAGCCCCCAGGTGTCACTGTATGAATGTGCAGCTGATTGGTTCTGAAAGAGCTTGCTGATTCAGCTTTTCCCATGGTATTTTCTCCAAAACTAGTTTACAGTGGAGAAAGACAAGAGAGATGGGAGAAAGTAGGGGGACGACATCAATTGATATCAAATACAGTTACAATTTACCTTGAGGTGCAAAATAGTTCAAAATAGCACCATCCTCTGCCGAGGGGTTGACAGTTTGTAGGAATCCTCGGTTACCATGGCAACTACGAACTTAACTGCAGTGCTATGCCTGAAATTACCCCAAAACACTTAACCTCCACTGAAACTCCTACACAAGTACGTAAGATAACGGAAATGTAACCGGGCACGAGTCTTTGGAAACTGGAAATTGGTTTTACCAGTTATTAAGGTATTAATTACAAGTGTAATATATCAAAGAGCGAAAATGGGAGGGGTGATCTTTAACGCCAATCTTTCATTCATTCTTAACAAGTTGAGTCATCACCTGCAGTCTACATTGCGCTAACGTTGACCAGAAATAGAATCTCGTTAGCCTGTTAGCGAGCAAGCCAACTAGCTGCTGTACTTGACTAGCGTGGTAGCTACTTGGCTACAAAGAAACCACAAGTTCTTATAATATCTAATTGGATATATTCATGATCAAATCGACGCATGTTTTATTATACAGGCGTATAATTCAGACATCAGAAACGTCATCTGCGTGTGTGCTAACTGTTACACTTCCATTCCAGGATATGGACAGACATGACACTCCGCTAGCATTTGCTAACGTTACTAACTCAGTGACGAGGTTGGTAAGCTAGTTAACGAGATGGTCAGTCGCTGTATGTGACAGCTATGTATATCTTACTGCAGGGTGTCACTACTTGACGTGTAACCTAAGTAGAAAAAGTCGAACACTTACAGTTTGACAACATTCTCAACAACAGCTGCCATCTTGCTTTATTACACGGGGAACGTCGCTTATGGGCAATTTTTGCCCTCAAAGCAGACTTGTAGGCACATGTAGCAGGGAAGTGACAACTACCGCCCCCTACTGGCTACGTTGCTGCCAAAGAGCAAAACATATTTCACCTTTAAATAATGACATTATAATTTATCATAAATTACAACAGCAGTCAATTTTTAAACATACTGTAACAGACTTTTATTGAAGTACTGTCACTGACTATAGTAAGGTAGATAATACAAGTCCAGAGAGTAATGATCCACGGTGCACAATCGTGTTGTTTATTATTCTGAAGTAGTCGGTGCAAGTTAGACAGCACATAGATAGATAGATTGAATAGGAAGAGAGAGCAAAGATGATATCAGACATGCACATTAGTAAGTAGCCTGTTTTCCCAGCGAGTAATGTTTACTTTAACTTTAGCTACTGTAATCCTCCATTTCGGAATTGGCTTCTCGTCTTCTTCAAGCGCAAGCAGAGCAATCGCTCATTTTCTATTGTCCATTTTTATTTTCAACAACTTTATTATTATCTCATGTTACTTCAGGTTAGTGAACGCTAGTGTGCTTTATATCTTATTCTATACAGAGAGTTCAAGGCTTACTAGCTCACAGCTGCAAGCAAATTACTTTCCTTTAAAGTAATAAAGGAGGAGTATACTGTAGTCTGTTTGCAAGTATACCTGCAAGTCAAATATCAGGGCAAATTTGACCTGTTTGCTGTAGTGCAGAAAGTCATGGCATAACTTCTTCTTCATATATATTTGCGCCAGACATGACATTGCTTAGCATTGCTGCCCCTCACAGGATAATGCAGGATCTTACAATAAGTGAGTCAAAACAAAGCTTTAAACTACATTCACTACTCTAGCATTCATTCATCCAGTTTATGACCACTGTAATTAAAAGCAGGGAATCCGTTTTTTCTAGACACTGCTCCTTCAAGGTTTGCTCTGTTCTTTAGCCATTAAAATAACCCTGATTCTTCCTCAACTCCTCCACTACACACACTTGACTTACTGACTTACTCTTGCTTCAATTCTCCACAGTGTAACCGTAATGTCTACATGCTCCAAGCCCATACTCAAATCTGTTTATTGAGCTACTCAAATCTCTACTTCATGATTTTTTTTCATTGCCTGAATAATATAAGTAGAAGACACAAAAGCAATGTTCTCGAGACAAAGGCCAGATGGGCCACCACATACAGTAAATGCATTGACTGAACATAAACACATTGTACATGTTGGACAAATAAGACAACTATGCTTCAGCTGTAGGCCAGCTGTTAAATACATTTGCTGCACTAGTTAAAACATTTTTGGAATCATTTGTTTTAACTACTGATAATCTTTACATTTTTGGAAGTTGGTTGAATTATGTTGCAACATCAGCTATCCTGTGTTGCACTGGACTACTGTTTTACTAAGTTGTACTGTATTGAGGAAAGGAAATCATTTTCCCACTACTACTAAATCTACAAATAGCTTATGGAATGACACATAGCTGTTTGATGATCAATAATCCAGACGCTTGGTGTTTTGTGTTGCTTTGAGTATAGACTATGCTGTATGTACATTCTGAACAGACCATTGTAGTATATCATTAATATTGAAAACTAAAAAAAACATGCACATTATTCTATTCTTGGTCTTGAAAAAGACTAGACTCAATTTTGCAGCTAACACTTGCAACTAGACATGCCTTCAACATGCCACAGCCACCCCAAAGTGAATCTGTGTCCCACCTCAGACAACCCAACACACCCCTGCTGACAACATGCTTTATAAAATTACTTGTTTCAATGGAGGATGTAAAAAAAAAAAAATCACAATCAAGTTGTTTTTGATTAAACCATGTTTTATTATTCCTAATATTAGATGTACATACACAAGTCAACAAACATTATTTTCGATCTGTAATGAAAATGCTCCACAGCACACTGACATCGTGTGGAAGGGTCTGGTATTACAGACACGTACCTGAAAATGGACAGCAGTTATAATTGTTGCAATAAGTTGCATTAGTAACAGTAGTAGTAGTAATAACAGTAGCAATAATGATAATAATAGCAATTAATAATAGTAGTGGTATTAACAACTCTGAATTACTCACAGAGGAAGAAACAGACATTCGTCAAAAGTAATGAGAAATGAAGATAGGTGAACAGGTTCATTAAATGCTGCAAGACAGACCACTGGATGATAAAACACAAGCTCCCACTAGACAGCATATTTCCTGCCTTCTCCTAAAAAAGGAAGCTCAAATTGCCACCAGTCTTTTTCACTCATATCCACCACTTATCAAGTAAAAGTACCCTTATAACCAAAAACCCAGCCTCTAACTCTCACCGTCTCTTTGACATCAATAGTACATACTTTCCATTTCCTGGTCGAAGCTCACCAGTAGCACAAAGCCATTTTAACAATATGCCATATCCAACACCAAATCACGGCCAGCTGAGTAAATGTCACAAGACTGGATCGCCAGGGTCATCCTGCATTCAATATACAGTACAGTATTTGTGTGTGTGTGAAAGAGAGAGAGCTTGTGTATGTCAAGTATGTGAAATGTTTTTATCTTCACATGACCAATTTGGCCACACTACTTTTTGAATATTATCATTCAAATGAATTGATAAGAAAATACATTGTAGACCTTTAAACTTGGATTCACCTACATGAACTGGCTTGCTGCGTCTAATGTCCAGATCAGAGATAAAGTTGTAATAGTCACTAAAACAGCTCATCCAGTAGGGGGAGAATGAAACCTCCATTTGTAAATTGTGCACAGTGAATGCTGATCCGGTTGGCTCCCCTATGTACGCACTGAGCTCATTCGCTTTGTTCCCAAATAGTGAACATGTTGACAGATCTTAGTTTAGCTGGACAGGCAGAAGGTGACTTCAGCACCTAAAGCTAGGTTGAAACCAGGAGCTCCGTCTCACCCCTGGGACAGAAACTCCCATTGACGAAGACAAGGCAGTGAGTTTGATCAAGTATGGGCTAATTGCTGTCAACTTTACACCAAAACGTAAGTTATGGTCAGATACTTTGTCCCTTCTCTGATTTGGGAAATCATCACACATACAACTGTTTGAAGGGTCTTTCAGTGGAGCGATGGTCCAGGTAGCCATGCTGTCCCACTGGTTTCAAATTCAGTTGGGACAATAATTTGCTCACTGCTTTCATTGCCAACCCATTTACACCGTGTCAAACCACTGCAGCCACATGCAAGTTAATTCCCAGTTGTATGTGTTATCAGAACGGTTTGCCATGACAATCCTGTGTCCTAATCCACCCTCCACAGCATGGGTTTCACGGTATATCATGCCATGCTATTACCAGGGTTGGGAAGGTCACTTTTTAAAATGTAATCCATTACGAATGAATGATTAATCCAAGAATCCAAGATTTCTTAACCTCCGCGATGTAACCCAGTGACTTCCTGTTGCTTTTTGATTACTTTGGCATCAATTATTTCCAGATGTATAAAATTGATATTGCCCATAGTCCCACAATATAAATGTTACTTCCTTTCAAACATGTTTTTGTGGAATCTAACAAATAAACACTTTTTGCTTCAAAAGGATCTGATTGCTCTTTTAAAGCAGTAACTATAACACGTTGACATTTTTTTCATCAATACTGTAATCCCATTACATATAATCAGTTACTCCCCAACCCTGCACATTAAACGATCTCATGTGCGTAGAGAACATCAACACAGAAGAGAATTGGAGACAACAATGAGACATGTACAAGTACAAACCTACATGAAGTCATGCCACATAATGCAAGAGCACAAAGCCCAGACTATTCCCTCTCTGCCACCAACAGTGAGCAGACCTATCCGTGGTTACTGTTCTTCAAATTCAACTCATCTGTCTGCATTTTGTACCTGGGCCACTGACATACATTAGATCATTGCCAAGGGGCAGGTTTTAAACATTCTTTTATTCTTTTATCTGAACAATAAAGCTTTCCTTTCAGTGGTTAATGGCTGTTCAAATGGAAGAAAAGACTGCTTCTATAAGGGTTTAACAGGAGTGGGTTCAAGTAAGGCTCAATACTCCTCTCTCCCTCAGGTAGCACATGACAAAGCACATTCTTCACCACTCATCCAATCTCACTTCCACACCCCCCCTCACCCCCACCGGTCACGAGACCTTCCAACCCCGTCTGTCCTGCTGTCGTCTCCCTACAGTCTGCCACAGTCAGCTGTGGATCCATAACCTGCCCCATGCCTTTACAGCACTACATGGAGAGAACGGAAGTAGGTATTTGAAGAGTGAAACTGAAATATGAAAATCACCTCAGAGGACTGTTTAGTTCATTGGTAATGTCAGCTTACACATAATAAAACAAAAGCAAAGATTTTTTTTTTTATTAAGTCCTCCCAACAACATTCTTTTGTGTTTGTGTCTGGGGTTTTTTGTGTGAATGTGTGTACCGTAAGAAAAGCAGCATCCATCTGGCCACCTCTGATCAGGAATAACATAAACGTGCAAAATCCACAGCACCACAACTCACACACACACACACACACACACACACACACACTCACTAGAAAACTAATCTTCTCTGCTTTATACAGAAACAAAGAAAGTGAAAAAATCAAGCAGAAAAGATCACTCAAAAGAATCAAATACAGGCAAAATTAGAGATGAAATAAAAAATAAAACCACTTTAAATATATATATATAATTTTCCCAATGGTGAAACTTGTGATCACTTACTGCACACTGCTAAAATTTATTGAGCTTTATTTTTTTCTCAAAAACACCTCATAAACTGTCATTCCTAGAAAAACAAACAATACAAACAGGGGCAAGCCCAACATTCTCCACTAGTTTAACCAATTTGTTTTGCTCCACAACATGAATCAAGATTATCTACTGTCAAATTTATTAGTTTCTTGTTTTCTCAAACCAGCAATAGCAAAAGATAAATAATAATAATAACAGCAATAATATTGGTAAGGTTAATAACATCAATACCAAGAACAAAAAAGGAAACTGATGTGGTCCTCCCCAAAGAGAGAGAGAGAGCATGAGAGAAGAAAAGGAATAGAAAGTGTGCACCTTAGTAGAACGCCATCATCCATCGTTTTTGTTATTAGTGACACAGCATCAAAATGGCATGGCTAGTCAAGACTTGTTGAGAGAAAATATTTTCACTGAAAAATAATTAACTTGGCTGAATGGAAATGACTTGGGGCCATGAGACAAAGTACACCTCTTGGCCCTGCTAATGCCAATCACCCGCTGCCACTCCTTTAACAACTTGGTTTCTGTTAGTGACTCAGTGACTAATAAGCTCTGCTTGTTGGCTGAAATTGCCTTAGGACACAGGCTTTCATGTATTGGGTGCAGCTTACTGTGAAATATGGATTGGACTAGAGAAAAGGAAATGACAGATATAAAGGGAGACCAAGAGAATGAGAAAGAAAGAAACAAAGGTCTATGTAAGCCACGTAGCTGTCAACAAACTCCTTAGGACCAGCACTGAGAGCAATGTGTTTGTATGACTTGTTTGTACTTTCCTTTCTGCCTCTTTCAGTTTGTTGCAAATTTGACAAATGTTGTTTCCATCAATGTTTTTACAAATGTTTTATTTTTTCTTGCCAAAGAAGCTAAACCTCTTCTCGCGATCCTTCTCTTTCCCGTCTTTGTTGCGCATGGTTACGCCTCCAGCCTCTCCTGAGGTGGGGGAGATGGGAGGCATCGTCATTGCTCGGCTGAGGCCCCGCGGACCCCCGGGGGAATCCCCTGGTCCTCCTGCTGGAATGGAGCAGTGGATGGAGCGGATCCAGGAGCTCATCTCCCCCTTAAGAGAGACATACACTTTTGTAACTCTTCCATATTCAGGCATGACATCGCAGTACAGCGGAAAAGATTAAAGATTGTTATAACACAAATATAATTTCTATGATAATCTGTAGAAGCTTTGATTGTTATTCTATTTTACTGATTTTATTTTATACACTCACCTCATCCTTTGCTTGGAACAGGTACTCTTTACCATCTCCCAGCCTGCAGACACACAGTATTGAAGAGATAAGCTATCTTATAAATCTGGGATAAGATATTAATACAGTACTGTGCAAAAGTCTTAGGCATGTAAACAATTCCATGAAGCAAAATGCTTTCAAAAGTTTCTAAACATCAAAAAATTACATAAAGAGCAGTAATGTAAAACACTAATGCAGAAAAAAAAAAATAAACAAGACAAATTTTATATACACAGTACTGTATACATAGAAATACATCTCACTATTTCACCCATTTTCTTTGTATTTCATCATTGCATTTCATCACTGAATTATCATAGGTTGACAACTGTATATTGAGGATCCTGATCTTTAGGTCTTTATTTCCTCTCTCTTCTCTCACCGGAGCTTGAAGACATATTTCCTCTTCTTGTAGTCATTAGCTACCTCACACACGGCCTCTCCAAGGCTAATGGGTATTTCTCCGTGGTATGGAATGCCATTGCTAGCACTCTTGTTGTCTTTATAGAAACCAAGACTTCCTTTCCTAAGGACACAGTACACGTTCTGCCAGGACCTACGGGAACAAAGAGAGGGACATGTGTCAGGCATAAACACCTTGGGTCAGTCAATCAAAATACTAATTTCAGGTAAATATATCTATAATGTCTCCCTTTCAACTGACTGAGGCCATGATGTTGGGTACAGTATGCCTCCATATCCCCAAATTGACTCTCTCAGTAAGGCTGTAATACTGCAACTAAGAGCTTTAAAATAAAAGATAAACAAGGAAATGTAGCCTGGAAGTACAGAATCCTATGCCTTCCCTTGGTATTGTTTCCTCTTTGTCCAGATTCACACACATGCTGAGAGAACAGAGCTTTGTCTTTTCCAACAATCATCTTTTCATTTTTTTCAATCAGTTGTACTAAATTCAAGTTTTGAGTGCCTGACCTCCTGACCTTTCAATTCCCAACAATGCGAGAGTCCTACCATTCTCCACTTTGCAGACTCTCCTCTGACCACTCACCTGGTAGCTGACTTTTTGCTGTGGGACTCCATCTCCTGTTTTCGACAGAGAATCCCCTCCATGGTGTCTGGCTCAGACTCTGCTCCACCCCTGCTTGGTAGCGTGGCAGAGGGGTCCAGGCGAGAGGATGCCAGCCCACTGTCCCGACCCGGTCCGTTGACCGACTCAGACTCAGAGCCCTGGGGTTCAAAGGAGGACATGAATGGTAGTAAGAAGATAGAAGACACGTGGTTGTAAACAAGTGGTGAGCAGCCAAGCAGCCATTCACAACCATGGATGAAAGGCCACGATGACGCTTGCTTTGACAGCACTGAATGACTACCTGAGACAACGACATAGCACCTGTCCATTGCAAGGCCGTTGCATTACACTGACTAAAGGACTAAAACACTCAAATAAGTAATTCCAGCTAATCTCAAACTCCCAACATTTTGCACAGATATACAAAAAAATAATTAAAATAACAAATGGTAAAAGTATCTGAGATAGCAACCACTCAAAACCACACAGAAATTGTGCACTTTCAGTACTTTTTTTGTTGACCAATTTCACTATAGAAGTTAGAGTAAGGGATAAATTGGACAGTAAAAACTCCTTCTCTATTTTCCCATAAAGTATTAGAAGGATAATGTTTTAGTTGGGGCTCAAATACCATCCATACGGAAAAACATTCTATTCTAGTTCTAGTATAGAAGAGTATTCTATACTAAGCGAGTATTCAGAAGTAAACACCCTAAAATACCATTAAGATGTAGTGAAGGAACCTGATATCAGATGTGTTAGGAAGAGGGGCAGAAGTGAAACAATTTTGAAAGGTAAATATTGTTCAGACCAATAAAATACAATCTAAGGATAAAATCTGTGTAACATGAGTGAAATGTCAATGGGATGACTGTAACACAAGGATCTATAAAGGATAATGGCGTAACACACACACACAAAAACATACACAGCCACACACACATAGGCACAATTCAAGTCTCTAAAGCCTTTCATCTCCACAATCACATAGATGAGGACTGAGACAAATGTTGGGATTTATATTCACAATACTAATCTAGAATATCAAAAGGCACACAGACAGAGGGATGAGTTTCAAAACATACAGTTTTTGAATCTGTATTTGAATCATGACAGCAACGAGTATTACCCGTTAAGGTCAGAGTTTTGTGTTCCTTCTAAGTATTTCTAGAAGGGATCCATCATCACTGGTTTTGTTTTCCAGCCAAAGTGTCAAATTCTACTCGAGAAAATACTTTTTTTCTACACAGTTAAAATGAACATCACACCCAACTCAGGAACACTACACCCAGGGAAAAACTACAATGAACAACATATAAATTAGTCTTACAATTATCACCACATGAACTACTAGAATTTCTACTGTCAGTCACTCCTGTCCTGGTCACTTTGGGAGTCTTCAACATCTTCGATCCATGACCAGAATCTGTTCATGAATCTGTATCATGCCTCAATACAGCAATGGGACTCATTCATGACATTGCGTAGAGCATGCTTAAAATAAAGCAATGGTTACATCTGTGACAGAGAGCAATGGCTTCTCACTAGACAAAAAGAAGCACTGCGGTTGACCAGGAGCTGAGCATAGGCAGTGAAGGGGGCAATGAGGAAGCTACAAAGCTGACCATGGCTTGGTACTCACACGCTCCAGCTGCTTTGGCTTACACACACGTTTAGCCTCTGATTTCTTTCCCACTGACAATGATAGCGATAATGACTGCTGGTAAAAATGCAACAAGAAATTGTTAAGAAATCTTGTGTGTGGCAGAAACTCGCTGATACGATCTGAATTGACTTTCAGCCACATGTAATGATTCATTTGTTACACCCTACTCTGTCAAATAACAGCAATACAATACAAATACAAATGTTAGTCAAAGACTTATCAAATCATTTGACTGACACTGATTTCCATGGGTATAATAGAGCAGAACAACTGTCATGATCTCGCAGCAAAACCAAGAATTATAGGGGCTCAGCTTCAAAGTCTATTAATTAGCCCTGGGCTCAGAAATTGTGCGCCACACCTGTCTTTTGTCTCAATAAATAATAAACTTAGGCATGGATCAACTGTGTATTCAATTTAAAAATATTTGTCTATGAAACAGAAAGCTGTGTCACGTGCATGTGCATAAGAGGATATGAGGGAGAGAGATAAACAGGTTTAGAAATGGAGGCCTAACCATGTTTAATTACACTGGCAATTCAATTCATCATTGAAATATACATTCAGTATCCACTTTATTAAGTACACTTCCCCGTTTATGCAAACAGCTCACTCCTCCAGACAATGAGTCACTGGTATAAATCATGCAGACAGGGACCAAGACTTTTAGTTAGTGTTGGAGTAAACATTAGAATGGGCAAGATGCCCATTCATCCGGTCAACAGGAGTCCTGTAGGCAAAAATGCCTTGTTGATCAGAGGAGAATCGCAAGATGACTATGAAGCAGAGAAATCTGCAGGAGTTGCTTGATGCTAGTCAGCAAGGCCCAAGACCTGTAGAACATGTTGAATCCATGCCTTGAAGAATTTAGGCTCTTCTGGAGGTAAAAAAGGGGGTCCTACTCAGTACTAGTTAGGGGTTCAAAAAAAGTGGATACTGAATGTAGTTTATACAGTAGTCATAATTGTACCATTATGACTGGCTTACAGCAGTAAATAACTGTGTAGGTTACCCACAAAATTGATGAAGTCTGAGACACACAGCTAAGAAACGTTCATAAGTTGTTCACATTCTTTGGTCAGACAAGGCTCACCCAGACAATCCAGACGGCTCTAGTCGTTTGAGTGACATTTCTGTTCAGTGGTCAGCTGTAGACCTATAGGCCGATCTCTAATGGGCATGACTGCTGCTCTCAACTAGTTGACTTATTAGTTAGAAAGTTCTTCCACACGATGAACAGCTTTTTCAACTTCACTGATTATCAAAACAAAAGATTTATTTTTGTTTTATTGTCTGTCCCTCACATAAAACACTTGAACACTTATAATCTGTGATTCAGAAAAGTTGAATTCCACTATGATAATTACATTTTTTCCTTCAATTTGATTGACATGGTTATATGACAAGGAACAACTAATCAATTTGTGCACACCGCTGCTGAACAGAGTAGAATAGAATAGAATCTGATACAAGGGACACACACTTACATACACAGTGATGTCTCACATAAGATGTAGTTACAGGTTTGGATTCCTTTCAGAACCTGATGCAACTTGTGGTACATTTTCGGTAAACTTCATAGTTTGCTATGAAATTATGCCTTCTTTTGATAATGTTTACCAGTAGTGTAACATTTGCAAAAAGCATTTGTTGTCATGAACTCATGGCAACATTGCTGCAAATTTCCAATAATTTTTCCCGTTGAAGCAAATTTAAATTTTTTCCCAATATTAACTCAGATATCAAACTGAAAATATTTCTTTCAGGTATATTTCAAAACATGGTAGATGGACAAAACAACATGGAAAAGACATTACAGGACATCACATGGTAGAGCGCTATCTTGATGAATAATGCATAGGCTATCTTTAAAAAAACTTTAACATCTAATACTGCAAAAATATTTATGCTGATACTAACATGTCTCACCTGTGATGTGTCATTGTCGCTGTGTACTCCATTCACCGATACAGACTGATTCAATGTGGTCTGGTCCAGACTCGTTCTGAGAGGGAGAGAAACCCCGTGAAAACAATGTCTGGCTGTACAGCAGCAGCCTTTAGCTCTACCAGGAACTCCCTTCTAGCTTACCTGGCCGCAGATTCATGTGCTTGACTTTCTGTCTCAGATTGTGCCACTTCTGCCGGGGGTGGTGTAGGGGGTCGCCGCGCCCTCTCCTCCTCCTCTAGCCTCCTCTGGATCTCCTGCTCCTCAAGCTGAAAAGAGGGAACTCAGTAATGCTGTCTAAACTTAACAGGTGGACACGCAAACCTATCCCTCCAAACCCTCCACCACGCATCAAATCAAATATTTGATAACCTGATTAAGTCACCCCTTCACTTACTGTAGTGAGTTTCTCCAGCATCACAAATCGCTCTTCCCAGCCCGCAGCGAGCTTCTCAAAGGCTTCGTGGCGCTTGATTAGGCTCTCCACCTCATCCACATTTGAGCCCAGCTCTGCTGCCCGCACCAGAGGCTCCTGCCCTACCAACCAAGACTCTGCCACATAGGCATCCCGACCAAACTGCAACACCTCCAGCACTGAGACACAGAGAGAGAGAGAGAAAGACAAAGAGAGAACGGGATAACATTGAGATAATGAGAAACTAAAACGCATACAGTCTTAGTCAGACGGATGTACATAGCACACAAACCTATACAGGCCCAGGAACATGTTCAACACATACCGATTTGTAAGTAGTCCATCTTGTCTTGCCACTTCTTGTTGATCTTGTCCCTCTTTTCCTGGAGCTGAGCTAGTTTTTCCCGGATCTGTCAAACAGTGAAGATCAGGTAAACAGCAGCACATAAAGAATGAAAGTAAGCAACAATCCATGATGATTTATGGAATAAATAGCCATTTAATATCAACGTTAATTATGAGCATGTTCCTGTTTATTGAGAGTGTGGCTGCAGATGTGCAAGCAACCTTGTCCAAAATACCTCATCAGATGCATAGTGATTATTGATGATGAGAGAGTTGCCCATGTCCATACAGGCAGTGAAGCTGTCTGCCCTGGTCTCAATCTCTGACTTGATATCCTGGTGATTAGCAATGACCAACCCTGCAGAGGATACATCCCTGGGACAAAAGGAGAGAGAGAGAGGGGAGATTGGAGAGTTTTAAAAAAATATTTATGATTGATCATATCTGCGATCTCATTAAGTCAACTAGAGACAAAAAAAACAAACAGAGAAGCACATTCACCTGGGGCTGTCATGGGCATCAATCTGCAGGTTGACACCGTCCATCCAGAGCATGAGGTCGCGCACCATGTTGAAGAACCGGAACTTCTCCACGGTGTCCAGCAGAAGGAGCCTGCGGGCCTGGCCAGCCTCCAACAGGCCCTCCCAGGCTGAAGTCACAGCATGTTCGCTCCTGTGAATTTCCTCTGCCTTCTCCCCAGCGTAGGCTTTTTGTAGCCGTGCTGCGTCATCTTGCACCTGGTTCACCTGGGGGGTTGAAGGAGAAGAGGCATCTCAAAAGACATCCTGTCCATTATACATAGTAAACAATACACAGACCAGAATTTCTCCCCGTTCTGGCTTCATTGTTTTGGATCTCTTTTTAGATAGACAACTGACCTGTCCACTGAGGGCCTGGATGTCATGCTCGAAGGTGTTGTGTTGTCTGTGTAAGTGCTGGACAGTGTTAAGGTCACGGCCCAGGTCAGAGGGCAGCGCCTCCCTCTTCTCCCGAACACGGCCAAGTGCCTCCATGCCATCTTGATGGAAGCGGTGCAGCTCATAGGAGGCAGCCAGCATCTGCGTGCGTGTGTCGATCAGCTCCAACAGGTCAGCCCAGGCCTCGTTCAGCCCGTCCTTCCACTCGGCCACGCTAGCGTTCTCAGGGTGACCAGACTCAATCAGATCGTCTGCCAGCCCGTTAACACCGTCTACACGCTCCTGGCCAATGGTGCTGGTGTCACGAGCAAACTCCCGGAACTTGTCCCTCAACATCTGAAGAAAGAAGACAGTAATTCATTCAGCTTTACTTCCCTCAGCTTCAGTGTCCGCACTGCATGTGAATGAGAGAAAACTCACTGTGACGTGTTCATAGTCCTGTCCCAGTTCATGGGAGCCAGCAACCACCTCCCTCTCAGCAATCCACTGTTCCAGGTCATCCACCTCCCGCTTTAGCTGGGTCAGCCTCAGTCTCTCCTGAAGCCGCCCACGACGCTCCTCTGCAAGGTCTTTCAGCCCTGCGTACAGCTTGTCTACTTGGGCTTGCCGTAAGGTGATTCTCTCGCTGTTAAATTGGAATGAAATCAAGCTTTAGATTAGTGACGGTGGGAGAACAATTTGGTACATAACCAAGCATATGTGGAAATACGGTTTTATTGTGTTGATGATGTTGCAACATTCAGATCCACTTGTGTCCTCTCACCTCTCTGGGTGTTCACTGGTGACCATGAGACGGCTGCTGTTGGCTAACTGGTGAATAGTTTGGGCGTAGTCTTCGAGTGCCTGTTCTAGGGTCTGGTGCTTCTTCACCATCACTAATGCGCTTTGCTCATCCTGGGAGACAAACACAGGACAATTTTAAGTTTTCACAAGGCAGAAGATTGTGAAACAGCAGGGATGTAAGATGTTGCATCGAAAGTAATTATAGGTCTTGTTTTCTCTCGACTCACCTTGGCTTTTTCCTCTGACATCATGTGCAGCTCCTGTTCTCCCATCCAGGCCTCAGCCTCAGCAGCATCAGTGTAGAACTGCTGGGCACGGTTAGCCTCCATGAGGCGGGCATGACGCTCATCTGTCTCAGCAATGAGCTGGGCCCATAGGTCCCTCAGCTCAACCAGACGGCCCTCTAGGGCAGACTGCCTCTCACCATCTACCTGGCTCTGGGTCGTACCTCGTCTGTGGATGTCATCAATACGAGGCTGATGGCCCTGGATCTCCTTCTGCAACGTCTGGATGAGGGACAGATCAAGATGTTCATTTTATTGGCGGGCAGGTAATTTTTACCTCACATTTTCTCTTAAGTCTATAGCCAATGAAGGCATTTAATACTTTGAGCTGACAAGGGAGTGTCAGTTTCTGTGTTCCTATAAATCAATCACGCTGTTTTGACACTTAATCATCCCACAGTCGTGTGTCAAAAAAAAACACATCTCTGTTGTCCATCACTATACCTGGTTCTTCTTGATTAGCAACTGCACAGTGGGCAAGTCCTTTCCATGGTCTGTGGAGGTGGCTAGGGGCATCCTCTCCTTCACCCAGAGCTGGGAAAAGAACAACAGATGCATAACTAAGGCAATGACCAACAGAAATACAACAAGATCCACATATTGTTTGTGTATCAGGGAATCCCACTCACAATCTCATCCTCCAGATCTCTGTTGAACTGATGTGCTTCTTTGGAGGAAAGCAGCTGCTGTCTCCTCAGTTTGAGAGGGTCCTGAAGATTGGCAAAGCTGTCGGTGACGTGCCTTTGCTGTCCATCCACCTCAGCCAGTCCAGCATCCTCCTGGGACAGGGCCAGAGCCTGAGACTGCAGGGACTGCACCTCCTTCTCCCGCACCTCCATCTGGTGCTCCAGCATCTACACAGGGACATCGTAGGGACATCTGTCGTTATAATGTCAAAACTAATATATTAAATGGCTCTGGGTAGCTGTACACACATTCACCCAAAATAGCTTCAGGGTCTATGATATAAGGGCAGGTATTAAGAATATTGAGGATAGTTGATACTCAATTTTCAATCTTTAACACAGAAATTATGTTGTTTTCAGCACTTTTCATATGAAAGTTGATAGTGTGTATACAGGATTTTTGTGTCTTGCCCTATTTGTGTCAGTATACCTTTAAACTTTCATAAGATTTAAAAGATCTCATTGTAGTATGACAGCTGCTTTTGAGAAGAGATGGTATAGATTGTGCTTAGCTTGTGCAGTGTGCTCTACCTGGTGCTTCTTGAGCAGGATGTTGACACTGGTCAAATCCTTGCCATAGTCGTCACTCTGCAGCTGACCGTCCAGGTTTTGCATCCAGACATCCAGAGCTGAGCAGCTCTGGGTAAAGAGCTCTGCCCTGTTGGCGTCAAATAAGCACTGGGCCTTGGTGCGGGTGGTGCCCTCCAGCTCCTCCCATTGGCCCTGAAGGCCCTCCAGGGTCTGCTGGACCACAGTTTGCAGCTCTGGTTTCTCCATCACCAGCGCCTGGCCCTCCTGATGGGGATAGAAAACTCATGAGGACAGGGTTTCCTTTATATTCATTTATCCACAGTTGCAGCAAGACAATTGTCCCCACAGTGAGAAAAATGTAAATTTTTGTAAAATACATTATCTCACCTCATTGCTCCAATTTATACCAAATAAAACTACAACAATTACATTTACATTACATTTAAGTAAGAGTCATTCTTTAACCCCAACACCTACTACAACTGATCCTTGGGCCCCAAGACTGAACCTGGGTCTCCAAACCAAAATTACACTCACCACCTACATCTACAAAACAATTCTACAGGCATTGCATGAGGCGATGAGGATGTCAAGTTGGTGTTCATATCGCATAAAACATTTTTTTCACATGAATGTATTCAGTAATAACGATGATATAATGTAAAAATGGTCACACCTTATCAATTTTGTCTAGCCAGTCTTTGTTGGAGGCCAGCTCTGCCATGAAGGCCTGGTGTTTCTGCCACTTGCTGTGGAGGTTTCTGGCCTCATCGTATGACATGTCCTGAGCTGTCAGCATCTTCTCATTGATCCACAATGTCAGCTGCAGGGAAGAGAAGTTAGATAATAGTTACTACATATTCTCTTTACAATGAGTTATTTTTCCATGTTTACCTCCTAATGATCTCTATTTATTCACCTGGCTACTGTTTTATTTTGATTTCTGTTATTATTACCTCCTGTCCATCTTGAAGGAAGTGCTGTAGTTCACGGTTATCCTTAAGTTTCATCAACAGCTCATTTGCAGCCTGCTTATTCTTCTGATGCCTGGAGAAAAATAAGGAAAAAAACTAAATGAGACACTCTTCCAGGTTACACTCAAAAAGGAAAACTCATATTCATCCTCTTCTAACCTCTCCTGGATGGAGTCAGCTTTTTCCTGGATCTTATCAGAGTTGGCATTACAGTCATTGATGAGGCGCCTTCCGGCCTCCACCACCCCATTGATCTTCTCCTCACTGGCCTCTGTGGTGGTCAGGAAGTCCTCATGCTTCTTAATGGCCTCATCTGCTCCCTGAAGGCTGCTGGGCATCTCTGTGTGAGACAGCACATACTCCTACACAGAGAGAAGGGGGATGTTAAAAAATACATTTCTCTTTTGCAGTTATATCATAATTTCCTTTTTGTGTGTCAAATAATGAATATTTGCAGCCTGCTGACTTCCTTGATCAACTCATCAAGTAAAAAAGACAAAAAGCGTAAAATAAAAATAATTAGAATAATTTTTACACTGCCTATTGGTGTGAAATGGTTTTTAAAATGAAGGAACTGAGGTTTTAGGCAATCCCATCCAGGTTCTTTCAACCTTTACGTACTCTATGAATAAACATTACAATACCTGGAATATACTGGATACTGTATAAAGCTATATCATTACAAAGCAAAATAATGAGTTTTATACAAATTTGAGTTAAAGTAAAAGAAAGTTATTTTTATTTTACTTGAACCCATTTTATTTTACATGCCACCTTGAACTATAATAGTAGTTCTCTAGACTTGTTGCCATTGAAAAAAGTCCTAGTATAGTGGTCTACACCCTACAAATCTAGGCCTTTGACCTACTTACAGCAGAGCTCTCTTTACTCTGTCCTTTCAAATACTTGCTCTTTTGGGCTTGTGTACACATAACTAGCCACACAGGCAAACAGGCTAAAAAACACTGCAACCATGAGAAAAAATGAATAAATATGGGCAAAAGCTAACAAAGGCTTTTTTTTGATAAATCAATACAACTTCATTGATTTTACCTTAGTCTTATTGCTGCAGAACCTTGACCTGGCAGCCTGGGTGAAAATGCTGGCTACAACTTAAGAATTTAATCTAGAAAAATATTTTATTGATCAAAGGTGCCAAAATGGTTAGCATTTCTTGAACTGACAATAGTCAGTAGGCACGTTGAGCCTATGAAGACCTAGGTGACTAAAAACAGCTAGGCTGCTGTTTTTGTTTTTCAAACCTGAAAAGGACTCGTTCAGGAAGAAATTATGTGTTTTGTTGTCACAAGTGAAAAGGAGCAGGTAGTTCAGGTGATTGCAATTATTCTAACCTAGTCTCTGCTGAAAGGCTGACTGATTTTCCTAAGCTATTAGTCAAGTAGGATCTGGGCTTTAAACTCATCCGTAGCTGTCAGGCTCAGTTTAGGTAGGGCACCAGTGGCACAGGCTTCAACTCCATAATGCTTTTCATCTTACCTGGTTGTTGAGGAAGGCCTCTGCCTGCTTTGCATCTCTCAAGAAGTTCTGGAAGTCAAAGGCTTGGGCCAACAGGCTGTGGCGGTTCTCCCACATGCGACGCAACTCATGCCAGCCAGTGTCCAGTGCCTGCAGCCTCTGGGCCAAGAACATGTACTGAGCATCTGTCTGACCTTGGGTCACTTCCTCACCCAGTGCTCGCATCTTCTCATAGTCCTCCTTGTAGTTATCCACCTCATTCTTAATGCTCTCGTGCTGGGCCAGCAGGCTCTCAGACTCAGGCACAGAGGTAGGAATGTCTTCTGAGGCCACGGCTGTTTGAGTGCGGGACAGCCAGGATTGGAAGTCATCTAGATCCCTAAGGAAGCCCTGCAGCTTGCTGGCTTCGCCTAGTGACTCCTCACGACGCTTCATGGTGATGTTCAGCTCTTCCCACACCTCTTGAATCCCTGCTAGGTGGGCTTGGATCTCCTCTGCCTGGTCTGGGTGTTCCTCGGCCAGCTTTTCTGCCTCTTTTCTCTGGTCATCTAACTTGCCCTAAAAAGGCAGGAAAAGGGGTTGGAATACAGGAAGGCTGACAAGCACATAATGTTATCACACTCAAATGTTTATCACAAAACTCATTGCTTCATTTTCTGTGATTATTTATAGTCCAGTCTCTTCTGTTCCAAGCCTGCATCCATACACCTCTGCCTCTAACTTATAACCTTTGCATACCTGAATAGCCTCCAGGTCCCTCTCCATGCCAGTGAGTTTGCGTTGCAGTGCCATCACTCCAGCCAAGTCATTGCCCAAGCTCTGAGTGGATTCAATGACTTTAGTTTTCTCTCTCATCCAAGTCTGGATCTCATTACACTCCAGGTGATAGTTCTGGATGTTAAGGGCTGACTCCAGGGCGTGCTTCTTTTGATCAGCCAGCTGTTGGAACTCCTTCCATCTGGTGACCACACCAAAGGCCATATTCAACATACTACAAACAGTGTCCATTGCATACAAATTCATTTCTGTTTAGAAGTTGTGGGTTTTACTATGTTGTCTGTACAGCACTATACGACAACTCTGACCTGTTGTTCAGTTGGTCTTGTGTCTGGTGGATTTGGTCTTTGCTACAGTTGTCCGAGCTCAGCAGCTGCTGGGTCACCAGGTTCACATCAGTGACACGAGTGCCCAAGTTGTTCATCTCAGGTTCCAGTGTCTCAAACCTGTAGTCACATGTACAAACAAAGGTTTTGCAGGATAAAAGGAATGCAGCTTATCACTACACTTCACTACGCTCTCTTTTTGTCCTCTCAGACTGACCTCTGCTGCACCACCTCCAAGTCCTCCAGTTTGGTAGGGATCTCCATGCCATGTAGCCACTGCTCCTTTTCTTCCACCCAGAGCTGGCAGGCACCAGCCTCGCTGAACATACGGTAGAGGGCCAGAGCACCTTCTAGAGCCTGGCGCCGAGCTGCCGACAGAGACTCCAGTTCCTCATATCGTTGCTCAATAGCAGGCAGACGACCATCCACCTACAGACAGCAATGGACAATAATCTAGTATCAGGAACAGCACCACATCATGGATTGAGTATGAAAGACTGTGAAATATATACAAACCTCAGGGTAACTTGTGTAGGCCTGTGGCAGTGCCAGGGCCTGCTCATGCAGGGAGTCGATGAGGGGGCGGTGGCTCTGGATCTCCTCATCCACCTCCCTCTGCTTGCGAGCTAAAGTCTGGGTGGAGAACTCATCATGGCCCACCTCCTGACTGGACACCTGTCTAAGTGTCTCCATGGTCCAAGCCTCCATGTCATTAGCATCTGTTTGAAACTGGTGCAGAGCCACTGCTTCCTTAAGCCTCTGCTCTCTGAGCTGGGATGTCTGAGGAGGGGGGGAGAAGCACATGAACATTACAAACCAAAACAATGTTGGAGGAAATGGCCTCATACTAATCCTTACTGTGTAGCAAGTGCAAAGAGGTGTGATTTAGTCAATACAACTCACCTCTTCCAGATGTGCCCACTGTGCATGGATGTCCTGGATCCTCTCAGTGACCTCAGGGGCTCCAAAGTGTCCCTCCTTAACCAGAGCTTCTCCTGAAGCGATGCTGTGGCCCAGAGGGCCGTAGCGGGCTGCCATCTCATCCCTGAAAGCTTCATGCTTACTGAGCAGATGCAAGGCGGAAGTAAGGTCACGGCCGCAGTCTCCACTAGCCAAGATCTGCTCCTGTTCTCTGATCCAGGCCGCCTCCTCTCCAAGTTCCCACAGGAACTGCCACAGGCGCCGTGAGTCCTCCAGGCGATCCCTGCGTTCCCCAGCAAGCTGGCCAAGCTCCTCATAGGCCCGGCCCAGCAGGTCAACCTTCTCACTAACCAGTGCTGGCTCACATGGTTTATAAGCTGGCAATGACAAAGGAGGAAGAGCTTAGATTCAGTCACATTTTTCAGTCCACAAACAAACAGGTTTGACTAAAGCCACAAAGTTTTCAAAGTAAATGTGTGATTGTTTAAGCCTCACCCTGTTCATAGGAGGTGAAGCGCTGTGCGGCTCCCTGCACTGCCTTGATCCCTTCTGCTTGGGCTGATATGTCAGCCTCCACTAGAGTGTGCGTCTGCAGCAGGTCCAACACATCGTGCAAATGCTTACCACTGTCCTGGGACTGCAGACGACACTGAAATGCAAAGAAGATAATGATCATCCCATCCGCAATAGAAAACCCTTTATTCTGCCGGAGCAGTAGCCAAGACACCTACACACTCACAGGGTAAGCAACAGGGTTGGGCAATAGTGTACACCTACACATAGTGTGCACAGTGTAGTCGTGATGACTGGAATTGAAAGGTAGCTTTTAAATGTGCAAGGAAGGGGCGGTTTTACATTTTAAATTATAGCATAAGTCCTTGCAGTCAAGACTGTTAAATAGAGAAGCACACGGAGGGACAAAGTCAGCACACCCTTTGGAAGGCTCAAGTGTCAAGTGTGTTTAGGCTAACTTCTGTGTTGGCACTAAATACATTTTAAATCAACTCAAGCTTAATTTTTGTGCCTGCGCATGCTTCCCAATTTGTATGTCTTGCACTAGGCCACATTTTAATTGGGCTATAAACACAATTAGAATATATGGATTATAAACTGTGTGCAAGCATTTCTCATTATAGGGTAATGAGAGAGTGAATCACTGAGACCTTTATGACATTCATGAAAATTACAGATACAACAACCAAGCTGTGTAGTAGCTGGAAACAATGTTTTATTTAGAGAGAAACAGAAGGGCTGAGGGTAGACAGGGAAAAAAACTTTCACTGCCCAATCAAGCTACAAGCCAGTGAATTTAAGGGTGAATTGACCATAGTTATAAGTTATGACAAACATAAATTGAAGCTGGAGTGACAGACATGCGTCACTACCAAAAACAGCAATGCATTTCTTTAAAAATAAATATGCACCACCCACACACATTGTTTCTCGCTTTGAAAAGGTTAAGAACGGTTCATAACATTATCACAATAATGCTAATGTCTAATTCTAGAGAAGGCTCACATCAATAGCAGCAACTAGAGCTATATTAGTACAAAGGCGGTGGGTGGCTGATGAGGCCAAGCATTCAGAGCTGGAGCGAGTATTGTGCAGCGGTCACATTTGATCTGAGGCAGGGTAGAAGCATCATGTATGTTTTTTTTGTTTTTTTAAATAGACCTGGAAATGATGGATGTGAACTGCTAGTAAAATTGGCAAACTTCCTTGGTTTTATTATTCATCCACAGTTCAGTACCAAGTTGCAGGCGATGACGAACATTGTGTGTGGGTGTACAGATGCTGAGCCTTGTGATGGTGTGAGCTTCCCGTAAAGCTTCATGTTTTACTCACTGACATGCAGGGAATGCAATTCCCAAATGCTACTCTGTGTCTGCTATTAATTACATATAATGTTTTTCCACCACAGGAACCTGAACCTTTTGGGTACTTTTTTGAGCAGGAACTTTCTCAGCAGGAACCTTTTTAGTTCCCTAAAAGAGTTCGAGGTTGCTTTCAGACCGCACCAAAGTACCAAAGATTATGCAAATAAGAAGCATGTGACGCGACAAAAGTGCTATTGTTTGGTTTCATACGCAACACCCCCCACAACAACAGCATCAATTTCAACACTGCAATTGACCAATCAGCGTTGTTCAGTACTGCAACTCCGCCACAATGGTTCCTGGTGCCCCAAAAAATACTACCTCGCTAACCACACATGTATATGTTCAGATCCTTTATATCCATCCACCTGTCTGCAATTGTCCATTTCACAAGGTAATGAAGTTCCCTGGTGTGTTATCTTCCTGTGAGACTCCTGTGAGGTTATTTACTCCCTCACACCAGGAGCTAGGTGTAACTAGATACAAGCTTCAGCCAGTGCAGTTAGAAGTTTGCCCTCGCGCTAATTAATTTCCTGTCTAATTCTGTTCCCCTTTAAACATATTCCATTCACCCAAAATGCCCAAAAGACGCCTTCCATGCACAACTTGTTATGAAATTCCCTCTCCACCTGCCCATACGGAGGAGCATCTACTGGCTAATCATACCTATGCCTCTATGATAGTCTTGCAACACTGGACTAATATTTGCCCTTTGCACTGGAATGCTTCACTGTAATGCAGTTATATTAACAGAGTGTTACTCAACTGTAGAACTGCCTTATCATTCAAGAAAAAAATCTGGTGTACAGCAAACATTAAGCCAAATGCCCTCACACTCTCACCTGACGTTTGCACTTGGTTGCATTCTGACTGGTTGGTATTGTGAATGATGCTGTAGATGTTGAAAGTCATTGCTTTACAATGGGGACCCATTCTGAATTCAGCCAAAGTGTTGTGTCCATGGCCATTAGGCAACTGTCTTTGTCAATACCTGCATTTCAGACCAGGCTAGGCCTGTAAAAGCTAACTACTGCTGTTAATGGGCCTCAAATTTGATTTTGAGGATTGGGAAATTGCTTTTGTTAATTAAAAACCAACTAAATGCATTAGTGCCTTACAAGATAAAAAAAAATGTCTGAGCAAACATGGCGTTGTGTAGGTCAGTACCTTCATGTCTCCCATCCAGTCCATGATGTAGCGCATCTCCTGAAGCAGCCTCTGTAGGTCACGATGGGCGTTCAGCCGCTCTCTGCGCGCAGCCAGAAGCTCTTTCAGGTATTCCCAGAGTCGAAGTACATTATCCCTTCGTGCGATTACACGCCGCACATCATGGTATGCCTCTGCCTCCAGCTCCCTGGCAACAGCCTCCACTGCGGCCACACGCTCCCCATATGCCCCGATGTCTGTCTCAATGGCCTCGTGTTTACGAGTGGCCGCCTCCACTGCTCCCAAGTCAGTTCCAAAATTGTCCTAATGGCAAAAGAATATGAACTTGTAACAGGATGAAGCGAAGCGTATTCCTATGCCAATTGAAAGCGTATTTGTAGCCACATATGTTTTTGACTAATTCAAATTTCTGGACACAATGCAATGATTGGTAATAGGCTCAGGTACCTACTCCTTGGCCACATCTGTTGTATGAGTGAATGGATAACGTAGTGTCCTACCTGAGACACCAGCCTCTGATTCTCACTCAGCCATGTCTCCCTCATAGCGGCTTTGCGGTCAAAACGAGCAGCGAGCATCTCCAGCTTCTCTTGGCGGATCAACTCATTCCTTAGTGCCAGCTCACGTTCATGCTCTGCCTTCTCCAGGCGTTCCCATGCCTGCCATGCCAATCACAATACAGGAAGTTGGTAACATCCTGCAACTAGGATACCATTACTTTGCACATTACAACATTATTGTGAGACACTATTAAAGGGAAATGCCACTCAATTTAACTACTCATAGATGGTCCTGTAGTCTAGGACAATCCAAAGTGAACATGAACTCACTGGCCCAGAGCATGAGACTCTCTGTCTCAGGGTTCAATCCCCACAGTGTTAACTAGCACCCTTATTAAGTCGCTTTGGATAAAAGCGTCTGCCAAATGCCTGTAATGTAATGTAATGTAATGAACAACTCTCACAGGTTCATGTCTTAGTTCTCTGGTTTCTGACTTTGGGAGAGTTATTCATGTTTTCAATAACAACATATTAATTATATTGTGGTATTTCCCTTTAATTGTAGGCCATATTTCTTACTAACAAGCGGTTTTCTAGCCAAGCCCATACCGTACCTTATTGATGTCAGAGATAAGTTTGCCCTCCCTTGGCATGTAGACTTTCTGGTTGTTAGCCCTCATCTTGCTCTGGATGGTGAAGAGTAGAATCTCCAGGTTGCCTTTCTCTGTAAATCTGTAGAGCACATACATGTCACCACCTCTGTTAGACAAATCTTTTCATATTTCACATCCTAGGATGTCATAGAGGACATGCAGTGGGCACGACATACAGTGCACTGATGAAGATTTAGTGTTATATCAAAGAACAAGAATATAAACATCTCTTCAAACTTCTAATATTCCCTGCATCATGTACCATTCAAAAATTCAATATTGCTTTCTGTACTTCTTGTAAGCCCTTAACTCACTTGGGGGGTTTCTCCACAGTGCGGTAGGAGTTGAAAGCCTGGAGCTGGTTCTGCACAGCATTCAGGGAGTTAGCTAGCTGCCGATCATTGAGTGTAAGGATGGTCTGCTCAATCCACTGCAGCAGCTCTGAGGCCAGGGTCTCATACTTCTCAATCAGTTGGTCAGCCTCTATAGCATAGTCCAGCACCTGGGACAGAGAGAGGGTTTAGTTGTGGACCAGGGCACCTGGGACACAAACACTCACTGTACTGTACAGAAAATTAATAATGTACATATTATGCTCACGCATCATGCATGTGCACGCGCACACACACACACTAACCTTGCCAATTCTTTTACCCTCCACTGCGAGGGCCTTCATCTTAGAGAAGTAGTGGTAGTAGGTCGCCACGTACGTAATGATGGACTTCTCATCCGGTTGGTCAACATTGACATCTGAACAAAGACAGCATGATCCATCAACATTTGATCTCCGCACCCTTTTACTTATCTATTGTTCATGAACTTCAGCATGACAAACATCTCAACATGGTCTCTTCATTACAGTTAAACACACTTGAGTTTAGGTTTCAAAACTGCCAAGATGGGTGTGAAACTCTCATCGTCTGTGGACATCCTCTGTGTGATGTGAGCGTAGCTGACATGATGTAGTAGAGTCCCAGCTGTAATTAATTCCAGTAATCCTCCATAGCCCAACACCCCCATCAAGCTACCCCGGGTCACAGACACCAGTGGGCACTGTGACTCCAAGCGTGCCCTTTGATTTCCTGGGGCCTAGACTCACTCACCTTCTGGGTCCAGCAGCTTGGTAAGCCCCAGCTCCTTCTCTGCCACATTGAAAGCGTTCTGGAGATTGTAGTGGGCATTGGACCTTTTCAGTGTGTCAAACTCAATCAGGTCAGATCTGCAGAGGGAGGGGAATGTTTTTTTCAGAATACATCTAAAGGGAGAAACAGTACTTCCAACTACCAATATCGTTCATGTTGACGTGTCAACTAAAACGTTCTTGTGCTCTGGAGAAGAAAATAAATTTCCACTGTTTTCCTAGTCAAATCAGCGCTTCTCAACTAGTGGGTTGCAACGTGCTCTAACAGAAGGACCAGGGTGGATAAAAAAATGCTTATTCTTGTCTAAACCATGTGTTTATTTTGGGATTACTGGGATTGTAGTGTTTCACATTAGGTTTAAGAGGGGTATAAAGTCTCATGTTATGGATGTTTTAAGCCCTTGAATCTATGAATATTATTTATTAATATATATATATATATATATATATTAGATATTATATATATATTATTTATAGTAATTTAAAAAGGTACCAGCCAAAAATCATATCGCTGTTAGACAAAAACACAAAAATTAAGAAATTAATGCTTTTTTTCTTATTGAGGCTCAGGTGTTTTTGAAATCACACAATTTGGGGTTTGAGGGGCCCAAGGGTCATGAAACTTACTCAACATGTACAGTGACCATGGAAACTTTGAATCAAGTAACACTGAAAATGCTGTTGCTTGCAACGTCAGCAATACTATTAAGTCATTTTTGTTTACTTTTCTCATAATGAACAACTAAGAATACATACTGATATTTAATACAGATTTTAATACTGATTTTTGGCTTTCAGCTCACGCAAATCTGTTTCAACACTTCAAGCAATACTATTACCAGCAGAGTGTGCAAGTGAGTTATCAAGATGGCACCGCATACAATAAGTGGGTTATTATTTCTGTGATCTAGGTCAACTTACTCCCAATTTTACTTTCATCCTTTTAGCCAAACTGCAGACTGTTTGGAGGAAGAGAGGAGGAGGAGACCTAAATAGCAAATGGGGATAAAAACACCCCAGAGAAGTGTGATGGTGCTGCGACAGGTGCTACTCATTATACAAAAAAAGAAGAGGAGGCCAAGATACTGGACACCTTTTCAGTTGGCAGCATGGTTAAACAAAATCCTCACTTTGAAAAAGAGCCGTTATAATTAATGATATCAGGGCATACAGCTAATAGGGCCAGTTTCGCTGCACATGACAGTGCAGCAGGTAACATGAAGTACAGGAAAAAGTCAATGACCTGTGTTTGTGCACGATGGCATTGAACGCCAGACCATCTCTCCAGCTGGTAGTGAAGTTGTGAACGTTGACATTGGGGTATCTGCAAAGATCAGATTGGAGCTCATTAATCATTAACTCAACACAGCAAGATTCATCAGTAACCACTAAAAATGATAGAACATATGTTCATATATTAACAGTATTTAGCCTATGCAATTAATCGATCGCTCGGGCTCTCCTTCCTTGCCCCTTTCTCACCCAGCGGTTTTCATCTGGCACCAAAGCAACAGGGCATCTTTAGCAGACTTTTTCTCCTTGTTGTCCTCAGTCTCCACACTGATGTCCTGGATCTGTTCAGAGCGCATTCACTCAGTTAGACTCTGGCTACTCTTCATTTAACACCATCCTTATACAATTAGAGTTTCCACTGACATTTAATTTGTATTACAACTGATTATAATTCACTATCCGATCAGTTTGCACTAGTGTACAGATTTTCTCATTTTCAACAAGAGTCAGTTTACAGGTTACAACAATACATTGATGACTAAAATAATGAATAAAATGTTCATATAATTCAATAACCACATCCTAGCAGTAATTGCCCTGAAAATCACAACCCATCAGCATTGACCTCTATTCCCGCCAGGGTGTTTGCCTGAGGAGGCTACATGCAGAGACATGATGTCCCAAAGCCCAGATGGGTCTTTGAAAGAAAGGTTAGGCAACGTTGCAGGTGAGTTGAGTGGGGCAGAGCTCCACAGAGCTAGACGTTACCTGGAAGCGCAGGATAATAGTCCAGATGAGACCCAGGGTGAGTCGATGATTCCCATCCACAATGTCATGTGAGCCCATGTTTTCCAGGTGGACCTTCTGCTCCTTGAGGAACTGCAGGGCTTTATCGACATTCTCCAGGCAGTGGATACGCATACGGCCCTTAGTGGGCTTTGGCTGCAGTGAGTGGGAGAAAAGAGACGTGACCCAGGTTGGCATTACTGAACAAAAGAGATCAGAATAGACTGAAGAAGGCAGAAAGGAGAAAGAAACAGATAGAAGCAATAAGAGAAGAAAATCATACTAAAAGAAAAAACAATGAAGCACATGATCTCTGTTTCCTGACTTGTGGTGCAGGATGAGGGTCAGCTGAGTGTCCTGCTAGAGACAGAGGGGAAGAGTTTCTGTGTGATACTGACCAGCTGTTCTCCTGAGAGCACCTCCAGCAGGCGGATAAGCATGCGGCCATCACGTAGGTCGGTGTACAAGTCTCCGATGCGACAGGTCACACGACCTAAGTGAGAGTTTACCCACTTGGTGAAGGTCTTTTTCTGAACCGCCTCACGCTCATCTGCAAAGGACACAACAGGAAGAGGATGGGGTTCAAGTTACATTACAACTGTCTCAGCTGACTGAAAGTGCAATAACTGCCTGTCTCAAAATCATTACTGTCACAGAAATAAATATTTACACGGGATCCAATTTCCTCTTCCATTACGAAGCCTGAAGGCAGCAATGCTCTCTCAAAGACAGACTGGTGCTGAATGGTCCTGTCAACCTGAACAGGATGTCACTAATGTGACTAAGGAATCTCCTGTATAGCCAGGCTCCCTTTCTCAGCTCAATTTTTGATTCATTAGCATTATTAGGTTATACAGAGGGACTTTTTCTCACCTTGATTGAGCTGATATACTGATCCCATCAGCCCATTGCTAAAAGCAAATTATAGACTGAACCTACCATTGAATGCTGGAATGACGATGCTCTATAACTATGTGGCTTACTTTACCAGAGAATCAGGCATAGAATATGTAGCAAAGTATGATTATTATACCTCTGAATCTTTTTAACTGAAGTAAAAGCCAAGGTAGTCTGTCTTATTTGCAAGGAGGCGGACACTGTGTTTAAGGAATACAAACTTCATTGGTGTAACAAAACAAAACTTTTGTCACTCCTGAGCGGAAACTGGTGACAGGAAATCATGAGGACTGAAGTCCATGTCCAGAGCAGTTCATTTCACAGATGAACTATGCCATTAGGTCATTGGGATCACTGAACTGACAGCTTAGGGAGGGGTTTTCACTCTGCCTCCGACTCTGCTGATGTGGGCTGTGCCAAGGACTCAAAATAATGTCAATACGCAAATATCCTGAGTGTAGAAGAAGTGATGTGGCAAAATTGCAGATAAAGGCACTGACTTTAGGTGAGTCTTTTTCTGTAACTTTGTTGGAACAGGACTATAAAAAGGATCACTATAAATTAAGCTGTAGCAGCAGCTCAGACATATGGACCAGGGGAGTAAGAAGCTAATCC
This sequence comes from Hoplostethus atlanticus, assembly GCA_034670405.1. Lineage (NCBI taxonomy): Eukaryota > Metazoa > Chordata > Actinopteri > Trachichthyiformes > Trachichthyidae > Hoplostethus > Hoplostethus atlanticus. Next base: position 4,133,276 of record JAXDDX010000018.1, read on the forward strand.
TGCTCTGCCACCTAACAAGGTGACCTCATTTCCAGGACACATGGTCTTTCTCTCTGTGAGCTATATCTGCTCCATAGTAGTTAATGCACTGCACCTAGCATAAGCCCACAGATAGAAAAACCCTGAAGCAGGTCGAAAACAGATCAGAGAAGCAGTTCTGTAGTAATGAGTTTTAAAAAAAAGCAGGAAATTAATAAATGAATAAAACCAACCAAGCAAAATAGTAAAGCCTTAAAATGTTGCAACTCGCCATTAAACAAAACAAGCCAAAAATGACATGTATGAGTTCCATCGAGTTGAGTAAAGTTCTGAAGTCACTATGGCGACAAAGCAGTGACTTTTTTCTTCATGTGAGCTGGTACAGCCCACAAAGCTGTGTGACAGAATCATCTTGTATGCATGGTGGCTGCTATCCCGTACGATTACACCTGCTTTCCATCACACACGTCAGAACTTCTTTGTGCTTTCTGAACCTCTGAACTGAAGGTTTTGTGCTTCAGGGATTGTATTAAAACTGGCCTGAAGGCAGCAACTGGCGCCGAATGGTCAAGATAGCCCACTGAACCCACCATTGAATGCTGGAATGACAGTGATGCTCTATAATGACACATCTGTTGATTTTAACTTCACACACCACAGGATCCAGTGCTGAGACTCCCAGCGTGTGGGGAAGCCACAAAAGGTCTAGGCCTATAGTTAAAAGTGGGAGTTTATGAGGGTGTCAGTTAGCAGTATTCCATGGCTGGTATGTTTTCGCAAAAAAAAAGCGAAACAAAAAAATCCAGAAACATGGACATGCATGAGTGAGATTTATCAGCGCCTGAGGACCACCATCTTCTGTTTTATCTAGTGGCACTGGCTGAAAGCATGAACCTATCTGTCTCTACAGAGGTGTTTGTCTTGCGAGATTTGAAAGGAAAAAATATTAAAGCTTAATCAAGTGAAGTTCAATTCAAAAGGAGATATAATCATAAATTGCTACTATAATAGGATAGAGGATAGCACTCATATTGAAAGAGATCCAACAAATTAGATCAGAAGGTCACTCCCAGGCATATTTGTGACTTATTCTTCTGAAATTCAAGTAAAGCTTTAAAAATCATTAAGAAGCCCATAAAATATTCATCTGCACTGGGATTCAAATTGACTGAAGCACCATAAAAGCAAACCCATTAATGAAAGGAATTATTTAGAGAACATGAGTGAGCAATTTGAGGTGAACAGAGGGCCAATGTGTTGTGCAATCAACCATTGTACCACATAGTAGCTAAATAGGGAACAGAATTTGAAATTTCACTAACTCATTTAGGGTGGGGTAACAGCACAGCACATAACTTGACCTGTTGCAAGCCTGTGGTGCTTCCTCTGTATCAGTATGTTGTGCATTCTGCAGTCTCAACAGCTCTTTCCAAGGCTCTTTTGTTGTTAGAAATAAATAGTACCGTCTTGATTGCAGCTTTCTTTGTTTCCAGTGCGAGCTATTTTAAATCACAAAGAAAGCTGGTGAAATAATGATGGTGTCTTGTGATGTTAAGCTTAAGCTGCTCTCTATGTTCTCAAGGACAAAATTAAGACTGTCACACCTTTAGAATGTTTTTAGATTGATTAAAACCTGAACTGTAATCACATCTAATACTCAGGGTGTCTCTTTGTAAGAAAGGTCTATGAAAGGCAGAAAAGCAATAGACAAACACACAGAGACTCCCAAGCCTTCTGGTAACACCTCTGGTTGTTCCTCAATGTAATTCAAGTATTCATAGTCCAGTTACAAAGGCATTCTTCTTTCACATCTGGCAGACCTACAAGCATGAGAGTTGGGTTCCCTGTCCTTGTGTAACAATAAAGTATCACTTATTCTCTCTGATTATGTCTCACCCTATCCCGTCGCTCTCTTTTACGGCTTCAGGGCTTAGCCATAGACGGTGAGAGCACATGCATTACAGAGGAATACAAAGAGTAAGAAAGAGAGAGTATGGTGGCAGATAAACCTGTGTGCCAGACACAAAGCTCACAAAGATATATATATCTGGGGATTAGAGACATTACCGCATGACTGCACACACAATTCTACACACAAACACAAAGAAATTACAGGTAATAGGTGCAAGCACATACAAATGAATGCAAACATTTCAATGCAGCCATTGAATGCTTCTAAAAATGTGTTCACTTGTGTTTGTAATTCTCCAGACACAACACAATGAAAGCATTGTGATTAGGCATTAAAATACTGAAAGAAAAAATATATAGTTAGCAGTACAAGGATTCATCTGTTGACACTGCAGAGCATTTCAAAGCAGGCGACAGGGCTGACTATAGTTATGGCCTAAGGATACAAACAGAGGGCTGGAGGTGAGACAGCAACAGGCCTTTCTCTCAAGGTCCTGGCACCCCAGCTACCAGCTCCGCTCGTCTCCTGGAGACAAATACCTCCTATCGATTTACGTACTCTCCAGGTAATCAGAGTAACAAGAGAGAACGTTATGGTCTTGCACTCAAACCTCTGCTATCAGACCAAAACAAAGACAAAACATTGCTTTAGGTAAAACATCCTTCTGCACATACATAGGGCCTGCAGTTGTTCGGGTTGTTTGAATTTATTCAGGTTATTTGAAACATTTTTGTTTCTTATCGTTTTGACTGATCCTGACAGTCAAGTTTTCCTGAATGGGGAAAACTAAGGAATCTATAGCCACTCACTCTACCTGCTTTTCCTCTCTGCCTCTCTTTCGCTTACACCACACACACACACACACAATTAATATGGCAACATTTTGACCATGAGAGATAGTTAAGAGTGTAGGAGCTGTTCGGTGAGCCAGCTGAGGTGGTTACTATGGCAGGTGGAGAAGGGTGGAGGGGACCACATTCCTCTTGATGCTTGGTCATGTTGTGACAGCACCCAGCACTAAAGGAGGAGGCAGAGGGGCAGTGGCAGGGGTCCTAAAGAAACCATCCTGCTACCTTGCTGCTGCTGCACTCCTAATGACAAGGCCCTTGAACAAGAGCACGAGACACACAAACACACAGACACTGGTCTCTGCTGTGTTTGCTTATTATACCAAACAAACACAAACCTGTCATCAGTAGCGTCTAGGAAAGGGCAAAATTGATGGTGCTGTTTGCAGTAACAATGTGACATTTGTGGCTTGTCTTGTTGGTGCATGGAAGGAAACCGGGTATGTCAACTTTATCAACCATTACTGACCTGTAAGTACGCTCAGCTTTCACAACAGGGTAAAGGAGGCAGACGAAACCGGGGACACAGTCCACTCTAGGTTGTCAGATAATTGGTGGATAGATTATTGTGAAGTGGGGAGTAACTAAAACGAGACAGCACATTGGTTGATATGCTCCTCTCACATCATGCAAAATACCTGTGGACATCATAGGAAAACTTGCCAACCTTGTTACACAAGATGGATAACAAGGGAAAGGAGTGAAGTAAAATATGAGCTTTAGACAAGCAAACCCAGACTTTCATCGTACTATTTTAAGTCTAAGAATATTTTTTCCAGCAAAACCTTACATACAAAAAATATTTCTATAATTAACAGGTAAGACCTTTTTCAAGTTTTGAAGATCAAGACCACTGGCCACTATTCTTACTGTATGCTCAGTGGCTAACTTTCATGCCAAATATTGCAGAGCTATTATTATATTATATAGGGACCAAAACTAAAATACTGTAAGTACCTATTTAAAGTCCTCTTGGAGTAGAAAACATTTGTATTCTTCTTTCAAATGACTAAACAGCATTTAGAATTTGTTTTTTAACCTCCCCACACTAGTATTAAAGCTCGTCCCTATCCCCTTCTTGTGAATCTCTGTGTGCGAGAGACAAGTGATTAAAACTATGCCCTGTTTTTCTCTGTTGTTGTTCATAACTAGTGGTTACAGGTTTTACTGAATGTTTACAATGCATATTTGGGCATGTCCAGTCACTTTGGTATTGTTTGTCTCAGGTAGCAACTTATAGGTATATGCCGGGGTAGGGGTGTGGTGTGTGTGTGTGTGTGTGGAGGGGGCGGCGGGGGGTGGGGGTGGGGGGCTGGCACAGCCAATGCAGTCTCTACTGTTGAAGTTGCCAGTGTTCAACTTGCTGCTACCTTCCTATTTAACCCCCAACAAACCTGGGTGGTGAGCAATGCTCATGATAACAATGATGATGATCTGAAGGTAATCCAAGCAAATATGCCGCCAGAGTTAATCTTGTCTGTGTGACTCATACAGGTTGGGATCCTGTTTAATGATAACAGAAGGATACACTCACAATGAGACTGGGAAGAGTCTTGCAGTGAGAACTATATCTGGGCAGTATAAGAGTAAAGGGTTCACAAAAGTCAGAGTTTGGGAAATCATATAGGTTTGAAATTGGTGGAAATGCATTTACATCGTTTTGATAGACTTTACTTAATACCTGTGTATGTAGTGCAGTAATACTATTAAAATGTTTCGCTGAAAATGAGTTGAACCCCATTCATTCAAAAATGCCCTGTCATGATGAAACTGTGACGTTTATTACGCAATAAGCTTAGTTAAGAAGGAAAGCAGGTCTAAAGCACGGTGCGGACCTGTGATTTACCTGTGATTTAATCTGTGTTTTGCTTAAATTGTATGTTTGATTGTGTAATGTGATCGAGGTAGACTCTTGTGCGAGTTGAAGGTGTCTGTCTGAATTTTAACAGTATGGAGCATGGCATGTTTATTCTGGCTGCCTGACAGTGACTCCTGACTGACTCCTTTCTGGTCTTTTATTAAGGCTGTATCAACGGTCAGTGAAAACCCAGAAACTGCTTTAGCCCACCACAATGACAGAAATGTTGGCAATGTGTTGCTGATTACAGAACACACTCGTGCCCGGTACAATATGTGAGGACTGCTCCTTAACCGAGGCCCATGACCTGACACGGAATGAAATCCTGTCTCTCCACCACAGAGACAAAGATAAGAGTTAGGAGAGCGATAGAGAGACAAAGATAACCGTTAGGAGAGAGAGAGAGAGTCTTATCGGGCCTCTCTTCCCCTTTCTGATCCTGTTAATGGCAGGAGGTGTAGACCTTCTGCTATGGCAGTCCCCTCTGCTGCTCTGCAGTGTTGCATGACACTGCCCTTTGGCTCCCAGTGGAGTCACTTCAGCAAAGAGTACAAAGAATGACTCCATCCCCAAATAGGTTACTATAGTAAGCACACACAATGGCAACACCTGTAGAGTTTACCTTCATTCCATTTCCCTGACCATTACTGTCAAATAGTCTCTGTGGATTGTTGTCTTGTGATTGTGTCCTGATTCACAAACATGTATAATGCTTTCAGAGGAGGCATTTAAAAGATCATATGGCCAGCAATGGCTGGTAATCATTAAGTGTTTCACCTTTTTTCATGTCCTGCTCAGGTCATCTCTTCCTCCCCTGCCCTTCCTGGTTCCCTTCCAAACTAGCTTTAAAGGCCCTGTTAAATCTGACATCCTAACCCTTACCTACTCTGAGCTTGTGTAACGAGTGCCTCCGGTCACCTCATCTTCAGAAAAAAGGAGTAAACTACAACCACCAATCAGGATATGTGCCTTTATGACTTCCTCTTGGACATTTTCCCATAGATACAAGATTATTGTATTCTGCCAAAGGTTACAGATAGAAGTCCTCCTCAGTGGGAGTCTGTCTTCCTTAGCTCACCTGAATATAGAAAAAAATAACAGTGAAAATTTCCAAATTGGGAGAAACTAAAGCAAGGGATCCTAGAATGTGTGAAGGAGGAATCTGAAGTGCATTTCGAGTTTTGACGGTAGGCCTATGAGAGGAGTTGCTTAACTAACTTTGATAGGTGTGCATTATTTGTTTGTTTGACTGTGTGTGTGTGTGTGCTGCAATCAGACGACAAATATTCCTACAGATAGCATAGTCCCTTCCATCTCTGTAATTGAAACCCAAAACTAAGGTTCAAGGATCCATTCTTTAGCCATCTTCCTCCAGCTGCCTTACAGTCTGTGATTACAGAGTAGAGTCAGAGTACTCATTAAAGGGATACCTTGACATCTTGAATTTTAGTCTGTTATTTTTCTTCATGAGGCACTTGTCACATAACGAGAGAAAAAATGCCCAGTTAGCCAAAAAACGGCTTGTTAGCATTGTGGTTAGCATTCCTGATTTCCACCAATGGGTGACTGTCGAGTTAAAATGCGGCTCATGGTCATTGGTTTCAATGAGCAAACCTTTTCAGGGTGGTTGCAGGAAGAGTTTTTATTTTCTGGTGAATGTTGCTTTTGGGCAAAGAAAAATGACACAAGTCTGTTCTGGCAGGATGGTCTGGCAAATGGGAAAAAAAGGGGAAAAATTATATATGAGATACTGATACAGTCATATTTAGCTTTCATGCTGCAAAACGGTATAAAGAAGCCTGCCATCACGTGAAAACTCAGTATCTGCTGCTTAAAAATACAGTATTACCCAATTGTCAGCTCTCCAATAGCTACAGGGTGTAAATCTGCAGATTGTGTTTCCTTCCTGTAAGTTTCTGCCACGGTATGAACAAATAAATGAGAACAATGACTCCTTCTCCTTCACTTTTAGGTTTATTTTGACAAAAGTAAAAAATTAAAAATTGTTAAAAATAAATAAATAATACCCTCTGGTTAAAGGCATTTATGACCAAAATCATCAGCCCATCAATTCGACACTTATTTGAGCTGTAGAAGTTATTATATTCCTTTAGTTCTTTATATGTGGCCTTATTGTCTAACCATGTTAAAAACATTGCTTCATTAAAGCAAACAAGAGGGAAGCTGGCAATGTCGCTGAATGTCTACTGCCTCTGCAACCTGGGCTGTGTAACAATAGCAAGAAATCCCAAGAGTCAAACTAATTTCAGAGTGAACTATTAGTCTATGTGTGTCATGAACCTTGAAATTCTCACTCACAAACCCCATGGTGCAAGGCCACAGCCCAAAAGGGAAACACATGCTCTACTTATGCGTCCACTGAAACACAGTACTACACATACAATAGTGTGTACTCCAAATAATCTAGTAAAAATTGGTGAGAGCTTTCAATAAAACTTGGATTCCCTTGAGTATTAGCCGTGGACATAACATTACTACAGTGTGCACTGTTGCATGTCAGGCCAAAGACTTTGAATCACAGTATGAACTAAGAATATGTCGGCAAAACAAAGCAAACAAAATGACACCTACAGAAGCAGATGTACATTTCCCTCTCTACTATCACGAAACCGCCCTTCCTCTGCTTATGGCTTAGAAAGTAAGGCTGCAACCACAGCTTGGCCCCATGCGACAAATGTTATTTTTAGACTTTTAACAGTTTGTGGTCACAATTGTAAAAACATAGTGTGTTTTCTCTAACTCAATACCAGGTTTGTCTATGCAAAGAGAGAAATAGAAAGGGTGAATAAGAAAGACATCTCTAGCAACACTGTCCTGTCTCCTTTCTAAAAGGTGTTGCCCCTGTCCCTCGGGTCAAGGTCTGTCCCTCCCTGCCATCTGCAGCTGCAGCTGATAATGGGGAAGAGGAGGGAGGAGGGAGGAGGGGACTGGCCAAGGCCAATCCCATGGGACTGGAGACAGATACAGGCACCCTCAGCCATAACATCTGGACACAGAAAAGTGTGACATGTCAGTGACACACAAATTGCCCTAAACCCTTGCAAAACTGCACTTTTCTGCTACTTTCACAAGTAGGAAACAGTCAATATTAGTAAAACTGTATAAACAAAAAACACTCTTAATAGGTGTGTGTGTGTGTGTGTGTGCGCATGGTAAACCTTTACCTAAGTAATGTGACTCTGAGTTACAGCTGGAGGCCACTGGAGTCAGCGCTTTCACTATGAGCTTTAGGAATATTGAGTTACTACACCTGCTACTAAACCTGTATCTTGACCCAAAATGGGACACAGGTCTCCTCCTCTGCCCAATCAAATACTTAAAAGTACAAGAACAAAATGCATATGACCAAGACAAGGCAAAAAGATCCAGGCTTGGTCACAAGATCCTAGATCTAGACAACTAGATATTTGATAGTTGAAACAATACAATAACAATATGAAATCAGTCAGTTCCATGCAAAAAAATGTCTAAACATCCCTGGTGATCCTTTGGTTTGACATCTTTTCATTCATAAATATCTATACATAGAGAGAATAACAAGTTTAGTCAAAACTGAAGTATCACTCAATAATCAGGCTTCAGATTGAGGAGATGAGCAAATAAATGACACATGACATCACATGACGATATACCGTGGGAAGCAATATTTCACTTTATCAGTTGATGTAAATGACAGTTAATGAACTTTAATCTATAGTCATATGGTCACGTGTGTGAAATAATTCTGTGATAGGTTGATCGACTTGACTTTGGAGCCCTGTGCTTTTCCTGGTTTAACTCTGAATACACACATAATGCATCTCCTAGTGTGTTTTTTTAAAGGGCTGTGAAGTCAGCAGACGTATTTGCTCTTTTAATGTGTTGTCCCCCTCTATTTGAATAGAGTCATACTGTTAATGCATGCTGAGTTGCCGTCCCGACTACAGCTCACAGCAGTGTGTTGACTCAGAGGTGACTGGTATCTAGGGCAGTGACCCTTAAGACCAGGACACTCCATCATCTCTGACCTAAGTCGTACTATGTATATCTGGACACAGAGATCAGTGCACTGAAATAAAAGGCAATATGAACTTTCACTAGGTTTCTTTCTTGTAGTTTACATCATACTAAACGATTACATGATGTGAGCTGGGCCTAGATTGTGGGGTTTGATATTTGCTAAACATCTCTTTCCTGGACGGGGCTGATTTCATGGGTTAATGTATAATTTGAAGGTGGACAATTTGAGACTATTACAAAACAACCAAAATAATTGTCCCTCCCTCTGTAAAGTGAAATATTCTTCAATTCAACCATGTGATCTAGCACCTCATCGAACCTGCCACTCTTGATCATGGTTATACAGTTACTCTGGTTTAAAGTTTTACTCTTGACTTGTGAGATATGGTTTTATCAGTAAGACAGATAAAGCTAGAAGTGTACTTTTGTGCTAGAGAGGTGGTATGGAGCCTTGACATCTGGAAAGCTGTTTTTACCACTCTTCATTGTCACCTTTTTCCCAGCCATACATCATGCATCTTTGATTCGCGTATGATGTTTTCTTACTTGACTTTTCTCCTCAAGAGCAACTTGTTAATACGTTACATTTTACAATGGATCACAACTTCGTAGATGATGGTAAATTTGAGTCCAGAAAGACCTAGTTAATGGACTCATCTTGTGCAAATAGCTTGTGGTACAACACGTGTGAAAAGGTGCTCTGTACATGAAAAACAATTTTGTGAAGCCATGCTTATGTTTGATCTAAGCGTCAGGATAATGACGCCCAACTATGCATGTCCAAACCCTCTGTTTTGTCATTCCAGGAGACATCGTGACTTCTGAACACAGGACGGGAGGGAGGGACAGAAAGAATGAGCCTCAAGGGTAGTCAGACTGGAAATACAAGTGGGTGTTGCCAAAATGTCTGTGTGTCTGTGTCTGTGTGAGTGTGAGTGTGCTTAGAGCATATCCTCAACCAGAATGTACCTATAGGTATGAAAGGGCTACAAAGAACATGGGGAGTAAGGTGGATGGTAGGTGAGATAGTATAGATTTTACTGCTTGACAATTGCAAAAATATGTGTGGGCAGTCACACAGTCACTTTGTTTATGCACACAACAGACAACCTTGTACTTTGTTTAAACTTAGAGATATGACCTTACATGTGGGTCTTATCCCCAATACAGATCATTCTGACTGGTGCACACACCTCAATCATTGACACACAGGAGAGAAACATGTATACATCCTTTCTCTCCCTCAGTGGCATTGGAGAGATTGCTTAATATGGGACGTGAAATATTGTTGGGTTACTGAGAAGAATGCCAAACATGCAGAGAGTGTAGACTAGTAAACTCTCAGAAGGCTCTCCAGTCCAGACAGCAGTCAGGGAGGGACCGGAAACTAGTAAAACATTGTTTGATGTGGTCCACTGACTGACATGCCCACTCCATACACTACAGCATGTACACACTCAACTACTGCAACTACGTTACCTTGTGGCCTGTGACTGAGGGGTCTGCAACTCAAAAGGAACAGGGCACACTTGATATGTCCCATGTGACCTGATGTGTGCATATGCTGATCATATACACTCACAACTTACACAAGTCAAAAAACACCACAAAGGAGGATTTTTACCGTCTCTGCTAAGTAACACACACTTAGAGATATAGGTAAAATGAATCACTAAAGATTTAAGTATTGTACATTATTAAGTGTTTAATTATTGTAAATCGTGTCCAGACTTTACCATGTCAGTTACGCTGTTGCTCATTGCATCCTAATACCTATGTGCCAACCAATGGCCTCAGTGATTTCTGTGCGCAGGACCTCACAGGCTTTGGCCAAAGACAGAGACCTGCATTGTAATAGGATAAGAGAGGACAGGTGGCCCAGTGATCAGGTGCCAGGCTGCCTGCCTGCTTTAGAGCTGAGCTGACGTCTACTGTGTGTCTACTATAGCTCCCCTTGATTCTCTCCACATTAAACTCTGAAACAGCACCAAAGCGGGAAAGGATGCTCTCTAGCAGTCTCACGGGTGATCGCTAAGGCCAGAACAGTGTGGAAAATCTTTTGGGGATCTTGTTCTCCCTCCAAAACAGCTCCTGCAGGACACTTGAGTGCTACCGTGAAATATAGCCCTGTCTCTATGTACTAAGAGGCTAAAGAAGCTTTTATTTCTTCTTCCTGATTTCAGAAACAGTCCAATCAATATTTGTTAATATGAACAACTCTCTCCAAAAGCCAGACACCAGAGAACCTAAGACTTATCAGGACAAATGCACATATTCACAAATATTGATTGGGTTAACGGGTTAATGTATATTAACTCCTAAAATCCCCTTTCAACCATAGTTCCCTCGGGACAGCGTCAGTACTCTCTTACCTTGCAGCTGTTTGAACCTTCCTTCCAGGATGTTGGAGTATTGCACCTGATTAACAAATGCCGCTGGGGACAAACAGGGCTCTCTGTCCCTCTGGTCCCACTCCATGGCCTCTGTTTCTGGACCTCTTTCTCTCTCTTAGATACAGAGCGACCAGGAGCTCTCCTGCATAGCACAGTAAAGGCAGGCTCTCCCACTATGAAGGTATCAAATAGGCTCCACAAGAGGGTTTCACAGAAGACAAAATATTTGTAGATCCAAAATGCGCTGGTTTATCCACCTCTTCTAGATCGCTTCTAGTGTAAATGAATAAGGCACAACATAGGCTGGAAAATGTTCCCTCCTTTTCTTTGCTTCACCTCTGTCCCACCGTCTCCACTCTAAAAACCAGCAGCGTGTTGCAGGGTGGAGGATTTCTTTCAAGGAATAATTTTAAACAAAACTGAAGAACAAAATGTTCCCTTGTTTCACCTCCTCCTCTGAAGTCTGTGCCGTCCTCCGGGCCTCTGGGCAAAGTAAAAAGTTTTGGGTCCACTTCCTCCTGGTTCTAGCAACAGCACACTGGCACGGAGTTCCCTCCAAACATTGAGCACACATTCAGGCACTCACATTTGTTTGAGCAGAGCAGAGCAGGCAAACTGGCCGCGGTCGGATGGCTGTGTAAACAAAGCCTGCTGTGCCCTATGAAAGTTGGGTCATTTGCATAAGGTGTGTTTGAGGGAGGAGCATAAGGGAAGAACATGTTGGAGGGATGAGGGGGAGGAGGAGGTGTAGAGGTGGACTAAACCATTCTCAGAGTTCTAGTCAGTGTAGCAGGAAGCAGATTATTCCACTACAGCTTAATTCCAAGGTGCTACGGGGTGTGGCCTGCCAAGAAGGTACATCATGAAAGCCCCTATCAGATTGTGTCCTTTTATCCTATTGTCAGTCACTGTGTCTCCTTCAATTCTCTCACCCTCTAGCACACACATCTGAGGTCTCGATACCCATCTTGCTGTTCACCAGGTCTAAGCAACAATAAGGCGTTAGGCAGGAAGGAAGTTGTTGAGAAAGAGCCAGTAACAGCAACAAGCTCTTTCCTGCTCAAACAAGCTTTGAAAGTGTGTGTGTGTGTGTGTGTGTGTGTGTGTGTGTGTGTGTGTGAGTGTGTTGCACGTGCATGCATACACTGTTTATCTGTGTAATACAATTATAGAGTCATGCTGAATTAGCACATAGTTTTTTTTATATAGGTTAAACAAAGGCAGAACTGTAGTATGGCCCCCACCATCCCACTTAGTGGCTTTGTGCTAGATTTTTTGCTTCCACTGTCAAATTAAGTGATTGTTTGCAAACACTGGAGCAAAATGGACCTGTGTTTTGAGTTACATTGGGATTTAAGAAGCAAAATGCTTATTTTCCTCCATCACAAAACAAAAGGAACATCACATCATAGCAACAGTGATTACAGTCTTTTTACACGATCAAGTATGAAGACTGAAGCAAACAAGTTTGTGTGCATGCTCCACAATGTAACAATGTAAGAGCAATAAAGCAATATTCCTTTTTCATCTGATTAAAACACAGCAAGATTGTCAGCAAAAGCTACAGTATTAAGAGAAACAGGAAAAATGTATATGCCTTTTTGGAGTTAAAAGACCTCTTCTGCTTTCCCGTTTCTTGTGTCTGCTAAATGAACACATCCCCCAAAAAAAGAACGTACAGAAAAGTTACAGATGTGCTAAATGGCTACACCCGATTGTAAACACAGAGGGCACTAGGGTCATAGTAACCTTTCTTACTAGAGGAGGCCTTTTGGTCTGACCAGGGGGCAGTGGTAAACAGGTCTGTTGGTTTTTTGATCTGTTTGTCCTGATGAGCGGGGAGCATCTGGATGGGTCTCATTAGACGACCAACTGCCCAGGGCCTTCAGCGACCAGGTCTTTATGGAGGGGGAGTGGACTAATGAGCTCCACACAACACACCTCTTGCAGGGGGAACAGAGGCTCTGCTAGGGTCACAGTCAGTGATGAGAGGAGAGCAGTGGCTGATGAACCTCAGCAATGACCATGAATCAAACATCCCAATTAACATAAGGGACAGTTGTGTTGGCAGGTTTGTGTGCATGTATGTGTGCCTGGGCGGATATCACGTGCACATATACTGCAATGCTAAGGAAGTCTCCTTCCCGAAAGAAGAAACCATCCGTCTATTTGTCAGACCCATATTCAAACAGCTACTAACAACTACTTCTGCATCTTGTGAAATATGAAAACAAATAGACTGCAAGGAGAGATTTGGGGGGCGTACTGTAATTAACAATAATTAATGAGGTCTGATGTGGTCAATGGACACAGATGTCACAGAGGAAGAGCTGAGAGATGCTGGGGGAGCAAGCAGTGCCAGAGGGGGAGATGAGAGATCTAGTGCTGAGCATGTAGAGATAACGTATCTCAACCATCCCACAACACAACTCCTCCACAAGGACCCAAGGGAAGGTGGGAGGCTGGAATGTATCCCAAACACTGGCAACACACATCTGATCCAAGGGGGATTCCCAATGGTGCAGGTGGGGTTGATTTCTCTGGAGAGACCCGGGATCACTCCCGGTTCTTATTCACAGTCTCCCAGTGGCCAATCATGGAAGACTGGGTGTACTGGGCAGCTTAGTAGGACTGATAATTAAATGCATATCAAGGAGAGGACAGCTGAGCTCAGACACACCATCTGTACCTAAGACCAACATAGCCCAGTGGCTGTGTATTTCATGGGGTCTCCTTAATGGGCAATGAGCATATTAAACCATCTCCTCGGGAGATTAGGTGATATGGACAACGTACTGTCGCAATAAAAAAGAAATAGACTGTTTAGACTGTTTAAATCAACCCTAAAAACCCTGATTTCAAAAGACCTCAAACAGGATAATACACTATGGCATTTTTCAGGTTTCTATTATAGTCCATGCTTTTGCTTAGTTAATTACATATACCAGTGTTTCCCATACAAGGGTAATATTTGGGCGGCCCGCCCAGGTAAATTAACAGCCCGCCGACTAAATTTTTGTTTTGGATTCATTTCAGGTGCCGTAATGCAAGAAGCTGTGGATTCTCGATGCTGTAGTTTTCAAACAATCAAGATTTAATGCTGCCAGGTGCCAAAAGCGTGTTAGCGAACTACAATGACCACAATTCATTGCACATATGACAGCATATCTGTGGTCCTGTGGTGTGTGTGTGTCGACACAAATTGAATGGTAAGACAGTTTGAGGGTAGACTCAATAATCAGATGTAATAGCCAGCTATTGTTGCAATGCCATTAGACTTCAGTACCTGAAGAAATAGGAGTTACTGGGGTTGCTAAATGAAACGTCCTCAATAACTGTCTTTTTCTATTTCTATTTGTATGGAGGATAGTAACACTATGGATCGATTTTGTTTTGACCTGAAAATGTCCATATCAGATTAAAACAGTGTCAATAAAGTATGCATGGCGTTCTACATGTACAAGCCTTATTCTTTCCTATTGTGCTTCCATGTATGAATATGTGTAACTGTGAAGCAAAACGTTACTAAGAAAAAGGCAAATTTGCTCAATCAACCACAACTTCAGTAGAGGAGAGTAGATAACTGAGTGATTGTATGCAAATTATGTTGCTCGTAGCACAGGGTCGGCTTTCCACTATGAAACAAGCGGCAGCCACTGCTGTCCCATCGAGAGTAAAATGATTGTGATAGCCTGGAACATAGAGACGGTTAGAGAGACGTGAACATGGAAATGTGGATTCATATTTGAAGAGAAAGAAGGTGTGACGAGTGAAGAGTAAGTGAGCAGCAGCTTACAGAAATGTAGACGGTCTTGACATTTGGGGTTAAGTAGTAAAAGGAGGTGGGCAGGGGCTGGCCCCGGGGGAAAGAGCTGCTACAGCATGTCAAAGAATGTGCACATCAAGCCCATGCTTGCCAAACGGGACTGGTATCACTGGCATTCAAAAAGGGAGCCCAGACACACACACACATACATACACGCACACTTCTCGTCACACTAGTTTTTTGAGTTCAGTGCAATTTGTTACAGAGGAAGTGTAACGTCCTCCTTAGCAGCAGTCCTCCTGACTAACAGCAAACAGCTTATCTTCATAACTATCTGACAGAGAGCTACATATTAAGGCATATGCTGCTAGAACACAGGCAAGACCTAAAGTGTGCGTGCTGCTGCCATGAGGAAATGAGTCCACTTGCATTTGAAAGTGAAATGAAGCTTTCAAAAATACTTTTGACTACAGCGGTGCTCAAAGATCCTCAGAGCCTGCAGTTTTGTTTGGTGAGTGAGTGAGTGAGTGTGTGTGTGAGTGAGTGAGTGAGAGCGAGCTAGACAAAGAGATGGAACAATATCCTAGGGGCTGGCCTGCCTGTTGCTTCCCTCTGCTGGGTCCTCCACGATACTACAACTTGTTTTGACATATTGGGGACTTTCTCTGTAGAATGTAGTATGGAAACACGTGGGGTACACAAGGAGGTAGCAGATAGGATCGACAGGATTTTCAGCAGGCGCGCATTATTTGGAGCCTCCTACTGGACAGGGTGGCCCGACGGTCCTTGCATACAACCAAACTGTTTTAAGCTTCATTGAGAGATGCTGGGGGAGCAAGGAATACCAGAGGGGAATGAGAGATCTAGTGCTGAGCATGTAGACATAACTTATCTCAACTATCCCACCACACAACTCCTCCACAAGGACCCAAGTAAAGGTGAGAGGCTGGAACATATCCCAAACAGAGGCAACACACGTCTGATCCAAGGGGGATTCCCCATGGTGCAGGTGGGGAGTAATACTACACTGTACTGTATTACAATCCTAGTAATACAACTGTAATATCAACAAAGTCAACTTTTTGACAGACGGTGAAATTTGAGCTTGATGTCACTCCCCCAAAACTATGTTTAAAAAGTGAAAATGCTAAAATTTAATTGTGACATTTGACTTACCAACATTTAATCTACCAAGCATGCAAAAAAGTAGATTTAGCGCCAGAATTGCATTTACCCCACTGTAGAACGTAATGAAGGAACCATGAGAATCACAGCGGAATTATCCAAACAGTTGTCTGTTTGAAAACATGGTCCGCTACATAGGCGGACATAAGGGAATACACATTTTGAATTTCTATTGGTTGCTTCGTCACATTGTTAGAGAAAGCTTCAGCACAGCCAGCCCCAAAATCCCCACCCTCTCCACCCCATCACTGATTATTGCTCTTTGGTGGACCGACTATGCAGCTCCCTGGCTTTGTCCTCCTTCTCAAAGTATTTCTGTCTTGCCCTAAAAAGAAAAAAGAGAATTCTGCCTTTTGGGACAGAAAAGAATTAAGCTTTTACTTCACTCTACTCTACTAATTAGATTCAGACATGTTTTTGTAAGTCTTTCGCAATTTTGTCTCTACAGATCAGATCTGTTTCTCAAAGTCCTGTTGCTTGGTCATATTTTCTGTGTTACAGGAAGTATAGTAGTTGAATGATGTGGCCTATTAAAAAGCTTTCAAAGTCTCCTGGGCTGCCGTTGCAGCTAGCGATGCATACAGTAGGTGTCTACATAGCTATTAATATTTGCTCTTAGAAATTCCTTAAAGGCCATGTCCATTCAAAGAGCAGAAGTTACTATACACCTTGGTGATCCATCTGGGTGTGATAAAATGGCACCATTACTGCTTTTCACAGTAGGACACCAAAGACTGAGACACCAAGAAAAAAATCTATTCTATAAAATGTGCCACAGTGTGAAGAGAAGAATGAGTCATCACTTGATGGCTCGTTATGTAAAGATGAAATACGAACCAATCTGGACAACATCCAGAATCTGTCATATTTATGGGAAGCAAAAGTACAAACAGTTTCTTGCTCTATGTATTTGCTTGAATGTTGTTGGTTTGTTTTTTTAAAGTTAGGGACAGCGGCTGTTGAGTCCATGCCAGGCGACCCATTTACAATTTTAACATAATCACTCTAAACTTTGCAAACTCTTGTTTTTTTAGTATACATCTAAGTTCATTTTTATAAAATTGCATTTAACTGGTAAATTATTGCTCTGCTTTTTTAAATATTTGAATTAACATAATATCATTCACATCATACTGTTCTGCTCACCAGGCCTTAATGGAGCCAGCGGTGCAAGTCATCCCTCAATTATAAGTAGTGGTTTGTTATGAATTGTTTTGTTCGTTTTATTTTACAGTATGTAGCAACTTTGTTAAGGGAAGTGCTACACACATATAGCCAGTATATGTATTATTAACTGTAAATAAATTCATCTAAACTCATTATTACATTCTCCTATAATATGCTCTTCCATGTCAGTGGGTGAGATTTGCAGGATGGTCTCTGACCTCTGGCACCTTACTGCAGTGTGGAATACATGGATGACTCTGGCTGATTTTGTCTAGTGCTGAGCCACTATAGAAGCCAAGAATTACTGCCCTCTCACCACCATTCCTGTGGTTACAAAGGGTGTACCTGGGAACTTGCCAACTACACCTAGTTAGCAGAGTGGAAATTTTACACTTTCAAGACACAGGCCTTTAGCTAATTGGGGGGACCATTAGCCTCTCTAGGGAAAACTGCAATTGGGGGGTACAACACATCTGCATTCAGTCTTTTGCGGGCGCCTAAGTTGCAAACTTGTTTGTAAATGCTTTGGATCTTCGTGTCCACCATTCTGACGAGCTGTGGTAGTATCACCTTTCCTCATTCTGCTAAGTAGCTCATACTCACACAGGTGCATATCGACACCACAGAAACACACACACAAACATACACAGAGGTGGGGCTTGGAGTGTACCTGCCAGAGCTTTGATGCGTGAGCGCTCAAAGAGGCGTGCTGAGCTGTTTTCATTGTCCCAGTCAGTCTCTGCTGCCAGGTCCCAGCGGTTGTTGATGTCATTATACTGCTGCTGGATCTCCAAGCTGTCAAAGTCGGTAGGCGAGATGGTGCTCATGGTGTATGGGTTAGGGGAAAGTACATCCAACCTAGAAAACCAAACACAAACAGGGATAAGTGCCCAAAGTCAGCAAACAGAGGAAAGAAGAAAGACATTGCATTATAGCCTACCAAAAGCTCATCAAGCTCATCCCTTGAAATCGTTATGGGCTCAGTTTTGGAGGGATTTATTTTCTGGACTCCATCCATACACACCAGGGACTTTGTTATACTGTAACATACTTCACCCACACTCATTTGACAACAGCCTCACCCTCTGGCTGCACTCTAATTTGATATGATCAGCTGGCAGGGCCATGCAAATAGCAACTTGTCCAGTACAACTGACACTGTGTGCAATGAAATAAGATGATAACTTGTCCTTGAGATAAGTTTAGTTACTGCCACAAAGTCATTTACTTAGCTAACCAATAATTTACATGTAACCGACTGCTCCTGTGAGACACAGTGACTCCGGCAATCTCATTTCAACCTGGGATTTGGCTGGCAGAGACAACCTTAGTCTACATTCATTCAATCTTGGACTTGCACATGTGTAAAAGGTAATACACACCCACCCACACAAAAAATAATGACATGAGCTCAAATTTTGTTTGAAGGACAACTCTGGGAGAAACTGCTTTATCAAAGGCAACGGGACACAATTCTGATAAGCAACACAACACATGCGTAGATGCACATACATACATGCATATACAATCTCATGCTGCATGACCCTATTCTGGTGCCAGTTGTTTTATGTAATGCTGCACAAAAGGACACCTGACTAGATGCACTTGCTGCTTCCAATCATTCCTCAAAACGAGAGTTACAGCCAAATTGTTACCCATCCTTTTAGTAAACCATAACCTTAACTAGTTAGCTTGAGGTTAGCAGTGCTCCTTAGATAAAAGTAGGAATGGTCACAATGCTAACAAGGTCGGTAAATGATGGACAAATGTAGAAACCTATAACAGAGTTTCCATCCATGAACTGTTATGAAAAATATGATGCATTGAATTAGTACTATGTGAAACAAGTGGGACTATATGGAAATCACAAATTTAAAAAATCCTCTATATTTTATATTATTATATTATATATATTGTTATAATTTTATATATTTTGTGTTTTATGACAGTTGGACGTTAAAGAAGCCACCATATTCGCTTCATGTTTATACCAAACACTTTGTTTTTTGCTACATTTCAAAAGTTTGTTTAAAAATTCCTTGACAATTGGATGGAAACATAGCTAACATGATGTCTGGTGAAGTAAAGAAAATAACAGAAAAATTCAAAATGTCTGGGTATAATTTAAAAAACAGTAGAGAAGGAAGAAGGAGGGGAATGATAAGTGATGGGTTACATACACTTCCATCACAGGAAAAAAAAGAAGACAAGGGGGGTGGACAGGCTGCAGGACTTTATGTGTCCTGAGTGCAAAGATGGGGCTTACAACACATGACTTTACCCCTCTTCTATCCTCTGACAATCCCCAACAGCAGCTACAGTCAGTGGTCAGTAATGCCTTAGGGTAAGAAATGAAACTGGCATATAATGATGCAAACCCATGAAATTTCCATCCCATTTCAGATGAGCTTACATATATGGACAAATACGTTGACACTCATAAATAAAGTTATAAAACGTCATGGGCAAATTTGGGGTCAAATAGGCCTACCCTATCAATATAATCACATTTGACACACTCTGCCAGGGTCCAAATGCAGCCGGCCTCCATGTCCAGGCCTTAGGGTGGTGTACCAACTAAAAATGTCACCATAGGCACTGGTTGCCTGGATTATGTCAAAGGACTTCTGCAGCCTTCTATCTGCAGACTTCCTTCTACTTTTTTTGCATTGTTATTCAGATGTTAAAAAAGTATGTATATATTCGTGGAGAAAGCATATTCAACTGAAAATAACTTGACTTGGCTTTTCTCAGCCAAACTCAGATGAGCACAGGGGCGTTTCTTAGTCTGCTAGTGTTGTTACTGCCTGTCACACACACGGAGCCGCAACAGGACGAGGGCGTGAAAGAAAAGAGAGAATTAGTAATACAAAAAAATTATTCTTGTTGCAAACAAAAAGCGTACAAACAACTAATATAGCATTGATGAGGCCATTTTTTCAGGCTGATTAGTGTTTCCCTGTTAGGGTTGGGGCTATTGGTGGTGGGGTTCATCCAGTTGCATAGAGTAGTTCAGGGTATTTTGATTCATAAAGACGTTTTAGTTTATAACTGGCTGTTTAGTGTCCCCCAGCTGGGATGGTGAGGTTCATGCAGTTCATATTAGGCCATACAATAGTTCACAGCTATGGCTGTGTTCATAAAAGCCTATGTTTATGGTTACATAACATCTAGGTTGTTGTTTGTTGCATACAGCTTTAAAAAGCAAATTATCTGTTTTTATACTTCATGAATGAATTGAAAAAGGTGTAAAACCACAAGTTTAATGCTTTAATATCTCAACAATACCAATGGCAATGATTACAAGGAAGAAAAGTAAGAATTTGGGGAATTTTTAAATGTTTCAATCTAAGTCACACCTTCTTGTGAGTTAATCTCCACCCACTTCCAGTTTGTATCTGAATACAAATATAAATAATTTGGTTGGTTGAATAAATATGGATACATCTCCGCACAGCCCCTAACCCCTAACATGTAAGCCCAAGCCAACGGTGATGCTAGCTTGCTAGGACACTGCCCATAAGTTTCAAGTTTAATCAGATATCTGGATGCATCCATGATCAAACTGTCTTCACAGAGGAAACTCTGGCCAAATCAGTCATACTCAAAATTTTCAACTGCAGGAATGATTAATGAGCAAATTCAAATTAATTTGAAAATGAATGATTAAAAAAAAAAAGGGTCTGGCCCCAGACAAGGGCCCTGGTGCCTCGATCCTCAAATTGCCTAAATCCTCTGAAGTAACACTCTTGCACGGTGGTAGGGGGGTTGTTTGGGAAGTTTTTTGGCTGGTATACTATCCAAGGGCCTGGACGCTTCATCCATGTATTCCACACTGCAACAAAGTACGCAAGCGCAGAGTCCATCATTAAACTGACATCTTACAGCGATGCAGTGTGATTCAAGGCTGCATTTGGGACTCTTAAAGGAAGATGACAATAATCCGGTTATGTTGATGGGTCCTGAACTTCACACAGCTCCAATGCTGTGTCACCAATGCTTAAGACTGACCTGGGGCATGCATACAATTTTCAAAATTTTGACATGCAAGTAAAATATACCAAAAATTAATAGCTGACAGTCCGTATTCTCACCTCATATATACATTTATTAACAGATGATGCAATTAGTTAACAGCAATGACAGACAGACAGACACTATCGTTAGTATTAGACACTGACTCCCAATGAGGTTTCTACATAGAGATTACAACCCCCCGCCAACTGAGAGACCCATTAACTAACTGGGGCCATTTGTTTAAGAGCATTGAACAGATTAATGGACTAGGTTCAGTTGTCAGTTTGTTAAGACCAGTTGGTTTATCTGTTGTTTTTTCTGATTTCTGTGGCTGACTATAGTAGTAAGCAAGGATGTGGAGGTCGTGGAGGTAGAGAAAGCATGGTGGTCTCAAAAATCACCCATAATCCTCTTTGCATGCAAACAAGGTTCATTGATGTCACACAACAGGAGAACGTACTTCTGCGTTCTTCATCTATTTGTTTGCATGGATTTTTACACACGCACACACACACGCACACGCACACACACACCTTGTAAAACAACATATAATCTGGCATTTCATAATAAAGCTATTATGAATCACAACTATTTCATAATTGTTATATTATATAATATATAGTAGTTATAAAAGCAGCTTCTACCTTTGTATGTAATATGTTTTAAGCTATGTTTGCAAACAGTTCAGTTGCTAATGTTAACAAGCCAAATAGCCTAACATTACTGTATTCTCTGTAGAAGAGATGAAGGCAGCTAATCAAGTAGGGAGCCAGAGGGCTGAGATCACATTCAAATAAAGTGATAATTATTTAGGTCCATGTGTCAGAAACACAAATGCACTGGGGACAGTACAGAATTTGTACTTTTTATTTCTAATGCATTATCACATTTAATTTCCATTCCAGTTTAGTTTCAGTTTACTAAGTGTTTTCCACTTTTAGTCTCATAATAACCTTGGTGCGTGTGTGTGCGAGACAACACTGAAGTAACACTTCAAAAGATAGAAAAAAATCTACCTCTTTGAAGCAACGTACCAGTCTTTCAACTTTAATAAGTCAGTTGCATGGATGCTAGGGATGAGATATATGATATGATGATATAGCCTATATAGACATATTGTTCTACAGTGACAGTAGAGGAATAGACTCCAGGGAACCAACAAGAGACGGTGCTCTAGAAGAGATTAACTAGGCCAAACATCACACATTAATGAGGTTATCCATTCACACACACACACACACACACACACACACACACACACACACACACACACACACACACACACACACACACACACACACACACACTTCCTTGAGGTGTGATTGATAAAAAAGAGAACGGCTGGTGGCAGAGATTTATGAGGCTGAGTGTAAAGCTGTCTGTAATGTGTCTACTAGGACCCTCCTCAGACTAGCCATCTCAATACAAGTTGTTGCGTTTTCGAAATCGAATCTAGAAATCAATTCCAGACTATCTGCCAGAACATGTATACCTTACTATCGTCAGGCCAAGTCCTGCTCAAACACATACCTATAAAAAATAAAACAAAAGCCAGGCAAATCCCATTAGTGGCAGATTAAGAAATGGCTGGGAATAGAAACTAAATACAGGGATTATGGCAGAAGGCACAACAATGTCTCCATGCTGCCCCCAGCCCTGTTACCTCCCCACAAAACAATCACTCATTGGCCCCCAGGGGATGGCCAAGGCCTTGGAGCCTTGAGTGCGTGTGTGTGTGTGTTGCCTAAATGGTCTGCTTTTAGTTCAGCCCCTCATTTCCAGGTCGGACACATAATTCCAAATCTCTGTTTAATGATGTAAAGTAATAACACAGCTACTGATGAGCTCCATAAGCACACAATTTCAACACCTCTCAGCATTAATAGTTTATGCCCTCCTCAACATCATCATGTCGAGTCATGGGGCAATTCCAACACTAAAATAGATAAGGCCTACACTGTGCGATAGATTGGGGTGTGGTGCTGCTAACAAAGAGCAAAGTGGCAAGATATCTATGCAGCTCATATAACCAAAACCTCACTGCATGGAGCCAGGAGCCATGAAGAGGACAAGGTTATCCAGGGCAGGCCCGGTGGCCATGGAGACCACGCCGATCTGTCTGTGGATGTGGAGCGGGGTGGGGTGGGGCCGCTGAGTTGACTGGGAGTCTAGCAGTGGTAAATGGAGGGCAATCCTCTCCTCATTGTGGGTAGGAAGAGGCGCGGCTCAGTGTCTGTACTAATCGCTCCTCAATCAGACAAACAATCCCCTGACCTACTATGATACAGCCTACTGTACTCAACCTCTCACACACACAACACACTGTGGCACAAAAACACACATGCAAGCTAAACTGCCCCACCCCCCACACATACAGACTATAGACACACCCACTCAGCATGTAACAATATATGAACACACAATATGGGTCCAAAAAGCACTCAATGTAGTCTACACTCAAACTAGCCTGAGTGATGTGCAAAAGCCATTAGTCAATACAGACCAAAGAATAGAAAATAAAGAACTATAACTTTGCTCTACAAAGCTAATAAAAAGGTAAAAAAGGAGGCCCTCTAGTCCAATATTTTTTATACATAAACCCTCTGAAGACAACAATGTCAGCCCCCTGAACCGCTACAATGCAACGTCCAACAATACAGTTTATAATAGAAAGAAATATCAAACATGCAGTTTTAGACAGACAGACAGACACACACTTTATGAATACACACACACACACACACACACACACACACACGCACACACACACACACACACACACACACGCACACACACACACACACACACACACACACCAGAGAATAAAGAACCACACTCATTGCATTGCAATTAGGTTAATGTAGACACTGGAAGATTTGGGTACCCCTATAAGCCTGATGTGCCCTCACCCCCCTCTTTGTGCACAACTCCACACACACATAACAAAAAACCCACAGAGACCTAATGGATGATTTAGAATCGGTCACAAAAGTGTCCTTGAAATGCTAATATGACTCTGAATAACTGCCCTCTGGCCATTTACCAGAGCAGTCAGCAAAAACTAAAAGTAACACACAAAGAAAACACCGCTGTTACGATCAGCCTGCCTATTATGGCCATGGGTGATGGGGTACTGCTGAGATAGAGGACTACTACTGAGTGGACACCATGGAACGCAAGTGGAGTCAATGCAGGTGTAGCAGTAGATGTCTTGTTTGTCTGGTATTGTTGGTGAATGTCCTCAAGGTGGGTAACAAAGCATGGCCTACATGTAAACTAACCTTTTCATACATGACAGCTCTATGCTTTCTCCAAACTCAAAATGGAAAGCGGGGCATGTAAGTGCCACGGCTCAAAAGAATAGCTCTTTTCAAAAAGGCGAGGGTGAAAGTGGGGCATCGAGAAATGCCTTGGAGCTAAACCCTAGCCTCTGACCGGCCAGACAAGGCTATCGCTCACAGGGGGATGACAGCAGCTAAGAAAGCAGGACAGAGCAAGCGGCATGAGAGGCAGCCTCCACCACCTCTCTCTGTCTAGCTCTCCTCCTCTTGCCCATCCCTCCTCCCTTGTCAGAGCTGCTGTCCTCTTACCCAGCTGGTCTGTTTTTCACTGCACCAGTTAATCAGGGAGACGGAGAAATAGAGCCCAGCACAATCAGTCGCCCGCAGGGAATTAGCCCTGTGCACACGCCAGACTGCCACCCTATACCAGGGACTGGGGCATGCGCGCATACACACAAGCAAACATACAAACACACCCTGCAATACCAACAAAGGGACTAAAGTCTAACCATCCAAAGTCTATCCATGCGTCCATCCATCACAAACAACACATCACAAAAATAAAATTATCTCTCTCTTTTTTAGAAAAGGATGGAAGGGACACTGAAAAGAATATAACAAACCTGAACGACACGCCCAGCTGACCGCATGATTACATTGTTCTGCCTTGCAGGAACAGTGGAAAAATGGGCTAGAAAGTAACTAATTCAATTTGCACAAGTACGATGAGTATTTTTGTACGATACTACCCTGACACTTCCTCTTAGCACTTATTTGTTTATATAAATTTAAAAAAGCCTATTGCACTCTTACTTTAGTACTGGTTATGCTCTTAGATGTTTGGTGAGCGGATGCACTTACAATTTTTGGTGTCTCTTGCCTACATACATTGAATGCACTTATTGTAAGTCTCTTTGGATAAAAGCATCTGCTAAATGTAATGTAATATAAATAAATAAATAAATAATATAGTATATTTATGTTTCTTGTCCTTCACTTGAGTATTTCCAATTTAGGGGAATGTGTGCTTTGTCTCTGCTTTATTTTGTTAAATATGTTATTGACATGGATGCATCATATTTCTCTATGACTGTAATGCAGGGCACCTGTCTTACTCCAAGTCAGGCTGCCTGTTATACTCAGATGAGCCTGGAGTGGTGGTGGGGGGTGGGAGGTCAGATCCCAAAAAGCAGCACACAAAGCCTGTCCCGCCAAACTGGCCCCATACAATGGAGGAGTCAGCAGAGAGTGGGGGCCAGTAGTTCGAGCCTTTCCTGTTTGCAGAAATGAGGCAGCCAGAGACACATATGCATCAGAGGCCCCCTCCACAGGCTACTGATCCTGGCCTGAATGCCCTGCTGAATAGGACAGCAGCAGTCCATTGTTGACCTGTAGCATCACATTCATCAAACACTCAAGCGGCTACCATGCCCTTCACACGCAGACACACGCATACTGGCTCTGGTGTGTACATTTTTGGGCACCAGCTGGGTATATGTTCAATAAGGCAAATGATAAGTGTTTTACTCAATTTTTCAAGGGTCTTATTTTTAAGGCAATTTTTTGTACCCTAAAATATTTCTATGATTCTACAAAATAAAATTCCAAATCAAAATAGGATAATCTGTACCAATTATCCCATTCTGTTAATGAAAAATATCTACAATTATTATTCACTTGTTTTAATTCAATTACATCATATTTAAATACAAATCAGTAGAGAACATTTACCTTTCGATTAAAAAACTCACACATATTCCTGCGGCCTTGGACAATCCAAAGAATATTTACAAACATAAACAACTCTCTCATGAATCTAGAAACCACCAGGATTTAATCTGATATCATAGTGATGTATATTCCTGGAGCTGCTTCATCAAATGAGAGGCTGACTTAATGTTCACATCCAAGTGAGATTTGTTACATGAATACTATCATTTCCAGATAGAAAACGCACCCCATCATCTGTGGAAGTACAGATGATGAATAATTGATGATAGACTGGGAAATGTTAGCTGACCACCAATAATCCTCAATATTATGCATCTCAGAGTCAAAAAGACGTAACCCTGTTTTACAGGGAAGTTGAGATAGTAAACATCTACATCTATGTACAGAGCCTTCTTCCCACTGTAGCAATTTTGGCCCAACCATTGCATTAGCCTATTTATAAAGAGACATTTTTAGATTTACAATTGGCACAGCTTGGGCAAGGAAAGGCAAAAATTATACTGGTTGCTACGCATGCCCTGCTTCTGTTGCTCATTCAGCAACAGAAGCAGATGCCCTGCTTCTGTTGCTGAATGAGCCCTGAGTAAAGCCTGTGCTTTGAAGTAGGGTTGACGGGGAAATTTACAGAAGCAGCATCAGTCTCCTGGGCTGCAAGAAATCCAATATG
The DNA here is from genome assembly GCA_034670405.1 of Hoplostethus atlanticus. NCBI lineage: Eukaryota > Metazoa > Chordata > Actinopteri > Trachichthyiformes > Trachichthyidae > Hoplostethus > Hoplostethus atlanticus. The sequence continues at coordinate 4,160,100 of JAXDDX010000018.1, forward strand.
AGAGACATGTGACCAAATTAAAAACATGAGTGGATATTCATACAGATCAGGCTAATCTATAGTGGATTGGCTCCTGCAATTTAAAAACAGACAAAACCAACCATGCATGAGTATTGTCAGCATGCCTGGGTCACATCCTGAACTTTCTCCCCATGAATAGGCTCACTTGCAGGATCTGAGTTCTGAGTCCTGTGATTCATAAATCACATCTGAAAATGAGTGACTTTGATTATTGACACTCATATTCAGAACAAGCTTATAATGACTGAGCAGGTAGGGGTTCAGTGGCTTGCTTAACGACACTTCAACAGGAGACATGGCTGTTGCAGGGATGAACCTGCAAGCTTTGGTTACAGGACAATCTCTCTTGCCACAAGGCCATCCTGCTGGCCCAAGGCAGTTTCTGACTGCGTGGTCCCCTAGTCCTACGATGACACTGACTGAGCTGCTGTTTGCTGTGCTGCCCCACATCAGATCTGGATTTCCCACCCAAAAAAACTTTTATGCACTGTGTATACGCTGCTTGCCCAAACTCAGCATCTATTGCACACCCAACCGTCCTGGTAGGGGGATCCCTCTCTGAGTAGCCTCTCCCGAAGGTGTCTTCCAATTCTTCCCTAAAAAGGTTATTTTTGGTAGTTTTTCCTTGTCCTCGGTGAGGATCCAAGGCTGGGGGATGTCGTGTACTAACCATTTATTGTTTTCACACGTTGGGCACTGTGAAGCCCTTTGAGACTGTAACGGTGATTAAGGGCTATACAAATAAATGTGATTTGATTTGATTTGTGACTTCAGAGCTGATCTAGCCCAGATAAGACAAAGCTTGGCAAATGTTAACAATTGTGCTTAGATGGCACCTGTCAGCGTGTCTTGTCATCCATGCATGCAGTTTCAGATGGTCAATTACCGATAATTCTTGCATTCATGAGTACCCAAATGGTAAAGTAATGCTCAAATCAAATTCAGAAATGACTTGAATTGGCACTGACATATTACACTTTCAGATTTCAATGCACTGCAACAATCTGCCCCCAAAAGGGACACTGACCGCAAAATGCACACTTTCAGTGAGACAAACTAAATAAACAGCCGGAGTGCATTCATTGAAAAAGAGTATAGATGTGCCTCTTGCACTTTCGTGGCAAGCTTTATGACTGTTGTTGTTGATCTAAAAGCGTGATACTTGCAAGAGTACACCGATCAGCCATAACATTAAAACCACCTGCCTAATATTGTGTTGGTCCCCCTCGTGCCGCCAAAACAGCTCTGACCCGTCGAGGCGTGGACTCCACAAGACCTCTGAAGGTGTCCTGTGGTATCTGGCACCAAGACGTTAGCAGCAGATCCTTTAAGTCCTGTAAGTTGCGAGGTGGGGCCTCCATGGATCAGACTTGTTTTTCTAGCACATCCCACAGATGCTCGATCGGATTGAGATCTGGGGAATTTGGAGGCCAAGTCAACACCATGAACTCTTTGTCATGTTCCTCAAACCATTCCTGGACAATTTTTGCAATGTGGCAGGGCGCATTATCCTGCTGAAAGAGGCCACTGCCATCAGGGAATACTGTTGCCATGAAGGGAGGGGTGTACTTGGTCTGCAACAATGTTTAGGTAGGTGGTACGTGTCAAAGTAACATCCACATGAATGCCAGGCCTCAAGGTTTCCCAGCAGAACATTGCCCAGAGCATCACACTGCCTCTGCCGGCTTGCCTTCTTCCCGTAGTGCATCCTGGTACCATCTCTTCCCCAGGTAAACGACACACACGCACCCGGCCGTCCACATGATGTATAAGAAGATTCATCAGACCAGGCTACCTTCTTCCATTGCTCCATGGTCCAGTTCTGACGCATACGTGCCCATCGTAGGTGCTTTCGGCGGTGGACAGGGGTCAGCATAGGCACTCTGACTGGTCTGCGGCTACGCAGCCCCATACACAGCAAGCTGTGATGTACTGTGTGTTCTGACACCTTTCTATCATAGCCAGCATTAACGTTTTTGTGCTACAGTAGCTCTTCTGTGGGATCAGACCAGACGGGCTAGCCTTCGCTCCCCACACGCATCAATGAGACTTGGGCGCCCATGACCCTGTGGCCAGTTCACCGGTTGTCCTTCCTTGGACCACTTTTGGTAGGTACTAACCACTGCATACCGGGAACTCTCTGACCCAGTCGTCTAGCCATTACAATTTGGCCCTTGTCAAAGTCGCTCAGATCCTTACATTTGCCCATTTTTCCTGCTTCCAACATATCAACTTCAAGAACTGACTGTTCACTTGCTTCCCAATATATCCCACCCCTTGACAGGTGCCATTGTAACGAGATAATCAATGTTATTCACTTCACCTGTCAGTGATGTGTGGCTGATCGGTGTATATATTGAAACTCATCAGTTGTGTTCTATGTAGAGAATTGGTTGGGTTTCGTTATGCAGTGTTCTCATCAGACAAGATAGTGCTCCAAGCATTATCAGACAGTGTGAAATGCATGTCATTCAGAGTCTTTTCAGACTCATGTGACGCTGACATTACCCGTCTGTTATGTGTGCCCAGATTGTTGAGTGGTTACATACACCTCTAGTGTCACATGCATGCCCCTGCTAGCCTGATTGAATCCTGCCATAATTTTCTCTCCAGTGCCGCCCCTATTCTGTCTCCCTCTCTGCCTTTCAAGTTAAAAAATGCTAAAGATGAGTGGACTGCCCTATCTTTTTTGTATTAGAAAAAACAGGCATAAAAGGCACTAAATACAGGCATTAAAAAATATAACCCCCAGTCTCTCATTTGTAGGTACAATTGTTGAATGTGTATCCATCTGTGTTCATTGGTGAAACATTTTTGCAGCGCAATTTAGAATCAGCCAGTTAACAGTAATAGTGCATAGCAAATCAAGAGGCAGTCAGAGGACGATAACATCCCATGTGCCTGCCATCCCTTGTAACTCACAATGGATTCCCTTTTAATACATAGTGGCCTCTCAGTGCTGCATGGGCTACTTTTATCTAGGTCAAGGTCATATATTCATTTTATCCAAGAACCCCAGTTAATATTCTGGGTTTTGTTTTATGGCTCTATCCTTAAAAGGTTATTAAGATATCTTGGTGGATGGGCACAAAGAAAAAGACAGAGAAATGACAAACATAATCTCTGTGTTCACAACATGTAATCAATGTTAGGACTTCTATACATCGATATTCCTTTGTGAACATTCCCTATCAAACTGATGTACGCCTTTCTGTTGATTCATTACAAATATAGATGTGTCGTTATTAGTCTATATTTAGCTTATTGTGGAGTGCTCTCATAGCACAACCATGAGGAACAGTTGTAACTGTCCGTTGAATGTGTTGGACAAACATGAACGATTGAACATAACTGTGCTTCCATCCGTGAGTGTTATATACTACAGTCTTTAAATCAGTGCTCCCACATTCACACTCCCACACTTCATAGTTTTGTGATCTGCAGTCAGTCCTACCAAAGATAGTTACATGCATTGTGAATACTGCCTGAGTATTGAACCCTACATTTCTGAATTTCGTGACTTCCATTTGACAAGCATAAAATAAGTAAAATAAGTAATGTACTTCTGAGGACACTGCTTTTGTATTTTAAAGACACCAAAACACCTTTCTGGGAGTTTCTATTTCTAAAAAACAATACTACATGAACATTTCAGTACTTTCAAATTGGGTTACTGGGTGCATTAATTGATTAACACATCACCCCAGATGGTCTACATAAGGTCTTAGGAGTACAGGAAGACAAGTAGCCTAAAGGCCTATTAACGATGAAAGTTAAGAGGCAGATGGGACAGATTTAGCAAATTTCTCTACGATCCCTTTCCTGTGCACTAGAAGTACTGAGATGTATCAAGATACTTAATCAGAACACACGTAGCACACGTAGGATTTGATCGTACCAAACATACAAATTCAGATACAAACAAAATGATGACTAACGTTATACGATCAAATCTGATCGTACGCACATTTCTGAATGAGGCCCAATGTTTACAAACAAACACAGAAGAGTGGTGACGCAATGTCAATGGGGGCGCAATTTCATCAATCACAGATTGTACCTTTAAGACACTCAAACAAGACCATTCATGGATCATTGGAATGCAAGTTATTTTTCTATTTATCTATCCATCTATCTTTCAGACAACCCCAGCATGGACAGTGGATACCGGCAGAAGAAATCAAGAACACATGTCACAGACGTCGGCATCACCAGGGAAAGGGGGAGGTGCAGGGGCAAACAGATGTGTCTAAAGCCTGTAAAATGCACTCAACCCGCATTCCACTCCTTCCTAGGTATCAAATCCCCCAGCATTTAGCAAAAGCCCTATCCCTACCACAAGCAGACAAATAGCTCCTTTGGAGTGAAGGCAAACTTTTGAAACATACATAACTATAGCAGGTGACCTTTAATCGGTTTGTTGCCTCGCACTACACTTGTTGATGTTTTTAATGAGCAAAATTAGAGGTAAGAATGCAAATCAAGAAAAGTGTTCTCAATGACAGATCATTAAGCTTTGTGGTTCCAGTAAATTACTCATTCTAGTAAAGGTCAACATTCAAAGTGTTTGAATCCTTGTTGAGTGGTCAAGTGTTTAATAAGGGAAAACTCAGTTTTCACTGGTTTAAAGAGAAGGCTTGGTTCATGCCCTGTGTGGCTAGATGCGGTAGCTGCAGATGTTCTATCCGTGTATCTTGGCATTTCTCATGACGACTGCGCACCTGAAAACTAATAATTACTAGTAAAAAAGAAAACAACAACTAGTAATTCAGGCTCCTCTTTGTTCAGCGAAGCCTAGACGGAAGCGTTGCAGCGCCATCTGCGTTGTTTAAAATTTCAGGTGATGCATGACAATGCACGTCTCCAATGTGCCTAGTCATTTTGGCCGCAGTTATGTCAGTGACGATGCATACTCTGTTGCATCGATTTCCACATGAAGCATCCAAGGGTGCAATCACGGATCCGATTCTAGTTCCTGTAACTTTAACTAAGCATGATGGGCTTGTCTGTGCTCTTTGCTATAATTTACCATCACTGGTCTTCATACCAGGTAAAAGCACATGAAGAAATAGCTGAATATGCACATTAGTCAAGACAGCTGTTGCCAACAGTTCATTTTGTTATTCTAGACTTTCCAAGCATGAGTAACTGCTGACTGTCAGTTGTCAACATACATCTCCTTATAACTCTAAAACCGTATGTTTTGGGGTTGTTTCCTGTAGCTGGTTCAGATTGCATTGTTCTCAATTGCCTAAACAAAATGAACCACAGGAACAAACGCTCCAGAGTTCCCTTAACTTTGCTCCAAACATGCTTGGTGTGAATGTGCCCCAAGTGACTTCAGTGGCTGTGTAATGACTACGTGGCCATAGTCCTGTATGCCTATTCTAACTGTAGCAGCAACAACACCATATCTTGTTGATAATGGAAACTGATACTAAATGTGACATAGGCATCCTGCAAGCTTGCAAACTCATTCTCACTTAGGCAGGATGTTAGACTCCCCCATCAAACAAGTATCATACAGCATAGTGCAACAGCAGAAATAAAACCCCAATATTATACTTAGTGTGGTTGCATGCGTGCACAAGGAGTATGTTTATGATTAGTAATATGATTTATTTTCACTGTTTTGTCAAAGAATGCAATTTAAGGTTGTTTTTTTGTGGCCAGACTGCAGACTATTGCAAAAAGCACTGAAACATCCACCACAGATATTAAGAATTGTTACCATGGAAAGCTGGGAGGACTAAGTAATTTAAAGCCTATAGCATTGACAGCAAATTAATCTTCAACTATGTTTTTCTCTGGAAGACAATTAAGCAAGTAAAACACTGAAATTCCTCCATCTACCTCAACCAGCCATATCACCTCTACTCTATTACAGATAAGGATATTTGAAAGAGGGTTGACCAGAGTTTAATTCTAGGATGCAGGGCTTTTTATCATCCATATTAATAACGCAGTGCCACTGAATAAATGTGAATCTTTTATGCAGATGGTACAGTTGTTCATTCCAGTGCCTCTTCAGTTCAGAAGCCCAATACTGGTTTTTTTTCTGTGGATATATAGCCTAATATTAAAGCTGATGAACTACATATCTGTACTTTTAAAAATGTAAAAAAACAAGTAGCTTATTATAAGAACCTGTTAGCCCAGACTTTCCTTGTATTATCCGCCTGCTGGCTTATAACACGGGGCACACTTGTAAATGAGAGCTTTGATTTGAGGGGGTCAAGTTTGACAGGAGCGCACATCCACATGATGTTTGACTCCTTGGGCAAATTCAGAAAAAGAAAAAAAAGACGCAAATTATCCTCTGTACTTTGTGGTGCAATAGACCCAAACGAGAAATGTTAGCTGAAGAGCTACACATCTGATAACAGCAGTAGTTACACAAGGCTTAGGGTTAGTGATATGGTTCACTGCAGCACAATGAATCTGTGAAAGGCAGGAATTGAAAAAAAAGCTTGTTCGGGAGGGATTTCGAGCATCAGCACTATGGGGGGCCCACATTCACATTCCCATTCCACTGCTGAATGCTGTCCATCTCGCCAGCCATCCAGCGAGCTAACAAGCCAGCCATTCCTCATCCATCTACCGCCCTGACCTATTGTCTCACAATCATGAGGCTTTACAGCTATTTGAACCCATGGGCATGAATACAATAACTAGGTATGTTTTGACAGGGATTTTTTTGAGGCAACAATTTAAAACTTTTTTTATATTTTAAACATTTTTGAATTACTTAGAAATACTTTTGGTTTATTGGGTTGTCATTTAGTTGATAGATTTCACTGTATGGAACTTTTGTCCATTGGTCAAAAAAGTTTGATTTGTAAATAACATTTTGTTACACTGAGAAAGTGTGTTTTTGTTTATAGATTATTTGAATATTCAATGCAAGATTGTGCTCAATTTCACTTTATCAATAAAATTATGAGGATGGGGTGTCCAAAAACTGCACAATAGCCTATACGTGCACTGAAAATGTTACCATGCAGAATCCATAGCATTGTCTTCACTGTAATTCCAATATCATTCAGCATTTTTGTCAGACCTATTCAACAATAGCAGGCCTCTCTGCTGTACGATTTCAGGCACTGGTCCAATGGGATTTTCATATTTATGAAATATGCTTTGCCCAGCACACCTTAACGATTCATGTATGAAATTTTGTTTCCCCCACTGAAAGGCAACATGCTTTATCAGTTAGATATGGAGTCTGCCTCATATGGCATCAGGTAGTGCTCCTCATACATCATATCAACAACAGTGAACAGGGAAGGAAAGTCATCATGTCGCCCTCTGGTGTTACCATTCATAGTTAAATGAGAGAAGGCCTGACTTCTCCATGGGGAATTTGATCTATCTCCAGATGAAAAATCCTTTGATTGTAATTACTCCCAGGGCGCTAAAAATATTTTTATTATTTTTATTTTAGGAACTTTATTGTAGGTTATAGTTTATATGTATTATTATTATGCGTTTTGATATATACGGTCAATAAAAATGACTGGTTAAGTTAATTCACAATTATTTGAGAAATGATTTTTTATTTGTCAGTAGAAGGATGAACAGGGATTTTCTCCAGAATGAGTGCAACAAGCAGGGGTGCTAGATGTTACTTGAGATTATACTCTTGTTTAACTACAGCAGTTAAAGTTTTAATTTATTCTGGCAAATATTTCTTGTTTATGATTTCATTCAACTAAATTTTGGAAGAAAGTGGCAACTCATTTACTGTTAATTATACTGCCTTGTTGACTTGCTTCATGACAATCAGCTATTATTTGTGAGCAAATGATGATGATTGATTGATGATTGAAAGCAGTGAAATAAAACTCTTGATTGCATTAAGGGGCTGGTAGCTTCAGATTCCTACAAGATTGGGATAAAAAGTGGAATACAAAGCGCTCTAAAACTAGCGTTTCAATGGGGCGGAAAAGTCACAGGATCGGTCCTCACAACAGTGCTCACCCATTGTAACTTGCTCTGATAAAGTAATCAGCTAAATGCTATAAATGTATTTTTTTTACGGATCTGGGTTGGTCAACCCATCCCACCCAGTTAGCTGATGTTATTGCTGCACTGCTTGACTACAGTTTGGTCTTACAGTGTCTCTCATCGTCTCTCTCCTTCCCTGATTTCTTATTATTATTATTTTCATTAATATATAACAGGTCATTATCCCTCCTTAGTGTGAAGATAAGCCTTTATCAGTAAAGACTACTCATCTGAATCATGACAATAACTAATGAGTTTACCTGCCATGTATGCCATGCGAAAACCTACAAAGGTTTTCTCATCAGGAATTGATAATAGATAATTGATTTTATTATTGCACACATCCATGTGTATTTTAACAACAACAATACATTCAATACAACAAAAGGCTGCCTTGTCCCTTGGCCAAGGAACATGTTTTACACGTGGGAGATAGCAATGTCAGCCCTCAATTGCTTAAAAGATAGTATTAGCAAAATTGCAGATTGGATGTGTATGTGCTTGTTGGGAAAATTACTTTTCAAAATAAGTTGCTCACGCTTTGTTTTCGGTCATCCTCTGGTGGCGAGACTACCTTTACACACGTTTACCTGATGCATCCGTGCTGTGACTCAAAGCCTAGGCCATGCACGCAGTAAATCACAGTCCCATCATAACAACCACATAGCCCACAATGTTGAATGCAAATACGAAGCTTACAAAACGCCAATACTATGGCCATGTATTGATGGGATACCCAATAATAACCTGGCTGGCTGGCAACAACGTATCTGGGTTAAAACCTGATGTTATATCAAAGATCCACAGGCTAGTTGAACACGCAGATAAAATGTGGCTGCGTTTGACATCGATTCAAACAAAGGCAAGAGACAGGCACACACATAGATGGTTCCCAATAGCGGGTTAACTAACGTAAGGCGCCGCACTCAACTACGCGTTTCAACTAGGCACCTAACATAATGGCAGTATATATCTTCAAATTTCAGCCATGATCTCTTTCAAAATAGTTGCAAAAAATGAATTAGCTGCGATACAATAACGTTGTCAGTTGGCTAAGAAGCTAATAGCCCTGGCTAGCTAACAGCAGCAAGCCACCTGGATATTACAGACAGGAGCTTCTCTCATTAGCCTTGTGGTTGGCGTTGTTATTGGTCGGGTTAGCCTACTGGTGGTGGAGAATGAAAAGGAGAAAAAAAACACGCTTACCCGTTATTTTTCTCTTCAGGCTAGGAGGCTGTCGTTTTTTGTTTTTTTTACCGCGTCACTAAATATGATATTTCACCAGACATGAAAAATGTCTTCCCCTTACTACCACAAACGACTTAGCTATTTGAATTTTAACGGTTAAAATCCCAGGTGACACTGATAGCGTCTTTCTGTTAAATCCGCATCCTTGAAACAGATCTTTCCGCGCTGCTAGCAGTGCAGCACCGCATGTGACGAAACCAAAGCAGTCTTTTATCTTGCCCGCTAGCTTTACACATTAGACAGACGGTAGCTGAGATGTGGAAACGATGATGAAACCCGTTTTAAGGCAGTATCAGATGGGTATCCGCAGCTTCCCCCGTGGCCGAGCATCCGAAGGGCCGTCCCCGTACTCCCGTTCAACAGGGAGAAGAAAGAAAGAGTGGATGTGGTGATGATATTGGGTAGGGGGGCGGGGGATGGGGTGGGGGGGGGGCTGACCCCACGCAGTTAGTCACACTGGAAACACCGTGAGATGCTTCCAGTCTTCGCCACTTGCAACTGCATGACATTGCATGAAGACGTCCTGTCTTGTCCTGTCCCTGGTGCTGTCCCTGGTGCTAAAGAGACCCTCATAACCAGCCTCCCTACATACCCTTCACATTCAGCCACATAACTTTAGTATTTTAAAAATGCTTGTATTGGGAGGGTACAATCAGATGTCCCTTATGAGTAATCTTATAATACATTTCAGGAGGATACAACACACATACTACAGCAAAACTATAAACTATGTATCCTACTATATCCATATATCATACAGGACTATTATAGGATTATATTAGAATGATACCACAGGATATAAGCATAATAAGGTCGCTATAAAGTCACTACTGAGCACCACAGACACACTTTAAGTCCCTATAAGAATATTATTGTGATTTTTCTTTAGGGTTTATGAGGGTACAAGACAACCTGCAAAGGGGCACCAACTGTGGTGAAGGGCAATCGCTCTGAGTGCCATTTCATGCTCTGAATATCTGTGACATGTTCAATAAAATATGGATTCCAGCTCTACTCAGCACATGCAGATGCAAGACGGATCCTTTAAAAATCTAACCAGTTTAACTATCTCTGATAGCATGATATCAGCTTGGCTTCTGAAGTATAAAGCCTGCATGTTCACATACAATCGGTCAAGAAGTACTTGACATTTTGTTGTTAACAGAGTTATCTCGTTTGTAAATGGATTTTAGTTTTGTAGGCAGGGAGGGAATACTTGAGCACAGCGGTGAATACATAATTTCTTTATGGATGGTATTTCAGTTCTACAGATTTCAACCTACCATTCTTGAAGATGGTGCTGGCAGGATAGTAGTCCCACTGACCTGCTTTACATTTTCATTTGGTCCAATTTTGGAGTTTATGGCTTTAAATACCTGCACAAAACGCAGAAAACCTCCCCAGTTGAATCGCATGTTACACATCAAATAATCAAATATGTTGATAGAAATCAGCTCCTAGAGACACAATGACTATGAGATTCAAATTTAGATTGTCAGCTTCAATTTGAGGAGAGTTTCAGCCATATCAGCCCTATTTAGCATTTGCTCCTTGCAGTCCAACGGTTTCTAGACATCTGAAACCCCTGAACATCACCAGTCTGCCATTTCATTTTCAGGTTCTCTTTCTATCCTCTTTGCATTTCAGCTTATCGCTGCGACAACTCAGCTGTGACTCCATTTGGCGCTAAATTACTCTGAGTCAGTATGCAATACCTGGTTGGGGTAAATGAGAACAAGCAAAGAAGTAAACTAGGGTCTGAGGTATTCATATAGCTCTGAATGATTTTGCTCATGCAACAGAGCCCCAAGACTGGGATAGCAGTTGCTTTGTTCCCCCTACTGTTTTTTTCCCCTATTGAACGCTATGGTTAAATTAGCAGAGATCTGATGGTCATTGCAGTTGAAGCAGAAAGGACCCAGTCAGTGAACCTAGAGAGAGTGAGGGATACTTTCTGTTGGCTTGCAGACAGACGGTAAGGTAGGCACCTAAAACCGTACACTTAAACCACTTTTGCTTGTTTCTTTCTGTCTCTCTGTCTTTCTGTTTCTGTTTCTCTCTCTGCATGTATCCATGTGTGTGGGTGTAGCTGCCCCTACAAGGTGCTAGTGGTGAAGGCTCTACAGATGATGGATCTTTTAAGGAGGGCTGAGCAGTTTGGAAAATAAGCCACCGCTGATTATAAGTTATTGGCAATGGAGGAGGCTCTGCTATCTTAACATATGATGGTAGCGTGCTTCCAGTATTTTGAGTTTTTGCTTCCTTTGTGTTATTTGAAGCTGTTACCAAGTGGGCAGGTTCCTTTCATCTGTGGCCTCAGCATCAATGCTCTGTATTGATTTGCGTTGTCAACATATTTGAGTATATTTGTGGCTACTCAGAAATTTGGATTGCACTAAGCACCTGACTCAACAGACTTTTTTTACTGGGGCTGATGGACAATACGGAGTTTAAATAGGATCTGGCAGTGCCACTGTGGTGAAAAACGATTTCTATATGCCTCAAAGAGCACACTGTTACTTGGTGTCACAGGAAAACTGGGTAGAAGAATCAAAATAGCTTGGTATATTTACACATCAAAATCAGGGGTAGGGAATGAAATATTTCAAGACAAATGAGCTCATGGCTGTCAAACATAACAAGGATAGATGTTACCATGATATACTGTGAGCTCTGTAAATATTTGGAAAGAAACACACTTTTTTTTGTTTTGGGTTAATATTCTTATTATTTTGGATGTGAAATGACTGTTTGACTATGAGATTGATGTGCAAATCAACCACAGCTTGAGGGGATTTTCAGCCATATCAGATGTGCTCCTAAATTTAAAGTCTTTGAAAGAAATCATACTAGTTACAGCTTGGCAAACTGAAACAAAATAAAATAATGCCATGTCCCTATTATGACATGAGGTCTGTTTGGCCAATGTGTTAGTGCTTACTTTGAGGGACCCCTACAGTCTCTGGCCATGTAAGATTTGGGTCTGAATGGTGTACTGTTGTTATGTAGACATTTATGATGGGAATTCGCCCAACCTATCGAAGGGCAAGCTGGAGATGGATCCCGTTTGTTTCCTCATGTTTTCATTTGGTGAACTTGCTCATTGTGTCATTCCATGCTAAGCTCCTTAGGACATTTCTCTACAAGATACCATGCCTATGAGTATGTGTTTTTTCTAAGGCCTGATTGCAGGTGGCAAACAGTGATAAAAAAAAGTCTTACATCTATTGCTAGGGAGAACATTTTCTCTTTTTTCAATATGGTTGTGAAACATAAACACATTGTGTGCTTCATATCTGTGATAATCTAGCCATTACAACAAAAAGCAATGAGCATTTGTCAAATTGTTTTCACCAACTTTGCTCATGCATACTCCCTGGGTGTTATTGCTCCAATCAAAACTACATTAAATCAATACATTTGAGATGACTCAAATCCATTAGGTACATCATCCCCCCTGGATAAAAGCCAACATCCGCAACCTTAAAAGTAAATATTGAAGACCAGAGTAAAGGTGGAAAACTCTAAACTTCATGTCCATTACTTGCAGACAAAGCGCTTATTAAGCCCTACAACATAAAAAAAAATGTTGCTTAACAGAGAGAACAGCCTGAGACACAACTGACCATGCCATTCTGATTGATAGATTGAGGAATTTGGGTTTGTATTCTTGGGACTGCCCTTGACCGGCTGTCATCTTATCTTAACCTTTCAGGCTTCCTTGGTGATTGCATTTCTTCTGCTTCATTGATTGAGAGTGGTGCGCCTCAAGGCTCAGTTCTTGGGCCGACACTGATTTATTTATAAATGTTACCCCTTTCCATATTATTGTCGACATAGCATCTCATTTCATTGCTATGCCAAAATACTCTGCTGCATATGTCGGTTACACCAAATCATCCCAGTACGGTGGATTTAGAAATAATTTTAAGATTTAATTGATTACTTTTAAGGCTTTGTGTTGGTGCGCCCTGCATGAGGAGCTTAGGGCTGGTTAGGGTTAATTATCAAGACACATTTTGATATTTGATATTATTTTAGTTTTTACCTACTTTAATTTTGTTGTATATGCCTCTTTTATTCTTCTTCTTCTTTTTTTAATTCCTATCTGTCATTTCTTTGTTTATTTTTTATTGACTTTTCTAAAACTCAGCTTTGAAAAGTGCTATGCATACTGTAAACAAAAACTTTATGTTCTTGAAAATACTTTATTTTCATGTGACATCAGTGGTACAGCTTAGCTTTCAAAAATGGATATTTCTACTTCACGAACAAAATGGGTAAAAAGTTTTTCCCCGTTACCTCCATGGGGGTAAAGTGTAAAACACACCAGGGCATCTCTCCAGATAGTGTAGATAGATAGAGATAGTGTAGGGTGTAAGGCAGAAGGCCCCGGGGCTAGAAACACCACACATCTGAGCTGTGTGCGTGTGTGTCAGCATTGATAACACACACACACACACACACACAACCTGTTTACTCCCCTGGCCCCTATCCCGACCCCTACCAGCCCCCTCTGCTCACAAACCCAACCCACAGCCCAGCAGAGAGCTCATCCACAATCCACTGTGACAAAGGGAAAGAGCTGAGTGCAGGATATAAGGGTGCCACTGGCTGCCAGACAGTGTCCAGCACACTGCTTTCTGCAGATTGCAGCAGTTTGACCTAAACCCCCCTGTGTCTGCTCACTATAGACGGGACCTAGAGGGGGGGAAGTGGCGGGGGGGCATCAGGAGTGCGTGTAGTGGTCAGGGTGGGGTTGCCGGCTTGTGTTTGGTAAAGTAGGTGTGATTTTGTTGCTTCACAGCCGGGTGAACATGATCTCTATGTTTTTGTCAGCGTGATGTGTGTGAATGTGACTGCGGCTGATATTCCCAACCTTAAAGCTGAATCATATGACTCCAATCCCGGGTAATGGAGGGGTCTCTGTGTTTCCGCTTGGTAAAGTCTCTGAGGCGGACAGAGTCAGGGACAGAAACATGTTGAAGGAAGCAGGACGAGAGTTTTACCACATATATTGAAAATCAAGCAGGTCTCTGAGGTAAACCCATATCCTGCTGCTGATATGTATGACATTACCCCCACCCTGCTATTGTGAATGTAGACCCTTTCTCTTAGCTTGCTTTTAGATATGTTGACAGTAAGTATGAAATCAGGTTGAGCTTTTAGAATCCTATGTGCAGATTTTAGTTTAGTTTTAGATTTTAGTTGAAATACTTCCTCCATACAAGGCTGTCCTCCTGGTGTGTGTTACCTTACTGGCAAGACGTCTGATGCTCTGATAGTGGTTCTTCTACCAAATTTGGCAAGACATGGTGATCTTTCTTTGCTTATGCAGAGAAGCTTCACTTCCCATCTGTCCAAATAAAGCTGCAGTTCAGTCCTATTTCATTTTGAACATGAATGACGTGCCAGTGTTGTGGTATGTGGTATGGTAGTGTGACTACTCTGTCTGACCGGTGCCTTGATTTAATTACACCATAATCTGTAAATATTGACCAAGAGATCTATGTTGGTGACTGTTTATTTGTTCATCTAGCTAAAGATTTATTTATTTGTTTGTTTGTTTACCACTTTTGCAGGACTTTAGTCGGCTATCGTTTTCTCGTGATAACACTCCACACTAATAATAATAATAATGACTAATAATGACTAAAATGTCAGCCGATATTGATCAACATCCCTCTTTTGAATACAATGCAGTGCGCCTAATAGCACTGATTTATCTACTTTTCATCAGACTACACTGTAAATGTTGTAAAAATCACAAGGTGATGGATGATCACATTATCTCATTTCAAAACATCAGTATTATGTTGTATCATTTAGTTCTCCCAACTCCCAACTCCCCTTTAAGCTATATTTGACCAACAAAGAAGAAAGTTTCAGAGCTGCAGTCTTCAGCCACCAGTACCCAGTGGGTTACTATCCGGTCAATGCGACCTACTAAAAGATATTTATATTCCTCCACCACTTTTTGAGTCATCTCCCAAGGACAGCTGGGCTATTTCTGTTGTGGTTCTTGCTCATTCTCTGTCTCTTCCTTCCCTTCCCATATCTCTCTTTCTCCCTAAACTAGTTGCTGGAGGTCACCCTGCTGTTCTACTTTGAAATTATATAATACGACATAATGAAACCAGGACAGTGAGGAGCTGAGGTGCCACAGCAACGTGATTCACTGAGCTCACAGGATGAGGGCAATAGGTCTGGGCCAGAGAAGACGTAGCTCTGTGAGTTATCATTTCACGATCAGCAAATCAGCAGGCAGACTGTATAACATGCAGTTAACATTTTTGGCTCACATGATAAGACTATGTGATCTCACAAGGTAGCCTTAATCATATGCCACTAGAGGGGAGGAGAATTTCAACTTCTTGTATCTACTAACAACATCAACAGGGCTTGTTTCAGTAACAACTGACTAATAATGTCCAATATTTTCCAGTAATAATAAAGCTCAAATAAATTGAGGCTACAGTGTATATGTTTTTGCTGACTAAACTAAACTGTTTTTTGCTTTTGTTAAAGTCTGTATGAAGTGTATACATAGAATAGCACAGGGTGGACATAATGCTGAGTAACAAACTGGGTGCACTATGACCATAAAAGAACAAACAGGTATGTGAAATAGTAATTTTCTTGCCACTTGCCAGGCTCTGGTTGGTTTTACAAATAGGAACTTCTGCACTAGGCAGTCTAGAAAGTAGGCTGACTAATCTTTAAAAATAGATTAAATCCAAAAGGCATTTGTTTTTCATTAATTCATTGAAATTCTACAGTATTTCTTCTCCACATCTTGAAAATAAAGCATAATGAACACAAATGATACCATCATTGATGAGTGCAGTGGCAGTGAGATACAGTATCTATCTCATTTACCTCACCTAAATGGAATAAAGCCTTCTTCTTCTTCTTCTTCTTCTTCTCTTGCCATTTTGCCAACAGAGCTGATAGTGAGGACCTGATAATTGTGATAGAGTAAAAACACTGACTTGGATTAATTTCATGCATATACCATGTACAAGCAGCGCCCCCTAGTGAAAGATCTTATAATTTATTTTTTTTGATTATGAAAAACAAAATCAGAAATTGGAGAAAGGGAAAAGTTTACTTCAGTTAGATTAAGGTAAGGCAATGAGAAGTGCTGACTTGGGTAAGGCAAGAAAAATAAAAAGTTTTTAAAATAAGGGTTACATTTTTCCTCATAGTTTGCTGTTGGTACACTTTTGCTTGTTACAGAGGCAATTTTCCTAACCTGGGGCTTGAAACTGGTGCTTAGGGCTTGATTCATGAGAATACGGTTAATAGACTGGGACCGAGGGCAGCTAGTGTGATGACGTAGACAATGTATACGAGTGCTTTGGGGGTGCTGTAAGTGAGTGAGAGATCGTGTGTCTTTGGTAAAGAGTATATTGTTAAGGTCTGAATCACATGTCTAATGTGATCAGGCTTGCTGATAGAGATCTTCTACCTCCTCATCAGGAAGGTTCACTCTAATCTCACTCTAATTATACTCTAATGAGGTGCTGCTCCTTTGGGGCCTTAATAACTTCAATAGGTTATTTAAAGCCCCAATGCAGATTTTTTGTTTGATCAATTATGGATACACACTGATATCTAAAGGATAGGACTTGCTGATCGAGAATATTCTCTTTTTGTTTTCAAGATTGCACTGTAACTCCAAATACAGGACCATTTGTCTTCCCAAATGTAAACGTAAATAAGGCATTTACATTTTGACAGTCCTTTGAAACTCATGTTCAGTTACAACATCATCTCTGTCCTGGTAATAGCGACCTCAAGCATTCTGACAGGAAAATATGTGTTCAATACAATTAAGCAAACAGACAAAGCAAGCACTGGGCAACGCACAATGGCAAAGGAAAAATGTGTGTGTGACTCACTATGTCATTCTGCCACTGAGGTCATTTTTGGGCATCAGTGATCATCTTTTCCTTCGACTCAGAAAAGCAATCTACTAGATTACTAGCAACTAATCCTAGTGGAAAGACTGAATGTTATTTTTAAATAAGCATCTAAAAAAGGCCAACAATGTGTCATCCAGTATACAAAGAGAGGACCGTTTTAAATTACAGTCGTAGAGCTGGCCTTTGTTCTAACCATATAATTATCAAAGAATGAGCAAAAAAAAAAATCACAGTTCAGGATATTCTTCTTTTGACCGCATTCAAATACTGCATTCAAATGACAAAAACTGTGAATAGATGAATAAATCCCAGCTCAGGGAGATGCAGATGGATGCCCTGATGGTATCCTCAATCATGGACTATCTCACCAGTTGGCCGCCGTCTGTGAGCCTCTAACGTCCAATATGGATGTTAGCAACACAGGGGCTCCCCTGGGTGTTGTACTCTACACCGCCAACTGAGTTCTCATATAACTCTGTGATGATGGGGTTGTAACAGTGAGAGGAATAAGGGGGAATATAGGAGCCTGCTTGAGTGTTTTGTCATGTGGTGCCAGGAGAATCACCTGTGGCTCAATGTCATTCAGACAAAGGTGTAATTTCTGTCAAGCCAAGGAGCCTCTAACCTCCGTTTCCATCAAAGGGAGTGGATGTGGATGTGGATGTGGAAGTGTTGCGGTCCTACAAGTACCTGAGGGTTTAAGTGGACAAACAGCTGGTCCAACAACACCTAGGCTCTTAGGCAAAGCAGCCTCTTCTTCTGTTAGCCACTCCTCACATAGCCAGACCATTTTTTAGCCAGACTTATTGTTTCACTTAATTTTCCGAAATCAGTTTTAGAGAATTATTATGCTTGCTTCATCAATGCCAGCTTAAATGTGTGTTAATATTAAAATATGTGTAGGCCTTGTTTATCATCTGTGAGGGAGATGGAGAGGAAGGAAAGGAAGTACACTGCAGAGGTTTGGGGATCACTTCATGCAAGACCTGGGGTGCATCCCAAAGCTTTTTCACGCCTCCTCCTTTCCTCCCCTCCCTCACTACCATAACTAACCTAGCCCCAGGCCACAATACGCCTCATAGCCATTTGAAGTGTTTACGCACACCCACTGCAAAATGTGAATTTCATATCCATATTATCCTGTTATGTTCATTTGATAATAAACAGGCTATACAGTAGGTCTATGTAGTCTTAACATGCATTCATGGATGAACCATTTTCCTCAGCCTACATTGGTGAATGAATGTTCTTAGTGGCTCAGTTCCAACACATTCAACTCTGCAACATTGACATTGGAATTAAAATAGGCCCATCCAACATATCATCATCTCTTTTGCCAGTAGGCATTATTACACCACAATTGGAAAGGGTAATTCCCCTGCTATGTTTTCTTCAAGTGTTGTCAATGATGTCATATTCTGGGCGTGATCACAGTGAGGTCACCCCCCCAAACACTGAAGACTGCTTCAACATCTCCGCCAAAGGAGATTTTAGGATTGGCTTCTCTTGTCTTTTCCACGATTGGGACAGCAAGCAACATTGGCGGCACTAACATCAGTTTCTGGGTCACGGGGGAAATGAAGAGTGATTTTTTGAATCTTTGGGATCCAGCCCTGCTGTGAAAGTCTCCTCATTCTCTGAATATAGTGCAGGCTCCACACTTTGCCATGGCAAACATATCGCCAATATTTGGACGATGAAGGGGCCAACTGCTGCTGTGTCTCTTTTCCCTCTTTCAAATAATAGGGGTTATATTGATAGTGTAAATAATACCATGGAAAGGTCCCAAGACACATGACTAAGTGGTGGTTAATGAGTCCTTAAATAAGGAGACACAAATCTTAACTAATCTCTGCTTTATACGAAGAAAAGTGGTAACCAGCTCGTGTGATCTACTGCTGAACTGGAAGGACTGTGGGCCAATGCACCTGAGCAATTATTGATATCATCCTCAACAGTAATAGAGGGTTATGTGTCTGTCAAAATCAGAACTGGGGGTCTGAAAACAGTATAGTCCAATCAAGTTGAGAGTCTGTCAGATATGTAGGCTTTGATGCAATATTCACTATTTTCAAATAGTGTTTTCAAACCTGATGTTTTCATATAATGAAAGGAAATAACACACTTTAATCAAGCATCGAAATAGAAAAATCGATTTATGATTGATTTCTCTTCCTTTGACTAAGTTAGTTCATAACAACGCCATCACCATCAAAAACACACAAAAACCAAATGGTGGTTGACATCTTTTTTTAATTAAAATTGTTCTATTCTCAAGAGCCTCTTTGGTTTTGTAAATGCATAGATTCAGCAATTTGGTCAAGAGATGTCACATAATTGTTTTCATTTTTTCCTGAATCAGCTTCATTTAGCAAACATTCTCCCTAGATTCACTGCTAAGCGCATTAACTTTTTGTATAGCTTAAAGTCAACTTAGGTGCACAAGTCAAAATTATACAAAACATTTAGGCTTCCAATACTATACATCAACACAAATACAGGGGTAGATAGGCACCGATCTTTCAGAAAAGGATATTCCACTGAACAAACTGTACAATCAATCAAAATCGTCAATGCATGGTTAAAAAATACAAAGAGAGAGAGATATTTCCCTCAGAGAGATATTTCCCAGATAGAGGAGGTCCACTTAGAATCAGGCATTAAAGATCGAGGCCCTTAGTGGGAATGTAAAGGGGAATACCACAAAATTTAAGTTCACGTGGCATTCCTATAATCTAGGACAGACAATATTTGTGAATATGAGTGATTTTCTTCCAGATGTAGAAACCAGAGGATTGTGATGAAACTGTGATGTCATCACCGTGTCACATCTGAAACTGTTCAAAGCAGAGTGTATTGATGGTAATAGCTTTGGGTGTGAGAGGTTCAGGTTCACAAATATTGACTGGGCTGTTACAGACGACAGACATGACATATATAAATACTTAAATTTGTGTAGCATTCTCATTAACACATATTTCCTCAATAAAATGAGAGAATGCTTGAGATCAAGGGTTGAAATTATGTCGAGCAATGCAACAGGGACACAACTAAAGAAATTCACAAAATGTGCATTTAAAAGTTAAAGAACAAACAATAATAATAAAAAAAACAATAATTACAAAAATGTATAACAAAACAAACCTATGTCTTTGTCTGTGCTGATTTATTTTTCTAAATGTGCAATGGGGAGTGAAAGAGGAGCAGACAATGATACAGTTTGTACATTTCAAAAGAGCCCTTCTCCTGATGAGAAAACATGTTTGCGGGAACACTGCGTACACACTGTAGTCCCATGTTTTAATTATGAGACAGGTGTGTACTATGCACGTTTGTGTGTGCTGGATAGATAAAGATAAACAGAGTGACAGACAGAGGTTATCGAGCTCTGGGGCGGACGCACATGTTTGGCCTCCGTGCAGCCACAAAGCCGTGTTTGCAGTAGCACTTGAACGAGCCGATGGTGTTCACGCACCGAGCATTCTTGCATGGATTAATACGTTCAGCACACTCATCAATATCTGAAAAGACAGAAGGACAAGAGTGTGTCAGTGTGTATCAATGTGTGTGTGTGAGAGAGAGACTGTCACAGTAAATACAAATAAATAAAACAGACATTATTTAATAAAATGTAATCGCAACTTTTAAAATGCTGCAAGTACGATCTTAACCAAATGTTTTCTGTTTGGTTTGCAGACAGGGTTAACAATAAAAACACATAATAAAAAGATAATTAAAAGAATAAAAACACAATAGAAACTATAAAAATGTGTAATATAAAAGCATAACAAACCACAACATATACAGTACAGACAAACATCAGTAGAGAAGACTAGACCAGAGGTCAATACCTCGATATAGCGCAATAAATGATGATGATTGCTCATCAGTGCAAAATACAAAGTTCCTACCCGGCCAGGCATACAACAGAAATTATTGCATTATTATATTGCATTATATGCATTATTCTCTGCATTACTGTATCTGTATCGCCTGTATTCCTCTGAATAATCCAAGAAATAATTGATCATGAAAAGGAGAAACTTCAGTCAGAGGTCTCATGAAAATGATATAAGAGACATATATCTGAGGAAGTGTAAATATACCTGTACAACGGGTGCGGGAGTGGTCCAGTCTAAAGCCGTGGTTACACTCACACATAGTGCCCAGGTAGGACCGGACACAGCGGCCATTGGCACAACTGCATTCATCTGAATCCTCCTCTGAACTGTCACCTTTTGAGCAAAAAGGCAGAGAAGGATAAAGAGAACGAGAGGAAAAGACAGAAAGAGAAACAGACAGAAAGAGAGAAGAATAGGATGTCATGGGGCGGAATTCTCTTTCCGTTTCTGACATAAGTTTGCAAATTGAAGATATCGCAGGTGTTACCTGGATTGTAGTTGGCAAAAACTGCCAGGAAATCTAGCTCCCCATCAGACTCTGTCTCCAGATGCATCTCACACAGACGGCTGAAGATCACTGAATAAGCAATAAAGGACGCGTCAAGTTAAGGTGGTACTTAGGAGGATAGGACATTCAGAACTGAGAAGTCATAGTGAATAAGTGGGCAGCCAGTCTTGTCTTCCCACCTGAGTTTCTCTGTGGACAGGTGCGACACTCGGGCCCCCATCCACGGCCATAGTGACAGCAGCACTCTGAGTAGGTAACCACCAGGCCATTCCTGGGCATACTGCAGATCAAATCCTCATCAACCTGCAGGAAACACACGTCCTTATGGGCTGCAGTGCGGTCTGGGTGAGAAAGAAGGATGGAAAACATGCACCTCATGTTACTGCAGTACAACGATTATCAATGGAGTAGGATCTTTTTAAACTTTAAGGATTAAGAAGCTGTCAAATGTACATAAAATGTTTTGCATTTGCGTTACAGTACATAAGCATGCATCATTCAGCTCATCACTCCTGATTCTAGGATTAATATCAGGTACTGTAATAACTCAATGTGTTGTGAGCCAGATGTGGAAGATGTGATTCTGTTTGAACATCAAGGATCCAAGAGTGTGCAGAATTGTGCATGTGAATACAGTGAAGATGAAGCATTGACAGAAATTCAGTATGTTAGAATAACAGATCCTTACTCTGTAATATGGCACACTACTGACGAATGTACAATTTTTGGCTTGGAGGAAAATCAATAAATCAGTTTACATTTTCAGCAGTAGGGCAGAGCTGTGATACACAAAACCTAGATGACAGCCTCATCATTTGCTCAGTACATATATGTGTTATATATAACGTGAAGTAATAAGAAGTAGATATACCACCAGTAGATATACCAGCCCATAATCCATGCCATATTTATAGATCATTTTCACATTTCACAGATCCACACACAGATTTCACAGATTAATGTACCTGCCATAGCCTACAGTAGCGAGCCATAACACAGGATTTATTTGATTGTTTTCAGCTTGCTAGCTCATATATTTCTTTCGGATGCATCAAAGAAAAAATTGATTTGTTTCCCTAGTGGACCAATTAGTCGGTGGCAGGCTGTTTATATGGAAACCAAGTGGCAAGTGGAAGCTGATTCGCTTTTCTAATTTAGCTATTGTACTTACTCGGTGGAATTTACAGTAATGTAAAACCAAAAAAACAAATCTAATCTAATCTAATCTAAATCTAAAATAACGTAATATGTACAAACTAGATGAGAATTTGAGTCATTCACCACCTGGTTGCATACAGTATGTGTGGTTGTAGCTACTTAGCTGCCCACAACAGAATTGTCAGGTTGATTTTTATCTGAAACTGCTTTAGGTTCCTGACAAATTAACTGCTATAAGTATTACATCAGTTGATAAGAAGGGCAATCAAACCCATTTTGATTAATTTGGGCAAAATGACCAGGTCTAGCTAACTACTTACTGATCTCTCATTCACAATGCCTATTGATATACCACAGGTGCTCCTTAAGAGTATTTTCCAGTGATAGATATAATGGGATGATGCACGTGTTGCCTTGATGCTCAAGATATGATCACAATTCAGTGTCATTATATTACAGCTCATTGACAGAATAGTTACTGCTTGATTGCTTGTGGATCAGTGGAACATGCCCCCTCCTCTTCACCTACACACTTGTAAGGCCAGTCTTCTACACTTATCAATGTATACAATAGGCTTGATAGCTGTACAGTACAACAGATTATACCAACCATTTCATGAAGCCTCTCTAAAAATGGTGGTGCACTACTAAGTATTGTAATATTGTGGTTACTATTAGTTATATTTTGGGTCTTGCATGCCAAGTAATCACTAGTGATGCTTGATGTGTGACTTTTCTCCAACTGAGTGTACAGTTTTCAAATACTAGTTATGTAAACAATGCTATTCCTAACATATAAAGGTCTAAATCAACAGTATCATCTATCATAGTATGTGACCAAGGTATTACAAACTGACATTGATCAAGTAACACAGACTAAAGGAGAGAAAACAAATACTTTGGAAATATAAACATGCAGAGAAAATGCCAAAAGCAATCACATTTTCTCACATTGATGATAGTTTCCTATTGCTTTGCGTACATAGATGCATACACACGATATGTATTTTTAATAATCGTAGAAAGTGAGATCATGTCATCTCTCATTCACCACGAGTAGGAACTATTTCTATAGAGCAGCTAGATGGGACACAAACTGGGAGGAGTTAAAAAGAGTAACATGAGTGGCAGATGTCAAGGTAAGCCAAAACTCATTTTGACTGGTCAGGCTCGGGTGAGCTGAGTTGATTTTACCCACCGTCATAGACGCACTGTTTGAGCGCTGCACTGAAGGTGAGGGGCTGGTTGCAAATACAGTGAAAGGAGCCGGGCGTGTTCACACACCTCCCATTCTTACAGTACGAGGGGTCCTGGCACTCATTCACATCTGTAAAGGGCACCACAGACACTGGTTACAATATGAACATCTGATTGGGGCCAGCTGTCAGCTATGTCCCATAAGCTGTGGGTATATATGTAGGCAGATCACTAGGTTACTTTCTGAGGACATGCCAATAATTAGTATGGAACTGCCCACTGTTGAGCCGAAGATTCAATAATTTATTTCATGGTTAGGAAGTAGACATTAAGCAGGATTCATGATTAATTCTGAACAATCTGTATGACCTGTCATCGCTGCCAGATGGATAATCAATGGAGGGAGTAAATAGCAAGGGTCCGGGTTTCTACCTTAAATGTATAATGAAAGTTAATTCCCTCACCTTGGATATTTGTTTATGGGTGCTGTTAATGCTGCTGAAGTCGCAGACTGGAGTTTTAGTTATACATTATATATTTGGTGGATGCAGAGTTGCTCCCGAGGCAGAGCCAACGTACCAGTTTTTCTGATTAAGTAATGTTAGACTAAAGCCCAGCGAAAAAAAGTAAGGGATAAGAGATGAGGTACCTAATATTACGAAGCCTAGGGCTCTCGCTACTAAAAATGCAATCTAGACAAACTGTGTTATCTAGGTTAGCTAGTTAGCCTAGCTGACCTTCCAAGTTCCAAGTTATATACAGTTATATATAACTGTCTAGGTAAGCTAGTTAGCTAGCCTGCTGACCTCCCAAGATCATAAATACAAAGGTCATGAATGAATGCAAAAAGTTAGATATTTTGACAAGCCAGTTCCAGACGGTTAGCTAACTTGCACTCTGAAAAACTGTTTTTTTGGCTCCGCCCCCTGATGTTTGACTCAACCAATACGATTATTTCTGCCTCTAGAGCAGCTCTGCCTCTGAGAAATATTTCTAGAACTAAAACTCCAATGTGCTGAAGTCACGAATTTTGTGTTTTACAAAGGTTTCAGGCATAAGTACTTAGCAGCCACTGTGAATGATAAAATACTTATAATTTTATTATAAGTAGGATAATTTCCCCTCCTCTACTGCCATGTAGTAAGCTAGCATGAGTTGTGTTATTATGAATTTATGCTACCTGTTCATCTTCTTTGGCTAGTATCATATACATGGCTATATTTAAATAAGGATTAGATTAGATATTTAAAATCAGAATTAATTAAATCAAAGTTTAGTTGGTTGTGGTGCCCCCAATTTGATTTATTTTTAAATGTTTTTGCAGACATGATTCTTTATCTGTCCTCAATATAGGTACCAAGTTTCATTATGATTGGACAAACTGACAAAGGAGAAAGGAGTTTACTGATAGGCAACTTAGTGATAGGCCAAACCCTTTCTCAAGTTCATTCATTAATGTCAAATACTGTTTGTCCAACTGTGCTGGTATACAGATTATTAATGCATGTTATTCTAATAACAATATGTGCCAACTTTTGAAAAACTAAACAAATAAATGAACAAGTGCACTAGCGCTTTATATGTGGAGGGATTGGGTGGAGGGTAGATATTTAATTAATACGTTGACTTAGCCACTACAGTTACACAAATTACCAAGCTACTTCCTGGTATGTGAACGCACCGTGCACCAACCTAGAGCTGCTCATGCTTGCGTGACTTCTACCATAATGCCTGGTGTACGAGTGCACAATGTATTTACTGTATGCAGGGCTCTTAGGGCTCTGGAGGCCTAAAGCCTCCCCTATGCACTGCGCACTGCAAAAAGTATTCCGCATGAACGAACGAACGAACCAACAACTGAACACACAGAGCCCTTATGGAGCTCTTATACAGGTGCTCCTGACCACCTAAAGATCTGGAAAATGTCTGCTTTTTAAAAACACCCATTGTGGAATATCCATCATGGCTGAAAATCAATCAGGGCAAACGTGGTTCTATAGACAAACCTGAAGAGCAATGTAAGATGTATTGTGTGCCAAGTAGAATCCATGGTGTGAGAGCTACAGCCTTTTAAACTGTTCAAAATCCAATAACACCTCTTTCAGGCCAAATGGGGTAAGGGTATGGATTTATTTGAGTTCTGGTTTTAATTTCATGGCTTTATCTTTAACGGCTATGAAGATATATTGGTGGGAAAACACACAAAAAACATGAATGCAAATGCTTGAAGGCAACACATCTCTGTGGATGCCAGATGTCAGAATAATGCTGGTCCCACGGCTGATGAATTTCCTTAATGTAGGGAGGTCAAACTCATTTTTTTAAAAGACATGACATAGCTTGGCTTGTTATTCATATATTTTATCATAAAATGCTACCATGTACGATGCTAGCACAGGTCAAATAACCACAGACAAATCACTGACTTGCCTTAAAAGGACATTTAAAGGATTTCTCCTTTAAACTTGAGAATTAAATGAAAACATCACTGCACAGGCCTGCTCTTAAAGTCATATATATATAGTGATATATTTTTTTTCAACAATAAAATCACAACATCGCAAAAATCCTTGTGCCAGATGTCTTAGTGGTCATGCAGCTATAGAATGTGGTCATCCCATTGAACTGTATAGATTCCACACCCACACACACATACAGACATGCACAATGCCTATTCTCCTGGTCTCTCTATGTGTATTAAAGCTAAAATACAGACAGAAACAAGGCTGCAATCACACAGTTCATTACTGATTCTGTAATCTTCATATAGGATATACAATCATGCTCAAAAGTCACTCTGATCCAAGAAACACGAGGATAGCGTGTAATGTGTGGTTTAGCTTAGGATGGTGAAGTATAGTTCCTGAGGTTTCAGAGAAAATTATCACCCAACCAGCACTATATGTGAAGATACATATGGTATACTTTCAGTGTAGTACCCCGCATAAGAGAATTGTCATTGTAACATGATGAAGACATACTAATTTATCCATGTGCTATTATAAACACAAAAATGAGCATGAGAAGTTATTATTTTTAATCTAGTATGCTCATCATTATGATATCTAGTGCTTTTTGTCATTAGTTCTAGGGTGGCTATTACCTAGAAAGCTAGTATTCTGTCTTGGTCTCTGGCAGGTTAGCTTGCAGTTTGGTGCAGCTCAGGTGGACAGATGACTACTAAGGAAAGCTTCCTTAACCTTCTTTATGCAACTGGACACTATAAATTGACATCCTCCCTCCCACGTGTGCACAGACAACATCATAATTTTTTTTTCCCGGAATACACTACCCACGTACTCTGTCACACATCACTTCCTAGTCACGCATCATAAGCTACCCACTGCACAGCGCCTCCACTCACCAGCCTGCTCCTCAGGGGTCACACAGCTGTTACGGTCAGTGGCCAGCGTCCAGGGTGGTGAGCAGATACAGTAGTAGGACCCTGGGGTGTCCACACAGTGGCCATTCTTACAGTTGGCTGGGTCCTGGCATTCATCCACACCTACACAACAAAAAGGTCAACTAAATTGTCAACACTCACTCAACACTTTCAGTGTTTAGCGCATGTCCGCTAGCTGTCATGGTCATTGGGAGAACATAGAAGTTGAGTCACCTGATACCGTGGTGATCACACACTTCTTCTTGTTGGAGTTCGGGGTCCAGGGGCCATTACAGTGGCAGAAGAAGGACCCTCTGGTGTTGACACACCGACCGTTAGTACACAGAGAGTCATCGTGGCATTCATTCACATCTGCAGGAGAATATGCAACCATAAATTACATCAGGAATCAGTAATGAAGCATCAACTAATAACTCAAAATACAGCTCTCTTTTATTTCAGTGTTTACAGCCTTTACAAATGTAAACAAAGTGTTTACTATGGACGTTTTTATTGGACTTTAAAATACGTAACCCACAGGAGACAAATATGTACCACGATCCACAAATATTTCAGTATCCACTTGTGTCTTGTTAAATGATATCCAAATAAATTTGAATGACTTGCAAAAATGCATAACATGCATTTATGAAAAAATGCATATCTCCATCTACTGGCTTGCAATGGTACATGCTCATTTGGTGCACAAGTTGTGTATTGTTTCTACAGATCTGCTGCGTGACAAATTGGACAAAAATTCACAAATAAATAGGAACAGACTTAAAAAGTCTTACAAGTGGCCAACAAACGTTTTGTGGCCACAAATGTGAAAACAAATGTTAATTTTTATACATTTCGATGTATTTCACATTTGTTCTGTATTAGTTATGCATTTTTGCAAGTCATTCAAATTTATTTGGATATCATTTTACAAGACACATGAAAGTATTGTTTGTATTGTTTGTGGATACGGAAATATTTGTGGATCGTGGTACATATTTGTGGATTGTCTCCTGTGGGTTACATACATTAAAGTCCAATAAAAACGTCCATAGTTTACAGCCTTTAACAGTGTGTGTGTGTGTGTGTGTGTGTGTGTGTGTAGGGAAATGTACATCGATTGTATGGCGGTGTATATCAGTAATTACCAATGCATTCGAGAAGGTTGCCGTCGTAGTAGAAGCCCTGCTGACAGTAGCACTCGTAGCCTGGCTGCGTGTTCATACAGCGGCCCTCCTTACAGATCTCACTGGCAAACAGCACACACTCATCAATATCTGTAGACAAGGACAGGAAACCCCACCTCAGTGACACAGTTAGACGAATTACTCAAAAGGCAGTCTGGGCTGATTAAACATGACCATGAAAGGCAATCGTTACTGATTGTTGAAATTTAAAGTGTTACTGATCACTGATGACTGTCTAGATTGGCTCTTTTACATCAGTGTTTTTAGAGTGACTAGCTGGCAAACATTTGTAAAAAAAAAAAAATTAAAAAAAAATCTGTTTGGTGATGTTTAGACAATTTGAAGATACAATCCAGAGGTTTCACATATGCTCTTGGAGAGTTTAACTTTCAGTTAATTGCATGACTATAATGTATGTTCATAACCCATCATAACTCCAAATACTGTTTTATTTCAGTATTTACAAACATTGCAGGATTAAACAAAGCTTTTACAGCCTTAAAGCAAATGTAAAACTCATATTTAGCTGTACTGTCCTTACATCAAAGAGCCAGTCCATACATTTTAGAATAAAAAATATCAGTATATAGCGGGGTGACTGTTTCAACAGGTCACGTTGTGCAGCAATTTCAGATTGGGCCTTTCAGATTTAACAACCCACCACAACTATCTATTGCTGCCAACTTGTTTGGTGCAACCCTGGAGAGTAAAACCCACAAAATAAGAGTGTTTTTCAGAGATAAACTGCTCTGTGCTAATATAGAGTGTCAGGTTACATAATAT
The DNA here is from genome assembly GCA_034670405.1 of Hoplostethus atlanticus. NCBI lineage: Eukaryota > Metazoa > Chordata > Actinopteri > Trachichthyiformes > Trachichthyidae > Hoplostethus > Hoplostethus atlanticus. The sequence goes on from JAXDDX010000018.1 coordinate 4,189,421, forward strand.
CTACCCCGGTGGAGAGACAGGCCATATTCAGTGGTTCCTTCCTCATGGTAGAAACCTCGCCCCACTGGACACAGGGAGTGGAACTCGGCTGGGTGGAAAACAGACCAATCACTGAGTTTAGCAAACTGCCAGTCAAACAACCCACATATTGAGTACATGTCATGCACACTATACTGAAGATGATATAACATATGTCATTTCGTGGACACTTGATGTAGGATGTAGTAGGCCCCAGTGGGAAATGTACCCCCCAACCCTTCACAGGGTAAGTACCATGCTTAACTAAACAAGCTACAAAACCACTAATATGCCATACACACACGTGCTTGTACATGCTTGAGTGAATGTGCATGTACGTGCATTGGAAATGTACCCGAGTGGTAGACGGGGCAGGGGTAGATCTCACAATGATCTCCCCATCCCACCCCGATAGAGCAGCAGCACTCCTGCTTGGTGACGTTGGTGGCCAGGACGCTGTCGCAGAACACGGTGTCATCAAGGTTCAGGTAGCACTCCTTCTTATCGTCCATCTGCACTTCGACCGCTGGCAGAGGGAGAGCAGGGAGAACGGGTCAGTATGACTGTGGTTGGGTCAGGCTTGTGTTTGAAAGTATCATTGAAAAATACAGCTATTAGTAATTTATCATGACAAATTATTAGAATTGTCAGGCTTTCAGGCTTTCAGGCCCTCAGGCCCTCAGGTTTGGTTTTGGGTCAGGCAGGGATCACATTTTCTGGCCCGAGTAAAGCTCTAGGATGAACACGGCTCAACAAGGGTCTAGAATAAAGTAGCAGGTATCAGAGCAGGCTTACCCTCACAGCTGTGCTTGTCCTCCGAGAGGACGAAGCCGTGATTGCACACACACACATATGAGCCTTGTCGGTTCTCACAAGTTCCATAGGGCTGACAAAGACTTCTGTCTGCTGCACACTCATCTATGTCTGGAAAGGAAACCACTCTGAGTATTTGTGACATGAGCTGTGTTTCTATGCAATCGGCATGTGAATGGAGTTGGTCATATTTCATTGGAAGATGAAAACAAAAAAATGCATTTGGCAATATTGTAATGCACCAACTAACGGTCCTAAAACCTAAAACCATGACAGGCGTCTTATACATGGGACAACAGGTATGACATTTCTGGGATAGATATTTTACAGGTCAATTGATATAGATAGATAGATGGGAACTCTAGCTATAGACTCCATTTAACTTTTTCAGTATGTCAAGACTTCAGCAGCAGGTGGAGACTGACCTAGGCACCTCCTGCCTCCGACCAGCATGTAGCCCTTCTGGCACTCACAGCGGTAAGAGCCCATACTGTTGATGCAGCGGCCCCTTTGACAGTTAGATGGTCTCTCACACTCATTGACATCTGAGAGGAGAAAAAAAAAATATTAACAATTAAACAACGGTCCAACATTACGATACAGTAGGACTGAAATAACAGGACCCAATGGGACCCACTAGGCTTGGCTTGGGTTTGGGTCTGGCTTGAATCCTGAAAATATTGTTGAAACATAGTTATAGTCAGTTTATTATAACTATCAGGAATTTCAGGTTTTAGCCAGGTTTAGGCTCGCAAAAAGATATAAATTTGAACTTGGGCGTGGACAATAATGTTTTGGGACTGGATCAGACAGGGCTCCAGTCAAGCTCTGCCCTCCACTTGCATGACCTTGTGATATACGTTACTTGGCTGATAGTCTGTCAGGTCAGGAACAGTGTTGTCTTTCTTCCTTTCAACCACAGAGAATGTTGTGCTTATGAGAACTAGATGAAACACTTTTTTACAGGTAAACTGATATTAATATTATATTGGTTTTGGAATGTCAGTGACTAAAATGCCCTCTAGGCCAAGATCTTTAAAAAAGGCGATAACCAAGTAAGGCACAGAGCAAATTATTGTTTTAAGAAATTTCCTTATTGTTAGCGCTTTATTGTGTAAAATTGTTAAAGCAATTGCTGTCATGATGAAATACCGTCTACGCCACGGTACTGATGATAGGATGCATAATGTTTTAATCCTGCTGTCCAAGCCCAGGCACCGCAGATGGAAATAAAAAGCTCATTATCTCTCAGCCCAAGGGACTTGTGAAGCAAACAACCAAACTATTATAAAAACCTACCCAAAACACACCCGCTCTAGAGAACAATAAATGTGCATCAGTCGTGCGTGAGCGGATCACGCCCACATAATTACAATATAAGGTTTCTGGTAATGAGAAATAATTCATGCCTTCGCAGTGGCTGCCTTCCTGTGTGCGCTGGTATCCCGGGTAGCAGTGGCACTGGAAGGAGCCTTCTGTATTAACACAGCGCCCGTTGGCACACAGCCTGTCATCCTCACACTCATCAATGTCTGTTTGGGAAGGAAAGGAAGAAACACGCAGTCTGTAAATAGCCACAAAATATCCACCTCCTTTTTCTAGTTGAATGCTGTTCCTCGTTATACCTTCAACTACAAAAGACTCCGCTGGGTAATAACCCACTCAGTCCTGTGTCATTCAATACAAAAGGTGATGTCTGTGTTACTAACCACTGCAACCTTTGCTGTCTGCAGATGGGAGGAAGCCCTCGTCGCAGAGGCAGCGGTAAGTACCAGGGAGGTTCTCACAGTGCCCGTTAGGACACACACCGGGTTTCTGACACTCGTTGATATCTGGTGGAACAGGGGAGCAGTGTTGGATGGAGTTAAAACAGCAGTGATGCAATGATACACCACTGGACTGGATAGCTGGTTTTTATGTGGATTCTTACTTGATGATAGTATCTAATTGCTTTGTAGGGGCAATAAGGCCAGATGATATTTGTTATTGTTATTAGAGTATATTTGTCTTGCAGTGTGAGCAATTTGTCAGCAGGGTGGGCCTCTGCTGCTGAGTGATTGTAGGGGAAACACTGCTGGCTATGATTGATGCGGTCCATTTTTCACCATAGATAATGTCATATCATCAATCAGCTAACACACATGGGAATGACATGACGAGAAAATTCCCTTAAATCATCATTCGTCATTGTTTTGTTTGCAGGAGCAGGATACCTTAGAAGAGTTTACACAATAATAATGCCAACTAGATGGCAGTGCCTCAACAAAACACACTGACTGAAATTTAAAAAAAAAAAGTTTAACCAACAACAACAACAAGAATTAAACCAACAAGTGAAAGCGTTAAACCAGCATGGTGATGCAGTTTGGTGTGTGATAAAATGACCCTCACCATAGCAGGTGCCGCCTTGTGCCTCGTGACCAGGTAAACAAGGAACACACTCATAGGAGCCTGGTGTGTTCTCACATTGCTCATTGGGACAAGTGTTGGGATTCAAACACTCATTTATATCTGAAATGAGAGAGGACGTGTTTTAAAGACCTGCAAAGGGATGTGTTTGTGTAAATACTATTATAACGATAACAATGAGTGTCTTTCACGTACCTTCACAGGTTGGCTGACGGTGTGACTTGCTCCTGAAGCCTTTGTGACATTCACATTTGTAGGATCCCGGCAGGTTCACACACTGACCTCCGACACCGCAGATGTCTTGCTTAGAGCACTCATTCACATCTGGAGGGGGGGGGGGGGGGGAAACAAAAAACGTTACAGCTAATGCGCAATCGGATAACTTAGAAAGGAAATATTTCACTATGGCACAATCACTCAACCTAACTTACCTACACATTTAAGTCTCCCATGGTGCACCAGGTGCTTGTAGCCATGGCGACAGTGGCATTGGTAGGCTCCTTCTGTGTTGATGCAAATGCCTCTGCCATGGCCACACGGTTCTGAGTCACATTCATCATCATCTAGCAGGAAGGAGTCAGGATCGGGAATGTTATATTAACTACGCATTATAGTTTCAGTGTGACTGCCTGTTAAGTATTAGAGAGGTTCGTGGAGCTCAGAGGACACAGTACTGCGATTCCAGGAAGTGGCTTTCATGTGTTCACCACTCACTCCACACATCATTCCTTTACTGGTAATTGCCAGTGCCACGTACTGCACCGACTCTCATAACCAGCATTCGGTCTAGTTGAGACACATATCTTATTTTTCCCAGACTAAGGTTAGAAAAGTGTGAACATATTTTAAAACTGCCATGCAATAAGTAACAAATGTATTAATTAGCAAGCTCCACCCACAATTCCTCCCTGTTCAGGCATGGGTGGAAGAGAGACTACGCAGAAAGAGAAAGTGAAATGAAAGAAAAGAGGCTCTGTAATTAAGTCAAGACCACAAGAACACAAGACCGAGACAAATTAGATCCAAGAATTATTGTTCTCATGGGTGGTCTTCAGGCAGCACCCATACAGTACCCATAGATAGGATGAGAGTCACTAATTAAAAGTGTATGGGCATGGACATTTTTAGTATTTTTAGCTCCATGACCACAGCGAAGTAACAGGAGATGTAAGTGCCCTTTCTATCCAATGGGTGAAACAGTATGTTAAAAAAAAAAGAATAATAAAATCACTTTCAACCACTTCCTGGAACCACAGTGACACAGTGAGGACGTGCATATCGGGTATTTCTGGGTGACTCTCCCATTCCCACACATCCTCTCGCCGTCATTTCCACTATTTTGCCTTACCCACACAGACGTTCTTCTGGGAGTGGAGGCGGTAGCCGGGGTAACAGTGACAGGTGTAGCCACTCGGGCTGTTCTCGCACGCTCCGTGACCACAAATGTTTCTCGTCAGCCTGCATTCATCTGTCTCTGCTTCAGGGAGGGAGCACAGGGCATTCTGAGGCGTTAAATACTTTTTGCATGTCATCATCATGTCATCGTTTTGACCTGGAGGCTTACGTAAATGCTGCTGTTCACTGTTTCACCTGGCTAACTGTTTTAAAACTGCATCTAAAATGTTCAGTTAGTTGTTTCTAGGGTGTATCTACATTGGTTTCTGAGATATCCATTGGGACTTCTTTCTTTCTGCCCAAGTGGTGGATGGAACTAAAGCTGCTGGGGGGAGATAGAAACTCAATGGTAGCTACTGGGGATGAGTAAAAAATACCTTGAAAACATGGTACTATAAGGCTTTTGGCTTAGGCTGAGTTCACACTAGTCTGCTTTTTTCAATGAAGCCAATGGGGAGTGGCTGACAGTTTACAACAACAATCATAATGAAAATGGAAGTGAAAGTGGTGGAAAAGTTGGTAGCAGTGGTTAGCAAATTCTCAAAAGGTGTCAGTGTTTGAGAGTTGGATGTTTGCTAATAGCGGCATCTACTGCAACTACTAGTCATTAGGGAAACGAAATGCACGTCACTTGATGTTTTTTCATTATTAGAAAATATTTGTATTTGTAATTATCACAAAATATGTGTGGCAAATGTTGAGGCAATGCTTTGAGAGTGTATAGTGAATAGTGTAAACATAGGCCTTACAGTACTGACTTTCTGTAGGATAATAGAGAATAGATCTGGTAGTTAGCTTGTGTGCAGTGGAACTCACGTGAGATTCGTGTCTGTGTTTCGAAGGGATCTGGGCCTGGGTTCACCCTTATGATAGGCGGAGGAGTGGGTTTGGCCACTGTGGATTCAAAAGAGCAATGTAGTGATAGCATTGTTAGTCGTTAGCATTCCATATTGGAACCGATGGGTGCTACTAGCGCCAAGCTAACGGGCTATCCTGGGGCCTGTAGCACCCATTGGCTTAAATAACTGAAGTACCAATAAAGAAGCTTTTCCCACATTGTGACTGGCAAACAAATATTAATGTTACACGGTGTGCAATAAATGTCTCCCTTTGTTTCAACATGCTTTATCGGGGAGTTATAGAGTATGAATATGTGTGTAAGATGCTGTGAATATAGATTGCTGTAGTCGGAGGTCAATTTACCGGGCACACGAGCACCGTTGGTGCTGATGGGAGCCTGCTGCACAGCGGTGGTCGTCTCTGGTGGCCTCTCCTGGTTGAGATGCAGAGATCTTACAACAGCTAAAAATAACCATGAGCTATTATTATGACGGTACTGGCAACAGAAACAACGACTTACCGGCAGCTTGGTTTCTGAAAGGAGAACAGACAGAGGAGAGGTATTACAGCTATGTTATGTTTAGTGATGCCAGAAATCCTGAGAGGTGTGTATCTGAAGACTCACCCCCGTGTCGTGTCTTGTCTGGCTTGCGGATGCCCTTCTCGTTGATGGTATAGATATGGGGAGGAAATTCCACAGTCTCTCTCACATTTTGGAGGAAGTAGCCTTTCCCAGCAGGGCATATTTTACTGAAGGCCACTGAACACCACAATTGATGGATAGATGAGGAGAAAGAGGAGACGCGTTCAAATTGTGGACATATCTCACTTTGGTAGAATCTTACGTTTCAGTCACTGGCCCAATAATCTGTTGTTGCTTCCTGGAATCTAACAGTACATCGTTTGTATTGTTCTACTAAAGCTAAACTTTGCTTTATAAGGCGATCAAACATTTTATTAGATTACATAGATGTAGAAGAAACAGAGAAAAATAGAGATACATAGAGTGTGTCGTAAAGTGGGATTCTATCGTCTGCAGCTGCAAGTAACCTATATTTACCTATACTGTGATTGCCAAAATTGCTATTAATCACACTTAAAAAGTTGATAGATATGGCGATGCAAGCATTGCAGAGGCTTACATTATAATCATGTATTATAAAGGAAAAAATGTGAGGATAGTAATTATATATTACTGTGAGACCATTAAACTGTAGTGTCATCAAATAAGGAGCATGAGCAGCTCTTGGCAATTTACTGAGACTGCTTATTATTTGACATGGTGGAAATCATCACTGCATTTGCCCCCCGCCACCAACTGCTCCCCTCCATCCACTCACCTGTGCCCACCTGAGGACATCTTTCACAGTTGCCGCCCCAGGCTTTGCCCACCGTGCAGCAGCACATCTCCTGGGTGAGCGGGGTGGGCAGGGCGTGCTCACAGCGCCCGACCTCAGACACCAACCGGAAACACTGAGCCTGCTCCGCTGGAGACTCTGACAGACAGACAGACAGACAGGAAGGGTTTCATTGCACCTGAGAATCCTCTGTCAATATTTTGACAACAACAAGGTGATTTTATTTTCATAGACATATCTATTTTAGTCAAAGGTTTTAAGATAACTTTAATCGTAACCCATAAGGTGCTTTAAAAAAAAGAACATAGTTAAACTCTGCTTATTCCTTTTTAATTATTTTTGAACTTATTGTTGTGAAGCACTTTGTGAACTTTACGTCTGAAAAGCGATATACAAATAAAGTTATTATTATTATTTACTTTCATGCCAGCAATCATTTTATAAGAGTAGAGTAGTCAGTTTTGGTGGATATCTCATTTTAATGAAACTCTTTAAGGACGGGGTACAGCAGAAGACAGCATGGTACTGGGGAAAAGAGGAGAATCCCAGGAAAACCTATACAGTACTTTGTCTTGGTTTAGTGCTGAGGCCGGCTTATCTTAAGTGAGACGCAGAGCAGGGAGAAGGCCCAGAGAGGCCTCTTACTCACCAACACATCTGTTCCTGTCAAGCACCAAACCAGCCTTACAGGCACACTTGAAGCTGCCCAGGGTATTCAGACAGTCTCCGTTCTGACACACACCCTGCATGGAGCACTCATTGATGTCTTCGCGGTGGAGGGGTGGGGAGTAAAAAGTGTGGTAGAGGAAATATTATTCTTTGGATATGAGATATGACATTGATTAAGTAGTAATCTTGAAATTATTTTTATGTTATTGGTCCCATATGTCACAAACTCTGTATCCTGCCTGTGTTACCTTGACAGTGAGTGCTGTTGAATCTTTTATAGCCCTGTGGGCAGGTAGAGCCGTAGTCCTCAACGATAGTCTGCTTGACTGATGCATCTGAGGGAGAAGAACACATGGCTGGATAAGGAAAGGAAGGTGAAAAAGAGTGAAAGAGGAGGCGAGTAGGTGGAGGAAAGACAGAGTGATGTGAATCAATGCAAAACTGAAAAGACCTTGGGAAATTAGTTACTTTTCAAAAAAATCTAAACGAAAATCCATCATCCATTCATGGCAGAATCGGGACAACTTCTGAGAGCAAGTTTTATAGTTATTATATAAACCCACTTTCATAGCATTCAGTCAAATACAGAGGTATTCATGGCATTTTGAAAATGTAGTTGTAAATGTGGTTATTGGAGCCTTCTTGACTTTTGGACCAAGTTTTATGGCGACTGGGCAAATTGGAGATTTATTAGTTAATACTGGCAAAATTAAAATACATATCAAAAATCTGTCAACAATGTTCTAAAAGCTTAGTCCATGAAGGCTCCTGGCCGAGATTGGCAGTAATGGCTCCCATGTGGGAGGACACAGAAAGAAAGTGTATGAAATACCAAAAAATATAAAAAATCCAAAATAGTGATAGGAGGTAAATTGGTACAGCAAATGGAAGTACCTCTATTATGGGTGAAAGTTTCATATCTCTACCTTGTAAAACCTCACAGAAATTGAGATTGATTGATCCAATAATAATAACAACAATAATAATAATGATAATGAGAAAGAAGGAAATGCCAAGATCCAGCTTCTCCGGGAGACTGAACAGACCATGTTTAAAAAAAGAAGACTACATTCTACTTTCCATATGGGAGTAAAAACATGTAAGAATGTTTTAGTTGAGTTGTGGGAAGACTGCACAGAATAAAGAGGGTAAGATCACAGTTTCCATTTGCCCTTCTCATTAAAAAGCGCAACTTAAAAATGGATATGACTGCAGCAAAATCGACAAGCATTCCAGACGGGAATCCAGCTGTCTAAAGAATAACCAGACCTATCAGGTTTTGTCAAAGGCCGCATTGTCTGAGTCAAAACTGAGAGATGGAATAATAGCGGAGTGGAAAAAAGCGAGTAGCCAAGATTTCCTTGAAATTCAATCTCCAGCAATTTGATGACAGTCCTCCACTGGGCAGGCCCATAGGAACACGCTTAAGTGGAGGGTTATTTTCCACATTCTCGCTTTCTGTCTCACTGTCTGTGCGTAATTCCCATCATTTCTTCCGTTTTCTCCTTCCCAACTCTTCTAACACTCACTACCCTTCCCCACCACTAACTTTCATGTACACATTCACACACACTTTTATAGATATATAAATTGATTGTGCTAATGCAGGGCCGTGATTTCATGAGGCGGAAGGTATAAACTGCTGGGAATGCTTGACGTTTTTTGGCTCCATAAACCATGATTTATTTCCTGGCACAGGCGCTCCATGTAGCTCAGATAAACATCTGCCGAACATGAGTATAGAAAACAACGTGCTGCACCTTCACATCTGATACACACCAGATAGGAGACAATAAATAACGCGTGACATCTAGGAGAATTAGAGCTGCGTGAATGAAATGAAATGAAAATCAAGCATGTTACATGTCAAAGAGATATGTCATGTTCAACAGATACACAAAAGACTTCAATAAAGACGCAGACAACTTAAGAAATAAGCATTGCAACTCACTTGGTAGTTTTGGGCATTGATAACATTTGTTTTGTCCCCATGAGTTCCCCACACTTCCACAGCAATCCTCCTGGTTGGTCAGAACAGGAAGTGGGGTACTGTTGCACTGAAGCAGTGACACAGAGGGACATGTGATGAGTGGAAACGACAAAACGAAGCAGTAATATGTGTTTAGCCAGGGCATGTCAATATGCTCACAGCTTGTTTGGGTGTGGTCTCCTGGAAGCAGCGCCCTTTTGGTTTGTGCCTCTGTGGGGGCAAGCGCGTCACAGCCTTGTGAGGGGGCTTGGCATCCGATTGGTCGAGAGAATGAATGATTACAGACGTGTCCGGGGTATGGTGAACACGTACATTGATCTGCACTGAAACGAGAGAGGGGAGAGAGAGAGAAAAGGTAGACGTCGGAGAAATAAAATACATCACGATAGATCTTTTCGCTGTCACTCAACACTCAGCTGTCTCATGAGAGGCGATGAAGCTGAAGTTGTGGCGCCAACAGTAGCGGATGATAGATACCTTCTGATGAGTGGTGCCCTCCTTGTGCAAAGGGGAGGGTGAAAATCGAGTGTGTTTGTGCCAACTGGGTACGCCCAATGGCTGCCTGCTCTCCATGTTTCTGGCTGTCGGGCTTCACCGATACAGGGTAGACAGGTTGCTTGTTGCCCCGTGCTGCCTGAGCTTGCTGCATCTGCTGGAGCGGAAACTGGCACAGCCGACCAGTGAAACCAGGCGGGCACAGACAGTGAGTCCTCGAGCTGCATACTCCTCCATTCATACAGGTCAGTGGACACACAACTGGGGAGAGACAGGGAGGGATGGGAAGAGCGTTGTCACATCAAGCTTGACAGATACAATAAATAGCCCCCAACATAACATATGTCGGAGGAGAGGGAGAGGGATCAGTTACAAACATGAGCAACAGCCGGCAATAATCAAGATACATAACAAAAAACAGTTCCCAACGAATATCATATCCGCCAGGAAACGTTCTATTGGGCTTTACTCATAAGTCTCCTCACAATGGAACAGCTGATCTGGGACCAGTTTTGCCTCAGAGTCAGAGTGAGGTTTATACGATCGCGTGAACCTCCTAGTGATTTTAGTTTAGCACTACCATTCTGTAAAACGTCATGAATGTGGCTCAACAGAACAGCTCTTGGCATGACTGAAAGAGTAAAAAAAAAATCACTTTTGAGTTCTACCACAGTAAAATCACATTTGCTTGACGGACTAACAGGCCCCCTCCAGCCAATCAGCAGCAGCGGCTGGCAGGGCTGTCGGGGTAAAGGCAGCGATCTGTCCGATGGCTTTTGACTTGCATACGGGGAAAGATCTTGAAATCAATGGGAAACCTGCTGGCAAGAATGAGGCTTGTGGCATATATAGTGTTGACTACAGATTTATTAGGTTTCCCATTATGTTTATTTCAAGTCCAGTTGTTCTTTCATTCCCACAGCAGAACAATCAGAGGAAAGCGGGAGCAGAATTGTGGGGGAAACTGCAAGCAAATGATAGATCCAGAGAGAGAATAGATCTGAAGCACACTGAAACAAATGCAACAAATGCAATAAATACTACTACTACAAACTACTACTACAAATAATACATTAAAGCTGCACTAGGCAAGTTTTGTTTTGGAAAAATACACATCATAATGTGGGGCTGCAATAGAGAGGAGCCTCCCATGCCCCCTAATTGAGACACTGTAGCTTTGTTGTGTATGTCCACTTCTCCAGCCACAAGAAATGACAAATTGAAACTTAAGAGCGACACTTCTCTCATCCCTTTGGTATCCTTTGCTATAAAGCGATCCCAGACCAGCCAGGCTGGTAAACATGAGCCTGCTGTGTGCAGTTTACTTTTCTTACGCTACGTGATTTCTGGGGACTGAAGGCTCACATTTTTTGAGCAGTTACCTCCCGTTGCCATTAGGGGCCGCCAACGTGCAAAACCTGCCTCGTGCAGCTTTAATAAAGAGGAGAGGAGGAGAGAGAGGAGAGGAGAAATGAGAGGCCTCTTTTTGTTGCTGAGCCAAGTGTGCACACATGGAAGTAATCAGGTGTGGACTGCCAGGGAGTCTGGGCCGCGACGTAATTAGGGGACTAGATCACTTTAAACACAGCGGGGACATCCTCACCCAGTGAAAGTCGGGCAGAAAAGTCAAAAGGAGCTCAATGAAACGGCACAAGGTTGTGGGGGCAAAATGTTTAAATCCGCAGCCACATAGATTGTTCTGACGCAGCCTTGCACTACCTAACCATAACAACACGTGACCGTGGTCTTTAACCATAGGATACAGTGCAGGCACGAACATGCAGAGTCAGCCTGGAAGGCCCAGACGCAGCAGACAATACTAGTCCAGACTGTAAAAGACAGACTACCCAACCTCGTCAGACCTCTCATGACATCTAAACTGCGCTCAGGTTTCCACGGGGAATGAAACTGGACTGGAGAATGAAAGGGGAACTGGGAAAGACGTGGGGGTTGAAGAATTAGGATCGCAGACGCAGAAAGAGAGGGAGGGAGAGAAAAGAGAGAGAGACAGGGGTGTAACCTCTTTCCAAATGTGATTATACAACTTAAGCCAACAGACTGGAGAGACAACATAGGAAAAGTTTGGAGTGAGGAGAGGGCCGGTCTGGCAGGGGATGTGTCTCATTTTGACCAGGCCCTCTGATATAGGGCAAAGGATCAACGATACACTATAGAAACACACACACACATACACACCTTCAATGTGCCCCTACAACAGAAAGAACAGCTTTTGGGTAATATTTCTTGTGAGTGAGTCCTTTTGATGTTGTGAAATCAGCCCAACATGAGGCCTTGCAAGAGTAGAGAGCACACCTCGTTCTATTGTTGCTTTCACCGTGTTGTTCCTCTCTCTGCGATCTCCACCAAGAGGAAACGTAGAAAGTAGAACTCTGCCACCTATGGACTAAAATTAGGATTTGTTCTTTGAAACAGCTGCTGATGCCAATTAAATGATTTAAACATTTAGGGTTACATTTAGTCAAATAAAAATTAAATGTGCAAAATTTGAAAATGATTAAATGGAGTAGGAATAATGGAGCCAGTCGTACACACTCCAATCTAATCTAATGCAGAAACAGATGATTTCTGGCTGTACCAACTAATTACACAAACAACACAGAGTATTATCCAGTTAGTTTTTACTGTGTCTACTCAAGTAGAAAACAAACAGATGAGCTGCTGGCACTGAAGAATTTTTGAAATATTTCATTCTCCATTTAATGACTGATTACATTTTTATGCAATCCATTATTTTATTTAGATCACAAGGTTATGAGGAACAAGTCTGTCAAAAAAAAACCATTGATTTTTACCGCATTCACTCCTATACAAACTTAGACTTGCTGTCCACAATAGGCAGGATTTATCCTCGCTGTGGTGAAAGTTATTGATCGGAGGACGTCTAGCATGTCGGGGCTGCCAGTTCTACTCCTTACAGCACCACGCAAAACCAGACCGATCGTCTGACAACAGGACGTCTGCCTGACAGCTGTTCTGCCAATGCAGGGAAGAGGCTGAACCCAGAGGTCATCCGAGACACAGTGCAGCCCTGTTACTACCTCACTGTATGTAACTATCCACGTCGTATTAGCCTTTGAAAATGCACCACGCTCTATTAATTCATGCATACATGATGGTTTTTGGATGTAAGTTTAGCTGTCTCGCGTCTGTGTCTGTCTTCGGAGCACCCGGCCGGGAGGACTGATAAAGGACTGATACTCCTCTGTTTCACATCTGCCTCCTCCATCAAAAGCCCAGCCATACTGCCAAGACATAATGTTGGTGCAAACGATGCATGGACTAATGCTTTCTGCAGAACTTGTACATGTATGGGAGTGTGCGGTGTGTGTGTGCGGTGTGTGTGTGTGTGAGTGATTTTGGCCAGTGCTCTTAATTTGGGAGTGCTGTGGTTAGGTGACTATTCCACACTGCAGTGCAAAAGAGCACAACGTTTTACGGTTGGGATCATAATAAGGATTTTCCCTGTAAAGTATCACCTTTGAGTTCATCAGCAGAACGGTTTCATCTGCAGTCACTTATGGACTCCATCGCCAGTGAAGTGTTGAGAGAGGCAGTCGCTCTCCGTTTCTTACCACACCTTTGTCTACATGGATCCAAGACATTCCTAAGACTAGCTCAGGTGTGTTATTAAAAATCAAACGCACACACACACAAGTGTTATTTGGTGGTATGAATGAATGTGAGGCATGAACAGAGCTAGCTGGCTGTTGCTGCTCAGAGGAGGAGGTGGGGGTGGGAACTATGAATGTGGACCTGTTATCGTGATCCTTTTTTCCACATGACCCAGTCAAAGAAACTGTTTCTGGAAAAAGTTAAGAGCGATCCAGGATCCCCGTACAAAGACCATTCATCTTCATCTATGGTATTTAGACTTATAGCAACTGGTGCTACACGATTATGTGATTATTTACCACTTTGAATCGAGATTAAACTAAACTATCATGAACTATAAGGTCACATTTCTACAAAATATGGCTTCAATTACGCTATGACAACATTCACATTTTACTTTATTCTTCACTGCCATGCCTCTAATTTAATATTGAAAATTGGCTTGCAGGTATGTTCCAAGACGCAGTCAGGAAGCGTATAATTTTCCCATGCAGCGTTCACTGCGACCAAAAGAGAGAACTGAGCGGCGAGCAAAGAGGGAGAAAGGCAAAAAAAAATCTTTGTCTGAAAACTCTTCTCGTCAGAGTGTTTCATGTGACAGAGAAGTGAGAGCTTCTTCCTCACAATGTCATGATTTACTCAGAGACAGTGTGAGGAGAAAGACAGGTCTCTCCACAGCACGAAGTGGGGGGGGGGGGGATATCGTCTGAAATGTCATCAGGGAAAGTCAGAGAAAAAAGGAAAAAGAGAGAAAGGAGAGAGACAGAGAAAAGAAAAAACTGTAAAATCCAGAGAATAAAAAGTAATGTGATGTTTCAGCAGGACTATTGCTTTTCCCAGACACTTGCTTTCAACTTTTGAAAAAAAACCACACGCATACATTCCTCAACTGGCGAGTGAGCAGACAGTGTAACTAACGCAGAATATACTGGAAAGCGATGCACATTGTCCATGCACAGCACACGCAATCCCAGACGGAGACACACATTTTCATATTTTTACCAAATTACAGGCAAATCATTGGCTGTGGGAAAATTCTACTAGTCTGTACATTTTGTACAAAATGAAGAGAAAAATGTCTCTGTGCCTGCTTGTATGTGAGTAATAGAAAGAAAAAGAAAGACAGAAAGAAAGAAAGACAGAAAGAAAGAAAGAAAGAAACATAAAAAAGAAAGAAAGAAAGATAAAAGAAAGAAAGATAAAAAAGACAGAAAGAAAGATAAAAAGAAAGAAAGAAAGATAAAAAAGAAAGAAAGAAAGAAAGATAAAAAAGAGAAGGAAAGATAAAAAGAAAGAAAGAAAGAAAGAAAGAAAGAAAGAAAGAAAGATAAAAAGAAAGAAAGAAAGATAAAAGAACGAAAGAAAGATAAAAAAGTAATAAAGAAAGAAAGAAGAAAATGAGTGGGGCGGGCGGTTGCCCTCTGAGTGCCCCTGGTGTTTAGCCCTGTGACCACCCACCCACTGTCTGTCTGGAGATGACGCATCGTCAGCCCCCTCCCACCACAGCATCCCTTTCAGCCACAGCCGCACCCTCCCAGCTCAAATATTCCCAGCACAAAAACAACAAATTATAGCTCTTAAAACTCCAGTTCAAACGCTTGCCAGCTTGCTGAATTAAAAGCTACAGCATGCATCATTTCTTCAGTAAATATCACAAGGCTCGTTCTGAAGATCGTGCTGGAATACTGCCAGAAAATATTACTGATCCAGGTTATAGTGGCTTGATCTGACCCTGTTTGAATATGTTTGAAGTAATATCATAGAAAAATAGTATGTGGTATTTTGGTATTTCCCCAGCCTCCCAGAACTTCTGTTAGCTAGGAAAGCTTCGGCTGTGAGTGATGATGCAGTGAGTCACTTCTGCTGTGATTCAATCTCAGGAATAACTCACAGCCCATCCTGAATCAATCCACTCCAGTATTCACCACCATTAAACATGGATTCCATTACAGTTACTAGTTACCTCATCCAAATTAATCCAAGGGATTACTCAAACTCAGTAATGTATTCTGAATGTTTTCAGTGACTTCCACATTGCTATATTTGAGGTATAAAGGTACAAATAAGAAAACGTGAAAAATGACAAAGTTCAGGAAATTTATTTCAGGTTTGCACCTGCCGCTAAATAGCCGTTTTTCACTTTCATCAAAAGTATTCCCACAAGTAATCCTCTAATTTTTCACACATATCTGTTATCAGGATACATTATTTTCTAGCTAATATAATAGCGTGCAGTATTTCGTATTTGTAACGCCGTTCCAAGTATTCCGTTACTACCCAACCCCGTTCACCACCAAAATCAAAAGGGCAAAGACAAAACAACACTGGGGTAGACAGTGTTGCTAAAAGCCACTGTTTAAAAGAGAATGGTGACAGCAGTGGAAAAGGCTATCATCTGATGACGCGCTTCCCTTTACGATCAGTTGCGAAGCAGGAAACCGCATCCCCAAAATACGCCTACGTTCTCCTGGTGCTGTGAGACCGCATACCGCATGGAGGGAGCGTACCGTATGAAGTGGGTCAGACTCCTGCAGCGGTGCCAGTCGCTGGGAGTAAATGACATAATCACTGCCTTTTGAAAACACAAACCTGAGTATCCATTCCTTCACCCTGCAGCCCCCGGTCCTCTGGGCTGTGTCAACCCCAAGGAACACTTGGCACGGAGTTGAGCGGCCCTGGCCTCAGCTATCCAAGCAATGACGACTCCCCAGCGCCAGAGTCGACCGCAGTCCCTAAACATTCATTGCCTATTACAGTCAGTCAAAGACAACAATTTGTTACCTTACTGGATATCAAGAATTTGCGGCGATAATTAACACAATTATGTTGAGAAATTGAATCAGCCGTCATCAGGAAGATCAGCGCTGATCTGAGTGAGGAGGCTCACAATTATCCAAATCCCGCCATCAAAACTCTACATTGCACAATGTGATTTTCACGTCATGAAAATATGCAGTGTGGTTTCCATAGCTCTTGGGTGGGCACCAATCCAGAGTTACCCTGTCACTCCCCTCTGGCAGAGATGTTTGTGGAAAGAGAGTCAGACGGGATCTTGGCACCAATAGGTATGATGTCATATAATGACTGTCTAAATGCCTCTGCTATAGGGACTACAGAGCAGGCAGGCAGAGGAGCGCTGACACTGCTCCACATGAGATTATGTCAGATACCTGCCCTGCGGGATACCCGGCATTCAGCGCTGTAATGACTGTAAGCTGCAGAGTCTCAAGGCCTGCCCGATTCAGGCCATGGCAGCAGCTCTGGCAGAAGCCATGTTATTCTGTTTACCCTGGCTAATCGCTACAGCTAGAGTCCTGCATGGTGTGGGTGCAGTCTCTCGCGCTCACATTCCACTGCACTGCTTTAAATAACTGCTCCGTTTCTCCCCCTTGCTAAGCAAATGGGAGGAGAGTGTTAAAGATGGCAGAGAAGGTTGTTTGTTTGAGCTGGATTCAGTACACTGCTCTTGAACACCCTTAGACACACACACACAGTGTGCACGCACGCACGCACACACACACAGTGACTTTCCAAAGACCTTTAATTGCTGCTTTGTTTTTAGAACTTCATTTAGTCACATACTTTTTTCAACCTGCACAGCAGTTTGACTTCATGGCAGTCAGTGATGACACGGAGGAATCTGATTCCATGGGAAATTCCTGCTAAGATCACTAAATAAACCTGGATGTATGCATCTGCGAGCTGAATGAATGTTCTGGTGCTGTATCAACCCCTAGCACATGTCAACACACAGAAGGAAGTGACTGAATCTAATGAGAATGACAGATCCCAAATAACCCTGTGTCTTATTTTCCCTCCATACTAAGAACCATATATAGACACAGAGAAGCAGCATAGATATACACCCATAACTATTGAAACAGCTCTGAGGAGGTTGGTGATCCAAATATCCAAATATCATTAACGCTACGGCCACAAGAATTATTCAGCTGGAAATAGCCGTGTATGACTCTCACGTGTGTATTTGTGTGCGTTTTGTGTGTATTTGTGTTTGAGAGGGTGTGAGCATGGGAGCCATGCCCAGCTTCACCTCTGGGTTCAACCCAGCCTGTGGCAAAATCCAGAGTGCTGCAGGTTTTTGGTTGCCCGTGTTAGACCACCCTTTCCAAAGCTTGGCATAAGGAGGAGGAAGAGTGTGTGTGGAGGAGCAGAGGGCTTTAAAAGGTAAAATAAACTAACATCCTAAATAAAGAGAAAGAAAATCCAGCTCCGCCAATTTGACTGACTTCTCATTTTCAGTCTCACATGGACCTCTGACCCATAAAGAGGGAAAACCAAAACAAACCACAATTATATGCAGGGTTACTACTCTCACATTACGCACTAAATAGAGAACCACATGGGATATCCTGAAATAACCATATCCATTTCTCATGATACCCATCTTAGGGGAGACATGGACAGAATGGGACACGATAAGACAGTTCCCGCTACAACTAGAGGGACTGGGCTCTCGGTTATAGCTATCCCAGAAAAAGCCCAAAAAACCCAGACCGGCCTGGACTCCTAGAGCCGTAATGAGAAGGGATGCTGAGAGGAGGCTCAGAGAGCTGTCTGGGAGTAGAGCTGCTGCTGTCAGTAAGGTTGATAGATGGGATGCCTCTGTGCTAGCAACGCCAAAATAAGCCAAGCCAGGCAAATGCCAAATGCAGCAAACTGAAGAAACCAGGAGCCGTTCACACTAGGATTTCTATTTGCTGCACAAAGTGTCTGCTTGGAGGTCAGATCGTTGGACAAACTGCGTTCCAGCCAACCCAACCCATGTGTGCATATGTTAAATTATCACGTAAGCAGTTGATTTCAAAATGATGAGTATCCAAAAGATTTTTAACACTTGGACAAAGGCGTGCACACACACACACATACACACACAAACATAAAAACACCCGGAGAAGGGTCTTGATTCACCTTATAACACAGAGCTCTGCCTTGTCCTCTTTCAGCTCTCCCCTTCTCCCTGTCCTACAACCTACAGCACACTTAGGATTAAAAATCAGTTTGGATGGTGGATATTTTACCAAGCAAAATAACAAGATAATCACAAGGACAATCATCTGAGAACCACTGTTTTCCTTCCCAACCTGTAAACACACTCAAGAGAGAAATGGCTCAGTCTGTGCACTAACAGCATTGTGATTAAAAGTCCAACTAACAACCTTTGTCACCTTCCATCTCCTCTTCCTCTCCCATCTCTCTCTCTCTCTCTGTTTGCCGTACTCTCTAATAAATCAGAAATGCAAAAAAAGAGGGAATGGGAAATTAAACTGAAACAACAGAACGACGTCCGTTCATTTTTGCATTCCTACTGTGCTGCAGAAGCTCACATGAGGGCGATGCACTCTGGTCCCTATAGCTACCCGACAGCTGAAGGAATGCTGTACTTTTTCCTCCACCGAGGCTGAGTCTGCTGACGGGTTACAGTGCCCTTCACAGATATGGAGTGGAATCCAAGAATAGGGCACACGAGCTTTAAACGTCAACCTTTTCTGCCAACCAACATGCCTGGCAGGCTTTCAATTTCCCATCCTTTCAAGACTTTTAGGAAGTATGTGTGTAAAAATATAGACGTATCAATGACACATATCTCTGGAAACACATCACCGGAGAGTTCCTTCACTTTCACTTACAGACAGCAGTAGAAAATGTATGGCTTAGAGACACAGCTTATCCCGACCCCTCTTTAAGTCAAAGAAAATCTGCAGGCAATGTGTTCATGTGCACAACCTGCATGGTATGCATGTGGAACATGCCAAATATGCCGAGTGCATGCTTTCTCACCTGCCAATGATGAAGAGCATACTAGACCTCAGATGAGACATGTAAGGTAATGAAGGCATAGAAGAACTGGGATGGCAATACTCTGTATACTACACATTAAATAGACCAGCACTAAGTCTAACAGCTGTTTAGTCAGCCGTAACAGATCTTCGATAATCTCTGTCAAGACTGGCTGACTATGCGGGGATACAGCCAGGTAGAAGTACAAAAGGGCGGCCTATCGCTCAAGTGATTTATCCTCACGTACAGTAGGTAATCTAGACCGGGAGGTTCTGCTCTGCCAGGAAACCGGGGTGGTCCTCTGTCCCAGGCTGGGACAGCTACCATCACACACACACACCCTCCACTGTAGCTGCTGTCGTCATTGGTCTCACCTCAGATCGCCTGGCAGGAGCTCATAAGCTTAAAGATGATTTTATGATTACCCAATGATTATTTACATTCACTACATTGTACTTGTACTTGCAATCACACTCGGCAAAAATGTATTGAAATAGTTTTTTGTAAAGCCAGAGATTATGAAAATGTTTGGACAGAAAACAGAAACGGTTCGGTCAGGATTTCTCCGTCCAGGCCTCAGTCTGTGCGGCGCTGACGTCACAACCACGCAAATATGGAAAAGTCTTCATATTGTCGCTGCTATTGCCATGGCCGTTTTAGCACGCGAGAGAGAAATTTCCACTTGTCTACACTGCATTCCAGCCCACACACAAAACAACACATTTCTACTCCTGCGGGCTGAAGTTGAACCCTGCATCCCCTGCCAGACAAACCCAAAGCCTTTTCAGATACGGCTTACTTCAGCCGTGAAATCCCAGGAGACAGGTGACTGTGAAGTAGTTCGATTTTCCAGATGAAATGTGAAGCAACATAAGGCATTCTAGGAATTGAAAATCCTTGAATCTAAAAATATTTGACACAGAAGCTCAAAAACGTGACGTACCGCAAGAAAATCAGAGAAGAAAAAGGGAGGGATTGGTGGCCGGCCAACGCTCTACAGCACTACATGGAGTCGCAGGGAAAAAATAAGTAGAGCTTTCTTGAACTTCCCACCTCCACCTACACATACCAAACAGTTTATATAGGCTACCTCTACTGTATATGAGCATACCTGGAGCCCTTCACACGCTGAGCATCCGGAGCAACACAGTTCTACCTGAGGGGGCTCCAACATAAGCAATATCAGTTTGTTAAAACGTCTCCTTAGAATGCGCTCCATCTCTATTAAGACAGAGTGGAAGGAAAGGCAGACGGTTTGGGCACCAATGTCTACAGGATGATGAAGCTGTAAACTTCAAATGGAATGCAAGTGGGATTCGCCCCAAACTCTATTACACACGGACACATTTCCATTAATGTTTTCAGAGCGATAAGGAAAAGCACTGGTCCCTTTCTGTAAATAACATGATATAAAGTCAAGTTAAATCATGAAATACTTTAAACAGACTAGTTCCTCACAGTGTGGCTCACAGAACAACAAAGGACTTTTAATACAGATAGAAACAAGAGTATCGACGTATATCAGTGTCCTCCCTCTCACACTACACAGACATTTCAGAATATGTCCGTGAAAAACTGCAGTGCTCCACTTTAGAGATTAAAATGATTGGCAGCATCAACAGCTCTCTGCAAGTCAAGAAACACACCACGGGGCAAAGTGATACTCATGTTGTGTTACAGCAGGGTCACGTACACGCATTCATTTGTATGAATCCAAACTGAGGTTTATAAAGAATATGGGGGTTATGACAATATCATTTCAATGTCTTTGGGGAAATGAGGCAAAACAGATAGTGGATGATAACGAGTGAAGCAAAGTCTCCTGTTACAAAGAGGGAATTTATTGAGACTATTGTTATACCCTTTGGAACAACACCACTATGAAATTCTTCATTTTTATCACGGCCAAACGCCCGGGCTTCTTAGATCATTCATAATTTCCGTGACTCTCTCAGCATTAGTGTCTCCTTCTCTACACCGGGGGGAACGGGGATAAAAGGGGGACAGTGTGGGCTTTAGACTGACGTAGACTGGAAGGCTCCATGTCTCACCACAGCTGATCTGATACAGCGCAGAAAGGCCCAACTTCCATGCCAACCACACATTGTGGCGAGAAAGACTGGAGCAGGGGAAGGGAAAGTATATACGGCTAATGTAAAGTCTAAGTGTACATCTATTCAGTGTGTAATGAGCCCTGCCCCAGTAATGAAAGGGTAAGATAGTAAAGCAGCAGATTCCAGGGATGTGGCGGAGAGTAAACCCACCTTAACTCAGCTTACTGGCCTTTTCATTTATGTAATAAAAGTTTACCCTTTGATTTATTTAATAAAAGTTGACCCGCCTTTGTAGCTGATTCAATAAATCTTAATGACACAAAATCAAAAAAAAGAAGTATCAACATTATTTTAGTTATGAGGATGTAAACTTTTCTGAAGATATACCTTTTAATTTAGCACTACAAATTATTACAATGCTGGTTGATTTTTAGATGCAGCTACCACAAACAACCCGTTTACTAAGAGGCTTGATAGAAAAATGCCATTAGATAAGAGGGCAGGGAGCACTGTTACTTCATCACCGTTGCCTAATTACATATCCCCTTATAAATAAACACCATTGTTCCCAGACGCTTCATCACTCACCGACTCTGAAGCCGGGTCCGGTGAGCGTGTCCGCCGCCTGCCCGTTCTCGCCTATCAGCGTGGTGTTGTTGCCCTGCTCGCAGGTATCCTGGCACTGTCCCTTCAGACAGATCCTCTTGCAGATCAGAGGCGCGATGACCACTTTGAAGCGCTCCCGTGTGGAGGAGCGCTCGGTGCACCAGACCAGCCTGTGGACGCTCAGCCAGATGACAAGCAGATGGGAAATCAGAGAGGGCATCCTGGCATCCTTCACTGCCGTCCACGCGGCGCTAGGGACATTCACGGTGGTAAATGAAGGGTTCAGCTCCGAGCAAGCCGCGTTGTTTTGACGGGTTCACGCTGTTTCTCCCTCGGCCGATTTTGATGTCTCATACGGCGAAAAAAATGGAGTAAACTCCAGTTTAGAGTGCGTCCTCCCTCTTTTTCCCTTAAGTAAAAAATGTATTACTTCCCTCGCGTACATAAGTGATCCGTCTGGAAAAGCAAACTGTTTGGCATCTTTAAAACTTTGTGCCAAGTTTGCGGAGGGGTGAAAAGGGATTTCAAAAGTTGCTGAACTCCTCTCTCTCGCTTTGTCGGCCTTCCTTCTCCCTGCTGCTTTTGGATAGTTGGTGAGTGCGTATGTGGGTTTAGGAAAGAAGGGAGGAGAGAGAGAAGAGAACGGGTGAGCCAATCCTCTCTGGAGAAAGCTGGCTGCAGGCCAGGCAGGCAGTGCAGGAGCTAAGCTGAAAGTGGTTTCCTTGTTGGTTACCCCCCATTCCCCCCATTCAGCAAACTATAACTGCACAGCTGTGTGTGTCGCCCTGAAAAAAACACACACATAATATATGAGTGTATAACACCATCCTCTGGCACTTGGTAAGCCTTTCTAGTGTGTGGGAGTGGGAGTGTTATAATCAGTACTAGTAAATAAAACTATGACCTCCAGTTGAAGATCATCAAGAGGCAAACAACCCTCTTAAAGACCCTATCCTCGGGTCACTTACAACAGTTTGATACTACTTACTATAAAATATATTTAGAATTTGTGTCGAAAGAAAATATGTCAACCTAAATAGGCGTGTCAACTGAGTTATGGTGGGTTATAATAGACGTAAAGGGCATATGTGTTAGAGAGACAGCCAATAAAACAGTGAGTCTGCAAATCTGTAACAGTATACAGTATGAGACATTTATAGTTTATTTTATTATTTTCATTTACTTTTGGAGTTACTGTTGCAATGTATTTATTATTGAGTGTAACTCAACTCCGGATATATCATCATCATCCCCTACAGCCATGACAAACCATAAAAATGATGTTTTTCTAGAGTATATCACATTTCTTTCCTTTCCAACGCGTCTCAGTAATCAAAGACAAGATCACCCTGTTGTTCCAGCGTATCTGTTGTCTGACTGCTGTGCTTTTACCACAACTAAAAGATCACAGTTACCAATTTTTGTAATCGGTATGCATGTGACTCATTAATCCCCCAAACCTGCTGCCATCCAATCTCCAGGTTACAGAGGACAGTTATCTATCAAATCTGATGCTCTGCAGTCGAAAGGCTAGAGGGCCTGGAAAGCCTCGGGTCAATCCAGTGATGTTTTTAACCGGCTATGGGTCACCTAGACACAGCAGCATGCTCTGTAAACAGCCAGGGCGCAGACATGTTGATCAACCACACATTACAATAAAAAAGGGAAGGGGCACCATTGTGGGGTCACATGAGAGAGAGCGAGAGAGAGAGAGAGAGAGAGAGAGAGAGAGAGATTGAGTCACTTCCTCTCCAAAAAGTGAGAATGTTTACTTTCAGTCACTAAGGAAATGACTGCATGGGCCTTAGGAGAGTTCACAGGCTGCTCTCACATTTCTCTCTGCCTCTGCTACTCGCCATTACATCGACATCCACTGCCAAGACACACACACACACACACACACACACACACACACACACACACACAGAAGCAAATAATTTGAGTGGAAGTGAGTTGTAAATCACACAAAACCCCATTACTAACACTAATGTATTCTTGTTATTATTAGTAGTAGTATTATTTGCACATAGCTTTTCACTGGCCAGGTGCACTGGAAACTGAACTCAGCACAGCATTATATGTTATAGAGGAAAAGATGTATGGGCAACAATGGGCAATAACAATGGGAAATCATCGGGCCTATTTCAGAGTCTAAGGAGAAAAACTTCTGCACACAGATGGTTTGCCAATGCGTGCATCTGATCCAGAGTCTGTTTGAGGATGTGTGTGATAGCTTAATGTCGGAAATCCACATTTTTCAGCTTGGGATACAAGGACAACATTTAGTGTTAAGTTAACGAAGACGTATGAGCCACTGTCCGTAAGATAAGCAAGGATAAACACCAAACTGACATCCGTTGCATTTTGCTGATCATGTATGAATATTGTTTTTCATTTTTAACAAATTGAATGCAATTCCTTTGGTGATATCTTGTTTCGGTTGACTGAAGTGATTAAGAGAGAGGAAACGCAGATGTGTGAGGAGAATGGAAACATGCACACCGCGGTCTTGCAATACGACGCCGTTCAGTTGAATTAATAAATGCTTTTGTACTGCAAAAGTCGTGTGTGTGTGTGTGTGTGTGTGTGTGTGTGTGTGTGTGGGATTTCCTTTCGCCTGATGTCTGATGTCATTAAAATAGCTGTTGTAACTTGTTGGGATCCTGTTCTCTCACCTCTCGCACCATACTTAAACAAAACCACGCAAGTGCTTCGCCTTGTTGTTTTTCTGCCAAGCTTGTTTCAGTGTGAATGTACAGAGAGCTTCCACCGGTGATACGTTCAAGGTCGTGTTGAAGTGCCTTCCAAAGCGCTTGGTTTAACTTGACTCCTGTTTGTGGCCTCTTATGCTGAGACCATTTTGCATCCTTGGTTGCATCCTTCTGTTTACTTCGGTTTAAGATACACAACGGTGCACGTGAAAGAAATCCATAGGTTGGATCCCAATGTGAGTATTTCACTGGTTTATTCTGCTGCAACGGGATTAGTAGCACTGTAATTGCATCTGTATCGATTCCTATTTATCTCTTATAACACCAAAAACTGTTCAGCAACATGGAACATTACTATAATCACAGTCTTAGATCTTAACCGTTATTCCAGTGTAACAGGTTGGGTAGATAATTCATTTTCACTCTGTAATGTAAATGTAGTCAATGAGGTAAGAAATGGCATTTCAGGGGGAACAGACAAGGCAGACTAGTGTGCTAACTACTTACCTAGGGTCAATTATAGTATATTGTTATAATAAAATGATATTAATCACGGTTATGTTTAAAAATAAATACATATCAGTAATATCAGTATCTTCCACATTCTAATTTGGATCTCATATAACTGTGAAAAAAAGCTTATCCAGGTTGTTGCAAATGGGATATGATGTTTACATGTGACAACTTGAATGTACATTGTTTGGGTATCCTGAATATACAGTAAATAGTACTCCATGTAAGTGTATTCACAGTGGGATGAGCCAGGAGGATCAAATGACATAAAACCAGGACACTTTATACAGCTGGCACATTAAAAGGGCACTTCATTGAACAATTAAGTTTCTTCATTTGAACCTTAACGAGTTTGACTTTTCCCTGAGTGACGTAATCTGGAGGAAATTGTGTGAAATGGTGAAAATGGGAAAATATAGCATGGCCTCAAACATTATGGAGGGATAAATGAGAGAGTTGCTTTATATAGTATGGTGGATTAGAACAGATTAAACTTTAATAATCCATGTGGGGAAATTAAAGGATCTTTTTAGGAATTAAAAGAAAACTTAACAATTACAACTAAATATCCAATCAACCCAAGAGCAAAGCAAAAATCTCTGGTGAAGAATCCATTGCGCTAAATGATCGGGCAAAATATACTTGTATGTTTTAGGGGTGAATTGGCAACTTCAAGGTCCAAGTGTTTTTTTCTGAGTAACATCTAACTAGCTCGGTTTTGTAATCATACCAAGGGCGACCTCAAAATGGTAGTTTGTGTGTATGCAGACAACTGTCATTACTCAGCGGGGATTGAGGGAAGAGCATGGTGTCATTTGTGACTAGTCAGTGGGTGTGTCCAAAGCACCTATCCATTTAGCTTGACTAAGCATGGAAAATCATTTCTGAGGTAGATTATAACGGCCCTGCGTGTTCCCTGCATGATCTGGCTGAGAAGCATAATGCTGCAAAGACATCCAGGTCACAGCGAAAGGGCATCTACTTTGTGATATAAATTGAGTTTAACTGGCATAATGTCTGTCCAGTTATTAGATTTTAAACTATTTTTACTGTTGTCATAATTCTCATCCAGACTCAGTAAAGTACTCTAAGTGAGCTGGGCTTGGCAGACCTGATCTAGGTGTGTTTTTGTCTTAAACTTACAAAATTGTATCTACACCAGAAAGACCAACTCACCATTACGTTGAGGTAACCTTATTTTCAAATAGTGAAGAAACACAAAACTGGTATAAACAAAGGCCCTTTAATATAGTAACATTTAGGTAACAGGATGAAGAAGATGGGGGGGGGGGGGGGTATTTTAAACACAGAAGCATCAAAAAAGTCATTCATTTAACATTTTATACGAACTTAGCATGAAGGATATATACCATTTCAGTTCAAATCAACATGCAAAGGCCCCCAGGACGTGGTACAAAAAAACAACAAATATGGTATCAACCTTGGCAAAATTTAATCCAGGTTTACAGTGACAGATATTTAATATTTTGAGAGCATTTAAAAACAGCTTACACTAGTAAATGTACATGGCTCTCTAATTACATGAAGATCAATAGAGTAGTATATGACACCAGAGACCTATAGGTCAAAATGCTGAGACAACAACTATGCTCTGCTGTTCCTTCTGATGTGTCAATCATTTCACATCAGAGGTTCTCTGTTTGTGTCAGCTTGCTATCGGAAGCAATTCAATAGGACTACATATTTACATTATATGTTAGCATACTAATGGTGACATTACTTTAAAAAAAAACATCTTTTAACATTGTTGCACATTAACCTTTTTCGACATACATTTTAACCCTTATTTAACCAGATAAGTTGACTAAAACCACGTTTATTTACAGAGATAGCGTGGAAGCATAGGTGCAAGAGGAGGAACAGATATACACATGCACGCACCAGAGTCTTGTCAGCCGGTAAATTCCCAGTAAATTGGCTGGTAAAAAAAATAATAATGGAAGTCCAGAAAGGTAAAAGCTTTATAGACATAGCAGCCGGCACAGAAAAAGGAATGCTGTCTGTTAAGAGGTGGTCCATAATGAGAGAGACGATAATCAGACGAAGGAAATGAGGAAAACAAAAAACAGCATTTAAGTTGTTTGTTGTTAAGTTGTTGTTTGCGGTGCATACTACTGCCAAAAAGAGGTTTCCCTTCTCCTCTACTTCTCCAACTAGCACAGTGTACATAAATGAATGAACAAACAAGTGCATGTTCTGATATCGCCCAGCTCACTTTTACTCTTCAGTAACATGTACAATTTGCTTGTAAAGGTATCCACTATATAAATGTAACTAACTTATGCCTGACTAGACATCTTCATGTGTGTGCTGTTGGAAGTGATGGGTGAAGTGATGTCTTTCGTTTTGACCAGTTCAGCCTGTTGGGGAAGGCGTTCATGCTCAGTAGTTGATAGACATATGACATTAGCAGATTCAGTCCATGGCTACTGTGCATGCATTAGAGGAAATTGACCAGAATCCTAACAGTTTCTCCAACAAGAAATACAACCGGGAGCTGTCCAGCACAAACAGTCTTGAACAATCAGCCACAGAGCAGCACCACTGAATGAGTTGAGGGTTGAGTGCTTTGCTCAAGGCACTTCTAGGATATTTTTGAAGGTAGGGGGGGACAGCTTTTCATTCACTTCCTCCACCGACTTCCCCAGTTATTCCAGGGAAACTGGCAATTCCCTGTGTCAAGAACGCTTCTCTACCCTTCAAGCTACTGCCGCTGCTCATATATATATATTTCAAGAAAGTCGGGGGAACACTACTTGCTGTTACTTAAAAGAACATGAAACTGGATGTACATTTTATATTTTAAAAGGCTACCTTTACATCTAAGAGTGTGAAACACGAAAATGGCAGAACAGGCTACCCATAGCTAGGGATATATTTAGCCTGATTCTTTACTAAAAAGGATGGAACAGCGACTTCCTCATCCACCATGTTTATGAACTATAGGAAGACCATTTTTAATGTTCCATTTTTAACTGGAGTACGTATAATGGTAAGAACAAGACAATCGCTCCCTTTAACATACCCTACACACAGTCCACAACGGAGCTTTCATCCTCCTCTGTGCCCCACTCCCCAAACCTCATCTGAGGGGAGGGAGCGGCCGGGTGAAGGTTGTTAATGTCGTCCATGGTGTCTGCGTCCGTCTCATCGCTGGCCCCCATTCCCAGGTGGCCACCTTCCTCCCGGTGCGTACGGACGTGCTTCCGTAGCGCTGCTGGTTCTTTAAAGCTGCGATTGCAGAAGGGGCAGCAGCAGGGCCTTTCTCCGGTGTGGATGAGCTGGTGGTGTTTGAGGTGCTGCAGGCGACTCAGGCGCTTCCCACAGATGGCGCAGACATAGGGTTTCTCCCCCGTGTGAGTGCGGCGGTGTTTGCGCAAGCCATCCAAGTGGCGGAAACTGTTGCCACACTCGGAGCAAGAGTACGGCTTCTCTCCCGTGTGAATCCGTAGATGGGTCTTCAGGGCCCCTGACTCACGGAAACGGCGGCCGCAGACTGCACACGGGTAGGGCTTCTCTCCGGTGTGGATGCGGATGTGCTTCTTCAGGCTGGAGATCAGACGGAAGGTCTTTCCACACTCTAGGCAGTGGTGGGGTCGATCTGGGGTGGGGTCCCCCACCGTGTCAGAGCCTGAAGGCCCTGCAGTGTCCTCTGCTCTGCCTGGTGACACATTGTCTCCCCTTCCACCGACAGAAGTCCTAGTCACTGCTTTCTGTCCATCAAGCCCGCCCTGTGGCAGGGGACCAGTACGTGGTCGTACAGGTCTTGGGTGGCGGAGAGGGTAAGTAAAGGACCGTTGGGCTCCCCCCTCCCCTCCAACGTGAACATAGCCAAGGTCACCCACGTTATGGCCAGATTGCTCATCATCACCAACTCTGTTGTCACTCCGCAACCCTGGTTCTTTCCTGTTGGGCTGGCCTTGAGCTGGTCCCTGTTCCTCTTTGATCTCAAACCTTGACCCTCCACCTGACCCCTGAGACTGCCTCTCATCTGAAAAAATCAAAACATACAGGAATGGTCAACTTATGACATCATATCAACATACAACACAGAATTAACCCCATTGAGACCCATAATCTCTTACAAAGGATGCCTAAACTGTGAGGCGTTCCTGTGCATATGCTACAACAAGGAGCAAAGTCAGACATGTTTTATATTTACCTGGTCTACTGGTGTCTGAACACATGTGAGATGTGTTAGTTGCAAAGGAGTCAAGAGAGTGATTAGTCACAGATCCATCTGGTTGTATTGAAAGCTGGCACATTTTGTAGTCATCTCTTGGCTCAAAGCCATGAAGGGAATCATCCACTGAGCCACCGAGACCCAAGTCAACACCGGCTCCATTCACATTTCTGGCGTTCTGGTGGTCCCTGTCCATGCCTGCAGTCATGGAAGTCATGGAAGACAGAGAAGGGGCAAAAACCGACTGACTAACTGTCTGAGTGCCCGTGTATGTAATCTGAAGTTGATCTATTAGTTTTTGAGCACTACACAGACATTCTTGTAACGTCTTCAACTCCCTCTCCGACACTTCAAGGCGCACTTTAAGTCTTTCGTTCTCTTGCTCTTTATTTAACAACTCCTGTTGTGTCTCGTTTAGCACAAGCACTACCTCGCCCAAGAGAGTATCAACTGCAGCAGACATTGCAGTTTGTATGGTCGGCGCAAGGCGTGATTTCAGTGATGTTACAGTCATGTTGCCCTGGGAAGTTGCGTAGCCAGTCTTGTCTATTTTCCGATCGTAGCAAGACTCCGTCCCAGTCCTATTGGGAACGTTGATTATACTTTGTTTACGGTTTCCACTGTTGCCACCACTACTTGATGAAGAATCCATGCTACCAGCATAGCCTGTCCTCCTAGAAGTCATGATATTATTCTAGTTAGCTTTAGCTTAGTTAGCTAATGTTGGCCGGCTACGCTAACGCTTGAGCTGTTATGTGCCGTTAGCTAACGTTATCTCAAAATCAATCGAATTGGATAATTTCTGTTTTGTTGTAGGAATACGCCAGAACAATGACTGAATTGTTCCCAATCACATCTGCCACATTAGCTTTCTAACTAGCTGGCGTCACTGACAAAAACAATGTCAGTCAACTCTGAGATGCGACTTAGCGAGTTGATCGTCGCTGGGCCTGGCTAACTAACATTAGCTTGCTAGCTAACTTAGCGATGTCTGTCGATGAAAAGCGTATTTAAGGACAATTTAACTTTGCGGCAATAATATTCTGATGCTAACGATTTGTCTGCATAACGTTTATCAAGTCCACAAGGTGTTGTTAAAGGTATTTTATACCATGGCCCTCATCCTACCGCTGCGGATCTCCCATCTCCAGCTTCTGTCTGTGCTACAGCGAGGCCCGTGTGTGGCACTTGATTGGCTGTTGGAGAAGTTTCTGCCGCACAAAAATGACGACAGTGAAGCAGCTTCGCCAACAGTGTGCACACGGGTTAAGTTTGCCTTGAGCGATGACTTGTAGGCATAATAACCCGATCAACTCAAAGAGAATTATTGTGCAGCGAGAGAGTGAATTTGTGCTTACTACTGTAATTTATGAGACGTTTTTATACCGAATTGCTGCTGTTTTGATTGAGTAAACTGGAGCGTCAAAGATTCTGTATTATCTTTCTTTTTGAAATACGTTTTTTGCCCCAAGTGCAATATGTATGTTTATACTACACATTAGCAGTGTATTTGTGTTATTAAAAACAACATGCTTTGTAATTCCCAATGTACACAATGTGCACAATGTCTGACACTGCTCTCTGTAACTACCTAATCGGTCAAAGTTAAACATTTCTGATCCATTGTATCAAATAAAAAAAATCACAATTGATGTCTGTTGTATATAACATATTGTTGTATGTTGTTGTGCACATATTCAAGATCTTCCATACTAGCAGACCCCCCCCCCCCCCCAAACACACACACACATACACACTACTACTACTACCACACACGCACGCACGCACACACACACACACACACACACACACACACTCACACACACACACAAGGTATAATCATGATTAGCGCTCATATTTTGCTCTGCCAATGATTTGGAAGTGTAACCCAGCACAGCTCATGTTGACCTGATGGGGTAATAAATATTAATGAGAATACCAAGAGACTTTATCATATTGTGCAGAGTAGCCCTAACTTGCATCACCAGCTGGTGTAAAAAAGTCAGAGATCTTTCCTTTGCCATCTTGGGTCCAGTTTCTGTTGCACCCGTCGGCCACACCCTTATATTCTATGATTGGCCGCTTGAAACAGTAATAGTAATCCCAGAAGGTCCGTCCTGAATGAATTGAGTATTTTCAGCCTGCCTACCCCAACTTTGACGTATTTAAAACGAAAGAGTCGTGGTGTGAGCTGACGTCAGGCTAGAAAAATGTTAGGCATCAATTTTGTAAGTGTGCCTAGTAGTCATCATTCAGGGTGAAAAATACCCGTTGGCCACTGCCGTACAGCAGCCATTTGGGGAAAAGAAGCAGATATTTGCTGTGATCAAACTCTGCAGTACCTGCGGCTCAGAAAAGCTCTCAGTACATCTGAATATGGTTGAGGAGGGCTACATTAAGGATGCCAGGAAGTTAAAAATAATAGTTTCAAGAGAAAACTAGTAAACGTGTGGCAAGATGCACACGCTTCACATACAGATATGCTATTGATCAGGCTGTCACATTCATAAAATAAGATCAGTAAGTCCACTGCTACCCTACTGAAGTCAGATTTCATTTTTGATGTCTCCTTACATGAAAATACATGTAGATAGAATGGATGGTTTATCTGTTGTGTTGTTATGAGTCATTTACAATGTTCTCATATACAACCCTGATTCTAAAAGTTGGGACGCTGAGTAAAATGTAAATAAAAACAGAATGCAATGATTTGCAAGTCCTGTTTGACCTATATTCAATTGAATACAGTACAAAGACAAGATATTTAAAGTTCGAACTGATAAACGTTATTGTTTTTTGTAAATATACACTCATTCTGAATTAGATGCCTGCAACACGTTCCAAAAAAGTTGGGACAGGGGCATGTTTACCACTGAGTTACATCACCTTTTCTTTTAACAACACAGTAAGCGTTTGGGAACTGAGGACACTAATTGTTCAAGTTTTGAAAGTGAATTTCTTTCCCATTCTTGGTCGATATACGACTTCAGTTGCTCAACAGTCCAGGTTCTTCGTTGTCGTATTTTGGGTTTCATAATGTGCCACACATTTTCAATGGGAGACAGGGCTGGACTGCAGGCAGGCCTGTCTAGTAGCCGCACTCCACCCAAAGTACCCGGAACATTTAGTCCCAGGAACTACTGCCGACGTATGAAAAAGCTCCACTCCAGTCCAGTAGGTGGTGGTAATGCAGAAGACTATACAACAACAATGACGCCACATAAAGTGACAGACAGGCATCATTATTTGTGTGACACTGTAAGCATGGAGGAGATTCAAGTGGTGCTCAATGCTCAATAAGGCCTGGACTTCGTCGTCAATCCATCTGTCGTATGCTTTCTTCATGTTGATGGGTCGAAACACAATTAAGAAAAAGAGGAGATCGGTTTGTGGCTGCAGATTTTTTTAAATGGTAGGCTGAAATAAAATGCTGCGAGTACTCGACCAATCAGAAATGTTGCAGCGCTGCAAGCCCCACCCCCAAAGTTCCTGTACTTTTGGAAAGTAGGGAAAGTCCCTGTCCCGAGCAGGGACATTTTGGGGTTAAAATAATGTCCCCAGAACTTAATTTAGACCTGGTCCCTTCGGTGGAAGGTTCCTAGTCCCTGGGGAAAGTTCCTGTGGTGGAAACGCAGCTGCAAAGCCACGCTGTTGTAACACGTGCAGAATGTGGCTTGGCATTGTCTTGCTGAAATAAGCAGGGACATCCTTGAAAAATATGACATCTGGATGGCAGCCTATGTTGCTCCAAAGCCTGTTGTACTTTTCAGCATTAATGGTGCCTTCACAGATGTGCAAGTTACCCATGCCATGGGCACTAACACACCCCCATACCATCACTGATGCTGGCTTTTGAACTTTGTGCTGGTAACAATCTGGATGGTCCTTTTCCTCTTTAGCCCGGAGGACACGACATCCATGATTTCCAAAAACAATTTGAAATGTGGACTCGTCAGACCACAGCACACTTTTCCACTTTGCGTCAGTCCATCTCAGATGAGCTCGGGCCCAGAGAAGTCGTTTCCAAAAGGGTCCAACTGCAGACCTCCCTCCTCAGGCCCCTCAGACCTCTCACAGAACTATAGGGAGGATCTGCAGTAACCCTTCTCGGCGTTTCTGGATGTTGTTTATATATGGCTTTCGCTTTGCATGGTAGAGTCTTAACTTGCATTTGTAGATGCAGCGACGAACTGTGTTTACTGACGGTTTTCTGAAGTGTTCCCGAGCCCATGTAGTAATATCCTTTACACAATCATGTTGGTTTTTAATAGTCCAACTATTTGCCCACGCAGTTTTTCACAAAGTGGTGAACCTCGCCCCATCCTTGCTTGTGAACGACTGAGCCTTTCGAGGATGCCCCTTTCATACCCAATCATGATACTATCACCTGTTACCAGTTAACCTGTTTACCTGTGGAGGTGTTTTTGGAGCATTCCACAACCTTCCCAGTCTTTTGTTGCCCCTGTCCCAACTTTTTTGAAACTTGTTGCTGGCATCAAATTCAGAATAAGCTTATATTTACAAAACTCAAGTTGATAAAGTAAAACATTAAATATATTGTCATTGTTTTCAACTGAATATATGTCAAAAAGGATTAGCAAATCAACGCATTCTGTTTTATTTACGTCCCAACTTTTTTGGAATCGGGGTTGTAGATTCATCATTGGGTGAAATTGTATTGCTTCCACCAAGCAGTAGTAGTACTAAGATAGTAAGTAATAAGCTTGTACTACATTATTATTGAAAATGCGTATTTCAATGTCTTATTTGTAATCTTGTGTTTATTTACCTTTTCTGTTTGTGGGTTTTATACTATAAAATTGAAATGAAGTGAAAATAGAAGAAAATCACAATAAACAGAGTACAAATCCTGGGTTTGTTCGTTTTACCTGTCACATGTCTTGGTGTGTGCGCCTCGGGAGCCAGGGGGCCAAGCCTTCCTCTAGCTGTTAGCGAGAGGTGACAAAAGCTGTTAGTGACAAACAAGGTTTTTCAAAACAAAATAAATGTAAAAAAAAATATGTATATAAGCTTACTGTAAATGTTGGCTTCAAAAAAACTCAGGTTTTTCACTTCTGCATCCATTACCACAGAATTATGCAGTCTGTGACAAAGAGTGGCCCTGGCCTGGCGACGTGCCAAACACCACGAAACAATTACCATCTGCTAGTCTTTATGCAACATCCAAAATTACAACAGAAGTATTTATCAGTGACCCCCTCCACCACACACACACGCACACAAAGCTGCTGTCCAGATAGCTAGCTGGTGGCATTAAGTATACTTGCTAATTTGATTGACTCATGTCTGCAGCAGCAGCTCAGCTCTCCTCTGTGTAATTTCCATCACGGCAGGTCTTGCACAATATCCTGCTGCTGACACATTTCCACCAATCTTTCCTCCATCTCCAATGTCCACTGTGCCCGCCACACCATCCTTGTTGTGATTAACGTGAACAAGTTTGTGTACTTACTAATTTATATATTTTTGTGGGTTGTGGGTAAACTCTTTAAACACTTTGTGCATCTCACACTACAGAGCTGTGCCAATGACTACATGTTTGAAAAAAATAATCCAAATGGCTCAGAGACTACATCAAGGGAGGCTCAGATTGAGTTGTTGTCTGGCTCACACCTGGCTTACCTGTGGAGGTGTTTTTGGAGCATTCCACAACCTTCCCAGTCTTTTTTTTGCCCCTGTCCCAACTTTTTTGAAACTTGTTGCTGGCATCAAATTCAGAATAAGCTTATATTTACAAAACTCAAGTTGATAAAGTAAAACATTAAATATACTGTCATTGTTTTCAACTGAATATATGTCAAAAAGGATTAGCAAATCAACGCATTCTGTTTTATTTACGTCCCAACTTTTTTGGAATCGGGGTTGTAGATTCATCATTGGGTGAAATTGTATTGCTTCCACCAAGCAGTAGTAGTACTAAGATAGTAAGTAATAAGCTTGTACTACATTATTATTGAAAATGCGTGTTTCAATGTCTTATTTGTAATCTTGTCTTTATTTACCTTTTCTGTTTGTGGGTTTTATACTGTAAAACTGAAATGAAGTGAAAATAGAAGAAAATCACAATAAACAGAGTACAAATCCTGGGTTTGTTCGTTTTACCTGTCACATGTCTTGGTGTGTGCGCCTCGGGGAGCCAGGGGGCCAAGCCTTCCTCTAGCTGTTAGCGAGAGGTGACAAAAGCTGTTAGTGACAAACAAGGTTTTTCAAAACAAAATAAATGTAAAAAAAAATATGTATATAAGCTTACTGTAAATGTTGGCTTAAAAAAAACTCAGGTTTTTCACTTCTGCATCCATTACCACAGAATGATGCAGTCTGTGACAAAGAGTGGCCCTGGCCTGGCGACGTGCCAAACACCACGAAACAATTACCATCTGCTAGTCTTTATGCAACATCCAAAATTACAACAGAAGTATTTATCAGTGACCCCCTCCACCACACACACACGCACACAAAGCTGCTGTCCAGATAGCTAGCTGGTGGCATTAAGTATACTTGCTAATTTGATTGACTCATGTCTGCAGCAGCAGCTCAGCTCTCCTCTGTGTAATTTCCATCACGGCAGGTCTTGCACAATATCCTGCTGCTGACACATTTCCACCAATCTTTCCTCCATCTCCAATGTCCACTGTGCCCGCCACACCATCCTTGTTGTGATTAACGTGAACAAGTTTGTGTACTTACTAATTTATATATTTTTGTGGGTTGTGGGTAAACTCTTTAAACACTTTGTGCATCTCACACTACAGAGCTGTGCCAATGACTACATGTTTGAAAAAAATAATCCAAATGGCTCAGAGACTACATCAAGGGAGGCTCAGATTGAGTTGTTGTCTGGCTCACACAATGACAGCCACAGTGCCAGCGAAGCGTCTTGATCATGCCTCCAACTCGAGGATTTCATCCTGGTCTCAAAGATTTGTCTGGGACGGCAAAAATCGGAGCTAAATCAGGTCAAACATCCTGCAGTGTGAGTGGAGTTCTGAATGTACTTTTCAGTTTGTGATCCACACATCATAGGCAACTTGTATCAAACAAAATGTCTTGATTTGTCATTTGGTTCTTGTCTTCCTTGAACATGGACAATTTTGAGTGTTGCTTTTTTGTGGTGATGTTGCTGATAGCGAGGGTGGCTTTATTCACATCTACTACATCTACTACCCACAACTGTACTTTTCAAAAACACCAGTGTGGCTCTTAGATACAAATCATTCCCTGGACAAGTGATGTCAATTTCCTGTCTTTGGTCACTGCACACTTGTCTCGATCCTTTAGGTTTTGACAATGTGTAGCTAAGTCATACCATTTATTTAGGTGAAAGGTTAGATGGGTAAGAAGAGGAGATAGTCATCGAGCAGACGAGTCGGGAAGCATTAGCATCTGTCATAGATGATAAATTGCTATGAATCAAAGCACGACCATAGAAAAATCCTCCCCATATTCATATTTTCTCACCCCTAAAAGGCAGACAAGCGCTCATTAAGAGGTGAGGCATGCTCTGAAAAACCCAAAAAGGAATGCAATAAGAATTTATGTGGTTTTGGAGTTCACTTCACCGGTAGTTACCTCCTCACATGACGGTACAATGAAATAACGAGTGAAGCATGAAATCACACACACACACACTCACATAACTAAACAATTATGGGATACGGGAGGGAGGTGGAGTTGGGGGAGAAGCGTAGTGAATGAGGGAGAGAGGAACTGGGGGAGGGCAGAAAGAAGGAGGTGATTGTTGGGGAGAAGGGAAAAACATATAAAGAGGGACAGACTTAGAGAGGGAGCAAGTGGAAGAAAAACAGACAGAGAGAGAGAGAGGACATCAGATTTTGGTCAAGGTTACAAACTATTACAAGCAACAGGTGAGTTCATATTTTTCAGTATTTTATAGACGTATTCCTTCCACACATAGATTTTTAGCTTTGACCAAAAAGTCAATTAGTATTCTTTGGGGCTCTTGTTTTGTTTCCTTGGTTAAACATTGACTTGTCCTTTCATACCTTGGAGAGTTGAACCGGCATTGTGTGTGTGTGTGCTTCATTTTTATCGAGGTTTTCTCTCCATGCATTTTTACACAGAACACATTTCAGGTATGTTTGTATGGATTCGTGTGGAAAGCACAAGAGGCAGCTTTCCTGTAACTGGATCCAGCTGACAGGGCTGCTCTGTGTGTTGGGTGTGTAGCCACTCAGACCTCTTGTGCAACACAGTCTGGAATGCCTGATTTATACTGAAGTACCCCGAAGCTTAACAAATGAGGATTATCGGGACAGCTATGTATACAGGTTTCAATGAACCTTTGTGTGACCATAAATCATTGGTAAACAAATCAAAAGATGACCTCTTTCATTCAAGAGTGAATTCAGCGCGCTGTCTGTTTTGAGACAGCAGGTCGAGTTTTGTGTCGACGCTAGCAAGTTTTTTAATTTTCCAACTGAAACCAAAGCTATTTGTTCCATTCCACACAGTCCTTCCACTGCACTCATATAAACTCAACCAGCATCAGGAGAGAAGGCTCTATATGCAGGGTATTAGAAACTAACTTTCTAAATGCATGTAAGTTGGAAACCCAAGGGGCTAATAATTGTCAACAAAATATTTAGTGATTGGCAAAACAGATTTTCCAATACACTTATGGAATGTTATTTACTATGATCTCCAGATACCATGATGACTGCCAACAGAAACCTTCCTCTTCCCCTGGTGATCGTTTTCCTGGCCCTGATCAGAGGCTGCAATTCCTTGGTGACAACATCGCCAGTCTCCAGGACGAATCCCTGGCAACTTCTGAGACCACGGGGGTCTGTGAATGCAGCATCTGAGCTTCCCCCAGACGATTACTACAATTCATTCGATGATACCACCACACCCAAGTTGGTCTCTATGGGTGGGAAAAAGTCTCCATGTGACTACAATACTTGTTTTGAGTCGCAGCCCCCCTGTGCCGAGCTGGCAACCTCCACTGGCTGCCTGTGCCCAGGGGTCACTTTAGATGACGTGGCCCCAGGGGCGCCGACCCTGAGAAAGGTGTCCAGGGAGGGGTCGGTGTTGCTGATCGAGTGGTGTGCACCATATTCATATGTAACATCTTACAAAGTGACGGTAGGGGGACAAGAGTGGCAGGAGTTTGGAGATGGCCAGAGGAGTGGCATCGTGGACAAGGTAGAAGACAGCGTGGAGGTTTGTGTGGTCGCAGTGAACGATGCCGGAGCCAGTCAGGGATCCTGTATATTCTACCAGCACAGAGACAACAGCGTGTCTCTTAAAGCGGGACTCATCGGAGGAGCTCTGGGCTTTCTCCTGCTCTTCTCACTAGGTGTCCTGCTCTGGAGGCACAGGATGCGAAGGAATTCAGAAGCCAGGATCTCAACACAGGACGAGGCTGACGCTCATCGGACAGACTCAGACGACAGAGGAGGACCGGAGGCTCTATGATGTGAGCCGCTTTTGTGACTCTTGAGCATCAGTACATCTTATTGCCCATGATTATTTTGAAGGCAAAGTGAACTATCCCTGTTAAAGTATTTAATTATTCTTAACTATCAGTGAAACGATGGTGTTGGGACATCCTTTCACCTCATCATAAGCTATGTAAGCTATATGATTAGTACAAAGGAGACTAAAAACCGATCAAGTACCAATCAATACAATGCAGTGATGTGTTTTTTCAGCTTTAATAAAATCATGACAGTGTGGATGAAATCGTATGAAAAGTATTATAGAGTCAGGGTCAGCAATACCAGAGACAGCAGGAAGGACCACCTCGGCAGGAGGATGGCCGAAGGTTAAAGTACATATGAAATAGGGGCGATGGGCCACTTGCTTGCTCTTAATCATCCTCAAAAAACTTCACAATGCCCACATTATGAAACCTGGGAAACTTGTAAGTAACTTGATAAGTTACGTGGTAAGAATTTGATGTGTCATCAACACATGTATGTCATGAGTATTTTAATGGTGGAATTATGACTGAAGGATGCTCTATATAGTATTATGTATTGTATTTAGGAGCACAGACCGCTCTGTTGTCAAGGTCATTGTTGCCTTACATCCATGTGATTCTTAGACCAGTTTCTTAAAACGAATGCAATGGAGAAACAGAAACAAAAAAGCCTGAAGCACAGGTCTGCTGGTCTGTGGAGCAGCTGGTCAGAGGGTGACTGTTCAAACTGTTGTATGGTAGCGATTACCTCAGTAGAGTAGTCATTACATTTCTTCAGTCTGTATCCACCCATATGACAAAACATCCACTTATGTAACTTTCTGTCTGTTTTCCGTCTGTTTGATTGTGAGTTGTAACAATGTAAAGGATAATGAGAAGTGCTTAGTGTTAGTTTTTCAGCTGTCAAACAAGAGCCTTTTTGCGGGTACCTTTGTTTTGTAGGCTTTGTCAGCATTTCATTCCAACTGAGACTTCCAGTCACCAAGCACTGGGCTGGAACCAAGCTTCAGGCTTTTCTTTGCCATCTTTATTATCAGGCCATGAAAAAGAGAGAACTCTTAATATTAAATTCTCACAATTTTATATGTTCAAGCTTCCTTCTGCGTGTCTTGCAGCCATGATACAGTTTTGCTTTGCCTACCACGGGGTTGTGGGAAGAAGCATCCGCAGAGCATGGAGAGCTCTAAACGTTGCTTTTAGCTCATCACTTATTCCAATTGCATTGCCCAGCTCCCATCACACAGAGTGGTATAACAGCTACAAGCCGTCTAGCATCTGTAATTTGCAGGCACAACAGACAAAAGTTGAAATGGCCTCGAGATGTTGCTTTTATTATTTTCTACTGACACATCTTGAGTCTGAACACGGTCAATGTAAAACTGGGAGGGAAATCGTGACAGTGCAGCATGTGGCAAAATGCAGCAGGTCAAAAACAGAATGGATAATTTCCTTCTCAGGTATGTAAAAAAAAACAAATAATGGCCCTTCAGCACAAGCACAGTTTTACACTACCATGTACATCACAGATGTACAAGGGGCATTTGGAGTTCCTGTTCAAGGACTTTGACAATGGCAGCAAGAGAGCTGCTCTGGAGAGCTGCCTGCTCTTACCTGTGTAATATAATGTCTGTAGGTTTACTTTGTTGCTGCTTCTTTGTCGTGCTCTGCCATGTTGTTCTGTTAACGATACAAACACATTATCTCTACTTATAGATGAACAAAAATACATTGAAATGTGTGTTTGTATCAAATTAGAAGTATATTCTGTATTTTCAAAATAAAGAATACAGTGACATCTGAATGTTCATGGACAAATTGAAATCTACCTATTGTCTTACACAAAGTTGAACGGTGTTCATAAGGAAGCTCTTATCGGGTCACACAGCGAAAAGGAACATCAAGAACTGCATTATCTATAAAGTACAGATCTTATTGGTTCATAACTCTTTGATGATAAGAATGAAACAATCCTCTTATGAAGGAGACTTGGTTAACAGCTCCATCCACTATGTCCATTATGTCTGTTCATTTATAAATTTAAGTGTATGCCATCCATTCTTCCAAAACCATTTATGATTTTTTTTTCACAAAATTCTCATTTTCATTCCCATAACACCATTCAAACATTCAGATCACGTACTCCAACAATATGCTAGAACTTGTCAGTGTCAGTTTTTAATCAGGTGTGGGCGGCACTCACACTCACCTTCACACTGCAAAAAACTCAATACACATTTTTAAAAATAAGTTAGCAATCTCTCTAAACCGGGTGTTTTAGCTTTCACTCGTTAAATATAATATTTACCAGTCAATTATGATTTAGAATTCTTTATTTTATTTTCCTTTGTAATGTTCATGTTTTGTCTTTGTTTTATCTTTCCTTTTTTCCTTACCTTTTTAAACTTTAACTGCTTAAACTGCCTTTTTGATCTGGGCTGATCTGGGAATAAAATGTAACAGCATCTGGAAGCAGCGCACAGAATGTGTGGGTGGGAAATTTGCCAGCTTTTCACACACAAACCATTTCATGTTTAAACATCTTGAGTATTGCTGTGAAATGAAGAGACACAACAAGATAACCTCAAAGTCAGGATGTTTTGCCACAGTTCAGCAGGGATGTGATGTTGACAGGACACTCCTCACCCAGGACAAGTCATGTTGAATCGCTGCACTCATTGCTGAATCATCAAGTGACTCTCAATCACATCATTGTTCTGGTGGCAACAGACCCATATATAACAGTGAATCAGCTAAATTCAGGCCTTTGGATTTCACAAGAATATATCTTGTGCCTGCCGCTACCTGCCACTGAATCCACCAGGTTTTGTGAACTGCTGTTACTGTTACTGTGGAGTTTACAAAGGCATTTGTCCAAGTATGAGGGTGTGTGTGTGTGTGTAGTCTAGGAACTTGCACTAATTGTGTCCATATGTTGCATTACTTGGTTGACGGTGGCTAAAATAGAGAGTCTAAAAAAATGGCTCAACTAATAGTGAAAACTCTACAAGGACCAAAAGGACAGTGAGAAGAAAAAATCGAAATGCTGCACAGAGGGTGTGATCTATTAGGTAATCTATTACTTTTATTGACCTCTATTGGTACCAAGGAACTGCAACATTGAACATGGACAGGTCTCTGGCACAGCTTACGGTGGCCTGTAATTGACACAATTACAATGTCACATTTCCACAATAGAGCCAAGTAAGCTAGCTAATCAGAGTAGAGTTGATGCCACACGCAGCGCTAGCTAGCTAGCTAGCTGGATTAAAGATGGATACGTTTACATTCAGCGGCTAGAAGTATTCCCATTACTTTGATTTTGCCAAGAAGAAAGACAACAAAACTATTGTTGTCATCTGTAAACTATGCGCAGGTACTAAAGACTAAGCTGCAGTATTTGGTTATCAGTCACGGAGGCACAGAGTTGAGGTATTTTAAAGGTAGGAGGAAACAATTTCCATTTTCTATTGGGGGTGGAGGGGGGCTGGTAATAAGTAATATAACGAGTAGTGTAACAAATTACTTCTCCCAGGGAGTAATAAGTAAATATTTCAACGTAATGAGCCCAACACTGATTATGGGACAGTAAAAATAAGTCGTCATGTTGCCCTTTGGTGCTTGCAGTCAAACCTGTGAGGAAAGAGGTGGTATTTGTCATAGTAGTAGTAGTACTAATGGTAATAGTAGTAGTAGTAATGGTGGTAGTAGTAGCAGTAGTAGTAGTAGTCGTGGTACTAATAGTAGTTCTAGGGTTTTGAATGGAAATGAATAGAGAAACTTTGCGCACCTCTTCTCTATCATCGCAACTAATTTTATCTGAATCTTAATTCATTTGGCATTGGGAAAATGAATGAAGATTTTGAGGAATAAACCACCAGCAGGAGCACTAAGTGTTGCTTTCTCTCACTGTGTTGTCAGATCATAATGGACTTTAAAGATCAAGCCACAAAAATGTAAAACATAGGTCAAGCATCAGTTCTCATTATGGACCTACTCTATCTCCTACACCCAGTGTCAATGAAGCTGAACCTTTTCTATTCAAATGTGGAGAGGTTACACGGCTTTAGTGTTTTATACATACTGCAGTACAGTGAACTTGAAAGAATATGAATGAATGGAT
Source organism: Hoplostethus atlanticus (assembly GCA_034670405.1). Lineage (NCBI taxonomy): Eukaryota > Metazoa > Chordata > Actinopteri > Trachichthyiformes > Trachichthyidae > Hoplostethus > Hoplostethus atlanticus. The sequence continues at coordinate 4,232,514 of JAXDDX010000018.1, forward strand.
GAATGTTGATCAATAAATTCATGACATCATGACTAATACAAGTGAGCTAGCTGGGACAGGCTAGGATACAATGTTAAACCCAGCTGCTAGACATAGGGACGTACACTATGCAAGCGTGGGCCTCCACCGGTGGAAAGTCCAGGACTGAGTGGACATTTGTACAAACTGACCCCCAGTCATTTCATCCTGTTTTGTCTGTTAGGTCTCAGGCTGTTTGTCGTTTGCGGTTCTTCTCAGGCATAAACACAAACCACAAGCCTGTAAATACAAGATTACTTGTGTCTGTAAGTGTAAATCTGAATAATGTCATTGGCTCCCACAAAGATGATCACAGTCTATACAAACACAACTCCGATGTTACATTACATTCTTTCTTTAGGAATCACGGAACAGCAAAGTGCATTTTGCATCATCATCCAAACATCATTCAGAAAGGTTCAGTCTGACTCAGAGCTAGTTTTAATTGTTTCCATACCAACCACTAGATGTCATTATCACAAAGAATATTGTAGAAATTAAACAATCTGTGGCATTTTTTGGCATCCACTACTAATGGAAGTTGATCTATTGGGGATGAACATGAATTGGCAGTAGAAGTTAGCTACCACATCCCTACATTTTACAGATATGTCAGAGTTTGTGGCTTTGAAGCAGCAGGAAAATTCTTGCCTTGACTGGATCTTTTTCTAATCTTTCATTCACTGCTCAACAGACAGGTCAACACATTCCTCTTAACTCCCCAGGATAGCATTTCATAAAGGAGAGGAGAAAATCTTTCCTTTTTTTATTTCCTTGTGTGAAGAGCTTGGTAACCATGGCAACTTGGCATTATGCAGGACAGAGCTGAGGAGGTTGATACTGAGCTCAGCTTGGAGGAGAGAGTTATCAATCACTTTGGCATCAACACGCACACACACACACACACACACACACACACATACACACCTGCTATCTCACCCTTCACATGAGTTCAGGGACTGTGAATCATGGCATTTCCTTTAGACAGAGCAAAAAAATGCACTTTTCACTCAGATGCCAATCTCCTGCCCTTGATGGGTCCGTTGTCACAAAGCACCATGACTGGGCTATAAGGATGCTCATCCAGGAAGTTTAGTGCAGGATATTATTTTTTTCAAGTACGGAAAAACAACACGGCCAGTTAGCAATTATATAATTTACCTTTTAGTCACACTAATAATAACAAGAATAATAATAGTAACTTAGCACTTTTTCCTTTACATACAATAAAGCACAATGAGATGGCGAAATAAAGCCACCACAATTAAATAAAATAAATTAGATAAAAGTATGGAAAATAACAATAAAGGGACAGTCAATAAATAGAAATACAAGTAATAAAAGAAATACACAGATACAAATAGAAATCAAACAGTAGAAAATCAGGAGCCAAGTAGTCAACTCCAGTGAAAGAATCAAATGACTCATATCTGATCTCCACGTCCTTCTGAAGGTGTTGAAAGAGAATATAGCTATTTTTACAATAAACTTAGAAGTCTATTATTTTTGTAGAATAAAAAACAATGTTGACAAATGTAAAATCTCAGTGCAGAATTCAGGCTTGCAACAAACAAGAATAAAATAATGAAGATGCTTGATTTTGGTAACATCTATCATGAATTAAGAACAAAAACAAGCCAATAACTTGTCAAGACCAAGAGCAGCATTTCATCTGCTTCACCATGCCACAGTGCAGATGTGTTTTGAAGTGAGGCGAGGAGACATTCTAACACTTTGAAGATACAGAACAATCAGGTGATTTGCTACCAGTGAATTTAGTAGGATGTTCTGTACTTTCAGGAGAGTGATAGTACTTAATAATTCATCAGTATTTTATAGTAGACCTGAACTCTTAAAATTTTATATTTTGTATTTATTACGTTGGGGGCCCCCTACGCAGCGATGGGGCTTAAAGGGCTGTCTTGTTTCATATCAAGGCTGTCCTCCACTGTGAAAAATATCAAATAGTATCTATTGCATGCTATGACAATTTCAACATGAAAGCTGATACACACAGTACTGAAGGATCAAGTTTGTTTTTTGTCTTGATAGGTTGATTTCACAGTTAACCACTGTCACATAGGATTATGAGTAATTGTTTTACTTCATGAGGCTTATTTCCTGCATAGTATTCTCTTGGGGAATATTTGTTTAAATGCAGAAGTTAGTCATGGCATTTAACCCATACCTGATATCCAATTTCAGAATCAGTATGCTGAGATGTCTGTAAAAGCATTCAGTCACAGCCCAGGTGATCAGCTGAATCTTTAAGTTTGTAGGAAGTCTGGAGGGACATAAAGCATGAGCTGTATTTAACCTTGAGAGATTAAGTAGTAGTAGTTCCCAGAACGACTGAATTGTTCCAGTTCCTCGCTCTCTCAGTGGGTCTTTTCTCTCTCAGCCAGTCCAGAGGGGTGGCTCTTCGTGCACTTGTAAAATAAGACGATCTTAGCGGCCACAAAGGAGAATCTCACACCTTAAAACATAAAGCACAGAGCTTTGTGTCGCATCTGCGCTTCTGTGAGCTCATCTCACTTTGCTCTGCTAATAAACAGGTATTTCACTGACACCACCCACCATGGCAACTTCAAAGGACATCCATTCATTCATTTTCTTTACCCACTTATTCCTATTCAGGGTCAAGTGACATATACCAGCATGCATTGGGCAGAAAGCAGGGAACGTCCTTGGAAAGTCCACTGCAGGACTAAAACACATACAGACACTCACATTCATATCCACACCTACGGGCAATGTAGAGTCTCCAATCCACCTGACTTGCATTATCTTTGGGATGTGGGAGGAAACCGGAGCACCCAGGAACACAGGGAGAACACACAAACTCCACACAGAAAAGGTCAGAAAATGGGCCACCCACTGGGCCACCCACCTCATCAGCATCATAATCCCGCCCTCTCCAACCTGGGGGCAAAATGCTCTGGACCTGTGCTTCCCCTGCAGTCACCAAGCCCAGAACATTACCACCCTTGCAACTGGGACTCTGGGAAGCATTTTGAATGAATGATTTTTACATGCAACAACATACAATCATAGACATACGAAACACAACTAGCACATGAGCTAAAACTGGGACGGATACATGGCCAGATGTTGAACAAACCAAAATCCCAAATACCCGACCCACCGCTGCTATAAAAAGGAGGGGCAGAAACAAACACCAGAACAAGAGAGACATCAAGGGACAGATTATTCAGTACAGCCACAGGGGATAGAGTGCTGGAGGGGAGCGCAAGGATTTGACCTTTTCTGGATATCCGTGGTGGGCGAGAGAGAGAGAGAGAGAAAAGATTTAAACCGTGGCCGAGGTTTTACAGTTGAAAGGCATTTTTACGGAGTCTAATTATGGCAGCCGGCTTTTGATTCAATGCAAAATAAATACCTGTAACAAGCCTGTCATGATCCACTGATGTGTGAAAGCATTGGTGTGACAGGAGAGTGGCAGGCTACCAGGATACCTTGGCTGTCAGCCAGCCTGTAAGATCAATATCCATTAACACCATCATGCATGCAGGACAGAGATCCCTAGCTCTATGGGGTATTTTAGCATAAGAATTTAAGCTGTAGTTACAACATGAGTAGCCCTTTCCTCACGTATTTCATCTCTACCATTTTGATTGACGATGTTATCAGTTTGTAAAAGACATAACGCAAAGACATAAAAGACATCCAGCGGCCTGGAGAATCTGGGTCATTTGCTGCTTGGGATGAGAAGAACTCCTGAGACACACACAGCCACAAACTGCTGTGCTGTCGAAAGCCACACCGTAATCCACACTAACCTCTATGCACCCCATGAATCAAGCGAACATGCTGACAGTGGTATTGAGATCCTGGGGGGGGAAAAAAGGCATCATACAATATTGACATTGACTAACACAAACACCAGCAAACAATGCAACCATGTGGTATGAATTACACATTGCATCTAGACAGATAATGGATACGCTGAGACGTTTTGTGCGTCACTCTAAAGCCGTACACAAAGCCCCTGGCGTCTATCTGACTCAGACATACTCAAAAGGAAATTTCTTTGAACAGCATTTAAATGTCACTGTACAAAACCGCATGATGGGTCTCCTCTCGAAAGTCATTTAAAAAAATCAATTAATGCATCGCCATATCCTGTTTCACTCGGGATAGCAAAGGGCTGTTCGAAAGCTTGGGCTCCTTTCTGTCACCTTGGCTTGCTGGAACAACGCTCAAATTGAAAAACTTTATTGAAACGGTGCCTCAAGGAGCATCGCCTGTGCACATTTTCACACGCTAAACCCAAATGAAAATGCATCTTGAAAACTCAGGGGTGTATTTAGAACAGCACATGGTGGCGTATGTCAGATGCTAACATCGCAAAGAAGTCGAAGCATTTCCAATTAATTCAATTATCGTGAATCTACAACATTTTCACGTCAACAGTCTTTTCTAAACATGACAGCTATTGTAACAGTCTAGTTAGAATATAGTTAGCCACTGGCTACGTTGTACTCCTTGCTAGCTTGAACACCACCGAACACCAAACTGGCGCCGTGACCTGCATCACCAGCTCAGCCTGGTTCTCCTGGTGGGATCACTGTTGCGACGGGTTGGATGAGTTTGGGTGTAACACAGTTGGAGAGGTTTTCTTAGCCGTTATCTACAGCACCCCTCCACTCCTCTCACCCATCTTTCCTTTGACTCCTAATGGTGCATTTAGATTGAGGTGATAGATGGTGAACCGGACATCATGAGTTTTCATTGAGATGACCTCAGAGGCGGACGACACCCTTGGCCTCAGTGGTTTAAGGAGCTGCATCAACGTTTTCCCAATCCTCTGCTATGCATTTCTATACCAGTAACTGAGCCTGACACATCTTTGCTCTTGTTTTTCCTAGAATAACAAAACTAGAGGCATCACTTGCAACTGCAGTAATAGGATATAATGAGGATATCGTCAAGCTTAGCGGTGGCTCTGTGACATGATATGACATGGGCTCCAAATTCATACCCAACTCCATGAATGCGCTAAACAAAAACTCACCTGATAACACCAATCTTTTCTTCTTCGCAACAGCATAAAGCAAACATCTTGAACACCATATGCTGCAATTCAAGTTTTAATGGGCAAGCAGCAGGTGGGCAGATTGTGGGCCCCTTAACACTGGTCAGCAGCATAATGTTTACATCACTGGTAGGGAACAGAGTGCTTTGACAGGGAGCGTACAACCAAGAGTCTAACCACTGCTTTTTAACAATGCAATGTTAAACTCTGCAAACTTTACACCACTGAAACATGGAGTGAGTGTGTAATGCCTGGTCCATTTATTTACTTTTTACTGTGATTAAATAAATCACTCTCAATTTCTAACAAATTGCTGATACTCACTCTACTGTACACTCACTCTCTAAATATTTTGGTCTGTCGAGTTAATGAAAGGGAAGCATAAGCAAACTGCTCATTCCTGGTCAGAGCAAACAGGTTGACTTGTTCCATTTCAAATCTGCAGCACATTCATTATGCTCTACTTTGCAAGATGATAGAAGCCAAACTCGCCCCCGTGTCTGATAGTATAGACGGTGATCATCTTGTACGGAGTCAGTGGGCTTTCCAGTGGGCAGTACATCAACAGTGTCTCCTACAGGGAGAAAGTACAGTGTCATTTACCTGAACCACAGAAATCCAAAGTGACCAGCCTACCCAATAAGAATAATGAACAAAAATATACAGCCATGCGGAAACTTTCTATTCAATGGGAGGAGCATTTTGAATTTCCTGCTTTCTGCATGCGATTGAAGGCATTTCAGCAGCCGAGTTGACCATACAGGACATAACGTGTACTACATTTATTGAGTCATACCTTCCACTCTAGAGGGGCGTGGCTCTACCGTGCTCAGTAATGAGGACAACATTTAATTTCTTTCAAAACCTTGTTTATTAAATTTAGAAAACACCATTTTGTTAACAGTTTCATACCAATAGCAGGAAAGAACTGAAACTGTAAGAGACATAGATGGGGCATGGGCCAACCCCTGAGTTAAAAACCAGCTGTGTTTGGGGCTCATCTGTCCCTATGCTTCTGCTCTCTGGGGTTAACTGCATCTAACCTGGCATAGACTTGAAGACAAACTTGAGTCAGTGTGGTAGTCAACATAGTGGATCTCAAGGTAGAACACCTAAAGAAACAATACATAACAAAACGTCGTAGACATCAGGTAGAAAAGTTGATTTGCAAAGTCACTTTTCAAGTCAAGGTATTTCCTGCCAAAATATACCGAATATGCAACATTAACATGTAATTAGGTTGCCAAACCATATCGGTATGTGGGTGTAATCACTTGGGAAGGGGGTTCTCAGCTCTGGGCAAGGTGGAGTGGACTTGGGGGTACTTCGGGATACAGATGTAGTCCAAAGAGGAAGTGCAAACAATGTCTATAAGGAGTGTGTGTATGGGGCGGGGGGGGATTGGGGGCGGGCGGGGGTTACGGGGGTATGAGCAAGTTGGCCGACCGCCTCTTCGATCCTCAAGGTGCTGAGAGGGGCGACTCTCTGGAGGGCGAGCCTGTGATGTCCTCGGGGGGATAGACTGTGAGTGTGCAGGCTCGGATTCCGCCCAGCGACTCGGGTAAGTCAAACACTTTGTGCCACTCGTCTTTCTCGGGGTCGTACTTCTGTACTATTTCTACCATGCACCGGTTGTTCCACGAGTAGCCGCCCACCACGTAGATCTTATTCTCAAACACGGCCACGCCCACGTCGCTCTGGCCTCGTAGCATGGCAGCGATAGGTGTCCACAAGTCAAGGGCGGGGGAGTAGTATTCACAGCTCAGTACGTCGTCATAGTCACTGGTGCCCCGGAAGTGATTGCCCCCAATAACGTAAAGACGGTCGCCCACTGTGCACATACAGTGTAGGCCACGCACTGTGGTCATGGGTGCTTTCTGAGTCCATTTGTCCGCATCTGGGTCAAAACACATCAGCTCCTTCTGAAAAGTGTCGTGAGTGATTCCCCCTGCAACAAAAAAGAAGAAGAAGAAAAAAGACGGGTACAAATTAGCCTTGACATTAATCACTTGGAAAATGAAAATAGCCTTGCACACTAATCAATCAACTCTACATCAGACCCATTAGTGACTCCATCACCCATGTTAACCTAGATCTACATTCAGAGCCCAGGCCACAACACTTCAAGGGAGAGTAGCCTCGCTGTGAGGAATCAAGCTGAAGGCTATTGCTCTGTAACCCTGACTAGGTTCGCCTTCTTCAAACCTTTAAAGAATCAAACAGCCTCCATATAACCCACAATTCTGTGAATTTAAGTGACATCGACATCCATGAACATCAAAATATTCATACAACCAGTCTTTTCTATAATTTGAAATGAGTACTCACTACAGAGAAGAACACCATTACGGTGCATTCATGCACACACACACACACACAAGCACAACTGTAGTGGAAACAGACTGTAGACGCCAGGACACAAAAAGCTGAGGGAAAGTGGGGAGAAAAAAAAAAAAAAAGCAGGACATGTCTACAGGGAAGGCTTAAAATAAAGAGGAACACAATCCCAGCATGCATCTGGGCGGGAGCCAGCCCGCCCCTCCCCCCTATGCAGAGTGACTAGGAGCAAATGCAGCGCAGTGAAGATTTGCAGCGCATGCCGAACAGACAGAATCCCTCTTCTGCCACTGCCCCGTGAACTTGCTCTTTTTTTATTGCTGAGGGCTTAGCTGTCTAATCAGCTGCCATGACTCTTCACAGATCTGTGATACTTAGCGCCTTTAACTGATAGATCAAATCCCAATAGCCAGATGATCCATTTTCTTTATCCAAGTAGTCAATAGGGCAAGTGTGCTAATAAAGTAATGCAAATTATTTTAAAGTGTATAACATTTTGCCAAATTGTACCTATCTAGGAGAGACACAGGCTAAGTGGTTTTGTCCTTCCATAGACAGCAAAAGACAGACTAGGTTACTGCTTTTATTGTCAGCTGCATCTGACCATATCTCACCATACAGACACACGTTTCACTTTTGAATCAAATAGATACAATTTTGTAAAACATGGTTACCCTATAATAAAAAAAGAGTGAGCTCCAATATCAACTGCTAAAGATCTATGCTTGGTCTCTGAGCACACTGACTGCCCAAGACACATTTCCCTTAAGGGTGCACACTGCTAAAGAGATAACAGCTACAATTTGACTTGATTACATTAGGAACATTTCATATTAGATCAACACATAGTGAGCTCCATAAGCATGTGAAAAGCAACAAATTCTTTCATTTCTTTAGCACATTCACTTCTGATGCAAAATGACCCAATGACTGTGACAGTCAAGTCCAGTCCGTTAGCTTTAATCTTCTGCTATAGCAGATCAATAGTAAGAACTACAGCCAATTTCATTTATGGACCTCCCCACTTTAGGGTACCCAAAAGTATACAGACAAATGAAGATTATATTCATTAAATTGCCATTGTCCACTGGACATCACAATACTCTATTATCAGGATCTCTTCCCAGCGTTTGGGCATTTCAGTCTCTCTCAATGACGATTCAGTCGAGTTCTACACCTGGCCCTAAATTACTCTGAGACAGCATGGAGTGGCTGTATTTAGCTGAATAGCTGAACAAGGTTCTGAATTATCAGACTGGCCTTGAATCAACAGATCTTAATCTTTACGATAGACTCTGAACTAGAGGCAGTGTGGGACTGTCCTGGTTCAGTAGTCATGTCTGAATTGTGCCACAGCACTCGAGCTGTGATGGTCTGTGGGCTGACTGTGTTTGTCAGGTTCACCCAGCTGACAGAATGCCTTCAGACAGCACAGCAGCACAGCCAGAGAATGTGACCTGATCTGGACTGACAGAGAGACACAGAATTGCACTTCAGCATGGGTCACCTTGCACAGCAAGACTGTAACCCCTGAGACTCTGGGTGCTAGAGTAGGGCCTCAAGGCAACAGTGCTCCTCTAACCTCTTGTATCAAAGCTGGTTGGGATCAGCATGAAATTATGACTATTATTTTAATTTCTTTCCCAAAAGAAATCCATTATAATTCCTGGGGTTTGGATTTTGAAGTGACTTAATTACCATGTTAATAAAGCATGTCAGCCCCTTGTATGATGACAGGCAATCCTCCTGGCCCACCCAGCAGTGTAATGTGCACCAATCAACATTTATCAACCACTCATTGCAAAAATCTGCTTGGGTGTCTTGGCTGTGCTCTATACCCACACCTGTGATCACAAAATTGCTTGGCCAGCTCTATCCTGCGGTACCCAAGATGTTTTTTCCATATATAGATTTAGCTGCTGCAGGTGCAAACCTAATGACACGGTGTCACTGCTGGGCCAGCTGTTACAGTGGTGTAATGTATCAAGGCTGTTCACTGTTCACTGCAACACAAAACCATCAAAATAATCACACCACGTGCTGCTCAGCCATCACAACATCAAACAGGGTGAGCAATGAATATGCAGTGCAGAGGACTGCCTGAAGCAAAATGTTGGGAAAACAGCTGGCTAGCAGCAGATTAGCTAAGTTATTCATGATTAGTATATTTTTTAAGGAATGAAAGTATGGCTTTCATCTTTACGCCACTGTAACGTTAGACTTAGCCAAATCATGCGGTCTGTGTGGTCCCAAATATGTCCCAGTTATTACGCTTGCCAAGTGCAATATTAGCCAATTAAAGACATGCTAGAAAAATGATTTTTTTGGTCATTTTTTTTTGTTTTGTTTTTTTGTTGTTTATCCAAACAATTATAGTAATCATGGGTGAAATTTGCTGTGGTTTTCTGGCTCGTTTCTCAGCTCTTTTGACTTAGTTAAAGAAATCAAAACGGCCTACATGTAATTGTTTTCACCTGCATGCACAATGCTGACAATTCATCCTGTGGCACTCTCCTAATTTATGATGTGACAACCATTTTTTGCAAAATCAAATTGCATATCTACAGTGAAACACTAATAAAAAGCTATGTGGGTTCTACAACGTATTGGTCAGAATTTTCTGACAATAAAAGGAACACTAAAGAGTAAAATCATAATTGAAAATAATATGCAGACAATGTAGCATCTATAGAACCCATTGAAGATCTGCTGGAGGAGTCTGAGTTTAAATCTACTCATGATCTGCGTGATCTGAGCCATACTTGAAGCACTCAAAAGTATGGCTCAGATCACGCAGGCCTGTGTGACAAGACACTCTAAGATTCTGGGACCGTGTGGAAATGCTACTATGACTACAAAATGATGCAAGTAAGCATATCTTGTTATGAGGGAGAGGATATCTTTGAGCAGTGTGCAGGGAGAGCTTTAATCCTTTAACTGGCACCACCAGGGGGAAAATTTAGCTTTCATCAAATTTGGGTCCAAATTCAACATCCGGTATGGACAGAATTTTGTTTCTATATTGCTGGCTCATTTTTAATAAGCAAGATTCTACACTGCTAGAGTCCTGTAGTTATGAACACTGTTCATGCATGTTTATGTACCGTGTTTATGAACGCTGGTGGTACCCGAGGCCGGGGGGGGGGGGGGGGGGGGGATTAACACAGGCTCTCCTGTGTTACACCTCCTACACAGGCCTCAATCCTCTCTCTTGCTTCATCCTTCCTTCTCTCCCATCCACCCCCTCCCCTTCCTCTCTAGCATCACTTTGGATTAGTCACACATTGAGAAACTAGGGCTCATCTCCATAACGCAGGATTTGTTTTCAATCCTATGAAGTGAACAAGCACTGAGGTGACTCCTACAGAGCAACAGAGGACTGATTACAGCCTCTGACAAGCAAAAAGTCTCATGTCTCCACCACTATTAAGTAGAAATCAAGTTTCAGCATTTATGTCAATGATGTACTCTGAATAAAAAGATGTCATTGCTTTGAGTGCAGATTATTTTAGCAGAGAAATATAACATCACATAGTCAATGTGGCTGGCATAAGCAGACTTTTATGGGTCTTCTTATCAACAATCTGAGCCTATTTGCACAGTTGACAGATGAACACAGCAGTGAGTGGAGCTCTTTCAAGTAACCATTGCTTGTTTTTGCCTATTTGTGCCTAACTCACCTGCTGCACAGAGCGAGCAGCACAGGGGAAAAGCATCTGTACCATATTTGTCAATATGAGTTCAGTAAAGCTTTGCTATTTTTTCTCTATGTGCACAAATGTAAAACAAAAGCTGAGCTGAAACAAACCACAATTCAGCTGCAAACTACAGGCAGATACTTCTTTACTATCTTAAAACTATCCGTTTTTCAAATGGAGTATGATCGTCACTCTGACACACACACACACACACTATAAAAAGGACCTATTATAAAGAGCCTATATATATATATCGACGGGTGACAAATTAAAAGGAAAAACCTGAATAAATGAGTGGAGAATACAAATGCAGATGCTTCCATACAGGTGTACTGTACTGCATGATACAATTAAGCAATTAACAACCTATCATGCTCTGTGGCATGGATAAAAATGCTGGGAAGGCCCAGTTGACCCCAATTTTGTTACAAGATGGGATGGCAGAAGCTTCAGTCACAAAGACTGCTCAACTGGCTTGTGTTTCAATAGGAAGAGTGACTAAAGTGATATCTGCATTTAGATCTGTAAAAAGGGTTGGAAATTGTGGTCAAAAGCAGAGAGAGGAGGGATGACACGCGACATAAGTCCCGGGCCAGATTCGAACCCAGGACGTCGCGGTTATGCGGTATGCGCCTTAGACCACTGAGCCACCGAGCCACCAGGACGCCCCAGAAAACAGTTATTTCAATGCACATGGATGAATGTGTTTTTGAGCTTGGATGCTTGAATCGGACGCGATGCACCGATGTGGAGCTTGGGGGCAAAGGTATGAGAAAAGGTACAACACAACCAGGTAACAAAAAGCTTTTATAGCTTTGAAGATGATTTCACCGATCATATTTTTTTTCTTTTTCACACAGGACCTTTCACTTAGGTATAATATATAATTATTACATAATTAAATTCAATTGTTTATGGCAATAAATGGTAGGGGAAAATATCAGTTTAATGAATCAAATTGAAAATCACAGTGCATCATGTCAAATCTGACCCCAATAGGTGAAATCAAATACGACTGACACCATTACAGAGGTTACATAGGTTACATTAGATGAGTTTTTGAGCTCCCTGGAGCCACACTTACCTGAAATATACATATAACCGCCATACACCGTCCCTGCATGGCCGTAATGTGGCTCGTTCATTTTGGCAACATATGTCCACTCGTTTGTCCTAGGGTTGTAGCACTCCACAGTAGCTTGGTGGAAAAAAGGATAGAAGCAAAAATAAATAAAAAATGCAGTATTAGAAGAAAGTAGGTCAAGACAAAGCTAAGGAGGACAAACGGCAGCAAATGAGGCCTTGGAGGGTCTCAGTGTGGGACCTAAAACATGGATTTAAATACAATGCACCCCCCCAAATCCCTCCCTATCCACTTCTCCAGCACTGACTGCAGTGACTACAGGAAATATGAGACTGTAGGATGCAACCGTTGACAGAGCAGCATCCTTTGTACTATAGGTTTGCCAGAGGAGCAGCATTGTATATCAAAGCAGTATCAAAGCATTGTACTACTGCACTGATGCTTTGATACCGCAAGGGTTTTATTACACAAGTCACCTTTATTTAACTTGGGAGGCTACTTTAAATCAGTCCTATTTACAAAAAGAGATGGTCAAGAAGGATTTCACCTCTTGATTGGTAAGGGGCAATGGAAGGAGGATCAACTGAGGTATAAAAGGGCAAGCTTGGATTTAACTTTTACCTGTAGTTTGGTTAGCAATAATAAGACGGCCAAGGTCCAGTTAAGGACATTTTTCTTTTTTGTTTTTTTGTATATTTGTAAGATATGATCATCTCAAATTCAGACCCATTGCAGGTAGTTATAACTTCAGAAGGGAGAGAGCTCAAAAAAAATCAGGAGAGGGCCCAGCTGAGTAAAGGTAGTGTCATCTGCAAAAAAAGTCAATCTTTCTAAGTGCACGGGGTAGGTTATTAAAGTAGATAGAGAAGTGACTGGAGCCAAAGATCTTGGGGTATCCCCTTTGGTCACAGGCAGGGGTAGAGACACTGTATCAGATATACCCAATGGAAAAAGTAGTTACTGATTTGACTAAGAGTGATAAGACACAACAATGTCTTTGGCCAAATCAATGACAATAACCAGTGACAGAAAAATGAATCACAATGGCTCCAAAATACCCAAGTGAGTTGTTAGAGCCATCCCTGGGCCAGCTTTGCCCAGAGTGGGGAAAGTGAGTGAGTACCTGGCTCCCTTCCCTCAACTACTATCATCAAAGTGACCTTGAGCAGGGCACTTGATCCCCAGTTGTGCAGATGCTTAGTCGAAGAAGTGCAGACATAGACTGTGGCTGTACTGAGCAGATCCCACATATGAATGTGTTTAATTGTATGAAAGTAGGGTGGTACTGAAATGAGCATGCATGCAGTCCTTTAGATATATATCTGGATATCTAGATAAATAAACTCTGAAAATCAATCACTCAATTACAATTGCAGAAAGGCAAAAGACAATATTTAGGATGTTGTTGAATTGGTAGTGTGCGTTTTCTCTCCTGTAATTCATGTAATGCTGCAAAGGTAGGTTTCCATGGTTGCATCTCTTACTAGCTACTGATTAGCACATCCTCCTAAGCCTTTTCCCTAACTTAGAGGTCCTTCCTGACCTGTACTTATTGCTTTGCTGAAGGAGGAGAGGAGGCAACTTCTATTCCATGTCATGTCTCCATCTTATCCCTTCCGAGCATAAGCTGAGTGCTGGAAGAGCGCATTTGGAAAAAAAATGAGGTAATTGCGAGAGGAAGTACAACATAAATCTACTTCCTTGCAAAGGTTTATGTCCTCAAGTACAGCAGTATATGTATATGTATGTGATTGTAGAGGAGATTTAGCTTTATGCTTCCAAATTTGCAAGAGCCGCAGATGAATTATTTAACCCTTTCAAGCTGATTCCTCCCTTCCCTCACCCACACCATCGTGAGTTTTTGCTGTGCGTTAGGCTTCTATATTTAGAATTTCTACAGGCTATGTGAGCAGCTTCCCCTCTGCAATAAAAAGGGCAAGTTGCTATTGTGCAAGTGTTTATTCTTCAAAACAGACAACCTTGAATAATTGTCCAATGATAATGGACAGGTGTCACACAGTTGTTACTGAGTTCCATAAAAGCTATGTTACCTTCATTTCTTTTACCCAAGTCAGAAAGGTTTGTTTCCAAACATATGTTTGTCACATATTTTGATTGATGCAATCAGCACTGAACCAGGTGTAAATCACAGGTAGGATAAGCCTGACTGTCCCATCACAGATAAGCGGATCAGTTAGGATTGAGGGCTTCCTCAGGACTGTGTCATTTCAGACGTAACACTAAAACCACATCCACATGACCTGCCCAGGGTAAACAAATAAAATGCTGCAGCTGGACACATTGACCAAAGCAACAAGGGTAAATCTCATCTGTGCAACTTAAGGCAGAAAGAGGTAATCGTGTAGTCAGGCAGTGAATCAGCGCCATGCTCATTGGTCTAATTATAACCCATAAGAGAGAACTGCTTGCATGGTGGCCGCCCTCTGTCACTGCAGTTACAGAACTGCATTTAAGTATTGGGTGGCACCTCTCTGTGGTCCACAGTTAGGAGTGTTGGGATTCAAGATTGGTTATTGGCATCAACTACAATGAGGTAACAATCATTTTCTACCAAAATGATGCACGTTGAAAATCCAAATTCAGGTTGTAAATCCAAATGTACTAAGTCACCTTCTAATTATGAACACGGCCAGATTACTGAGTAGGGATGCACCGATACTACCACTTTTTAAACACCCGAATTTCCATTGATAAATCACACACAACCTTCCACTTATCCCCCTCTGTTACTGCGGTCGGTGTCCTGGCTGCAGCTGCCTTTCACTATCTGAATTTCCTTAAATCATACATAGATGACACATGCATGCGGTATGTTGAGACAACAAATGATGGGTATGCATAGAATAATGCATTATCACAATGACAGTACTCTTGCAGCCTTACTAAAAAGTATTGTACTTCCTCTACTGGTCCATTATATCCAATTGTATATAACATCTGATGCAGTATTAAAGAAAACTCACCGAGCTCCCCAGCAGCATTCCTTCCACCTACAGCATAGAGGTGTCCCTTGAGTGCACTAAGGTGAAAGAAGGTTCGTTTCTCATTAAGGCATGCCACTTGCATCCACTTGTTGTAGCGAGGGTCATACCGGAACACTGTGTCCACTGCTGTCTTGCCTTTGGTGTCATAGTTGCTTTGGCCACCCACCACATAGAGGAAATTGCCAATGACTGCGATGCCGTGTTGGTAGCGAGGAGCGTCCATGGGCGCCAGAGCCTTCCACTCGTGGGCCTTCTCATCAAACAGACGCAGCTCCTTACTCACAACTAGCTGCTGGCGCAGGACTCCGCCCAGTGTGACCAGGTGTGCACTGTCTGAGCGGATGGCTGTCCGTTCTGACTGCATAACCGGCTGCATGTAGGGCATCATCTGGTAGTTGCTAGCCTCCAGGAGAAGGTTGACGCAGGTGTTGTCTGTGCGCATAAAGTCCACTGTCTGCACGTGATTGATGAGCTCCTGTGGGTTCATGAGGGGAAAGCGGATGTTCTTCATGAGCTTTGGGGCAAAGTCCATGCGGCCTTCTTCGTAGCGTAGCCAGCGGCAGGCAGCCTTGAACAGGTCCAACTCACTGCAGTGCTTCAAGCTGTTGCTGGACAGTACAAAAGCCAGCCGATCAAATGGCAGCTTGACAAACTCTCCCGTGCCCAGCAGTGAGGGGAAGTTCTTCAGGATGAAGTTGTTGACATATTTGTCCACCTCTGTGAGGTTATATGTGTTGGCAATGCGCCCCACTTCTACACAGTTGTCAAGAGAAACCTGCAAGGAAGAAGAAATAGGAAGTCTTAGGAATGCTGCACAAAAGATTGACAACACATCTTTGGACTAATAAGATCTTCCATACATTTATGCATGGCCCAAATGCTTTCCTTAGACAGAGACAGATTCCTAATTGCATAATGTCTATGATTTAGCATCGGGGGCGGCAGCAGTCAGAGGCAACTTAAGCTGTTATGCATGATGCCCCCAGTTACGTGTAGTTGTGCTGGATGTATCAGCTTCCTTACCCCAGATATGAGAAACACTTTGCAGAAGTCCAGCACCGGGAGGATTTGGAGGAAGCTGGCTGCCTCAAGTGTGTCTTGCAGATTCTCCATGTTGAGTGACAGCTTGGCCGTGTAGATAAAGTCAATGATCTTCTTCAGGCCTATTCGGTTAACACCATGAAGCTTGATGCACATTAAATCCTGTTCTTTCATTCCACCTGCATAAGAGGACAGTAGGGGGAAGAGAAAGTAGATGCATACATGTGGTTTATCTCATAATCTTGTTTGGTTGAAAGGTTTGAGAGCAGCCTCACATATTCACATATCACATATTTCTGAGTAACTTTGAGAATAAAGGCTACAAGGCTGAACAAACTCAATTAAGCTGAACATAAAAAATGCATTCATTCATTTTGATGCATATACTATTATGTCTAAATGTCAAGGAAATGGATTCGTCAGCGTTCAGGGACTAATTCTCACAGAGAGGGTTACAGGTCTCAGGGAGAAACCTTTACTCAGCATCTCTGCATGATGCCCATGCAGCTTCCTTATGATTAATAAGCTCTCCCTCACTTTAAGTACAGTTTCCTCTTACTCCTTCAACAAGCTGGAGAGTGCTTGCCTGGGGTGGTATTCTCTTCTTCTGTTCTCATAGCAAGATCTTCTACATACAATACAAAACCTCCAAACTAACTTTTTTCCACTACTGCCCTGCCTCAAAGTGTAAGTGAATGTGGATTGTTGCCCATTACATCTTTATTTAAGATACGGGTAAATACAGGGTTCAGGCTTACATTTAAAGGAGTAAATCAACTTTTAAGTGAAATAAGGGCACAAATAACTTTGATCAACTATTGTGTGACAAAATGATTGGTACAACTTTAAAACCATATTAAACAAGTACATTAATAAAACCTTTTTCTGTACCTTTTTTGCACCCTGGAATCATGGGACGTATATTCATCTGCTACGGATGAAAATATCCTTAAAGCACTTTCTTAAGTAATGTTCCTCACCATACAGTACCCCGAGGAGATAACACAGCCAAAGAATTCACAAAATTACCATTAATTACAAGTATAAATATCCATGAACCAGACGTGCATAACAATAACTTGACCAGGATAGTGTTTTTACCAAGGAAACGTTCATGAATTATACTTTCATGGAGTGCAGTACTGAACGGATGTAGGTACTACGTAATTCTAAGTGAATCCTCATGAAGCAACACGACAAGGACTTAACTGGGACAGTGTCGAAGCATGGAAATCTTCATGAATAATAAAGAGTGCAGTTAGAGTGCAGGAAGGAAGGAAGGAGATACCGAGTAACTAAATGAATGCATAATGGAAAGAGATTGTACATCCCACAATTTAAAATAATCAAAATAATCAGTGTCAGGACAAATGAAGTTCAGATCCCCACTAAAAGCGCACACAATATATATAACAAAATCTATTTCTTTAATACCGGCATGAAATCCATTGTTCGCCTGCATCATCGGCGGCGATGAATTCACACAGAAGCTGAGACATTGTCCAGTGAGTGGTTTTGCATTACATATATAGAAATATGCTGATACATTTTCATCTCTAGAACTATAACTGAATGACAACCACACACCCACACGCACGCACACAAAAATATACCTGTAAAGAAGCAATAAATTGTAGGGGTGTTCAGTATCACTCAGTGTTCCTCTACTTTTTGCAATTTGTCATAAACAGAAATTGTCACACATATTTTCACCCAATCCCCCTTTATTATAGGTAACAGTATGGTACCTTCTTGGGGGTGTTGATATAACAGTTGTATAAATCTGACCATCCCTGTGAATACCGACTATCACTACATTTTATCACAGAGTACCTGCAAATGACGTAGTTATTACTGTATTGTTACCCAGTGCTTAGGCTGCTACTAACATGTTCAAAGGCTAGAATTGTCTTTGATAGTGAACAGGAACTGGTTATTCCTGCTGTGTGAGCCACACTGGGTTGTCTTGACAGAAACTGCTTATGTCATGACTGCCACTTCTGAGATGAAAGAGAAATGAAGTATAAAGCGTTTCACTCTCCTCACCTATTTGGCAACAGCTCCTCAATATTGGCAGCACTAATTTTCTTTCTTTATGGAATGGATTGAAATGAAAGGACTGCAAGTTGAAAAGCTAAGCACTAAAATTCCTGTTTATGTCGACTAAAAAAAAAGTACAATGTGTAATCAGCTCTCTGAGTCGTCACTTTGTGAAAGCTTTTCAAAGTGCTAATATTCAAATTGATGCCATGCATCAGCTATGATTGTGATTAATCCATAAACAGTATTATAAATATAAAAACTCAACTGCCAACCTGATCCATGAGCTAATCCACTGATTAACACTTATGGCAGTTTGCTGCTGTTCTGGGCCAGTGAGAGACTGTGTACCTGTACCTACCTGTGAACATGGCTTTGAAATAGTCAGAGGAAGAGGCCATCATGGCCCGGTGTACAGGGAAAGCTTCATCTCCGTCCCCAGCCACCAGCGTGACGTCACATAGTAATCCCTCTATCCTCAGCTGGTCAAATCCCTGAGAAGGGGGGGGGGGGGATGACAAACAAGAGAGGCCTGCTGTTAGTGAGCTAGTCTGAGTGGAGGGAAACCTGGAGTAAGCACTGGCCTCATTCCAGAGCGGTGTACCTCCGTGCTGTCCCGGCCAGCTTGGTACCCAGCAGGACCACAGGATTAGGGCATTGTCATTAATGGCACAGACAAAAAACATTCCATAGTTGTTAACCTTTATTTGTTGACAGCAGATTTAGTTACATTTAAACAACAATGTGTATAGTCATATTCAGAAAATCTTTTTGAATTATTCTGGGGCCATTTAACAAACTACATACACCCCTAGTCGACTGAGGACACCTGTTATATATGGCCTGCACTACATACACCACACAGCTATATGATCAGCCGTCCTGGTGGGGGGGGGGTGCCTCTTTGAATTGCCCCACCCAAGTTTTATTCTATTTTTTTTTTTTTTTTTTTTACAGGGTTTTTCTGGGAGTTTTTCCTTGTTTTCATAGAGAACCTTAGGCTGGTGGTGCCAGCCAGGTTAGGCTACCTTAGGCAGGCTTGCTATGTCCTCCACTCTGTTAAGTCCTTTCAGATCTCTCCTACCGGTTACTCTGTTTGTGCTTTTGTTCTGGTCATATTCTGTAAACATCTTATTTGTCGTAATTGATTGATGATTATAAATTGTGTCATAAATCTGATTGTCTACTAGCCTGACCTAGAAAGGCCTGTAAAGTCCATTTTTGTACCAGGAATAATACCAGAATGTTGGTTAAGTAGGAAATTACGTACCAATTCTCTTAAACTGTGTATTTATTAGTTTCAACAACTAAAAGCACCTTACGTTTTGCGGCATAATTTATCACATAGCATAAATTTCACATCAAGGTTCATGTCAAAGTACTGGTGTCATACTGCCGGCTTGTCTGTCAAACGTCCGCCCTGCTTGCAGCAGAAAGGCTGCTTGCTATGGATGAATGGTTTACATTCTCAATGTCTCAGTTGCAGTGGCGGCTGTATCTACAACAAGCAGTTAAACCCTTTTTGTTCAATCATTTTTTTAATTTCCTAATTGGAAATTGGGAAGTGAAGAACTTGCATGAAACCAATTCTGCAACAACCAACCCATGTTCGCAAATGTTGGTATTGTGTTAATTGGAGTCAGGTACTGGGTAATGGAGGCACTACACAAACTGTTATTCCACAGAGTCTGCTGTATGCTTAGGGCTTAGGGCTGGGAGCCAAAACACGGTTCTAGTGAGGTTACCGGGTCCAATGTCCACATTTGTCTTATGGATTCCCATTATTGATGCCCAATTCTTCTCTTCTTCTGTTTGTTTTTAAATAATAAAAAATGCAAAAATTTTATTTCACTACACAATTTTTCACTCGCCATTCCTCCCTGGTGTGCTGTGCGTGTATGTGTGTGTGTGACTGCATGGCATAGTAATCTTGGGAGGAGCAGAGTGTGTTAAGTTTCTCTGTGGCATGGGAGCCGTTGCCTTGTAGCTGAAGCACATAGCAGCAGAGTTGACACACTAGTTTGTCCTCTATGTCACAGAGAACTGAACACACACCTCAATACTTTACAACGGCTCAGTCGCTCACACACACAGTGTACACTTCTGTGATGCGTGTTCTGTTTTGGAGTCTGGGGTATTGTGAGTAATAATAAAACAGTATGGTATGACTCGTTAATAATTAACTACTACGATAAATAATAGGATTGGCAGCAGAATTCCAATTAATTCAGTTCAAGATTTAGTATTCCTGGGGTGCAATAAAACTTGACATATACATCAAAGAAACCGAAAAGGAAATTGTTAAGAGGGGATCATTAAGGAATCGACATTGATAAAATGTTATCAATTCCCAACCCTGCATGCAATCTTTTCATCTCCTTTTTTCTTGTTGTTCTTTTAATCCACTCAAGATTGGAAAAAAAACATTTTTTATGAAGGATGAAAAGGTGAAAGTAGGTCACTTCAGCAGTGAATCATAATATTCACCCTGTGTTCATTCTTCATATCCAATTAAACAAAATCCCAACAACCCCAAGTGCATCTGGTTGACCTTTCATGCATATGGCTGCACTTTGATAACTGAGACAATACTCTATATTTCATGGCATAGGGCTCATCAACATGTTTTTGTTTCTGCACTTTGCAATTCGGAGGGTGTTTTAAAAATGGGTGAAACTACAAAGAAATTTGATAAAAATCAATTTTCCAGTTTGTCATCTTGACAGTTTCCAGTTTCTAGTCATGTGTTGAGCATAGTTTAATTTGGTTAAATACTTATCTCATTTTAAAAATGCAATCATAGAGTCTGGATCAAGGCCCCATTTTCCCCCCAAACAGCCACATTTTGTGGACAGCTATATAGCCTACACCACTCATAGGATCTCTGGAGGAACATGAAGGCAAATTAAGCAAAAGTTGTTATGAGGTTTATTTGTCTGTAACAGTGTGTCTGAACTCTCACCTGAAGAACCACTGAGCTGTGTGTGTTGCTTGTGAAGAAGCGAGTATTTCCTGTCTTTGATGCCTGAAGGTGAGCAGAGATGCCCATATCACCATAACCCACAGCAACTTTCATGTGAGCGTCGTCGTCCTCCACGAGGGATCTATTAGGAAAAAGAAAAGAGAAGCTTTTTACCTCGCAATGGCAGAGCAAACACGTGTTTCCAACTAATTTTAGGTTTTTGGAAAGTAGGACAGAAAAGTTTTCAAAATGACACTACTTAAGGATAGGTGACTTTAGCCTAATTGTTAGAAAGGAGAAGTTGTGACTGAAAAGTTGCAGGTTTGAACCCCTGTCCCTGTTTGAATCCCTTTCCCAGGAGGGGAAATGGTGGCAGGGGAAGTGAACAAGGCATGGTCTCCCTGCCTCATCAACCACCACCAAGGGGCCCTTGGGCAAGGACCTAAACCTCCAACTGCTCCACTGGAGCTGCTCGCTGGCCTCCATATAAAACTGGTTGCTCCAAGGTTTGTTGTGTGTCAATATAGACTGTGTGTGTGTGTGTGTGTGTGTGTGTGTCAATGTAAACCTCTCTCCCCTTGCAATTACTACTCTGAAGATAAAGTGTTCTTTTTGGAAATACACAAAACTACTGAGCAATAGCTTAGACAATTTGTTCTGAAAAGGATGCTGGAGGATCACGCACAAGTGAGCTGCATGACACAGGAGTAATGAATGTGACCTTGTGATGCATCTTGTCCGGCCCGGACAGCTCAAAGCAAAACACAAACAGAAAAAACACATCACAAAATAACATTCAGATGGTGCACAAATAATAGTTCTCAAATGGGGAAGTGGAATGAGTGAATCCAAGTTGATGCTTTCCTGTAATTTGTTATATTTTTGTGATGCCTTAAAACTAAAGGCAAATTTGCAGTTTTACCCACGGGACTCACTCAGTCCTGAGCTGAAGAATTATAAATAGTTGATCTGTGGAGCCCTGTAGATAAAATGCTGCTCTTTTCTAACATGTAGTGATTCTCAATGTGCAGACTGATGCAGGACACAGTGATGAATGTGGAAGCAGGCTCATTTAATAACCACACAGCTGACTGGTATAGCGTCTCTGGGAGTTTTAATGGGAACATCACTAAATTTAAGAAGTCTTATTTGGGCTGCACAGTGCTGAAAGATCATTACGATTCTTTTGCCGAATAATGTAATTGCAATATGAATGGGAATACATGTGGAGACAGCTTTTTTCCATCATAACTTTTCAGCACTTCAGCAAAGTAGATGCTAATTGCCAAAGGTTCCTCAGAAATAGATCTTCTGAAAGATGTTCTCCAACGTTGACCTTGATTTGTAGGACAGGGATTCGACACTACACCAGAAAAACATATTTTGGAAGCCATCTTAAACACCCTTCCACTGAAAAGCTGCCCCACAGAGATACCCCCAGGGGTATTTTCTTGGGACATGGGCAGATTTTCTGGTTCAAAGTGACACTAATAGAGAATGAAGCTCAACAAATTAAAAAAATTAAAACGCCACAAAATCAGCCAACCATTCTTTGTCTATTCATTATCAAACAGCAGAACTGTCTCAAACACCGGTAAGAAAACGATGTTGCTTATGCATTGCTTTGACTGGGCTGCCTAGGCCCCTAACAAAAGTGTAATCACTGCCTCTATAAAATCTACTGCCTTGGCGCGAAGTTTTAAACCTATGAAACAATGCTGCGATCACCTTGCAATGCGACCAAGATGGCAGGGGTAGTTGACAGATGATGAATGACATGAATGTGACAGCTGTAAGGAACAGCCTACAAAGAATCAAATGGCACCATTTCATTGAATCCAAGGTGGGTTTCAAATATTGAGGCTATTTTGAAAAGATGAAAGATATGGAGACAAAAGAAGTGCCATCTGACGTTTTTAAAGCATTCATTTTCAAAAGCAGACTGGCTCGGCTTTGCTGAAATATTTAGATGTGGAAAATTTTAGCATTACATTTGTGTCTGCAAAAAGGCCTTTTATGAGGTAGCGCTCGTCAGTTGTACAAGACCAACAGTTTTGGACAGACTGTGTTTGTAATGAAGCTATGATAAGCCCCTGTTTAGTTGAGCATTGAATTTTTTTTTGTGGTTAGCAGAATAGTTCTCTGTGTAAATAAGTGCTCCCTCATGGTTTGAGTACTTTTTATCTGGGTGAGAATCCATCCAAGAAAGTAGGCCAAAAGTAAGAATTCTTGAATAAAACATAGCTTCTAGTTGCTATTAAAATGTTTGGCAAGCCCCTGCCAAAGTCACACAATGTTTGAGATCAGTTTGTTCATTATTGTGGCACATTCAGGGTAATCGCAGGCTATTAACCGTGTAAGCTAGACAAAATAATCATTAAATGTTTGCACTTGTATATTTTACACTTATTTGGCTTCCATATTAAAATACATTTTTTGTCTCTCTCTTGCTCAATCCTTATAGTTTAATAATGGATACTCGCATTTGTTCAACACAGTTCTTCTATGTTCAGTACGGTCTTCCACTTTTACTTAGCCTGAACTATTTCCCAGTGGTTTTCATTTTAAAATGGAACAAGGAGCTCTGATATCAAATTAGGGTAAAGGATAGAGAATTAATGCAGTACTGTTGGTTTTATACTCTACTGGGTAGTTTTTATTCTAGCTCTCTAATCAGGGACTGATTTATACCTGGTAGGATAAAAGAAAAAACAGCAGTACTCTGGACCCTGAGGACCGGATTTGAGGACCATTGATTTAAGGTTAGGCCAGGCTACTGGCTGAATCAATGGCAAGTAGTTGAAAGAGAATAGTTCTTTCAGATTCGGCAGGTTATGTTTACATGTTTCCTGAAAGTGAGCCATTTATCAAATTCAGGTTCAGTGCATGAGCACATGAACTAGTTAGTAAACTAGTGTCTTGATCACGCGTATAAAAAGCACCAATACAGTCATTAACCTCTATGTTGTTTACCATTTAAACCCATTTGCAGAGTTACGACCTACCATTATCTAAGGTCACTAAGGTATCTAAGGTCTCACTTTAGGCTGTAGATGAGAGGGGAAACTAGTTTCACCCAATCCTGCCAGGTCAACTCTGCTTTGGTCTTCGAAGATAAACCTTCTGGTAACAAAACAAAAGGAATCCCTTTGGGCTCAGCAAAAAAGCATGGGAGTATATTCTACACCTTAGTATTGGCATTTCTGAGGCATAGAACTTTTTTTCCTCCTCTTTGCATCTTCATTTCATTAGGTAAATATCAAGTAGTCTATTTTAACTCACGACTGTAATGATCCAATGGCCTAAAGACATTTGAGGGATATGAGAGATAAGCATGAAGAGAAGGTCAAGTCCAATCCTATTATCATTCCTGTCACGTGCCATACAAATGCCAAGGAAAAGGAAAGATAATCAACGGTATCAAAAAGATAATTCAAAAAGAAAAAAAGACACAAAAGAAAACTAATGACAAAGGTGTAGACTTTAGGGGCTGGAAGGAACAGTGTCTGTCACCACAAGAGGTAAGGAAAACTAGGTACAAATCTATGAACTAGGATACACATGCCTCAAGTCTACCACATACAGATCCAGATAATTGAGACTTACACAGTACCATTGATGAGAGGATGGGGTCAGCTATAAGGTACATTTTACAGGGAGATGATAGTGGACAGCTTGGAATAGGAACTTGTGAACAGCACTACCACTAGATGCTGAGAAATTTCCATGGCTACAAAAGTGGTCACAATCACATTGACACAAAAGCACAGGCAGTGTACTGGTACATTTACCCCGTCAGGTGGTAAGTAGGAGAGGCAGCGAGGAGAGAGTGGGTTGTCCAAACCACAAAGGAGTGTTGGTGGCTGCCGGAACGAAACAAAGAAAACAACAGCTACAGCATCCCACATAAAAGTTCTG
Organism: Hoplostethus atlanticus; assembly: GCA_034670405.1. NCBI lineage: Eukaryota > Metazoa > Chordata > Actinopteri > Trachichthyiformes > Trachichthyidae > Hoplostethus > Hoplostethus atlanticus. The sequence goes on from JAXDDX010000018.1 coordinate 4,257,673, forward strand.
CTCTCACCAAAAACAGCAGAAAACAGACAGAGAATGACTCTCCAGTTGTAACCATAACAAGTGTTTCAAGACATTTGTGATCAAAACATAATTGCCTACAGTTCTATTGACTTAAGGCAAAAATAGTTTATTAAACCTCAGAAAGAGAAAATATTGTCATATAGTACTACCCCAATATTGATGCATATAAAACTTCTATTTTAGGTCCATTTTATGTGCAGCAAGTTCATTACTGATTATTGATAAACATTAATTAGGATGTTATTGATAAAAAAATATATTTATACATTTATATTGATAAAATAATATTTTTGGGGCATTTTGCCTTTATTTGACAGTCAGTAGAGAGAGACAGGAAAGATCAGGTGAGAGAGGAGGGATGACATGCAACATAGGTCCCGGGACAGATTCAAACCCAGGAAGTCACGGTTATGTGCTCACATTTACATTGTGTGGCATTTTAGCCCCGTGGCTGCATCCATTTCAAGGTTCCTTTCTGACAGGTTTCTATCCCCAAGGAGCACTGCAAAGCATATTTTTAAACTACAATGGGAATTACAGACTGTAATGCTTCCTATGTATATGTCAGTCATGTTTTGCATGACATCAGATAAGCCAGCAAAGTTTCATCTATTTTCGCTGATCTTGTTTTTAGTGAAGGAGGAGGAGGAGGAAGACGGAAGATGCAAAAAGGGAAAAAAGCAAAAAAAGGAGGAAAGGGGGGAGTCGACCCAGTCCCCTAATTATATGTCACTGGAAAGCATAGAAACACGTCTTTCCAAAAGTGGCAGTTCAAGAAGATAAACATGATGTTTTTCCTCAGATAGCAGTGGAAGGGTCTTAAAAGATTAATGAGCATGGGTAGCTTCACGGTTTTGTCATGCAATTATTACGGTTTTTTGTAGCAAAACACATGAGAAACTGCACATCACACATTTTTTTTTGCCATAGTTAAAGCCTTCTTGGCGTCAGCAATTGAACCCTTCTTCAAAGCTATCCATTACACAGAAAAGGGCCAAAAGTAGAATCAATGAAAAACAAAAATCTCATGAAAGCTAGAGAAAATATGATATGCTATGAAAATGAGACTGTGATGTGTTATGACTTTTTCATTGATAAGGTGACAACAGATCTATTTAACAGTTTCACTACACTATTCTACTTGATTTAGATTACACTGGACTAATGTGACATATACTGTATGTCAGCCTGAGAGCAAAAAGACAGACAACGAAAACAGCTCAAGTGCCAGAGCAGCAGGAGGAGAGCAACACCAACACTGTTCGTGAGTAAGAAATCTATATCTCTGCCCCAACAAGATCAAGGGACTCCTATTCTCACGCAGATCTTTTCATATACTCCAGCAGCAGCATCCAAAACACACACGCATACACACACACACACACACACACACACACACACACACACACACACACACACACACACACACACACACACACACACACACACACACACTCTAAAGGACAGGCACAAGAAAAGGTGACAAGGTACATGGAGACAAAACCAGCGCCACTCTCTGAAACCCTCTGAAGTGGTATGAGAGCACTGAGGGAAAATCCCTATTTGTCCTACCAAGCAAAGCGATGACAGACATTTATACTCAAGAGTTTTCTCAACCGCTGAGCAGAGATATGTAATAAAGCCAAAACATGTTGAACAGCTTCTACTCCTGAAGAAAAACCTGTGCCAGGTAAGCCTCTACTCAGTGCTGTGATAAGCTGCATATCAGTTGTGTGAAATATTTGTTTTTAAGCATCGCAATGTACTGAAATCATATTGAATTGCCACCCATGTATTATGATATGTATTGTATCATGAGATCTGTGCCAACATCCAACCCTACCAGTAACAGTAGCATTTAGTAGCAGCTATTTCCCATGATATGTCGGAACTAAGAGCCCTTGTTCTTAGTTCAAAAGACAAAGTCTAATATGGGTGGGAATCAACCAGGACCTCACAATTAGATTTTAATGCTTGGGGCTGTGGTGTGATAACAAAGTAATGTTTCCCCTGTTTTGATTAATTTGGGTGGCCGCCAAGTAAACTTTTGTATTTCGGGTGCTGCAATGCACTAAAGATGGAGTTGAGGAGGTAACACATTAGTAATTAGATGTAATTTGTAATTATATTTTCACAAAACTATAGATAATCACATGGGAGTATAGACAGCTAACGTTACAGTGGCAACGTTAGCTAACCCTGGCCATATTAAAGTGAGACTTTAGCCTTAATTCAGGCTAGTGCCTCAACAAAGATATTGATTTTGCTAAATGTCAACAGAAATGCAGCCAAATGTAGCCTACTTACGTATTAAACAAGTGATGGGCAGCAACAGAAAACACCTACTTATGGAACGAAATAGTATCCCAATTTTTGTATGCCAGTTCAAGGTATAATATTCAATCCCATAATGTTTTACTTTCCATTTGCTATTAAAATACCTCAAATACCACATATTGCGTTTTACAAATTTTCATGTGTAACAGCAGCGCTAACCAACTTCGAAACAGCCACTCTGGAGGGAAGGTGACCAGAGGTGTCCAGAGTCTATGAATGACCATTTTGATTAATCAGTGATCAAAAAATATATTTTGTTGGTTGTGAAATGACAGGTGCATTAATGTAAATTCGATCAAGTCTTATGTAACTAAATTGGCCCAGACATAGATTTTTTTGCATCAGATGTAACAAACTTGTTATGATAATGTGCATTTTAAGAAGACAGAAATGCTTCCCTTTTGAACCTGACTCATCAATTCTGCATAATATACATATAAACCTGATTAATGTCACTTTTCTATGAAATGTAATTAAATCATTAATTAACAAGCACTCAGCTGTTTGACCCACACCAAAACAACACTTCCCATAATTCATTAATAACCATAATAAGCCTAATTATAACAGCAGTGCTGTCATTATTGTGTTGTTTTAACACGTCTGAAGTGCAATTTACACTTGAGAATTATTATCTCAAACTGGCTGTATCAAAACGTACTGATACGCTAACAGGCCTTCAGTGTTCGGGCCAGTAACTTTGAAAAGCCACTGGCCCAGATGGCCAGTGGAAAATTGACTTCAATGTCATTCCCTGCATGAACTCCAATTTTAGAAGCACTAAAACATTTTTTCCACTGTTCATCAATAGCCTACTGAATACACACTATAGTGTGACCCAAAATTGAAATGATACGACCTGGAAATTAAAATTGGGTGTACTGTTGCACCTACAACTAAGTGTCTTGGTAACTAAATAACTTCTTTAGACCAAACATGTCAACTCCACCTTGTTCCGAGTGGAACCGATTGGTCCCACTGTTCCTGTTGCTGGTGCTCCTCAGTGTACGAGGTTGGGAAATCAAGTATTACCAAGTAAAAAATTAATTTAGAGCCCTGAGCAACAACAGATTTTAATCAAAATTCAACATTTGAGAGAAGCTGATGCTAGACCAGCTCCCTCCCCCATCGCAGCAAGAAGCACTAGGGCAGAGAGAAGACTGTCTGACACAGAAACATGGCAGCCATGTACAGTAAATGGGCACTTTAATAATTCTCTTCCTTTTCCCATACTGTCTCTGTTCAGACTAACCATTATTGAAAAATACAGCTTCTGGATAGACTAGATACCAAACCCAAAATGTCAAAACAACGGCTCAACATAATAAAAGACATTCAATGTAGACTGCAGCTAATAAATGATAGCGAAGCCTACTAGTCCAAAAGTAAAAGAGACCCATCTGCTTCGCTCCTCATCGTCCCTTCTCATCTTGGAAAGCTTTTCTTTCATCTTAGGAAGGCAACGCTGATGGTTCACTGTAGTTTTGGCACGGAGATGGTCACTCTCCTTTTTAGCAGTCTTGCCTTCCACTGAGCGAATCGATTTTCTTTTGCCTTGGACTTTCTGTTGTTGAAGTTTAAGTTTCTGTAGGTACTGGTTCTTGTTTAGCCATGGTGGCTATCGCTGCTCATGCCAGCTACCCAGTTCTTCTTATATTTAATTCAAACTTACCCCCATTGCTGCTTCCATAAACTAACCCTCATTGCTGCTTCCTGTACAGCAGAGGATTTTTCCAAGGAAAGAGGTACCCGCCAATAGGTATTTAGATGTGAAAGCTTTCATGAACTGGGTATAGGTTGAATCACTACTGTATGGTATCAATCGCCAAGAGTACCAGACATTTTTTTTTGTATGAAAAAGTTTCATATTATTATTTTCTAAAATATCAATCAATTCAGTCACATTCAAACAATTCCTGATTTGCAGGTTAACACTGCAGAACACTGAAATTTGCAAAAGCGTGTGTTCATCTAACTGTTTTAGGTGGTCTTGGCTAAAATTCACCAAAAATAATGTTTAACACTTTGACTGCAATCAATCTTCAAAGACTGTTGATAAAATGTCATGCCATTATCAAGGGCAAAAAGGAAACACAAAGAGCCTATAAATCAGATCAATTTAAGGTCAAGGCTTTTATAGCAAAGGGCCGGATTCAACCTAGTTAAGCGAAACAAGCTTCACGATGTCTTTGCGTGCAGGAGGAGCGGGCAGTTTGTCAGAATGTATCAAATACTAAGTCAGCCTGAGGGTGGCATTAGAAGGGACAGGACCCAGTTGATGAATATGTGCTAACTAAAAGCAAAAATATACCCAAAATAATACTTATTTTTGATGAGTAATTGCAATGTATGCATAAGCTAAAATAGGCTAAATAAGCTAAACTAGGCGGTGCAGATTTGTGGATTTATTCAGCAAGGGTAGGCTAAGTAGAAGACCTGAGTCAGAGGACGAAGTAGTGAGTCAAGAGATGGGTGCCATCAGCAGGGAAGGAGCAGCATCTGTGTCATTGTGCCTGGGCTCAAGGGAGTACAGAGGCTTCACATGTAGAGGTCATTCTGTGCTTAATATATCACTATATATATATAGCAATACGTATAGACACGTATGAATGAAGATGTATAAATGAATTACAAATAAATGCTTACCTCCTCTGAGCCTAATCGATGCATTGACTGTTTGGAATGAACCATCTACTCTTACACACTTGAAACGAAACCAATCTCATCTTGAAGGTTCTGTTATCAACTTGCTAACAACAACTAGGCAGAGTCAATTAGCAACAATTCATCTAACAGCTACATTAATGAACTGTAACTAAAACAACTAACTATCAACTAAATTTTGAGCATTCTTCCAAAGTGCTGTTACGATGTACAGTAGAAGGGGAGAAATCTCAAAACACCCTGAAAGTTGCTTCATCCTGTCATAGGTGACGATGGACGGTAGGGATACAGAATAATGTGGAGAAAAGGAACTCAAGTCGCTTCACGCATGGTAACCATAGAAGTGGCTGCAGATCGGTCTACTCACTGCTATAGCATGCATTTTTTATAGCTAGCTAACTATACAGTTATACAATTATATTATTAGGTCAGAATTTTCTCAGTGTGAAGTAATTATTGGAGCTGGAGCTGCTGCAGCTCTGCCAAATCATTACAGTAGTTTTACTTTACAAGGAGGTGAAGGTCATTGTGGGTAGACCCAATTATGACATCTGATGAGGGACCTCAACAAGTTTCATGACATGTCAGTTAACTGTCCTTTCATTATGCCATCCACCGATTGGTCAACTGTGTGGTGAAACTCCATGTTGCACCTTCAGAATGATTCAACTTTGAGCAGCTGGGCGGGTGTGTGTGTGTGTGTGTGTGTGTGTGTGTGTGCTTGAGACGTGCACAAACACTACCAGGATCCAGCCCACTTGATGCTCCACCGAGCCAAACTGCCTGCACCTCCCTGCTTGCCTCATTGAAAATGAATGATCTCTGGGCGGCTATCACATTCCGTCTGAAACGGCTGTAAGTCTGAGAGAACCTAATTTATGTTTCCAAAGGGCAAGTAAATTAAGCGCTCCGCCACAGTTCTCTACAGTTAGGGTTTGACTCAGCGACATCCTGCATGTGAAATCTGAATCATCTACATTTGCAAAATCTGGTTAACTATTAAAGCTTTCATTTTACCCATCATAGAGACCGTGTAGAATTTAATCTTGTCATATTGGCTTAAACCCCTGTATCAACACATGGTACATATTGAAGCTATTTTCCAAAGAGTAGCTGGCTAAGAATAAAGTCTTAAACCATTTCAGCAGCAACAAGCACATTGAGAGAATGCTATATTATATATACAGTAAACTACTTCCAAATGACAAATGATACTAAAGGCTAACAGCAGATGGTTTACTTTAAGACTAATGCGCTAAAGCGAAATATGGAGGTCAGCTTACTGCTTAACATTAATACCACTGTGGGATCTGTGGATCCACGTCCTGGATGCAAGGATGACATTCGTTCCAAGGACTTTACGCAGAGTCAAGGATAAACCCAATGACTTTGTACTGAACTTTAAATTATCCATGGGTCATACAGGCAGTGAACCATTTACCATTCCTTGCTAGCATGAAATTTGCACCACAGGCAGCTAAACAGTCTATATATAGACTAGGGTGGGCTCGCTGCAGGCAAGCACACATGTACAAACACATTTCCCTCATAATTCTCAATTTCTCAATTAAGATGTCATGATACACACACCAGACATTGCAAAAACTCTCCTGTGTTCTCCATCATTGTGTTGCTTTGTATACATATACGCAGCATAACCCACCGGTATGCCAAGTCAGAAATGACCTCACCAAAGCGAAAAGGACAGAGGCTACACTCAAGGGCCTATAAAGAGTGACTTTTCCCTGACCACAGAGTAACCTATAATTGGGGACCCAATATCAGCCTGCCTAAAAACACAACTTAAAATATACATGTTTCAAAATAGTAAGTGGTCTGGTAGGGCAGGGCCAGACTGGACAGAATAAGGTGGAGCCTCAGTGTTAGATGTTACTGTGGCCACATGACATTTCTCTTACACATGTGCAGTATGGCTGCCATTACTGTAATCACTTCAATTTACAGGATTTACATGGATTTAGGTTCACTGGTACCTATTTATTCCACTAAATGTGTACTGTTACATTTTATTTTTGGCCAATCTACAATAATAACTCATTTTACTAAGTTACTCATGTAACTACAGATCAATATTACCACCCACAATGTAACCAATGAATCAATAAGTCAGCAGTGACAATACTGAAGCACCTTCAAATTATATAGCTTACAGAATCCACAATGACACACTTGAATAACCTCCAAGACTTCCTTAAGGCTAAGGAGTCTGAAAAGTAAGGTATGGGCTACCTACCCACCTAAACATTATACAAACTCATCTTTTCATTTTATTTTACATTTTTTTTGGATGTATGACACAGCCATGTTGCAGGTGTCACCTTTTAAGTTCAGGGCATCCTTGAAGCAATAAACCATTTAAAAAACAGAGTGGTGTGCAGTAATATGTATTTAACTTACATTTTAAGCAGTTAGGCTTATTGGAGCCGTAAGAGAAATGAAGACCGCATACATTTGTGTGGAAATCTTCTTAGGCTAGCCTTGCTAGCCTAAGAAGATTACCTACAGGTTATCATTAGCCTTGAGAACCCAGTATTCGGTGTCATCTTTTACGGATGTTTGTTCTGTTTAGGCCTATGCCAGGTTACTGTACAAAAGTCAAACAAGACATCTGTCCATTTCAGTGGAGCACTGAAAAAAGGCCAGAAGAGAGAGGATGGAGGGAGCCTGTGTGAACCATCTATATTCTACCCTTCCCCCCTCCTGAACAGTAGCAGATGACAATAGCTCCTAAACCAGGGCACGCCAGACATCCTGACAAAGGCAGGCTCCTCCCAAGCTTGCTGAGTCTCTCTACCTAAATAAACATACCCACAGGGAGAGGGCAAAAGTCGGGGATGTGGTCCTTGCCATGACCAGGCTAATGGCAAAATGAGCCTCACTGTCCAGGAGCATTCTGCTGGCAAGCCATATAATGCGTGCCGGAAAAGGCGACTCTCTAGACACACAAATCATATTCTGCATCGAAAGAGAATGTATTTAATAAGTCCAAAATAATGCACAACTAGAAAAAAATCTCCAAAACTGAAAATCAAACAAATCTACCTCAATATATGTCACCATTACGGCATAATGTGAATATGCTATTTTACCCTTACTCACATGTAGGCAGGCGAAAGAGGTGAGGACCTGGATGTCTTAAGCACTGGCACTGGGAATTTCCAGCTGACAGGAGAACCGCTTTTCCATTTCAACGGCATGTTGTTGTCACCAGAATGGTGCTACAGCAATACCAACAGCAAAGAGCATTTCCATGAAAAGGCTTCCAATGCGGGCTTCCATCCCACTCTGCCCACACCATTTAAGGGGGAGGGAGAGCAGCAGCAGTGGCGGCGGTGGCTATAGAAATACACTGGTAGAGGCAGTGCAGGCTACAGACAGGGTTGTGACATTAGCAGCAGTGCTGAGAAGCCAATAGATTGTATCCGCCGTGACTACTTGCCCTGCTGCATTCACAGTCGTCTCCTGGTGGGAGGGGGAAGAAGCCCTCCCCTCCTGTCACCCTTTCAGGGTTCATGAATAGCCCAGTAGCTCAGCAACAGTGCCACCTTGTTAAAGGAGTGGTGATTACAGTACTGGGTTTGCTATAGAAAGAAGTAGAGGAGAGTGGAAGAAGTAAGAGAAAGAGAGAAAAAACACTAAAAGGTATTAATACATGCGGCAATGTACAGCCTTTGAAGAGCAGTGCCCAAAATCTCATTTATATAGTGCAAAACAATACATCAAAAAGCCCACTGGGGATTCTAGATAACCAATTTGTGAAAATAAGCTATGCATGAAACTCAATTATGAAATTTATACTATTTAATTAAGTTTCAGTCAGGTTTCAGGTTTGATGCTAGAAAGAGATAGAATTGGTCATCTTTAGCTATCCAGATACCAAGTTATTCCCTGTGTGATGAAGTGGGTGTGAAGTTTATTTTTGAGTTATCGCATGTACTTGAATGTGCCCCAAAAGCAGCTAGGAGCATCAAAGTCACAAGGGGATTTGAAGAGCCATGATTTAACAATTTTGAAAACATTTGCTGACAAATCCTGCACGATAAGATACAGGCCTTTTTCTAGACAGCATTTTTATACACTCTTGTATTTCGTATTTATACTGAACAAAACAGTAGGAGAAAAGCATCTAGTTCTGGAGCTGTTTTACTGAGTAGGCACACTCAGGGGTGCAGTCAACCATGGCTCAGCTCAATTGCAGTCAATCAAGGTGGACCAGCACAGTCAGTTCAGCAACATGGCTCATTTCCTTGATGACTATCCTTAACTGCTAAAAAGTGCAAATGTAGAGAACTCCAAAGCTTTGTGTTGAGTGTTACATTTTTACAGAAATCAATTTATCAAGCTTCGTTGGGAGCTTCTTTTCTCTCCACCTCACCAACTCGACCACTTGAGCCCTCACAGCAGTGCGACGCACTCAGAAACCTTGTGGAAAAAGCTGGATAATGTCAGGCCAGGTCATGTGCCTTCTGTGCAAATTTCAAATAATGGCAATAAAACAAATACGGCAGCTAACTCCAACTATCGTGTATTATTCTCTTTAGTAAATATTTCCTTTTACATTAATTTTTTCTGTACAATTTCTTGCAATGTTATACCATAACGGCCTTGAATCTCTGAAACTGCTGCAGAAAATGTAAGCGTGAAGCAGGCGACAGGTGTTTTTGTGCAGAGATTATCTGTATGATAATGGAAGCGAGGATGGAAGGATTAACGGAAATTAAAGAGGCAACACACTGTGCCCCATGTGAGATCAGCAAAAACAAGAGAATATTCATCTTATCAGAAACAGAATTTGTTATACCAATGGGCTTGCCCCAATTTTATCAAATCAATTCGACTAGTTCGACTAAACACTGAAACTTACAGAAATTCCCAACCAATCCTTCAAATTATACAGATTTTTATGGCTATGCATTATTTTCATGTCCATCTTTTGTACAGAATTCCTGCTCACAAGGTGTGCACATTTGTCCCCATTTGCTTAGTTTTTGATTTTGATTGGGTCTCCTTTTCAACTTCAACCATAGAATATTTTACAGGAGTATGTTCGTAGTCTTCACTAAGCTTTGGGTGGGAGCCATATGTAATTCTTCAGCCCAGTCCAAGGGGGTGATATTTTTTCCATGTCTCGTATTTCAGTCCTCTCCTACAAACCCAACCACACCGCAACCCAATCCTTACAATGTGACGTCTCCATTATCACCCTTCACTTAGTCACTTATCATTTAACCATAGGTGCGGTTTTCTCTCCTCTCACATTATGAAGTAAATAATTAGGTAAACCTCTTGAATCAATGCTCAATGAGCATGTTTCGGGAGTAGGGTTTAAGAACTCGCTTCTTCTAAAGATTACTGCTAGAGAGTAAACTGTTGTGAGAGACCCAAATCATGAATACAATCCTGCCAGTTTTCACATCTGCTGAATCAGACCCTCCCTCAGCAGGTACTCATCCCTGCTGCTTTTCCGAGCTAGTTATGTGGACTACTGCCAAAGCACTCTCTTCAGCCCCTACAACTCATCCAAAATTCTCCTGCCCATCTTGTCTTCAGCCTCCCCAAACTCCCATGTCCACCCCCTCCTGCATTCCCTGCCTGTGGTTGTTCACATCAATTAAAAAACTGCCGTGCAGGTGTAAAGGCTACTGGGGAAGATGCACCCCAGTACACCCAGGCCACAGCCCTGTCTATGCCATCTGCTACGACCCAGTGCTTGGCTCATCCTTCCCTATAGCAACCTGGCCTTTGCTCCAAATGGCCCCGCCTGTTCTCCCTCCCAGCTTTCCAATGCTGGAATGACCTTCTGACTACAGTCAGGACAGTCTCGCTCTCTCTCCCGTGAAAACCTGAAAACTCAGCTCTACATCTCATGCTCCACTCTACTATCTTGTTAAAAAAAAACATTTCTCCCTGGTATTTATTTCACCTACTCAATATCGCACAGGAATATTTCTTACAAACACTTTCATGGGACTGTGGCATTAAGTCCTGCTCTCCTTTATGATTGGTTGCTTGTAATGTTGGCAATCTAGGAATTTAAGTTTACTCTGTTGTTGCAATCATTGTAAGTTGCTCTGGATAAATGTCTAAAATGGCTGCTTTTCTTGTTTTGGGTTTAGAGGTAGTACTTGTGATACCATCTCATGCACTTAAAGCCTCCCTCCACTGACCTCACAGACAATATTAACATTTTCAAACAAACCTCGAGAGTACATAATTTTAGTCAGTTGATACTTTTAACTGAGTTGATACTTAGAACTGATACAAATCAAAATGTTTAGATCTTTGAGAAATTGAAATATATCTGAATATCTTGTTTGCAAGGTTTTCTCAAATTGTTGTCACACCATATCTTTAATTCAAATATTAACACACATGCTCCTAATACACACTGTAAATTAATATGGTCCTCTGTGTGTTATTGTCGCCACTGATAGTGCTTTAATTTTTTTTTTAAAGTTAAAGCATATTACTGGAGAAATATCATTTGACTAAAATGTTTTATTAGTTTTTGATAAATGGTGAAACAAAAGAGTTCTTGGTAGTGGAAGTGAAAATGTTCAACGAAAGTGAAATATTGTTTTAAATGGCCAAAAAAAAGTGTGAACATGATAAAATGCACAATACCTGTCATGCAATCCGATGGGCATCGTCTCCCCTCTGTGTACAGGGTGCTCCATACCCTCGCCAAAACCACACCTCTAAAACACAGAAGCGGAACATCATTATTGTAGTATAAGCAGAACATAAATAAGACTGTCTGCCACACAAAATGTTTTTTTTCCCCAATAGAAATATACAAATACACTTTCTGCCATTGAGGTTGCCCTTGAAGTGGAATTGCCCAATATAATTTAAACAGTCTCAAAATTTCTAAGACAATAATATTGGTACCTTAGACATTAACTATTAAAATGTATTAATAGCAATAACAAAACTTATAGTGCTAGAGACTCTTACAGTATATGCTTGGTAACTTACTAAAAGCCTTCTTTTCTCAATAAACACACTGTCCAGTTAGTAAATCTCTAAGCAAAACCATGCACACAGACGTGAGTTGATGGTGCATGGTTAACAATTATAGGGTTGAACTCTAAATTGATTTGCACTTGTAAAAAACAAAGTGTCTTATACGTGAGATGCTGAATCTGAAATAGAGTACCCTGTAATACCTTGTAATGCCTTATAATACCTAACCCAAGTCCTGCCCCCCACCTTTTAACATAGCAAGGTGTGACAACCAAATGGCCTACCATCTTAAAGGGGAAGCTAGGTTACTTTAATCAGTTTAACTTAAACAAAAACCCCTGTTTGATGGACTTCAATTTTATTTATATTATTTATTTATTTATTATTTATTTAATTTAGATTTTTAGCCTGTGGTCTTTTGTGTAGCTCAATGGGCAGAACATGACAATGTTGATAGAGGCAGAGATTTAATTCCAACTGGGGCCCCTGTAGTAAATATATTATGCACTCATGGTATCATGGTACTGTAAGGCACTTTGGATCTAAACCGTCCACCGTCCAGGATCAAATTCAGGGGTGTTTCTGGACCCCCATCCCCTCTGTTGACTTCTGACTGTTGCATCATACATCTAACTTGTTGCTTCGCAAAGAACTAGGCTAAGTGTAGTTAAAAATATTTGGCGTGTACGCTACCTAACATGACATTTTGTATTTTAACTTTAAACAAAAATAAAATAAAACAATGTATTTTCATTAGTCGCGACCTCTTATTTTAACTTATTTTGGCAACAGAAGTGTACGTCCGGTTGATGACAACAGTATTCCAATGATCTTGATAGTTACATTCGTTAATTGCATGTCATGTTTTTAAATTGACACAGTATATGATTTGTGGTGCCACAGAGCTGATGGATGACAGTTTGACTTTCTATCCAAGGCAGTCTCCGCTGACTTGCGCTGTGCGTTGAGACAAATGCTTGCTTTAGAATCATCCTTTTGTAGGAAAGTGCGATATTAATTGCGGGGAAATTAAATCCACTGAGGTAAGCTTGCTTGCTTGGTAGCTAGCAAACGTTTTAGCCTACCATCAACAAACTGTGTCACTATTTGTTAGCTAGGCTACACAATAACATTGCCATGAGAGGCAACACTGTGAGACCGGGGCACAACTAATTTTCTGGCCATGTTGCTAACATTGTCGTACCATCTTCAGTGGGAACAGGCTATGGCTACCTAGCTAAGCCTTTAATGTTAACACTGGCTAGCTTGAGTTAGATGAGAACAAATCGACGTAATGGCTGTCATGTAGGTTACTGTGAACAAACGTTGGCTAGTTAGCTAGGTAGGATAACCAACGTCAACGTTAACGATAGTAATGTTAACATGAGTTAGTCAGGTTAGTTTATTAGTCTGGTTGGTTGGTTTGCCACCACCAACAAATGACTAGCTGTTAATGTTGTATTTGTTTTTAACAATATACTATGTACGATTATTTAATTATTGTATGTATCTTAAATACACTCTGTAAACTTTTAAATGATCAAATCATACCTTCAACTACGAGATAACGTTAACTAGCGTCCTTGTTTTCCTTCCAAACCCTCAAATCCACTTATGCCAGCGGAACCGCCTTCCCTTGTAATATCCAATTAAATTGCCGTTTACTACAAACGCTTGAGCATCCAAACTTGTTATTGGTGGGAGTGTATGGCAATCTTTTCTCATTGGCTCAAAACTTCCGTTACTAAATAAAGTGGTTCTAAAGAAGTATTGAGTTGTCTTCCAAGCCTGTGACAAATGTTTGTATTCCATTACACTAAAAAGATAAACTATGATAATTTAACGTAGGGTCATCAAATGCCCAGCTGTAGTAGAAAAGCTATCTGCTCTCCATTACAAGCATGGTCTATCACAGTAGACTTTTGGCTATCTTTACAACTGTTAATCCCGTTGGTCCCTATTGACGTCTATTGCTAATGACAGCCTATCACTGGCGTCGCAGAAATAAACTCGTAACTTCAAGTTTGGTGATTTCTCTTTTGAATTAAATGTAACATGTTAATTTCGGTGACAAGGGGATTTATAGGTCCTTTGGGCCCTTTAAATCTGTTAATTTTGGAGATAATATTATCTTGCCCCATAATCCTACAATAAATTAAACCACTTATAAACCTAGACATGTTAAATCGAGTGTCCATGATGTAGAGAAAATCCTGCAAATCCGCAATGCAAGTTTTGCAAACATGAACTTCCCAAACTTAATGAAAACAACAACCCCATCACAATCAAAAACTACAATAAGATATAAAGAAAAGGCTATATGCATTCATCAATGTCCAGTTAGGTTGCCTCAATCATAAGTCATCCACCACCTTCACTTTTTTGTCTTCTCAAATTAAATCAGTTAAATTAAAATAACCTTATTTATAATAAACTGGTGCATTAATTATTAATTATGATACAGGGTCAGTGCAGGGTTCAAGAAGAACCAAGGAAGATAAAAGTGCAAGGAGGATTCTGAGGTAGATTAAACAGTCTATGCGAATAGAGGATCACTTTGTTTATATCGAGAAAACAAGGTATATTGCATTTTTTGCCAGTGACATGCGCTAAAAGTGTAACCACCCTTGGGCATCCTCCAGTAACACCCACAAATACTCACCTCTTGTCATTTTGCTAGATCAATGCTCTGGACCATACTGTTATAACAATGCTTAATTGATCAGTTCTAAGTGGCGAGTTATAATGTTTAGGGTTTTTTAATCCTTTTGGTTGTTTTTAAAGAGAGCAATTCTTATTTGGTCCAGTAAGTGGCGGTAATGCAGCAGAATGAATACCTACCGCCATAAAATTCAAAGCAGAATAAGAGGTTCCCGTGCCCCGCCCTTATGATTCCTTTAGCTAGATGCACCTTTTTGTGCTGCTCGTTTGTTTATGAGGCGATTCCTTAGGCAGTTAGTGAGTCAGTTAGCTTGCTGGCTAACCAGCTGTATCCTGTTCTAAATACGCGACTTTGGAAGTCTAGTTTCAAGGAAGTCATTGCGTTGTTGACGATACATTTTTCGAGCCTGTTAACGACATACATTTTAAGGCGGTAGACAGCTAGAAAGCTGTAGATTGTGGTCAGTCGCACGACCAAATAACATTAATAGCCTAGCGGTAGGCTAGCTTACTCTAACGTTATGGCGTGACGTTAGACAGGAAAGAGGTTGTTTGACGACGTGTAGCCTGAACCAAGGCTGTTTGATGATAACATTTTATTGGGAACGCCGACATTAGAAAGACAGGTGCATGTATATACTTCAGGCGTTAGCAGGTTAGCGTTAAATAGCTAGCTGGCGAATAACTTATATTAGCTAGCTAAATTCACGTTAGCATGGCGTCAGACACAAGTGACACAGAGGAATTCTATGATGCTCCTGAGGACGTTAATTTTACTCCATCTCCAAAAGTGTAAGAACCCCTCTTGATAATTCCGAGCAGGGAGATAGATGTTTAGTTCCCCCAGCTTGTTATATGACAACTGTTATCCGTCATAAACTAGGTTAAGTAAGTTAGCTAGGTAATTTAGTATTCAAGCTGTCTGTTTTGCAGATTGGAGCTTATAACTCAACTGTTTTGAAGACAGGGCCCTATTCGGGTGCTAATGTGCAGTCGGTATTTGTCATAGTATTGTGATATTGTGTAGTGAAGGGAAAGTCCACCCTAACACATTGGTCACATGATGGTATTCCTATGATCTTGGACAGTCTGATAAGGTTTGTGCACAGGAACAAGTCTCTCCAAAGGCTAGTCAGAACCGAGAGCCAAGTCAGCTTTCGTTCTTTTAGCCAAAACTACCTTCCCAGGGCAATATTTCTGGGATGGTTAAACACCAGGACGAAAATACTGGGCTGTCATTTAGTGGGCCTCTGGGATTGGATTGGGTGTACTAGGAATCAAATCAAACCAAGGAAATGTCAAGGCCTCATCCTAAATATCCATTTACTATATTAATCATTTAATTAGACATATTTATATGGTATTAAACATCCTTTTTTTTTTTACCAATGTAGCTCTTACTTTTTTTGGCCTAATAAAAGTTTTTTGGGC
Source organism: Hoplostethus atlanticus (assembly GCA_034670405.1). Classification (NCBI taxonomy): domain Eukaryota; kingdom Metazoa; phylum Chordata; class Actinopteri; order Trachichthyiformes; family Trachichthyidae; genus Hoplostethus; species Hoplostethus atlanticus. The sequence continues at coordinate 4,273,774 of JAXDDX010000018.1, forward strand.
TCAAAATAGGGCTGGACGATGTGGCCTAAAATGTATATCACGGTATATAATTGTTTTCATAATTTCAATAGAACATGCTTTAAAAACAGTCCAATACTCTGGGATAGTAAGTATTGCCTGGAGTAAAAGGTTACATAAATATGTAATGTAAATATGTAATACTTACATATTCAGGTAACTACAAGTATTCAAACAGCTGCTGCTCCATAGAACAAAAAACAATTGAAAAAGGTTGCACACACAAAGGTGAACTTCAGGTCACCTATTGTGCAGAACTGTAAACTTTATTCTACTTTCTCACAACAGATGCTGTACAACCTCGGGATTTCAGTTTGGGTGAAATGTTTGCGGCTCGGTATTACATACCTCGAATCAAGCATTTTCACCATCGCCTTAAAGCCAACAGTTTGGATGGACATCATGTCACACCGACACTAGAGCCACTTGTTTTTGGGCGCATACTCATACTTTCCTTATACTCGCACACATGTTTAGTCTTCAAGTGATAGAATAGGTTGCTTGTATTACCGCCTCTGGCAACAACTGCTACCCGACATAGTTTGCAGATAACGTTAACCATTTTCTGCTCGTGGTCCAACTTCTTAAATCCGAACCAGGTCCAAACTATGGATGTTGCACCCTTCTTACGAACGAGTTCTTCATCTGCCTGGCTAGCAGTGCTTATGCTACTTGTCTCCATTTCTTCACTCATCGTTGTTTACAGCCGCCATACATAAAACACGTGCGTTTGTTGGCACGTAAAGGGGAAGAGTACACCCACCTACGGATTTTTATTGGCCTAGGAATTCTGTCCATCAGGCAATGCTAAGGAATGACGCTCACGCGCTCTAGTCAAAATGAGTCAAAATCCATTGTCTACCGGTACAAACGGTATAGCCAGATCCATACCGTGGCGCATATGTCTACCGGTGTACTGTTTATACCGTTTATACCGCCCACCCCTAGCTCAGAACATTCAGCACACCAGTGAATCAAAGTCCATTTTTGTGTCAATGCTCAAACAAACCATTTGTTATCAGTGGAGCACCTACAGACAGTGTTCCTTAATGAAGTTAGAGATCTGAAACTTGTTTTTCTGGATTTTCATTTTGGGAGAAAATAGTTCATATTGACAAATATTAATTGAATTGCCAAAAAAAATAACAGAAATGAAATCATTTTTAATGATTTCATATGTTAGACAATGCGTTTTGTTGCCTTTCTGAACTGTTTCCCTCTTTATTTTTTAGGTCACCTGCTAAGTTTGTCATTCCCTCCCCTCAGGTATGTTCCCTAATTAAATTAAAATCTGGTGCTGGCTTTAGCTTGATTGTTAGCACAGTAGTTTTGTTATTACAATAAAGTGTCTCACTATTTAGAGGTGGCTACAATGTTTATAGTCCTCCTTGCAGTTGCACCTACCTTGACTCATTTCAAGGTAATATATCGGTGCCCTATTCTACAAATTGGTTCCCCTCAGTCTAGGTGTGCTTCATAGAGGGCACTACTAGTTGTACTACTTGTTATGGATCCAAGTCTGGAGATGTGCAAAGTCCTGACCACAGGAACAATGTAAACAGATGATGGATGAGGTAGATGAGGTTATCATGTTTACTACTTTTGTTGTTTCCCATGTATGTATTGCAGGTTATTGACAACATTTTTACTGTTAGTTTTCTGAACATCTCTTGCAGAGGTCGGTGAACCCAGCACAAGATGCAACCAGTGGACTGGCCCCATCTGAGGCTCATCCAGATGATTCCCTTCAGGTATGGTTCCCTCTTTTATTGTATACTGTCCCACTAGATGACCCCTAAGGTAAAGGAACAGGGGAAATATCTGTGTGTCATTATATCCTTGTATTCATACTGTGTAATGGTATGGAAGTGAGTGTGGGTCTGAATTTACTGTTGACGCTGTAGGTGGTGTCAGTGACCAAATTCGATCTAACATCTGTGTTGGGAGGTTACCACTTTATAAGCACAATGACATATCCCACACTTGCGCCCTTTCCATGGCAGGTTTCTATGCGGCTGCTCACTCTCGTTGTACATATGTATTTTTGTGTTTTGGTTTTAATTTAATTACAGTGAACCTAAAGGCAAATTTCCACATATGCAGACAAACTTTTTCTATTCTAATCTAGTTGGACTGAAAATGGGAACTAGCATCAGATTCTGTGTATTAACAGGTTTGTTTTCTGGTCCTCCTAGATCATTGATAGCATCATTGAGGAGAGTCAAAAGGGCAGCACTGGTGAAGTAGCTCAGCTGATAGATCAGCTGCACGTTGATGTGAGAGCAGAATCGGAGATCAAGAATGAGAGTAACGCTCTGGAGATTCCTGTGGAGCTAGCAGGGCTTGTTGTGGAACCTGAGCTTGTCGAGAGGCCAGAGGAACTACAGGAAAGTCCAACAAGGGCTGGAGCATGCTCCATATCTGTCCTTGAACCCACTGATATCCCAGGCCCATCAGCTGCATCAGATGTTCAGCCCCCAGACATCACCAGCACCCTTGGACAGAGTCAGCCTGATCTGCCTCTTGTAGGTGTCAAAGGGGAGCAGGACCAGAGACCTGCAGACATCTTAGACCAGGTTCCTCTCAGCGACAGGCCAGCTGACTCAGACAGCTCTGGGCCTACCAAACCCCCACGGCAATTCACAGTAGAACCAGACATTGTAGCCAGCACTAAGAAGGCCCGTCCCACACGACCACCCCCTCCCAGTGGTGCTCCACCACCAAGGCCTCCTCTACCTCCCAGCAAAAAGTCTCAGGAGTCTCTTAGGCCAAGTGGACTTGAAGGTAGGTAACACAGTACACAGTCAAGGGCATGAATGTTGATAAGAGTCATGTTGATCCAAAAAAATGTTTGGAACTCTACAACCTTTAAAACAGCAATGGCACCATGTATGTTTCAAAGGGTTCACTGTTACTGTACAACACAGATTAGAGAGCAGTAGTTCCAGCAGTAGGTATTCCAAGTTCTAGTTACGTTAACATCGGCAAAGCAGTCTTAAGAGGTTTGCTATTGGTTTATCTAGCTGTGCCAAGTAGCACAACTGAGCAGGTAATAATTTGGGAGACCTGGTGCAGCATATCGGTTGGCATATTCATTTGCACTATCCTACTGTAATGTTAGAGCGATCGAGTATGAAAGGCAGGTAGCCATAAAGTCTTGAAAGGGTTTTAGCTCCATGATGCAATGCTTTGAAACTAGTAAATGGTCAGGAAGAAACCAAGCTATTAGCTAAGACGAAATACTTTGCCCAAACATGGACCTTGAGACCCACTGCTCTAAGCTGAATAACAACACTGATCACCAATCACCAATGTGTTTGGCCACTATGCTAGTTACTCCTGGGCAGAAGTAGTCATTTCTGTCATCTCACACCAGACACCCTACCTCCTTCACACTTTCTTTCTATAGCAGAAATTATTTGCATTTGTTAGTGATGCTAGAGAACAGCGGTGGGGCTGCAACCTAAAACCCTGTGTTTTGTTCTGTGATTATCCAGTGTCTGCGGCCATTGCAATCAATGTTGATGATGCATTGGAGCCCTCTGGCCTAGTGTCTCCTAGCAGCACAGTGAGGAGTATCACCAAGGAGCTGCAGCATTCCCTGGATCTGGCCAGTGCCACCAGTGGGGAGAAGGTGGTGACTGCACAGGTCAGTGATGCTGCAGGGTTGACCCCTTGTTAGCATCTACCGCTCAAACAGAACTTAACTGTCTGAGATGAAACTGTAGCGCGTGTAGGAGTGGGTTTATCTATTATGCCATTGATTGGTATGTTTCCTTAGGAGAATGAGGAAGAGCAGAGCTCAACCCACAGTGGGGGAGGTACTCCAGGCCCTCAGCGTCCACGTTCTAACTCCGGTAGAGAGTTGACAGACGAAGTAAGAGACCCTATGTGCTTGTGTCTTACTCTTTTATTGCCTAGTCTATGATAATTAAATTTACCTCTATCTGTATATCCCTTACACCAGCTTTCTGTGCATCTATATTTAGGGGATCATATTTTGATATGTGATCTTACAACAGGAAATCCTGGCCAGTGTGATGATCAAGAATCTGGACACTGGGGAGGAGATCCCTCTTATCCAGGCAGAAGAGAAGCTCCCTGCTGCGATCAACCCCCTCACCCTGCACATCATGAGGAGGACCAAGGAGTACATTACGTGAGGGGAAAATGTTTTTTTATGCCTTGGCTGCTCTATTCAAAGTCATTCATACTCATTCATAGCGTATCATAGAAAAACAAATATTTTCTAGAGGAAGCTGATCTGTTTTTTTGTCCCCTCAGGAATGATGCAGCACAGTCAGATGATGATGACAAGGCCCAGGCTCCGTTAGCAGACACAGATGGAGGAAAACTGAAACAGAAAACGTAAGGATTGGTGTCTCCTTCTTACCTGTTGGTAGAGTTGGATTTGTTCTCTTTTCTGTGACACAATCTAGCAATGGATATAATAATCGTGTCCCTTATTACTGCCCAGAACCCAACTGAAAAAGTTCCTGGGCAAGTCTGTGAAGAGGGCCAAGCATTTTGCTGAAGAGTATGGAGAGAAGGCAGTCAACAAGGTGAAAAGTGTTCGGGATGAAGGTGAGGCAAAACTTTAATTTACAAGGTTTGTAGAGTTGGGGGAGGTGGGCATTTTGAAATGGGTACACAGATGGTGTGAAATGTATTTGGGCAGGTTGAGGACAAGGAGCATCTGCATGTATTCCTATATGAGTATGTGGTAGTCTTCTGTCATAAGAAGCAGAGAGCAGATAAGCCAGGGTGTCTGTTCAATTGCTATATCCTGCAAATATTTGCCATTGGTTTAACTACGTCAGATTTGACGTAGTTGCTTGAGGAATGCAACTGGCATGAGATTTTTCACAGTTGCATGCGTGGCTGTAAGATCTGGCATGAACGGTGGATGGTGATGATATTAATAATGACTTGTGCCAAGTACTGGAAAAGTTCACTTTGACATATTTGCAAACCCTGCATTTCCTCATGATAAATCTGCTCTTGCTACAAAGGTTTTGGTATTCTCACACTGGTCTTGTTTTTGGGGGGCGGTCAGTGTTCCATACAGATCAAGATGACCCATCCTCCAGTGACGATGAGGGCATGCCCTACACCAGGCCAGCCAAATTTAAGGCAGCACACAGCTTCAAGGGCCCCTTTGACTTTGATCAGGTTAAGGTTGTCCAGGACTTGAGTGGAGAGCACATGGTAAAAGGACTTCTGCTCTTGGATTATTTTATATTTTTCTGTTTACTGATGTTTAAGGTAACATGTATGTTTACTGAGTACAAAGTTCAGCAATGTCCTTGCGTTGTCCTCAGGGGGCAGTTTGGACTATGAAGTTCTCTCATTGTGGGAGGCTGCTGGCATCCGCAGGCCAAGATAATGTGGTTCGCATCTGGGTCCTAAAGAATGCCTTTGACTACTTCAACAACATGAGGATGAAGTACAACACTGAAGGTATTCATCAGCGTCTGTCGTCATTCTATAATGATGATTTGTTTAATGACTTTAAACGATGCATCATCTTTGGTAATGATAAACCTTTTTTTGGTATTTGCTTTTCCAGGTCGAGTGTCACCTTCTCCTTCTCAGGAAAGTTTGTGCTCCTCTAAATCTGACACCGATCCTGGGGTGAGTGAAATAAGGAACGCCGAGATCTTTGGTTGGTCTAAGATCACCTGGAAACCCTGATCAGCATTGGACACTTTGATGAAGCTGTTTTTGTGGTGGTGCAATAATGGGTCATTCCGTGTCAAAACACCCAAAATAACAGACATTTTAAACCCGACCATCTCAGAATTTGATGAAAATTCAAAGGACTTCGATTTGAATTCTACCCTATCAAGTTTATGTGAAACTCCTGTTAAACTCCATTCACTAGCATCTTCCAGTAAACAAATGAAAGGACAGCAAAAACTAGCATCAGCTACAGTAACATTGAAATGACAGCTTGAAGTCTATGATGTCCCACTTGATTCTCCTGAAAGTAACCTTGACTCATCAGAAAAATCGGACCTTCAGTTATTCAGGAAAGTGTTGGAGGAGCTAAAAGAGAAATTCAACGGTCAGCATCCTACCAAGAGCGTGTGCAAATATTGACTTTGTCACCCTTTACCATTGAAAGGACTATGAATGAATTTGAATCGACCAATTATTGCTGCTAAATAAAGAATATTACACCTCTGAAACTTTTAGTTAACGTGGGTGATTAAATTTCAGGGAAGGTCATCTCAAGGTCACGTGATCCACAAGGTGAATTTCAAGGTCATAGCAAAGGTCAAGAGGTCAACGTACCCCAATATACTCGAATCTGAAAAATAATGACAATCTCTGAATCAGAAATTTTGAATCTCTCAAATTCCCTTTCCAACACTACCATTTTTTTGAAGTTCCTGAGATATGAGGTTGGCGGCCATGCCCCTTTTTGCACAAAATCTCAAACTTTGGGGGTCCGTATCTCCTAAACCACTGGTTGGATTGGCCTAATATTTGAGATTTGGTGTTGTGGGATCCAAATCAACAAAAATACCAAATTTCATCAAAATCTGAGGTGGTCGGGTTTAACTCTTTGGGTGATTTGACCCGGAATAACCCTAGTATTACAATGTCTGATCTTTTGCACAGACTTGAGACTCCACGTTGTTCCTGACAGAGAGTGTACTCCTTTTTTATTTATTTTTTTATTTTTTTATTTCCCCCTAGGCGAGTTGTGTCCCAGAGGACCCAGACACAGAAGATAGGAGTGCCCCCTTTCGTCAAATCCCCTTCTGCAAGTACAAAGGTCACACGGCTGACCTGCTGGACCTGTCCTGGTCAAAGGTGCTGTCTTACTTCCCGGTCTCCACCCTCACACCTTTCAAACACCCTAAATCCTTGTTTTATTTCTCACTTTTTTCCATTTTTGTGTCATTCCAGAACTTTTTCCTGCTCTCCTCTTCCATGGATAAAACAGTCAGATTGTGGCACATATCCAGGAGAGAGTGTCTCTGCTGCTTTCAGCACATTGACTTTGTCACAGCCATTGCTTTCCATCCCAGAGTAAGTAGAGTCACCTAGTATTACTGCTTTTTAACTGCTTAAATATTTTGTGCCATGACAGCATTCAGGGTAACATGCCTCTTGTTTCCCAGGATGACAGGTACTTCCTAAGTGGCTCTCTGGATGGGAAGCTACGGCTCTGGAACATTCCAGACAAGAAGGTGGCACTCTGGAACGAGGTGGATGGCCAAACTCGCCTCATCACTGCCGCCAACTTCTGCCAAAACGGGAAGTACGCTGTCATCGGCACCTACGATGGCAGATGTATCTTCTACGACACGGAGGTCCCCAGCCTACTATCTACTTTCTCTCTAACTGCAGTTCTTAATTGTCTCTTTATTGTTGATCTGTGTCACATCATAGTGTTAGATCCAGGGTGACCAAGCTAAATACATCACACACGGGTTATTGTAAAAGTTAGGTAGATGTTTTACTAATGATGGTACAATGCTTAGTGTTGTTCTCTTTATTCCTTTCTTAGCGTCTGAAGTACCACACCCAAATTCACGTGAGGTCCACCAGAGGGAGAAACAGAGTTGGCCGCAAAATCACTGGCATTGAGCCTCTGCCTGGAGAGAATAAGGTAAAGTCTGATCTCCTCTAGAGAATAGTTGCCCATGTATGTTTGATTTCTATATAATTTGATATGTCAGTTTGATATGTCTCTTTTTTTTTTCCCCCTCAGATTTTGGTGACCTCTAATGATTCCCGCATTCGCCTGTATGACCTGAGGGACCTGTCTCTATCCATGAAATACAAGGGTTACGTTAACAGCAGCAGCCAGATCAAGGCTAGCTTCAGGTAAGGGTGGTTTCCTTTCATGTGTTTTTGCCTGAAACGGGGAAGTTCTTCTGGTGTAAATACGGTTCTTTTAATATGTTGGGATATTTTTGACTACTAAATCTATATTGACTGTGATGCTAACATTGTATAACATAGTCAGTATCCCAGTGATATCTGGTAAACTATAGTAATATGGTATTATCCATGTTGGTTAGCAGTCTTTTATCAGATGGTTTCTCTTTTATCGTATGCTTTGTTAGCTGAGCTTGCTAGCTTTAGCGAGTATATAGAAAGTGGACCTAGAGGGTAAGTATTTATGTAACTTCCAGTATCGTTCTTGTGTTGTGCAGTTGTGCCCTTAGCTGTGCTACAGTAAATTAATGTGAGCAAATGATGAATTCTACCTTTTTCTTTTTTGCATTACACTGCATGAGTCACAACTGAATAAGTTGCTTCCTGCTAACTTAATACCTCTAAATGGTGTCTAGAGGAAGCTGCTTAGGATGCCATTTTAAGAGTCACGTAGTTAGGTGACTAGAGCTTTTCACCTTCGCACAGTCTTGGCTATGTCTCGTCATTAGATAACTCTGTGTCCTACAAAAGCTAAATGAACTACCACTGATGGTGTATCTATGTAAAGTAAGAAAACACTAATACTTGCCTACATGAAATGAGAGATGAGTCAGGCAATCAAACACACTTTATTACACACATAAAGTCAAACCCTTGTAGCACACTTTTGAGAATGTATTTACAGTAATATATACTTTTACAAAATTGTAGTGGATGAAGTTAACACTTTACATTGTTCTGTATGTTGAAGTTTACTTTGAAATTGGATTGTATCATTACTCTGTGGTTTTGTAGTCATTGTGAACTGTAGGGCTATTGCTTGTCATCTGTTAGCTCCAAACAGTGTTTCTCATTGATGTGTTACTGCAATGTTGATGTCGTCGGTGTCCAATATGAAACACGGTCAATAATGGTTTAGATTGTGATCCATTCACCGTAGAACCAGAATGGCCCAGCCACCACTAGGCAACTCCTTGTATTGTTTATCTTGCTTTAAATGACAAAAACAAAAACAAATGGGCCTCTCTTTCCACAGCCATGACTACTCCTTCATTGTCAGCGGCTCAGAGGACAAGTATGTGTACATCTGGAGCACTTACCACGACTTAAGCAAATTCACCTCTGTACGACGAGACCGCAATGACTTCTGGGAAGGGATTAAAGGTAATTGTGCTGTGTGTTTAGTGCTAATCAGTTTTTTCTCCTTTTATTTGACAACCTGTGCAATTCATTTGTCCCATTAGATTCAACTGTGTGCCACTAAAGCTCTACTTATCTTTCAGCACACAATGCAGTGGTCACCTCAGCCATATTTGCGCCCCACCCAGGCCTTATTGTTCCACAGGAGGCCGGGTCAGACAAACCTGAAGCTGAGTGTAAGAGCCTGGACTCCACAGACTCAGAGACCATTCCCTCAGGTATGTCAATTTATGTATATGGAAGCATTTTATTTATTTGTTCATTCGTGGATAGAAATCTTATTGTCTGTGACTGATTGGATAACAAAACATAATTACCAGAATTACTTTCAGTGCTTAAAAAAGTATTATGTTTTGCAGGAGCCCTAAAGACAGATCACACAGAGGTTTTACTCTCTGCCGACTTCACCGGGGCCATCAAGGTTTTCATCAATGTTAAAAAGTACTGAGCACTTCAAAGGCTGACAGCTCTTCCCACATTCAAGCCCGTTCGTCAGGGTTCAGTCCTTTTACAGATGAAGAGCAGCCTGTCAGGGGGCCCCTAACCTCAACTACCTACTGGCAAGTGCTCTGAGACAAGGAGCTGTTCGGAACAGAGACCCTGCAATGGAAGAAGTGGACTGTAAATAGCAGACAAGAATGTGGTTCCTGGTCACATTTCTATTTTTTATCATTAGTACCAAGCAACTGTGAACTCTGTTTTGCATTGAAATAAGTTGCAAACCAGAGAAGCCAACTGTGGGTGAAGCAGAAACTCTGTACAGAAGTATGTGTAAATTTATATTTGGATGATTCAGTTTGGAAGCTACTTGTCACAGAACGGGCACCTTAGGTTACCAGTTTCTCTAGTGTCCGCATCTCAGAAAACTTTGTAACCACTTAAGACATGCAAGCCACTGGCCCTAATTATGTCAACTACAAATCTTAATGTGTCTTAAATGTGTGTAAAAGATGTGACCATCTATCTTTAAACAAGCTTATTTGTTTGAAAATGTCATTTACCAAATAATCTTATGTGCCTACAAAACCTAGAATGCATTTAGAAATGTATCAGATTTTTAAGCTTTCCTCTAAAAGTGTATCAAAAACTAAGGTACAACAGATCTATATGTGGTTACTAATGATTAGGGCTGGGTATCGACAGAACTTTTTCAAACCCAATACTGGTTCTAAAGTACTTTTGATAAATTTCTTTGTTGAAAGCACATTTCATTATATAGAGTACTGTAAATCTACTGTCTAACATTTGCACATAATGTCTGCGTTTCTAAATCAGAACCAGATTATGCTCCGTTAATTTCAATAAAAATGCACATAAACTAGAAGAAAGCTTGTCAATACCTTTGTGATGCCTTAAAATCCATACATACCAAAAATCAGTACATTACCAATAGGAGTCACGTTTTGATACCCGGCCCTACTGATACCCTCCACTTCAATCAGGTCTGGGAAAGCAACACTCACACCCATCACCACGAGTGATTTATTTAGTCTCAGACTGGCAGCAACATTCTGATTAGTCCTCATTTTAAAAACAAATATTAAAACGAAAAATATATATAACTAATTACAGTGTTCAAACTTCATCATACAAAAATGTGCTGAATCTTGCCTGGAGGGGTCAGGACAAAGATAAGTAGGGGAACAAAAAGGTGTCAGTTGGTCTGAGGAGGAGGTCAAAGACAGCGGGGGAGAGAGTGTGTTAAGCACTGGCTGGCCAACCCACGGACACCAACAGGCTAATTCAGCACAAGGGTAAAAGACGAGCTCCAGAGTTGCGGGTCAGCGTTTGCTCTTCTTTGTCTTCTTGTGGGAGCGATGTGGCGACCGTGACCTGGACCGCCGTACCCTCCTGTCCGGTGACGGTGACCTGGAACGTTTGGACCATTTGGGAGACCTTGTTCTGTGAAATGGACCGAACATAAGATAAGCAAGTTAGCGAAGAGTATGAATGAGGGTAAATGCACAGGTACAGAACAGAGAATATCTCATGGCACTTACTTTAAAGGAGAGGTGCTTCTGCATTTTTGGGTCTGCTCATCTGAGTCTCGACTCCGTCCTCTTCTTCTGTCCCCGTCTTCACTTCTTTTGCTCCTCTCTTTGTCCCTTCTCTCATCCTTTGACCTGTCTTTTGACTTTGAGGTGGATTTCTCGTTCTTTTCCTCATCATCTTTCTCAAACTCCTACGGTAGACAGGGAAAAACATCCAGGTGAATTAACATGGTCCTGTATTATTATTTTTTTACTGTGGCAGTTGACTGTAATTTTTGTTTGCTTTGGTTCCATTTCAATGGTGTAGTTACTGTGCTAAAAGTATTTGGATTGTTTATTTGAAATAAAAAGGCACTCAATTGGCCCCATACAAGCTATTTTTTATTTTTTTTCATTTTATCATCATTTCATTCATATGCTATCACCCATCAGCAGTGGCTGCATTGTTGCTTTAGAGGCCCAAATGCTGCTGAATAAATATTGGGTAAACTGGTTTCTAGCCATTATGCTTCAAAGAACCGATGTAACAGTTTAGGGCCATTGCTCTAAGGCAGGGATAGGCAACCATGTGTCAGAGGACCAAGAGTCTACATACTCTCGGTCCTCTGTGGCCCATCCATCCCTGCTCTAAGGGCATAATGAAACAACAGTCTGATCAGTAACCAACCTTTTGTAGCAGCTTGTTCCTGTAGTGCTCCACCTGTTGTTGCAGGCTTATTCCGGACTTCTTGGGCCTCTTGCCAGACTCCAACTCATCCTGAATCTTCATAACCTTCACCTATACCAGAGACAACACTGGTTGAGCTCTATATCGCCATTATCTACAATTTAGACTTCTGAGCAGAAGCACTTTTGAAGGCTTGATGCTGTCTGCTACCATAGAGAATAGCTAACTCTACAGAGTGAAGTGTAACTTGGTATATTGGTGTTGGCATAAATTGACACTACACAACTAGGGCTCTAACCGCTCTATTTGAATGACTGGTGTTAAAGCAAATTAAATGTGAACTTGCCTCCAGTTCTCTCAGCCTTTTCCTCTTGCTCTCAGACATTTGAAAACTTCTCAGAGAGCTCTGGAAATCTGCGCTGTCATATGTGGACAAACTGCAGCTGTCATCGCTGCTGTCGCTCTCTGAATCCTTGTCTCTATCCTGGTGGTTGGAACTAGTGAAGAGGTAGAAGAATTAAAATCTGCATCACATTAAGTATTATGTGTATGTGGTTTTCACATATATGATGGAGATTATACAGGAAAACCAACCACTGGAGCTTAGACATAGGCCTTACCTTACATGCATGTCATCTTCACTGTCTTGTTCCACCACGGCATCCCATTTGGACTCAGTCTTGGCTGAGGGACAAAGGAGAACGATGAGTAGGATGAAATAGTGATATAAATCAGAGGTCATCGTGATGTAGGTGTTCACATTACCTTGGGAAAATGCCTCAGTATCACCCATCTTCTCCCATTTAGACAAAGGCACTCTGGAGATAGGAACGCTGCCATCATCCACTAAGGAGAAGAAAAAAACAAATTACGATGACCAAGATGATGAGATATTTTAAGTTGGGCTCTAGGAAGTTTTCCTATTCATTATCATTACTTAATGTAACTAATAGCTGCAAGTTATTATGAACGGGGCCGTCCCAATATACTGTAAGAAGAAAAAGAACAGGAGAACTAAGAATATAAAGGATTATGGAAGAAAATATAAATAATAAACATGGTTACAAGCAGCCACTATGGTCCAGGTATTGAAGTCCTTATGCCACAGTCAATATATAATCAACACCTTGAAATATCAGAAGTCATGCGATTGTGTCCAAAATGAGATTGCCATGATTCTTCAGCAAGATTTATTAAGCAAGAATTTACAGCATCTGTGTATAGTACATATACATATCTACCACTGGCTCCATACTGGGTTGAGTATTGGTTGACATGGGACTGGCAGTTCTGATAATAATAAAAATAATAATATCGTCACCTTCTTAAACTAATGGCCTAAGTCATATTTTGAGGAAAATGTTTTTTTTGCCTAAATCATCTCTTCATGATGCTGGCCACCTCTGGTAAAATTGCCTACATCCTTATTGAAAAGATCATGCTGTTCCTACCCTGGTAGTATAATGGCCTATGTCAAGAGTGTGACTTAGGCAATAAAAAAAAAGAAAGAAATTGGCTTAAGTCACATTGTCTTGTGACTTAGGCAATTTTACAAGCTTTACAAGATGGCGGCTGCTTCCAGAAGAAAGAACAACAATATATTTGGTTCAGTTCTTTCTGTTTTTGGAAAAACTTTAAAATATGACTTAGGCCATTAGTTTAAGAAGGTGACGATATGTAAGAATAGAAGGGCGATACTTTATTCACCCCTGTAGGGAAACTTGGTCTGCTTGCCCCCTCCAAAGGGAGGTCAGAGTGTAGGGACAGAGATTCAGTGTCTTGCTCAAGGACACTTCAGCAGGGCATATAATTGCTGACGCGGGGGTCTTCTGGTTGAAGGACGGTCTCAACTCTCTCCACCGCCCTGCTAGCCTAACGTGGCTTCTATTTTCACCTATTCATGTAGGATGTACTTACAAGGCATGCCATCAATGTCGTCGATGGCAGCTCCCAAGGGAACACCATCTATGTCATCGACAGGGACTCCATCCAGAGGGTCCCAGCCCAAGGGGCAGCCATCTAGGTCATCCAGAGGAGCTCTGTCCAAAGGTACCCCATCTATAAGTGTCCCATCCAGCGGTGCACCATCCAGATCAGGAGACACCTCCTATGAGAGGACAGAAAAGTCAAGGTATGCCTGTTGGGAGTTTTATTTTTGTCCATAATCACATTTATTAGTACAAATAAAGAATACAGACATCCCATTAGATCAATTGCCACTGGAAAAAAGGAATAATGTCAATAGTAGAGTAGATAAATATCCGGCTCACCTCAGCCTTCTCTATCATCTCCTCTCCTGCTTTGACAAAGCCCAGAAAGATATTCTGAAGCTGGATTAGATAGGGCTCTGGGTATATTGCCCAGTCCTCCCATGCCCTGAAACAACTCATTACCTTTTGCTGTGGAGATGGGAGACAGAACAAAGTGAAAGTAAAGTATGATTTTATTTTATTCTTTTTAAATGTCCTTGTGTGAAACAATGGAAGTGGGCATGATTACCTTAAACTGTTCGGCCTGCAATCTGGCTTGTATGTTTCTGTGTGCTGCATTGAGGTCTCCAAATATCTGGGATAGCTTTGTTTCAAAGCTGGACAGAGACAGAGACTTAAGGAATGGCAGATGGCCAAGGAGCATAAATGAAACAGGAGAAAAGTGTTATGCTGAACTGAGGGCAAGTCTCTTACTATTTACGATAATACGATGCACCGGCTGCTTTGGCACAAGAGTTGTGCAAGACATCTGACACAAGATACAACCTGGCAATCTGTGGGAATGAGGACAAACAACGTAAAATATGATTAAAGTGATATCACTTACTCCTATGTGCTTTACATACAAATATTATATATAACTTTGTAATAATGTAATGTGGTTTTTAACTAACCTTCTTCTGTAGTGGCGTCTGGAGCAGGGAAAAGGATTCAGTGATGTGTCCCACTACTTCCTCTGCTGCCTCTGCTCTCTCCAGACAGAACAGCATGGCATTGGCAACATCTTCCCTTCGTGGAGTGAGCTCTTTCAGAAATATCTCCAGTCTCTGTCTGTGCCTGAATGGTGCACACACAAGGATAACGGAGGTCCTCACACTACTTTTCTAATAGTAGAAACATTAGTGTCACTATGGCCTCGAGATAAACTTACTCCGCTTTGAGCTGCCCTTTCTTGACCTCCACCTCCTCCTGGGAAGCAGCATCTTCCACCTTTGCCCCCTCCTCATCTCTCTGGATGTAAGGGTTTAGGACAGGGGGTCTCCATATGGAGCCTCCCCGGAACATACGAAAGTCTGTGGTCTTCCACTCAGTGGGGGACTCCCCCTGCGATGAGGGTGAGGGGCAAGAACATGAATAAGGGAGAGCAAAAGATTTCCAGAAATAAAGTCTTAGTAGTTCACAATAGTTCCTAATGCTTCGTGACACATTCATGACATACCTGGAGAATGGAGTAGAGTTTCCAGCGGTAGTACACATGATCTTGGCTTTTGTTGTCAAACAGGAATCTAAGATGATAAAGAAGCAGGAAGATAAATATGTCTCCTACAAGGTTACTTACAGACCAACAAATAACCAGGCAGAGCAATCCTGAAGGAAACATCTTACCTGAAATCTGGGTTGTTCCTCTCCTTGCTCATAATTATGGCTTCAAACATGGGTCCTTCACGCACCACAAACTCTATCATCCTGTGAATAAGGACTAATAGATTCCTGTGGGTTAAGAGGAGAATAAGTAAGACCAGGGTTTGTGTCAAAACTCTCACTGCACACTGGTCCTGAGCCCCTGTCTGTCAGATGCAGCATGAGATCTTCAATACCCCTTTCACACCGCACTAGCCACCCGTGAAATTTGCAGGTCAACTGTCAGGTTAAGATGTGGGGTCGACCTGGGTAAGTCAAGCCCACGAAACAACGGTGGTCAATGTAAAGGTTGAGACCCAGGTGAAAGTCTGCTCCACTTCAGTGCTTAACCTGTCATTCTGTGTCTGGAGCATCATGCCGTCCACCATGTTGAACACAGAATTAACACATCTCCTTTTGCAAGGTGACAGCCCATGAGACATTCCCGTGTACGAGGCTCAGTTTGCCTTGGATGGACGGATTGGACTTGGATCAGTTTACCAGAATATTCCCAGGTAACCGTGTGCATGAAAGGGGTATAAGAAATCACACTGCAGCATGGGGCAATATCCGTTCACTGACACTGGCTGAAAGTTGAGTTTAAAGCCCCAATCCAGAATTTGTTTGGCTATATAAAAAGTGTGGGTCATTTAACCTAGATTATTAAAGAGTTTAATTTCTGTCAGAAGTAATTAACTCAACGTAATTCAAAATGCAGATCAGTTTTCACTTTGGCTCTGCATGACTCTTCCAGTAACAACTAAAATCAACGGTCTTGATGAGATTTGCCTTGCAATACACAGGTTAAATTCTAAAGGCTAACAAACTTACATCTGTTTACCTTAGACGTGTTGGGTTATCAACTAGTGAAAGTACTCCCAAATGATAATTGGAATGTATTTGGGCACCTCAGTCAAATCAGCAGCAATTCAAAAACTTTTACAGCCTAAAAAAAACACTCATATTTGTCTGTCGCAGTGTCACCAGTTGTGTGTGCGATAATTAAAGAAACACTACCCTGACCCTTCCTCTTAGCCTTGCCTATTTGTCGTCAATTATTTGTCTGAGCTCTTGTTTATTGGCTCTTGTTTATTTCATACACTTATTTGTCTTAGCTCTTGTTTATTTGATTTTCTTATTTGTCTCATTTGTTTAAGAAAAAGTAGGTAGCTAAGTTATTGCACTTTTACCTTAGCACTAGTTATGCTCTTAGTTGCTTGTTTAAGAAGGAAATGCACTTACGATTTCTGGTGACTAGTAGTTTTCTTGCCTACCTATGTTGAATGCACTTATTGTAAGTCGCTTTGGATAAAAGTGTCTGCTAAATGACTGTAATGTAATGTAATGTAAATAAGTCTTCAATAACTCAAGGTGTAAAAAACCCAGCAGCAGGGGTTTGAACAAAAGGCAATATATTGCAATTCCGGGTCGGGGCTTTAAACCTGAAACTATAGCAATATATGTTCATGCAGTGTTGCTCACTATGTGTCAGATCTACCACTGCAATTTCATTCTCATTCTTCTCACCTGAGGAAGTACCTAATGTGATTAGTGGCACTACCTGTAATAGTGACAGCATAACTTGCTAGTACGGACATCAACTGGCATTGGTTATTAAATTTATCTGCCTTCTAGCTGTATCTGTCTGCAGTGTCTCAGCCAACCCACGGGAAACCCAGGGTGCAACAGATATTAAGACGTTGGCATAAATCAATGTCTCCAGCATTCATTTTCAAAGTCTATTGCTATCCACTTTCCAGAATGACAGTGATATTATAATGGAGACAACATGAAGGTGTTTGAATACACTGGGAAGAGAAAATACAAGTGTCCACAAAATGATGTAAATCTGAGGCCATGGGCACCTCTGAAATTCAAAATAAAAGCCCCCAGTCTTAAGTCGCAGATGTAACAAAGGCTATGTTGTCAAAATGCCCACTGAGAATGGCTCGTGTTAGAACACTACAGTCAATACGGCAAAAAGGCTTGGGTTATGTGCTTGGATACCATGTCCCATATGTCAAGTACAGTAAGAGCTCTTAGGACTGGGGCTTCCTGTCTGTAACAATCTGTATGGATACAGGAACAGTGCACCACGGCCTCTGTCCTATAACACTTCAGTCGTAGTAGTAAGAAGATAGAGTGTGTGTACCTTTCGGTTGGGATAACCACTTTGACTACGGCTTCGGACAGAGTCTGTTTGTGAAGTCAAATCAAATAGTGAAAATATAAAAAGTGAGTATTTGTACAGATGAAACACTGCAGGATACATACAGCATAGAAAACGACGATAGCATTCATAGTCATTGAAATGGGTCAAAGGTGACACACAGCTGTACTAATGAACTAAATTGTCCAAAAAATACCCCTCTCGTTAAATCTGAGATAACATTTTGATTACACAGAGAACTGTTATGTTAAATTAAATTCAATGTGGGCCAAACCCCTGCATTAGGATATAATGCTCGTCCTATAAAAGGGCACTACACAAGTCAAGAGGAGTTCAGGAAGGTGACGTATATCCCATCGACAACAAATAGGAACACTGAATGAAGAAACATGGATAACATAATTCAGTGGTTCCCCCAATGCTTTATTTCTTTTGATGGCCGATAATTTTGCTTCTGGGAGCTGGTTTCACTCTTGGTTTCAGTCACAGAATCAGTCCCAGTACCTGTTGCAATTTTAAAAGTGGCTTTATTTGGATATTTTACATCCATAATAATATATGGACAACTGTACTGTCGTTCTCTTCTATTTGTTTGATTTGATTAAACAAAAAGGCCAAATGATTTTCACTCAATTTTTTAGAAGTGGAGGCAATTGTGGGGAGCCACTTCTACTATATAAGTTGCTATATAAGTATAGGGGAAACACTCAAATCTCCAAAGGCTCATCCTGTCCTGTCCTGTTAATTCACTGAGTGGTGAATGTATTACACCCACACCGCCACCCCCCCCCCCGGTGCAGTCCACACCCACAACTTGTCACTAAGATATAGGATGCTATGGTGCCTAGTGCAACTTCACTGGTAGAGAAATCATGTCATGCAAAATACCCAGAGTACAGAGACAACGTTACCTTGTCAAACTCCACCTTGGACCTGCCCAATGGCTTGGTAAAGTCATTGCGGAAGCGGCCCCGTGGCTGAGCATTGAAAGGCAGGCCTGACGGGGGTGGCGGCGTGGCCCTGACCCCTACCGGTGTGTAGAGTGGCTGAGGTGGAATGCGAGCTGGTTTCCCCCATCCCAGCTTCATTTCAAAGCCCATAACCACTTTACCTACAGTAGAAAATAATAATCCCACAAGCAAAGAGTCAGTGGAGAACTTCACCATGCAGTAATCTAGCACTGAGGAAGTTGCTGTTAGATAACCCAGGCATCGTAGCCTGTCAACTGTACCGTCTAGTGCAGCCAAGGCTCTCTCCGCATCTTTCCTTGTCATGAAAGCCACAAAGGCTCTGTTTGTGGTCCTGCAGCGCTCCTCGTCTGTTCGCGGCCACATAATCTTCACACTGGCCAGTGGACCATACTTACCAAACTCTTTGCAGAGGATCTCCTCATTCATCTGAAAAAATTATCGACATGAACATGAATCATGTATCCACACTGGGCTAAGTCAATCTAAGTAGGGGAGTTACTCTACCTTTGGGCTAATGCAGCTAATGTAGAGGTTAGTGGTGGTTGGCACTGCTGGGTCATCATATAATGCTGTAGGAAGAAATGGGATTGAGGTTAGTCTCTTATCCACACACACTGAAGCCATGAAGGCCAGGGCTAGGTGGTGCTTCCTTTTCCAGCATCTTTGACACTCTTGATCACCAGCATAGGGCCAAATAGTATTTACAAATACTTTCAGTGGTTCTTTTACATTCATTTAGTTGTGGTGGCCCTGCATAGCTAGACAAATGTAAATACACTGTGTTGAATAAAAATTCAGCATCTGGCCTTATTGCTCAGGGAGGGATGGGAGAGGGGGGGGGCGGCATGCAATAAAGGATTCTTATTCGTTAGGAGTATATGTTATGTGACTTCGCCCACCGAGCCACAAGGATATCCAGACTATTTCTATTAGTACAGCTGGTACTTATCGCATTTGACTGTATTTCTCCATTTTTTCCAACCAGTAACACACCAGGATTAACCAATGACTCTTACTTGATCGTCCTGATAGTGGTGTGTCCAGATCTCCATATCCTCCTCCTCCTCCTCCTCCACCTCCTCCACCTCCTCCTCCTCCTCCCCCTCCCCTCCTCCTCCAGGGTCATTTTTCTTTCTTTTGTGTCTTTCTTCACGCTCTTCCTGTATTCTGCCAGTAAAGAAAATAGTAAATAGTAGTAGTAGTAAATAGTGTAGTAAATTATAGTGAAAATTATAATTTTCACACATAAAAATAGGCCTACACCACAAAAAGAGAACAAATGCCTGAATTACAACATGATATCCTGTACTTTTGCAAAAAAAACTTACAGCTTAAGCTCCTCTTTAAAGAGTTCAAGGTTACTCTTCTTCTTTTCTTCTGTCTTTCTTTTAAATATCTGTGAATCAAACAAGCGGCATTATGGTTACACGTGTTGCTGTTGGTATTGTGCTAGACTGAAATACATGCTATTGATTAAGTGTGCAAAAACCTATATGAGAGGTTATGAGCAACATTTAAGACACTAAAAGTAAATAGAGTGAATTCACATTTTTATTGAATTCAGTGATTCTGCGATGGTTATAAACTATGTTTCCTCCACAGTCATTAAGCGGCAGTGGCTGTTCACTGACAAAAATCCTCACAGATAGCAAAATGCTAAATAAAATTATTCTTTTGACCTTATTGCTTGCCAAACATATAAAAAAAATACAGGGCAATTACAGCTCACTTACACCACACATCATTATAGAAGTATCCAAATAAGAGCCATTTTTAAACCACAACAAGTACTGAAACAGATACTGGCAAAAGGTCTGGTGTCAACCCCTGTTATAACAGTGTAAGCACTCACGTAGCACACCACAAACAGAAAAGTACAAACTTACAGGCTTTTTGATGTCAGCAGACTGTACTGGTGAGGCAAGCTGGGACACAGGGATAAACTTAGAGGCAGGTCGGTACAGTTTACTCTTCTCGACCTCTGCCGCCTCCTCCTCTGCAAAAGACGAGTAATTACTGAACATTACATTACATGTAGGGGTGGAAATTTTACTAGCCTGTTAGCTTTGGGTTGTAAAATTATCCTTACAGACAGACTCTGAATGGATGTTAATGAGACTGTTTGGGAGCCAATTACATGGGTCAGCTCTAGTGCCAAAAATTCTCAAGTTTCATGCAGCGTTGCTATTTCATCTAGCCTTTATTTAGCCAGGTAGGCCCACCGACATAACAAATAATGTAAGACAGACCTGGCTGAGAAAGAAGCATCATTACAGACAAGATCGTTACAACATCATTACATACAAGTTGCAGATGGACAACCATTACTGTGTATCTACAGTATCTGAACCTCCAATGTTAAATGCAACAATCAGCAATTGTCCTTCAACGACTACTCAAAGATTAGGAGCCCATCAATAGTCCAGAATCAAAATATCACAGCAGGTAAACGCATACAATCAATTAAGGTACCTTCAAAACAATATTTCCCTTTAGTGGAACACCTTCCCTTTCCACCATGCATACCTCCATAGATAGATGTTCAGGAGCAATCAACTTCCAACATTACAGTAATTACTCCAGCTAATTAAATTGAACACCATTTTAACTGTTAATGTATTGTTTTCATGGGGAGAAAGTACTAGAAAGTATATAAAATATTCAGGTTTTGTACAACATACGTGTACAGAATTGCTTTCATAATGATCTGCTGGCTACTAACCTTTAGTTGCATTCACAATCCCTCCACGTACAAAGGTTTTGACCCCGCTTTTTTCATTGCTCTCAAACGATGCCAGAAATTCTTCAAAAACTTCAGCTGCTTTTTCTTGCTCCTGAAAAAGTCACATTAGACATATTAAAAACTCTGTATATGTGTTTTAGCCAATGCATTAGCTCACTGCTGATCAAAAATGACTTGAACGCCATCAAGATTTTAAGTGTTTATTGATTGATGTTACTATTGAATTGCATTCCCTATGAAAACAGGATGTACAGTACAAGGTCCACACATGCAATTATTCCAAACAAATCCAAAATGACAATACACCAATCAATACTACTGCCATTTCTTTTACCTTTTTCTTGAGCTCTTCTTGTCCCTTCTTTGTTAATGTTTTCATTGTATTGAGAGGTTTTCCCTTTTCTTTCTGCCATGCTCAAACTACAAAAAGAAAAGAGTTGTGAAGGTTATTTTAAAATTAGTCAAATTTATTACAAATTAATTTAAGTACCTGCTTAAAATCCACCCATGATGGCAAATAATGGGGAAATGGTCTAAATTAACCATAATGATCCTTTAAAGCCTCTTCCTTCAAAGTGTTTGTGAGGGATCCTAGAAGTAATGTATCTGATTGCTGTTTAAACATACACTGCATTGTGATTACTCTAATTATGTTACATGTAGGCCTAATCCTTTTCTCAAAAACTCTGACCTCATTCATGTTACCACCACCTCCACCACACACTGATTCATATAAACAGACAAGACCACAAGCACAGTTTGGATTGCCAACTCGACAATGCAAAATCCCAGTTGTTGGTTGTTGTGAAAAACGACGTCAGGGTCCCATGCTTGGTCATTTGTTTGGATTTGGGATGAGTGAGTGAATACTCATTGAAAAAATGTGCAGAAATCGGCAAAGGCTGCCCAAACTCAGTCAGATTAACATACTAACCCACATTAACCCTATACTGCTGAGAGTCAGACAGCTCAGGATGGGAAGCTAACTAGGGACGTTGAGAGCCCTCGTGAGCCCAAAACACATGAACCTAATCCTAATTTCATCAATTTGTTAATTCTCTTAGAATCAATCTCCTTGATTTCCTGACTTATATTGGTATTATGATCATCATATCGGAGAGGACTGGCAACACTAACTGCAGTAAAAAGGCCTGGTCCTCACAGTAGAGTGTGCTAACGTTAGCTAGCACCGTTAACGTTAACCTAACGGTGAAGTGCAGACAAGCTAAGCTAACCCAACGCTAGCCTTGAAAGAGTCAGGTTAATGTCGGGTTACAGTTGCTTCTTACCCATCAACCGTGATGTTGATGGCAAATCTCACAAGCCACACAGGTGCGAAAAAAGCCCCATCGAAAGGTTAGCATATGCTAACCCGACTGGTTTTCTTACAGTAACAAACCTTAATGTTACAGGCAGTGTGACATTTTTTTTCCTTCGTCGCCACAAACCACTGACTGCGCAGGGTAGTATTAAAAACACGCTGCATGCATAGAGTTTCCCACCTTAGCTAAAAACTGTAACTTACAATGTGTGTTATGCTATTGCTTCACCATTTTGGTTACGACGAAATAGGATTTCCATCACAACATGCTGTCAAGAAGCTAGATTCCCGACTGGAGCACGGTAGGCGGGGACGCCAGCTTGGTGCGCTCGCTCTGCACGGTAATGAGTCTCTATGCTCCTACACATTGAACTGAATGGTGCTCGCTGCCAGTGGTCAGATAATCATTAATATTGAGTTTGAGTTGAGTTTTATTTGGACAGTGATGAAACAGAAGCAGAGTGATAGAAACACCAATGAAATATAATGATAATAAGAAATAATAAGAATTGCCAATATTAAAACTATATAGGGATGGAATACAGTTGACACAAGTTTTGCAATGATGAAATAATTTGATATGGATGGAAACAAAAACAATATCTAATTCTTTGTGTTACTTGGGGAATCCTTTTTAGGAACTCTGTCATTCAATGGAACGTCATCATAATAACAACGCCATCATCCAACGATTTATGAATGTGCGTTACACATCTGTTATTACAAGCAGTTCTGAAGGGAAATCTGGTTTTGCAGCTGTTATTTTTTTATGGAATTGGTAGTTTCATATAAAAATGATTTATTTTTACTCCTAAATCTCTCTTTAATGGTTATGTTTCCCTTGACTGAGTTGCGTAAAGCCCTTTGTCTCCCTTCCATTGCAGCTAAGGAAACATCTTTCTCATATTACATCACGTTTGTGTAACATAAAGAATAGTTCGGTTTTTTTTTCTTTACAGTGGTAGCCTCTTGTCACTTTATGTGTAATTATGTCAGTGGTAATTTGTCCAAACAAATCAATATAACATTAAAAGAAAACAATGTTTTGCATGCAGGTGGAATTCAACAGCTAGAATGCTGATTGATGTCCCCCAAAATGAATGCACCTCACTACTGTACTGAAGCATTTTCAAAATTACATCGAAGGGGGGTCAAACTGCTAAATGAAGGCTGAAAGAAATGGGAAAGGCCTCAATTAAGTGCTGAGTTAAAATGTTGAGTCATTTTCTCTCCTTGCTTTAGTATGAAGAAAGCAATCTGTTGCTGATGTCATAGAGATTCATGTTCTGAGAATAGTTTAAATAAATAAATAAAATAGGGCAGGCCATGGCACATCATGTATGTCACTCTAAAGAAAATATGATCCAGTAATGTAACCCAGTGCTGTTCCAGTACTACTGCAGTGCACCCTGCCACATTAGGAGCATCAAATGGCATGCGTCAATAACGGTATTCAGTGTCTGCTTAAAGGATTCAAGATTCAAGGAGTTTAATTGTCACATACACACACGAGGTGTGTAGTGAAATGCAAAGTGGCAATGCTCAGCAGAAATGTGCAAAATAACAGGTTCACACTATTTACAATAGACCAACACAATATTTACAATATTTAAGAGCTCTATATAAAAAAACAACACAATATTTACAATAAGAGCACTTTATAAAAAAATATAGTAAAAAAAGGGAAAATTGTATGTGTAATATAAATTATAAATTATGTGTAGTCTTTACCTAAGTGTGTGTGTGCATAAGAGGGGCAGTGTGTGTGTCTTGGTGGGGGCCCTGGTGAGGTCGGAGTTCACAGTCCTGATGGCCTGAGGAAAGAAACTCCGTCTCAGTCTCTCTGTTTTGGCAGCGTGACTACGGAGGCGCTTGCCTGACCGCAGCAGCTGAAACAGTCCGTTGTTGGGGTGGTGAGGATCCTTCATGATCCTGCAGGCTCTGGTTCTGCACCTCCTGGTGTACAAGTCCTGCAGGGTGGGGAGTGTAGTTCCAATAGTGCGCTCAGCCGAACGCACTACTCTCTGCAGAGCCTTCCTGTCCTGAGCGGAGCTGTTGCCAAACCAGGCAGTGATGCTTCCTGTCAGGATACTCTCCACAGCTCCAGAGTAGAAGGACTGAAGGATCCTCCGGGAGACTTTGAATTTCCTCAGTTGCCTGAGGTGGTAAAGGCGCTGCCTCGCCTTTCTCACCAGAGTGTCAGTGTGTGTGGACCATGTCAGATCTTCGGTGATGTGGACTCCCAGGTATTTATACCTGCTCACCCTCTCCACAGTAGTCCCATTAATCCCCAGTGGTGAGTACGTCCTCTGTTGTTGTGTCCTCCTAAAGTCCACAATCAGCTCCTTAGTTTTGGTGACATTCAGGAGGAGGCTGTTGTCCTGGCACCAGAGTGACAGATCAGCAACTTCCTCCAGGTAGGCCTTCTCGTCGTTGTTGGAGATCAGGCCCACCACCACTGTGTCATCCGCAAACTTAATGATGGTGTTGGAGCTGAACCTGGCCACACAGTCATGTGTGTACAGGGAGTACAGTAGGGGGCTGAGGACGCAACCCTGGGGGGATCCTGTGTTCAGGGTGAGGGGGTTGGAGGTGTGTCTACCCACCCTGACCACCTGGGGCCTGGCGGTCAGGAAGTCCAGGATCCAGGCACACAGGGGGGTGTTCAGTCCCAGCTCAATCAACTTGCCAGCCAGTCTGGTGGGGACTATGGTGTTGAAAGCTGAACTATAGTCAATGAACAGCAGTCTCACATAGCCCCCCTTCCGGCTGTCCAGATGAGAGAGTGTGGTGTGCAGTACCTGGGAGACAGCATCATCCGTGGATCTGTTGGGACGATAAGCAAACTGCAGCGGGTCCATGGAGCAAGGGAGGAAGGCGCAGATGTAGTCCTTAATCAGCCTCTCGAAGCATTTCATGACCACCGAGGTGAGGGCCACCGGTCGGTAGTCATTCAAGCATGCTGGAGAAGCATTCTTGGGCACAGGGACAATAGTGGATCTCTTGAAGCAGGCGGGGACCACAGACTCAGCCAGGGAGATGTTGAATATAGTGGTGAACACTGGAGCTAGCTGATTAGCACAGGTCTTCAGTACTCGTCCAGATATGCCATCTGGACCAGCAGCTTTCCTGGTGTTCACCCTCGTCAGAGCCCTCCTCACACTGTGCTCGGTCACAGAGAGTGTGTGTTCATCCCCAGCGGTAGAACTCACTCCGGTTGCGCTAACGGAGGCCTTAGTGTGGAGTTTGCATGTTCTCCCCGTGCTCACATGGGGTGCTCTTCCACAATATAAGGACCCCAATTGGAAAAAGAAGAAGACCGCTATCTCCTGTCCTGTCCCTGACCACAACGTGGACATCAAGATCTGGAGCTGTTGGTCCCCGGGTGCCCACTGCACAGCGGAAAGGATGGGTTAAATACAGAGGACTAATTTCCGCAGCCACCCTCCCTGCATGCGTGTGTTTGGCGACCACTTCCTGCATGCTGTGTGTGTGTGACATCATGTGGACTAATAAAGTGTTCTTCTTCTTCTTTTTCTTAGTGAATGAGCTAACAGCTAGTGCTGCTAGATATGTCATGCACTATTGGAGAACTAGCTTGAGTATTTACTATTTCATTCACAAATCCCATTAAGTTTTGACTATAAAGTGATAATATAGATGACCACCTGAAGAATATAAATCTTTCATTAAGTCATGTTTGACACAGAAACAATAGTTTAGTTAGTTAATTATGTTAGTTATGTTTAAGCACTCTTAAGGAAAGCTATGGTTGCACAATTCAGCTGACTTGGCCATTTGTTGCACTGCAGTGCCCTTCAGACTGATTGCTCATCTTACTTTTGGCTTCAGATGATGTGTCCTTGGAAAAATTTCAAAATCTGAGGGGTATCCATGCAGACCAAAAGTGGAAGGGACAATTGCCCAGGCCTCCTGCCAGTCCTGGTCACAACACCGGTGACGTGATCTTTATCTATGGGAAGTGTGGGTGTCAATTTGGTGCCCTAGTGAAAAGTCACTATAATAGCCATGTGTCTGTGGTACATGGTGTTGTCAGTAGTTTGTAGTTCTTTATAGATTTAGATAATAGATATAGGTTAGATATAGGTTAATAGCTATAGGATTTTCAGTGGTTGCATGATTTTCTAGTATACTAGAAAATCATGCAACCATTTGCAACTACTTTTTGATGATCAATACAGTCAATTTGAAACCACCTCTCTTCTCTTTTTCTTCAATCTACAATAGGTTGATAGTGGCAAAGGGCTTACTGTATGTTATTGAAGTTTTAAATATTATAGGTTATTGGTTATTTTATTTAAATTAGTAGTAGTAGTTAAATTAACTTCATATCAGGTAATTCTGTAGAATTATTAAAAATATGTGGCCAACCAAGGCAATAAGGCAATAAAAGGTTTGGGATATTGATTGAACCTTTAAAAGGTTCTATATAGAACCATTTTGTTTAGCATCAAAGAACCCCAAGGGTTCTTTTAAATGAACCCTCTGAAATGGTTCTATATAGAACCTTTTGAGGGTGCCAAATATGTACCAAGCTATAGAACCCTTAAAGGTTCTATATAGAACCACTTATTCTTTGTGTGTAGCTGCACGATATTAGTTAGTATAGTTCTTTTTCATAAGGATATGACCAAGTATTGCACTCAGCATGCCTTCATTTCACTGAAATCAATTCAGTCTAAATTTGACATGAATTTAATGTTTTGAGTTATAATGGTGAAACTAACCATCCACTACCCTCCAGGCGTTCAGGGGCCAAATGTAAGGCAATATCAGTAAGGTGGCATCCAGGGCCAATGTCCCCTCTCTGCTGCATTGGGGCACCTGGTGGGAATTTGGGTGTTAGTAGGTGGGAGGAAGGGTAGCCTAAAATGGCTACCGTACCCTACTCATCATCACCACCTCAGTAGCCCATCCCCTAGCGTCCCGGGAATGTGCCCCTGTATGCGCATGGGCGGAGAAACTGCCGCTGTTATTATTGTAAGAGTAATTTCTTTCTACGAAAATGGCGTCTAGTCAGGGAGGTGTGGGAGCTGTCACGGCTCTACAAAGCCATTACTACTCTAGCGGACCTCACTGGAGCCCGGGCATCAACCAGTACCAGCACCACACGGCCCGGAGCCTGGACCGGGCTCTGGAGGATGCCGTCTGCTCGGGGATACTGAACCTCAGCGGGAGGAAGCTGAGGGAGTACCCCGGAATGAGCTATGATCTGACCGATACAACACAAGCAGGTGGGTTGCTTTGGAGTATCCGAAACGATGAGAGCCGCTGCTGCTGCTGCTGCTGGCTCACTGCGTGTCGTACAAAAAAATATTAATTCATTTATGAATGAATAAATTGTGTGCCCGCAACGGACAGCTTGTATCACCAGGTATTGTAAACGGATTTTGTCTATTTTTTTTGGGGTTAGTGGCGTATCAGCGCGTAGGTGACAACACTTGGAGAATCTTGCCCAGTGAACTGACGGAACAAATTGTCGTCTCTCGTTAATGCCTAGATGTTAAATGCCCAGCTTAATCGCGGCTTTTGTCCATATAAGCCTATATTTGATCCCTGCAACACCAGTTTACTGCGCACGGAGGTCGGCTACTCCATGTGGTTGTTTTGGTCGGCGCCAGTAGCTCAATAGCCCCCCTTGAGACACATGAATGAGGCGGGCGGCAGGCGCACCCAAGTCAGGCGCTTTGCAGAGGAGCGGTTCGCTCACCGACCTGCAGTTGATTTGAAACTAGGCTGCTGGAGCACAAAATGAATAAATTGGGAAATGACTCGCGCATTCTTGATCACTCAGTGTGAAATTTACGGTGAGCATGTGGTGCACTTAGATTCAAAAAAAAAAAAAAAAAAAATCATTTCACGGAGACAAAAGATGCAGGCTCCTTGCAGCCTCAGCCCCCGCCTGCCTAGTGTGCATGGGTGCATATGGCCATGCAGCCCCATCATCTGTCAGTAAGGAGAAAGAAATTGATCTGGTTTTGGTTTCGCATGTAGTCTGTATGCCGTATTTCTGTTCGTTGGTCTTGAATTTCATGGTGGTGTTTTGTCAAGATGCAATTGAAAAGAATATCATATTCTGCACTGTGTTCAAAATAGTCACATCAGTCATCTGAACTGAGTGGGCTTAGTAGGCCATGTTTCACTAGGCTGTGGCAACTATCATCAGGGTTAAGTTATCAAATTATCATACCAATGTGCAATACACACGGTGCTTTAAAAAAAGGGATTCTCAAACTTGTTCACATTAAGGACCCCCAGATAGATATGCATTAGACAGTCCCCAATTGTATGTCCCAAGGAACCCTGTCTATAAGAGATTTTGTGGTTATGATTTGTATATAACTGCATAATTGTCTCTAGGTTGGGTGGTAGGGCCCCTGGAGGTCCCCAGACCCTACTTTGGGAACCACTGCTTTAAAACATTAGCGCTCTGAAATGTCTATATACCATATAGTGTTATAGTTTCTTACAGTGTATGTGCAACCATTGATACTATATTTCACAGCGCCTTTACCCCAAGGGATTTATATTTCCTACTCGTCTCTATGATTTTGGTGCGTCTTCAGACCTAGATAGACGGTTGTTCAATATATACGGCGTGTAAGAGATGTAATTCAACGTTCCAAAAATCCCACTGAGTCGGGAACGCCATCAAATTGACAGACATTTGTCAATATGAACCCATAATCCTCCATTGGGAATTTATTAATGTCTGCTTTCTGCAGGGAAACAGCCTCTTTGTTCCTTCCAGGCAATAACTTTCAGCAACTTTCCAGATAAGCAGCATTTGAACCCATGTGTGCAATAGCAATTTTACTTAATAGTGGATAGTTAACACAAAGCAAAACTCAGAGAGGGCAATTGCAATTTTTTGTTTCTTTTTTATCTGCACCACATGTTTTTTCTTGCTGATCCCAATAGTGAGCCACATACTGACTCATGGGTTTTGTTAACTGCTACTGAATTGTTACTACTGATTAAATCACTTAAACACACACACACACACACACCACCACTCCTTTCACACGCACACAACACCACCCCCATCTCTTTCTTTCTTTCACACACACAGGCATTTGTGTACACATGAAACACTCCCTGATTTTGAAGGAACTGTTGTTCTGGCATTGGCAGACTCACATGTAGCACATAGGAGAACTGTGTCTCAAGGTCTCTGGGGATGTGAGTCGGGTTTGTTGAGTTTTGATGGACTGTCTAGTTTCAGTAGTGAACACAACAGCAAATTAGCCGAAGTCGGACGTGATTGCAGATAGATGCTGTTCTGTGACGATGGACCAGGTGCATAAAGAGGGTTGATACTACAGTTGCAAAGCACGTTCGGTGTTTCCAGCGGTTCCCAAGAGCTTTGCACTGTGGAATGTGGATTGATGTGGTTTTATACTGGTTACACCTGAATGTGTGAAGCAGACCTTTTAGGATATACTGCCCAAATCATGAATACGACCTGTCATGGAAGCATACATTTCTGTGTTACCTTTGACGCTGGTTTCTTGCTTACACTGTTACTAATACAGGAACTGTGCATGCATTCGGTTATATGCCTTGAATAAAGACTGTACCAGAGGGCAGTCCCACTTTCTGTTGTGCAAAGAGAGATTACACACCGCGCAGTACCATCCTTAACATTAGAGCCAACTGCAATCTCTGCACTCACAAGCCATACAAGCCTGGAGACAGCCTTTTCAAACGGAGCATTTCTATGGAACCACCAACACATCAGAAACCTTTCAGATAGATCAAAAAAAAACCCAGCTCACTCAGACTTAACCAGGCAGCTTCCCCTGGAGAAGAAGAATCCAGGGAATAAGATAGACCCCAAGAGCACAGTTCTTTCTTAGTTTAGTTTTCTCCTCACAGTTTACACAGTGCAGATGCTAATCTGCGGGAGGGGCGGGTTAAGAGGTTGCATTGGTTTTAGGCTTGCCTATAAGAGAATATTGGCTATTTGTAAACATTTTCTTTATGGTCACCATACAGTAAAAAGCTGTGTGCCATTACAATGTACAGAACTGGAGCTTGCATGCTATCCTTGCCATTAAAGTCACTTTAAATCCCACCAGTGGCTTTTCAAGTTCAACAGGAGCAATCGTTGTACATAACAGGACATAAATGAGTTGCATCCTTCTGGCAAGTGATCAGAAGAAAGTCACAGCCTGTGTAGAGACAGAGTTAGAGAAAAGCCTACTCACACAATGGTGTGTGTTTGCAGTTTGCTGCTGGCAGTTTGCTTTCCCATGGGAAAGTGTGAGATCTCTGGGCTGATGCCCTGACCTTGGAGAGGGGCTGAGGAGCAGCACATCAACCTGGCCAGATGCTCAAACTGATATCCCAGCGTGGTGCTGCCTGCCATATCCCTGCCCCCGAGGGGACAAACACACATCCTAACACAGTAAGGTGCTTTCCCTGCAACAAGACATGCTAGACACAGTGTAACAGATTATTTCCCGGTTATGGTCTTATTAGGATTAGACAGTTTATATGCATCTTCATATCCCAATTGCAAATACAAGAGTATCCAGGAGAAGTAGCTGCTCTATGACAAATAAAGGTTGTTAACTATACAAACTCACAACATTGCCAGTTTTCCGAGCCACCAGGGTGCCCCTATTTGCTGTTAATAATATGGGTTGTGCAGAAGGCTTGTGGTTTTAGTTCCTTGTTGTTGTGTGACTCTGCTAAGTGATTGAAGACTAAGTAGCTATCATCACATAAATCACACAAGTATTCTCTAAAGTACGTTTCCAAAACAAAAGAATGCCAAGGGCGGATAAAGATCCCGGGACTTGGGAAGCCCCAAGATTCACTTCAAGAATGATGCATCATCAGCTAGGAAAATGCTGTGTGTCATTGATAGGTCACATGACGTCATGCACACAGCCCATCTTAAACTGTAAGGATGCTTCTCTGTGCTCGCGTTCTTGAGAACTTTGTTCCCATTTGTTCTCCCATTCAGGGAGATATAGGGTGGGGGCAGTATAAAACGTAACACCACACTGTGCTACACAGATGCACAGATGCACCATCATACTTAAAATCAAGCCAACTATTCCAGGTGGCAAATTAAACTTTGTGTGCAGCTCCACCTGTCCTGTCTTTGCTTGCCTCGTGGCTGGTCTCTTGCCCTTTCCATTCAGTGAAGAATGGCAGACTGCTGGGGAGCTACAGAAAAGAACTGCAACAAATGTCCATGGAAGAGACACAAGACTTTGCAATCTGTTCATAGCTATGTGATTGTACACAATGAGACCCGTAGCCTTCAAATCCAAATTCCGGCTGGATGTTTTCCTCCTTCAGGGCTCCGTGCCTCTGCATGTCTAGACAAGACATGCATACCTGTCAGCAAGAACAGGACGCCTCTTCTCATTTGTGGCCCCAGTGTTTGATATTTGGATATTAAAACTAAATTACACAACAAAGGTGAATTTCTCATATATCTTTTGTTCTCCTTCTTCTAAATCTTCATGATGCATATGATGTTACATGCTGTCTGTTGCAAACAATGAAATGGGCTTGTATGAAGACTGAGTCAGGTTTTTTTAGCAAATGCTAACCTAAGAATCCAGTTTAGCTTCCCTGCACTGGCCACCTTTGCATTTGTAAGCAATTATAACATTTTACCAATCACTTTCAAGGCGTGGCCTGATATGGCCCCTGTACATCTCAAACCTTTTAATTCTTTATGATCTGGAGAATAACCGGACATCCTCTGGTGGAGTGCAGAACTCTTGTGGGGCTTTTCAAAGTCTGGACAGAAAACTAAAAGTGATGAAGGCCTTCTTCATCATAAGCCCTAGACTTTGGAGCCACCTTCTAGTTTGTAACTTCTTTTAAAAACATTTTGAAAAGACACATACATGATGGATAATTATTTTTCATTTCATCACTTTGACCTATATGGACATAGGAGGTATTTGTGTTTGGGTGTGCTAGCTGGGGGTGGGGCCTTTGTTTGGGCTGGACCACCTACCAATATTGAGTTGGAGGAAGGATGATAATCCAGCAGCCAGCTATGCAGCCTCTTCCACTGGATTTCCACATAGTCAGCATCTTAATAACAGTAAGACAAAATGAATTTGGAAACTTAACAAAACTATAGAGTCCCAAGTATCTCACATTCAGGAAATAATAGTCGATATAAATAAGCCAATTCCAATAAAAAACTCGTGTCATATCAAGGTGGTTATGCTAGTATATTTCAAAATGTTAGATCAGAAGTTAGCAGTGGCATCTCCCACCTATCATTTATGCACTTATGCATCACTGATGCCTCATGTTTTTATTATGTTCCTTCTCTTTTATTATAAAGCACTTTGTTAGTACTAAGTTGCCAAAGTGCTCCATAAAAGAAGTTTATTACTATATTGTTATTGTTTTGATGCCCATATCTCTAATTTAGACCACTTTAGTCAGGTGATGTTTCCTTTAGAGTTAGGAGCTCCCTCCACTTGATCGTTTTCTAATATGCTGTCACCATTTCACTGAGGGCCGGATTAACAAAGTCCTCAAATGTATGAATTTTGTCATAAATATTTATTTTATCTAGCCTTAAAGGTTTCTCACAACATAGTTAGTAGTCCTTAAGCTAATGCTTCCTGCTCCCAGTCGGGATCAACTCAGATTTGGATGTTGGTCTACTGCTTTGGTCCAACACTCAGCAGGATATCTATATGTAGTAGATTGATCCGGGCCATGGGGACGTGAAACAGTAAAGCTCAACATTTGTTGCCTCACTCGACGTCAGACTATCTACACTACCAACATAAATGAGTGGATTGCTGATTAGGGTGATGTTGGACTTGGTGATGATTTGGTGAGGGGCTAGTCTGCCTGGTGGGCCCCGTCCTGCTGGAGCTCTGGGCAGCCGGCACGCGGACAAAAAGCCCACTGTGGGCCGCAGATGGTGTTTGGCCGGGGACATGGAGAGGAGATGGAGATGGACAGGCTCATAAAGACTGCCTCTACCCACCCCCACCTCCCATCGACCCCGATGATTCCACTGCTGCAGAACAATCCCCAGTGGTGGGGCTGGGGGAGGGGGGTGTCCTCGATATACAGCTGGGTCACAACATCACGGTCCAAGACTCAAGGACAGTCTGGATTTACTACTAATGGAAAACGTGTGTAGCCTGTGACCCCAGCGTGGTCATTTCTGTTTCTTTTAACCTTTCGGCTTCTTTTTTTCCCTCTCCTGTCTTTGTGTTGCTGACTGTGTATCTGTGTCATAGTCTGCTTCTCACTTCTGCTTCCTGGCTGCTGTCTTGCTTAGATCAGAGCTATAGAGCTGGCCTATTGTTGGTCACATAAGGCTCGTCAAAGATAAACGGCTATTTATGCATACACACACACAGAGACACACACACACACACACACACACACACACACACACACTCTTGCTCTCCTAAATACCCCTGTGTTGAAACCTCACTGAAGGAGGATGACGGGTTGCTATATGTGTATGTATACATAGTCTATTTTTGGGCTGAGCACCAGACATCGCCCTGAGGTTTAATATATCACCAGTTTAACATTTTGAAGTGCACATGCCTGGAGGTGTGGCCAGAACAGCCGGCTTGCTAAGATGAGGAAGAAAACACTTCCTTGTGTCTCAACGTATCCATGATTCACGCAGCGTATCACCAGAATTAGCACCAAAGGCTGTGCGAATTGGACGATTGTACAGGATGCTGATGTCATGCGTGTGTGTGTGTGTGTGTGTGTGTGTATAGGGTTAGTAAATGATAGCATTTTTCTGTTGAGAGCTGTAAAGACTAAAAGAAACACTCCATGTTTCTATTTTTAATATAAACTAGTGATATGAAATGAAAGGAAATTGACTCACAGGAAACAGAAACCAGTGTGTCGTTCAATAAAGCCAGTGCATATATCTCTTAATTGTTTAATAAAGGCTGATAGCTATATTTAATTGCATGTAATGATGGGATTTAGGTACAGTAGTGTTTGTGTGTAGTGTCTGTTGGTGTGACAGTATGGATGTGCACTTCAGTTAGGTGTGACAGAATAATTGAAAGCCCTGTGTTTATCAGGGGCTGTGCAGCTCCTCACACAGATCTCTAATTACTGTGTCACCCAGAGATAATCCAGAACACACACACACACACACACACACACACACACACGGGTCACAATTTGCAGCTGTTGAGTCAATATGTATCTGAAGATGTTCTGTACAGTAGGTAGCCTTTGCGTTTTATGTATCCTCATGCTTCTTGTCTAAATTAAATTAAAAAGAAGAAATTTACTGTTCATATCAGGGGTTCATTTAATAGAAGGCAGAGAGAGAGAGAGAGAGAGAGAGAGAGAGAGAGAGAGAGAGAGAGAGAGAGAGAGAGCGAGAGAGCAACAGTGTGGGTTTGTGTGTATCTGTCTGCATGTGTGTGCGTGGATCTGTATTGGGCCGAATGACTCAGCAACCACGAGGGACTTGTGTGGCTTTAACAAATGCTCTTGGTAAATGTCTATCTGCAATTACAATGTTTAGTGTAATACAGAATCACAAAAAGTGGTGCTAATAAAAAAAAGAAGAAGAAGAATAACCAAACCTCTGTGCATGAGACAACACCAACTGCCCCTCCTCAGAATCAGCGGTACTGTATTAGTTGTTGGAAATATATGGAATTGTTTCTCAACACATAAACCGAAACATTGATAACTAATGGCCTTTGCAGTAAGATATTGAATTATTTCCTGGCCAGTAGAAAACCGTTAGCAGTCTAGTTTGTGTGGCTGAATCAGAATCACTTTATCTGCCTGGTCCAATAAATACACAGAAATGCATTAAACTAACTTTGTGACAACGGCACATGCAGACACACTCATAGAGGAAGACCAAGACATTGCATTCAGTGCAAGACAACTGCAGGACATATATAAGGCAGTCTATTATACATATCACACACAAATACACTCAACGTTATATCGCTATTTGTATTCAGTCCACACGGCATTCAGTAGGTTGCAGCCAGAGGTGAGAGTCCAGCGGTGCATTGGAACAGTATACCTGGAGATAGTTGTACTAATGCATGAAGTAACGGCATGCAGTAGTTCCTGTGGCTAAAGTGGTATAGTGTATATATTTGTGCAGATATAAGGAGTAGTGCAAGATTGTGCAAACAATACAAATAGTCAGTTATTGCTTTGATAGTGATCTCAAAGTGAGAAAACCACTTTCTACACCCACTGTAAAATTTGACCCCTGAGCTCTGTTGCAACTGTAATGGGGGTCACTCAACCCCCCCAAAAAAGGTGTTTTTCTCACTGCAGCCACTCAGGCAGCCCCAGTTGTGTCTACATTTGCAGCTCTGTCTCGCGGGAGGTGTAAGTGATACACACTCAGTTTAGGGATGGGATCTGAGTGGTAATGATGTAGTGTGGCGAACCATACATCCCCCTCTTTCTCACACACGCCCCGTCTTCCACTCAGAGTGGCCCTAGGCGTTCCCAGGCGGGGCGGTGGTGAGACTCTGTACATCATCTCTAAACACGACCACTTAAAGGGGCAATAAGTATGATTTTTTTATTGCCCCATAGCACAAAATTACCCTAATATGTCTGCAGGGGTTTGATAGGATTGTCACATTTTCAACTCCTCAACGATGGACAGAGACATTTCAGCTACGATGGCTAATAAGCCTCATTCTTAATCCACAAAAACATTGTGATATTATTACCTCTTCACCAGCAAAAGTTTCAGTTGGATCTCTGCTCTAATTAGCTAGCTCACTCGTCTCTATTGTGAAAATGTGATAGAGGTCATAGATTACATAATGCCCCTTTAACGGACTGTAAAACAGAGCATGACAGCCACTAATATGATTATCTGTACATTATCTGTCAGTCAGGGGTTTCACAGGGGGCATCAATTGAGAGAACATAAAAAGTAGTATCTATGTAGGGTGACAGGGTGGCCTAGTTATTAGAGAGCCCTCCTTCAACAGGGATCAAGCCCCTGCTGAAGTGTCCTTGAGCAAGACATCAAATCTCTTTTGTTAGCTATCCTAATAACACTTTTACACTTTTAACATAATTACACTCTTTGCTAACCCACCTACAGTATTATTCTCATCCTACAGTAAGTTGCAGAGACTTCTAAAGATTCGGGTAAGGTAACATTACCGGTATGTTTATACAAAATCATATTAGGGTCAATACTTTGTCCGGTTTGTCCCAATCCAGGCGTTAAGTATAGCCAATTGGACGAGGGCCGTACATAGATAGGGATGGTGAAAGCTTTGAGCCGCATTGTTAGAGGTGGGGACAGCCCTGTCCCATCTCATGGTCTTGTAGTCAACTCTGTAGCCCAGATGCACAGAAATCTAGGACACATAAAGAGACACGCCTGAGCAAATTGCTTTCTATCTCCCTCTCTCTCTCTCTCTCTCTCTCTCTCTCTCTCTCTCTCTCATGGGCCAGTATCTGAATATTTTATCACAAGAAGCAAAGGTTTTATGCAGATGGGAGTCAGGGCTCAGACTCTTTGACTGGATTATAATTCTGTCCTCAGATGGTTAATGCAGGGCTGTGATACTAAACAGTGTCAGCACACTTTTAATTGCAGCTTGCCCTGTGTCAACTTAACTTGGAGCAATTTTGACAAGAAAAGAGCTGACAGGGGCTAAAAGCATTATGGCAACATGATTGTATAATGTAACTTAGGCTTTAATGGCGATCATTAAGAAATCCATCAAATGATCAATGAGATTGAAGAGCTATATGTTCCTAGTGAATGACTCCCATACTAAAACAAATAGAACTGTACAGGAGCGTAGAAAACATATTACTCTTGTTTAGCTCCTACAAATCGTATACTGAATCTCCTTTTTTTGGTGTTACCTTCTGTTTCTGAAGATGTGCAAAAGTGAGCTCCAGCATGATCACCCATCCATACAAACCATTACTGCGCCGCTCCCCGTGAGATCGATACTTGAAATACTGAGACATTACAGTGCCAATAGCACTTGAACCCCAGGCTGCAAAGCACGCCCGAGACTCCAGTGTAATCTTAGACATGCGTTCGAAAGAAAAGGCACTGTTCACTGATCACTCAGTCATTCAGACATATTGATCAGTCAAGACGGTCTGAAATCAGACGTCTGCGGAGCCATTGGTTGGATTCTTATGCTTAAACCAAACATACTGGACGGGTGCACAGATCTTGTAAAGAATAGTTTTATATGTCATCTGTATGTTCAGCTAAAAAATCTCCAATACCCCCCCCCCCCCCCAATGGTTATATAAAGTACTATAAACCTCTGTGAGAGATTTCAATTAGTATTTCAAGATTCAAGATTCAAGAAGTTTAATTGTCACATACACACACGAGGTGTGTAGTGAAATGCAAAGTGGCCATGCTCAGCAGAAATGTGCAAAATAACAGGTTCACACTATTTACAATAACCAACACAATATTTACAATGTCACAGTTTTTAAGAGCACTTGTGTTTTCATCATTAATTTAGACACCAGAATTGGGTATCAAGATAGCGCAATATCATTATTTCATCGATTTCACGATAAATGATCATATTGAATTGTCGACCCAGCCCTGGCTCAGAGTGTACGTATTTCATCTGCTGCTGTTCTCCTTTCCCCTTGCAGACCTGTCCAAGAACCGTCTCACAGAAATCCCCCCAGAAGTGTGTCTATTCGCGCCCCTGGAGTCGCTCAGCCTCTACCACAACTGCATCAAGTGCATCCCAGAAGCCATTATCAACCTGCGGATGCTGACCTATCTTGATATCAGGTCTGTTGCTTTGGTCTGTGTGCCTCATTATATCAACTTCAGCAAACGTGACCCATGTTTAGTTTTACATCTCCCCAGTAGAGAGTGTTCCCCTTTCAGTAGGTTGCCAGGACCAGGACGCTCACATCAGAGAGGGGCATTTCCTCTTTCGCTGAAACCTTAATTCCAAACCACTCGTAGTCTGACAGAGAGGAAATATATGTATACTGTTTTGAGTGTCAATATTTTGTCTTTGTCCACAGCCGAAATCTCCTGTCAGTTTTGCCAAAATACCTGTTCAACCTCCCCCTCAAAGTTCTGGTTGTGAGCAACAACAAGCTAGTGTCCATCCCAGAGGAGATCGGCAAGGCCAAAGAATTGATGGAACTGGTGAGCAGTGTGTATGCATGTGCTTGTGTTTCTTTGTCTACATTGCAAATGCATATGCATTTATACAGATGCTGCTTGTGTAATGCCATCTCCTATACATTTATCTTCAATCACCCTTCAATCATCCGCGTTCCTCTGCAGGACGTTAGCTGTAATGAGATCCAGGTGCTGCCCGTTCAGGTGGGGAGGCTTCAAGCCTTACGAGAACTCAACATCAGGAAGAACTGTCTTCACATGCTGCCTGAGGGTCAGTCCGCCTCGCCCATGCTTTCTATTCTCTGTCCTTTAGGGATGGCACATCAGTTATTGTGCTTGTTTTTTTTTTTTTATTAAACCTACCTTTCCTCTGCCCAGCAAGAATAACACATCTGCACTGTGTATGTGTGTGGCCTGGGTTAGATTGTCACACTAGCAAAGCATAGGTCAACCCAAAATCAAGTCCAAAGTGGTCTGGGATCAATTTCTAAGGTATTATCTTGGTCGGGTTTGCCCAAATTTGAGAGTGAATCAGGTTGAGACTGGGTAAAATGCTTTGAGTCAGTCAGGTCTGACCGACCCCCACAGCAACAGTGTCTATGCCATTTGCCCCCAAACAACTTCACTCAACCCCAAAAGCCCAGAAATGTTTTTACTTCTTACATGTTCTCTCATTCCCTTCTTCCACCTATTCAGAGTTGGCTGACCTGCCTCTCATCCGACTTGACTTCTCCTGCAATAAGATCACAGAGATCCCTCCAGCCTATAGGAAACTCAGGCAACTGCAGCACATCATCCTAGACAACAACCCTATGCAGTTTCCACCTGCCCAGGTGTGTGTGTACATAAATCCATTTGTACGTTCATGAGTGTGTGCATGCATATGGTGTGTATGTATGTGTGCGAACTGAGATGACAGGGTTCCGTCGCATTCTGGAACCTGGAACAGTTGCACCATCTAGTGGACATGTTTTTAGTCATAGATTATGAGAACCAAAAGTCTAGACAAACCTTCAATTAATTTGTATATTTCAGATTTGTCTCAAGGGCAAAGTGCACATATTCAAGTACCTGAATATCCAGGCATGTCGGCTGGATAAGAAGCCAGATTCCCTAGACCTTCCCTCCCTCGGCAAACGTTGCCTTCCACAGCCACTCACAGACAGGTAGTAACATCACTCACCACGTACGTATTTCATCATGACACGACACCGCCTCTTCAGAACTTTACATTTATTCATGTATTACTTCTGCACATGTAAACTTGATGTTAGCAGTCGCTGTTAGAAAACAAGCCCCCTGATGAGCTGCATCTTTTCCAGCATGGAGGATTTTTATCCCAGCAAGAACCACGGGCCTGACTCTGGAATTGGTAGCGACAATGGTGACAAGAGGCTGTCTACGACTGAGGTCAGAGTTCAAACACACATGCATCTGCCATAAAACACTACCATAGCTTTGTATCACCCATGATAAGTGTATGCATTTTGAGATACAAAAAAAACCCCTCCAAACTCACCAACTCCAGTTGCTGCACAATTTTAATCATTTAGACAAGATGAATCTAAAAATGTCCATAGTTTTCAATCAGTATCATCATAATCGGACATGCAGAAATATTATCTTAGCTTGTAGATTTAAGACTCAGCAGTGAAAACTACACTTGGTGTGGACTACTGTTCATTTTGGATTACCTGCCTACAGCCGATGCACCCAAATTGGTCAGACCGAACCACTGGTGCTTTTTTTTATTATTTATTACTGGCAGTAATAAATGCCAGTAATGCATTACAGTGGACTATATATTTGTGTATCTTGCTCTGTGGATTACTGGGATTTCTTCTTAACAGAATTGAAGGATTATTTTTGGATTAATTCCGTAAAAAGGCACAGACTGAAAGACTTCTGATTTAGCGGACTCTGGGGATATTAATTACTGTCGGGTGTGGATTTGTGTGAATTGTGTGCATTGTAAATATTTACTTGGTAAAATGAAAATATCAACACAGCGCATTTAATTGTGAGAAGTGGTTTGGGTTATATTCTATATGACTGCATGTTTACTTGTTTTGCTGGCAATACGGTGAAGCAGGAAGTGCAACACAGGGCTGATTGTTATAAGCTTCCATAGAAATACTCTAATACGGATAACCCCATCGGAAGCACCAGAGTTCACACAACCAGAGTTCACTCCTCATTGCCTTCCTCCTTCCTCCTTCAGCCTTCAGACGACGACACCATCAGCCTGCACTCTCAGGTTTCAGAAACAGCTCGTGCCGACGCCCTCTCCCTCCTCTCCAAGATGGATTCTTGCAAAGGTTACCTAAAATAAATATAACACATTCACATTGAAAGCAATAGGAAAAGGTGAAAGAAATGTGATAATGTAATAAACGTGGCTGCTTCTTTCCCCCCCATCAGATCAGGATCTCTATGACTTTATAGAGCCCAACCCAGACGAAGATCCTGCTCTGTCAGAGGGCGATGGGCAGCCGAGCAGTCATGTGTCATGTATAAAGGTAGGCCACCGATGGAGGGTAACCTGTGCAGTTACCTACCAACTTACTTAACTACCTACCTATCTATCTACCTATCTACCCACTTACCTACAGTATTTACCTAGTTACACACGTTTTCAAGGTGAATACTTCACCAGCCTAGTCTGAAAAACAACATTTCAATGAGTTCTTGGGTGGTCCTTGGGAAGGAAACATCTATTTGTTGACATGGGAAAGTTGCTGACATTCCCTTGACATGGGAGAGGTTGAGAACCGAGGCCACCGAAGGGGAAGGAGTATGAATGAATAATCTTTGTGTTTCAGGAACTGGAGAAGGTTCTTAATATGTCACACCAAAGCAAGGATAAAGACAGTTGGAAGGAGGAGTCGGG
Organism: Hoplostethus atlanticus; assembly: GCA_034670405.1. Classification (NCBI taxonomy): domain Eukaryota; kingdom Metazoa; phylum Chordata; class Actinopteri; order Trachichthyiformes; family Trachichthyidae; genus Hoplostethus; species Hoplostethus atlanticus. The sequence continues at coordinate 4,315,399 of JAXDDX010000018.1, forward strand.
GTGAGAATGTTCTGAAATGAATGCCGTTGTTGTTATCACTCATTGACCCGTATGTGTTGTTACTAAGGAGTGACGTATTCCTCCCTCAACTTGACCAAACTTGATATTATCGTGAAAGAACATATCATGTTTTTTTATCGTGAAAAAACATGATATTGGCAGGCCACCAGAGAAGACTCAGTGAGGCACACTGCGGTCCGATGCGATGGCGCTCATTGCGACTGTATTCTGATTCAGTCATTTTAGCGATGTACAATGAAATGGTGAACTGTCTGCAGTTTCTAACGCTAAGACCTTTGACTCTGAACCTGCTCCAGCTCTGATAAGGAGCAGCTCATCGAGGAAGAGGACGACGAGCTGAAGGAGGTGCTGGACCTGAGGAAGATTGCCGTTCAGCTTCTGCAGCAGGAGCAGCAGAATAGGTGTGAGAGATCTTGGTTCCCCCATCTCTTCGCCTCTCTCCCCCCTTTCTCTTCTAGTAGCACACCTAACTGGTATAGAAACGCACCGAGGACTGCCGTGTGTAAACATCTCTATCCCCTGCACTGCTAACGTCCACCTCTGCCACCTCTGTTATTTTCTCCATCATCACCATGTTACACCTCTAAACCGCTGCTCTGCACTAACTGACCATTTTCTCCATCGGCTTGACTGTCCTTTTTCTCCGCCCACTCCTGTCCTGCCCCCCAAACCATGTCTTGTTCCCCTGCCTTCTCCCTGGACTTGTCTGCTGCCCACATGATGTATGGCTTCTAGACGACGGTCCTTAATATGTAGAGCAGAGAGTCTTATTCACCGGCGGAGGGTGACCGGTCGAGCACACAGGTAGAGGGAGAGACTTTCTTTTTCATCATTCACAGTTTGTGTGACAGTAGTAATGAATGGCAATGTATGATGAAGTGCAGTATTTTTTGGTGTGATTGTGGAAGTTATACCATAGACCTTGAGAGATTTCACCACATTCCAGTTTTTGTATCAGTTACTGTATCAATCCTGTGCCTCAACATGTATTTGCAGAAAACAACATTCCCATATAACAGATTCCAGTAGGATCATGCATTTGGCTCTCTCTTTCCATGGGCAGGGCTGTGTCATAGGTGTTTAATTGTCACTGTGCCCTGGAGGGCAGCTAAGAACGATCAGTGCTGATGTTGTTGTGGAGACTAGTGCTCTGCTGTGAGCATGGAGACAACTCATGATGTCTAAATTGTAAAATTGCTTGTGTTTGTCTTTTCTAAGCTCTTGACTAACACTCTCTAAATACTAACTCATCAACAAAGTGTCCACACACTGTAGATGAATAAAATCATGCATCACAGCATGCACATTATAATGCGGTCTGATCTGAAGGCGACCAACAGTTTGCGTTTGTAATAGCAGGTAATATCCTCTTTTTTGTTATGACTATCATAGAGTGACCCTGGGATGTTCAACAGGTGAAATTCTACTTGGATTAGAGGGGGGGCGGGACTATATGCCCATATGTAAAATGATGACTGAGTCTGTTTCTGCCTCCAGGTTCTTGAGTCATTCTGGAGGTTCCAGCAGCAAACAGAGGCCCCCACCCCAAGCCACCCGTAGGTGTGTAATAATCATTATTCCTCTTTAAACCATGACAACAATATAGGCATGCCTAGCAATAACTGACTCAATGTGGGAGGATTATTATAGGGTGTTAGTTTGGCGTAGGGGTTTAGGGGAAGACTGATCTGTCTCCAACACATACTGAAAGGTACATTTAAGCTGTGAGCTGGCTACTAGTTTTCTACTTGAGCAAGGTACTGAATCCCAGAGTGATATATGAAAGGGGCTATGGGTGCGTTTTTAGGAGGGGTACGCAGAAAGACAAATTCCAGTTATGTAATGTAAAAATACACGTACGGTCATCTTACATCCCTGTCTCTACCCTAGTGCGTCTCTGGATGAAGGAAGCAGTGGAGTGTCAGTGCTGGGTGGACAGGTACCTAACTTCAAATGTGTTCTTTCTCTCCAAAGCATCCACACAGTGCTCCACATGTCAAATGACTGCTTCATCGTGGTCATTTCTTTCATTTCTCTTAACGGTTGCTTTGTTCAAGGCTATGTTTCCATTCCTCTTATGATGTTCTCTCTCTGGTCAGGATGCTGACCTCTTAGATGAAAAACACAATGACCAATCAGTGATTGAACTTTATGTGCTTCTCCAGCCTTCCTCTTCCTGCTCCTTTGATGGCAGCCTGAAGACAGAGCAGTCGGATTCGGAGCCAAAGTGGCCAGAGATCCCACCTGTCCTCAACCAGAATGAGGACCGCCGGAGGAACAAGTATCTGAGAAAAGACTATCTGAAGGTATGAGAGCGCATGGGCATGTCTCCATGTAGCCCATAAACGTCATGTTGATTCATTCATGTGTCTCGCAATGCTCAAAAGGTGCCTATTGGTATATAAGTTCTGCAGAATTTTATGAGAATGCCACGCCTGTGATATGAGAATATGAGAATGCCACGCCTGTTGCACATTATGTGGAAATCACAACAAACAAAACTGAAATGCTCTGGTGGAGAGATGGTGGGACGGCGCGATAAGGACAGCTTTACCCCATGTATGACACTGGAGTTTTATCCTAGTTCCCTCTTCCTTTATGCTGTAAAACCTATGTAGCAGACTTGCTACTCCCAGGGCAACAGACAGAGACACAGGCACGGTACAGAGAGTTGACTGGCCGGCACATCATTTTATTCAACTTAAACCTTGTGCTCTCCTTACGTCAGTCATGTCACTGTTTTCTTGTGCAAATCTGAAAAAATATTGACACACTGAAATAAACAAACCCTTCATTAGTGTGACTCGCCCATTGTCATTTTGCCTATATTGCCATCAAGCAATGTCAGCTAAGATGAAGACCTTGTTTGCTTGTGTTGCTTGCGCTGTCTAACATATACCAGTTAGACATTGAGCAACATTACGCAGTGGGTTAGTGGGTTTGGCAATATTACCAGTTTATTTGTTTGCCACTTCACTGTTTGCCACCAGTGACGAGATAATGGATGCACAGTGAGTGTTTCAGCCACATCTAAGGTCAGAGTGTTCTAGAGAATAGAGCAGTGTACTGATGTTGCAGTAGAAGACGTCTCTGAAGGCCCCCAAGGATCACCCACCTACAGTACTCAATCAATAAATAGAAATGTACATGACAATCTTATCATACGGGGGTCCATAATGAAACGGCTGTCCATTTGGGGGACATGATTTGAAAGAAAATATGAAATCTATGTCAAATTACAGAGTGAATTTGCCTCTCCTCACAGTACAAGTGCCAGAGCGCTCGGAAAAACTCCAGTGGCAATGACGAGTGCGAGGTGAGTGTGAGATGCATCCAGTGGGGATGAATATGAAAGTATGACATCAGGTCTTAAAACACGTTACAGTGCTGTGGAAAAAACCCCTGCTGTCATTTCATCCTGTGCTTTATATTCAGGAGGGCTTGCGTAACGCAGATTTCAGCACAACTCTGACGGTGTTTGGACTAAAGCCACGGTCAGGTAATGATTCATGATTCAAGATTCAAGATTCAAGATGTTTATTTGTCACATACACACACGAGGTGTGCAGTGAAATGTAAAGTGGCAATGCTCAGCAGAAATGTGCAAAGGGCAAATAACAGGTTTACACTATTTACAATTTTAAAAAAAAAACAACACAATATTTACAATGTCACAGTAAGATTATATAAAAAAACACAATATTTACAATAAGAGCACTTTATAAAAATATAGTAAAAAAGGGAAATTGTATGTATAATATAATATAAATTATAAATTATGTGTAGTCTTTACCTAAGTGTGTGTGTGCATAAGAGGGGCAGTGTGTGTGTCTTGGTGGGGGGCCCTGGTGAGGTCAGAGTTCACAGTCCTGATGGCCTGAGGAAAGAAACTCCGTCTCAGTCTCTCTGTTTTGGCAGCGTGACTACGGAGGCGCTTGCCTGACCGCAGCAGCTGAAACAGTCTGTTGTTGGGGTGGTGAGGAGCCTTCATGATCCTGCAGGCTCTGGTTCTGCACCTCCTGGTGTATAAGTCCTGCAGGGTGGGGAGTGTAGTTCCAATAGTGCGTTCAGCCGAACGCACTACTCTCTGCAGAGCCTTCCTGTCCTGAGCGGAGCTGTTGCCAAACCAGGCAGTGATGCTTCCTGTCAGGATGCTCTCTACAGCTCCAGAGTAGAAGGACTGAAGGATCCTCTGGATCCTTTTATTTAATGAACAAGAAGATTGCGTTCGTTGTTTGCTAGAATTGGAAACGTGGAACCTGAGTTTTACAGTTTTTTTCGATTGCTTTGACTCAATTTGCACAACAGAGTTTCAATGTGCAAAACTCTTAACACAGAATGCTATACTGCTCATTTTGGGTTCAAAATCTAATATAGCATGCAAAATATAAATACCAGTGTCAAATGAGAGAATATTATATGCAAAAGTTTATCATAGCACCAGAACATTGGATATGTTCATTGGTGAAGTTTAATTATTGGTGCATTTTCAAATACAATGGCCATTATCAAATAATGCGGTCAAACACTAAATAACTGTCATCAAAAAAGACTATGCAAGAGTCATTTCCTCATAAGTAATTCAAATGAAGTACAGCAAGCATCCCCTGTGATCCTTTGTGATAGACTGAGGTATATATATATATATATATAGCTTGTGTTTTTATGGAAGACAAACAAAATATTAGATTACAGTAGATTACTGTATATGAAAGAAATCATACAGTAATGCAGTAAACTCAACTGAATTTTACAGTAAAAACAAAAACAACAGTAAAAGCAAAAACAACAATCAAAGCAAAAACAACAGTAAAAGCAAAAATTACAGTAACAAAAAACAAAACAAATGCATTTCAGTGCTTAAGCAGCATTTTGCCTCTCTGCTGCATTTGGCCACAGAATTGGCCTCATCGGCTCCATGTTGTCAGAAACTGCCATTCAGGTTTCTAAGCAGCCTTTTATGTAGTGGTGAAGAGATTATCAATTGTGTTGCAATGCTACTAACCTGGGCAAGGTTGCTGGAAGTAATGAGACATGGCTACAAACACCTGATGAACTGATTTAGTGACCTGCGTTTGTAGTAATAAGCATTTGAACATTGTTGTAATGTTAGGTGACTGTACTCTGAGGATGGAGCAGATGATTTAGAGTTTTGCACTTTGTATGTCAGCATAGGATGTAGTGTCTTAGAGTATGAATTTTGAAAGTCAGTTTGGCACTTTGCATTTAGAGTTTTGCACACTGAAAATCTGTTGTGCAAATTGAGTCAAAGCAATCGAAAAAAAAATGTAAAACAGATTTGGGATATAAACAAGGAAAACCACTGAATGGTGTTTGTATGTGTACACACTTCCACATCTAGTTGGTATGGGATGAAAGCAACAGTCATTAATGGTATAAGCATACAAGCCAATTCAAGAGTATACGCATGTATATAAGGATTAAGGGTACCTGTCTGCATGACGGTTTGCTTTACTTATTGTATCACATGTTTTGGTTCTGCCATAGACAAGAATGTAAAGCGCAGTAGCAGACAATTACAATACCAAACAGTGCAGCATGTTTTGACTAAGACAACAAAACTGGATTTCTGATTGTAAAAAGCTTAAAATGAGAACATGAAAAATCCAGAATGTAGGAAAAAAAAAAAAATCAGAGAATAGAAAAACATTTGGGGGGAAATTAAAATGGATTTCGTAGGAGGAATTTTAGCCTTTTATTTTTCTTTGTCATATCATATGGGCTTTGTTATCTAACAAACGGCCCCTGGCCCATGTTTAGTCTGGTTGGTTAGTGTCAGTAAAGGATAGTTGAGGCTCTGTCTCCATTTCAACATACGGCTGTGATGTGAACAATGTCTCCTTGTGTATTCAATCAGTAAGCCTGAAGGTTCGTGTGGAGTGTGACCCATCCCTCTTTTCAGTGGAACTCAGGAAGGATTCTGAGGAACTGTAAATATCAAGTTCTCAATTAGTGTCAAGGGCAAGGCATAGTACAATGAATCACCTTGTCTGTGCTTGATAAGCAACTGTTGCGATACATACGGTTAAACCTCGGTGTCCAACCATGCGCCAAGTAGGGCTGAGAGTATGCAGGTTGTCACTCCAACCAAACAGTACACCAGTAGGCTTTTCACACTTGAATATGTTATAATAGCCCTGGGTTAACTTATCTCATGTTTCACACTAGTTTTCTTTAACCCTGGGCTAACAATTGACCCCGGGTATTCAGTGTTCAGGATTTCACACTGTAAACGTTAATGGGTTAACGTTTAATGCTAACGTTTAACTCGGTGTTACATTCTAACCTCTGTTAATCAATTAGTCAATCTGAAAACGGTGTGCACTGTTTTGCTACGGTTTCCGGGTTGAACGACATGTTTCCTCGAAACGATGTGCAACGGGCTTTGAGGTACGTTTTATCTGGTTTGGTGGGTGTGTCAGAGGTGTTACCCAATCAGCAGCGACAAGAAAAAGCAGTGCGCACAATGGCCCAATCCCAATGTCCACACTCACGGACTCACGGACTTTGAGGCGCGTTCCCGCTAAGTCCGCGAGGGTTTAGGGCTGTCCCACTGTCAAATCGTCAAGTGCATGAGGGCGCTCTCGCAGACTTTTCCTGAGGGAATTACCCACAGTTCATAGCGTTGTGACGATAAATACGGGGTTACCAGGGGAAGCCCGGAAGCGGTAAAAAAAACGGTAAACAAATAGGTCATCAACCATTTATTTAAATTTTTGCTTGATGATGCTGTTTTGACAAAACGAGTCAATTGATTATTGACAATTAACTCTCGTACACTCTGTAAGGCAAGAGCCTGGAAGACGTTCAGATCGGGCAGTCGGTCCCTTAAGTGCCTTGGTCGTGAAGAAAGCAAAAAACGTAAAATAAAAAGTCCCAAACCCACAATCGTACATAAAAAAAAAATTGGTGTCGTCAAGGTAACGCGATATGTCGCAAAGTGCTGTCCCATTCCTATTTATACAATTTCGAGCCCTTGCAGCCTCTCGCACTCAAGCACTTACCAGGTGACGTCAGTTAAGTCTGTGAGGGTTCAGGGCTTAGGCTTTAGGGGGGACATTGGGATTGGGCCAATGGATCCAGCTAAAGTCCTTTACAAATGCATCCACTGCAGCTTGGTGTATGCAACAATTGAAGACATTAGAAGACATGTTTGTCATAAGTATCTTGTAGTATTAAACACGTATTTAAACCGATTTCATCAGGCTCTGAAAATAATTCGAAAAGAACGCAACGAATGGCCTTCTCAGCTGCCAGAGTTGCAAATCGTAACACAACAGGGTGTTCAACGCACCACCGTTTCCGCTTAAATAAACGCTTTGCTACGCTTTGTCGGGGCTGAACGCACCCCTGGTGTATTCTTTGGTTGGAGTGAAAACCTGCATACTCTCGGCTCTCCGTGACACATGACTGGACACCACTGTACTAATTCATAGAAGCATCTAATCTAATAATTGATTGAAAATAGTTCCAGGGGATTCTGCAACCTGCTTCACAAATTCCATGTAAGGGGAGCTTTAATAATGGTGTTAAAAAAAACTATAGAGGATTGCATGAGTGAAAACATGAAAAGAGGCAGATGAGCTGCTCTTTGATTTCTCTCATTGATGAATTATAGATCATTCAAACTAATGAATCAAACCTGGATTGCTGCAGTGTGTATCCTGTTTAATAAGAACTGAAGTGTTCTTCCTTTTCGAGAATTAAAAGGGAATTTTTCCAGGAATCCCGTTATCAGCCCATCAGCAAAACAATAATAACCTCCTTCCCCTCATTGTTAAGAGAACACATTGTACTACAGGTTTCCAGGAGCGACGCAGGTATTCTTCAGTCCAATACCAATTCAAGTCTCTAACACTGCCAGAAAAAACTGAACTAAGACTCAAACCAGACTATGTTTTTATTGTACTGGTTCATTTTTGAAGTTGTTAGATACTGAGCAGACTGCCCTAGACTACTGTAAAAGTGGTATATGTGGAATGCCTTTAACCCACTGAGACCTCAGATGACCTGTTTGTTTCAGGGAAGCCATAAATAGTAGCAGTTTCCCTTGGTACCCTCTGTTCATCTCACTTTGTAGCATCTGTGTTTTAGAATAGTGCACTTTATGTATTATTTCAGCATTTACCAGAGGAAGCCGCCAGGAGTACAGCTCTACAGATCCCAGCTTCACTATGAGGAGGAAGATGGAGCACTTGAGAGAGGAAATGGAACAGATGGGACTCTTACGTCAGGTCACAAAGATCACAGCTTATTTATGCCTTTGCATTTTTCACAAAGCAGTAACTCATCCACTGACCAAATCCTGATATGTACCAAATCCTGCCTATGATCCAATATTTATGCCTTTGCATTTTGTACATAACGTTTTTACTGGCACCTCTTAAAAGATGTAGCTGCCCGTCAGTGTTCGCACCTCTGACATCCATTTGACAACATATTGGAGATTTGCCTACTAGCTAGCTAACATTACACAATGGCGAGTGACTTGAGTCTCAGGGCACTTTGGTGACAGAGGGTCTTTTGAGGTGGAGGATTTCTCTCCTCAGTGTATACGCCCATCTCCGGTCTGGGGCGTCAACATTTTTTTTTTAAAGTTCTTCCTACTGAGCTCATACTATTTAGTATTTCACCACCGATCGGGGTAGAGCTGGCAGTGCAACAGAGCTGAAATTTTCAACTAAAGGAGGCGAGACATTTTATACACTTTTTTGCTGAAATTATAACTGCAGTGTTGAATTTATGTCCAGTGTTGTTAAGTTTCACTATAAAGAAGTCAGACAAATATGTTTACAGCTAAAATAAAATAATAATAATGTTGAATATCTATTAAATAACATAAATGATAGAAAGCATTTGGTACATTCAGGATAAGGCAGTTAATATGTGCGGTACACAGTCAATATTGAGCACTGATACAGTACATTATTCCTCCTAACTCATGACTATGTCTGGGCATGCTCTCCTATTTTTTAACACTGTTGGATCAAATCATAGTCAATTGATGAGTCAATTGAGTTTTGCTGTAAACAGTGAGATATTCTGTCTAGAGCTGTCAGTGTTTGTTTTTGGGTAGTTATTTGCAAACACGTGTCTGACATCCAGATTTCACTAAGATTATGTTGCGAGTACAATTTGTGGGCGCACAGTTTTTATTCATACACACAATATCAAGACAGAGGGAAACTTTCAGCTCCACATGTCAGTTCGGGGCGTGCCATTCCTCTCAGCCTCACTGAATTGTCTGCTCTCACAACATAGACATACCTGAGTAATCGTCTTCAATGAGCTGGTGTTTACTGTCTGCTGAGGTGGCAGAGCCACTCCTTGGCTGGACACAGAACCCTGCCAAACCCTGCCAGGATGAGCAATTTACAACCATGTTTTCATACAGTAGAAAAATATTTTTCCAAATATGGAAACCAGCAGCTGGAAATTGTTCTTCCTCTTCCAGTGATCACAAATATATTCACCAATGTGCTTTTACTTGTTTGCTCCACAAGTTATTCAAGGTGGAAAGCCAAATATCCACTGAATGTCCAACATCAAGCTAACTTCACAATAGCGTTAGTAGTGCAATAGCGTTAGTCTAGCTCTTGTTGCCAGCAGAGGAAATGGGAGAGTTGCGGCCCTTACACAAAACGCAACATCTCTTATCACTGCGTTGCATTATGGACTATTGAGACTGCTGTCCGTGGAGAAATTGGTATCTGCCTCTTCTATGATGGCTGACTGTACGATTAAAGAAAACAACTGCAATTTAGGGAATCGTGATCGATGTGCATTGTTGTAAGAGGACAGTGATGTAAAGGGGTCCCTGTTAATATCTTTTCAGAACATTGAGTCCAGACTGAAGGTGTTGCTCCCAGATGATGTGGGAGCTGCTCTGATGGATGGGGTTGTCCTTTGCCATCTAGCCAATCACATTTGCCCCCGGTCTGTTGCCAGCATCCACGTACCCTCCCCCGCAGTGGTAAGCAGACATTAAGTCCAAGTACTGGGATGTTGGGGTGCAAATTAAAGATGGGTATCCAGGTATAGATTGTTATAGCACATCATGATAGAAAATGAGCTTTTCACAACATACTGGATAATTATGAACATTGTCTACATGAAGTTTTTACAGGTTCAAACAGTGGCGGCTGGCCAATAGAGGGCGCTAGGGCGCCGCCCCACCACTGCCCACATCCTAGACTTCATTGAATAAGACTTTAAAAATTACTTTCTTTTTTTTTTTTTTTTTAAATGAGCGACGTAAATATTATATAGTTAGTGAGTAGAATGTATAATCTGCAATAAAATGTAGATTAAAATTGTTCTAAGTTGTCTAAAGTTACTGCTAGGTCATGTATTTCCGGCCTGGGGCGCAAAAATCTTTGCCCATTGACTCTCGTTATAAGTTGTACATGCGCAGTTCGCTCCTCTCAATACAAGAGATAGGAGCTTGGTGGGGCGCAGCTTTCCTGCGCCCCACCAACGAACTGCGCATGTACAAACAGCATTTATCTGAATGCTGCTGATTTACACACCACCAACCACTGGTTGGCAGCAGAGAGCGAGGGGCTCGTGGTACAACTGACATAAAATGCACCGTCGTTTTCAAGGAGCTGGTTTAGTAGGAAGGCTTGGCTAACTGTATGTAGTGACACCAATGCTTTATTTTGCTTTCCCTGCATCCTTTTTCAAACGACAGGTCTCAGACCCAGCATGGATTCAGACAGGTTTGAATGATTTAAACCACATATCAGAAAAAACAAAAGCAAATGTTTGGGAAAGTAAACATAGCTGCTTAGCTTGATGAAAGCTACAGGATAGGGATCTGTAAGCATAAAAATAAATAAAATAATAAACTGTGTCAAGTTCTGTGGTGCCATAGAGTCATTGAGAAATGTGCATCTCTCAAGGAGAGAAGGGCAAAATTTATGTACAAAAAGTTTAAGCCACAAGGTGGCAAAAGTCATATGGCTTTGAGCCAGTTCACTCAGCGTTTTGATGGTATTGATGGATGATTGATGGTTTTGATGGTATTTCAAATGTAATACCATATTAATTAATTTTTTTCTTAAATGTTATTTTCTATTAGGTCTTACTGTGTTCATAATTTTCTGCCATTGTCTCAGGGTTTTGTGTTGTCAGATTTCTGTTGCACTTATCGAGGCACTTTTCGGTTACTTTAGTCTTTCACCATTACATATTGTAGTATAAAAGATAATTATTATAAAGAATTTGCACTAATTGAAGTACCTTAACTTACCTTAAGCACGTTTCATTACAACAAATGTTCATTCAGCTCAGCAAATACAAATAAAGGCCTTTTCATTTATTTAAATACACTGATGATACCTTAGTACATGTTTGTTTGATTTTTGGTATAGCCCCCCCTGGAGAAAAATGCACCAGCCGCCACTGGGTTCAAAATACATATCTTTGTTCAGCTTGTGATTGCTAACATGATTGCTGTTCTGACTTCCAGCCAAAGCTTAGCATGGCTAAGTGCCGTAGGAATGTGGAGAACTTCTTGGACGCTTGTAAGAAGCTGGGTGTTCCACAGGTAATCTAAACAAACACACTCATGACTGTCTGTGCTTCTCGCCACAAGGGTGGATTCATATCTGTACAGCTGGGAAAGAAATATATGAGTTGTGCGCTACTCTGTGGTGCTTGATGTTATTGTTATGAAAACAAATATGGTTTTATGATTAGTCACTTGTTTTCATAACAATTGACATTAGTCACTAATGTCAATAGCACATGATTTGAAGATCGGAGATTTTCAACCTAACAATGAAATGTTGCATTACATGTCTTCTAATCAAGTTTTGCCAAACACACACTGGGCTTATTTCAGACAATAATTTAGCTGTGGTGGCCCCCCTGACACATGGAGAACCTCCCCCATAGCGATACAAATGTAAATACCCAAATAAGAGCCATTTTTAAACTTCAGTGCCTACTGGATTGTTCCAAGGAGCGAACCTGGCTTTCAGAACCAAACTCACCCGCCACAACACTGATTTAGCTATAAGAGAGAAGGTGACTGATTGTTAAATTGACAAAGGATGTCTCTCTCTCTGCCAAATCAGGACCAGCTGTGCCTGCCCCACCACATCCTAGAAGAGCGTGGTCTGGTGAAGGTGGGTGTGACCGTCCAGGCTCTGCTGGATCTGCCTAGTTCTAAGCCCACGCAACTGTCAGCTGTTTGACACAAGCCTGAATGCTGCATCCATCCTGCAGTCATCCAGCCAACCCCTCCCCACCCCAATCCCACACCCCATCGCCAGGGACCAGAGAGCCCCCCCCCCCCAGGGGCGAGGACCCGGTGGCCACGGGAGTGGGGGGTCTGCCTCTGCCTGACTGAATCAGGAGACAGGAGGACTAAATACTCCCATCTCCTCATATGATGTCAGCTGCTACCCACCCCCTGTCCATCACATTTTAACATGTTTCCTGTCCTAGTTACTGGGGTCATACTGTATGTGTGTGGACTACCAATGTGACTGTGTGTTACCTGAGCTGCACAGTTTGGATTTGCTGAGGAGTAATGGACAGAAACACAGGTCCAGAGGAAGACCTGTTAATCCCACTCACCATGCTCAGTGATTATTGAGCCTGCAAGTGCCAATACTGACAGACGTTCCATGCTGGTGTTTGAGACATTGGCGGTGAAGAGATGGCGATTTTAAAAAGGCATCCTAACTCACTCTTTCACTTCAGAGGACTGAGCTGCATGCTGGCTAGTCGGCCACAAACCATTGACTGAACTCAAGTGGTCCTTATACTCTTGGGGTTTTGCTTTTTTTCAAAATATAGTTTTCCCATGAAAATTTGTTTTTATTTTTATAAGGGTTTTCTGTTATCATATACATCTTTTCCATATCTTCTTAATTTTCTTATTAGGGAGCAGCAGCCAAAACTTGTTAATGGTGCGCCTTAAGTTATTGCCAAGTATTGCATTTGAGCAATCACACCTACCAGTACTATTTAAGGCAGAATGCAAGGCTTACTTCTAAAAAGCATGATATGTAGGATTTGGTTGGCTACTGTCATGTGGGAGGTTTAGTTATACCAGAGACAGCACTATGTCTGTTTATGCCTCTAATTTTGGTGTGATTTCGGTATCTTTGGGCTACTGCAGATCATACGCAGCCCCCATACTGAAGTACTAACAAACATCCCTATCTTACTGCGCAGAACCTCCACTCAACTGTAGTGGTGACATCTGACCACTGTGACAACATGTGCTTAGCTGTGGCCATTTGAGCACTGGCCAAAAGCACAGCGGTCATGAGTTGTAGCATTTTTCATTGTACATGCAAGGTTTTATTTTTTTGAAAATTCAATGCAACTAAAATGTTTTCAATCATCATCATTTCCAATCATCATTTGACCTCTTTAGAATTTAGACCATCAGTTTGCCACGTTGGACACAAGGTTATTAGGAATTTGTTGCTTTACAGAGCCCCGGACACAAACATACATTTAACTCTTACATGCATGTGTATGCCAATGTGACTAGAGGGGTCAGAGTGAAGGCCCTCTGCAGCAGTCACACCTGCAAAGCTTCCACTCATGCTGCCTAACTACCGGGCCACCCTGCTGTATATGAGTTCTTATACAATGTTTTATATCAGGGAAATGAAGTTATTTATGTATTTATTCATTTGTTTTATATTTATGTGTTGTTAATTTGTGCGTGTGTCGACCCTGATCACCCCTTAAAGCTTGGTACCACTGATTTTCAGATCATTTTTTGTATGCTCTTGGGCGATTCAGTTCACTACTATCCCCTATAGCCAGACATGAAAGAAAAGCTTGTTCTTGCCTCTGAAAGTGTGATGACGCATCAGTTTATGGCTCCTTCAAGAATGAAAGATAGAAAGATATAAAAGATGGCTGTGAGTATGCAGGGGATCGGTTATATCACTGTTCTAAAATGAAGCTTATTTGTGTGTGAAAGTTTAAGCAACCAGTCTTGGAGGTTACAAATCTGTCTCCCATTTATTGTCAATGGAGAAGTTCCAGAAACTTTATTTTGAAAATGTACTTCACTACAAGAGGCTTAATTCTGTTTAGCATTTGAGCAAGAGTTGTTTATATTAGTTACACAAGTGATTTGTGAAACTGAGGCTTCAAGGTGTGTGACGGGATTTCTTAAAGTGATTTCATTTTTGGTTTCAGTGTTTGATCCCAGGTAGATTATGACCTTAAATGTTAACTCCCCATATGACTGCATTCCGTTTAACTTTCCTCTTTTACATAAATGCAGCATTTGTTTCTAAACTGTACAATTTTATATATTGCGTTTGTTTCTATAGGGCAATGCCAATCTTCTTGTCATGTGGTTCCTATGCTATTCTTGCCCAGACTGGATAGGAGCAAATACCCCAGGCCACTGTTCTGCTTGTTTCCTCAGATTCTTTACACCAAAATGGGATTTCTAACATTTGAAAAAATTCACAGAACGATTGCTGGCACTTAGGTAAAGCACATTATGGACTACTATTAAAAACAATAAGTCATTTTAAGAACTTTGACTCTAAAAAAGTTACATTTTGAGGATGGATTCATCTGTGTTTCTCAAACATTGACTGAGGAATTCCATGTACCAACATTTTTCACAGGTTATTGAATCTAAAAGTGTGAATCTGAGTCATTGGTATTAATCAACAACCCTATCAAACCCCATAGATAGGCAGTAAAAATATTGCTCCTTTAACATTTTGAAAACCCACAACGAAAACAGCATCGTAACGTCTTAAAAGCTGTTCTATTGTGCCTTAATACAGCCTCGGAGAGCCTCTGAGCCATTGTTGTCACTTCCTGAAGCTTGCACCCTTTGGAGTTGCTCCGTTGCCTGGGATTTGTGCAAGAGGATAGTTTTGAATTGGAACTCTGTTGTGCTGTCACTTAGTGAGTGATGGTGCTTTGGAGAAACTTTTCAGAAAACAAACATTTCACTTGTGATAACCTGCAAACTATTTGGCTTTATGCAGCCAACTACACCTCCTCTGCATTGCTGTTTTGATGTGTGCTTTCACCCTTTTCTATTCCTCTTGGCAATTGCCTTGGGGTGCACTAGGTGGTACACACAACAACTGGCCATCACACATCTCAATATGGCGTTGGGATTGTTCTCTTGAGTCTGATCAACTGTCATTCATGTAAATTTGACTTTGGGATTAATACAGCCAATCGGGAAAGGGGTGGGGGGGTCCTAAATGATATAACCAATTAATAGGAAATTCTCTCCGGAGTTCGGGATCAATAGATATAGATGATGAAAACCAGCACAAATTTTTTTGAACATTTTGGGACCAACAAACCAACCGATACCAGCTGCTGGTCGCAGCTAAAAAGTGATACCACAAAAAACGATTTTGGCTTTTTCAAATCAAATGTGATTATTTTTGTCTTCTAAAAGGTGTTTAAGGTCTATTTTCAGACGTGAACCAACTGGAAAGGGGGAATTGGCACAAGTAGCTTGAATCTTTCAGTAATGAGGAAAGATGCTGAACGGTCTGAAGTATTAGCGCCTATGGAAGCAAGAATCACATAGGACCTACGTGAAATCTGTCATCCTTTGAGTTTCCCAACATGATTCACCACCACCATCGCTCATAGCCAGCCCTGCAAGCCGTAACACCATGTTAGACCATTACTTCATTTTACTTTACAACCTATTGTTCATTTATTGGTGTTGCCCTCTGTGCCTATCATTTGATATCATTCACGCACATGATGATGCTGAAACAACTTAAGTGCCAAATCATAAAGGCAACACTCCATCAAAGCCTTCTGTGATTGAGCAAAGACATTACTGTGGCCACTGCCAACACTGTTATCCCGAAGACAAACGTGTAAAGTCGCACACGCTGCTCCTGCAGGACCTTTGGAATGAGTATTGAAATGGTTTGTGCAATAGTTCAACCAGATTGTACCATTCACCAAGCCTTTATTCAACATGCCTCCGTCTTGCATAACACGGTGGCTTGCTTGGACGATTTCAAACTACCACGGTAATTTCCAATATGAAGTCTGCGAGCTAGTTGGCTGTAGGACCGAAATATTTAGGCACAGCTGGTTGTTGAGCAAGAGCAGTGTGCAGGATTGTCTTCATTTGATGTGACACTCCCTTTACAACACACCTGCACCAAAAACTTTTAGGACATGCAAACAATGTCATGCAACATAGAATATTATCCACTGAAAAAAAGCCTAATGTGTTTCTACTAATTAAGCCGGATTCGCAGGTCATTTGCTACCTATTTGTGAGTGTTACCTTTTGTAATAGCAGTGTGTATATGACTAAGCCAGATGAAATTTCCTGGCCTCGTTGATCGTTTGCAGCTTGACTGTATCGGCACCATGTATCTCATGCAGAGGTGGAAAACTGTGGGTTCAGAGTAAAAGTAAAAATCCTGCCAAGATTCTCCTCCACCTTTGCTCCTAAACAGATTATTAGTCCTTCCCCATGCTGTGGAATGGAAATCAAAATGAAACTCTGGCCTTTTAGTCCTTTTCCTTTTACTTTGGAACCTGGATTTTCCACCACTGCTCATGTGTCACCATCTCATGTAGTCATCTCAACAAAGAAAACAACGAGTCATCTCTTCATACGATACTGCCGAGTAAATTCCGATTTATGTATATAAGCTTTTTGTATTTAAAAACAAAGTGAAATGCATGCAAGAATATTGAACGTCTTAAGAACGACTTCTGTACATATCATCTGTATTAATTCCAGGGAGTTTCTTAAAAAAAAGGATCCACAAACAAAGTAAACAAAAAATAAAGTCAAATTCTTTACAACCAGTCTGTCTATCGTTTATTACATTCATCTCAAGCTCTTTCCAGCGGTGCACCTTGCTTGATGTGTCATAACATGTACACAGGCCCCTCGGGCCAGTTCCACGAAAGTGGAGATTAATTTCGAAAGCCCGGTTTGAGTTACCTAACAAGTCAATCAGGGATAAAGCGGTTCCACAAAACCGAAATGATCTGGCTAATCCAAACCAGGTTCAAGCAATCCAGATAATTGCGTGTGCACTGCTTTCTTAAAGGGTAATTCCGGTATTTTTAAACCTGGGCATATTTTGTACATATTAGTCATTTAGACTCCAAAATATGGTGAAAAGGTTTTGGAATTGGTCCAGTAGATCAAACAAAGGTCTATCTCTGTAGCGATCCTTTCCTTTGTTATTGGAAGTGTCTGACAACATTACAGAAAGGATCCCCACAGAGATAGACCTTTGTTTAACCAGAAACAGAAGTCTCGCTCAAGGAGAGGTCTCGCTCTGAAGTGAGTTGTTGCAGGAAGAGGTTAAACAAAGGTCTATCTCAGTAGGGATCCGTTCCGTAATGTTGTCAGACACTTCCAATAACAATCTGAGCCTGTCAGTTGCAAAAACAAACACTTTTACTGGACGTACTTTGATCGGGCGCAGTTGCACCAAAGGATTACATTGCAGCCATTGCAGCCCGTTTAGCGACTGCTGGCTGAGGCGATCTACCGGAGCAATTCCAAAACTTTTTGTACCTATTTTGGGGTCTAAATGACTAATATGTACAAATAGGGCCCAGGTTTAAAAATACCGGAATTACCCTTTAAGCAGCCCGAGAGGTCGATCATGGATCCGATCGATTCACCAAGTAAAAGACGCCAACGATAGAGCCGCAATGTTCACGGCCACTGAGCAGCGACTTTTGGTGGAATTATATGAAGAATTTACAAAAAAGAGAAATATGACTGCCATAAACAAAGGGAGGGAATTGCCACAGTAACTCAGCTTGAACTATGTTGAGCTTGCTTTGTGGAACCGAATAAACCTGAAAATGAGCCAGACTAAGTGAAATAAGCCTGGATAAGTGGTAAGCTCGCTTTGTGGAACACCTCTCTGGTCCAATTGGCGCCCTAGGCGAGATTCCAGACTAGCGCCCTCCCAACCATAACAACATGACACCACTCACTGTTACCAACACAACATGTTTTATTTCTGTTCTTTCAAAAACTAAAAAGACATTGCACATAATACATGCAGCAAACCACTTACATTGACTTGCACCCCTCTATAGCCACAAATACACACATGCATACATATATAATCAAGGCTCATGAAATAGAAAATGGAGCACATGTCAATATTATGAGTTACACAGTAACAGAGCCATTTACAGTTCAAATCATTTCTCTTAACTCAACAAATATAACCTACAGCTGGTTGTTTTCATCACTACTTCTTCTGTTTCTCTCATAAATGGCTTTCAGAAAGGCCTTCAGTGTATTTGACCTAGAACTATGATCATTTGCTTGGCTATTATTATTTTAGCTATGGTCAAGCCTTTAAGCTAGATAAAACATACAATGAGCCTTCAGTCAATGGAAATAAGAGAATGATAATGTGGTCACTGCTGATCAATTATGGTAACCTATCCATCATGGTGATCTATCTATCAATCATCAATCAATCATGAAAGTGCAAAACTATTTCCATTTTACAAACATATCGAGACTCATCACTACAGCCAAGTTGAGCAGGGCCAAAAACAGAGGTAAGTAGGTAGCTAACAGAAGTAGAAGCAGAAGTAGCTATGGTCCAAGCTGGACACCAGTGAGGGTCTGATTACCCAAAAAACATGACTGTCACTATTTTTAATGCTCTCCCTCCCTCGCTTTTCATCAGTTGTGCTGTTATGAATCATGCTGGTTGTCCGTATCGCTAGCTAGCGTCCATCGCCCATCCCCCGCACCAACAGACTCGGTGCTCCAGCGTGGCTTAAGTATACCTAGTCTATTTGCCATGTAAACCCAGAAATGTTGAGTACACCAAAGTTTAATGTTAGAAATGTACAGTTTGGGTCCCCAGCTTTTAGAAACTGCCGGATGCTAACTTGCATATGTTGGGCAATTTGCAACATTAGCATACATTAGCACATGAGTCCTGGAACAGGTTTTAAAACAAGTATACCCCAAATTATCAGAGCAGAAAACTCTATGTGCACTAGTTACACAACGCATTACAACTGGAAAACTTTAATCAAGCAAGAGCACCTTGCACTTCTACTACTCTGCACTGTTATGAACCATATCCTCATCATCAACCTCAACCTCAACCTCATCGTCTGCTCTGTCTTCATCTTCTTCTCCAGACTCTACATTCTTGTCGTCTTGCTCTTCTTGCTGTGAGTGTGTGAGCGGGTTGCAACATGTACTATCATAGCCTTTGCAGAAGCACTAGCTGGTACAGGCCAGGCCTGCAGCTGCGCAGCTGCACTTTGCTGTTGTACATTGCTTTAACCCAGCTTTGCAGCTACAGCTGATAATGTCCAACAGGGCAGGAGGAGCAACGGGGCTTGCATGCAGAATGGGCATGATGACTTCCTCTCCTTCCTTCTCGCCTTCCTTCTTGTCCCATCCAAACTTGGTGATGTCCACAGCTGGTGAATCAGGGCGGTCTGCTGCTTTCCAAAGCAGCACCTGTAGATGGACACGTTGTTTATGGAGGTGCGTGTTGTGCTCTGTAGGAGGCAGTCTTCAGTGCTAGGGGGGTTTTGCGCTTTCAGTAAATGTCATATCAGGCGATGTTCAGAGATGCAGACAGAGCCAGGAAGAAACCCCTCACTGCCTCTGTGATCTGCAAATCAGTAGCTCCCTCCTCTCGATGAAGTGAAGCAGGTCACCAGGTACTACTCTCATGGCCTTGAGCGCGGACACCTTCCCTTTCCCGGCGGGATAGGAGGTGGTGTCACACCCTGGAGAGAGCGTGCATAGCCAGGATGGAGCGACACTGCTCACCTAGATTCTCTACTGTCGAATTGATGTTGAGAACAGTGCCATCCCATCTCTCCATCTGCAGGTGACATGTGATACCCACCTTCCAGCACAATAGCTACCGTTGTGAGCAAGCTAACATGTTGATTTATTGTTCCATTAATAACCCGTTGCACAATTCTGGTGATAGATCTCTTAATAGTCACTTTAACCGGTTTGCTTGCTCCAGATGTCACACACACACACACACAGACACACACACACACACACACACACACTGGGATTACTTAGAAACACTCCAAAACTCTATATTTAGATTTCCTACGCCTCCCACAGCCCCTCCCTCATACGTGAGCTCGCGCACACGCACTCGGCATACAAAAGGATGAACCAACCACTCTCATGTCGTTACTTCTGCTCTACTATCAGGAATCTGCGCTCTCATTCAGATTCAATTCACGTAAGTACTCCCGTTCCTCTCAGTGTGAACATAGTATTTTCACATTTCAAACATTTCAATAACTTATTATTTTTTTAAATGGATGACATCCTTTGATCTAGTATTATTTTGTATTTTGATTTTGTAGCACAGAAAAATGAAAATGGTAGATTATTATTATTTATTTATTTTTTATTTTAAGAACGTGACTCACAACAAAAAACACTATTTGTTAAGAGTTACTATTGTGTCGATTATTATGTGAATATAGATTTGTTTTGATTTATGTGTTAGAATTCAAAATATTGATCACCACATTAAAAAAAATGTAAACCCTCACTCAGCGCACAAGTTACATACTGATGATTTATGATTTTATGTTTTATTCAATATGGTATTGCTCGTTCCTTCTTTAGTCCTTCTATTTTGATTGTTGGTTTCATCTTGGTTATTGACTTCTATATAGAATGATGGTGGGCAAAACCTGGTTGGCCACGCTGATGCTGTGCTTGCTAGACCGGAGCCAATGCATGGACTACAACAGATTTACAGGTTTGTTTCTTTGCTTTTAGTTTGTCGCTGACTTACGTTAAATGCCCAAGGAAACATCCGATAGGGGTTTTCCCTGCTTTCGTTTGAACTGGGAAACATTTAAAAATGAATCACAGTGTAAAGGGGGGAGGGGGCAAGTCTCAACACTACCTTGATCAGGCGGCGCAGAGATTCCTGAAGCCAGCTGTTGAAAACAAAATGAGTGAGCTGTCCTTGCCGGGAATGGTAGGCTACCAAAGAAGGTCCGACTTTGTAGCTGGGAGGCTAAAACATGTGGGTGCCAATGTTTACAAAAATAGACGTTGAAAGACACTAGTCATTTTTCACCTATGCCTCATTTTCCATATAATCATCTTCATGGTTTTATTCAATGCTGTTTTATTCACCTGCAGTGGATCCGCCAGAAGATCTCGTGATAGTTGACCCTGGGCACCTTGGACGTCTCCAAATCCGCTGGAGCCCCCCAGCCAGCCTGCTGAACGAGACGGAGTGCCTCCAGAGATTTCACCTGGAGTACCTCAACACAAACCAGGACAGATGGACTGTAGGTGCCAACACATCTCTCCAAGTCTCAGCCACCGTTTGGGGGGAAACCTCTATTTCTCATATACACCCATTACACAAAAACACAATTTTATCTACATATCTATTTTAAATCTCCACAAAGTCTTGTGAAAGCATCTAATAGCTAAAACAATCAACATGTGCCCACAATACAACAATGGAAAACGATTTTCACGCAATTCATGAGGCTGTGCTGTGTAATAATAAAGGGATGAGAAAATAAGTAATTATAATAAGAAATAAAGAAAACGGAGTTGTGGTAACCCCTCCGAGATGCCAGTTTATTGTGCTCAGACTTGGTAGAGGAATAGCCCCATCAAGTGGTCAAAAAGGGTGCATGGCAGCAAGCTGGCTTTGGGTTGGAGGAGCTGAATCACCAACAGCAGAGTGTATTCCAGCTAGGAGTGGAGGATGGCTGGCATTACTTATTAGTACATACCGCTTCAGGCAACTCTGGCCTGATGAATTGTGTATGTGTACACTATATGAGTGTAACAAGGAGGGATATGATAAACCTTACCGTGTGTAAATGGTCCAAATAAAGTAATCTTAAAATGTATATTCTGGAATTAAGGAGCTACTGTATCTTGGTTGATCGCATGGAAACATACAGAGTCACTGGTGTGCATTAAGGAGACTGATCTTTCTGTACAAACTGCGCTGTTTGTTCTGTGCTCTCATCGGGAATCATTGTGAACATGGTGTTATGATCTTGCTCTCTAATGTGATTGTAGGGTCTACTTCCCTTTCTGCTATTTAGTTGTATAGCATATCCTCAAGTGGCCCAGTCAGCTCTTCATTTAGATTTTTTTTAGTGCCTCATAAAAATTGTTTGTTCTGGGAAGAGACTAAATCCCCATGGCTTCAATTTCTTGCAATGTTGGGGGCCTGTTGATTCTTGAAGGGATAGTTATGAAATGAAACTATTTTTAGTCCATTTAGTCCATCTTTTAGTCAAAACCCTTGCATCACTGGTGAAGGTTTTAAGATGTTGGGGGCAGGAACACCATTAGCATCAGTTGGCCAGTCGTTAAAACTCTCCTCAGGGAACTTGGATGTAAACACAACGCTTGCTAGCACACACAGCTTTCCCAGGCAACTAAGGAGGAGAGGTTCTGCTTGGACTTCAACAATGTAAACCCAGTTCACTTCTGCTCAGTACAATCCTATCCATTACAGTCATTTAGCAGACGCTTTTATCCAAAGTGACTTACAAAGGTACTTGACACTATGTGGGGATCGAACCCACGGCCCTGAAACTGAGTCTCATTCTCTACCGACTGAGCTGTGATGGATGGATGGATGGATGGATGGACGGACGGATGGACGTACATATTTTTTGGCTAACAAGTAGGATGAGCTGGCAATAGCTCCATGCAGGACTTCTCTAATTGTGCTGTGATGTGCTCCACTGAGAATGGCTTGGCGCTAGTGTCCCTGGTTCAGTAGTTTCAGTACTTCATCATACCAAAACATTGAGTCGGTGGTGCAGAGACTCCTTCTAAGGGATGCAGGGATCTGACACGGTCAGGAATTATTCTATCGAAATATAAATGATGTTCTTTGAGATTGGGTATAAGTCTTAAGCAGTCCATGCAGTTGTAATTACACGTCCAAAGTGGGCCCTACTAATCACAACAAACTAGTCAAAAGCATACCAGTGGTACTTTGTGGTTCTGTGTGGTTCTTTGTGCCAATAAGCAGGACCCCAATTGTAATTATTATTAAGCAATCCATGATTGAAGTGACTGAAATACTGATGATACTGATTGGTGATCCAGCCCAGACTGATGGCGGAGAGATTGATTAGAGCGATTTTTCACAAATGCTCTGGCAAACCACTTCAGAAGGTGATTTTCCATGAGAATGGAACTGAGGAAATTCATAAGCTTTGATGCAAGTACACGGGGAAGCACAGGACCTTAGCCCCATTTTGCCAGAAGGACATATCTCACAGAAATTCCAGTTTATGACACAAATACCATCTATCTTTCCATCTAGAAGCATCCCTACTGGTAGTTAGAACAATGTGAACTCTCCTAAAAGTCAAACCTCTAAATAACAGGATCATGTTTCAGGATTGGCAGGCCATCAGGACTACTAAGAGGACATACAGTGCCCAGTTTGATCTGATGAAAGAAGTTAGAGTGAGAGTTTACACCTTACTGAATGGACCCTGCACCAATGGCTCTGAGGTCAAGAGTACACGCTACACTGAACTGGTCCAGCCACCTGCCAACACTGGTGAGTTAACTCAGAAATCAGCCTGATATACTTTGTAAGAGGAATAAGGAAAGAGGAGATAGTGATGGATGATAGGCAATAATATGTTTTAAATAAACACAGACCTTTGCAAAACAAAACAAAATGTGTTCAAATATTTGAGCTACCTAATAAGTGTCCTTATTGCCTGACACTTAAACTCAAAAGTTGACACAATGGCTGAACTATTAAGTGTTTTCAACCATTCACCATTATCTTTTATTATTATTATTATTATTATTGTTATTTTTATTGTTATTCATTGTTTTCTTTTCTTTTCTATTTTAAATTTTTATTTTTCATTGTGCTGTGCTGATTTGTTAAAGCACTTTGAGCTACATTCTGTATGAAAGGTGCTATACAAATAAAGTTTATTATTATTATTATTATTCAGAAAAGCATTCAGCTGCTCTACTTGTCGCCCCGGTTTAAGTGAACATACTCAGTCTGTCTTCTCAATCACAGCCATTAATTAAATATTTTTTGGGAGAGCTATATATTTCCTAGTGAGATGGTAATTTAAAAAAAAAACATTTGTCCACATAAATTTAATTATATTTACTCTTCTTTTTATTTTTTACATTTTTTAATATCGGATGGTTAACACAGCGTCACCATAACATACAATTACAGCACATTTATTTTGTCCTTCACATTGAGCTGTGTACCATGTCCACAGTTTTGCTAGTTGACACTTCAGAGCATCTAGTTTGTTTAGGCCTCAAGTTGCTCGCTGACCTACAGAAGAAAGTTTGTAAAACAGACAAAATGCAGTAGTTTAAATGAAACTCAGGCCACTTTATTCATCTTTAAACAGATCTACATGTTTGTTAGATTTACAGTGATACATGTTTGTATTACTGCAGTGTACAGTATTATTTGCTATGTCCCAGATCATACTTTTATTTTTGAGTAATTTTGCCTGTTTTCACTTATTTAAAACCTAGCCTGATAGCAGATGCCCAGGAGCTGTCTTTGGATGAGTGTTGTAGAAAAGTAAAAATGAAATATTGCTTTAAACCGTGCTGCTTTTAACAGATTCCTAGATTGAATTATTTTGTTCTTGAATTACCTCTAGGCCTTGTGGGAACCATGGTCCGGGATTTTGTTTGTGTGTTCCATAGGATGGAGTACATCGAGTGCAACTGGAAAAGAGGCCCCAAGCAGCCAGCCAACTCACACCAAACTCTCTATTTCTGGTATGTCATGGTACTCAAACATCTCAACTAAAAAACTAAATGCATGAAAACAAAAGCATTTTACCGAGTAAGTCCAAAAAATAAAATAAAAAACATATGGAAAACTGACACTTAAAGAAAACTAAACTCTTTACCTCCATATTAAAACAATGCTATAAAATTGAAATGACCATGAATGTGTGCAGCTTGGTGGATCACTTGTTGCGTCATATAGATTTCCCAAAACAATTGAAACTCCACTCAACTCTTATATCAGACATGTGTTATATGATGTATGTTTTTCCCTTAATACTCTGGGTGTGGTACTCCTCCAGGCACATGGAACTGGAACAGACTGAGGAATGCCCAAAATATATCATTTCTAATGGAGTCAGGAGTGGCTGCAACTTCACAAGGACATTTCTCCCAGAGTTTACTGATATCAACTTCTGTGTGAACGGTTCCTCCCCCAAGGGACCACTGAGGCCAACATTCTTCTCCCTGCAAATTCAGAACCACGGTACGTGCATGTTTTGTTTCTGGTGTTTGCTATTTTTAATGAACCAACATACTGAGTACCTTTATGGATTTATGATTTAGTCCCCAAGCTACATAAGTCCTTATCTTGACAACACAACCTGGATTCACATACACTACATGGCCAAAAGTATGTGGACACCCCTTCTAATGTATATAATGGAATAATGGTCTGGGGCAGGTTTTCATGGTTCGGGCCCCTTAGTTCCAGTGAAGGGAAATTTTAATGCTACAAGATACAATGACATTTTAGACCAGGGCTACTCAACTTTACATAGCTCAAGGGCCACACAGCAAGATACAGCTGTGTCAAAGGGCCGCAACGCAAATTTCTTGGTCATATAAAACTATTTTGTAGTGTTATTTCAAGCCACATGGATATAAAATGATTAAATGACAATAAGGCTTTATTCATTAAATGTAAAAGTGTTAGATTGCTGTTGCAATAAATCACAAGAATGTTTAATAAAATAAATATAGGCATATTAAATTGAAATCAGGTCTGAGTATATCAAATTATCCCCAGATGGATATGTAATTCCAAGTCAATGTGATGGCTATCATGGTGACGTGAACGTTTGCCCGTTTTGGTTCTGCTATTGTTCTCTGGCAAAGAAGGCCCATTGGTTTGTTATTTACCTCAACAAAAGCGAATTCTTCCTCCCATGCTTTTTGAAATACCCTGTGTTCATCAGAAATGTTACGTTTTGCCTGTTTTGCCATGACTCGAGAGTAGGCTAGGCTAGACTTGCTGCACAGTTGGGGCTTTCACATGATCCATGCAAAGCGTCGGCGTCAACACCAGGTTGAGCGCGACCCCTTCACGTGATCAGCCCAGGAGAATTACAGAATTACATTACATTCATTACTTTCACACTGTCGAGTTTTTAAAATGACAGCATTCAGTTAAGAATAGAGTGGAGTTCAATTTCGGACTACAGCCCGCATCAGCCGTAGCTAACCACACCGCCAATGATCATACTAGCACAGCCATAGAAGTGAATATAGACTGGCTGCATATACGAACCTGTACTAAGCTGTCAACCAACCTGGTAGTCTCATCTGTAAACTGACATCATTCCATGCCAGACTTTTTAGTCAGATCGTGGTATGATTTAAGCGTCATGTTGTATAACTCGGGATGCTCCGACACACATAAAACAAGTTTCTCCTCCATTGTTTTTTTATTTTATTTCGCGGTTATGATATCAAACTGTGCTGTGATTGGTTGCGAGCCGCAGAGATCAGCGTCGCGAATGTCAAAGTTGATTATAGTTGAACTTTGAGCGCAGCGCCAGGGACTCTCCCAGCGTCTGCGCCCAGGTGCACAACGCCGACAGCGCTTGCCAAATAGGAAATGAATGGCAGTGCCAGCGCCGAGCGTTTTTGTCGCTGATCATGTGTTGGTTTATCTTCTTTGTTGATCCCACGATTGCTAAATAAGCACAGTATGCACGATCGCCATCTTGTGGTCATTAAGAATTTAGTTTAGAAATCGTTTGTGTTCATTGAAATGAGAATATTATATTTTTGACCTGTGGCCCGCGGGCCGCAATAATATTAACCTCGGGCCGCGTGTTGAGTAGCGCGGTTTTAGACGATTCTGTGCTTCCAACTTTGTGGCAACAGTTTGCGGAAGGCCCTTTCCTGTTTCAGCATGACGATGCCCCCTGTGCACAAAGCGAGGTCCATACAGAAATGATTTGTCGAGATCAGTATGGAAGAACTTGACTGGCCTGCACAGAGCCCTGACCTCAACCCCATCCAACACCTTTGGGAGCCAGGCCTGATCGCCCAACATCAGTGCCTGACCTCAATAATGCTCTTGTGGCTGAATGGAAGAAACAAATCCCTGCAGCAGTGTTCCAACATCCAGTGGAAAGCCTTTTCCAGAAGAGTGAAGGCTGTTATAGCAGCAAAGGGGGGACCAACCCCATATTAATGGCCTTGATTTTGGAATGAGATGTTCAATGAGCAGGTGTCCACATACTTTCGGCCATATAGTGTATGCAGGGTGCTGGCGGCTAGGAGTGAATCCTGATCTTCTCCCCTGTGTACTTCTCAGCTCTAGGACTGTCTCAATAAGGAAAACATGTTACATATTACAGTTCAATGAACTGATCTGTTTTTGCTTGATTTATTGTATTTGTAGTGAAGCCTGCAGCCACAGAGACACTGCGTTTGCATGCAGGTACAGACAGGCAGCTGGAACTGCACGGAGTGAATCCTAATCTTCTCCCCTGTGTACTTCTCAGCTCTAGGACTGTCTCAATAAGGAAAACATGTTACATATTACAGTTCAATGAACTGATCTGTTTTTGCTTGATTTATTGTATTTGTAGTGAAGCCTGCAGCCACAGAGACACTGCGTTTGCATGCAGGTACAGACAGGCAGCTGGAACTGCACTGGGAACGTCCTGCTGGGAGGGTTCGTCCACAATGCCTGATATGGGAGGTGGAACACAATCAAAAGAGACCAGATGGAAACCATTCATCGGTATGGTTTAAAATAACACAGATCTTGTGTTTTTCGAATTGCTAACAGGGTCATTATACTAACCAGAGGCTTGTAGTGTGTCCTCAAGATTGCTGTGAGATTTTCCCACAACTTTTCCAAGTTATATTTCTTTTAAAATGTCTTTATTTGTCTTGAAAGGATGCAAGACAGATACAAGCATTGCAGAGCCTAGTCTCATGACCACTTACCTCTTAAGCCTGTTAGATTTGGCATATAAACAGTTTAGGCTGTTATCAAAGTGCTGTAGTTGCCATAACACATTTGAGTGTCATAGATTGTACACATGTGAACAGAGACTGACAACAGGATATTTGCCTGGATCTCTAGCCATGGGAGTCAGGGTTCCAGGTCACACTGTTTAGCTTAACCTAGACAGGTTAATGCAGTGAATATGGACCACTTCCTGGCACTGAAATAAGAGGGCATTATATTGAACATGTGCTTTTACTTTTGATACTTAAATACATTTAATTTAGAAGTCAGATTCAGAATGCTTTATTGTCTGTCACATTTCTGTGAGACAGAACATTATCTCATTGGGAAATATTACAATGTGCAATATGTTGTGCATATTATCCACATTCTATTGAATATGATTTGAACAATTGATCCGAATATTTCAACATCCATAAATGGATGGTGGCTGATCAGAAGAAAAGTACTCCTTTTCCTTTCATCCTTGCTGTTGTGATTAGGCTGTTGGAGCTTGTGCTTTGTGATTTATTAGTTATTTAGTAAATTTATTTATTATTTATTGAGAAAAACACAATGTGTTTTGCAGATCTGCAATCTGGCTGACCAACTTTCTGCAGGTTTAAAGCTGTGTTTGGTGAATTGTGGCTGGTTTCATGATAGTAGGTAGTTGGTAGATGTTATCTGGTTTTGAGACTGGTAGATATCTGGTTATATAATTATTATTGTGTCTTTGATGTGATTGAGTAATAATGATGGCTTTACTTTACTTGTTACTGACAGCAGAAGATTGTAACTGAGGAGATGACCCTGACTCAGCTCTCCATGTATGACACCGAGAGGAACTGCTTCAGGGTTAGGTCCAAGCTGCAATTCTCTTGTGCTAACGGAGGCTTTTGGAGTGACTGGAGTGATTGGACATGCCACCCAGGTACTGTGGTTGCAATATATATTTTCCATACATAAAGAATTTCCTGTAAAACATTACAATAAAAAGGCCAGTATTATCCATTACAAGGAAACTATAATTTCTAGCACAAAATCAATGCACCAAAGAGAAACAACAGCTTATATTATGTCTTGCTGTTCCTGCAATGTAAGCATAAGGATTTCTCCCTCGCCCAACCCATCTTTGTGGGAAATTCCTCCTCTTTGGAAATGCAAGGCATGTTATGTTTTGAACAAACCTCAGTTTTTATGGGTTTTGCTAAAAATGAGTTCATTTTTAGAATGTTTTCCATGTTTGATATTTTAATATTTTGTTCAGGCAACATTCTGTCGCCCTCTTGTACGCGCTGATGTGTGTCATGTATTCTTTTATGTCATGCTCTCATTTTACATGGTTGTGTTGCATTTCACAGTACACATTCAGTACAAAAATCCAAAATTCAGAATACGTTTACATTCCCAATGGCCAATGCACACCTGATGTAAACTAAGTAGTAAAGCGCACAGTTGAAGTCATACCAACAAGTCTTCATGAATCGTACTCCAACCTTGTGGAATTCCAGCTGGAAGACCGTAACGTCATCAATTATTTTTGGAAACCATGAACTTTTGACATGGTTTGAAGTTTGTTTAGTTTTTTAATTATGATTGAATATTAAGGAGATTATATTTGATGTTCTTTTAAGTTACTGTATATATTACCTTGAAATGTACATATTACCACCTACTGAAGTAACAGGCTATATTGTTATGGCCTGTCCTTTTGCATGTGTCAAGTTTAATTTGAGGTTATTTTCAGCCCTTTAGCTAAAGAGCCTAAAGACTATTTCAGCGTTTCCAAAAGTATTTTGAAAGCTCACAAAGGTCATATGTAAAGAAGCAATAACTTTTAGTATTTCAGGAGGATTCGCCTCTTCCTCACTGACGAGACGGCGCAGGTGCTCACCCAGGCTCTTGTCATCTCCCGCCTGGACTACTGCAACTCCCTCCTTCCTAGTGCCCCAGCGTCTGCCATCAGACCTCTGGAGCTTGTTCAGAAAGCTGCAGCTCGTCTGGTGTTCAACCGCCCCGAGTTCTCCCATACAACTACCCTTCTCCGTTCTCTACACTGGCTACCTGTAGCAGGCTCGCATCCAGTTCAAGACCCTGGTGCTAGCCTATAGGGCAGTGAAAGGAACAGCTCCGTCTTACCTCCAGGCTATGGTCAAGCCTTACACCCCCTGCCCGACCACTTCGCTCTGCTGCCTCGAGGCGACTGGTTACCCCGTCGCTCAGAGGCTGTCTTCTCTGTCCTGGCCCCGCAGTGGTGGAATGAACTCCCCACTGATGTCAGGACAGCAGAATCGCTGCCCAAAAAAACCCACCTTTTCAAGAAACACTACCCTGACCCTTCCTCTTAGCACTTGCTTATTTGTCTTAGCTCTTGTTTATTCGATTTACTTATTTGTCTCATTTGTTTAAATAAGAAGTAGGTAGCTAACTTATTGCACTTTTACCTCAGCACTGGTTCTGCTATTAGATGCTTGTTTAGGAAGGAAATGCACTTACAATTTCTGGTGACTAGTAGTTTTCTTGCCTACCTATGTTGAATGCTATGTTGTAAGTCGCTTTGGATAAAAGCGTCTGCTAAATGACTGTAATGTAATGTAATGTAAGGTTGTGAAGCATTTTATGACAGCTGTGACTCTTTAAATTACTCAGAGGCAGTATGGACTACGTAGGTGGGGTAAATGTGAATGACTAAATAGGGGTCCAGGCTATGAAGTCAGCTTTAAAACATCGTGCTCCTGCTACA
Source organism: Hoplostethus atlanticus (assembly GCA_034670405.1). Lineage (NCBI taxonomy): Eukaryota > Metazoa > Chordata > Actinopteri > Trachichthyiformes > Trachichthyidae > Hoplostethus > Hoplostethus atlanticus. The sequence continues at coordinate 4,346,194 of JAXDDX010000018.1, forward strand.
CAATTTGTGTTAAGCTGCTAATCTGCCTTGTCTGTTTCAGCCAAAGATGTCACTACAGACATCCCTAAGATGTAGTTCTTTGGAGGGCAGGACGATGGAGCTTCCTCTCTTAGGCTTTACACATTGCTTGGTGCTTCATTCAGTTGAATAAAGGTCATCCTCTCTGCTAAAACCTATTTGTTGTATCTGACTGATGATTTTTCTTTGTGAGACTCAAGTAAGTGTGAAAGAAGCTCCTCACCCTAATCAAGCATAAATGAATAAACTTTTACATCAAACTATGCACTGGTGTTAGTCTCCTCGATTGAAGTGCAAACTCTATTCTAGGTGTGTTTGTATGTGTGTGTAATTCTCTGTTCCCTCTCTATGTCATAGATGAGAAGGCAACGGATGTCAAGCCAGGGCGGGACGTCATCGCAGCACATGTCACTGTCGCCATAATCACTATGGTGCTGCTGTCTCTCAGCACGTGGGCACTGTTCAGAGTGTGAGTATGTGCATGACCACCCAGATGCCCAGACATATAATATGTGCACACGTGGACACATACTGAGATAAATGGAGTGAGAAGATGTCCTAACTGTATTTATTTCAAAATGTGTTTCAATCGTAGGTGGAGGGCAAGACAAGGGAAAAAGCTGGACTCTCTGTCTAGCACTCTGTTTGCCAATCAACCAGTGGTTACAATGTCGGAGCCTTGAAAAGAATGAGGGAACCTGCAGCTTCGTACGCCTGGCAGTCTTGACATCTCGCTTCATCTCTCTCAAAGGGAGAGGTTTTTAGTGCTACCTTCCTCTACCTTCCTCAAAGCTCTCAAAGATGTTGACATGTTTTTGATTGTATTCAATCATTTCATATTACAGACACCATTTCAAATTGTCATTAACGAGAGTAACAGTAACTGAAGTTGTTAAATGTTAAAAGTTATGCTACTCATTTACAAGTATTACAAACATCAGCAAAGTTGTCGACACACAGAATGGCACTGATAGCGAATGTACTCAGTTTATCACACTAAAAAAACACGCTGTTTTTTTTTTAGTTTTTTTTTTAGCATTTTCATCCTAATACTTGCATTTATATTAATTGTATTTTGAAATGCTACTTGAAAATATAATGTTCTGAATCAGGTGACTAGTAGTACTTTTTGCCACAACTCTTGCCAGTTGTTACAGTCAGTTTATGACAACATATTATATATTTTATAATTCATTTTGGATCCATTATTCGAGGATTATAATGTTATGTAGAATTGTTTTATACTTATTGCACACTTCTTGCCTTCATTCATCCATACACAGGATAAGATGTGATCCAGACACAAGGGATAGTGACATCTTATCCTGTGTTAGAAAGTTGCTTGATTTGGTATTTGAAGAGTTTTACTACATAGAAGATTCATAATACAGTAGAAGTTTGTGTGTCAGGGTTTTGATGCCATAACTCTTGTCTGTTTCACTTGTATGTTTTCATTGTCTATAGGGGTTTCACTTACTACTGTGTTGCACAATAATATTTCTGTACCCATCAAGGTCAAAGCATATAAAAGGTTCAGTCATTTTAAAGCCAAAATGCTTTGGTTACATCAAATGTCGCACGAAAAGTACTCAACCCTATTGACTTTGATTTTGTTATATTAAAGGCTATAATTGGTAAAATATTGTTTTTTATGTTGTTTTTTGACACTATTCAATTGCACTAATAAAAAAACGTTGGTGACACTTACAGTCTACTTCCCATGTTTATGTCACATCCAGAAACTTGTAGAGGTTAAAGTGCTCATTGAAATTGTGACGGGTATAAATGGAGTATTTATGTTATGTGTATTCCACATGATACACTGGACTGACCAACCCAGTGGTCCAATCACTAATGGACACTCACTGTACCAGCCTCTATAGCTGTAATCATTCTGCTTTGCTACTTAAATAAATCAATATTGTTAGACAATAAGTAGTGTGGTATTTATTGTCTTTTGTACTGTCCCTTTTTTACTGGAGCAGCTTGTTTACTCTGATTTAATGCCAGGTCCTGTTCTGGCACGATGTGTGTCGACATGCTCTGAGAAACTGACCTGCCAAGTACAATAAACCAAGACAAATTCTTATTGTTTATCAAACATGTCAAATAAATGTATGTCTAGGTTAGCACCGGTTCTATTTACACAAAATGATCTTTATCTTAGCTGTCAAAGATTATCAACATGAATTACAGATGGGCCTCTATTTTTTTAACTGCTTCAATTAGTCTATCATGCAATACCACTAGATGGCTCTATCGTCTTATTTATTTGTTTTAGTCATTTTTAGGCTACTTTGAAATATTAAAACTAGAGGCATTAAAATGGATTTTCAATTGCATCCATACCAGTTGCATTTTTGCATTTTTACCAATAGAAAACTGATGATTATTGCTTTTGTAAAACAGCAAAATAGGTTGGTAAAAGCTCTTGGCAATCACAGTACATAACTTAGAAACTGGCTTGTTGCAACTAGTTTACATACTGTCGTCTCGCATCGCAATCGTTTTCCCATGGCTGAAGCCAGCTGTGATGTGAATATCGTACTCATCACCTTGTGCTCGCAATAGTTTCACTTTTTGGAAAGTGTTCTTTTCAAATGTAACTAAAGGTTATTCCTAGAAATACAAATGTTTGTAGTTGGCACATATTATGCTGGGCTGATCTCTGTTGCAATTTGGAAAACAACTTATCCCAAAAACAACTTAACTTAAACAACAACTATCCCGTTTCTTTCATGTTGGGAAAATAACCATGTGGCTCCAGGCTGCCCTGTGTTTTTTTTTAGTTCTGTGTTTCAACACTGATTGACACTCACAAGGTCAACTAGGCAGCTGACTACTTCCCACACCAGGTCTCTCAGTCCATACTGGACCACTATTTTGTGTGTTTGGTTCATTGTTAATAAAACAGAAACATTTCTCCTCCAATTAATCAGTGGAAAATCACTGGATACTCAGAGCAACCCTAATGACGTACACACACACACACACACACACACACACATGCACACACACACACACACACATGCACACACAAACAGTGGGAGTTGAGGCACTAATGCAACACGTTTGCTGACGCTGACTTTAGTGTTGACTTAATGTGTCATAATAAATGTCCAACAAAAACAAAAACACACACACACAGTGAAATTCAGTTTTGTGTCATGGGTGAATGACAACTGCACAAATAAGTTGGCTGTTGTGCATCTGATCCAAAAGAAACAGATCCGTACAGCTCATTGACTCCTTGAGTTATTTTCACCGGGCAGGTTTGACTGATCCACATCAAACTTAAGAACTAAGTAAGTAAGTATTTCTATAAACAATGTTCTCTACGGGGAATGGTCTGTGGACATAGAGCACATATGTTTAACCAGACCCAGGGGCCTGCAGATGCTCGACAGAGTGGGAGGTGGGGAACTTTTCTCAGGTTAATGTGTAATTTTGGCGGGGCCATGCTTGATAGAGGGAGGGTAATGTATAGCCCATGGACTGAGTGCTTCAGTCCATTTCACTTCCTCCTCAGACTACTGACCACGCTCAGCGGAGGACATCCACCTGTCTGCAGTTCGAAACAGACCGTAATCCACAGGAACTACACAACTTGAGGTTTGAATTTACTATTACAAAACATACATTTAGAATTTGCAGTACCTCTCTCAGTATACAGGATGGTGAACTGTCATAACGGTAACACTAAAAAGCTTTTGTTCCCTTTTCAGGCACCAAGGTGTCAGAGCCCCCCTGTTCTCTTCTGTCCCCCAGGCTCAGTAACTGGAATCTGTCCCTGCAGAGTCAAAGAGTGCAGGGTCTGTCTGGTTACTGCACCCAGGGGTCAGGCTGCTCTCCAGGCCATATTCACTACTGTCTCATATGTTGGGGGGGGGGGGGGGGTTATGCATTAACATGTGAATGACAGGATTCGTTTTCTGCCCTTACATCTGAAGTCATGTTTTTTTTCTTGCCTCAGTTTTCACCTCTTGGCTGTGTTTTCCAACCATGCCACTGTTGACACAAGAGCTGTTCTGCTGTGAGTATTTCACAGAGGAGGGGGCAAGAAGTGGGGCGGTCAGGACCAGTGAACGGCTGTTAAACAGCCTGGGGTCAAGTCCAGTACATCCAGAGTTGAGGCCATGTGGCAGCAGCTGGAGAAACATCCTGTTGATCAGAGCAGGGCTGTATTTAGAGGAGCAGGTTACCCAGTTAGCCATGCAGTTGTGAGCAAAAATTCTACATAATTCTTGATATTTTTTAAAAATGTGTCCAATGAATATAGATATCATTACAAAGACTTTTTGGTTTGTATTTTTAGAGTAAATCTGGCAGGGCTGAGACCACTTTTCTGGTGTCTTGGTCTCAGTCTACTTTCACTCAGACTTGGATTGGATGTTGGCTCAACTTTTTTCCGCCCATCTAACAATTTTCAAAGATGCATTTTCTCAAAGCGGTCTTTAAATGTCCTTCAAATATCCTTCAGGACCAAACTGAGCTGGGTGACAGAATCAAGACAAACAATCCACTGTTCCTCAAACCACAATCTGTAATGCTTGAAACTTTTGCTCTGGCTTTTTGTGCTTACATATAACAATGTGCACCCACAGTTAAGAGAAAGAATTTCAAGAATTTGACACAAATCTTGGCTTTGATGAGCCTCACTGCTCTACTCCATTTGACCACTAGGTGGAGGGAGAGAGTAGTGTTAAAATGTGTGGGTGTGGTCGAAACATGGCCATCAAATGCATCAAATGACCTTCATGCTGCAGAGGCTGATGCAGGACTGTAAAGAGAGGGATTATAAGGTAAACAACATTACATTTCCCTTGTAGATATAGCCGTGCTGGATGACAAATCCTCTCTCTTCGTTCACTTTTTAAAATCACTTACTGTTTTTTTTCTTCATTTAGGCTCTTCATTTTACCATTAAAATTAAATTTCACTTTGGTAGGACGTGAATTTCCCTTCCGTTTGTGTTGACAGAAATGTTTAACTGGAGAGAACAGGCGTTATCTGTCTGGGACGTGACACCACCAGCTACAGGTGTAATGTGATTCCATGGTTTAAAAACTGCTGGGATGTGTGTTCCCTCTGCCTCCCCGCAAAGTAACCACGTCACCTTTAACCAATAAGCTACGGTCCATGCATTCCTGAGAGGTCACGTCTATTATAAGGCAACCACTGACTGGCACCTCTCTCTCAGACAGACACACACACACACACACACACACACAGAAGCCTAGCATCATCTAGCTCAGGTTAACGCAGTAATTTGGGGCCTCTCCATCGAAGAGCTTGATTCTGGTGGAAATATTCTCCGGGGGATTTTCTCACTGGTGCAGCTAAAATTGCAATAGGTTGAATTCAAGTTCATTTGAAGATGATCCCTTAGCTGTTGCAGTTAGGAGTGTGTACAGGGAGATTTCACACCGGACTGCTAAACGGTGGAACATTTGTTGTATGATTTTATCCAGTACAGTATCATAATTGCATACATTTTAACCCTGCTACTTGCTTTGGATCAAAGTGAAACGTTTTTCAAAAATGCACTTTTTTTTGTTTTTGTTGCTAGAATTAGAGACTGATGTGTGCTTTGGACCCAAACGGCACCAAACAGATGATAGATGATAGATGGTAGATTTACTATATTGAGTGGATCCTTGAATGTTGCTGTTTATTTACATTTGACAAGTTACAAATCAAATTATTTAATATAACAGTGATGGAAGAATGTGCCGGTTCATTACTAATTATTGTTCTCCTGGCAACTGCAACGTTTAACTGTAAAACATGTTTTGTGTTCAGCAATAAAATGTGTTTAACGTTCCTCATTACGCTCCAACCAGGAATTCTTCTATCTGCATCCAGTCCAGCTGCAAACCTTCCAGCAACACTTTCAGTATCACTGTACTTGTATATTTTTTGTATATTTTTAGGATATTTTTTATACAGTTTGTTGCCCTTAAATGTGTTTATTGTATAGTGATGTGTGCCTCTCTCTTATTCTGTACTGCTGCATAACTGCAATTTCCCCTCGGGGACAATAAAGAGCCATCTAATCTAATCTAATCTAATCTAATCGTGCTATGCTTATCTCTTATGAGGAATGTGTGCTGTGGATAATGAAACATTTTGGCATTTTGTGCCTCCAAAGAGGGGCACCTCTGATGCCTTCCCTTGGTGTAAGAGTGATGGACAGGCTGGAGTGATGCACGTCAAACACATCAAAGCATTTAAAAAAAAAAGAAGCTTTTGCAACGTAATTTGACCAATAATACATACTCTCAATACTTTACAGGCGTTTATTTTGGATTTTACTCCCCGTAGAAATGTTTTGTACACATTTACAATGCTCATTTGTGGGTTTTCCAAACTAACACTTGATAGCTCCACTAGGCCTAAAGCATATATTGCATCAATCACTGACTACTTTACACTTCAAATATCAAGAGGCATTAGCGTAACTAGATATGTTTCAGCGGTGGAGCCGTGGAAGGACCAGTTTTAGAGTTTCAGCATTCATAAAGTGGAAAATGATACCATAAATACATTAATAACAATATAACTTGTCATCGTGAAATGCTACAAAAGGAATACAAAAGAAAATGTGGCCATGTCCATCCTTTTAAAATGTTCAGCCGCTGGGCATACGGGTCTACTATCTCGTTTCTCTAACAATGGAGATCCAGGGCAACGTACTGTGGAAGAGTCCAGAATCAGTGGCCCATCCCCGTCCAGAAAGCTCTCCGTGCTTCACCCTGATACCGGCAGGGTTGAGGGACCCGCTGGCCACAAGGGGGGAGGGGGATCCTATCCATACAACCCTAGCCTAGAATAAGTCTTCACACCATGTCTAAAAATAACAGCGAGAGAGAGAGAGAGCGAGCGAGCGAGCGAGCGTGTGACTGTGCTCACATACACTGTTGTTGTGCAGAAAGCAAAGAAAGTAGCACACCTTCTGTATGGGAATTAGTGTGTGTGTGTGTGTGTGTGTGTGTGTGTGTGTGTGTGTGTGTGTGTGTGTTGCTGGGGCTTGAGAAAGGTCTCAGTACATTGCATCCTCATATATGTCCGTTCGCAGGCAGAAGAGGATCCCTCCACCTAGCATGAAGATGGTGGCGCCCCAGCCGAGGCCGTAGCCCCAGTTGAACTCATGATAGGTCTGCAGAACTGTTCCGTCAATGAACTTGATCGGGTAGAGGACCAGAGCGCAGGCCTGAAGGACCACTGGAATCAAAGAGAATCACACATCAGATTCCACAGAGAAAAATATCACTCTATTTCTTGCAAACTTGCAACTTTAAAGTCATAAAGTGACATAAAGCATACAACTTTACTCTTTTGTAAACAGATAGCTTATTATTATTGTATAAGCAGAGATGTTGAGGTTCTCCAGAGCTGCTGGAACGTAAATATCAACAATCTTAGAGAGATAAAGTTGTGACAAGAGCGGAAAGATAAAAGAGAGTAGGTCTGGGCTGGGAACCAAAGGTGTGTTGATGAAAAATGAAAAAGAGGTCACCAAACTACTTAGAAGACAATGTTTGTATAAAGTTATTATCTCCTCATCAGTGTTTCTGCTGGCTCCTGTTACAAATCAAATCATGTCATCAGACACTTTCTTGTGGTGGAATGATCCACTACAAAGATTTTCCATGAGATACCCACTAGAAAGGAATACGGATGACAAGTTAGCCTAATTTCACTGGGTTTGTAAATGACTGGTTTAAAATAGGAATACGCCAAAACAGGCATAACCTAGCCGTGTAATTATAGACTATCTGCTTTCTGTCTTCTCTGGTTGCACAACTTTGAATTTACTGCTACCCTTTAGCACCGTAGAGTTTTAATTTTGCCACCGAGGGCAGCATTTATTACTCCGCCACTCAATGTGCTTGGATACAAACATGAATGAAATATGACACATCAGTTATAGTGCCAAATCGCCAGAAGATGAGGGAAGAAACACATAGAGGAGCTCTGCAAGTAAATTGATGAATTTAATTGAACTGATTGTTGATGTAAGCGATGGCTCACATGACAAATAACGACGTGGTGGAATTTATTTGGCCTTGATATATTTTATTGCAGAGCACATGGTTTTGTAATGTATAATTTTCCTTTGCAGTTCTATTAAGTCTGATATCGCCGTAAACGACAACAAAGCTTTTCATAAAAAAAAACAAACAATCTTTGCGTGATGGTACATCTCTATACGGGCGTCTTGCTCAGTGGAAAATAAAAGTGACCCCCCCCCCCAAGATGAGTCATTGTTTCTGTGCATTTTCTCACCCTGAAGCAAAGTCTGTGAAGTTTCTCTCTTTCGTGACGTGTGGAACAATCTCAACAACTATTATTTTAACCTCGACACCACACAGAAGAACAATAACGTCCATCACACTGAATCATTCTTCCTCTGAATCCAAGAGCATGAATTCTCAGTGGTAAATGTGTTGGCGTCAGTGTGTGTGTGTGTGATCAAAGGCACACTGTGCTCCATTCACATACCGGTGACTACAGTTCCTTTTCCTCTGTTAAAGCCTGCGTGCCGGTGGACTGACTCAAGGAGAAGGGACCTCGTGTAATTGACTAAGACTCCACCTTTCCTTCCTACAGGACAAGGCAGTGGGTGTGCAGAGGAGGGAGGACATCAGCCCAAAGAATGTGGCTGTGTTGATGGAGCCCAGACTGAGCTAGCTGGCTGCTGAGGTCATATTTCTGGACAGAAAATAAATACCACACTTTCAGCCACATAGCCACTCTTGCCAATGGGGTATTTAACACAGTCCCACCCCTCCAGCTCTGCTCTACCCCGGGACCGGGCAGCTATAAGGAGACCTTATTCTCGCAAAGGCTCTTAAAGCACTTACACACAGGAAAGGATAACCCTGCATTCCCCCACATTTTTCAGTAAATGCCTAACGGTCAAAGCCACAGACATTAAGTCCAGCACAATCCAGCCCCAGCAACACACTGCTCCTTTGTGACCGATGTTTTGACTGAAAGAACAAGACAGAAACGGCTTTTATGAAAAACCTGGAGAGGTCCAGATACCTGTTCCTGGACACACTGCTGGTGGTCAGAACATATGTCAAGAGTCGTAGAAAGACTGATGTGAATTGCGTAACAGGATGTCTCTTTTCTTATATAATCCAATTTTATTTTGAAAACTCTGGCAAAGCTGGGGCCGGGTACAAGCTAAGTAAGGCTGCGGTCAGTGTTTCATCACTGTGTTAAAACGACACAATGTACGCACTGGCTCTCAGTTAGTAATTACAAGTCTATATATGGGCCGACGTCTTTGTCTCCCGGGTGCAGAGCCAAACTTTTAATTTGACTTTAATTGCATGCTTTATGGTGTCAATTCTGGCCTCACCAACAGACTTTCTCACAAAGCAGCCCAGAGAAGCCCAGCTCAAGTGAGAGTCTGAGGGGAGAATGTTTTTTTTCTTTGTCAGTGACTTCACTTCATCGGTAAGCCTGCAAATTCTGCGGCTGCTTTTTCTTGGCAGCGCGAGCCGGCTCTCTGAGGCTCACAGCAGCCACTCCACACCACAGAAAGAGTGAGCTCAACTCAAAGTGGTTCATTCTGCCCCTGCTTTCCTTCTCCGACCTCATATTTAATCTGAACGCTGGAACAAAAACAGGCCTGTCTATATGGAAATTGTTGTGGTTGTGGAGAACACATATGTGCCATGTGTTCAGTTTCCATGTGTGTGTGAGCACGCCGTTTGACTGCGAACGAACTGACGAAATAACACGTTGGATAAATATATCTCGTCGCATGAGGTGGGGGGATCGCAGATGCTTTGAGTACTTGTGTGAGAGAGAGATGAGAGAGGAGAGAGAGACTCACCTGCAGTGAAGAGTAAGACTGCCACGGTGCGATAGTGCCGTCTCTGCGTCCCTCGGCACAGGGAAATGAAGGCCACCAGAAAGGCCACCAGAGTTACCACGGCGCCGGCTATCAGCAGCACCAGGGTGGCAATCTGCCAGTCTGCAGGAGGAGACACACACACACACACACACACACAGGTTACAGTGGACCGTCCCAACAAAAGCATTCAGAGGACGGCACTGCGGGGCTTGAATTGAACCGCTGTGTTGACAAACACAAAACAACAGCTAATCCCACACAGTGAAATGTGTCCGCATGAGAGCGGGGCTGTATCAGGATAATAGTAATCTGATTACAAACTTGGTAACTGTAAATCAGTTGCAGATACTGTAAATAATCCAATAGTAAGATTAGAGGTTTACCTGGATTACTCAGGTGAATGTGTGGGGGTGTAAAGGTTTGTTTTCATTGTTGGCTCATAGAAACAAACATAATGTGACAGATCTTGAATTAATAGTTGATGTTGTAGATGATGACTGTAGAGACTGGAAGATAATGTTACTTCATATTCCATGGATTATGAAGGCGAAGTAATCCAGAAACAACTGACCATAACTGCATTACTTTACCGAGCTTCAGTACTCATTCACATACCCGCACCCACATATTATTCAGTCTAGATTTTCCTTACATTTCAGTAGTTCTTCATAATCCCCTTGTTTATTATCCTCCATCCTTGTTTATTATATTTGCTGTGGATTTTTATGTGAAAATTAAAGTGTTAATCTGTGAGATTCTTGCTTTTTTTTTTTTTTTTGATGACATCTTTGGTAGTGCTGTGGTGCTTTTGCACTGCACTGCCCAGAGATCTCTTGTCAAGCAAACATTGTGGCCAGTACAGTGACATTGTTTTCCTTGGATTTTCAGTGGATGTCTGTTCAGCCATAGTAGCCATCTACCCAGTTCTTCTTCTTTTATTTATTTCAAAGAAATCTCTGTTGCTGCTGCTGCTGCTGGAAACATACAATGCATCACTTCCTGTGCGGCAGAGGAAAAATCCCCTATGCCATCTTCTGTGCCTTCCTTTCCTGGCTGCATTGTGTCTTTCCCCCTGCGATGCCCCAGGTGTTTGTGTCAGAAGACTGCCCAGCCTCAAAAGGCTTGAACCAAAAGGAGAATTTCCACACAATGCGGGGTGTGTGTGTCTCTGCCCCCCAGCTCCTGACTCATTTGTCCTCAGGATAGTAAAAAAGAGACATTGCCCTCATAATACATCTGAACTCCATTTTGCCCCAGCCTTCAGTGTTGTGTATTTTCCATTTAGTCCATTACGTATTTGGTTTGATTTGTTTTTGTTTTGAGAAGCGCCGTTCACTCGCCAAAGGGTATAAAACAACATAAAAACTATATATTTCCCTCACTGAGGCTGCAGGCCATTCTATTGCATTGTTTTCATTTTCATAAGTTCAGACTGTTTCGTAGTGTGTGGAGTGTGTGTCCTCCAGATTACCTCTCCCCCAGGAGAAACTGAGACTCAAGAATTTGAGAATATGCACATAATAAATCCGCTGTGTCTTTTGGCGAACTGCCCCTTTAACCCCAACACACCCCCGTCACCGTGGCTCTAATTAACTCTGCCAGTCACTCCCTCCCAGCGACAAACCCGCCTCCTATTCAGCCCTACACATTCCACAATATCACAGAGCAATCCATCACACCAAGCCAGTGATTCCCTTAAACAAATCTTGTAGCTCTCTTTATCTGTGTGTATAAGTGTGTGTGTGTGTGTGTGTGTGTGTGTGTGTGGGGTGGGGGTTGGTGGGATAGCAGAGACCTGAGTTCACCCCCACTCCACAGACAATAGTCCATGAAGTCCATATGTCACTTTGGATAGTTAGTGACATATGGACTTCATGGACTATTGTTTTAAATATTTATTTATTTGGGGGAAGCAATAATGCCAAAAATTGGCTGATGGATTCAAAAATTCACCATCTGCTTTCACTATATCACCATACGCCAAATTCTGGTACATTTTATGTTCATGTTCTAAACACTGCTGTCATCGTGGCAGCCCGGTGGGTCCAGGCCTGGAGAGATGGATGCTGGGACAGATGCTGCAGACCTCCTAAATTACATGGAGACTGGATTGTCCTTTCGAACCCCATCAAAGTAATCTGATTAGTGGAGTGGATTAACTGTTTACATGTCTGCAGCATGTGAACAGCTAACTGGAACTGGTGGAAACTGACATTGAATCAACCCAGTAAAAGCACCGAGGTAAATTACATGGAATCAACACTGAATCATCCACTATTGTTTTGTTGCTTGATCTGACGTTGATATAACAGTGAAAATGCAAAGAAACAGTCACAAAATCGTCATAGTTCAATCACCACTTTGATCTTGAATCAACGACACCTCGCTGTCTGAGTTGTGCATCAGAGTGTCAGCCATAGTCACACCCCAGCATGGGAAAAATTGTACAAGACACCCTGCATGGCTCGGCTACTGGACAAAGACCACTACCAAAACAATCTCTGCTTGGTGGATGATTGCCAGAGCCACCAGTCTGGCTGCTTGGATCATTGTACTGGTCAACAGAATAGATATTTCTTGTTTTCCACAAAGATCATGATATTTCTTTCAATCATGGGACATGTAGCCTACACACTGAATACCAGACCCAGCATTTGAGTTGAGGGGAACTGTGAATGAAGTCATCTGAATTTAACTGATGTTTTGTAAATTATTTGCCGTTTCCATGTCAACTGCATCCACATCTTACTAAACTTGCTAAACTAAGCATGGTGTTCTGCTGGCATGTGGATAAGCAGGGAAGATATCCACATAGTACTGCATTACGCATACTATAGTCATACTACAGCATACCTCAGGCTTTCTCCCACAAAAATATACAGTTTGCTACATTATATTATGGTAAGATAACAAATACACTATTGTAATAGCACACTATGAAAACTTCAGTATAATTCTTACCATACCATAATATTTTCTACTGCAGTATCCGCAAAAATAGTACAGTATACTACCCTGTAAAAAATATTATTGTTTTTTTTACTGTAATGTTTTTTCATGTGTTTGTGTGATTCTTGGTTGATTGGTTGTTGTTCACCTATTCTCTCTTTCACAAAACATCCTAATTCCTGTAAAAAATAAATAAAAATACCAAAAAATATATATTGTTAATATAATATTGTTCTCACCAGATGTAAGGGTGGAATAGCAACTCCATTCAGACTCTTGAGTCAAATGTCGTGCCTCAGATTTGGAGCAGGACTCCCACAGAGACAGAGAGAAATGCTCCGCAGTGACCCAGGCTGGGCTCAGGAGAGCGACGACGTCCAAACACAGCGCGAGAAACACACAAAGTAAAGCGATCAACTTGAACGGTCGGAAAACATACATCTCGTTTACAGACATCTTTTCATGCTAAACTGGCCGAGACTCACTCCGCTGGCTTCAAGTCACAATACGCTTAGATCCGTGTGGGTCTTAGGTCTTCGCCCACCATAGCCTTCGCTGCTGCTGTCAAGCCAGTAAAACCAAAACGCATGACATCCGGTTAGAAACAATCTGTCTTTCAAAATAAATGTACTCGTGTTGCGTGAAAGTGAAAGAAAAGATCATCATTTTACCCAAAGATCCTTTCTATCTGAGTGTATTCTCTCTTACAAGATTGTTGTAAGGGTCACAGGGATTTTGTCAGGCCACTATGACTGTGAAGCTTGCATTCCTTATTTTTGGTTATTTGTATATTTAATGATCAAGCAACTGACACTTTTTTTTTATTGTGCACACATTGAATATCACTGTGTAAGAGTGTAAGCTAAATGCCAAAAATGTATTTAAACAATGAAAAGTTGTGCCAAAATGCCATTTTCATTTCTTAGATTAGAAGTTATGCAAAGAGTATATTAGACTTGCTGAATCTTATTGCAGCAGCCAGCAAAAAAATCAGTATCAAGCCAAAAGTTCAAAAACAAAGAAATTGACCACAACACTTATTACAAACCACTTGGAAAGACCACTACTATCAGACAAAGAAGTTTTTAAACCCACTGCCACAATTACATTATTTGTTTTGGCCATTTGAATGATACTTATGGAGTACATGAGCTCTAATGGAGGGTCCTACCCAACCCTCTATTATATAAAACTACAAAAAGACCCAATACCCATGAACTTTGAACAAATACAAAAAAGGCATTGGAATTAGGCCCTATTTAATGAGTAATCTAGTAATAGTAATCTTTTCTGAAATTATTTTTGATATAATTGTTGTAGTGCTGTAAACTCCAATAATTCAATAGTTCAATATTGTTTCGACAAAGGGTGTCGATTGTGTGCTTTTATTCTGAAGGCAAGACCGCTAAATCGGAAACCACATTTCTGCTGTCTGGAAAGCTGCTGCATTTTTTTGGATGGTCAGAAAGTTGAGGTTAGTCAAAGAGAATAGTTTCCAAGAGGGGGGGGAAACGTCAACAAAGGTATCGGCACGCGCAAAGCACCATGGTTAGGCAAGACCAGAGCATCTAAATAGAGAGCATGTAATTTATGAACTAACTAACTAACTAACGAAATAAATAAATTCGTATTCTTATTCTTCTTTTTATTCGTACTAATAGTAGTATTAGTCATAGCCATTAAAACAATACATGCATTTATTCCTCCTTGCTTCTATAATAATCAAAGAAACCAAAGACAACATTTTCCCACAAAGTTATCACACATACAGATTTGTTTGAGGGGATGTGGATGGGGTTTAGTGTAGCCTGTAATATAAATACAAGAATAAAAGATACGCAAAGCATCTTTTACTAATACTACTACTATTGTAATGAGTTAAGAGTCCAGCAGATGGCGGAAACGTGACATTTTGGATGCCAATGGCCATAGAACAAGAACAAGAACAAGAACAAGAACAAGAACAAGAACAAGAACAAGAACAACAACAACAACAACAACAAGAAGAAGAAGAAGAAGAAGAAGAACAACAGCAACAACAACAGCAGCAGCAACAACAGCAGTAGCAACAACAACAACAGCAACACTGCTATTACTACTACTACTACTACTACTACTGCAACTACAACAACTTGTAGAAGTATTAGTAGGAGATAACATGTTATGGGCAGTGAAAGTATTAAATTAGACACGATTAGATGACAGTATTGTTTAATCTTTTGGAGGCTTTTCATTGGCTGTCTTTGTATCTTGTTTGAAATATTTCCATCTTCTAGGGAACTAAATAACTGCAGCATTATGAACTCTATTTAGAATAGGCCTTTCTAATAATCACAAATTCTACATAGGCACACACACACACACACACACAGGCTCAGAATTGCGTCACTGCAAAACACTGCAGTATTGAGAGACATTCAACTATAATCAGGGAACATTGATGAAGTTAGGATGTGAGTCGTCCAGAAGCAAGTATGACCGGCTTTGATCCATAATCCCATTAACAACATAACATAAGCAAAGGCTCTTGTTCAACAACTTTAGACAATCAAATGGGACTGGGATAATCCTAACCTCTCCCTCATTGCACACCTGGGAAAATACTGGGATTTGTTTCCTCAGAGGAAACTGTGTTCAACCTTCATGTCTTCTGTAATGTGTCTGAGGAGGCTCTGTAGCTTATCTGTACCTCAACACGCTCCACATGGACCAAGTGCACATGTCTTTCATCATTGCGAGATCATGGGGTAGCGTCTAAGAAAGGGCTGTTCTTGCCATACCTCCAACTGTCTGTTGCACCAGCTGGCTTCCCTTCAGCAGAGGGGACCTACCTTGATTGTCAGGCAGACGGTCCTATTGGATGCAACCAGCATCATTCTTAAAAAAGCTTTTGTTTATCAGCCATAAAGTTAATACACTGCATTGAGAGTAAATAACGGGTTCTCCAGTGAGTTAAGGTAATAAAGGGGGGCTCATCTAAGTATATAGCCTCAATTAATATGAATGGGGGACCAAAGATCACCTATATTGACTGACTGTCACGCATCCGCACCACAGTAATAACAGGGTGAGGAAATGGCAGTATCTGATTTCTTGAGATATTTATACATTTATTTATAAATAAAAATGTCTTCTTCCTCCTCAGGTATAGAAGGGGGGTAAACAAGATCAAGGGTTATTTATATAAATTTATATATAGGAAAATGTCACATATTATTATTATGATTATTATGATTATGATTATTATTGTTATTATTATTATTATTATTAACAATAATAATAATAATAATAATACCACTACAAATAATAATATGGCATTATTACTATTATTATTAGTATTATTAATACTACTACTACTACTACTACTACTACTACTACTACTACTAATATTATTAATAATATTAATATTGTTATTAATAAGGCTATCATTACTTATTGTTATTAATTATTATGATGATGATGGTTAATAATAATCATCATCATCATCATCATCATCATCATAACAATAACAATAATCATAATAATAATAATAATAACAACAACAACAACAACAATAATAATAATAATAATAATAAACTATTCAGAATAAGCAAGTAAACATGCCTTAGTAGAATGGAAAACTGTACTCTATGTACCTGAACATATCTTTAACTCTCTAAATGAAGTTATCCAGTGTAAAGAACAAACACAGCTGATTTAAATGCTTAGATTTACACCTCTGCTGCTCTCTTGCCCTGTGATCCCAGTTTGGTTTAATCCTACCCCCTATCATTTTCTGGTGTCTAGATTAGAGGTTTTCAGTGTATCTGACATAATGAGAGTTTCAGACTAATGCCACCCTTCTCAGTGTGAATGGTACTGCCAAGCTGCCAGCAGGGCATCTGAGTAGGGGGGAATCTACCATTAGGCGAACCCGTGGACAGTGTGAAGCCCATTTCCTCTAAATGCCCCTCCTCTCCCAGAGAACAGGCAGAGTGTCCTGTCATTCCCCTCCAAAAGCCCCTCATTAAAAAATCTGCCAAGTAGACAAAGCTACTTGAGACGCTGCACAATAGTGACTCCCCACATGGTGATTTGAAACGGCATAAAGGAAATCCAGGTCATGTCTCACTTTTTTTTTTGAATCCCAACCTATCCACCAACCTCCTGTTTAGTTTCATCAGCCATTTTATTATTGTTATAGCATTCAGGCTCCCACACAGAGGGATCGGACTACAGTAACAAGTTTACTACAGTAACAAGAGGATAAAGAGAATAAGATGGGGGAAGAGGGTGGGAGGGAGGCAGGGCACACACACACAAATAAAGAGAGACTGTGATTCAGTCGAAGGTTTGATGATGATGATGGTGAAGATTATACAGTGTGAGGGAGAGAACGCTTCTACACTACATACTACTCAGCACATGACGTCACCCTCTTTTGTTCATCGTGCTTTTCTGGGAGTGGCTGAGCTTATTTGGCTCAGAATAAACCTCTCAAGGCTGTTCCGGCCATGAATAAACTCCCATTACATTTGATGAGGCCATCTCTTCTGTGAGGCAGTCATCGCTACAAAAATCTGTCCTGCTCATCTCTCTCCTTAGCATCACACCACCACCCCAGGTCAGCTTGATGGTGATGCTGCATCGTGTCATCATATAGAGTCATATTTACTCATCATTTAACATCCATGGGAGTAGTTTACGTTGACCAGTGCCTTGCTCAACCTCCCCTTTGGCATTAAAGTTTTCTCTTTGACACATTTGGTACTTGAGATGAGTATCTCATGACATCCACGTCAACCCTACCGTGATGCAGCTCAGAGCAGTCGGTGATGAAGTACCTCAAGGTCACGTTGACAATGATTGTTGAGGGAGGAGGGGAGCATGTCTTATCCACTTCCTCTGCTTAGATTTTGCAGCTGGTCAAGGGGATTCAAACCGCTGGCTTTCCTCTAACCATTAGGCTACCGCTAAATGCTGAACAGGGGCTGCCTGAATGGCACTGATGAAATGAGAGGAAAAGCTTCTTCACATCATGGTGTAATCACTGTCCCCGTCTTTTCATCCACTCACTCTGCAGCAGGGTGTGAAGAGAAAATAATCATTAGGATAGTCACATTCATTCATGGCCACGTGGATCTAATGACTCACCATTTGAATTCATCACAGGCTTAAATATGTTGCAAATCTGATTCCAATCACACTGTTTTGTTATTTTAAGCGAGAGTCTTGATAACTATTTGGATACACAGAGTCACATTCATAGGACTGTTTTCAGGAGTTTCATTTCTTTGACAGTACACCAATGAACAGAGACCCCACTGTAATTATTGCAATTCTACTGACAGGGACACATAATAAAAAAATAAAAAAAAAACTTTTTTTTATTAAGTTCACTCTGGTGTTATGTCATGAAGATTTATCCATGACACGTCAGTTTCGGGGGTTCTAGGCTAAATGGTGTATGCGAAGCCCAGCTTGGTCTCACAGTCACTTTGTGGTCCCACTGTGTTCTTGTATGCCCACCTGTCCCTCAGAGGCTCGACCACTCTGGGCCTGTCTGCCAGCTTGTGGACATCTGTTTACTTCCTCTTCCATCAGTCGTCATGGCTGCAACCCCCCACTTTTTGCCACCAAAACCCCTCCCCTCGCAGGCAGGCCATCTCCACCCTTCTCTCGTGTTTCCCCAAAAACACCAGCTGTGAACCACTTATGCTTATCCTGCAGCCCACCTCATTCAACCTTGTCACGTCAGCCAGCCCACACAGCCAGCCCACCGCTCTGTCTCGCGTTGTCACTGTACTTTACTGTATGTACGTCGTGAATGATTTATCACATGCCTAACCTTGGAAACCCTGACTAAGGGCCTCGACATACGCTATAGGCTATGTGGTATTTGAGATCAGTACATTCAAGTCTGATGCTCCTGCATGCAGTGCTGCTCCTTTTTGATTTAGAGGTCTGACTCGTCAAGTGCTCTGGGAAGAATTGTAGATAATAGGGGAAGAGAAATATGACTAAGCTTTCCCAGAATGCATCGAGTCGTAACATTTAAGTGGCATTTTTTAAATAGCTTTAAACCAGTTGTCATTTTGATGTGTAATGACTGCCTGCACTGCTGGAAGACGATGACTGATAACGGTGAAAGCATTTAGACGTCCTGTCAATCTGCTGGTCCTAAATGATGCAAGCACATCAGAGCCTTTGCTCGTCTATAGGCCTACTTCTTGCTATTGAATTATTTCAAATGGTAAACTTTTTTCCCCTGCAATTATTGTGCAGCCCTGCATTTCCTATTACGTATTTCTACTGTATGTGCGCGTGAGTGTGGAGGAGGGGTATTATAGAAGGCAACTGGCAACACAGATGATGTACTCATCAAAAGAATGCGTTAATAAATTGACTTTAGAATAATAGAATATGAAGTGAGAATGGAAAATCGTGTGGCATTTTAGGAACGATAACCAGATGTTTTATTGTGTTACCAGAATGTTGCAGAATGAACACATTTGAGTAGATTTCTAATGTCCAGCTGTTACCCAAGGTATTTGACTTAACTACTTAACTACTGCATGCAGGGACTTCACTCTTTATTATGACAGGTAAGACGTTTTCACCATCAATCTGACCAAAAAATATTTTAGAGGGACCTATATTCTTTAAATCAAATCCAAAGACTTCCTTCCAAAACTGAGCAGGTCACTCTTTGTAGGGAGAAAACTCAGGGAGAGCTTGGGGTGAACACAAATTTTCAGCTGACAGCTCAGGATTGCAAACTTTATTCCAAGAGTCACAAAGCATTTTGGTGGAATGTAGACCAGACTCTGAAACTAGTTCAGTGCATGTTCACTTTGGCAAGAGTTGTGCGACACAGCACCCCGCTGGGAGACCAATATCCAAATCTGCCCCTCTTTTCATGCTCGCGACTAGCTAAAGGACCCCCTGCGAGGACACTCTCCTCCTTTTCCCCCCCGTCAGACTACAGGCAGTGGACAGTCGCCCTTGGGGAGCTCGTGAGGGAGGTGTGGAGGAAGCAGTGATCAGAGCGAATTAGAGTTATGCCTGCCATGCAAAGGAGAGGCTCCAGAATGTGGCAACAGCTGAGTGTAAAAGTGAAGCTTTTACGCCTGAGGGGAGAGGAATGGTTGACAAAGAGAGTGGCCTCCTGTGAAAAGAGTCAGCTCTGTTCTTTTGTTATCTCTTTGAATGAAAAAACATGTTATCCATGGGATATCTCTTTTAAAGGAATGGGCTACCCAGTAATGTCTGTGGTGTCGTATTACAACACAAAGTGAATTCATGAACATGTTTGCCTTAGTGTAAATCATCTTTGCTCTCCTTAATCGTGGTCCTCTTTAATATCCTCATGCCTCTGGCAGTTCAAATCCCATGTGGGACCATGTGCATAGAAAAAAAAAATATTTGCTTTCTTTTTTTACGTGTTAAATCATTTAATAATTTCGTGCTCATGCAAGCAACCCGTCATGCTGAATTCTTCTCCTTCTTCTTGTGTATGCAAACTGACCCGACCAATAAAACCACAAGGTCCAATGGGATTTACGTAACACCCAGAAGTAACAGAAGAAAACCGATTGAAAGAAACATCCAGGGCATGAAACCCCGTCCCTACGCTCTCCTTTTGTACAACCACAGAACAAATGAAACCAAGAGCATAAAATATTACATATCATTACATCATGGCGGGACAGAGAGTTGCTTCCCTGGTAGGTCTACTAAAAGGCCACTGTACTGTACATTGTACTGTACAAGGTAACAGTGAAAAACATTTTCTGACCAGCGTGTACTTTGAGATAATGTATATCAGCCAGGATTACAAAGTTAGAGGAAAAAAACACACAAGTTTGTTTCCCGTCGGCCTTGTAGTCTCCACTGTTAAAGCATTATCCCCGAGATGAGCTTCGGGGAACATTATACACGTATTTTGGCCTACTTTCGAGGCCCAGACGTCATTACTATTCAAGGAATGTCACAACAGTGGAGTTTGTTCCTTGGTGATGTTTGGTCTGACGTTTTTTTTCCTGACACATTTGGGCCTGTTGTGAGTATCTGGTGGCATCTTTCAAGTCAGTTCCCCAAAGTGCATCTCACCTTTCCTGTGTGCGACGCTACCTCCACTAGCCTGCCAGAAGTTTCAATGAAATCAACACCACACTACAATGACTTACAGCACATAGACGTTTCATTGAAATATTACGTAGCCATGAAGTTGATAAATGTTGACTGGTAATTCAGTATGACATCAACCTAAAACCAGTGTGACCAATGTATGGTAGCAAGTTGTTGGGGTTCATTCAGTGTGAGCTCTTTCTTGTTACGATAGAATGGTGCAAAATTCATGTCAACATCTTAGAATTGATCTTTGAATTGATCCTCAGAGCCTGTCCAATACGATGATTGGTAACTTTGCTACTTAAGTTCATTCACTTCACAAGTTTGGAAATCAACCTCAAATATTAGCTGCCTTGGGGATCAATTGTCAGCATCAGGCTTGTTTCCTCTCTAATTGTCAATATCAATAATATCAAACAGGTGAAATTACTTCTTGAAAACTGTGATCCACACACACAGAATGAAATAATACTACCTTGATACTACTCTTCCTTTTTTTGTAGCTGTGTGAGAAGTACAATTTTAGGTTTTCAAAATAAAAGTAAGACAGTAGTGCTGAATATGCGTCCCCATGTATGAACGTAAACAACCTTGATGTTTAACCATTGTCGAGGTATTCACAGTAAAAAAAAACGAGTAATATAACATCACCCTGAAGTGAAATATCTCTTTAAAACATGAGCTGCTAAAAGCAACCCCAAAGGGAGGTCAGACACAGCACTGAGGTGTTCCAGCTTTTATCTCCTCTCAACAAAGAGCTCCACCAGACCAAAAGTACCAACTGTGATTTGTCTCAAAAGGATACAGTCATTGTCTCAGCTGATTACACACACACACACACACACACACACACACACACACACACACACACACACACACACACACACACACACACACACTCACACATACACTCTTTTAGGGGCTCTTTAATCTGTGAGCCATTAAATTATAGTCTTTTTCAATTCAAGCATTTACCTTTTTGGTGAGAAAGTGACATCAGCCCCACCCCAGCCCATACTGATACAGCACTGCCATGATGGGCGTGTTCAGCGGCCGTTGGCTTTAGGACCCAGTAGCTCCTCCAGTGAGGAAGGCAGCGGCTCTGCTCTCAGACTGAAGCAGACAAAGGCGAAGGGAAAGACGGCGTGCCGCTATCCTGCAGCATCGACACCCACCCACCCTTCACTCCGCAAGCAGCGTCGCAGGTGAGTCTCCTACTTGGTGGGCTTATTCACGCACTTCAGTGATCAAACGAAAAAGAAAATGTCAGCGTTAACGGCTCGCGGCGGACAAATGGAGATGTCATTGTAGTTATATGAGTATTGCACAATGTTGGGATTTCTGTCAGTTGAATAAGCTTTCAGACGGGCCATTGAGCAGGTGGTTTGTGGTTAGGTGTGTGCGCGCACCCGGCCCTATTTATAAAACTTGGATTAAACCCTCTGCCCTCTGCCATGTGGCCACACTGATCAATCCTCATCATCTGCAAATCAGAAGTCTAGTGCCAAGAAACTTTTTTTTTCCCCCTTTTTGAATATGGCTTAAAGCTAGCTCAGGGTGGCTTAGTGTCCTTAGATAAGACACAGATCTGCACGACTGGAGGATCATAATTTGAAGCTGGTCTTTTGGGAGTGTGTAGTCAGGGTTGTTGTGTGGGTGGCTCTGTCAGGAACACAGAACCAGCCAGACATGTCCTGTTACCACACAATGTAACTGCAGTGCTGTCAGATGCTCAAGGCAGGATTTGATTTGGGAGCATGTCCTGCTTATGTTGCCTTTTCATCCACTGATAAAAAGTATATACCCTGTATTTATCATAATGAAAGACATAATCATGATAATTATTAATATAGGCCATGGAGAAAACAGGGTACTGCTATTACTTCCTATGAGAAGATGTACTTTCTTGATCTATGCAGTCGGTGCGTAGAAAATGAGCAGGCTGCTCCTACAACTAGCAGAAGCAGTGATGGTGATGTCACACCGAAGGCACCCTGTTTGAGACAATGGACTGTCCTAGTTGATGCTCCGCTGGGGAAGGGTCACTGTTAGCTCTGCCCATTAATGCAGCAGATGGGCTTGAAACCTGGCCTTTGTCAGCCGAGGAGCACCCATTCCACAGAAGTCCCACCCCTATCCCTCTCTGGCGTAAAACCCCAGGCAGAGCCAGGGGTTAGCAGGGGGATTGGAAGGCCCAGGCACATTTATGGGTGGTGACAATATGTTTCTGTCTATTTTAATGCTCTCTGTTTGTCGTTGTGGTGGTATACATATATGGCATTAGCTTTCACAGATTAGAAATTGTGAAATATTCTGTAAATCGGAAATGGGCATTTGGCATTGTGTGTTTCATTGCTTCTAATGTGTAATAATTTGAATGCAAAATGGAAGAAATCGTCAGAGAAAGGTGTGTGGGGGGTGATTTTTGGTGAGGTAGCCTATAGAAGCATGGCCTATGGCACTGATGAATTAGTAGAAAACTGTCACAAATACAGCACAAAACTGAATATTCTCATAATGACAGAAGATGCCAAACTGTGGTGTGAGATGCTAAATCCCTCAAGGCCAGAGTAACTGAGAACCCACAACACACAGGTGTTGTCCTTTTAACAAGGACACCCAGAGCTGAGGGGTGTTCAAAGCCCAGTGACCTCACCAACAATACATACTGTATACATCTTCAAGCAACTCTTGCAAGTAGTCCGTAGGTTTACAAGACAAAATAGTTCCACAATGTTCTCAGTATGGTGCTGTGTCACACAATGCCTCATGCCAAAGTGAAGATGCACTGAGCTACATATACAGTAACGACTGACAGACATAGCTGTTCATCCCTGCTGCACATCTTGGCCTCATTTAGACATTTTGATTGTGAAATTGTGGAGATGACTCTTTGAGAAGGACAAAGAGAAGGAGAAGACAAACTTAAATATTTGAATGAGCAGATTAGGTCACTGGAACAGGGGTTCAAACTGGATATAGATAAGTTCCTGGTTGAGCCACTCTGGGCCATCTTTTGTGTGCTGGTGGGTGTGTGTTTGAGTGTTGAGGTTGAAAGATTTGTTTGAAATCTTTTAGGGCTATTGAGGACTGAGGTGTGGTCACAGCCACCAGGTGAGGGTATAACAGGAGGTGACCAGGCTTTAAATGGAAAAGCTACTCCAGTCCTTGGCGAATCCACTGACTCATAAATTGTAGCATTGAATGGCTGAGCCAGCACTCCTTAAACCGTTCCTAAGATGCAAGATGAGCTGAATCTGCTGGTAACAACGTCAAGTCAAATCGGCGGTGTAGGGAACAAAGTCTGAGCCGACACCTCCCCCATAGTGCTGAAAGCTTCCAGTTTCCTGTGGTGAAACTGGAACTGAATAAGGGTAGGGATGCACCGGAAACACTTGAACATTAATTGTACTATTTAAATATTTACTTAAACACAGCACTGATCCAATACTATTACTGAACAGTGTAGGTTTGGGAATGAAAATAATTGAGATCTAATATCTTAAGGCAGAAAGCTACTATCAAATGTATTATTATCATACAGGTATGATACCCATACCCAGTGTAAGCTTGCTACTAGCCTGATATGGATACCAGGATTTCTATCAATGGAGGAGGATGAGGGGGATGTCAGCCTTGCTGATAATCAAACTGACAAGTATTGATCTAACAGCTAGAAATCTAATAATTGTGCAGCTATATATAGAGTCAGGGGTTCAAGTATAATTTAAATAGCTGAGTGTATCTAGTGTATCTAGTGTACAATAAGGTGCCACATATTTGACACATGACACATAAGGCTCTAAGAGTGTTTTCTTAACCCCATGGCCTTAAAATGTTCTATAAGTGATCATGTAACTCTGCTATGACTGCAACACACTGCAACAGTAGCCTGGTTTCTACTGACTTATCCAATACATGTCTGTTGACATTACAAAAGATCACATTTACCATTTGTGCCAAAAGTGATTCCCAAGACATATTTCCATTGGAATGTCATAAGTTGATTACACTGGACACTGTGACAGCAGAATAGCTGGACAATATGACCCTGTGCATGAATTGGGAATGCTAACCAGAAATGAGATGGTTCGACTGTTTCAATTGTAGAACAAAAGCTAATAGACTATAATGAACTGGTGGCAACACATTCACCCTGGCCTGCAAAATCAAAATGTAGATAGCTCTACTGCAAAAATAGCCAGTATGGGTGAAATTACAACAATCTTCAGGAACATCTACTGTACAGTCTGTATTTTGACGCAAGTTTGTAGATTCTCGAATTTAAATTTTTATGCTTATTAATTTATAGATTTATTTGTTCCACCCTAAAACACTTTAACACTGTTAGCTAAAAAAAGCTAGTATTTCTGGGTTCATTTGGTTGTTAGTGTATTTTTAATATTCCTGTGATTAATTGGCCAAACATAGATATTACGCTGAGAAATTTCCAGTCACTCACAATCAATGAGCACTGGCTTTTTTTCACCATTTTGTAATAGTGACTCTCCCTTTTTCTCCACTGGCAACAACAGCTAGCACTACCACTATTGCTCTCTCCACCTACATGTAAAAACTAGAGTTAAGTTAGCTTTATATTAGATATTCAGTGGAGAAAAGAACATTGATGAATGCATTTGTGATTACTGGAAGAGGAAGAACAATTTACAACTGCTGGTTTCAATATTTGAGAAAAGATTTTGTATGAACACGTTCAAATTTCAATAGCTTGTTTCCCATATGAACTGGAGAAAAATATCTTAAAGATTGAAAAAAAAGCCATTGTAAATTGTTCTTCTGCAATAATCACAAATATTTTCATTAATGTGCCTTTACTTGTTTGCTTCATAAGTTATTGAAGCTGGGGTTTGTCAAAAGGCATTCTGGGAAATGTATGAAATCACTAACGGAAGTAGACGAGGCAGATTGAGGGAAAGTAGGTACAATATGAAGATAAATTACAACACTTCATAACAAAATTACTCCTGGAATGCAGATTGATGATATATATATAACAGTGTTAGAGTATCTGAGGGTGGATTTTACCTTTTTAATAGGCAGAGACATATGTGCAACTTGCCACGTGGTTTAGCCAAACTGGATTCCAATCTTACTCCTTAAACCTTATTCCATGAAGTTGAATCATATTCTGATTATTTTGCTGCACAACAGGCAAGGCATAGCTTGTTTTTATATATGGAACAAAGGTTTTTTATTGATGTAGCCAAAATAATTGAATGTCAAAAAGTAAATCCATTACTCCAATAATGGTTTTCATAAGGCAGGATGTAATTCTTTGACATTGTTTGTTAATCAAATCTGGGTCAATGGGAAACCTAGTTACTGTCTGTCTGTCAGCAAGTCTGTCAGTCTGTCAGTCAGTCAGCCCTCTTGTTTCCTCAGCTCTGTGCCAAATCCTATTTTAACACATGCCTAATTCTGTTACATTTCCCTGAGTGAGTCACACGTCTGGCCTTCTCATTATTTAAATATGACATTAAGAAAGAGCACATCACTTATTGTCATCAGGACATCAAAGCACCTAATGACAAATTCCTCACCGTCTGGTGTCCAGGGGCATGCAGGGGCCCCTGGCTCTGCAATAAGGCTGCATTTTTAGTGTAGACTTTTAGGCATTTTTGTAGGCTATTTTATTATTAGAGATTGAAGACCAAGTTCACTGAAGTGGTTGGG
Source organism: Hoplostethus atlanticus (assembly GCA_034670405.1). Classification (NCBI taxonomy): domain Eukaryota; kingdom Metazoa; phylum Chordata; class Actinopteri; order Trachichthyiformes; family Trachichthyidae; genus Hoplostethus; species Hoplostethus atlanticus. The sequence goes on from JAXDDX010000018.1 coordinate 4,372,841, forward strand.
ATGCATTGCTGCTTGAGACGAGGCTGTCCACCTCTACTGTTAATCTTCCAAATCTTTCTTGAACCCATAAGCCGGTACATCCAAAACGGTCCTCTAGTCTCACTAAAAATAATTGGTGGCTTCACTCATTCTCTACTTGTATGCAGATGAAACCATTATCATCATGGCAGATTTATAGACTCCACTTCCTAATGAAGTTTGGTGTCCCCTCTGCAGCAAAATGGATGAATACCAATTCCAATTTAACAACCTATACAGGCTTTCTGACTAACATTGAATTCTGATTGAACTGTTGCCAAAAATGGACTATTCAATCAGTAATAATTCAGCTGACCAAGTCCTGCTCAGGTCCTTAGTAAAATGTGTCAACCACAGGTGAACTAACACTCTTCACCACCCCTTAACCCTATACTGAGGGTCAATTACAACCAGTCAGTAGTTGACAAGTAATCGTTGAGTCATTGGTATTGATCAACAACCCTATCAAACCTACAGATATACTATGGTCATTTTGTGCTGTGGGAAAATAAAAATCTTAATTATTGCACCTTTTTAATGTCATTGTTTGAAGTCTGAGTTAGACTAATAAGAGTATAATGTTTGATGTCACGCTATCATTTTGACTCTGTATTGTTTTCCCCTTTTTGCCAGACTCCCGGGTCTAATCACCACCACCACACATCTGTCACAAACCATCACAAGTTTCAGCCATCATGGAGCTAGACTTTGGACATTTTGACGAGCGAGACAAGGCATCCCGTGCTGCCCGTGCTGGGCGCATGAACGGACTTCCCAGCCCCACCCACAGTGCCCACTGCAGCTTCTACCGCACGCGCACTCTTCAGGCCCTCAGCAATGAGAAGAAGGCCAAAAAGGTGCGCTTCTACCGCAACGGAGACCGCTACTTCAAGGGCATTGTGTACGCCGTGGCTGTTGACCGATTTCGCACCTTTGATGCTCTCCTGGCTGACCTCACGCGCTCGCTTTCCGACCACATCAACTTGCCACAGGGGGTCCGCTTCATCTTCACTATTGATGGCTTGCGCAAAATCATGTCCATGGATGAGCTAGAGGAAGGTAAGCATAAGCGACCAATCCCAAATGGTTATTATATCTGTACTTTTATGAAATTTCATATAAGAAGTTGACGTTGATTTCTTTGTTATCCAGTAGATCTATGTGAGATCAAATTGAGACATTACAGCATATTACCACTCTACTATTACCCACTATATTAAAGATCTGCAGTTTTTAGTCAGAGTGAGAAGATTTAGAGACATACAATTTCCAGTGCTCTGAGATTAGGAGTCTTATCTGTTTGGTCTAGACTCTTGTAATCTCTTCATATGATGTATCAACTTCTAATCTGAAGGCTTACATTGGGACAGAGCATGGTCAATATGTTTTGAGTATACACTGTTGCGGTGATTCTGTCTGCCACATTGCTAAATGCTGTTCAGGGAGCAGGAGATCAGCGATGGGCAATATTGCTGATTAATGACTATGAGCAGGCCAGTGTGAGTGCCACTCTGAAGCCCAGAAATCAAATAATCTCAATTATATGCTTCAATTTTACAGGCATGCAATTAAATTAAACATTTATAGCAGCCTACTCACTGACAGAATGAGCTCTGTCGACATTGTGCAAAAAGAAGTCAGTTATTTTAGTATTGTTAACTAGCTACCTGAACATCATGCAACCATTTATTTTTGTCAATTACGCTAAGTTAGCTAACCTCAGCTATCTGGCCTGGTCTCGCTTGCGTTTCTGACCTTTTTAACTGACAAAATGATGGGTACGTTGATAATGATAATTGTATCATCATTTAATTTAGCAGTGGGCTAGTTTTACATCATGCCATGCTATTTCATATTGCTACTGCCCGGGAAGCTCGTCTGTTGTGCTGCTGCCTGATAGATGCATTTACCATTGATGCATAGAAATCATAATTTGACTTATAGACAGCTTCATGACACTGCGACACTCTAACACTGATGTCACGTTTTATGGATTGGGCAGATTTGGGTTTTACAGGATACAAAGTAGTGGGCTACGTTCAGAGTCAGAAGGCTCCTCAGAAGTGATTGAACAGCTTTACAAAGCAAAGCTGATTTAGACTCCACTTTGCCTGTGTGCACAACATGCTCCGAGACATAATGTCAGAACTTTAATTTTGAAAGGGGACAGGGGGAGTAAAGTGAGAGGATGTGAAAGTAACAGGATTTGTTTTTTTTTTAGGTTGGATTCTTGGTAGGGTGAGGTTGGTGTGACCCGTTAGCTCTGTACTATATATACATCCTTGATCATTCGTTTGACACCCATGGCCGTACATTACTAGTTCATCACTTTGTAGCAGGGATGCTGTCCCAAATTGCTTTAGGACCACTAAACCTATGAACTAGGGGCTCAATTACAGGGTTATTTTGTAAAGTAATGTAACAAAATGTACCCTCTTTTTGGGTTACCAATCCTGCAAGAATGCAGGATTTTGTTCAACAAATTTCACATTGCAGGGGGTGGGGAATGCTATGACAGCAAGTACTATTTTGGGGACCCTTTTTTTTTTTTCCTGCCACAACCCAACTTTGGGTCCTGGTCCATCATCTGAGAAACATTACTTGCAGGATTCGTTGCAGGAAAGGTAGATGGGGTGAGCTTGGTAAACCCCAGCTTACTTTGTTCAAAATGAAGTGATCATCTCTTCTATGTGAACTGCTTAGGAAAGAGAGGAGTGTGCATGGGCAACCGCACAGATTTGTTTTGCATTTTCTACATGTATTTTGTGGTGAGCGCAGGATGGAAATAGAAGAAGGTACACTACAGTGACTCAGTTTTTTGGAGAGGAAGAATATGTGTGTGGCATTTACATAGTTTGCCTGTGTGTGTGTGTGTGTGTGTGTGTGTGTGTGGGGGGGGGGGGCATCTCACTGTAATTCCTCTTGTGGGGTATAATTAATTTCTCAGTCTCCTCTGCACTGTATTATCGCTTTTTGTCTGTGCCATGATTTCTCCACATTTTGCCTAATGGATGCCCCCTGGTTTCCCCCCTTTGCCAAACTCTCTCTCTCTCTCTCTCTCTCTCTCTCTCTCTCTCTCTCCCCCCCCCCCCCCCCCCCCCCCTCCCTGCTGCCCTTTGTCTCCACTTCAACTCCTCTCAGCTGTCTGAACAAGAACAGCACAATCTGGAGTGAATAGTGGAAGAAGGATGGGTGGAAAAACAGACATGAAGATGGAAATGGAAAAAAAGATTCATTAGATAATTAGAGGAAACGTTTGCGGTTTCAGGGGAAAGTGAATTTTAGGTGTGGCTGGAGTACGTTTCTTATGTGTTGTTCGTTAAGCCCACACATCTAAGGAATGCGTACTGTAGCTTATATGACTTCAGTCTGAGCTGGTTGCCATAACACCTGAGTATGTCTAATAGAAGATACATCTTTCTTCCAGTCTAATAAATGTAAGACTTATCTGGTGGAGTCGTAGTGTAGTAGAGACTTGATCTGCACTGTTCTCTCATGGGAGAACTTCTAAGCTTAAGATCCTCTCTCTTTTCCTTAAACGCCAGATATGTACATATGACTGCCAGCCACAGCAGAATTTGAGTATCACATAATGACTGTGGTGGTTATACCATCACTTCAGGTGTAATTCATGCTTTTCATTCAGGGGAATACACTCAATGTGAATTTGTTTTTCATTCTCACCAATGTTGTCGGTACCTGTAATGTTCAACCAGTATTTACCCCATGTATGTGCTATATTTCCCCCACCTCTCAAAAGCAATGAGTTACATTTTCTATTATGTGATATTTGCGATGGTTGTGAATCCTAGACACCATTTCTCCGACTGGTCCTAATATCGTACATAATTCCTGTTGATGCAAATCTTTCCCCATTGAGTTGGGGGAGTGGGGTTCTCCGGTGTCCAAACAAAGTTGAATAGCTCATATTACGACACACTAACCCCGTTTCTCTCTGCTGCCCCAGGGGAAAGCTATGTCTGCGCATCAGAGAACCTCTACAAGAAGGTCGACTACACAAAGAACGTCAACCCCAACTGGTCTGTGAACGTAAAGGCCTCGGCCAGCCAGAAGAACATGCAGTCCCTGGCCGCCAAGGCTGCCGGCGACGGCAGAGAGGGCAAGGACTTTGTTCGTCCCAAGCTGGTGACGGTGATGCGCAGCGGAGTGAAGCCACGCAAGGCTGTGCGCGTCCTGCTCAACAAGAAGACGGCGCACTCCTTCGAGCAGGTGCTCACCGACATCACGGAGGCCATCAAGCTTGAAAGCGGCGTGGTCAAGAGGATCTACACACTGGATGGAAAGCAGGTACGTCTCACTCAGGGACCATGGCTCAACTTGCATCTTGTTGTCAGATCAGACAAAGGATAGTCACGTTTACTACTGTAGACCTTAGCTCGATGTGTTAAGAAAAAACAGACTTAGGGTCAAATGTAGTTCAGCTGTAATGAGACACGAATACTTTCTGTCACAATAACTCAGCATTTATTTCCTCAACATGGCATAAGGCCCTCTGTTCTATGGAAAAACTAGATACAGGAAGTATGAGGGCAAAGCCACACAATAGGAAATTCTGTGGTCAGGATTCAGGACAAAATCCACATTCATACATCCACCCACACCCAGGCGGCTATCTTCAGGATCAAAGGAAAGTAGTATTTGCAAAGTATTTGCGTTGATATGCAAAATAGATAGCCGTTTCTTTCTAGAGAGAAATTTAAATTTTTTATTTTTTTTTTCTGTTTCAAAATGGACACATAAGAACTACATGGTATTATTTACTCTTCCTTCTCAATCAACGAGGACACATCCATTCATCCATGCAAATCCATGAAAAGTCTCTCTATACACAATGACCTTCATTGTCCACCATCTTTCAGTCTCTCACGCAACACATTCTCTGACTTTGATATTCCAGTCATTGCCGTCCTGTCCATCAACCTTTTGTCCTGGACTTACTTTTTAGGCCACTGGTAATTCTGACTCCATCTGTCTTTCAAAAGCTCAAAAGTCTTGGGGGAAGTACTGTCTTCCACCCACTGTGGTGTTCAGTCAGTGTACACAGAGCCAAGCCCTATATTGTTGCGCTTGATCCTTGCACCTTGTTGCCTATTGTTAAACCATGTGGGATGGTGCAAGCTGGTATTTTAGAAAAGGCACCGATAATATGGGTCATAAAAAAAATCCCATTGAGTGTGTTAACATGCACACCAATATCAATATTAGCTGGGATGCTGAGGCTTCTACCCTTTTATTCCATTCTGGCTACTTGTGGTTTTTGTGATGTGCGTAAGCTCAGTTTCCATGGTAATACTGGTAATATCCCTTTTGTTCATGTGTGCAGGAATATTCCGAGTATGATATGAGGATGTGTATTAGGCTTTAATGTGACTTTAACTTGGACATGAGGTGTCATCTGGAATATTGCGAGGTAGTGAATGATATCTTCTAGTATCAGCTGAGACACATTCACTCTACGGTTGGGGGGGGAAAGAGTGTTTGGAAATGGAGGACTCAGAAGAAGCTCATCCTATAAATCCGAGTGTAGCAAAAGCTAGACATCAAGACAGCCCCAAGGTCACTCGATCTGTCAAAAACACTGACACCTCTACAGTTCCGCCAGGAACTCCCACTGTGAGACTGTGCCGCGTAGACGTCGCGTGTTAATGTGTTTTTTTTAATTGGAACATGTTTAGTTTGATATGGCAAAAGCCACAACACGAAGGGTAAAGTGTCCTGAGCAACCTTGACCACTCTCTCTCAGTTCAGTGATCCATAGGGCGTTTTAGCCAAGCTGAATTCAGGACACAGGAATCCCCATGAGAACAGGCTGCAGAGAATGGTGAGAAATCAGTAGGTACCGACACCTCGGCTGCATGTGTTTCCACTAGTTGGTAATGGACAACAAAGACTTGCATTGAAATAATTTCTTTTGATGTTTGAATTTATAGAAAATGTAGTCTGTCCACAATCAAGTTGTATTTTAACACCACAAGGAGGCATTTGTAGTGATTTCATTACTGGTAAGTAGTGAACATAAAGGGCAAGTAGGAAGCTTCCATTCAAGCTATAGCCAGTCTTCATCCATAAGGCCAGTCCTGGAAGTCCTGACGGTATAATAATTGAGTTTGAAAAGAAAATAAGTGAATTAAATGACAGCTGTCGGACCGTTTCTTCTTTAACACAAACAAATACAGATTGTCAGTTGCGTGCATGGGCGGGTGGCAGAGGCAGCAGTCACTCTGGACCGCCTGGGGGCCAAAGTGCCAGATTGTGTGAACATTTACCACAGGACATGCAATCAGCAAATGCCCAAAAATGGTGAGAGGGAACCAATTGATCCGTCCCGGGGACACCTCCTCCCTGCTTTAACTTTGCCTAAAAGTCACCCCTTGGGGAGACTATTGTTTTCTCAACGCAAGGGCTAAGCTAAAAGGACACCATGTTTTATTCATGTTCATGCTTTATTGGAGCTGTCTTGAAGGATAACCACAACCCCCAGCCTCACCCACCTGGAAGGTTGTGGAAAAGTCTGGGTGGATGCTGGAGAGTGGCCCTGATATTGGGAGTGTGTGCTCCTTTTATAATAAAGCAAAATGTGAGTGAATGTGGTCAAAGTTGGATATGGACAGATCTTTAGTGTTAAAATTTGGTCTTTAAATATTGTTTTCCATAGATCTAACAGATGGAAATACATTTTTGCAAGTTTTTTCTTTGACCTAGCTATTGAAATGAAGTGGAAATACTAAGATCTCTATTTTTTTCTTAACATGTCTGCTCTTAGCATGCCTGCTCTTTTTCAGCGACGCCCTGCTTCAGATTAATACAGTTGCACCTGTAGTTTACTGTAAAAGGCTGAACAACCATTGTGAAGCGTGGTTAATTTAGATGGGCGGGGATGTGGCGGAGCAAATGCTAAAGCATATGTGGATGTGAACATGTACATCTGTTCCTCAGCCCTTCCTCTTTGATATGGCTAAATGTTCACTAATCCTCGTACCAGGACCTCTCTTTTATTATTCATTGCAGAAGGACTGGCAGCCATGCCGTCTAGAGGTCCTTTAGCTGTTGTGCTCCTTCACTCCAGTGTTTCTCTATTAATACGCTCACTACAAGGCCCGCATCCCAATCTCTCGGAGGAGACGAGCCGCACTAAAACGATAGATGGCAAATTTGATTTTAATGTCCTCTCCCAGGGGTGCGCTCGCCCGGGGACATTTACGTTTTTTTGTCACAGAAACACTTGTTAAGATGTCTGGATATTATTCTCTTCATGGGATATGGTTGTTCGTCATATTTCTCTATATCCTTTTTTATATTTTTGTGTATTTTTATGTGTGGTTGGGTTGTGTTTTTAGCTTTGATTCCTCTCTCTGCCCCCCTCTCTCTCAGAAAGAATGATGTTTTTTCCCCGTGCCATACATTTTTAATTATAATTTATTCCCACAAAGTGCTTTTAATAGCCACCATATGGTAACTATCCCAATCGGGGCATATTGATTCTGCTCATTGCATCACTGTAGATACTTGAATTTTACGGTAATTTGTATCCATTGATCTCTGACGTGTGTCCAGAATTCTCATTTTCCTTGCAATGCACAGAAATGTGAGAAAAAATGCTGCGTGCATTATTGGGGTGTCTTTGTGTGCAGAGGCTGCAGACTGCAGCTGCTCTGTGGTGGAGGTGATATGGTAGAGGCAATATTGATGCAGTGCCCGCCCCTCCCTGACTCTGCACCGATCCTCCTCTTCCCATTCCATTGCGATAGCTGCTGGGACTGGTTGCTAGGAGACCACATCCCAGGCACAAAGAGAGCCCAGCTGGTGTGGACTGGTCTGTCAGTCACCACATCCTGTAGTGGGTGTGAGAGTTTACTATCCATGTGTATTATCTATTACCATCTATCTATATTCGATTGATAGTCACCTGTCATGTTTTGGCATCTGTAGACGTCTTTGTGGGTGTAAATTGGAAGGATGACAGTCGTGTGTGTGTGTGTGTGTGTGTGTGTGTGTGTGTGTGTGTGTGTGTGTGTGTGTGTGTGTGTGTGTGTGTGTGTGTGTGTGTGTGTGTGTGTGTGTGTGTGTGTGTGTGTGTGTGTGTGTGTGTGTGTGTGTGTGTGTGTGTGTGTGTGTGTGTGTGTGTGTGTGTGTGTGTGTGTGTGTGTGTGTGTGTGTGTGTGTGTGTGTGTATATTTGAGTCAGTGTGAGAGACAGAAGGTGGAAGAAGATGAGGAGATAATAGGTGATTTATAGGGTTTATAGCATTTATATAATGGCTGCCTTTAGGCTTGATTTTTGCTCTGTGATCACTGACTTTGCCAGTCTTCAGTGCTGTATAGACTCTAAAGACAACCTACCCTGCTGTCTTTGTCAGCGTGCACAAAATCACTCCCATTTTCCCCTAAAACGCTGCTGCTTTTCACTTCAATCGGGAAGGGTGGGGCCAGCGGATTCAGGAGGCATTTTCCATTCTTGAAGCAAATTAGGATCATTTTGTAATCACTGATGGGGACTAATTATTCTTTGTGTCTACAAAAAAAAAGACTACATTTCTCAATTTGCCCCCACCTCTTCTAAAGGCTACATTAAATCAGAGAGAGTTTATTTTATTGCTGGCAGCCATTTTGTATTCATTCCTTTTGATAGAGGTGTCTGCACAGTAGAATGGCTCTCTGATTTGCATTGTCCGTCCACTACCAGCTCATCTGGCGTCGCTTATTTGGACGGATCTTCACTAATGGATGGCAAATTCAAATGTCGTTCTCGTACGTGACTTGCTGAAATCATATTGTGATATTGTGTCATTTGTCTTTTTTTTTCCTGAATTATCTTGACGAGTCCACTGCATTGTAGAAGATCCCGTGATGGATTTGAGTGCTCATTATTCTGACATGGTCTAGATTTGAGGTTTACCTTGAATCCTTTTTAAACTCATTTGTCAATAAAGAGCCACAAAAGATGAGAAATGAATTCTTCAAGCAGTGCATGCTTTAAGCACAAGGTCACACTGTTATTGTCAACAACAGAACAAAAAATCCATTTAAAAACTGAATCGCTCTTAAGAGAATATTAACTGAACAGGAGATGGATATATTCATGGGTTCAGGGCTTCATAACGGATAAAATACATCCGGTAATAGGGAAGAAAAGCCTGCCTTTGCTTGCTTATCAGTGCTCTTGCGGTCTGCCTGCTTCTTTGCCATGCTGCAGAAGCAGTTGTCATGGCAATAAGCTCTGCCGTGATGGATTCAGTTTATGACAATGGCTCTAATACGCTGAGTATGCTCTTTACATTTGGTCCTACCTGCCTGCTCTCTGTTCCTCCCCTGTCAACACAGTTCACTGCAGACACACACTCTCACACTCACTCACACACACACACACACTGCAGACAGACAGACTGACAAGCTTACAGAGGGGCGTGGTTCACATGATAAAGCATCTGAAGCAGGCATGTCAGCCAGTATGCATTCGCTGTGCCTGCTTCCCCCTCACAGCCCCCCGGTCCTGCATGTGCATCACATCAACAAGTGAGCACAACCTGGGGGAAGAATAGGAAACCGAATTTAATAATCCTACATCCCACATCAGTCAGCCAAATGGCAAGCCTATTTCCTTAGAGTGTGCGGAGGAGGGTTGGGGAGGGGCGTCGGTGGGGGAGGGGGACAACATCAGGCACCAGCTGGCCCCCATGACTGTGCAGATATTGCTGCCTGACTGGCTCATCTGTGAACCAACTGCATCCGGTGCACTCCACACTAACGCTGAGCCGGTGATTAGGGTGCAGGCGCTGGTTAGCAGGGTCAGTCAAATAAAGAGAGGTCAGTGGTAATCAGAAAATAACCCCCCGGGAATTTTAGGCCATTGTTGATGCTCGACTCCTGGCCTTTTTTTTTTTTTTTTAACAATTTGATTTACTGGATTGAATTGATTGATTGATTTTTATTTTTATTTTAATTTTCCTTCCCACTCCCACATTAATCAACTGAGACATTGATACAAGGCCTGGCACTGCAATGTTTTTCAAAGCTGTCATTGTTTTTTTACTTTCTGTATTTTCTGTAAAACATGCAGATAAAATGGAGAAATGGTTTTGTTTTTTTGCAGCGATGCTACAACTCAACAAGGTTTTGTGCAGAGGCCATAATATTGATCAGGTTTGTGTGTCTACAGTGAAGGAAATGGAGTGGGAGTTTCCCCAGGAGTATCAAAGGATGGGGCACTGGCTGGTTTAGCCTTCAGCCTTTTTTTTTTCTTTTTAAATCTCCCATTTTCTCCTGCATAGCTCGGTAATGCTGCACTATATAACACTAACAGCTAAAACTACATCACATCCAGTTGACAACTGAAGTCATACATTTATTCATAGTGGGATACGTTTTGGGTTGCAAATGTTTTTTTTACCCGTCTGCCTTTCCTCGAGGTTCTTTTACATTTACTGTGCTCAGCCTTAGACTCTACCTCCCCTGGAGTCGCATCCTCTGTTAACACAGAGAAAGCACGGTGAAGCAGAGAGTGCTGCAGTGTGCACACTTCAATAGACCCCAGTCTCCGTTTCAGGGGCTTAAATGTTTTACATGGCAATCATGTTTTGCAATATCATAGCATTCCTAGTTGTAGGTGTATACAGAGGCAGAAGGAAATCGTCATGAACTGATTTCAGATTAGTTTCACGTTGTCTTTTAAAGGCAGAGCAGATCATTGATTGGTGTAGTCTCTCATATTTGATTGTAGTGGTCGGCCATTTGCTTACTCACTAACAGTGGTGGCGAGCTTTAAGTGCTTGTCAGATAAGTGCTGATTCGATGAGCCACAGGGTCAACACAACAGGGTCAAAACGCTAAACATTAAACTGCATTACTCGCACACAGAGATCAATTTAATTGATCAAGAGATCTGAATTTATTTATTGGAATTACACTGGGAATGATTGCCCTTGCCACAATTAAATGTAGACAAAAATCAGCTGATACTGGTCAGTCTGTGTGTCTGTTTCTATTTGTGATACTATACATGTTGCAAGCCTGACAGTGGGTTTATCATTCTGTTTTATTTATCTTCATAACCTTTTACAATACCTGAGAGAAGCGATATCATCAGCTTTCTCAGAGGTTTTATGTTGTATCGTATTTCACCTGTGCCTCTAGCAGCTTTTTTCTCCATTGTCTGAGAGGTGAATTCCATAAAAGCGACATCGTATCGCACATCTGAGGTAATACCATCAACTTAATCATGTCTTAGAATTAAGATTGAAAGGGAAATTCATCCTTAATGTTCTGTGGTTGGAATGGAAGCGCAGAATAACCGATCATTCAGTTACTGTATTCTCCAATTGACTACCATCACTTAATGAATCTGCCGGGGCTGTGGACCATTCTTCAGCAGGAACAGGAACTTTGAATAATTCAGTTGATGTAGTTGTTGAGTCCCTGCATAGTTGCTGGTGGTGTTGGTGGTTTTTTTGGGAGGGGGGGGGGGGCTCATGTGGTCCTGACAGCTGGTGAGGCAGAGATTAGGGTTGGGCTCGCTGGGACAGAGGGTGGTGGGCACCTGGAGTTTGGGAGGAGCCAGGCTCTGTCAGTGAACCCCACCCCCAACACACACACACACACACACACACACACACACACACACACACACACACACACACACACACACACACGGAGGGGAGATGGAGAGAGATTGAGATTTAGGTACAATATGTAAAAGGATTTCAAAATAAAATACTTAAAGACTCAGCTGGGAGACTAGGACCATCGGAAAGGTGAATGGCATCATGCATTATATATACTTTCTTTTAGATACTGTTGCCAGGTGGGTCTGGCTGCCTCAATGTATTGACCTTTTCAAATGATGCTTCTTTACCGAAATCTAAATGTTCTCAAGCTGGCTTGCCCTTTCCTTCCCACAGCTACAGTTTCAAAGGAAATGTGACATTTCACATTTGATCTGGATGTACACAGAGCTTTTTTTTCCCTACAAATCATTGCTAACTGTGGACAGATGCCAGGCCCAAATCCAGTAAGGGTTACAATAACAGTCAAGCCATGATGTGTACCCCAAATGAGGACAAAACAATTGCCTGCCATTTACTAACCACATGCAATGAAGGATGGTAGACTGTGCATGTGCAGCCAGAATGTTGTGCACCTGCATGCCATGTATGGGTAATGGTTGGGGTTTTGCAGGACATTCGATTTATTGTTTAGGCCAAACGCAAAGAGCACTGGTAAGACAATCACACAGACAATGTCATACTTTATTACTCTTAGGGAAATGTTTTTGTTTGGAGCTGGCAGGATTCAGTGTGTTGCTCAAGGACACTTCAGCGGGAGGGGGAGGGGCTTGAGGAGGCGTGAACCTAGTTCATGTCATTGGAGGACAGTCTCCCTACCCCCTACTCTCCCACTCCACCCCAGGCCATTTCCATCTCCTCTCCACCACCCTCTATTAGGGTTTAGGTTTGGGGGCAGGGGAGCTTCCCCATGCTCCCATCTTACATATGACATCTTACATTGCAGGTACCCTTATTGCTTCATCCCCAGACACACATAGCAATTCAACTAATGAAAGAAACTGTGTCGAATCCCTGGATAATGACCATGAGGGAAACAGTCTAATAAAAAAACCCAATAAGAATAGGACTATGCATGATAATTTGGTCACTGGAGTTGAACCACCGCCCCTATATCTCCCCGTGTCGCGTCTCCTCTTCCTCGCTTGTATCCAGGGAATCTTGTGGGGCACAGAGAGGGTACAGCTGTTGGATGCCACGCCAGCGAGTCACCACCGCACACATTTAGCTCGTCTAGCAGTACAGAAAACCAACATGGCAGCTGCTGGGGTGGGGTGTTCCAGAATTATCTGCAGCTCATAGTTTGGATGTGTATCACAAAGGAGGCCATGATGCACCCTGACTATTCTGGCGGACGTCCCAACACGGTATAATCTTTGGTGCGTGACCCCTCTGTCCAGACAGACTAGGGGAGTGTCCTCTTCTGTGTTTCCCCTGCATTTATTCAGCATTGGTGCCCTCCCCCACCACTGGAAAATTACCCCCACTGCTAGAAGAACTGCAGAAGAAATCTAAAGGCAAAGTCAGTTCTTATGTCACGATACAAGAAGAAATATTAAACTGCAACCGGTTTTGGAAATAATACCGATCAAATTATTGGGTCACACATTGTGCCCCCATCGCTACAAACAATTTGAGGAGGAAAAAAAAACAGTTCTTTGTTTAAATGGCCATAATAGGCCGGCCTTAGCTGGTAACGGGGGCCTGTATATTGGAGAGCTGTGGAGAAGGTGTGGCCAGAGACATCTGTCCACTAAGTAGGCCATATTGTGTCAACAGCTGCTGTAGAGGGAAAAGACCCGCGAGAAGTAGGTCTGAGCTAAGCCGAATCATTTAGACATTACTAGAAAGGTGTAACATCATACCCTGTGTGTGTGTGTGGTGTGTGGTGTGTGTGTGTCCAGTGAGCTGCAGCTAGAGCTAAAGGCATAACCTGTGAAGTGAAACACAAAGCTGACCTACTTCTTGACGCTTAATACAACCTTTGTTTTCCGGTGTCTGGTAAATTCAAGGTGCCAGTAGGCTGGACAGGATTTACTTCATCAGATCTGGTCCAGGCTTTGGTTGGACTGCATCTCTTTAATTAGGATTTACACAATGTTGCAAAAGTCTTTTACAAGATTTTTCAGCGAACATAATCTGTAGTTAACATTGGCTTTCATTGAATTTAAGTCATACAGCCTTTGCACAACCTCACACCATCCACAATGATCCATAACTCTTCACCACATTGGAATTTATGGGTAACATAATTTTTAATGAGTCCTGAATAAGCATTTTACAGCATTTCATTTAACGATTAATAATAGTTAAGTAGCAGGTAATACCCTCTCAGCAGTTGCAAGTTTCTGTAACTCTCGTTTGCTTTTTATGTCTTTATATTGAAGTCATTTAACTTTGCGAAGCGTTATACAGCCAGGCTCGTCATTGTCACCAAGATCAGTGATGAGACCGTTTTCACCAGCTAATGGCAGATTACCGGACGTCTCATCCCTTCTGTCTCCACAGGTCACCTGCCTTCAAGATTTCTTTGGCGATGACGATGTGTTTATTGCATGTGGACCAGAGAAATTCCGCTATGCCCAGGATGACTTCTCTCTGGATGAGAACGGTGAGCACAAGGACCTTCATTTTCCAAAGATGCCAAGATGATTAGAAATGTTTTGCTTACTCATCCTTCTTACTTAGAACACTTTGACTCGCATAACTCACACTTAGGCAGGAATAGCACTACTAACAGATTTGAGTCCTGGTTACTAAATTGCATTTACATGGTAACTAAGCCTAGCATTGGTTCAGCAGAGTGATGACTTTGCTACAACATTATTACTCAATGCCCACTATGAAGGTAGCAGATGACACCATTGGACCATGCAGTACTGGCAGTGAAGACAGTGTTGCAGTGTCACGATTACACTTTCACCCAGTACCTGCTGTGTTCCTTGGTTCAGCTGAGTAATGAGTCTGTTACATTACATTGTTATGAAGCTGCTACAGCAAATAGCACCAACTGTATGTGACATTCACTCCCATGCATTAATACACACTTCACAAGTCGTTCACAAGTCTGTTTTCTGTTTTCTAAGTCTGGATGAAATTGAATATTAGAGAAATATCAATAGACAATAATTTTTGGCTAGTGGCCTTATACAGTACCTCAAACTGCTCATATCTGTCGGTTTGCAGAAGTGAAGCGCTACTCTGGTCTCATCATTTTAGTATTCATGACATTGTCGTTGGTTATTATAACAAGAGTGCTGTGGAAGTGGAAGTCATCCGCTGCACTGTATGTTGTTACATTTCCCGTTTTAGGAACTTTATCTCAAGCGACTTACAGTAGGTGCACACTCTGCAATGGGTGAAAACTGCGTATTGCCATGATTATATTATATATTTATATTTGGCATGAGATTTTAAGTTCCTCCCGAGACATTGAAGGTCAACTTTCTCAATATTCTGGACTTTCTGGAGTGCGAAGCTCGGAGTGTGGTCTGTAACATTACCTCACCTAATTTAGAGTTGAAGAATCAGGTTTATATAATTGGATATGCCCCCGTAGACTGGGCGATAAGTAGCTCCTAGGCTGCCATTTAATATAACTCCATCCCATTAGGGGCCCTCTTTGATGTTCTATGATGGATATGTCTGTAAGTCTCTGGATGGATGTTATGTTAGCATAGTAAGCTGCATGCATGTTTATAGTGAGGGGGAAAATATGTCTGCGAGAGCAGGTGGGAGGGTGAGAGGGAGACGGAGAGGGATGGAGAGGCAGGGAAGGCTGTTATCTGCAGCCAGCAGCAGGGATAGGAATAGGTAGAGGAAGAGCCATTAATCTAGGTGGTGATAGGTTTAGGCCAGTTGATCTGGCGGCGCTGATATTGTTGAGTAGTTGAGGAGAGGAAATGTAAAACCACTCCTCTCACACCGAGCCCCTCTGCTCCCTTCGGACCTGAAAACCCTATTTTTAACACAATTCACTTTCTTCCACGTCCAACACACAATCTACTGAACCTTACGCAGCCCTGCTAAAGGGCTGAGTTGTCATATGTACTGTCTATGCCTGTCCCTCCATGCCTTCCCCCCCCCCGCTCAGTTCATAAGTGGGTCTTGGTAGCCATTGAGATGCCATTATAATGATCTGGGTCCTTTCAGTCTAGTACCGATGGAACCAAAGCTAAATTGTTTCATGGGGCCTATAATAACCAAGGTCAGAAGGGGCTAGAGCAGTCAGACGCCACTGGGTTGGCCTAGATGGGGTAGAGAAGGAGGGAGGCCTGTCTTTGCTACACGCCCGGTCAAATCGTGACAAACGGCAGTAGCCACATTTGACGTATTTTAAAAGTCAGAGCACATGCTATCCACACATGCTATCCAATGATTTACTATCTGTCCCAGCTGGACAGGAGATAAACTGAAGTCATTTTTTCTCAGTTGCACTACTCACACAGCTGCTCATTGGCTTTTGTAGGGCAGAATCGCTGAAATAGATTTTGATCCTGCTTGTGCTGATTTTTCACACTCTATACATTTAAATGCAAGATGGCGTCGATGGAGACAAAAAAGGGAACGTCTGCATATCTGTTTATACAGTATCTGCCGCTTGGTTTACACAGTAACAACATCACTTCAAGTGGAGCAGGAATCTCTCCTGATGGACTCGAGGCTGTTTTAGTAGAGGTTCATACAGCGTTCGACTAGACAAGTCGTCAAGTCTGAAGCATACTCGAAAGCATAGTGGTGTGCCTTGCAAACAATAGCATAAGTATACGTCTCTGTCTGTATCCACTAGTGTGTGAAGGTTAAGAGAGAGAGAAGAAAGACACAGTGAGATCCCGGGAGACGGAGGGAGGACAGATCGTATAATTAGCATCAATAGTGGAGGGAGGGAGGAAGCGACTCTGGAGAGAGAGGAGCAGAGACGCTGACGGTACAAGCAGAGGGGAAGATGGGGAGGGAGGAGTAGAGATGTCTGGAGTCTAGCTACCCTGATTAATACAGTGACCCAGAATATACTGCACAGCGGCATACACTTCTATATGCCGTGCACAAACGCTCAACACTGCACATGTACATGAAATTCATAGACGGCGGGTCTCACCAGCGTAGAAACCCAGGAACTCCAAAATAACATTGTGATCTATGTGCAACAGTAATCCTACATATAGCTTCCATGCCTTAACAAAGCTGCTAATTGTATTGCACCAGCATGCTTAGCACAGTGACAGGAAACAATGGAGCAACAGTGTAGTTCATTGTCGCTGATGCATCGGTGCACAATGTGGCCGTGAATTACCATCATCGGCCTCTTTTCACTGCAAACGTCTGCTCCTGCGTCCACGTTGTCTTTCATCTGTTCCTGAGGATGCTGCTGTAGTTGTTCCTGTCTTTGTCTCCTTATCATGCTGTGTGTGTGTGTGTGTGTGTGTGTGTGTGTGTGTGTGTGTGTGTGTGTGTGTGTGTGTGTGTGTGTGTGTGTGTGTGTGTGTGTGTGTGTGTGTGTGTGTGTGTGTGTGTGTGTGTGTGTGTGTGTGTGTGTGTGTGTGTGTGTGTGTGTGTGTGTGTGTACATAGCTTTGAGTATCTACAGTATGTATTGTATGTGTGCATGCTGATGGGTGTGTGTGAGAGTTTGTAGCGAGACGGTTCTGGCTCATGCCTGCATGTACATGAAAATACAAGTTTGCAATGGTTCTTTCATTCTTCTAATTTGTACATTTAATTGGCTTCAATCAATCAACCAGTCAATAAACAGCCATTCAGACAATATGGCAAATAATAAACATTTAGTGTACATAAAGTATAAAAGTATTTCACTCACATAATTCATCCATTTTTGTACAAGAATTCGCCCCAAGTTACATTGTCAGGGTCGTTTTCTGTACATGTCTAATGGTCTGCGTGTGTTTCTCTCCACAGAATGCAGGGTGATGAAGGGACCCAAAGTTCTGAGGGGTGCGATGAAGAGTCCTGGGCCAATCAGGCGCAGCAAGTCTCCCACTGAATCGAGTGAGCCCATTATTATCTGACCCTGTTTTGAATGCAGCATTAACCGTCTTCGCCTATAGTACTAGAAGTAAAAACAAGGAAAGTGGGCAATGCCGGGCACTTAAATGAACTCCTTGCATTATATACATAAATAAATAATATAATAATAATGATTAGGGAAAGTGTGCTTCAACTGCCCAGGTTCAAGTCCCCAAGTGTCATTGAGGACTGACACTGAATCCCTACCAGCTCCAGGGGGACCTCTGACCTCCCTGTGGAGGAGAGCAAGCAAAAAGATGAATTTCGTCAGGGATCAATAGAGTATCACAAAAAAAAAAAACACTTTTCATCTTGTAAGTTTGAGTTAAGTTTAGGATGTAAATAGTTCAGTTAAGGGTCTAGCATTGCATCAGCTGCCTCCATCTCACCTCCATCTCTCTGTTTTTTAACCCAGATCCTCTTTTAACCCTATGTCAAGAGTTTTACTCACCCAGCATCAACCAAAGTAGCAGAATGTATCTATTATGGGTGCATGTGGATTTTTATTTTTTATGTTATGTGTGTTTTTAATTTGTTTTTGTTTTTTGTCTGTACAGTTTGCTCTTTGGTCAAATGACAGATAACAGAGAGGGTGTATAAAGCCTGGTGCTCTTCTTGGTTGTTAGGCCACGGTCCAGCAGACTGTGGTTATCGGGGTCCAGAGGACAGCAGCTTCCTAAGCTGAGCGCCACACCTCATGAAAGCCCACTAATGCACTAGAATGGGGACAGTGAAAATCCAGCCATTGTTTTTTTGAGGGTAATCTGATGATAAGTAAACAAAGGTTCTCATCTGTCTGTTTGGCTGGTAGTAACTGTGACATTATGCACTTTGTTTATGAGGTGGGATTGACGACAGTGAGACAATTTGACTAAAAGAAGATAAAGCATGATATGACATAGCAAATGGTTACTACATTTATGCATTTACAATTTAACACAATATGAAAGAAGTATTGCAGAAAACGGGCGGATCAGTGGCCAGGTTGCCACGGGGACAGGTATGCTGTAACACCATGTAGAGCGTGGACTAAAGCGCAGGGCTGAATCATAACCTAGATTCTGTCATGTGACCTTTTTGGTGGTTGGGTAGCAGCAGGTAGCGCCGTGTCCCCCTGTCAGTCAACAGTGTACGTTTCACTCCGTTCTCCACATGGTAGACGGTAGGGCCATTGTCCTCACGCACTCCTTCAGTGCTCTTTAATATTTCAGTAATCACTGATAGGGGGGGGGTTGGCCTGGCCCTTAAGACAGATGGATGGCCGAGCGGCTGGTGAGACACTAATATGTCAAGCATTAACCACTCCTGCCAGGGCAGTGTCCGTAGAGCTGGAGAGGTCAGCAGGGTGGTAGTGGTGTTGCAGGAGAGGATGTTTAGTTAACTGGCGCAGGCCTAAGGTGTTTGGGTTTGGAGTGTGTATGGATAGTGGTGGTGAAATGCCTTAACTAAATCAAAGAGAATTTTTAAATGTTTCCCATCTTGTCGTTCATTTTCTTTTATTTTTTTAATATGCATTAAAGTCATAAGCTCATATATTGTTTAACAAATGCAGGTGTGTATTGCTATGGTTGTATGTGAGGCTGAAGTCAGTTCTTCTGGGGGTTTTATCCTTTCTTTTTTTTCCCCATGTTATTTAAAATAAAAGCCATATATTCATCCATTCATTGTATGTTTCTACTCAACCCTCTCTTGGATTTCTTTTGAAGCTTCAACTATGGTTTGTAGTTATTTTTAGGTGATTATTTAGTTCAAACATGAGAAACTTTACTGGGGATATAAACATTTGAGTTAACATCCTTGAAACAAGACTGACAGCACAGATTAATTCGTCTACTAGAAATAAATCATTACACTATACCAGTATCTTAATAACTGAAACCATTTAGGGTATTTCTAAAAGCTTATTGGTTCTAACTGAACATCATATATATACAGAAAAAAATATATATATATAAAGTATATCGCTATAAGTGCCTCTCTGGCTTCAGATTGGTTAACAACTGCTAAGGAGGCTTCTGATTGGCCAACAAATCACCTGTGCTTGTGCCTACTAGCGCATGGAGACTGCAGAGTGTGATTCTCCAACAGGTGTGGATCAGTCTAGCACCTTTGTTCAGTTGGTAGTGTGTGAAAGAGGCGAATAACTGGAAAAAGAATATTATAGAATTATATTATATTAAATTGGATTAATCGTATTGATCAATGAAGTAGAACAACAATGGAACATAGTTTAAGAGTTTAAGCCCTACTGAGCAGCTAGCCTGCGTCCTGCTCTCCTCATCTCTGGCCTCTACCAGCCACATTGTCTCTTTATAGTACGGCTGCACTGGTTTGAGTGAGCAATAAGTGCTTGGCCAGGCACCGAGGTGGAAGCCCATATATGGTTGGAGAACAGCCACCATGCTGGAGTGATCTTCAGTTACTCAGCCCTGTGCTGGCTTGGGTTTGTCCCAAGTCTCCCGAATCTAGAAACAGAGAGATCAGATCAATCCTAGAGCTTCTCTGCTGACAATTAGCAGGAGACTTCATAGATCCAGTGGAGGAAACCAGGGTGCCACTACAGGGAAATATTTAGATGTAAAAACTCCTTTCTGGAAGAACTCAAAACACACTATGAATCTGCAAAGTCATTCTCCAAGTTGCTGCTGGAACAGCTCAATGTTTTGTCTGTAGATGAGATGACTAGAATGTTCACTCTGTTTGTTTTGTGTGTTTTTTTAGCATTGGGCAAGAGTTGCTCATGTTCAGAAATATTGATTTAAGTTTCTAACATCTTAGGATGTGTGAATTCTGTTTTTTAGGGTTTTTCCCTTAAGGTGCTCTAATGTCTTGTGGGTGCAAGTCTAAATTTGTAAGTGTGTTGGTTTGACTGAGTGGTGAAATGAACCTTGTGGCATCAGAGTTTAGTTAACAATGCTGCTTTATACGCACCGTGTTTTCAACTCCCATTGGCTCAAAGTTACACTGGCCATCTGGCTCATAGTCTTGGGCAATTCTTTTTATCTCTCATACACAAAAAGTCTTTTAAAACATTTAACACACAAACTACATCACATCACACCACTCTTAGATATAAACACAATGTTCCACACAAGCAGAATCCTAGCAACCTGGCAGGATGCAGAGAAGTGAATAAAATGTCATCTAGTGGAGAGGAACAAACAGAGAGCCAGTCAGCCACCTAGACCTAGACACACAGCCTCTGTCTGCACGGCGGCCAAGTGAGGCCATGGCTCAGGGATGACTGTTCTCCAGAGCCAAGGAAGGGGTGTAGGCTTCAACTCCACACTACTCTCTGTTTACCTCTTGCTCTCTTTCTTTCTCCCTCCCTCCCCCTTTCCTCTTCTCTCTTTTCTACACTGTGTGGGCTCTTACAGCCAATGGGACGGGCTCCAGCAGCCAGCTCTCCACCCCAATTTCCAAGCATTCCCCCACCTCCACCCCAACCAGCCCGGGCCTCAACCGCAAGCAGAAGGTACCTATCCTCTCCATCACTGACCCTCTGTCCCTCCTCCCCTTAACCATGACGTCATCAGGGCTGGGTATCAGTAGGATTTTGACGATCCTTTCCTATTCCTGTATTCCTTTTTTTTTTTAGACTACATAAAGCTTAAATGGAGTGCCCTCGTGTCGAAATACCTTATTGTTTCCAGTCAGTGGCACACCAAAAGGCCTGTGGTGCAGCTGTTGGAACGAACACCATCCAGCTGAACGACAGGCTCTTGGCATCGATAAGACCAATCGATAGTACAGGAGCTTTTCGATTCCAAGGAATTGGGCAATTTGCAACGGGACTAAATTGGAACCGGCTGTCGATACCCAGCCCTGCTCATCTTCCTTTGTCTCCTACTCAATCCTCGCTCATGTCTAAATGTGCTTTTTTGCTCCCCTGTCTCTGTAGGATCTCTACTTGCCCTTATCTCTGGATGATGACGATTCTCTCGGTGAATCTATGTAGACTCTCCTCAAAGCTGCAGCCTGCCTCCGTTTGGCCTGACACACAGAAGTTTTTACCTCTGCTGCTTTCCACCCTCACTGACAGTGCCACCTGTTGTCTAGGAGAACCACTCTTGTCTCTTATTAAGGCCTTAGCCACCAGGGCTATGACACCATTTGCTGCTTGAGAATTACACACCTTTTTAAAAAAAAAAAAAAATCTCCTTCCTTGATGAAAATGTACATACAGCCGTGTTGTAAGAATCAACCATCAGTCATGTGCAAAAGTATGTTATTGTGTGGAGGCTAGCTTGTGTTTTTCAGAAGAGCACACAGTTCACTAACAAGCCGATTCCGTTACGTAAGAAATTCACTTTGATCTCATACGTTTTGTTATAGAATGGACTCAGACTTTGCTATTTCAGTAACACAATTCCAGGCAGCAAATGGATATTTTTAGGGGTCTTAGTCACAACTGACTGAAGTTTTGTATCACTTGTATTCGTGATGTTCCTCCATGTCCTCCTGTCTTTCTGCCCTACGGTTAAAGGTGTATGGTAAAGGTGATGGTACCTTTTTAAGAGGGAGACTGCCAAGCCAGATAGTCTTTCTCATCTGCTGTAAATACTGTGTATAGCGATCACAACATCTTTGCTCAGTGTCCATTACTGTGCTTCCATAACGTCAGTATATTGTCTTTCTAACATTTGCTCCACATTATACAGGGTATGGTCAAAATGGAGGGAAAACCAAAATGAAGTCCCACCACACTGAGGGTGATGCTGTGTGTGGGTTGCATCTCCTGGCTGAAGACCTTTTTGAGGATTTTTGGCCGTAAGCCAATGCCTTCTCAATGAGAACACATGTTCCCAACTGAAATATATGAGAGATTATAAAACCTTGTGTAAAATGGTATTTTTCAAAACGACCACAAATATGCAGGCCCCAGATTGTGACTCAAAATCATTACCTTGGCAATGATTGGCATTGATCTTGTCCTTTCAGAGACAGGTGGATAACACGCATGCCAGAAAGAGCATCCCACATCGCCCTCAGGGAAGTCTTCATGTTGGCATTTCCTCTATTTTGACGCTATAAATAGGCTATACATGGTATGTACCCTGTTCTAGGTTTTCACAAACTGCAGTGCATGATACTGATGAATGATTATGAAACCACTGGCATGTAAACGGCTGAATTGGAGGACCTTAAAGTGTGTACAAATAACCAAAGGCAAGCAATTAGGCCCCTTTTTGAAACTCAAACACTCCTGTAGTATTTTATTGACTAAGAGTAAATAATTGCCTTTTAGGCCGGCTTATTAGGTAATTACCTTCTCCTTTTCTTTATAAGTGATTCCACCACAGCTACTGGTGACATAGATTTATTTTATCACTTATATGATGAGTGAAATTCAAATATGATAAAGGTGTCAAAGCCAAAGTATGTATTAGAACAAGAATTATAGAAAGGGGAAAAGTATGTAACTTTATTAGTTGTACGGTTCTGTAAAATGCTCCGGAGGAGGCACACTGGGAGATTTATGCATGTTACTTTTAACTCATCAAAATAGTGTCAGACTAGACCTTGTTCTTCTAAGCCAATTAGATTTCTATCAGGACACTAAACAGTAGTGGGACTTCTCATATTTTGCATGGCTCAACATTGTGCTTAAAGATCACAATTTTCAGATACAGATGGAAACATAAAGGTTGTCTCAATGTGCAGGTTGTAAAATCTTATAAAATGTATTGATCTATATTAAGGGTACCCATCTAGGATTTTCTCTAGATTCATCATGCTCAAATGAGCTGTCATAATGACCACTTTTCTCAAGCCTCTGTGTGCAGCTTTCTATCGCCATATTTCTTTATTTCCCCTTGCCGTTACTTTTGATGCGTGTCTTACAAATCTACCGAAAGAGTTTTCTCGGATTTTCCAGGGAATCAAGCCTGAGAACCTCTAAATTGGACTAAATTAAAGCACAAAGCAGGGAGCTACGGTTCATGACAGCGACAGACACTGTACTGTGTGCTTAGCAGCGTTACAATGCGTCACCGCAACTAATTTCTCAAGAATATATTGGGGAAAATCCTGCGCACGTAGCATCTTGTAATGTAACATCTATGCATTTGGATTTTCTTGGAGAATAACACACAGATGGTTAAATCAATGTTTTATGTAGAAAATGTCCTTTGATATCTGATACATTGCAGCTTAATAAGAAGTGAACTGATAGTCCAGTTACGAGGAGAAATTTCAGTGCAGTTATTCCGTTTTGATGCTGTGACAGTCTGAAGGTCGTCATTACATGTCTGAAAAGTGATCTGGTGCACGCCCTCTGTCTGGATGAGCTTTGAATTGCTATGTCCATCAGCTTCGCTTGACCCAAAAACAAAAACAACAACCCATCTGATATTGTCAACTACACCCGCCTCCTGCAGGGAGCACTATGACGCCAGCACAACAGCTAATATCAGCCAATCCAACAGCAGGGACACCTCACCTTAAAGGGAATCAACATTTGTACAAAAACCCATTTGTAGTCATTTATTTCTGAAAATATCAGTTCTGTGTAATCTCACATGCCATTTAATATCTTTGTCTCTTTTCCCTAAATTTTCTACAGCTTATAACAGCT
Source organism: Hoplostethus atlanticus (assembly GCA_034670405.1). NCBI lineage: Eukaryota > Metazoa > Chordata > Actinopteri > Trachichthyiformes > Trachichthyidae > Hoplostethus > Hoplostethus atlanticus. The sequence goes on from JAXDDX010000018.1 coordinate 4,397,037, forward strand.
ATACAGCGTATAAAAACATTAACGGAAAAATGTCATTTGTTTTGTGTGAATCTGCCACCGCCATGTAAGATGGATGGTGAATTCATCACCTACAGTGGTGCCTTTTTTAGATTACTGTCTTTTGATAAAAAATTAGATGGGAAAACTAAGACGTGTTCTTTGTTAACAAACTGTTTGTAAAACATTTTTAAATGTCTTGAATGAGGAGAGCTCCCACCATACTTTGTTTTGTAGAGTTACAGGACACTTTATCTTGGTGTAAATATGCTCCCTTCCTGTTCTCTTACATATGTATGCCTTTCTGGTTGAATGAATGACTTTTTTTCTTGGAAATTTACAATGTCCTTTTTAGTGGTATTTTGCAATGTCACAGTGGCTTGTTTCAGTGCTTCATTCAATGTATTAACCGGTATCCTTTTGCAATTAAAACAGTTGTATTTCACCTCTCTGTTTGAATTCATTGGCCACATTATGGCCTTTATCATTGCTGAGCCACACGACCAGGTGCACATTTTCAAGTCTCGTTTGTCTCAAAGCACAATATGTTCATCCAAAACTATGTTCATATTCAGAGATTAATCTATGCTATATTAAAAAAAAAAAAAAAAAAAAAAAAATCCCAGCAGAGGCAGAAAAGAACACTGCAGACATGTACGTGATGAATGGGTTACAGAGCTATCTACTTGACAGAAGTACAAATAGATAAAAGATAGTGGGAGACAAAAAACAGTATTATTTGGTTCATGTGGAGATCACCATGAGACCATCTCTGTCACCATGGGAACTAGAAATGTCTCATTTGTAAATGCTGATGTCTCTAGCATGAGTGGCCCAACATTTTGACCATTGATCATTTTGAAACACGATGTTTATATCATACCTTCCTGCAGCTTCTGTTGTCAGAATACTTGGGGATTTTGTAGATAATTTTTGTAGATAGCCAAAATTAGTTCCCACTAAAGTTGGCCCAGATTCATAGGATTAATTGATTACTGTGTACTACTTGATTACTGTATCACAAGTGAATAGTGCATGCACTGTAGATTACTATTGAGAGAGCAGGGCACAGTATTTCCAGGTAAACTAAATTAATTCATGCCCCTTTCTGCATATGCCAGATCCAGTATATGCCATAGAAAAAAATAAATAGTAAGCAGTACAAACATCTTGGAAAATACAACACAAAATACTGTAGATACCCATAAATTGAAGCACTGGATGTAGTTTTGACAGACAACCAACTCCATCCATGTTTCTCTCATAATATCAATTTGTACACTCAGTGTTTTGAATCATACAGTGACCTCTAAATGTTAACACATTAGGCCGCTATGACCACTCAAAAATACTCAACTCTAATCTATGTACAGCATACTCTTGGTCTCTGTAAATATCAAATATTCATATGGTGGCAGTCAACAATCTAGAGTATCTGAGAGCCTATAGGCTCAAAACAAATCCAAATCCATCTGTTGATGGTGACCCCCTCAAGCCCTTTCTGCTGATATTCCTGCATTGTATAGATCTCTTAAGGATTGGAAAAAGGCTTCTCACCCAGTTTCATTAACGCTATTCAATTTCTAACATCTCGATCTTGATCTATTACTGTACTTTAGTTGTTTCTGAACTGAAAAGTTGCACATTTCTTATATCTGGCGGCCTCTGCTGCAGAGCCCAAGTATGGACAGACAGATGCTGTTTTTAGCAAAGGACAATGATTATGATGTTGACCTATAAGAGTTTTCTGCCATCTGCTGGTTGCTCTAAGTGTATAATGTCATTTGGCACCTCTCCCCAGGAGAGTGCAGGCTAGACACTTCTGAGAGAACAAAGGCTGGAAAGGGATATTCCACCACAATTGACGTTTGGATCCCTCCACCATTTTTCCAACTATCCCAGGCAATGTAATAAAATTACATCATAAGCTTGCATTTTCTGTGATCAAAAAATGTCTCTACATTTTCTAAAACAACATCAACGAGACAAAATGTAGGCCTATGCAATATTCCACTTTAATTTGAAAGTTAAACTTTCGGTCAAGCAACATTCATCAAAGCCTACAGAGCGAACAGCGGATGGGTAAGAATGTATTTCCATTCCCTGTATGAGAGACTGTCATTACCTGTACACACCCAATGTGGAGCACTACCTCTTGGGAATTGTAGTTTTACAGTCAAACTAAAATACAAACAGGGATGGGACACAGTGTATATGTACAAAGACATACAATCATAAAGCACTGTATATAATCGACATGAGATCAGGCCTGGTCTCCCTCTCAGAGCCTCATTCTCTATTGTAGATTATGTTTCTATTTCTATTCCAGTATGTGTCTATAAAACTACTATTCCCAGGAGGAAGTGCTGTGTGCAGATATTTTCTCTTGTTTCCTCCGTTATTTATCCAGCACTTTAACAAAAATCCTCTGGCCGTGTGAGCGGTAGTCTCTCCTTGATTAAAAACAACAAAACCAAAGATGTTAGTGTAATCTCTACTAGACTGTGACATAAAGGTCAATTTTGGTGTAATTCTACTTTAGTCTCAAGGCTCCACAGGGAGGTTGTCATGAGGTTGCAAGGCTCTGGCTGTCCTCTGTCTGCAGGAAGTTGTGGGTTACACAGAATAAAACCAGAGGCTGTTATCGGTTCAGCTGGCAATTAAACAAGAAATCCTCCATGTGAAGAAACTCATTTGGCTTCTTTTATTTCCTGATTTCAAGAAGAGGAACAATGATGCATTTCAGGTAGACTGAATTGCCAAAAACCCGTCAGCATACAATTTAGTAGCCATACTGACAGAATCACTAGAAATGGCTCAGTTTATGAGGTAATTGATCACAAAATATATATACTTGAATTAACAGGAAATCACTGTCTGTCTGATTGCTCTTTAAAAGTTAGAGGGGTTAGTATTATCAGAGAAACAATAAATGTCAGTCCATTGTAGAGGATCAGGTCTAGTGAACAGGGTCCAATCAATTTCTGTGACGCAAACAACGCTCTGCCAAAGCCAAAAATCGAAGCCAACCAAAGACTCTAATCTCTGAAGACATCAGGATGTCTGGAGCTGCTCGGAGACTGATTCTTTGGAATTTTTATACACAAATGAGGTTTATTCTATCGTGTTATCAGGTCTGTGCCAAAGAATGTACCCTCGTCCCAAGAACGACCCCGAGGTGCTCTTAAAGTCGCCCACTATTCAATCTCTTCTTCATCTTGATGACATCATAGGTTAAAGTGCCCTGGCTTCTGGCTTTGGGAGAGATCGTTCATGTTCACTAATACGTCAACACGTTCGTCCGTACGACACGTAGTCCTCTTTAACCTGTCTCCAGTCTCCAGTATCTCATAAGAGTGCATTCTGGGATTATGAATTTGAGTTTTTAGATTGATGATGAGGGAATAGTCTGATCATAGGATGGATCTCTGCCAGAACACAAGCAGAAGGCAGTGCCCTGTTGCCTTTTTAACAAAAACAATGAATCAATTCTTAATATCTTTGGACAATACTTATAAAATAGTTTCATGTCATGTACTGTGAGTGATGGGAAATTTCCCTTCCGTCTCTGAAACATTAGTTTCTTATGAACTTTTGATCTGAAGCCTCAGATTTTTCTTTTCTCAATATCACTGCTAATCCAAATGATTTGTTTTTATTTTGTGAATGTTTTCAAGCCATCTATTTAACTCCAGCATGGATTTACCTTATTACTGTTGGCATACTAAGAGCATACTTCCTTAACTGCCTCTCTGGCCCTCAATCTCCAAGCCGGAAGTAGCCAGACAAGATATCTGTCACTCTGAAGTGCTACACTGTTTATACAGTTTATCCCGGACGAGAGAGTTCCTTGTCTTATTACCAGAGTTGACTAATGAAGATAATACAGAAGATAACATTTGGTTTAGTCGTTCACTTTGGTCAACTGATTTCAAGCTCTTGTGAACTGGACAATCTATTAGTTGTAAAATGGCAGATGGCTTAAAGGACAAGTTTTTACTTGTCTCACCTATGAGACCGCAGTGGGAGTGAAGGAGTTCAGTTTCAGTCTCCCCCCTTCCCTCCCTTCTTGTAATCACCATGTGAGCACAGCCGTTGAATAGCGCCTCCAGCTCCAAAGAGGTACTTGTCAGACCAGTTTTCAGGCAGTGTTTGTGTGCAAATGAATATATTTGGAGGCAGCCTCTTCCACAGAACGGAAAACACAAGGATATTGGATTTGCTTCTGTGAAAGGTGTTGCAGATTATTGTCATATGGAGGTTATGACAGAGATGTGAAGTTGGTGACATCTTACAAGAGCGTAACAGGACAGTGAATGTGTGATCTCATCGTCGCGAGAATTTGAAGGCTCAACACAGGTGAGTGTTGCTTTTAAGGTTTTGGGTGCTACAAGCTACAAGCTAAAGAAGCTTTTTTTCTCAATGTTTGATATTATTTTGCTTCTGTAAGATCTATAGTTTCATGGAATGAGCAAAATATTCTGACATGTTTAAATAATTGTCTTGTCAATAGTTTCAATACTTTCTCATGAAGCATCTCCAGTTCCTCAAATGACTTTCTTGCCTTATGTCACACATCTTTACACATTTTAAACTGGTCCAGTCCAAATTACACACATTTACACTTATACTAACCTTATAGTTGGTTAAGTTTACAGAAATCGTTTTAGACTTCTTTTCCTGTTGTCATTTTATGTGTTAAGTTCATATTAAAAAATAGGCAAAGGTACACGTGTACAAGTCAATACAAACTACATACAAAATGTAAAAGTGAAAATATCAGTAATTACAACACCTCCATTATCTGTACTACCTGTGGCACCTTCCTTTAAATGAAATGTGAGCTATTTAAAGAGGCTAAGCTATGATAATATTTGATTTAGTCTTATCTGATTTTCTGTCCAGTCACCTTGCACTGAAAGAGACTGAAACCTCCATGTACCAACACGCACGTTGGAAATATTTGGAATGTGAACTATTGTAACCTTAACACATCTTATACATACTAGTGCTTTAAATTCATCGAGATTCATTGTCATTCTCTCAGGCAGAAACTTTGACCTGTACTGCACTTAACTGGAATCTATTACATACAAATAACAAAACGGTTCACATTCAATTGTGGTAACTGCAAAATAACCAACCAAAAATAACCTACTGGGCCACATCAGCCAGGAACAGATCACACACACACACACACACACACACACACACCCAATCTCAGTCTACTTCCTTGTCTAGAGTGACATAATGACTTATTCAGTCCGTCAGATTTGCTCGTCACCGGTAGCTGTGCCATCTGTGGGCATGTAACACCTCCTTCATAGTATCACATTCTTGAGTAAAAACAAAACGCACAATGAGCCAATTAAATCCAGTACAAAGTAAAAGAAACACACACTATCAGTCACTAGCGTGTGGGGGCGTGGCTCTGACCATGCACATGCCTAAATGGGTCACAGAGTTGTTGTGTGGGTGGGGTGTGAGGGTGACACAGACAGGTTCATAGACCTGGAAGCACTCTTTCCTTATTGTAGGGCAGGAGCGAATGAGTGTCCCGATGCTGTCAGAGAGGTATGGTAGCCGATTGTTGTTTCATTTTCTCTTTTTCTGGCTCTCTGCTCTCCTTATCAGATGATTTTTCAAATATACCTTCAGTACATTTGTACCTTCTTTCTCATGGTGTGAAATAGTGTTTTTTTGCTGCTCTTCCATTCTGGGCATTTTATTTCTTGCTCCCTACTGGATATTTTATTTATTGATCTTGCCGTCCTCTCCCTGCTCCTACGCCCCAAACGTGTTCTACAATCAAAGATGATTGCATCCATTTTCACTAGGATTACTTTTCACCTGACTGTTTGTCTTTAAAAGCTAGGACTCTTCTGTCCTTTTTATCTATTTCTTGACCTCTTGCAGTTTACAGCTTAATAGATGCCTGACAATATATAATTACTACAACCTCAATGTCAATTTACAGTTTGTTGCTTGCAGGAGACCAGATAATGAAATTCCTTTGGCCAGTGGTGCTGAGCTATTCTTGGCATAACATAAAATGCCAGAATTTATACAGTAGAATTAAGGGCTCTGGCTCTTGTTCATCCAAGCACAGCCTTGTAGGGCCAGGGTGATGGAGCAAAGTGGACAATGGTCAAGGAGTTACAATATCATCCTGCCCCAGAGCATACCAGCTGTGTTGTTCATCACTACTTGTCTCATAAATACTTCTCTTACATGGAAAACAGAATTCACTTTATTCCCATCAATCTCGAGACAGTTTAGGTCAAGATTATCGTACATGAGCAAGTCTGTTCAAAGATTAGAGATGTGAGAGCCAAATCGCTTAGCTGCAGAGGGGGGCAAAAGCATGCAGCGGTCACTGCATTACAGCCACTTGGGCAGGATGTGTACTCTGGTGAGCGTCGTATCCTGCTGCAGGTTATTGCTACTGTATCGTCAATGAGCCATTAACAAGTCATTTTCAAAATAATATGGTGCGATGAGTGGCACGATTTGTATCCAGTTTTTAATGCGTACGTGACATGTAAACCCACTTATAATGCTTGGCTAATTTTGGTGGACCAAGTTATGTAGGGAATCGTAGGCTATAGTCTGAAACATCCTGGCCCTGTCACAAAAATGTCTGACCTTTTAAAAAAAATCCAGGGTCATTCAGGTTTTTGGCTTGCACTGTGTTCAGTTTTTAAAATATGATGCTCCTATGGGGAAAATAAACGTCATGAAAAGTTAGCTCAGTTGATGTGGGTTCAATTTAGCACCTCGGTGAGAGAAGCTTCCCTTTAAGACTGCCACAGCCAGCGGGCTGAATAAGTTCAGTACAGCATGACAACAACATCAATAAACATCTGCAAATCCCTCCGTCTGTCTGTGAGCTGTTTCAATAGCCTATTACCTATACCTAATATCCCATCACCGCCCATTTTTGTTGAAGATGCATGTTGTTTTAATTTCATTTTTTAAATTGCTGTAAAGAGGTAGTGGGTAGTAGGTCGCTGTATAAACTGTATGCTCATGTGTAACGCCAGACTGTCCAGAGGGAGTTCGGGTCACAGGCCAGTCCGCTGTTTATTTGGGAATTTCCCCAGAGTCGTGCAGGGGTTTTCAGCGTGTATTTCTGCATGCTTTGCTCATCCAGGAACGTTCAGAGGTTAGAGCGACAGCCTGTCCAGATAAAACACTATAAAGTCACTAAGTGTCTGGTGTCTGTGATCACTCTGCAGGCTGTGAGGCTTCAGCATCCGGATCATGTTCTCCTCTGCCGTTCCATACAAAAACCAGCACTATGCCGAGCTGAAGTCGGAGTGCATCAAGAACAAGACGCTCTTTGAGGATCCAGAGTTCCCCACCACCAACGCATCCCTGTTTTATAGGAAACCACCTCCTGGTGTTGTGGAGTGGAAAAGACCAAGGGTGAGTGGTGGCGGCGATGAAAAGATTTCTCATGACTTTCCGGGTGATGTGTAACCAATTAGATACAACACAGTCACATGACACCGGTGTTATGTTTGAGTTTCATTTGCCTTTGTTTGCTCATACTTGAGCACAGATATCATGTTAATGTCTCATGAACTTGTCTGAGAGCTGACTACTTCTACCTGGAACGGTGGGTTTATTATTAAACCCACCGGATTATTATGCTGGCGTGAGCATGTACAAAAAAACAAGCAGTTTTCACAAAGTTGGCAGGTATTATGGTTGACTGCTGTTTGTCGAGTTGCTGTTTAGTTTACTATTAAGCACTAGTCTGCTTTCTGTTCAGAACAAGACACAGTATGTGTAGGGTAGGGTGGGGAAAACACCCCATCAGGGAAAATGAGCACCCCTTATATTTGTTATTTTGAAGACATGATGATAAAATATTTGATTTTAACATCTTTGAGAGGGAATCTACTCCTTAAATTTGTGCTGTAAATGCTGATACTTTGGTGCTATTTACCTGACCATGATTTTGGAGGAACGTCGTATAATATTCAGGCTATCCAAATAATCAACAACTGATTTTAAAATAATCCAAACAACAAGTTCCATCTATAACTTCTAAATCAAATCAAATCACATTTATTTGTATAGCCCTTAATCACCTGTTACAGTCTCTAAGGGCTTCACAGTGCCCAACATGTGAAACAATAAATGGTTAGTACACGACATCCCCCAGCCTTGGACTCTCACAGAGGACAAGGAAAAACTCCCACAAAACCTTTTAGGAAAAAATGGGAAAAGCCTTCTCTAATCTGTCGAAATGGTTTGTACTAGCTGATGTTTAATACTTTGATTACTCATTTAATTACAAACCATCTGTGGTTAAGAAGCTCGGCACAAATTGGCAGTAAATTCAATAAGTTAATCAAAGAAGATGAATTTCAATCTAACAAGTGATACATCTGATAAGATTCAAGTCTTTAAAGACCTTTTCTGGTAGATTATTTCACAATCTCCTGTGACGAAGTCGAAGGACTGAGGCATTACTGTTACAGCTATTAATGAAATAAATAGGATTCATAGAGCTTAGAAACAAATGAATGATACTTGAACCTTGTGAAAACATTGAGACTAAACTGAGAAGATATAAAAAGGACTCAAGCATTAATTTGGGTAATATTACTCCAGTGACATCTTTCCCATTGGCTGGATGTCCCATTTTGTCAAAAATGAAAAATGCTGTAATTCACAGCATATATTTCAGAGACATCCTGTTTGTGTTGTGTGGAAATCAAATACCAATTTCAAACATGATCTAGAGTTCACATCCATTTTTCAGTGTGACACTAGGAAAGATAAATGGGCGTTTTCACCCACCCTATCCTACAGATTCATACTAGCTCTCTCTTTTTCTCTGACTTCACTTATGTTTTATGAATTAGGCTTATAACACATAGACAGGCTTCTCCTCTCATTTCAAGGACAAACATGTTAGACAGAGCAGGGCTGGTAAGTATTTTTTCCTCCCATTAACCCCGCAACCCCACCCTACTCCCACTTTGACCATTAGAAGTTTTAAATCCCACCAGTGGGATTTGGGAGAGATGGTTTATGAATCATTGCTATTGTTACTCAAGAGGTATTTCCTTTTTGGGTAACTTTTTATTTCACAGGTCACATTATTCTTGGAAATGACTTAGAAGTTCGCTGTAATTTTTCTAAAGATATTTTCTAATAATTATCATGGAATTGGGAGTAAAAGACCTGAAGTGACATACACAGCAATAGCCATGGTTTGTGTTGTTGTCTACTGATACTTCACGGCTTAACGCTAAAAACGACCAGCATATTTCATCTATGAAAGACCCCAAGTGTAACAGAACATTAAAACATTATTTTTCTTATAATTACAGTACAATAACGTCTTCTTCTTCTTTCTATATTTTATTCATATTTTGAACCACAAAAATCTTCCAGATCAGTAGTAAATGCTGATTTACCCTGACATAAATTCCAATGCAATGTTTTGTACTCACATCACCTAAATGTGACTAATTTAACTGGAGCCCCAAATAATTTCTACAACAGATTTTTATTCTTTTATATTTATATTAGATAAACATCAGTGCAATTTTATTAAAACAATTGTTTTTCATCAAAAAGTATAACATTTTCTTATTGTAAAATGAGTTGAAGTTAAGTGTGAGTGTGAGTTATATTTCATGCCACTTTATTTTAAACACAAAATTCATGCACAAAATTTGATTCTACTTCTGCAGTTTTAAGTTTTATTATCATGACCTTATAGAGTGCACAATTACATTACAAAGCCAAAAGCCACCTGCTTCATCAAGCAGTGAAGTGTGAAGCATCCAAGGCAAACAATGTGCGTTTGGATACCAAACATAGCTACCACTAAAGCTTTAAGGCTTTATCTTACAGGCCTATTACTAAAACTTTTCATTTTCATACATTTACAGAGAAACCTGTTAGGAATTTCCAAGTTATATCCAAGGACTATCGGCCTGGAAAGTAAAGTGTAAAGTCTTAACTAGGCACTGCATCAACAGAATTAACTTCTCTGTTATAGGAGATCAGCAATGAGCCCCATCTGTTTGTGGAAGGCATTAGCTCCCATGACCTGAACCAGGGAGTTGTGGGTAACTGTTGGTTTGTTGCCGCGTGCTCCTGTCTGGCTCTGAAGCCACACCTCTGGAAGAAGGTGAGTTTTATTGTTTCATTGAGTCTGAATGTGTGAGGCAAAGTGTAGGTATATTCAGTGTAGGTATAACCAAACTCCAAGGCTTAGTCGCTAGCACTGAAGTGAAAAAGAAATGATGTGTCAGCACAGGGCAGCACAGGAATTCACCTCGGGGGGTTTTGCTCATGCATGTCAGAAAAACTCTCACGTTTCTTTGGAAGAGTACGGTATATGGTATTATGGTATTACAAAAAGAAAACAAATACCTTTTCAGTCCTATTGTCTTCACTTGGTGGAAAAAGTGTATCGCTTCTGCCTTGACAATAATGTTGCACTATTTTGCTTCATTGAATACATTTGCTGCAGTACCTTAATAGTCTTGTTGAATAGTTACGTCTAGTTCGATACAGTTGGTTGGTCATTTATGTGACCAGTTCAGACGTATCAGTTACATTTCCGGTTCATACTATGAAACAATTCACTCAACAGCAAAATTCACTGTCTAGACTAAAATGATTCATTAATCTTCGTAGCATCACACTGATATTTTTGCTGCATTGTGTGTGTTTGGATGTGTGTGTGTGTGTGTGTGTGTGTGTGTGTGTGTGTGTGTGTTTCCAGGTGATTCCTGACTGGAATGAGCAGGAGTGGGACTCCAAACACCCGGAAAACTACGCTGGAATCTTCACTTTCAGTTCTGGTTGTTTGGTGAATGGGTGGACGTGGTGGTGGATGACCGGCTGCCTACGATCAACGGAGATCTCATCTATTGCCACTCGAAACTCAACAACGAATTCTGGAGCGCTCTGCTAGAGAAGGCCTATGCCAAGTAAGTAAACGGTGTGCCTCAACACCTTAAACCCGGTGAGCCGTACTGTATTTCTGATTCCTCGGCATCTCTCTGCGTCTAGGCTCTCTGGCTGCTATGAGTCTTTGGAAGGAGGCAACACTGGGGATGCCGTGGTGGATTTCAGCGGCGCTGTGGCAGAAGCCATCAACCTGGAAGCCGAGGCTTACTACAATGACCAGAAAAAACAAGACCTTCTCTTTGAGGACCTATTTAAAGTCTACGAACGCGGAGGAATCATCAGCTGCTCCATTAAGGTCTGTTCACTTTCTCAATGTTTTGCCTCTTTGTCTCCAAATGTCAGAGACTGGACACGGTAGACTGTTCGATTCGATCATTTCATCAGGCGTCACCCACTGAGATTGAACTGAGGATGGCAAACGGGCTGGTGAAAGGCCATGCGTATTCAGTAACGGCGGTGAAGAAGGTGCGTTTGGGCCACGGGCTGCTGGCCTACTTCAAGAATGAAACCATCCCTCTGATGCGCATGAGGAACCCCTGGGGCAAGACCGAGTGGAATGGAGCCTGGAGTGACAGGTGAGGAGCACACTGGTTAGGATTACTTGCTCTTCCACTGTAGCGATTTTCTCCCCTATAACTGTCCAATCCAAGCTAATGAGAGAGTACATTTCCTTCATCCATCTTCATTTGCTGTACTTGCTATTTGTCTTTTTTGCAATATCAGCTCTGAGGAATGGTCGAAGGTTGGTGACACGGAGAGGGGCAACCTTGGCATCACAGTGGAGGACGATGGGGAGTTCTGGTGAGAGATATCTTCAAGCCTCGTAGTCGGCTTATGTCCTTCAGACTGTTATAATAGATGTTCTGTATGTGCGTGTGTCCACAGGATGTCATTTTCAGACTGGTGTAGGAACTTTACGGATGCAGATGTTTGCCGCCTCATCAATACTTCCGTGATCAGCATCCACAAGACATGGCATGAGGTTGTGCATTTTGGGAGCTGGACCAAACACGCAGAGCCCCTGTTAAACCGCTGCGGTGGCTGTGCCAACCACAAACAGACATTCCTGCAGAACCCACAGGTACTGACCACGTGCAGGCTCTTGTCGTACAGCCACTGTCTTGATGCACACATATACTCTGCTCGGTATCACTCTCCTTTTCAACTCCTTTTACAGTACCTGCTGGATGTGACGAAGGACGTGGATGAGGTCCTGATCTCCTTACAGCAGAGAGACATGAAGATCCACAGACAAATTGGACAGGGAGAAAATCTCACCATGGGCTTTGGTGTCTTCAAGGTACCACATAGAGTGTCATACTTTGCAAATCTGGACGATAGGCATGTCAGGTGCTTTGACCACCGTAGTGGGGCCGAGCACATCCTTCCCCAAGAGCATTTTAAAAATTGTTATATCCAGAAATTGAAATTGCTAAATGCATAAAAATAGAAAAAAGAAACGTTTTTAGTCTGGACTTAAAAATAGTTATTGTGGGAGCAGTAGTGAGTTTATAGACAGTTCTACAGTATAGGAGGTGGTGAGGAGGTTTCCGGAGATTGATTGGGTATAATGGGGTTGAGTCTTAGGTTGGGTGGGGTGACAGTTCTTGTGCTAGTCTTTGGTGTACTGGGAGGCGAGAAGGGTGCCTGTGCTCATAGCCAAGAGGTCAGAAAGTGACTGTCTGTCTGTCAGGAAGTCTGATATACTGCGTACCCATAGTTGGATGACGTACAGCCAGTACAGTTTGTGGTGGAGCAGGTTCAGGGGAGGGGTGAAGAAATCCTAGCTTTACAGTTTTCAAAATGGCAAGAATTGGAAAGTGAAAAAGTGTGGGTGAAGGTACTGCCTGACTCAAGTGACCATTTTAAGAACATTTTAAGGCTTTTCTGAGATGCAAGTCCACAGCAGGAATCCCCAGTTTTTTAAAAACAATAACACTTTACAAGTTGTGCTTTCATCAGATGATGAACTGGGATAGCAAGCATGTTACAGAAGGTCCGCTTTCTATACCAGGTTGTAACTCACATGTTATGAGCAAAGCATGTCACCCTAAACTGTTGTGTTATATGGTTGAAATTATAACAGATCCAACAGCAAAACCCCTGAAACATGTAAATAAATTGTGTAGTTATAAACCAGAGTTCATAAAGGATCTTGAGGGTTTGTGAAATACTCTGAGGAGTTAATGGCGAGACTGAGTTGAGACGGGTTCAATCCAGGAATGGGTTTTCGTCTGGGCTGATTAGTTCAGGGTCAGCTTAGTTTTGAGGAGAAGCAGTGTCAGTAAATTGCGTTTCTTTGGCTTAACTTTTGGTCAAAGAATTTGGCTGTCTTTCACTTATCTACTCATTTGTTGAACAAACACTGAACCAGTTGCTTGGTGTTTATTATGACAGGCAGGCATTACTTAATAGGTTTATCAGAAACAAAAAAAAGCCTTCAACAAGATGCTCAATCATAGATGATTAAGAGTCTTACTCTGCACATACCCTAGATAATCGGTTCAGGTTGAAAAACAGAGCAGAAGTGAGCACATTTAGAAAGAAACTGTTTCCCAATTCGCCCTAAAATGCAGAAACTTCAACAGCATATACAAATACAGGCTTGTAGAAGTCTCATTTTTTACTACATACTTGCTGTACTATGGCTGCACACCCAAAGAGAAGATCTGGAAAATTCAGTTTTGCGTTCATTTCTGCCATCAGAAGACAGATTTTGATCTACTGTAAAACGTTCATGAAGGAAGTACTCTACCCGTGATGGGCAAACTCCAGCCCAACCAAAAATGCTGTTAAAAAACTAAAACACACATTTGAGCCTAAAATTGTATCATAAAGATTATTAGATCTAGAGTTGATCATTCATAAAGACAATTCAGTAACCTCAAAATCTGCAGTAATTTTCAGCTGTATCAGTTCTTCATTGATTATTTTATTGTAAAAGCAATGCAATAGAATGACTACATTCTAGTTCAAGTGCTAGGGCAAGATCCCCACATTCAAAGGAAGCCATGCAATCCTTTAAAACACAGTATGTGACAAAACAGACCTCACATTTCAAGTAGTCTGACTTGCTTGTCAGAGACCTGGCTAAATTCAGACACACCCGACACACACTCTTATCACACCAGAGAGGTTCACTACTGTGCATGCTGGCAGAAGCACTGCCAGCTCCAGTCAGGAGGGCGGGAGGGGTCTGGGTCTGGGACTGTATGTCAGTAGATGCTGCTGCCATGAGGAGTATGTCACACACAGCATATTGAACTGCAGTAAGTTTGAGACGTTATCCTCTTCCCTAGACTTTTCCCATGTCATCAAGCAAGTGGTGTATTCCCTTCCTTCAGCTTACTTCAGTTGAATGCAGCTGTGGAGACTTCTGGAGAGTCCAAATGCCCTGTTTTTAATACCAGGGAACTTCCACCACTACACTTTGCTTTTTCCCCTCATTAAACAATTTGTGAACTGTACCATTCGTAATAGCAAAACGTTCAGTTGTTCAGGCCACAGCATGGGATATGTAATTGCCAATTATGAGCATGACATCCAGTCGTGCCAGCAACTCAGTGATGGCCTGGAATGTGAGGACTAGTGTATTTTTGACTCCACGGCTATCTGACTCTGTGACTGGCTATTAACTGCTGTTACCATCAAAGTACTACACTGCCACCCTAATAATCCAGGGAAATAGAAAAAAGACAGACAAGGAGTGACTGAAAATAAAAAGAATATGCCTTAAACAAGATGAATTAGACCAATAAATAAAACTTGCACTGAATGCGGATAGCTCCCTTCTCCAAGTCAGTGATAATGGCATCCTTGACATTCATGGTTGCCTCTCAAAATTGCATTCAATCCCAACAAGTACCCAGTGTTTAACAATCTTGAGTGTCTCTGGAGCAGGTCCAACATGGTCCCTTGCTCTACTGACCAGTCAATAAATTCAAGTTTTGTTCACTTTTCTACCACCAGGAGGCGAAATAATTAATCTGTGTAGCTGCCAAACAACACACTGTCCCTATTTGAGATACTATTCAATTTACTCAAATACATTTGTAGTACAGTATGCCTATATCTTATACAGGTTTGGACATTTTACTTACCTACTTGCCACCAGAGAGTAGATTTCACGTTGGGCAAGTTGAACATAAACTTCCACAGGACGTGTCCGACAAGCTAGTGGGCTTTTCGTGGCAGCAAAAGTGTGTTTTGCATTTTAGAGTCATGGTTACTGCTGTAATAGCATCCAAACATCCAAACCCTACCTATGTTCTTTATCTACTCCAGAGTTACCGAAACACAAACAGTATGCAGTTGCCACAACACAGTTAAATAGCACATTGAACATTACACTACAATGAAGTCATGATTGAGCCTAACCACTATGTTACAATGACACTCCAGACTCCAGATCTGCTGATATCAAAAGTCTTTGCATCTTTGTTCTTTGGTTTCTGGCTTTGTGAGAGTGGTTCATAAAGTAAGTTAATCATTTTTTTTCTTTCAAGGTGGAACTGAACAGGAAGTATCGGATGCACGACATCCTGACCCAACAGTGTGTGGAGACGTCTATGTACATCAACGCCCGCACGGTGTTTATGAGATGCATGCTGCCCCAGGGACGCTACATCATCATCCCCACCACCTTCAAGCCTCTGATAATGGGGGAGTACATGATCCGTGTTTTCACCGATGTGGACTCTGGTTGCAGGTACTACAGTAATGGAAGTGAAGAAGTCTGTTAAAGTCACTCCTCTTTGGTTAACAGTGTGTTGTTGAGCTACTTTGATTAAGACACAAAACAAATAGGTTCAAGACTCAAGAAAAAGCTATATAGATACTGTACTGTTGTTCAAATCAAATCACTTTTAAAGGAATGTCCTCCTCCTTCTATTGATTTTCCTAGCCAGATTTTGTTCTGCAAGATTTCTCACATTCTCGATGGCAGACCTCAACACAGTACCTAATCGTGTTTGCTTACACACAGGTCAGCCAAGCTAGCTTAGACCAACCACAGCGTTGAGCCTATGAAGCACACGCATTGCATCACTTCCTCTGTGTTGCTGATATCTGATTGAGATAGGTGCTCTTTTTCTCTTCTGGTCCCTCGCCTGACGTATTGCTCAACTCTCGCAGGGAGCTGACACAAGATAAGCCCAAGGTGAGGTGCTGGACTCCATTCCTCGGCTACCCGCAAGCCGTGAGTCACATCTATGTCCACGGGGCCGAGGGGCTTGAGAACCAGGACAGCGAGGGAGGTATTGACTTCACACCAAACACACCAACACATTTGATGCATTTTTCTTCCACCAACATGTATAATGCATGGTTCCTTCCACATTGATATGCAGGTGCAGACCCCTATGTGATCATATCCTGTGAGGGCCACTCTGTACGCTCTACCATCAAGGCGGACACCTTGCAGCCGGAGTTTCAAACAAGAGCCATTTTCTATAGGAAGAAGCCCAGAAAGCCCATAACCGTGGAGGTAAGATGGCGAGTTCATGCACAATTGTACCAATGGGACAAGAAATAAACTGTCTGAATTCTGTGATCCTGATGCCTATAATTTCCCATCACAATAACTGGCAGTGTTGGGGAATGTTACATTAAAAAGTAAATTATGTTATGTTATGTTGCTTCCACTAAAAGTAAATTGTTAGGCTACGTTTAAATTAATTAATGGACAAAAAACCCCAAAAAGCCCTTGGAAGATAGTCTGCTGTTGCAGGTTCTCTTATTGATCATTCTTATGTGTAAAGAAATCAAAAGGAAACAAAATCGATGCCTTGTTTCTATGGAAGCAGTGTTTAAGTGTTGTTATTGTAATAGTAGTGGCTTAAATGATGTTACAATCCATTCAAATGAAGCATGAAATTGATGATACATTGACTCGACACAATCTAATCCACAACTTCACAACTTCAGATGAGGAACAGTCCGTTCAAATGAGGCATGAACGAAGAAACTGATTCCATGAATTGGAAAAGCTCACACATTAAGTTACTTGTTACCGCAAAAGTAATGTGAATACTCAAAACCCTCGGTACTGCTAACTGCTGTGTTGTCTCCCCTCACCATCCTCAGCTGTGGAACAGTAATGCAGTGAAGGACCAGTTCCTGGGTCAAGTGGTGCTGTCCGGTTCAGTGAAGGACACCACTGACCCTCAGAGGCTTCAGCTGAGGAAGCAAGGCCAGAACATGGCTGATGAGATGCCTGGCACCATCAGCCTGAGGATCATCACCTCCACTCAGCTAACGGCCATGTGAGCAGCTCGGTCCTACAGCCAACTGCCCTGGGAAAGGGTTGAATCATTTTGAGTACTGTACTATGTAGTTACCATCTTGCACAACTAGTTGGCTATGCCACCACCAATGCATCGGTACCAGCACTGTGGCGTCGCAACCACAACTCACAACTCACAACTGTCCTGGAATGAATTGCAGTTCCTTTTTTACTACCATTTTATAACGTTTGTTACACCAGCAAAATGTTTAGCAGCTTGCCACCATTTTTGCACATTTGTGAATTTTTTCCAAGGTTGAGAATTGAAACTGAATGTCAATTTCTGTTAATCAATTGTTATCAGAAATGTATTTTTTAATGAATTTTGTTACTTTTTAAATCATTTTTGTGTAACTGAAAAGATTTTATTGACACCCTGCAAGATTCCTGTGAAGATATCATTCCTATTTTTTAAGACTTGTTATAATCATACTATACACAGTGTGAGTGATATGAGTCATGCGTCATTCAATTCTTATCATAACTATATTCTTAATCATATCATAAATATAATGTATGTACAACAAAATACCAAAATATTCTGTTCGCATCTTCAAAACATGTAGTACGTTTTTCTTTCTTCCACCAGTTTCTCATCATGTTTCCTTCTCATATTGATCATGCACAACGAGAACTTAAAGGAAATCACCCCAAGAATCACGGTAGCCGACATGATTGGCTACAAGTCTGTTTTTCTTCCTCTTTTTTTTTTTTTATTTCAGTCCAGTTCCCAAACTGCAATATTTTGTTGTTTTACACTCAAGACACAGCCATGCACAATTCAAAGTTCAAAAAGTCTATTGCTTCAACCACAATTAAAAATAGTTTATCCAAAACCTCATTTCCCCGTCAACTCATTTGTCCTTTTTCAAAGATGGGGGGGGGAAAGGCCTGCTGAGGTATGCCGGATGGATCAGCAGTTTTACAAAGCTAGACAATAATAAGAGTAATAATAATAATAATAATTTAAAAAGAAACATTTTTTGTCTTTGTTCCATTCTCTTGATACACATTAATAGAGGAATTTTCACGCCACGTGTACAGGTTTACACATTCAGAAGAGAGGAATGTACAGGAGCAACCACAGAAAAGGGTCAGGTCCGCGGTGTCTGTTGTCCCAAAATGTAACCTTTGTGCTCATAGTTCAGACCTGTACATGGGGGGGAGTGGCCAAATGTCCCAGGGGCCAGAAGCTTCCTGACAGGGCCACCCTCACCTACCGCACACATACATACATGTACTAACACTCAGCAGTGGTACTCAGGACAGACTGTGTGGGCCTGCACACAGAGCGCTGCATTCCCCGGCTCTCAGTCCAGATGAAGGAGTGTCCGATAAAGCCCAAACAGAGGAGTTTTACCCGGGAGTGGAAAGACAGAGTGTGTGTGTTCGTTTTCTTTTTTTTTCGGTTTCCAGGGTGCAAAACATTTATTGATACATACCATATAGCAACCTGAATATTGCCATTTTAAGTTACATAATTCTGAAAAAGGGGGATTTCCCATCATATTTACATACATACATACATATCCTAACAATCTTAACCTATTTGATGAAGAGATGAAATACAGTGTATAGTTTTTCCATGCATGAAATCTGTCACATCCTCCTGTCTAACATCCTCCTCCTGCATCTTCTGTACGTTTCATTGTACAATGGAGATACAATATGACCAAGCAGCTACCCTGCACCTCAAAGTCAAGGTGGACAACAAGAGTGAGGCATCTTCTAGCGCAGATTGAGGTAGCCCCCCCCCAAAAAACACACACACACACGCACGCGCGCGCACACACACACACACACACACATACAGAGGGGTGGCACACAGGAAATGCCTGACTACGCTATCAAATACAGACACAAAGTAGTTTATAGATTAGTTATGTACAGAGAGAGGAGTTTTACCACTTACCGGGGATGAAAGGAATGGCAGAGAACAACGTGAGCCTCTAATACCGTTCTGTTTCCAATGCTCTTTAAGACAGGCTACAATCATAAAAATGGCACTCACTACTTCAAAAACCTCCTCTTGGGGAAATGGTTCACATTCTCTCACAATCTGCCACACATCCAACAACTCACAGGTGCACGCTTAGAACAAATGCAAAAAAGTCACATAAGACAGAATGAGTGAGAAAAAGACACTGGAGCATAAATCAGCAGCATAAATGCTAAAGGTGGGGAGGGGGGGGGGCAGACGATGCTGGCCAGTGCCTCACTACAAATTATATGTACATATGTCCTCATGGACAGGCAGGCCACGTTTTTTGTTGGCATTCAATCCCAACAATGAGTAGACACAGTTGTATAATGTACTCTCCTTCATAAAGCGTGTCAGCCACCAGCCCATCACACAGCGCAACACGCACAACGCAGCTTTCCTGGTTTAGTCGTGTTGAGCCATTTCAATTCCTCCAGTTATTTTTGGAACAGAATGGAATGTGCTATAAGGTGTTTCCGGGCAGGTTAAGATGGCAGATATGACAAAGAGAGAGACAACGTGGTCAATTATTGTCAGTGGAAGGAAATCTAGTCAGGGGAAAGAAGACAACCAGGAAACATTTTGGAAGAACAGAAATGTAACCAGCAACAAATGTGACACATTATCCAGATTTTGCAGAATCATTGTGAAATCCATGAAAACTACTCAACATTACTTTTATGTTCCAACACATTTTTACTTTCTTTAATATTCCTACTTTTAGATATAAAAGTTTCCATTGTTTTCATTTTCTTTCATTCTTAGGGTTCTTATGCTTCTGCAGGAAAAACTCCCTGTGTCCTCTTGCAATTTGGTTTTCTGTTTGACCGTTTTGGATTGAACCCATGGGCATGCTTATGGGTTTCTTTCAGAGACCATCTTTACTATTTTGTTTGTATTGCTTTTTTAAATTTTATTAGGTTCCACTAACAATTTTTAAAGGAACAGAAAGCGTGCCGTATATCCATTCTTTATGTCAGACATGTCACCATCAAACCCATTCTGGGGTTTCTGTGAAATGTTGTCTATAATCAAGAATACAAAAGGCAAATGGATTAAAGGATATTTACTGTAGTCTCCTTCCCTTCCCTGCTTCACAATCAGACACCAGGATGCTTGTGGGCATGGATCCCACTGCCTCTAAATAATTACAGCATGACCTTCTGTTTGCCAACCCCAGTGGAGATCATTTGAAAGAGGGAAAGGTTAGGATTACTGACAAGTCAAGGAAGTATTCATGTTAAAATAATCTATATAGCCTATATTTTGCAGATCAAATGGTATTAGTTGCATGCCTCGGCAATGACTGTGCACGATTTTCATCTATAGTATTTCTTATTATTTCTGCCCGGTGGTACACATGGAATAAGCTGAATGTTAGGTACCAAATGTTGAAATTAAATGTTAACATGTATTCATTTGGTACAAGATCTGGAAGTGTGACAAGTCATCTACGTTTCAGTGTAATCAAGAGTCAAATCAATCAAGAGTCACTAGGTCACCAAAATAACAATCACATAGCAATGTATGTAATGTAATTGATTAGAATTATTATTTTTAATGATAGTAAATGATCATGAAACTTATGTTAGCTGCAATTGCGGCAAATTCTGCACTGGTGTTTTAGTCCTAGTTGAACATTTTAGGAAGGCAAACAAACACAAACAGCTAGTATATTATGATAATATACTATTTTAAATCATCCCCAGACCATGAAGTTTGATCATATTGAACTGATCATCCTGAAATCAGTCATATATATTATTTGTGACAGGTAAAAGGGAAATGAAAACCACTAAAATCAACTCCTTAACATGTGATTACATGGTTGTCTTATACCTATTTGGGGTCACAGTAAGCCTTAAACACAGTCATGTGTGATTAAAGGCAGTTTAGGTCCCGTGAAATTATTCCTGCCTTTTCCCCCTGTAACGACGCGCCTACACACACACACACACACACACACACACACACACACACACACACACACACACACACACACACACACACACACACCACCTTGAGATGTGACAATCTGCAGAGGATTTGCAAGCTTGCTCCAGAGAGCCATATTCATGCAGGCAAAGGTTTGGGTCCAGAGTCCCAGAGTCACTCTCTCACATCAAATGTTCTCTGCAGGTGCAGGTGTGGCCTGATCATGCCTTATGGAGGGACCAGAGGAGAGGAAACCAAGCCTAGAGCTGGACAGGGAAGGAGTCACACACGTCTGAGTTCTGTCATTTTCTCCTCTTCACTCCTAAGGTTTCTCTTACTTTAAATCTTGAAAAGGAGCACACTTTATTTTCTATTTGATTTTTTTCACCCTTTTTTTTTTGGTTTGGGAGTGTTTGCCTCCCAAACAGGACATATGACACGAAGAGATGTGCACATACATGTTGCACACACACACACACACACACGCACACGCACACACACACTCGTGGTGGACAGCTCTACATGTACAGAGTGCTGGAGACGAGGAGGCAAGGTCTTTTCAGCAGCATGGGCTGAGAGGCTGCAAGGCCAGGTGTCCATCCTACATATGAGGCCTGGGGGGTGTCTTGTCCTTGTGCTGTCACTGTTAAGTCACACAACCCCCCCACCTTGTGCTGTCACTGTTTAGTCACCCACCACCCGCACACCCAACCCCCCCCCCCTCCCCCCCAAACGCACACAGCAGGGGCGGGGTTCCAGCCTTGGGTGTGGACAAAAGGGCGCACCCTAGCGACTGCTGTTCTTTATGGCTTCCTTTGCGGCTACAATCAGGGGCGTCAGGCTGGATAGAGGCTTCGCTAACTTCAGGAAGGAATGCTGCAGAGCACAGAAAAGACAGTTTAGCGATGTCCTGGTTTTATTACCATCATTAACTACTAATTCTAGGAGTCAAGTCATCTTTTGTACCTGGAGCAGCTCCTTGGCCGAGCCTCTGCGGTCCACATCCATCTCCAGACAGCGGTTGAGGAAGTCTCTGAACACAGATGACAGCCTCTCTGGGTTCTGCAGCTCCGGGGTCCCGTTGGTGGCTATCAGGTACAGGGCCTGGGAGAATGGGCATGGTCAGGTAGCGGCATGTCAAAAGATTGTCTGAGGGAAATAGGCACAGTTGCCGTGGCATAACAGGCATGTTGTGGTTGTATACTTGTGTGTACTTTCTCTCTCTCTCTCTCTTACCCTGAGTGGATTTTCATTCAGGTAGGGTGGTTCTCCCTCCACCATCTCTATGGCCATGATTCCCAGAGACCAGATGTCTACTTTTGGGCCATAGGCCTTCCGGGTCACCACCTCTGGTGCCATCCAGTAAGGCGTGCCCACCATCGTGCTACGCTTGTTCTGCTCCGGAGTGATTTGGGCGCAGAAGCCAAAGTCCGCTGCAGAGAGAGAGAGACGTAGTGTGTTATATTATTTATAACTGGTCTAACCCACATGATTCATACACTACATCTGTACATTTACCAAAAACTATTCAAGAGGTCTTTTTTTCAACCAGATGCCACAATTTAATTCTTAACCTGAATCGCTACCAGAAATTTCCCTTTTCTTGTCAATATGAACTGGAACATGTAGTGGAACCTCTGTTACTGTGTTTTCTGGTGTTTGATTATATATTTATTGCACAGTAAAGCCAAAAGGCACATATTTGAACAATAAAGTGACTTACTGAGCTTGACGGAGCCGTCCATACCCAAGAGGATGTTGTCACTTTTGATGTCTCTGTGGATCACCTGGTTAGAGTGCAGGAAGTCCAGGGCTTGAAGACACTATGAGGAGACATAAATATTTCTGATCAACACCCACGCATACAAGAAATCTGTAAGAAAAACAACTTTGGACTAAACTTGGTTTCTTGGCTGAGCGAAGTGTACATATTTGTTTGCGTGTGCCCATCTGGGTGTAAAGGTTAACTTGTCACAGAGTGGGTGTGGGTGATACTGCTGATGTATAAACTTGGCTTCTTACCTCTCTGCAGACTGCAGCGATCTGGCCTTCGTCCATGCAGGTCTCAGTCACTACATCTGTCAACGAGCCACCAGCCAAATACTCCATCACCACCCAAAGCTCATCTCCTACCAAGTAACTAGAAAAAGAGAAAGAAAGAAAGTAAAACAGTGAAATATACAATAGAAACATCAACAGAGTCCTTCTACAATGAATGATTCTGGTGGTTTTGTACTAGTGTGCCGTGCATTTCCTGGCGTGGTTTTGGTTCAATCGTTGCTTAGATGGAAACACAAATTCTAATAAATCCAAATCCAAATCCAAGAACAGCAGTGAATACTTGTGTCCTTGTAGAGAAAGTTCATCCCAGTCGTCTTGGGGAGAACAAAAAGAACGTGAACACAAGAGAAGAGTCCTTACAGTGTGCTTGACGTCACACAATCAATTAAGACGTTCTTTTGTTTGGAATCGTCCTTCAGCTGTTAGAAATCACGTCAAACTCATGGAGGACACGAGAAGACACATTTTTGAGAAAGGCCCAATGTTTTTGACGTGATTATTTTAATGTTATAGTGCATTTCTTTTTTCTGATGGGAACAATGTCCTCTAGGATGGCGATCCTGCCATTGACTGAATCAAGCGGTATGAATGCCATGATAATAATGTGGTAGTTAATAATGTCTGTGGTAGTTAATAATCAGATATGATCCCAGTTAAGCATTAATAACATGTTAAAAACTACTTAGAAGTTGGCAAACTAAACAGCCAGACATTAGAGTTTACTGGGAAACACCCTATAGGTTTTTGTGAAAGAGAGAGAGTGATAAGAAAAGCTGAATCAGTGAAAGAGATGTGAAGGAGTTTACATTAAATATGATTTTGTAACTGTTGAATAGCAAATGTTTTTTTTAATGAAAATAACCGGTTTACTGTGTAGTTAATCTCTCGTCCACATTCCGAAACAGTAGGTGGCAGTAACGCACCTTAATGCTGAATGTCAACCACCATTAAAACACAGGAAGGAGAAGAAGTAGTTATGAAATTATGCAAAAGCCTTGTTCTGTCGGCCCCAGAGGATCCCTCAGAGTCATTATGGTATAAAGCATTGACCTTGTCGTCTAGGAAAAAACAAGCCAGTCACTATGCTGCCGGTTTACACTAGCAAACACTAGTGGGATCCACAAATACTGACTTCATCTACGGTTGTAATAAGCAATAAGCAAGTCACTCTGGATGAAACTGTCAGCTAAATATCGAAATTATAACATTATAATGCATATAATATTTCCTTCAATACCTTGGAAATACAAGATTCACTTTGCTCCTATTGTAACCAAAGTAATAGATGTGGGGCTCGGTGGAAACTGAAGTTGAAGTACTAAGTATGAAGACATTTGATTCAAAGTTTTATTTAGCAATATGAAAAATATGTCTTGGTCTTGTTTGTGGTCTGGTTGTTTTTTTCAACCAGAAAATGTTGACTTCATGTTTGTGGAGAAGCTGACCTGTCCAGGTAGTTGACTATGTTGGAGTTTTTGTTTTCCCTCATCACCAAGATCTCATTGATGATCAGCTCTTTCTTGGGCTGCTGCTGCAGGTTCATCTGCTTTATGGCCACCTGAGAGAACAGACATGGAGTTAGTTTCCTATATAAGAAATAAGACCGTATCTGAATTCACTAGATGATCAGTGCAGGTGGTAGCAAACTAACTTACCTCCTGGCCAGTGGCGATGTCGATCGCAGTGTACACAGTGCCAGACGCTCTGGGGAGACACAAGATTAACACCACATCAAACCAATGTTTTTATAAAAATCCTGGTGCCCATCAAAAGACACTGAACACCCTAATAGAACATCTGCTGTATTGTCAGTTTGTTATTTTTGATTTAATCTTGCCTGGACTACTATACAAGTTCAGAATAAAATTTATAAAAAATGTATTGAAAAGCTTTCAAAGAGAGTCTATCTTATATAACTAAGCTTTTAACTATAACTAACTTCCTATGAATTTAATATGCTCTATCAGGTGTTGAAAAGTCTAGATTAATGGCTGAAGGTGATTCAAGTTGTCTTGGAGGATCTTTACTAAGTAAATCCTCTGACAAACAGACTATCAGGCTAAATAGTCTTTGTTTTTGCTCGGCTGCCTATATTTGTATCTGAAAAGAGCTTCGTAAGTAACTTGTCTGGAAGGTGGATATGACAGGAAATAGAGTTGAGAATCATTTGGCTACTACAGACTGGTCTGGAAGGACTGGTGGTAACTGTTTGTAAGACAGGCATATAAGGACATGCGGCTCACTTCCAGGCTAGGCTGCTATCATGCTATCCTGCATGATACAATTCATTATCAGATCATCTGAAATTGTTTGTATACGTTAGCTTTACTGGTTAGCCTTCAGACTAGCAAATTTATTTAGCTTCCATCAAGTAGGTAAGCCAAACTTTTTGCTAGGATATGCAGACATGATTGGTGGGAGAGGAGGAGTTAGCAAGTTACCAAGTGCAAGATTTTAAAACATCTGTTAGCTTACATAACATTCTTTTAAGTCCAAACAAGAAACAAACAAAAAAATTCACATTCAGGAGGATCAGTTTCAGGATCAGTTTCAGATTTGTGTGTCTATGGGGGACCAGCCTCTGTGGAGCCATATTTGTCGTCACAATAATGTGACATCATCACAGCTTCAGCAGCGAATCAAAAAACAATGTATACTTGGTCCCAGGGGGGGGCGTACATTTTTTTATTTCCTAGCCAGGGTCCTCTGCAGTACTATTCTATAATAATGAATTATTAATAATTGGAGTGGCTTCCTGCTGTTTCTGACCCACAAGCTCCCTACCACTACAAACGAGCTACAACAAAAACACAAAAAGAATTGAGAGTGAAAAGTTCATATACTGACTCCATTTTCCAAAAGTGGCCCTGAAGCCAAGTTATTTGAGCATCTCTATGCCTGGTGGGCTCAGGACGGAGTCATTAAAAGGTCAGAGATAGTATTAATGGCTCTGGTTCAGATTATACATTTTGAGTCTAAAATAACCTAATTATGTGTTTCAGTGGTAAAACTTAGATTAAAATAATTGAGCTCCCTTCTGTTTCTCGCCCATTCCTGTGGTCCTGCAGTCCTGTCCTCTGCCCTCGCCATCTTCAAGGGCACTTCTATGTTAGGCTCCAACAATGACTATGCTTAGCCCCCCCCCACATGCTATGCCTGTGTTTTACTCCTTCCTTCCCCTCTCATCCTACTCTTCTGTCTTCTGGCCAAAAATTGCATTATGGGAAGAAATGGGCCTGTTCATTTTGAGGAACTATAGATGGCAAGTGATGTATCTGATACAATAAGAGATGAATGTATATCAGACTGTCAGACTACTCAGGTCTCGTGGATGTTAGTAGCAGAACGGTACACTCAAGGGATTTTCAGAGATTTTTTTTTATATCAAATGCAGTCAAGCAGATGCTCCAGGGATACTGAAGATCTTGAGATTGAGACTGAACAATGGAAAGACTTAGCCTACTTTTGGCAGTTGACAAGTTATGTTTGGCTACTTATTAAAATAAGAAATTCCATCTGTGGGGAGTTTTTTTTGCTTTTTGCTTCATCATCATCCTGTTATTAAATGTATTGTTACACTTCACGCATTGTCTAATTTGGAAACAACCTACTATCCCAACATCTGCTCCGTCTAAATACGGTCTAAAACAAACCTTAGTTTAACTCTGCAAAAGTGCATTTATTTGTGAATCAGGAACTCTCTCTGGCTAGTTTCTTTATATTCAACTCCAAAATTCACTCATATACGCGTTCATTTTACCACCAAAACCTACTTTACATTAGGTTACCCAGCTAGCGATAAGCACAGATGCTGCATGCACTTTATTGTCTCCACTCATTGCACACGGTCAAGGCATAGCCGGGAACCTTTCTCTCCTTATTTGGAGGTACAGCACACACTCACGAGCCTCACAACCCCTGGTGAATTTGGGTCTCTGGCCTTTCCTCCTTCTCCCTTTCTCCTGCTGTCAGCTACACCTGTGTATTGTCTCCAGCGATGAATAATGAAGCAGAGTTCCTGTTCGCCAATAACTTAAAGATAACTCTCTACTGCGTCAGATAGAAGCTTCCTCGGTGATCGACGATGGGAATAGCGAGCGTGTCAGAACAGCTAACAACAACAGAATCTGGTATCTGTTCAGATGTGCAGTGGACAGGGAGTTGTGGAAGAGGGTGACAGAAAAGCAGCAGCCGTTAAAAAGAGAGAACGACGAGGGAGAGAGGGAGGGAGAGAAGGCTGAGCTAATCTGGCCCATGGCCATTTCAGGATACAGTTCTCATTTCCTGTCTACTTCTCTTACTTTTCTCTCAGGCATTCAACCTCGCTCCCTCTACCTCTCTGAAGTGGTCACTATGGCTCAATCTCTCCTGGCTCGACTGACTGCTCCAGAAATTGCTCTATTTCAATAACAGCGGTGAGTGGTTTATGATCAAGGAAAGACTTACCCTTGTCCTATTTTCTCAAAGCGTGTGTACTTCTTTTTGGGATCCCCCACACTCACAATACTCCCTGAGTCAGAGAGAAAAGATAAATAACTGGTTGAACTTGAGGACGCCACACACAAACACACACATACTGTAGCTAAACACACAGCATTGTCTGTTGCATGCTGGTAATTTGTGCTGAGGTTGTGGAAACTGACGTTACAGAGAGAGGAGCAGTCTAGGAACGGCCACTTGAGCGAAGAAGAAGAAGATTATTCTATTGTCCAATTTAGATTACGCTACTAGACTCTAGATACACACAAATGTTGCACCGGATGTAATATCAGCTCATGTGGAATACAGAGTACATCCACCCAGGTTTGAACCAACAACCTTCCAGTTATCCAAGCTGTCATCTAGACTAGTCAATACAGTACAGTCGTTTTGAAGCAGAGCAAGCTAACATGATAGGCACAAATATCATGCACAGATGATGAAATACCATAATAATCCTAATTCAGGCAGATATATGAGTCTATAACTGGACGTACTGAGCCGCTCCAGAATCTCCTCGTCTGTCATTTTGGACTTCTTCCTCTGGCGGTCGGTGTGGCGATACATTGTGTTGGACGTGTTCTCTGGCTGGACCTGGGACTCTGGCGGAGTCACCACCTCTTTCACAGGGGTGGGAGGCTTTATCGGCTCCATGACAGAGCGCGTGTAGATCTAGGAGGAGGAAACAGTCAACAAAGTCAACAAAAAGCAAGGGGAACAAATTTGTAACAGATCAATATCCTCATTCCTGCCGTAGACTCACAGATTTAGTGTGCTCAGGCCGAGGTGCAATGACCGGGGGTTGCTCGTCTTCATCGTCGTCGTCTTCCTCCTCCTCCTCCTCTTCCTCCTCCTCATCCTCCTCCTCGGATACAGGGGGAGCTATCGGGGGCTCTGACGATGACGTTTTGGCAGCCTGGAGGGTAGAGGTCCAAGTCAGTCTGGACGTCTGTGATGTGTAGCACTATGGAATGAAAGGCGGATGTGCACATCCCCAAGATATTCCACAAACTAGCATTGACAGTCTGTAAAACCTGCAAAAACCAACCGTGCTCAGAGGTTCTGGCAAGTTGGTGACTTCTCTAACACAATTTCTAGTCATGATGCCAGCTTTAAATGTATTTAAACTGTGACAAGTATATAACAGATTCAGATAACTAGAGCATGAAGTAGCTTAAAAGTAATGGTTACAAAAATGAGCACAGATGCAATCAACATGAACTCACATAATACTCTTGTGTGATATTCTATGCTGTTACATCTGACATTTTTGTGAACATGATCAGATCTCACCAGGCTACTAAATGGGGGTAAAAATGTAAGGAGGAATACTGTTTGATAGCAAAAGCATTGGGAGTCAAGTGCGAGTGAAGCAGCAGTTAACAGAGAGAGAAGCATTAAGAGAGTGAGGTTGCAGTTCGGTGCAGAGTTGGAGGGTCTGGTCTGACAATGGTTAACTGAGTTGTAGGAGAAAACATGCTGCAACATTGCAGTAATATGCAATGTGGTGAGGAACTGCAGATATCATCTTGATCTGCAAGATGCCATTTCAGAAGTGCTATTAATATGCTTCAATTATTATTATGCTTAAAGCACAGCCTTTCCTCCCATCCAACACTCTGCTTGCCTTGGATCATTTTCCTCTTATGGAATGGAAACATTTCATCCATTCCCAGTCTCGTCATGCATAATTGAAGCAGTGCAGCTTAGTTGTAGTGATTAAGGCGAAGGGGTCTGGCTGAAGGACAGTCCCAGTCCTCCATTCAGACACGTGGGGCCTCTGACCTGGGTCCTGCTCCAAAAGGGAGAGCTGGGCCAAGATTGCAGTGCAGAGATGAGAGTCTGACAAACCCTAAGCGGTGCTACAGTATGTGGTTTTCACAGAGCCATGCAGTAATGTCTACAAGGGGTGGATGGAGTTACAGGCACATTAGTGACAATGTGGATCAAACTGTGAGGAATGAGAGTTCATACATGCTGAAGTTTGACAACCATCACAACCCTCTGGCATGCGCCCCTGCCCTGCCAGTTCAGAGATGGACCATTGGAAAATGGAAGTGTTGTTTTTGTAAAATATCAACTGTATTTGTAACATCAAAAACTAGGAGATCCAATTAAGCCCCCCAAAAAAATTCACTACAGTGATGATGCCTCTAAAATCAAATATTTGGCACATCTAAAGTAATTCAACATAAGTGGTGCTGGAGATTTCTTTGCTTTATTTAGTTAATATTATCAAAATGAGGAGATTAAATGGCTGAATTTAGCTCTATAGCCAATGCAGGTACAGCATGTGGAAAGTAATATGGAGGAATTACCTTGTCAAATAATGCGCTGCAGGTTCTAAGGCTGACAGGAGGCCCAGATGACAGCAGTCGGTTCTGAATGTGAAGGTTGAAAATGGGAGGATTTACTCAAAATGAACCCACACAATATTTAAGAGTAAGTGGACTTCAGGGAAGGGGGTGAGGGCAGGGGTACGCTACTGAGGGATGGACACTTGGTCCGCACATTACCTCCTCACACACAGGATGAGGAGGGGAGGTTTTCACTGGTGTTGATGAGACACGATAAAGACACATCATGCCACCTGAGGACTGTCCTTGGTCCAAGCCTTTCTGGCCCTTCTCCTCCTCCTCCTTACCATAATTTCTCTACCGAAAAACTGTAACGTAAATGTAATCAGGTAACGCATTGATTTCAAACCTCCTGATCAGTTCAAGTTAGTTAGTTACCTACCAAAATGATGGGTTCACGTCAATAATTCTCTCAGTATTGCCTCAATATTTAAGTTCAAACTCAAGACCTATTTATTTAATATAGCTTACAATCTACCTTAACTATCGCTCCCCTTTCTTTCCTGCTTAAGGGTCCTTGAGTTTCTTTCTCTTTGCTCCTGTTGAATGCACTCATCATGCATATGTGAGCACGCACACACATACACATACACACACTGGTGTCTCAAAATGAGTGATTAGTTCTCTTTTTTATCTATACACTATACAGTATATCTCTGTTGCTTCGTGAAGCACTTTGTGTTTCGTTAAAAGCTTGTCGTGACTTTTGGTTTTCAAGTTATTGACAAGATATTTTACAGTGGATTTGTTTATTCAACAACTTATTCTTATCTTACACTAATATTCTACTGGTAGCATTGAATTGACTCAATTTTGGGATATTTCATTTGAGAACAAGGAAGATGAAAACCGTGGTTTTGTTACTCATGCCTAAAAGGCCACACTAAGAAAGTGTGCTATCAATGTATTTTACACACTGGTCTCTGCATGGAGTCATTTTTCAAGCAGGGGATTTATGTTGAGTATATTGCATAGTTGTTTTAGTGGTTGTTGAGGATATTTTAGCCTTTTGTGAATGACAAAAATTACAAAGCTGTCTTTCACTATTGGTAGAAGAGAGCAGTCGTAGATCCGTTCTCTAAGGCTCTGATGCTAACAAGGTAGCTGCTTTGAATGATCACACTAAATAAATGTGCATGCAAAATTGTCATTATAACCATAGTTAAAAATTAACCACTACAGCTTGCATGACTAGTTGACATTTCTTGAATTGTGTTAGCCTGTTCATTGAGGGCCATAGGTTAAAGTGCTACCCAATTATTAATGTTATTTCAACATAACAAGCAGGGCGCCATGTATTACGTGAGAAAACTACAGCTTAAATCCTACACCACCAGAGGAGGGATCCGGAGTGTCCAGGCTATCTTAAACCAGAATGGTGAAACATTTTGGCATCCATGCACCAACCTGACAACCATGCTGGATTTGGAAGTTAATGTCAGTAAAGTTGAAGAGTAATGTCATCAACATAGAAAAGATTAAATGAATAACATGTTCTAGGGTGAAGGTGCAGGCACCTCAGGTATAACTGGCTACGGTGGTTGACAGGCAAAGCCAAATGAGTCCTGTGGACCTCTACTCAATGGAAACAGTCAAAAGTAAAATATCCAGGACTACCTGGTTAGTAGTGGAGCTAATATGAAATTAGCAAAGACATAACCAGTCCTGCTAAACAGTGGAAACTCCTCTCCTCTCCTCCTATCCCAGGATGGAGGAAGATCATGTCATCAAGGACAAATGATCTTGGAAAATAAAAGACCCTGAGGCACCACCAACATCTCATTATTATATTATTACAAGGGAAAATCCAAGTCCATGTCTTAAAAACTGACACTGAAAACAGTAACTAAAATGTAAGAGTGCACACCAGCACAGGGAGTGAAGCCCTCTATTCCCCATTGCCTTGCGCCCCCATGCTCTGCAGATGAATGCTTTTTGGTTTGAAAGAACACCTCACTTCAGAGTAAAGGATGAATTAGGATGCAAACAACTGTTTCTAAGGCCACCATTTACAGTTACACAGCTCGGGTGAACGGACAGCACGCATGGGTTGCAAGCCTATTAGTTGAGGTCGAGGCAAGGTGGACGGGCATCTCGATGGACAAAAAAATCAAATAGATAGAGATCCCACTATACACCCTGTGGGTCAGATCTCTTTGCTCCCTGACAAAAGCGTTATGGGGAAGATGGCTTAGAACAGGCCTATCTCCAAATCCTTTATGGCAAGAAGAGATGACAGCAGCGTGGACTTTGAGTGTAGCAGGTGACAAGCCCCCATCTAGATGATTTAGCAAAGGAAGAGTGGGTTGCCCCTATGGAAAACACAGAGGGTCTTTATTGTTTCACACACACCAACCATTTAGCTGCATAGCAGGTTATTAACAGTTGTGCAGCAGTGATCAGAATAATGTGAAACACAGCAACAGATAGAGCATGATGGGCTCGTCTGTTTCTCTCAGGAAGCAGATACTCAACTGCTAGAGCGATTACTGGCACCTCTCCCGGAGCTCTGCTAGTGCTCATTCTTGAGGAACTGTCTATAGTGCAGCAGCTAATAGCCGAGTCACTTCTGCAAACCTTGGACCACTGTGACAGTCCAAGGCTACCAGTATGGCAGATACACTCAAATACCCTCACTGACCTCGCAGAGCCCTTTGGAGCCTCTGCCACACTCGCTTGCCCTTCAATTGGCAAGGAGCTCTTTTCGAGTAATAGCCCTGCATGAAGTGGGACCGGTGTTGTTTGCCCGAGGCGAGGGGCAGCGCAACACAATCTGAAAACTTGGATTCCAGTTCTTTACCCAGCTGAGGGTGTTACAGGCCAAGGCATGCAAAGAAAAGATTATGCTGCTCAAAGCTAGTGAGGACAGCGCAGTGGGGGATCAGTAGGTCTTCTGGTGAAGCAATCTCTTGAGCGATTGCTGAAGTTTCCCTTGAGTCTTTGTCTATGTCTTTGGTATGCCAAACAAACAATGGACAACAGTAGCTTTCATGGCGGTCACCTTTACGTGAGCCTCGTAGTGACTGGCATGTATACGCAAAATTCAGGGCATTATGCTGCATAGTGGGGGTAAGTCTCTAGAGGGGAGCACACACACTCTGCCCATTAGAGGGTGAAGTCTATGAGAAATGGAAGATGTCTAATAGCCACTCAGTCTATTCCAGCAATTCCCAGACAGAGAACAGAGGAAAATTAGAGTAAATTGAGAAATATTTACAACGGTCTGTGCTATGAAAACCATCAGCACCATTATGGTGTGAAAAGCATCATTGCTCCTGGGTTTACAGCCATCAAATGAATGCCTCGGCCACACAATGTTGCAACTTACCTGTAAAACGATCACAGGGTTACATAAAAAAGTGCAGAAAAAATACTTCCAAATCACTCAGGGTTGAGAGACTTTCAAAAACAATGAAATATGACAGAAATAGCTCATAGCTAAGGGCCAGAGATTGGGCTGCTTTACAGGTTTTGTATTAGAATAGTCAGACAGTCAAGCGAGGTCAAGATACACAGTGCAGTAGACAGCCTGCCCTACAATACTTGGTAAACAGACAGAACAGACATGTCCAGCTGACAAGAGGGACCGGTGTTATTAAGGCTATCGCAATTCATTTGAAATTGAGTATTTAGTTATTAGTTAGTTATTGATAACTGGCATTAATTTTGGCATTTTAATTTAACTTATCATAAACTATGTCACTGCTTTTATACTTTTCAACCAGTTTAGTATGAATGTGTTTTTAATAATCCTCTAATAATCAAGTGTCCATATGTTCAGAAAATACCAACCAGTGTGAAGTAACAAGTTTCAATACACAAGAACTTACCAGAGTGTTGGCTGCTATGTACCCATGTGCTGATTTGTCTGAAATAGAAAGAAAACATTTTCTTACTGTAGCAGCATTTTAGATCTACAAGTAGACATGAAAATAAATACTAAACATATTTGCTTGATGGTGATTTTTGAATTTTTGAATTCAGGAATAGGGACTGTTTGTGTACCTCCCGAAGTGAAGCTCATGTATTTCTGGTTGTTGACCGTCTCTTTGGAGTCGTAGAACTTCAGCACGTCCAGGACGGCCTGCGGGTTCTTCTTCTGCTCAAGCTTGGTGATGTTAGAGGTCTGTAGGAGCCGCGCCCACTGCTCTGGTATACCCTACAGAGAGAGCGAGAGAGAGAGAGAGAGAGAGAGAGAGAGAGAGAAAGAGGTCAAACATCAAATCCAACATTAACTTTGTGCCCTGGTAAACCTTGGTAGAACTGCTGGTCACTTTTTGCACTTTTGCGAAAATTAAAAAGATGGATATCAAAGAAGTTCCAGCCTCGTTGTGTAGTGAACCTTTTTGCAAATGAAATAATGTGAATAGGAGAATATACTATTTTCATGGGGGATTTTGTAATTCATTTGGAATTGTGCTTTTGTCTGTTTGTGTCAAAATAAAGGTTCATGGAATAGAGGGGGCGTTGGAGCGATGGACTGATGGAGCAGCCTCCCTCCGTTCATTCGACAAGTACAAAATGAGAATAGCAACTAGATATTAAATACATAGTTACTACTTAATTAAAATTGTGAGTAGTGAGTAATGAAAACTTGATATTTAAAATGTGTAGCCCGTAGGATTCAAGTACTTTTCACTAGTAAAACAGAAAAGTAAAAAATGAAATTCAGAATGAAATTCAAATGCAGTCAATATCAACTATAAAATAAGCACTAGCATAAAATAAGCCTTGTAAATAAGCCTTTTATACTTGTGGCAAGTATAAACCAACCAACCTATTCAATTACAACTAGTATCTATTCTATCTAAGTACTGGTGGCTAATTTTTTATGAATAGTGCATTTTAGGGAATACATGATAAAAAGGGCCTTAGTCTCATATTTCTTACACTACAGGCCAAGAAATATCAGAGACTTTCTGGTTCACTAATGGCATCTCAATGGGGTGACCTGCTTCTACCCTGCACAGCATGTCAGAACTCTCTCAAGACAACAAGTCACTATAGGAGCTTTGCTATCGGAAAGCATTACGGTATTAAGCAGTTCCCCACATTTAATTCATGCAATGTGATCTACTTGTCCTTGTTCTTGTGGACTTGAGTACATTGGAAAGTCAAATAAACACATTAGAACATGTATTATTAAGCATAAAAGTGCTACTAGAAGGGATGATGAAAAGTCTTCTATAGCTCGCCACTCCAAAGAACCCAGCCACCCCATCGCCCCCTTTACTCTTTTTGCTTTTCAGCAGTTTACTAAACCACGAAGGGGAGGTTGAACTACTAGCAGAAAGTAGGTGGATCTTCTATTTGAAGACCCTTCCCCCCTCAGGCCTAAACAAGCAGACGGCAATAACTTTTCTTGCAGTCCTGTTATGGTGAAACCTGTTCAGTTCATGTTTTATCCTGGTTATTTCATGTTTTATGATTGGCTATTTCTTTTCTTAATGGTGTTTTGATCCTGAAATAAAATGCATATATCTGTTTGTTTGTTTTTTTTCTCCATTGTGTAATGTTGATGCCTTTCTGTGTAAGAGTTCAGGATCGCCCTAAGGGTAACTGATCCAAGGTGTTTGCAGACTCCTCCCAGAACAAACTGATGATGGTATAACTGAAATGTCTTTGTTCTCTATGTTTTCTCAACCGTTTTGTTTGTTTGTTTTGTTTGTTTATGTTGTACTTTTTTTGCATGCTCTATGTATTCATTTTTTCTTTCCTTTTTGTGTGCTGATATATCTTCCTGGAGTGTCAGATGGGCGGGGGATGCCAATACAAAGAAAACAAGAAACTTTTGACAGTCCCAGACTTGATCTAAAAACTACTACTGAAAAAAAAAACTTCTGACCAAGTGTAAAATGTGCAAAAATAAAACCTACAAAAGAAAATCAAACAGTGATCCAATATCTTTTTATCGCATTGGATATCTGGGCTTGAAGCCAGAATGAAACGTCTACTGCAAAGTAGGATTGCTACTAAAATATTATTTACTGATTCCAGTGCATCTTCTAAACAGGCTAGCCCGGAGATGGGGCGATTGTTATTCAAGTCCCTAGTATCACCACCGCCATGTAGAAGAAGTTATTGTTGGCTGACTTCTGCACCTTGGGGACGGTACCAGAGAGTATTGTCCTCTTAGAAATGTGTGCCAGGGACTCGGCTATCAGATGGAAGGAGAGTTTTAGCAGAAATGGAAGAAGCAGCCCCTGTTTATGTTTGATCGTCAGGCGAAAGGGATACTCACTGTGAATTCTCCTGTTACGGCATCAAAGCCAACATGAATGGTGTGTTCAAAGTCTGAGGGTAGGGATATCTCAGGACGTTCCTTCTCCTTCTTCTTGTTTGCTACAGGAGGTGAAGAAGAAAATAAAATCATTTCTAATTCTATTAACGTATTAAGGTAAAGAGCAAAAATCCAGTTATTCTTCATGTTTTGTTTAAAATGCTTTGCAAGATAATGTTTAGATAATAGCGTCATACACAGTAAAGTAGTAAATAAGGTGTAAGTGAACTGTGACAGGTGTTAAGGTGACTTGTGGAGAGGGATACTCACTCTTGTCTCCCCCAGGGAAGATGGAGCGCAGGCGGACTTTTTTATTCTTCTCTTCGGGAGCCATTGGAAGCGGTTTGGAGGCGTGATTCACTGATGAAGAGTCTCGGGAACTACTGTTCATTCTCAAGGGGGGGGCTGGTGGTTTCTCTTCAATATCAACACTATCAGACATCTTTAGTAACACTCACAATTTCCTGGGAGAGAAAGGGAAACATGAGAACAAGAGAATTGTTCGGCATTAAAAAGTCAGGAAGGATGGGGAAAAGGAAACCATATCGAGTTACCGAATCCCGAGTAATCATGTGTTTATTTGTCTATTTATTAATTTAATAGACAGGGACTGTGTACAACAATGCATTGTTCATCTGTGGTCCCTGTACCATGGGCCACAAAAAAGGAAAAAAGGAATAAAACAAAGCAAGGAAAAAGCATGTGTTTCAATACATTGTCTTTTTTCCTACGATATAAAAAGCAGCATTAAAAATAAGTATTTTTATATGTATTGTAAAACTACCACAATTCACAATATGAAACTTTCAAAAATGTGCCTGGAGAACAGAGAATTTCCCTGTCGATTCATATTTTTTAAGCCCTTATTTTTCAGTCTGTGATATGTTATCACAGCCGTCACAAGCATCTCAATCTGAAAAAAGGTTCAAGTTGGTTTGAGACCATATGAACCGAATGCTGATAGAGGTAGAGTCCAAATTAGAGCAGTAATAAATATAATATAGGATTTGCAGAGGAGGAGGAGGGGAATTTCTTTTCTCTGCTGCTGGTTCATGTCACTGTTGCGTTATAGGTTTCTGACTGGCTCTGTGGAGCAGCAGAACTGGGGTAATGTGAATCTGAAGACGGCATGTCAAACAGTGAACTCTGCTAGTGGCATCCAACCAGATCTGCAATGTACAGCACACCCCTACTGACGTTTACAAAGTACCGTATACTCCGAGCTTCGGCCTATTTTTGTGATGCATCACTAAAATAGGCCGAAGCTCATACATGTAGTACGAGGAATCCTGTTACTGCCACTTGGGATGCACATCGGAAGAATTCCCATGGACTAGATTGGTGCAAATGTTTCTGAAGATACTCCACTAGCTGACTTAGATATTGTTAAAGGAGATACAAGTGCTGCAATCGTCACTGTACTGCAAACATATGAACGTTAACAAAGCATGATGTTTTGGTGACAGGACATCTTCGCGTGCCATTTGTGGGTCACAGGCTAAAGATGCGTTTGCAACTGAGGTGGAGCCAATGACGTCCAATGGGTCTGTTCAGCTGTGAAACGGCAAACCGGGAGTTGAGGCTAAGAGAGGCTGGCAAGACTAAATGTTCACATCACTCATCCTCATCTTCCATCTACCCATCCCGCTACCATCTTAAGACTCCTTCAGTGCCTCACCCTGAGGCCGAGCCCATCATGTGATGTGCAGTACAACCGTCCCAGAAACAGCCCCTTAGTGGAGACCTACATTAGCCAACAAAGACCACTCTCTTCTACAGCGCTGCCTCTGACAAACTACATACGCACCGTCCTACAGGTCTGTCCAATTTGACATGATCATCTCCTGTACAGGAAGTAATAGGGTAGGTGACGGCCCATTGTTTGTTAACTTCCCCGAAGGACTGGTTTTGAATGAACGCATTAGATTAGCAGAAAGATGTAATGTGGTAAAACACAGTAGGTCTATAATAATGCCATTAATTGCACAAGACCGCTTTGGTTTTCCTTGAGCTGAAATTATATTTGTCTCGATATAAAATACATTTGCCAGTAATGTGTAATTTGCTCATAAACCCCCTCAAGCTGTCCCACTGTTAGACCCCACTGTTTGTTGGCTTGCCCATGAGAATAAGTAGGGCTATTTGGACTAATACAGCCAGTACTTAGGGGGATTTTGTCTACTTTATAATCCCATTGCTAATCACTTTCTTTTTCTTTATAATTCCCACAGTGGCTCTATAACCTTTATGGAGATTTTGTGTCTCTAATAACAAAAAATTATTAGCCTACCCTACCAGGAAACAACAACAAAAACATCAAATGACAGAGATAAACAGAGATATGTCTTGTATAACAGACTGAAGCCAAAGGAAGTGACAAGCTGGTTAGAATTTGCTTATTTGCCTGATTGGGTTTCGAAAGATTGAAGAAGATATTTTAAAATAGAACTGTACGATGTTTCATCTAACAAATCATGTTTCTTCACTTGGATGAGATTACACCAACAAGCTTTATGCATTAAATCATAATTAGGCTGACTCTAATATTTAATTCATGTTCAATTAAAGTCTTGCAGATCAAACACCGGTGTGAGAATCGAAACCACCAAAATAATCCTGATATTTCAGAACAAATTTCACTTTCACAAGAGAATGTAACACAGATAGCACAGTGTGTTCTCTGTAATTAGGCAAAATATCATATTACTATTGCAGGAAAGTGTTTGTACAGCATATATTTTGATTTGAACAACAGCTGTGACGATGCCGAGCCGAATGGTTTTGTTCTGAGCTGTAGGGGCTAGGCTAGTTTGCATGTTTTCTGTGAGGCGAGTGGCAGCTGATGGTGGACACGTTATACACCGGAGGACCAAAAGGGCAGCGTGAACTTTGTTGAGGCTCCCAAAGTGAAAGTGCTGTGTGTATTTCATCATTTGTGTCCCAAGAGAAACTACTGAATCTTTCCTGTACAAGACAGATTTATGAGAAGGTGATTCACTCATGACAGATGGGTTAACCATACCCATTATAGTTCGATTGGCCGGCGGGTATCCACTATTTTTTTATAACCAGACACCTACAGTAAAACACTTTGATCAATGATCTAAATTAACGGGCTAATACATTTTAAGTTCTTTCTCCTTTGCTGTGACCTTTTTGTGGTGGAGAGGCTTGTGAGAGATACCGGTGCGGGGTGCAATCCCCTGGCAGTTTCTATTGGTTGCAGGTGAGAGTCAGACAACAGCAGCAAACAGGTTCCCTTAGAGTGGAGGTGAGGCGTGTCGCGGACAACAAAACCCTGTGAAGCTCCACTGTTTTAAAGGAATCTGGGAGTTGGTGGTAACCCGGCTGTCATGGCACCTGAGAGAGAAACCCAACAGGGGCCTGTAAAGGGGATAAGGAAAGGTAGGCATGGTGGGACCTGGTGGTGGCCTTATGTGCCAAATGACATGATGAGCCCTAAGTAAGTTAAGTAAGCAATATTTGAGCTTTCCATTTTGGCCATATGCTGGCAAAGAATGGCTTGGGAAAAAAAAGTTTTGCTAGGTTGATCAACACAAATAACACTGTAGAGAACTGATCATACAGTGTAAACCATCTGAACCTTTAGCTTTCCAATTGAGACGCTGGCCTGCCACTCACAGCATGTCACTAGCTTAAAAAAAACATATAAAGTTCGCAACTACAGTAGCAAAATCTTTTTTTTTTCTCCAGCAAATATCTTAGTTACAATAACATCAATCTACCAGAACAGTTTTGTGTTTACTGGTGCAATATTTATTCAGGGAATGGCAACTACGTATTTCAGCTTTTCAAATAAATTCTCAGCATCAGCATTTGTTTGCATAATCCCTTCCACTTATCCACCTCGTCTGAAGTTGTTTTTCAGGACGTGGACACGTACAAGGGGTTCTGTTCTACGGAGATTGATGCACCTGCTAATCAGTTGTGGTGTTGTGTTCACATTATCTTGCGAACACAACCTTGTCCAGAGGGGTTCAGCTAGCGATGTCATACAGCTTTTATAGGCTGGCACAGAGGTGGATTCTGTAACCAGAGTACATGACAGTAGCGAGATCTGACAACAGTAACTGGGTCCTGACCTGGCCAATCAGGTCACTATCTGGTCAGCAAATACAGAGGAAAGAATCAATGGTCGCATCACCAAATGCTGACCAATGACAAGACTATTTATACTTACTCCTTGGCTTTATCGAAAACAACCCATGTTCTCCTTCAGCACTTTAACACAACACAGCATGCACTTACATAAGAACAGTGGAGGGTATAGATGGTCACAAATATGATGATTTATGTAAACTACCAATGGAAAGCAGTGTAACGATGTAGCTGATATGAAAAACACCCCAGCGTCTGTCTGTGTTCATTTCCATGACTGGTCTGTCAGTCAGCCTGCATTCTGTTAGCACAGTAAGGATCTGTGCAACCGGTTGAAGAACACAATAACAAACCAGGAACCGAAGGATTTTATAGATTACAAACCTACTCTCTGGTCCTTGTTACTGTGCGGCTTCGACTGATGGCTGAGTGGTCAGTCCTGGCACAGACAGCTAAAGATGGCAGATCCATGGAAGCCCAGACATTACTGATTCTTCACTCGCATTAAAACACTGACCTATTTACAGGGCAGACTGACAGGCAGGCAAGCAGTCAGTGAGTGCACTGCCCATGAAACAAGCGTTTCCTATTTGTGCAACACAGAGAGGCCAGGCTCACAATAGCAAAAATCAACTTTAAGCCTTCCCTTTGCCTGTTTACATGATACAGAGTTTAGACAAGATGTTCTTCTGTGAGGCTGAAATATTTCCTCTGACAAAGAAAATTTATTTTTACATTAAGTGAGTGACCACTCTGTCATTCATGAATCAATAGCACATTGTTTTTGATTTCAGTGTCAATCTGAATGCACAGTATTATGTAAAACAATACACGGATGCCCACTAAAGACCACTATCAGCAAAAACAGATAGAAAAGTAGAACTGGAGATGTGAGGAATTGATCCACAGTGTTTTATATGCTACTGTGCCAGAAATACCCCTCCTCTCTTTGCTTGGCTTGCTATATTAGGATATGACGTTTTGACAGATATAGGAATGTACCCTTGTCAAAAACACCCAGAACCACCACATCGCCCACCCAACCTAGATATTACTGGGGATGCTTTCACATTTCTCTTCCATAAAATATTAATCTATCCATGAAGAGCAGGCATTTTCTCTTCTCTTTCAAACATTAATGCTTAATTTGAATGGCTAGCGCAGGAAAAGGCTCTAATCTGGAGCCCATGGCGCCCAGTAATGGCCCCTCAGTACGGGGAGGGCTCCATAAGCCTGGCTCTCCATGCCCCTGATTAGGAGAGACTCTGTTTGACTTGGCTTTAGCTTTGGCCTTGCTTCTTTGACGGATGCTGATTACTTGGATGGGGTAGAAAGACAGTAGAGGACATTCAAAGGATAAAGAGGAAGGGGCATACTCAAGTGCCATGGTTCGCCATTGTTATCTCCTTCATCTTGACGCAATCAATCATTTTACCAGCCAATGTGGAATCACCTGTGCGTTTCTACAACAGTGAGTCAGAAAAGTAAGCCGAGGTATACTGCCCTCAGTAAATCATACAGTGATAGCAAATGCTGATGCAATCATTTAATCACAAACAGGACTGAGAAGTCGCGTGCTCTTGACTTTTTTCAGTGTCTCCTTTGAGAACAGATAAAATACAATACCATCCTGATCACAGCTGAGGCCAGACCCTCTTCAACAGGCTAATTCACTTTAATTCACTTGACACTCTTCATATAACATGAAGACACACACACATACACACACACACACACACACACACACACACACACACACAACCTGAAAAAGACTACTGAACACGGACAGCAGACATTGCATCCATACACCCACAGACCCTGACCACAGCAGATGTCAAGGCATTACTTCCCAAACAGTCACCCTTCCCCCATGATTGGCCACTCAAGGTCATCGGAGAGAAAAAACCCAGAAAATCACAGTGTACACATCACGCAAGGAATGAAAAGATTATTTCATTCTCCTTCAATTTCAACTGGGGGTTGGATGGTGGGGCAGCATTGTGGTTCAACTCAGTTAAAAAGAGTTTTCTCTGAGAGGGATGTGGTCAGAGATACCGTAGCCTGTTCAAGGAAGTCATCTAATCAAATCATGTTGGGTATTTTAATTTATAGAAATGGAATCAATGTTGAAGGGAAATATCAGCATTTGACTGCGACTGTTTCTTGGTTGGTTTTGAGACTGAGATATTTGGTAGCCATTTCTTGAAGATTCATCACTTTTTTAGGCTTTAAGTGTATCAAAAATATACTGTACTATCTGGGTGCCATACGTTTTACTAGCTAATCGTTTTGTTTAGGATGTTTAGGATGACTT
The DNA here is from genome assembly GCA_034670405.1 of Hoplostethus atlanticus. Lineage (NCBI taxonomy): Eukaryota > Metazoa > Chordata > Actinopteri > Trachichthyiformes > Trachichthyidae > Hoplostethus > Hoplostethus atlanticus. The sequence continues at coordinate 4,439,790 of JAXDDX010000018.1, forward strand.
GGAGGTTGCTCCAACTGAATTGTTTCGTTCTAATACAGTAGATTAGTGCTTATTAAAGTTAAATTATGGCACTATCTAGATAGCTTAGATTCTGAGTGAGGTGTGCTTCCCTATATTATTCATCAACAAAACAGACTTTGGGTGCAGAATTTCAAAAAATCCAAAAAAAATCAAATGCAGCAAGCCAATATATATACAATTGATTCATGTGATTTGGTTCCTGTGCTCCAAACTTTCTGACATAATAGCGTTTGTTTTAAGAGGCTCCACCTCTTTGGTTTGGTCAAAATTCACTGGATCTTTGCATGGAGCTTCATGAATGAGGCAAATCACATCAAACTTAGCTCAGAACAGGTGGCAGGTGGGATGTGTGTCTGTATGTGTTCATAACCTAATGAGAATTTGTTAAAACAGATTAAATCCTGTTAAGTTCATTGTAGGAAGACCCTTCTCAACTCTTATGCTAGTGGGAATACAGAAGTTATACCAGATCTTCGGCGTGCACTACAAAACAAGGATTAATGTCTTATTTATTTTTATTACATTTACCCATTTTCAATTCTAGTGGTCTAATGTCTCTCCAAGTGTTTCCAGGAAACAATAAAAAAAAAACAATCATCTTGTCTAAGTATGAATAAAGGGTAAGTCTATTTTATATTAATTATCCCTGAAAGAGCTTCATAACAGCTACATGACGCATTCATGACTATTGACTCCAGTTACACTGTCCCATTGCAGCCCAAGTAGATTTGAAAGGCTGTCAAATATGTCAAATGTAAAATATATTACCCATCAGGAGCATAATAGTATGCAAATTCTATTATTTTGTCAAAAACATAAATGTGCTAGAAACAATTCTATTGTTTTATCTTCCAGCAGCTTAATGTATTCCTGAATTCAAAGAATATGTATGACATGTTCCAATCCTGTTTTACAACACAGCAGAACCATCTCCAATCAAAGTAACCAATGATCTATTCTTAGCCACCAACCAGTTCTTATATCAGATCTTGTTTCATTTGAGCACATTTTCTGATGATCATGGCATTTCCATGGACTGCCAAGGAAACCTTGTTGGCTAGCAGAGTATTGTCATTTACTGGTCTCTTTTGTACCCTACTAATGGATCCCAATTGGTCACAATAAACATGAACCCTTCTGCTTGTTCAAAGGTTAATTTGATCATCCCCCAATGTTCAGTTATGGGTCCTTTGCTTTTTTCACTTTATGTGCATATTATATGTGACTGTTCTCTTTTACTCATATGCCGATGATATACAAATCTACATTACAATAGAACTAGGTCAAACAACAGTTAAAAACTTGATTGTTGCATTGTAGATATGAAAAGCTGAATGCAGTTGCTGCTGACTGCTGCTTACAAATTGAAATGCTCATTTTGGGCCTACCACAGAACTCACCCATCAGATCTTAAACTAAGTCTGAGTGGTTGTCCTGTTGCTCCAAATCAATAAGGTAAAAATCTTGATATTTTCTGTAATCCAGATCTATCTATCTTTTTGTAATCAATTATCAAGGCAATATCCAAAAGAGTGTTTTTTCACCTCTGAAATATTAAGATGTAAATGTCTGATGTAGTCTTCATTTAATCTAGATTAGATTACTGCAATGCACCTCTATCAAGATGTTTAAATTCTACAATAAAAACATTAAACGTATCCAGAACTCAGCTCACAAGAACCAGGAAACATGATTATATTACATCTGTCTTGGTCTCTCTTCATTGGCTTGTAGAAAACCATGGTATGCTGCCACAACCTCTCTTTGATTACAAAGTCCTACTTCTCTAACATGTAATGCATTAAATGGTCTTGGCCCACAAAAACCTCACTGATTTACTTACTTTCTATAAACCCACTCAAACCCTCTGCTCACAGGATGTGGGACAACATTCCCCATATTCAAAACAAAACATTTTGGGACCAAAAACAGAAACAAAACAGACAAACAGGCACTTTCTCAGTATTAGTCCACAATAAAAGCCCATATATTTACTACAGCCTACAATCCTCCATGACTCCCATTCTACCAGGCATCATCCTTTACTGATCTCCCCTTCTTGGGAGGCCTCAGAGCTCAGCCTGTCATTTAATATTTAGATCTAGAAGACCTGCCCTAGTGTTCCTCCAGAGCTCTCTCATGCACGTGTATGCACACACACACACACACACACACACACACACACACACACACACACACACACACACACACACACACACACACACACACACACACACACACACACACTCACACACTTCGGCCTCATATTTTAAAAGAGTTACAGTTTTGTTAAGTGCTTTTTGAAGAAATCTCTCTTTGGTATGCATTCTCCTTGGTTGTATGCACATTTAATTATTAGATACTCTTGATAGTCTGATTTTTTGTATCTGTCAGTTAGCAATAAAAACAAACAGCATAAAACTAAATGCTTGAAAGCTAACAATTTCAAATTGAAACTTAAACTGAGTCACACATTTAGGATACCTTGACAAACGTAGAAGGATGAGGAACTGCATAATGTTACATTACATTGCACATTATGTAGGCCAATTGATGCCTCTATGCTCTCCAATGGGCTAAGCATTTAATGTTGATAACCTCACCCCTGCCATAAACATGTAGCTGCATTATGAGTGTGCAAAGAGTTGAACAATACCACGAGAGCAATTGGTGAGTCAGCAAGCAGATCG